>CM055878.1:14393779-15885446 GCA_029582165.1 Portulaca oleracea | reverse complement strand
TTAAGAAAGCAATTCCCTAGAAGTTTTCTCCCTTGATAAAACCCTAGATTTATTTCCTTGTTTTTATTAGTTACAATTATCTCACTAAAAACATCAAATCCCGAAACTCGATTAGCTTAACAATTAAATAGAAGGCTAGTTCATTGCGTTGCTAGATTGAGTCCCTGTGGGATCGACCTTGATGTGCCCTTTGTTTGGGATCAAACATGCCAAAATGCCTTCGAGAGCATCAAGCAATATCTGACAAAGCTGATGTACTACGGGACAAAGAAAGACTCTTAATCCAATAATACATGAAACACGTACAACCAAGACAGAGAGAGAGGGGAAGAGATCATGTGAAAAGGGTGAGAAATAAGGAGTCTCACATGAAAAGGGGAGGCTTTTGTGTCGTGAGGACTTTTGTGGTTTCAAGAATCAAGAAAGATCGATTCTTGAACTGGAAAAGGATGAGTGATTGAATCTTGGATGGAGGGGGATTGAGGGAGTGACGTGTGAGAGATGGGAGGAAAGAAAGGTGATGGAGGCGTGTGGTTGAGGGAGAAAAGAGAGAGAAAGAGTTTGTTGTGAGTTTGTTATGGAGAGAGAAGAGAGGTGGTTAGGGTTCTTTGTGAGAGAAAGGGAATGGAACGAATTGAATGAGGGAAGGGAGAGGAGTTGATGTTTGAGAGAGGTAGAAAATAGGGTAGGGTTTTCTTTGTCTTAACTATATTGATAGAAAGACAAAAGTGTAGTTATCTTAACTGTATTGACAGAAAGATAAAAACGAATAGTTCTAGGTTTCTAACTTGAATCCTCAAGAAAGACAACCTAGGGCTAACTTGATCTAGACTGCAACCTAGGGTCAAGCTCTTCCTAACCACTTGGGTGCCATACCAAGATACAATAGAAGAAAGGGGTGAGGTTTATCCAAACACTCGAGAGAAAGCTAAAAGCTTAACTATTTTCATAATTCAAGGTTGATTGATTGCCTTGAGAGGCTACACACCTATCTATTTATACTAGGAGAGTCCTATATGGACTAGTACTCCTTTCTTGGCGTGCAAGCCAAGTTAACTAACCTAGGAGACTCAATCTTGGCGTGCAATCCAAGATGAATTCTCCAACCTAGACGCCTAATGACTCCTTCTCTCCCTTGGATTAGAAATCCTTATCCTAGGGTGAGTTTGTTACAACAACATTATCCTAGTTGTTATTGGCTTCCTAATCTAATTTGGATTAGTTACAAAATAGCCAACTCTATCTAGGAGATCAATTTGGACGCCTACTCTACTACCACACGTGATATTGCACACATACACTCCTATGATGCTCAAGTTTATAATCCACTTGGCATCTTACATTATTCTAAAAACACACCAAAGGTATTAAAAGCTATAATTGATTAAGTTACATCCAAAAATCAAGATGATAAAATTTAGCTTGAATTTCTTGACTTGGACTTGTGTTCCTTGGGCTTGGCGTGTTGTTTGGCCCAACTCTAGGATGTTTGGACATCCTCTTGAAATAAGCTGCACACCAGATGAGTAGTCCTTTGGACTTCCACGTTGTACCTTTCTTGTATGGCCCATTCCACTTCTTTGTAAACAAATTTGATTTCTTGGTTTGGGCTTGAAGTGGCCTGATTTCCATCATTCCCTCCTTGTTGAGAAGAGTTTGTCCTCAAACTAGGGAGGTCTTCGTTTTCATCATAGTAGGGTTTCAAATCAGCAACGTTGAAAGTAGCACTTCCTCCATAGTCTTCATTCAATGCTAGCTTGTATGCATTATCTCCAACTCTTTCTAAAACTTCAAAAGGACCATCAGCTCTAGGAACTAACTTTCCTTTCTTCTTGGAGGGGAACCTCTCCTTCTTCAAGTGAACCCATACTAGATCTCCTGGTTGAAAGATAACCCTTTTCCTTTTCTTGTTAGCTAAGTCTGAAACAGATTGAGTATACTTAGCTATTTTCTCTTTGACTTCCTCAAGGAGCTTCTGTATTTCTTGGGCTCATTTTTGGGCTTCATGGCTGAACCTTATGGAACTGTTGATTGGCGTGAGGTCCATAGGTGTAGTAGGGTTCCTTCCATAAACAACTTGGAAGGGTGAACGACCCGTTGCCTTGCTTGGAGTCCTGTTGAATGCAAATTCAGCATGTGGGAGAAGAGTATCCCACCCTTTCTAGTTCTTGTTCACCAAGGACCTCAACAATGAGCCAAGGGTCCGATTGGTGACCTCAGTTTGACCGTCAGTCTGTGGGTGATAGGCGGTGCTGAATTTGAGCTTGGTTCCCATCTTCTTCCAAAGAGTAACCCAGAAGTGGCTAAGGAACTTTGCATCTCGATCCAAGACCATGGTCCTAGGTATTCCATGGAGCCGAACGACTTCTTGGAAATATAATTTTGCCACTCTAACTGCATCATAGGTGGTGTGACATGGAATAAAGTGAGCCATCTTCGAAAACCGATCAACAACCACCATGATTGAATCCTTCCCACGTTGAGTCCTAGGAAGTCCCAAAATGAAATCGAGACTAATATCTTCCCAAGGACCTTCAGGGATGGGTAAGGGCGTGTATAACCCTTGGGAAAGCACATGACTCTTCGATAAGTTGCAAGTAGAACACCTTCTAACCATGTGCTCGATGTCTTTGACCATGTGTGGCCAAAAATAGTGTTCTTTCAACATCAGATAAGTCTTCTCAATACCGAAGTTTCTTGCTAGACTTCCTCCATGAACTTCTAAGATGAGAAGCTCTCTAAGACTGCTTTTAGGAATACACAGCTGATTCCCATCAAATAAGAAGCCATGTTCCACGTGGTACTGGTCGTTGGGGCGTTTCTTGCAGTCTCCATAGATCTCCTTGAAATCTTCATCTTCTTCATAGAGATCTTTGATGTGTTGAAGCCCTATCACACGTGAATCAAGGACTTGAAGGAGCAAATAACGTCGAGAAAGGGCGTCTGCTCCCTTATTCAGATGGTCGGCTTTGTGCTGAATGACGAAATGATAAGCTTGCATAAATTCAACCCACTTAGCATGACGCGGGTTTAATTTATGTTGGCCCTGAATATACTTCAATGCCTCGTGGTCACTATGCAGAATAAATTCGTGGCCAATGAGATAATGCCGCCAATGTTCTAGGGCACGAATAATAGCATAGAACTCCTTGTCGTACGTGCTGTACTTCTTCCGGGCATCACTGAGTTTTTCGCTGTAGTAGGCCAAGGGACGGCCCTCCTGTGATAATACTGCTCCAATTCCAACTCCAGAAGCATCGCACTCCACTTCAAACTTTTTGTCAAAGCTTGGTAGGGCAAGAACAGGGGCGGTGCAGAGTTGAATTTTGATTGATTCGAACGCCTGTTGTGCTGTTGGCGTCCAACTGAACTCCTTGCTCTTCAGTAATTCGGTCATGGGCGCCATAATTGAAGTGAAGTTCTTCACGAACCTTCTATAGAAGGAAGCTAGGCCGTGAAAACTTCTGATGTCGTGAATACTAGCTGGTGTAGGCCATTCTTTGATTGCTTTGATTTTCTCTTCATCAACCTGTATCCCATCAGCCGAGAGTACATAGCCAAGGAAGACTAATTTGTTGGTGAAGAAGTGGCACTTGGAGAGATTCCCATAGAGCCTTTCGTGATCTAGCAGATCAATTACTGATGTGAGGTGCTGAACGTGTTCTTCCTCACTCTTACTATATACAAGTATATTGTCGAAGTAGACAACAACACACTTGCCGATAAGGGGCTTTAGAACCTGATTCATTAGTCTCATAAAAGTAGAATGAGCATTAGTTAGTCCAAAAGGCATGACTAACCATTCATAGAGACCTCCTTTAGTTTTGAATGCAATTTTCCACTCGTCTCCGGCTTGAATTCGAATCTGATAGTACCCGCTTCTGAGATCAATCTTTGAAAATACTTGGGCACCATATAGCTCGTCCAGTAGATCTTCAAGTCTAGGAATAGGGAACCTGTACTTGATAGTGATCTTGTTGATGGCCCTGTAGTCGATACACATTCGTTGACTTCCATCCTTCTTTGGGACCAATAACGCTGGAACGGCACACGGACTGAGGATCATACCCTTTGCTAGAAGATCATCAACTTGCCTTTGGATCTCCTGTGTGTCGCTAGGGTTCATTCTATATGCAGGGTTGTTAGGTAAGACTGATCCCGGGATCAGATCAATCTTATGCTGAATATCTCGTTCAGGTGGTAAACTTGGAGGCATCTCTTCAGGGAACACATGAAAATATTGTTCCAGAAGAGGAGAAAGAACGGGATGGACGTCTGTTTTGGGTTCGTGAGTTGGGATGTCAGTTGGGGAAATTTTGTGGCTGGGATCTGTGTTTAGGTCTAAGAGAATGATCTCTTTATGCTCACTGAACTCATGATGTTCAGCGGACATAGAAGGGATTGGATTCGGATCAATCTCTTTGGGTTGGGACGGATAGGTTATTTTAAGTGGAGCTAGGGTGATTTTTTTGTGGTTGAACCTGAATGTGTAGGTGTTGGCTCTTCCATCATACATCACACTCTTGTCAAATAATCATGGTCTTCCCAACAAAATATGACAAGCATCCATAGGCAATACATCACACCAAATAGAATCTTGATAATTCTTGCCAATGGAAAAGTTTACCAAACATCGTTGAGTCACTTGTAATCCTTCACCCTGATGAAGCCATTGAATGGTGTAGGGTTTTGGATGTGGATTGGTTTCCAGCTGAAGTTTGTCCACCATAGTTGTTGAAGCTATGTTGGTGTAGCTTCCTCCATCAACGATTAAAGAACAGACTTTCCCTTTGATGGTGCAGCGAGACTGAAAGATAGCCTCTCGTTGTTGTTGATCTTCCGGAACAATAGAACTGCTGAGAATCCTCCTCATGAAAAGTAATTCGTGAGCCATGGTAAGTTTGGAATGCCAGGTTGGAACTGAGGATTTGAAGGTTACGTGTTTGGTATTGCAGGTTAAGCTTGTGGACTTGCAGGTTAAGCTTGTGGACTTGCAGGTTAAGCTTTTGGACTTGTAGGTTAAGCTTTGGACTTGCAGGTTATGCTTTTGGACTTGAAGGTCATGTGTTTGGTTTAACTCTGTTGTTGCACTCAACACTAACCTGGAGCTCTGATACCACTTTTGATGTATGACGGGACAAAGAAAGACTCTTAATCCAATAATACATGAAACACGTACAACCAAGACAGAGAGAGAGGGGAAGAGATCACGTGAAAAGGGTGAGAAATAGGGAGTATCACGTGAAAAGGTGATGTATAATGGGATCAAAGAGATCTCATTACACATGAAAATCAGGATCTTTATGAACAAAGATAAGAATCTTCCTTCTCTAAGTTCTTAAGGATCAAACAAAAGAATGAAAGATGATAGAATTCAAAAGAACAATGGAAATGTTACCAATGAACGATTGAATGAACGAATGATAGAATTGGATATGGCTTGAGAAACTCTTGAAGATATAGACACACCACTTCAAGAAGATCTTCAGCTCTTCCTATCACCAACCAAGCTAGCCAAGCAAGGAATAGAAGAAGAGATTTGGCGATTCCCTAGAGGGAGAATCGTTTCTAGCAAATGCTAGAGAGAACTCAAAAGCATGTAGCCTTTAAAAGTTGGATTTGTATTACTTTGTGAATAATTGAATAATTGTGTTTACAAGGCATCCCAAAGGGTCTATTTATAGTATAATAGAACCCCTTAGGCATGTACAATAACAAGATTACAAGGGTTTCTAGCTTACATTATCTATTACAAATATTACATCATAAATAATCAAAATGTATATAGCTAGAAGGAAACATTGATATCTTGCTCAATTCTTCTCCAATCTTCAAGATTCAAAAACCACTAGAAAGCTCTTGGAATGAACTATCTTTGGCTCTAGGATGACTTTCCCAATAGCTTCATGGTTCTTGAGTTATAGAGAAAAGTATCGAATTGCACTTGATGAGGTCATCCAAAGTTGAGAGTGATGTGAGTGAATGAAGCTCTTCTTCCATATAAGCTAGTATTTGGTTCCTATGATGTGTATTTGGGACCAAATATACATTAAAAGGGGAGGCTTTTGTGTCGTGAGGACTTTTGTGGTTTCAAGAATCAAGAAAGATCGATTCTTGAACGGGAAAAGGATGAGTGATTGAATCTTGGATGGAGGGGGATTGAGGGAGTGACGTGTGAGAGATGGGAGGAAAGAAAGGTGATGGAGGCGTGTGGTTGAGGGAGAAAAGAGAGAGTAAGAGTTTGTTGTGAGTTTGTTATGGAGAGAGAAGAGAGGTGGTTAGGGTTCTTTGTGAGAGAAAGGGAATGGAACGAATTGAATGAGGGAAGGGAGAGGAGTTGATGTTTGAGAGAGGTAGAAAATAGGGTAGGGTTTTCTTTGTCTTAACTATATTGATAGAAAGACAAAAGTGTAGTTATCTTAATTGTATTGACAGAAAGATAAAAACGAATAATTCTAGGTTTCTAACTTGAATCCTCAAGAAAGACAACCTAGGGCTAACTTGATCTATACCGCAACCTAGGATCAAGCTCTTTCTAACCACTTGGGTGCCATACCAAGATACAATAGAAGAAAGGGGTGAGGTTTATCCAAACATTAGAGAGAAAGCTAAAAGCTTAACTATTTTCATAATTCAAGGTTGATTGATTGCCTTGAGAGGCTACACACCTATCTATTTATACTAGTACTCCTTTCTTGGCGTGCAAGCCAAGTTAACTAACCTAGGAGACTCAATCTTGGCGTGCAATCCAAGATGAATTCTCCAACCTAGACGCCTAATCACTCCTTCTCTCCCTTGGATTAGAAATCCTTATCCTAGGGTGAGTTTGTTACAACAACCTTATCCTGGTTGTTATTGGCTTCCTAATCCAATTTAGATTAGTTACAAAATAGCCAACTCTATCTAGGAGATCAATTTGGACGCCTACTCTACTACCACACGTGATATTGCACACATACACTCCTATGATGCTCAAGTTTATAATCCACTTGGCATCTTACGTTATTCTAAAAACACACCAAAGGTATTAAAAGCTATAATTGATTAAGTTACATCCAAAAATCAAGATGATAAAATTTAGCTTGAATTTCTTGACTTGGACGTGTGTTCCTTGGGCTTGGCGTGTTGTTTGGCCCAACTCTAGGATGTTTGGACATCCTCTTGAAATAAGCTGCACACCAGATGAGTAGGCCTTTGGACTTCCACATTGTACCCTTCTTCTATGGCCCGTTCCACTTCTTTGTAAACAAATTGGATTTCTTGGTTTGGGCTTGAAGTGGCCTGATTTCCATCAAAAGCCATCGGTTTTGATGACTCCAGCACAAGGAAGGTCCTTTATTTTGTATGCAACTGCTCTCGAGCGACCTTTAGGGGCTATGTTGGCACAAAAAAATGATGAAGGGAAAGAAAATGCCTTATACTATATAAGTTTAACAATGGTGGGGGCGGAAATAAATTACTCTCCTATGGAAAAAGTTTGTCTTGTCTTGGTTTTTGCCGTTCAAAAACTTAGATACTACCTTTTGTCTCACAAAATCACTTTGGTCTCAAAGATTGATCCTTTAAGGTACATATTATCAAAGCCAGTGTTGTCGGGGAGGTTAGCAAAATGGGTTATGCTTTTAGCCCCGTTTGATATCAAGTTCGTTCCTCAAAAGGCGGTTGAAACAAGCTCTTGGCAACTCTATTTTGACAAGCTATAGCTGACTTTTTAGCGGCACACCCATGTCCGAATGATGAGGAAGTGTCAGACGATTTGCCTGATGATGAAGTGATGCTCGTTGAAACAAGCTCTTGGCAACTCTATTTTGATGGAGCGGTGAGACGTCGATGAGCCGGAGTAGGGGTTGTGTTTGTCACACCAACCGGCGGGCTTATCCCTTATTCATTCTCCCTCCTTGAAGTGTGTTCAAACATTGTTGTTGAATATGACGCGCTTATCATTGGCTTCGAATTGGCTTTAGAGATGTGTGTAAATCATTTACATGTATTTGGCGATTCCCAACTAATTGTCCGACAAATAAATGGTCAATACGAAGTCAAGGAACCTAAGTTGGTCCCTCTTTGTCAAAGGGTTAAACATCTTATGAGCCTATTCCCTGAGATTTGCGTCAACCACATCCAGAGGTCTGAAAATGACAAAGTTGACGCCTTAGCCAAATTAGCTACTTCATTAACGCTTTCTGATGACAGAGAAATTCAAATAACGGTCGGTGAGCGTCATCTATTAGCATCGGCGTCGGACCATTTTGACCAATTCGGGCTAGCGAATGTAGTCTCAGTTTTTGAGGTCGAAGAGGAAGAAGATTGGAGACAACCTCTTATTGACTACCTACTGTATGGTATTTTACCTGCTAACTCGAAGAAAAGAGTGGATGTGAAACGACGAGCATTAAGGTTTACCATGAAGAATGATACTCTATATCGAAGGGCTTTTGATGGGGTATTACTTCGATGTTTGTCAAGGGAAGAGACCGCATGTGTTTTAAATGAGGCCCATGCAGGAGTATGTCATAGGAGCTATCAAGCCCACGTCCTCAAAGGGACATGTGTTCATCCTAACAGCTACTGATTATTTTTCAAAGTGGTCGGAAGCTGTTGCTTTAAAAGAAGTGGGGCAAAGCAAGTTGTTGAATTCATACGGACCCATATTATCTACAGGTATGGAGTCCCGTACAAGATCATCTCAGACAATGCCCTTTATTTCAGAAATCAAGTTATGGTGAAGCTGATGGAGAAGTACAAGTTTAAATATAACTTCTCCTCGAGTTATAATCCTTCATCGAATGGCCAAGCCGAAGCTTTTAATAAAGTGCTTTGCAAGATTTTGAAGAAGATGATGTCAACTTCAAAAAGGGATTGGCATGAACGATTACCGGAAGCTTTATGGGCTTATCGGACTACCATTCGAACGACAACTGGGTGTACACCTTATAGTTTGGTGTTCGGTTTTGGAGGTTGTATTACCCCTAGAAGTTCAATGACCTTCTCTTCGGGTTGCCATGCAACTCACACAACCTGATGAGAATAGCCAAGTAAGGTTCGTCGAGCTAGAATCATTGGATGAATGGCGACTGATGGCTCAACAAAGACTCGAGGTATACCAAGCTCAAATGGCTGGTTCCTTCAACAGGTTTAGACACCGGGATTTGCACCGATATAATCCCGAATTGTTAAAAGGGCCGGATACATCACTGGGCCAATGCAGCAAACAATGCAAACAAATCAAATCAAGTCGACCCACTATAAGAAACAAAACACGCACGAGTTTTAGTCGAAGAGGACAGCCCAGAACCAGGACAGGCCCAAGGCGCGCCCCAACCCAGGCAATCCAAAACCCACGCGGGTTTTCTATCCCCAGAAGCGCGTCGTTTTGCTTTGCCTACGTCACCAATCCGTGTGTAAAGATTAAACCCGCGCGGGTTTTATATTTAAGGATCCGACGCTAAAAATTTGATCATCATCCCATGATATTAGCCCATGTGTTTTGACCTTAAGCCTTGACTTGATTTTGCGTGGATTAGGGGGCATGATCATGGGGATGTGTCTCCCTCCATTTCCCTCCAAATCCCTCACCTCATCACCTATGAATACCCCCTCATAATCACTCTCATTTCATCAACAATCATCCTCTATCACCCTTATTCTACTAAATTTCCACCAACTAATATCATTATTATCACCTAAACTCTCCTAACATTCCATCACCCACTCTCTAATTCTCTTCTAATCACTTGTGTCATATCCATATTCACCCTCATACAGTTCTTCTAAAACCATTTGCACCCTTCCATCTAAGTTCCAAGTCAAGGCAAAGTCAAGAAATTCAACCGGTGCATTCGGGCTCCTAACGTCAAAAGAGGTTCGCTTATATGTTTCCTTTCATTATTATTATTTAATCATGTAATTTGTACTTTATTCTCATTATTTGTGCATATTTTGTAAACTAAAAATCCATCTTTATATTGCATGTTAAGAATATAAACTTGCGAAATTAATTAAACTTCTCACCGCTCAATTTCATTTTAATGTCGATTTTAGTAAAGTCTGTTTTCTAACAGGCGAATTCGAGAATTCTTATAATTTTCAAATTCGTAACCTTACCCCCGAACTTAGAATCGGGTTTTCGTAGACCGGAGTTATTTTCATTAATTTTATGGTTTGTCGGTTTTCTTAAATCGGCTGGTGACTCTTTTATTCTTTTTATAATCCGTTTAGCTATTTAATCTTAGAATTTGCACTAAAAATAATTAAAAATGACTTAACATTTCCCATTCATCACATTCAAGGCTAAAGCCGAGAGAAAATGGGCCATGAAACTATAAAACCCGCACGGGTTTTATCGTTTCTAACTCATTTTCTCTGGCCCAGGAAAGCGGACAGCCCAGCCCAAGTCCGGTCAAAACTCGCGCGGGTTTTGACAGTTCTTAGCGGTCCGGTTGCTTTCCTTTGGGCCTGAGTTTGTTGTTTGGGCCGGTTTTAAGTTATATTTAATATATTTTTGGCGTAATTTCAAGTATTAAAATAATAAAAACGGATTTGTAAAATAAATAAAATTTCACCACCCCGATAATGAATTTCGAAAGTAAAAATATCCTTATTTAAGGATTAAGCAACCTTAGTCGGCTCCCGATCACTTAAGTAGTGCATCGCGGAGAAAAGGGGGTGCACCCTTTTCCCGGGGTCCTAAAGATTGGCGACTCCACTGGGGACTTAAACTTAAAAAGAGGGTAAAACTTGAAAAAATCGAATTTAATTGAAATTGTAAAAGGGAGAAGTTGATTTATTTCGCGATTTTATAATTCTTCTTTTTAGGCATCCTTTGCATACCGGGCCACTAATCGCGTCTTTTGACACGTTAGCACAAAGGTGACGGATAAGTTATACCTAGGTGATTCCCTCGAGAGCGGGCGGGCCACTACTTGCGGGATGCACCCTACATCGCCAAGCATTTGGTCCCCTCTCTCCCCGCGTTACACTCATAGGGCTTCCTTGAAGTTCTTTGAGAAATACCTCACACTCCTTACCCTAGGGTATGGAGCACGGAGATGAAAACGTGCGGTAGGCCATGTAATCCAACCATAGAAAAATCCATGAACATAGAGCCTTGGTTTAGGGTATCCCCTCATGTGTATGCTATGTGCTATGTGATGAGGGCATATAGTGACTATATATTGGGAGCATTTTGATAGTGAAATTTGGGGATTAATGTGCTTAATTGATCTTTTATGATCTTATTTCGCTATGTAAACTGAGTTTTGAGTGTTTTGTTCAAATTGTGCAGATTAGTGATATGAACTCTGAATCTCACATCCATTACTTGATTCATCACTAAAAGAGCTTTCCTACGATATATTATAAGGTCAATTCCGAGTTGAGATGATGGAGTTATGAGTAAAATAGCAGAAAGTGTGCGAAAACAGATATATGACCACTCTTTTGGTCACCATCATTTCCACAAGTATGTTATGACTTTGAGACTTATGCCAATGAAAAGTAGACTCCAAGAGCTTTCCGAAAAGTCAAGAACCAAGTCAATCGGACGTCGGACGAAGGAGATATGGCCGAAACAAGACGACCCAAAAAACTCCAGAACCAACACGACCCGTGTTGACATCAACACGATCCGTGTTGCCCTCCAGAGAGCTCAATTTCCCCAAAAACCATCAACACGACCCGAGTTGACACCAATACGGTCCGTGTTGGCCCTGTTTATGATGATTTGGCCGTTTCAACTTCTCTTAATGGCTATATAATTGTAGATTCGGCTGATTCATCCATCACCATCCACCTTCATTCATTCACTCCCATTCACCATCCATCTCCATCTCTACCATCATCCATCCCTTCCTCCACAAATCCATCCACATTCATCCTTAGTTGAAGATTGAGAGTTTATTGGAGTTCAAAGATCGATTCTCAAGAAATCCATTGAAGCGGAGGAGCAAAAGTCCCCACCGACTACCATTCAAGCGAGGAACGATTTCCATCTCGGTTTACTTCTCTTTCGTTTAGATTTCATGCTTTCTAGAATAGATTTTGATATGTTTTGTGTTTTGAACATGAGTAGTGAGTAGTTTCTTTCAGTTTGGGGGATACTCCCTTTCAAGTTTCTCTTATGGATTGAGTATTGTTGGATTGAACAAGTTTGTTTATCTTGTTTGAATGCATTTTATTTATCCTTTGATTTTGTATGTCATTGCTTTTGCTTGATCACCATCAGCATGGTTATAGATTGTTGAGTGAAGTACCGAACGGAGAAATTCGATAATCGGAACCCTTAGGATTAAACTAGTATATGAAGTGAACTAGAGATAGAAGACTTTGTAACTAGGGGTCATTGGATAATTTGATATTTAACTTGGATAAAATTGACACAATAAAGAGTCCAATAGATCAATTTTACTAAGAAATCCGTTTCATTGCCAAACGCTCGCTACGGAAGAATTAATGCGATTATCGACCCTAAAATGTACCAAATTAGTGACATACATGTTCAATCCACTTGTTTGATTCATAGAGTTACTTAGGTTTTATCCCCTGAACGTCTTTCTCATATTGATTTCATCTTTGAATTGTGTGAATATTTTGATTTATTTGACCTTTTTTAGTGACTAGAACTAGAATTAGTTATTCTCAATCTAAAACCCGACCGATTTAGCAATCACCTAGGAGGCTAGTTTGGTGCGTAGTTAGCAAAGTCCCTGTGGGATCGACCTTGATACTTGCTACACGAGTACCCGTGCACTTGCGGCTTATATGTTTTTGGCGCCGTTGTCGGGGACTTTGTCCCTAGCCACCACCGAACGAATATCCTTAGATTGACTAGATCATTTCCCTTTTGTTTTTCCCGGTTTTATTATTTTTTCAAAAAAAAAAAAATCCAAAAAAAATGGCAATTATCTATTTCCCCCAATTTGAGCAGGAGTTATTTTGACGCTATTTTGAGCGATTACTTGCTTGTCCTGGTCCATGTGGTGTTGAGCCTGGGAAATCAGATATTCTTGATATTGTTGTTGAGGGGGTGAATAGTGAGACTCGTACTCTATTAGAGTATTTTGGTTTTTATGCTAGAAGCTTGGAGTTTGCTTGAGTGGCTTGCACGTGATACACTTTATTTTGAGAATTCTTTTTGTGCATCTGGTTACTCTTACTCTAATCCTTGTGCATCTCATGCTAGATTATATACTCAACCCCATTGTTTGTCTCCTATTCGTTTATGTTGTTCTCTTGACCATGATGATTCTACATGCCCTAGTTTAGCCAGGCTTGAGATTTTGTTGAAAGCAATGCTTCAGCAACAAGATAAGTTAGACGCTAGTCTAGAGGACATATTTGACCCGTTTGAGGCATCTTTGCCAATTATTACTCCATCTTACCCTAACATAGCTAGAGACACTACTGATGGTGTCTCTACATTTCATGATGCATCCTTACCTTTTTCTTAGTCGACTGGGTTTAAGGCGAGTGAGTCCTATGGGTTTGATGCTAGGTTTGATGATGATTTTTGTCATAAGTCAGTTGATACTATTGATGGAGAGGCTTGTGAGGGGGTTGTGGGTGGATTAGATCCTTCAAGCAAAGAATTTGATGATGTTGTACTCCCTACTTCCCATGTCTTATTCCATGCTTCTACTCCTTGTTCACCACCTTCCTATTCCCCTAAGTGCCTAGATGAACCAACTTTTGTTGAAAAGACCATATGTGTTCATGTTGAAGTGGGCTATGTGGCCAAGGTTAATTCTTGTGATATGCTCGAGGGAAACAACAATGTTCTTGATTTGTCCATAGGTACAATAAGAGGGTACCATTCCTCTCTTGATCCATATTATTTATACCTAGAGGACTTGCCTAGAAAACTCATGTGGACAACTTATTTTGATTCTTTTGATTTTTCTAAGGCCTTTGATCTATTTAAGAGAGCGATACTAACATTTTCTGCTATAAATCTTTTGTTTCTCTCTTATTTGCGAGCTTGTAAACCGCATCTTTGAAGAGTTTGACAAGCTTTTAAGGGCATTGGCGGCATCAAGTGGTAGCCGATCTTGAGTTCTTGATGGAGGTGATGCTCCATTCGCCCCATTCTTGAAGAGGCGATAGTTTAGGTGCATCCAGCACCTAACCTGGTGAGATCTTTCCTTATTTCCCCCTTTTCAATTTATTTGAATGTGCTTGCATTGAGGGCAATGCTTTGTCCAAGCATGGGAATTGTATAAATGTGTAGTAGTGTCTTGAGTTTGTTTTTGTTTGTTTTTCTTAGTTTTTTGGTTTTGTTTATTTATAAATAATTGCATCCACCTAGCTGCATTAGTTAGATTCATCCTTGATTTTTATTTTCTTAGTTTTTAGTTTGTTTTATTTTCTAGGTTTGCATTTAGTTTAGTTTTAGTTTTTATTTTGAGAAAAACATTCCAAAAAATTAGAAAATTAGAAAAATTAAAAAATTGAGGGAAAAAGTCTAGGTTTTCTTTTACTAGAGTTAATCTTGAGTAGCCCATTTGTGAATAACAGTCATGAAAAGAGTTTGTGAAAGCTTATTGAGTTGAGCACTGCATTTTGAAAGCGATGATTAATTCCCCTTATGATCTATTGGAATGAGTTTGGCATATACATCTATTTGAGCTAGGTTTATTTGAGAGCTTTTACCCGTAAGACCACAAAGCCTTAAAATACTAATCATTTTTATTAGTCTCATATTTTCCATGTGTGACTCATCCTTAGTTTCATTCTCTAGAACTTGCAATGTATCTCTTTGAAATTGCATTTTTGCTTGTGCTTTGATAATATGATAGAGGCATTGTTATATATATTTTAGCTACATGGCCAAATAGCTACTCTTTACATGTTAAAATTCGCCTTTAACCCTCTTTTAGCCTTGTATCACTCTTTCTTTTGAGCACCTATATTGAAAGCCATGGCTGAATATTGAATTTCCTACCCTTAAGCCTATGCTTGGAGTGTTAGAGTGTGAAGAGTTGGGTTTATTATGGTGTTTTTGTCGTTTGGTTTTGTTGGGGATGTTGTGAAGTTGAATATCATGAGATTGCTCCCAATTGTAGCTTGATATGGGTTGAGGTGGAAATTTGCCTTATAATTGTATATTTATTTGTTTTGAGTTGTAGTTCATTTTGAAAAAAAAGAGAAAAAACAAAAAAAAAAAAGCAAAAAGAGAAAAAAGAGAAAAAAAAGAATGAAAAAAAGAATGAAAAAAAAGTAGAAATAAAGTGTTTAGTAGTTTGTTAGTTTATTTTCTTTGCTTTGAGGCATTTTCCATTTGTTTTGGGATGCTTTATTCTGAATATAAGTGGTGAGAGTATATTTATATGGTTAATTTGGTGAGGTTTATGCTCCAAGCTTTGACTTTTAGCTCCACCTTACCCAAATTGTATTTCCATTTCTTACCCTTAACCTTAGCCCTATTACAACCCTTTTGAAAGTCCTCTTGATTGTCATTGTGCATTGCATATTAGCGGTAGAGAATTGAGATGTTTTGCAAGCTTATGGTAGGATGTTGCTTTGGTTTGAGTATTGAGCGAACCTTCAATGATTTATTCACATTTAAACACATGAGAGGAGTGTTTCCACATTCCCAAAAGTGAGGTTGCTCTCGATCTACCGAGTTTCTTATTAAACATGTGCCTGCTTGCTTCATTTGTGATTAGGGATGATTAATTTGAACATGAGAAGTGTAGTGCTTATAAATCTTTCCAATGCTTCTCCTTCTCTTGTATATGGACGTTGATTCTCTTTTGGGGTGTTCTAGATTAGATTTAGTTGATTGAATGATCCCGTTGATGCTTTCCTGATGAGGATTGTAAATAAAACATTTGCTTTCATTTTGAGTCTTTTATTTTGTTTTGTTTTTGAATCTTTTGTCCCCGTGTTTTTATTTCTTTTCTTTTCTTTTCTTTTGTGAGTCTGGACTTACTTGGGGACAAGCAAGAACTAAGCATGGGGGAATTTGATGAGGGCATATAGTGACTATATATTGGGAGCATTTTGATAGTGAAATTTGGGGATTAATGTGCTTAATTGATCTTTTATGATCTTATTTCGCTATGTAAACTGAGTTTTGGGTGTTTTGTTCAAATTGTGCAGATTAGTGATATGAACTCTGAATCTCACATCCATTACTTGATTCATCACTAAAAGAGCTTTCCTACGATATATTATAAGGTCAATTCCGAGTTGAGATGATGGAGTTATCAATAAAATAGCAGAAAAATTGCGAAAACAGATATATGTCCACTCTTTTGGTCACCATCATTTCCACAAGTATGTTATGACTTTGAGACTTATGCCAATGAAAAGTAGACTCCTAGAGCTTTCCGAAAAGTCAAGAATCAAGTCAATCGGACGTCGGACGAAGGAGATATGGCCGAAACAAGACGACCCATAAAACTCCAGAACCAACACGACCCGTGTTGACATCAACTTGATCCGTGTTGGCCTCCAGAGAGCTCACTTTCCCCAGAAACCATCAACACGACCCGTGTTGACACCAACACGGTCCGTGTTGGCCCTGTTTATGATGATTTGGCCGTTTCAACTTCTCTTAATGGCTATATAATTGTAGATTCGGCTGATTCATCCATCACCATCCACCTTCATTCATTCACTCCCATTCACTATCCATCTCCATCTCTACCATAATCCATCCCTTCCTCCACAAATACATCCACATTCATCCTTAGTTGAAGATTGAGAGTTTATTGGAGTTCAAAGATCGATTCTCAAGAAATCCATTGAAGTGGAGGAGCAAAAGTCCCCACAGACTACCATTCAAGCGAGGAACGATTTCCATCTCGGTTTACTTCTCTTTCGTTTAGATTTCATGCTTTCTAGAATAGATTTTGATATGTTTTGTGTTTTGAACATGAGTAGTGAGTAGTTTCTTTCAGTTTGGGGGATACTCCCTTTCAAGTTTCTCTTATGGATTGAGTATTGTTGGATTGAACAAGTTTGTTTATCTTGTTTGAATGCATTTTATTTATCCTTTGATTTTGTATGTCATTGCTTTTGCTTGATCACCATCAGCATGGTTATAGATTGTTGAGTGAAATCGAGCGGAGAAATTCGATAATCGGAACCCTTAGGATTAAACTAGTATATGAAGTGAACTAGAGATAGAAGACTTTGTAACTAGGGGTCATTGGATAATTTGATATTTAACTTGGATAAAATTGACACAATAAAGAGTCCAATAGATCAGTTTTACTAAGAAATCCGTTTCATTGCCAAACGCTCGCTACGGAAGAATTTATGCGATTATCGACCCTAAAATGTACCAAATTAGTGACATACATGTTCAATCCACTTGTTTGATTCATAGAGTTACTTAGGTTTTATCCCTTGAACGTCTTTCTCATATTGATTTCATCTTTGAATTGTGTGAATATTTGATTTATTTGACCTTTTTTAGTGACTAGAACTAGAATTAGTTATTCTCAATCTAAAACCCGACCGATTTAGCAATCACCTAGGAGGCTAGTTTGGTGCGTAGTTAGCAAAGTCCCTGTGGGATCGACCTTGATACTTGCTACACGAGTACCCGTGCACTTGCGGCTTATCAAGTTTTTGGCGCCGTTGTCGGGGACTTTGTCCCTAGCCACCACCGAACGAATATCCTTAGATTGACTAGATCATTTCCCTTTTGTTTTTCCCGGTTTTATTATTTTTTCAAAAAAAAAATCCAAAAAAATGGCAATTATCTATTTCCCCCAATTTGAGCAGGAGTTATTTTGACGCTATTTTGAGCGATTACTTGCTTGTCCTGTTCCATGTGGTGTTGAGCCTGGGAAATCAGATATTCTTGATATTGTTGTTGAGGGGGTGAATAGTGAGACTCGTACTCTATTAGAGTATTTTTGTTTTTATGCTAGAACTGTTGATGAAGCTTGGAGTTTGCTTAAGTGGCTTGCACGTGATACACTTTATTTTGAGAATTCTTTTTGTACATCTGGTTACTCTTACTCTAATCCTTATGCATCTCATGCTAGATTATATACTCAACCCCATTGTTTGTCTCCTATTCGTTTATGTTGTTCTCTTGACCATGATGATTCTACATGCCCTAGTTTAGCCAGGCTTGAGATTTTATTGAGGGCAATGCTTCAGCAACAAGATAAGTTAGACGCTAGTCTAGAGGAAATATTTGACCCGTTTGAGGCATCTTTGCCAATTATTACTCCATCTTACCCTAGCATACCTAGAGACACTACTGATGGTGTCTCTACATTTCATGATGCATCCTTACCTTTTTCTTAGTCGACGGGGTTTAAGGCGAGTGAGTCCTATGGGTTTGATGCTAGGTCTGATGATGGTTTTTGTCATAAGTCAGTTGATACTATTGATGGAGAGGCTTGTGAGGGGGTTGTGGGTGGATTAGATCCTTCAAGCAAAGAATTTGATGATGTTGTACTCCCTACTTCCCATGTCTTATTCCATGCTTCTACTCCTTGTTCACCACCTTCCTATTCCCCTAAGTGCCTAGATGAACCAACTTTTGTTGAAAAGATCATATGTGTTCATGTTGAAGTGGGCTATGTGGCCAAGGTTAATTCTTGTGATATGCTCGAGGGAAACAACAATGTTCTTGATTTGTCCATAGGTACAATAAGAGGGTACCATTCCTCTCTTGATCCATATTATTTATACCTAGAGGACTTGCCTAGAAAACTCATGTGGACAACTTATTTTGATTCTTTTGATTTTTCTAAGGCCTTTGATCTATTTAAGAGAGCGATACTAACATTTTCTGCTATAAATCTTTTGTTTCTCTCTTATTTGCGAGCTTGTAAACCGCATGCTGAAGAGTTTGACAAGCTTTTAAGGGCATTGGCGGCATCTGAAGTGGTAGCCCCGATCTTGAGTTCTTGATGGAGCGGCTGATGCTCCATTCGCCCCATTCTTGAAGAGGCGATAGTTTAGGTGCATCCAGCACCTAACCTGGTGAGATCTTTCCTTATTTCCCCCTTTTCAATTTATTTGAATGTGCTTGCATTGAGGGCAATGCTTTGTCCAAGCATGGGGGGAATTGTATAAATGTGTAGTAGTGTCTTGAGTTTGTTTTTGTTTGTTTTTCTTAGTTTTTTGGTTTTGTTTATTTATAAATAATTGCATCCACCTAGCTGCATTAGTTAGATTCATCCTTGATTTTTATTTTCTTAGTTTTTAGTTTGTTTTATTTTCTAGGTTTGCATTTAGTTTAGTTTTAGTTTTTATTTTGAGAAAAACATTCCAAAAAATTAGAAAATTAGAAAAATTAAACAATTGAGGGAAAAAGTCTAGGTTTTCTTTTACTAGAGTTAATCTTGAGTAGCCCATTTGTGAATAACAGTCATGAAAAGAGTTTGTGAAAGCTTATTGAGTTGAGCACTGCATTTTGAAAGCGATGATTAATTCCCCTTATGATCTATTGGAATGAGTTTGGCATATACATCTATTTGAGCTAGGTTTATTTGAGAGCTTTTACCCATAAGACCACAAAGCCTTAAAATACTAATCATTTTTATTAGTCTCATATTTTCCATGTGTGACTCATCCTTAGTTTCATTCTCTAGAACTTGCAATGTATCTCTTTGAAATTGCATTTTTGCTTGTGCTTTGATAATATGATAGAGGCATTGTTATATATATTTTAGCTACATGGCCAAATAGCCACTCTTTACATGTTAAAATTCGCCTTTAACCCTCTTTTAGCCTTGTATCACTCTTTCTTTTGATTACCTATATTGAAAGCCATGGCTGAATATTGAATTTCCTACCCTTAAGCCTATGCTTGGAGTGTTTTTGTCGTTTGGTTTTGTTGGGGATGTTGTAAAGTTGAATATCATGAGATAGCTCCCTATTGTAGCTTAGTATGGGTTGAGGTGGAAATTTGCCTTATAATTGTATATTTATTTGTTTTGAGTTGTAGTTCATTTTGAAAAAAAAGAGAAAAAACAAAAAAAAAAAAGCAAAAAGAGAAAAAAGAGAAAAAAAAGAATGAAAAAAAGAATGAAAAAAAGTAGAAATAAAGTGTTTAGTAGTTTGTTAGTTTATTTTCTTTGCTTTGAGGCATTTTCCATTTGTTTTGGGATGCTTTATTCTGAATATAAGTGGAGAGAGTATATTTATATGGTTAATTTGGTGAGGTTTATGCTCCAAGCTTTGACTTTTAACTCCACCTTTCCCAAATTGTATTTCCATTTCTTACCCTTAACCTTAGCCCTATTACAACCCTTTTGAAAATCCTCTTGATTGTCATTGTGCATTGCATATTAGCGGTAGAGAATTGAGATGTTTTGCAAGCTTATGGTAGGATGTTGCATTGGTTTGAGTATTGATCGAACCTTCAATGATTTATTCACATTTAAACACATGAGAGGAGTGTTTCCACATTCCCAAAAGTGAGGTTGCTCTCGATCTACCGAGTTTCTTATTAAACATGTGCCTGCTTGCTTCATTTGTGATTAGGGATGATTGATTTGAACATGAGAAGTGTAGTGCTTATAAATCTTTCCAATGCTTCTCCTTCTCTTTTATATGGACGTTGATTCTCTTTTGGGGTGTTCTAGATTAGATTTAGTTGATTGAATGATCCTGTTGATGCTTTCCTGATGAGGATTGTAAATAAAACATTTGCTTTCATTTTGAGTCTTTTATTTTGTTTTGTTTTTTAATCTTTTGTCCCCGTGTTTTTATTTCTTTTCTTTTCTTTTCTTTTGTGAGTCTGGACTTACTTGGGGACAAGTAAGAACTAAGCATGGGGGAATTTGATGAGGGCATATTGTGACTATATATTGGGAGCATTTTGATAGTGAAATTTGGGGATTAATGTGCTTAATTGATCTTTTATGATCTTATTTCGCTATGTAAACTGAGTTTTGGGTGTTTTGTTCAAATTGTGCAGATTAGTGATATGAACTCTGAATCTCACATCCATTACTTGATTCATCACTAAAAGAGCTTTCCTACGATATATTATAAGGTCAATTCCGAGTTGAGATGATGGAGTTATCAATAAAATAGCAGAAAGTTTGCGAAAACAGATATATGTCCACTCTTTTGGTCACCATCATTTCCACAAGTATGTTATGACTTTGAGACTTATGCCAATGAAAAGTAGACTCCTAGAGCTTTCCGAAAAGTCAAGAATCAAGTCAATCGGACATCGGGCGAAGGAGATATGGCCGAAACAATACGACCCATAAAACTCCGGAACCAACACGATCCGTGTTGGCCTCCAGGGAGCTCAATTTCCCCAGAAACCATCAACACGACCCGTGTTGACACCAACACGGTCCGTGTTGGCCCTGTTTATGATGATTTGGCCGTTTCAACTTCTCTTAATGGCTATATAATTGTAGATTCGACTGATTCATCCATCACCATCCACCTTCATTCATTCACTCCCATTCACCATCCATCTCCAACTCTACCATCATCCATCCCTTCCTCCAAAAATCCATCCACATTCATCCTTAGTTGAAGATTGAGAGTTTATTGGAGTTCAAAGATCGATTCTCAAGAAATCCATTGAAGTGGAGGAGCAAAAGTCCCCACCGACTACCATTTAAGCGAGGAACGATTTCCATCTCGGTTTACTTCTCTTTCTTTTAGATTTCATGCTTTCTAGAATAGATTTTGATATGTTTTGTGTTTTGAACATGAGTAGTGAGTAGTTTCTTTCAGTTTGGGGGATAATCCCTTTCAAGTTTCTCTTATGGATTGAGTTTTGCTGGATTGAACAAGTTTGTTTATCTTGTTTGAATGCATTTTATTTATCCTTTGATTTTGTATGTCATTGCTTTTGCTTGATCACCATCAGCATGGTTATAGATTGTTGAGTGAAGTACCGAACGGAGAAATTCGATAATCGGAACCCTTAGGATTAAACTAGTATATGAAGTGAACTAGAGATAGAAGACTTTGTAACTAGGGGTCATTGGATAATTTGATATTTAACTTGGATAAAATTGACACAATAAAGAGTCCAATAGATCAGTTTTACTAAGCAATCCGTTTCATTGCCAAAAGCTCGCTACGGAAGAATTTATGCGATTATCGACCCTAAAATGTACCAAATTAGTGACATACATGTTCAATCCACTTGTTTGATTCATAGAGTTACTTAGGTTTTATCCCCTGAACGTCTTTCTCATATTTATTTCATCTTGTGAATTGTGTGAATATTTGATTTATTTGACCTTTCTTAGTGACTAGAACTAGAATTAGTTATTCTCAATCTAAAACCCGACCGATTTAGCAATCACCTAGGAGGCTAGTTTGGTGCATAGTTAGCAAAGTACATGTGGGATCGACCTTGATACTTGCTACACGAGTACCCGTGCACTTGCGGCTTATCAAGCTTTTGGCGCCATTGTCGGGGACTTTGTCCCTAGCCACCACCGAACGAATATCCTTAGATTGACTAGATCATTTCCCTTTTGTTTTTCCCGTTTTTATTATTTTTTCAAAAAAAAAAAAATCCAAAAAAAATGGCAACTATCTATTTCCCCCAATTTGAGCAGGAGTTATTTTGGCGCTATTTTGGGCGATTACTTGCTTGTCCTGTTCCTTGTGGTGTTGAGCCTGGGAAATCAGATATTCTTGATATTGTTGTTGAGGGGGTGAATAGTGACACTCGTACTCTATTACAGTATTTTGGTTTTTATGCTAGAACTGTTGATGAAGCTTGGAGTTTGCTTGAGTGGCTTGCACGTGATACACTTTATTTTGAGAATTCTTTTTGTTCATCTGGTTACTCTTACTCTAATCCTTGTGCATCTCATGCTAGATTATATACTCAACCCCATTGTTTGTCTCCTTGTCGTCTATGTTGTTCTCTTGACCATGATGATTCTACATGCCCTAGTTTAGCCAGACTTGAGATTTTATTGAGGGCAATGCTTCAGCAACAAGATAAGTTAGACGCTAGTCTAGAGGAAATATTTGACCCGTTTGAGGCATCTTTGCCAATTATTGCTCCATCTTACCCTAGCATACCTAGAGACACTACTGATGGTGTCTCTACATTTCATGATGCATCATTACCTTTTTCTCAGTCGACGGGGTTTAAGGCGAGTGAGTCTTATGGGTTTGATGCTAGGTCTGATGATGATTTTTGTCATAAGTCAGTTGATACTATTGATGGAGAGGCTTGTGAGGGGGTTGTGGGTGTATTAGATCCTTCAAGCAAAGAATTTGATGATGTTGTACTCCCTACTTCCCATGTCTTATTCCATGCTTCTACTCCTTGTTCACCACCTTCCTATTCCACTAAGTGCCTAGATCAACCAACTTTTGTTGAAAAGACCATATGTGTTCATGTTGAAGTGGGCTATGTGGCCAAGGTTAATTCTTGTGATATGTTCGAGGGAAACAACAATGTTCTTGATTTGTCCATAGGTACAATAAGAGGGTACCATTCCTCTCTTGATCCATATTATTTATACCTAGAGGACTTGCCTAGAAAACTCATGTGGACAACTTATTTTGATTCTTTTGATTTTTCTAAGGCCTTTGATCTATTTAAGAGAGCGATACTAACATTTTTTGCTATAAATCTTTTGTTTCTATCTTATTTGCGAGCTTGTAAACCGCATGCTGAAGAGTTTGACAAGCTTTTAAGAGCATTGATGACATCTGAAGTGGTAACCCCGATCTTGAGTTCTTGATGGAGCGGCTGATGCTCCATTCGCCCCATTCTTGAAGAGGCGATAGTTTAGGTGCATCTAGCACCTAACCTGGTGAGATCTTTCCTTATTTCCCCCTTTTCAATTTATTTGAATGTGCTTGCATTGAGGGCAATGCTTTGTCCAAGCATAGGGAGAATTGTATAAATATTTAGTAGTGTCTTGAGTTTGTTTTTGTTTGTTTTTCTTAGTTTTTTGGTTTTGTTTATTTATAAATAATTGCATCCACCTAGCTGCATTAGTTAGATTCATCCTTGATTTTTATTTTATTTTTATTTTCTTAGTTTTTAGTTTGTTTTATTTTCTAGGTTTGCATTTAGTTTAGTTTTAGTTTTTATTTTGAGAAAAACATTCCAAAAAATTAGAAAATTAGAAAAATTAAAAAATCGAGGGAAAAAGTCTAGGTTTTCTTTTAACTAGAGTTAATCTTGAGTAGCCCATTTTTGAATAACAGTCATGAAAAGAGTTTGTGAAAGCTTATTGAGTTGAGCACTGCATTTTGAAAGCGATGATTGATTCCCCTTATGATCTATTGGAATGAGTTTGGCATATACATCTATTTGAGCTAGGTTTATTTGAGAGCTTTTACCCGTATGACCACAAAGCCTTAAAATGACTAATCATTTTTATTAGTCTCATATTTTCCATGTGTGATTCATCCTTAGTTTCATTCTCTAGAACTTGTATCTCTTTGAAATTGCATTTTTGCTTGTGCTTTGATAATATGATAGAGGCATTGTTATATATATTTTAGCTACATAGCCAAATAGCCACCCTTTACATGTTAAAATTCGCCTTTAACCCTCTTTTAGCCTTGTATCACTCTTTCTTTTGATTACCTATATTGAAAGCCATGGCTGAATATTGAATTTCCTACCCTTAAGCCTATGCTTGGAGTGTTTTTGTCGTTTGGTTTTGTTGGGGATGTTGTAAAGTTGAATATCATGAGATAGCTCCCTATTGTAGCTTAGTATGGGTTGAGGTGGAAATTTGCCTTATAATTGTATATTTATTTGTTTTGAGTTGTAGTTCATTTTGAAAAAAAAGAGAAAAAAAAGCAAAAAGAGAAAAAAGAGAAAAAAAAGAATGAGAAAAGAATGAAAAAAAAGTAGAAATAAAGTGTTTAGTAGTTTGTTAGTTTATTTTCTTTGCTTTGAGGAATTTTCCATTTGTTTTGGGATGCTTTATTCTGAATATAAGTGGTGAGAGTATATTTATATGGTTAATTTGGTGAGGTTTATGCTTCGAGCTTTGAATTTTAGCTCTACCTTTCCCAAATTGTATTTCCATTTCTTACCCTTAACCTTAGCCCCATTACAACCCTTTTGAAAGTCTTCTTGATTGTCATTGTGCATTGCATATTAGCGGTAAAGAATTGAGATGTTTTGCAAGCTTATGGTAGGATGTTGCTTTGTTTTGAGTATTGAGCGAACCTTCAATGATTTATTCACATTTAAACACATGAGAGGAGTGTTTCCACATTCTTAAAAGTGAGGTTGCTCTCGATCTGTCGAGTTTCTTATTAAACATGTGCCTGCTTGCTTCATTTGTGACTAGGGATGATTGATTTGAACATGAGAAGTGTAGTGCTTATAAATCTTTCCAATGCTTCTCCTTCTCTTGTATATGGATGTTGATTCTCTTTTGGGGTGTTCTAGATTAGATTTAGTTGATTGAATGATCCTGTTGATGCTTTCCTGATGAGGATTGTAAATAAAACATTTGCTTTCATTTTGAGTCTTTTATTTTGTTTTGTTTTTGAATCTTTTGTCCCCGCGTTTTTATTTCTTTTCTTTTCTTTTCTTTTGAGTCCGACTTACTTGGGGACAAGCAAGAACTAAGCATGGGGGAATTTGATGAGGGCATATAGTGACTATATATTGGGAGCATTTTGATAGTGAAATTTGGGGATTAATGTGCTTAATTGATCTTTTATGATCTTATTTCGCTATGTAAACTGAGTTTTGGGTGTTTTGTTCAAATTGTGCAGATTAGTGATATGAACTCTGAATCTCACATCCATTACTTGATTCATCACTAAAAGAGCTTTCCTACGATATATTATAAGGTCAATTCCGAGTTGAGATGATGGAGTTATCAATAAAATAGCAGAAAGTTTGCGAAAACAGATATATGTCCACTCTTTTGGTCACCATCATTTCCACAAGTATGTTATGACTTTGAGACTTATGCCAATGAAAAGTAGACTCCTAGAGCTTTCCGAAAAGTCAAGAATCAAGTCAATCGGACGTCGGACGAAGGAGATATGGCCGAAACAAGACGACCTATAAAACTCAAGAACCAACACGACCCGTGTTGACATCAACTTGATCCGTGTTGGCCTCCAGAGAGCTCACTTTCCCCAGAAACCATCAACACGACCCGTGTTGACACCAACACGGTCCGTGTTGACACCAACACGGTCCGTGTTGACACCAACACGGTCCGTGTTGACACCAACACGGTCCGTGTTGGCCCTGTTTATGATGATTTGGCCGTTTCAACTTCTCTTAATGGCTATATAATTGTAGATTCGGCTGATTCATCCATCACCATCCACCTTCATTCATTCACTCCCATTCACCATCCATCTCCAACTCTACCATCATCCATCCCTTCCTCCAAAAATCCATCCACATTCATCCTTAGTTGAAGATTGAGAGTTTATTGGAGTTCAAAGATCGATTCTCAAGAAATCCATTGAAGTGGAGGAGCAAAAGTCCCCACCGACTACCATTTAAGCGAGGAACGATTTCCATCTCGGTTTACTTCTCTTTCTTTTAGATTTCATGCTTTCTAGAATAGATTTTGATATGTTTTGTGTTTTGAACATGAGTAGTGAGTAGTTTCTTTCAGTTTGGGGGATAATCCCTTTCAAGTTTCTCTTATGGATTGAGTTTTGCTGGATTGAACAAGTTTGTTTATCTTGTTTGAATGCATTTTATTTATCCTTTGATTTTGTATGTCATTGCTTTTGCTTGATCACCATCAGCATGGTTATAGATTGTTGAGTGAAGTACCGAACGGAGAAATTTGATAATCGGAACCCTTAGGATTAAACTAGTATATGAAGTGAACTAGAGATAGAAGACTTTGTAACTAGGGGTCATTGGATAATTTGATATTTAACTTGGATAAAATTGACACAATAAAGAGTCCAATAGATCAGTTTTACTAAGCAATCCGTTTCATTGCCAAAAGCTCGCTACGGAAGAATTTATGCGATTATCGACCCTAAAATGTACCAAATTAGTGACATACATGTTCAATCCACTTGTTTGATTCATAGAGTTACTTAGGTTTTATCCCCTGAACGTCTTTCTCATATTTATTTCATCTTGTGAATTGTGTGAATATTTGATTTTTTTGACCTTTCTTAGTGACTAGAACTAGAATTAGTTATTCTCAATCTAAAACCCGACCGATTTAGCAATCACCTAGGAGGCTAGTTTGGTGCGTAGTTAGCAAAGTACCTGTGGGATCGACCTTGATACTTGCTACACGAGTACCCGTGCACTTGCAGCTTATCAAGCTTTTGGCGCCGTTGTCGGGGACTTTGTCCCTAGCCACCACCGAACGAATATCCTTAGATTGACTAGATCATTTCCCTTTTGTTTTTCCCGTTTTTATTATTTTTTCAAAAAAAAAAAAATCCAAAAAAAATGGCAACTATCTGTTTCCCCCAATTTGAGCAGGAGTTATTTTGGCGCTATTTTGGGCGATTACTTGCTTGTCCTGTTCCTTGTGGTGTTGAGCCTGGGAAATCAGATATTCTTGATATTGTTGTTGAGGGGGTGAATAGTGACACTCGTACTCTATTACAGTATTTTGGTTTTTATGCTAGAACTGTTGATGAAGCTTGGAGTTTGCTTGAGTGGCTTGCACGTGATACACTTTATTTTGAGAATTCTTTTTGTTCATCTGGTTACTCTTACTCTAATCCTTGTGCATCTCATGCTAGATTATATACTCAACCCCATTGTTTGTCTCCTTGTCGTTTATGTTGTTCTCTTGACCATGATGATTCTACATGCCCTAGTTTAGCCAGACTTGGGATTTTATTGAGAGCAATGCTTCAACAACAAGATAAGTTAGACGCTAGTCTAGAGGAAATGTTTGACCCGTTTGAGGCATCTTTGCCAATTATTGCTCCATCTTACCCTAGCATACCTAGAGACACTACTGATAGTGTCTCTACATTTCATGATGCATCCTTACCTTTTTCTCAGTCGACGGGGTTTAAGGCGAGTGAGTCTTATGGGTTTGATGCTAGGTCTGATGATGATTTTTGTCATAAGTCAGTTGATACTATTGATGGAGAGGCTTGTGAGGGGGTTGTGGGTGGATTAGATCCTTCAAGCAAAGAATTTGATGATGTTGTACTCCCTACTTCCCATGTCTTATTCCATGCTTCTACTCCTTGTTCACCACCTTCCTATTCCCCTAAGTGCCTAGATGAACCAACTTTTGTTGAAAAGACATATGTGTTCATGTTGAAGTGGGCTATGTGGCCAAGGTTAATTCTTGTGATATGCTCGAGGGAAACAACAATGTTCTTGACTTGTCCATAGGTACAGTAAGAGGGTACCATTCCTCTCTTGATCCATATTATTTATACCTAGAGGACTTGCCTAGAAAACTCATGTGGACAACTTATTTTGATTCTTTTGATTTTTCTAAGGTCTTTGATCTATTTAAGAGAGCGATACTAACATTTTCTGCTATAAATCTTTTGTTTCTCTCTTATTTGCGAGCTTGTAAACCGCATGCTGAAGAGTTTGACATGTTTTTAAGGGCATTGACGGCATCTGAAGTGGTAGCCCCGATGTTGAGTTCTTGATGGAGCGGCTGATGCTCCATTCGCCCCATTCTTGAAGAGGCGATAGTTTAGGTGCATCCAGCACCTAACCTGGTGAGATCTTTCCTTATTTCCCCTTTTTCAATTTATTTGAATGTGCTTGCATTGAGGGCAATGCTTTGTCCAAGCATGGGGGGAATTGTATAAATGTGTAGTAGTGTCTTGAGTTTGTTTTTCTTAGTTTTTTGGTTTTGTTTATTTATAAATAATTGCATCCAACTAGTTGCATTAGTTAGATTCATCCTTGATTTTTATTTTATTTTTATTTTCTTAGTTTTTAGTTTGTTTTTTTTTTGTAGGTTTGCATTTAGTTTAGTTTTAGTTTTAGTTTTTATTTTGAGAAAAACATTCCAAAAAATTAGAAAATTTGAAAAATTAAAAAATTGAGGGAAAAAGTCTAGGTTTTCTTTTAACTAGAGTTAAACTTGAGTAGCCCATTTGTGAATAACAGTCATGAAAAGAGTTTGTGAAAGCTTATTGAGTTGAGCACTGCATTTTGAAAGCGATGATTGATTCCCCTTATGATCTTTTGGAATGAGTTTGGCATACACATATATTTGAGCTAGGTTTATTTGAGAGCTTTTACCCGTAAGGCCACAAAGCCTTAAAATGACTAATCATTTTTATTAGTCTCATATTTTCCATGTGTGACTCATCCTTAGTTTCATTCTCTAGAACTTGCAATGTATCTCTTTGAAATTACATTTTTGCTTGTGCTTTGATAATATGATAGAGACATTGTTATATATATTTTAGCTACATAGCCAAATAGCCACCCTTTACATGTTAAAATTCGCCTTTAACCCTCTTTTAGCCTTGTATCACTCTTTCTTTTGAGTACCTATATTGAAAGCCATGGCTGAATATTGAATTTCCTACCCTTAAGCCTATGCTTGGAGTGTTAGAGTGTGAAGAGTTGGGTTTATTATGGTGTTTTTGTCGTTTGGTTTTGTTGGGGATGTTGTGAAGTTGAATATCATGAGATTGCTCCCAATTGTAGCTTGATATGGGTTGAGGTGGAAATTTGCCTTATAATTGTATATTTATTTGTTTTGAGTTGTAGTTCATTTTGAAAAAAAAGAGAAAAAACAATAAAAAAAAAAGCAAAAAGATAAAAAAGAGAAAAAAAAGAATGAAAAAAGAATGAAAAAAAAAGTAGAAATAAAGTGTTTTGTAGTTTGTTAGTTTATTTTCTTTGCTTTGAGGCATTTTCCATTTGTTTTGGGATGCTTTATTCTGAATATAAGTGGTGAGAGTATATTTATATGGTTAATTTGGTGAGGTTTATGCTCCAAGCTTTGAATTTTAGCTCTACCTTTCCCAAATTGTATTTCCATTTCTTACCCTTAACCTTAGCCCCATTACAACCCTTTTGAAAGTCTTCTTGATTGTCATTGTGCATTGCATATTAGCGGTAAAGAATTGAGATGTTTTGCAAGCTTATGGTAGGATGTTGCTTTGTTTTGAGTATTGAGCGAACCTTCAATGATTTATTCACATTTAAACACATGAGAGGAGTGTTTCCACATTCTCAAAAGTGAGGTTGCTCTCGATCTGTCGAGTTTCTTATTAAACATGTGCCTACTTGCTTCATTTGTGACTAGGGATGATTGATTTGAACATGAGAAGTGTAGTGCTTATAAATCTTTCCAATGCTTCTCCTTCTCTTGTATATGGATGTTGATTCTCTTTTGGGGTGTTCTAGATTAGATTTAGTTTATTGAATGATCCTGTTGATGCTTTCCTAATGAGGATTGTAAATAAAACATTTGCTTTCATTTTGAGTCTTTTATTTTGTTTTGTTTTTGAATCTTTTGTCCCCGCGTTTTTATTTCTTTTCTTTTCTTTTCTTTTGTGAGTCTGGACTTACTTGGGGACAAGCAAGAACTAAGCATGGGGGAATTTGATGAGGGCATATAGTGACTATATATTGGGAGCATTTTGATAGTGAAATTTGGGGATTAATGTGCTTAATTGATCTTTTATGATCTTATTTCGCTATGTAAACTGAGTTTTGGGTGTTTTGTTCAAATTGTGCAGATTAGTGATATGAACTCTGAATCTCACATCTATTACTTGATTCATCACTAAAAGAGCTTTCCTACGATATATTATAAGGTCAATTCCGAGTTGAGATGATGGAGTTATGAGTAAAATAGCAGAAAGTGTGCGAAAACAGATATATGTCTACTCTTTTGGTCACCATCATTTCCACAAGTATGTTATGACTTTGAGACTTATGCCAATGAAAAGTAGACTCCTAGAGCTTTCCGAAAAGTCAAGAACCAAGTCAATCGGACGTCGGAAGAAGGAGATATGGCCGAAACAAGACGACCCATAAAACTCCAGAACCAACACGACCCGTATTGACATCAACACGATCCGTGTTGGCCTCCAGGGAGCTCAATTTCCCCAGAAACCATCAACACTACCCGTGTTGACACCAACACAGTCCGTGTTGGCCCTGTTTATGATGATTTGGCCGTTTCAACTTCTCTTAAAGGCTATATAATTGTAGATTCGGCTGATTCATCCATCACCATCCACCTTCATTCATTCACTCCCATTCACCATCACTCTCCAACTCTACCATCATCCATCCCTTCCTCCAAAAATCCATCCACATTCATCCTTAGTTGAAGATTGAGAGTTTATTGGAGTTCAAAGATCGATTCTCAAGAAATCCATTGAAGTGGAGGAGCAAAAGTCCCCACCGACTACCATTTAAGCGAGGAACGATTTCCATCTCGGTTTACTTCTCTTTCTTTTAGATTTCATGCTTTCTAGAATAGATTTTGATATGTTTTGTGTTTTGAACATGAGTAGTGAGTAGTTTCTTTCAGTTTGGGGGATAATCCCTTTCAAGTTTCTCTTATGGATTGAGTTTTGCTGGATTGAACAAGTTTGTTTATCTTGTTTGAATGCATTTTATTTATCCTTTGATTTTGTATGTCATTGCTTTTGCTTGATCACCATCAGCATGGTTATAGATTGTTGAGTGAAGTAGAGCGGAGAAATTCGATAATCGGAACCCTTAGGATTAAACTAGTATATGAAGTGAACTAGAGATAGAAGACTTTGTAACTAGGGGTCATTGGATAATTTGATATTTAACTTGGATAAAATTGACACAATAAAGAGTCCAATAGATCAGTTTTACTAAGCAATCCGTTTCATTGCCAAAAGCTCGCTACGGAAGAATTTATGCGATTATCGACCCTAAAATGTACCAAATTAGTGACATACATGTTCAATCCACTTGTTTGATTCATAGAGTTACTTAGGTTTTATCCCCTGAACGTCTTTCTCATATTTATTTCATCTTGTGAATTGTGTGAATATTTGATTTTTTTGACCTTTCTTAGTGACTAGAACTAGAATTAGTTATTCTCAATCTAAAACCCGATCGATTTAGCAATCACCTAGGAGGCTAGTTTGGTGCGTAGTTAGCAAAGTACCTGTGGGATCGACCTTGATACTTGCTACACGAGTACCCGTGCACTTGCGACTTATCATGTTTTTGGCGCCGTTGTCGGGGACTTTGTCCCTAGCCACCACCGAACGAATATCCTTAGATTGACTAGATCATTTCCCTTTTGTTTTTCCCGTTTTTATTATTTTTTCAAAAAAAAAAAATCCAAAAAAAATGGCAACTATCTGTTTCCCCCAATTTGAGCAGGAGTTATTTTGGCGCTATTTTGGGCGATTACTTGCTTGTCCTGTTCCTTGTGGTGTTGAGCCTGGGAAATCAGATATTCTTGATATTGTTGTTGAGGGGGTGAATAGTGACACTCGTACTCTATTACAGTATTTTGGTTTTTATGCTAGAACTGTTGATGAAGCTTGGAGTTTGCTTGAGTGGCTTGCACGTGATACACTTTATTTTGAGAATTCTTTTTGTTCATCTGGTTACTCTTACTCTAATCCTTGTGCATCTCATGCTAGATTATATACTCAACCCCATTGTTTGTCTCCTTGTCGTTTATGTTGTTCTCTTGACCATGATGATTCTACATGCCCTAGTTTAGCCAGACTTGAGATTTTATTGAGAGCAATGCTTCAACAACAAGATAAGTTAGACGCTAGTCTAGAGGAAATGTTTGTCCCGTTTGAGGCATCTTTGCCAATTATTGCTCCATCTTACCCTAGCATACCTAGAGAAACTACTGATAGTGTCTCTACATTTCATGATGCATCCTTACCTTTTTCTCAGTCGACGGGATTTAAGGCGAGTGAGTCTTATGGGTTTGATGCTAGGTCTGATGATGATTTTTGTCATAAGTCAGTTGATACTATTGATGGAGAGGCTTGTGAGGGGGTTGTGGGTGGATTAGATCCTTCAAGCAAAGAATTTGATGATGTTGTACTCCCTACTTCCCATGTCTTATTCCATGCTTCTACTCCTTGTTCACCACCTTCCTATTCCCCTAAGTGCCTAGATGAACCAACTTTTGTTGAAAAGACCATATGTGTTCATGTTGAAGTGGGCTATGTGGCCAAGGTTAATTCTTGTGATATGCTCGAGGGAAACAAAATGTTCTTGACTTGTCCATAGGTACAGTAAGAGGGTACCATTCCTCTCTTGATCCATATTATTTATACCTAGAGGACTTGCCTAGAAAACTCATGTGGACAACTTATTTTGATTCTTTTGATTTTTCTAAGGTCTTTGATCTATTTAAGAGAGCGATACTAACATTTTCTGCTATAAATCTTTTGTTTCTCTCTTATTTGCGAGCTTGTAAACCGCATGCTGAAGAGTTTGACAAGCTTTTAAGGGCATTGACGGCATCTGAAGTGGTAGCCCCGATGTTGAGTTCTTGATGGAGCGGCTGATGCTCCATTCGCCCCATTCTTGAAGAGGCGATAGTTTAGGTGCATCCAGCACCTAACCTGGTGAGATCTTTCCTTATTTCCCCTTTTTCAATTTATTTGAATGTGCTTGCATTGAGGGCAATGCTTTGTCCAAGCATGGGGGGAATTGTATAAATGTGTAGTAGTGTCTTGAGTTTGTTTTTCTTAGTTTTTTGGTTTTGTTTATTTATAAATAATTGCATCCAACTAGTTGCATTAGTTAGATTCATCCTTGATTTTTATTTTATTTTTATTTTCTTAGTTTTTAGTTTGTTTTTTTTTTTTTTGTAGGTTTGCATTTAGTTTAGTTTTAGTTTTAGTTTTTATTTTGAGAAAAACATTCCAAAAAATTAGAAAATTAGAAAAATTAAAAAATTGAGGGAAAAAGTCTAGGTTTTCTTTTAACTAGAGTTAATCTTGAGTAGCCCATTTGTGAATAACAGTCATGAAAAGAGTTTGTGAAAGCTTATTGAGTTGAGCACTGCATTTTGAAAGCGATGATTGATTCCCCTTATGATCTTTTGGAATGAGTTTGGCATATACATCTATTTGAGCTAGGTTTATTTGAGAGCTTTTACCCGTAAGGCCACAAAGCCTTAAAATGACTAATCATTTTTATTAGTCTCATATTTTCCATGTGTGACTCATCCTTAGTTTCATTCTCTAGAACTTGCAATGTATCTCTTTGAAATTACATTTTTGCTTGTGCTTTGATAATATGATAGAGGCATTGTTATATATATTTTAGCTACATAGCCAAATAGCCACCCTTTACATGTTAAAATTCGCCTTTAACCCTCTTTTAGCCTTGTATCACTCTTTCTTTTGAGTACCTATATTGAAAGCCATGGCTGAATATTGAATTTCCTACCCTTAAGCCTATGCTTGGAGTGTTAGAGTGTGAAGAGTTGGGTTTATTATGGTGTTTTTGTCGTTTGGTTTTGTTGGGGATGTTGTGAAGTTGAATATCATGAGATTGCTCCCAATTGTAGCTTGATATGGGTTGAGGTGGAAATTTGCCTTATAATTGTATATTTATTTGTTTTGAGTTGTAGTTCATTTTGAAAAAAAGAGAAAAAACAATAAAAAAAAAGCAAAAAGAGAAAAAAGAGAAAAAAAAGAATGAAAAAAAGAATGAAAAAAAAGTAGAAATAAAGTGTTTTGTAGTTTGTTAGTTTATTTTCTTTGCTTTGAGGCATTTTCCATTTGTTTTGGGATGCTTTATTCTAAATATAAGTGGTGAGAGTATATTTATATGGTTAATTTGGTGAGGTTTATGCTCCAAGCTTTGACTTTTAGCTCCACCTTTCCCAAATTGTATTTCCATTTCTTACCCTTAACCTTAGCCCCATTACAACCCTTTTGAAAGTCCTCTTTATTGTCATTGTGCATTGCATATTCGCGGTAGAGAATTGAGATGTTTTGCAAGCTTATGGTAAGATGTTGCTTTGGTTTGAGTATTGATCGAACCTTCAATGATTTATTCACATTTAAACACATGAGAGGAGTGTTTCCACATTCCCAAAATTGAGGTTGCTCTCGATCTGCCGAGTTTCTTATTAAACATGTGCCTGCTTGCTTCATTTGTGATTAGGGATGATTGATTTGAACATGAGAAGTGTAGTGCTTATAAATCTTTCCAATGCTTCTCCTTCTCTTGTATATGGACGTTGATTCTCTTTTGGGGTGTTCTAGATTAGATTTAGTTGATTGAATGATCCTGTTGATGCTTTCCTGATGAGGATTGTAAATAAAACATTTGCTTTCATTTTGAGTCTTTTATTTTGTTTTGTTTTTGAATCTTTTGTCCCCGTGTTTTTATTTCTTTTCTTTTCTTTTCTTTTGTGAGTCTGGACTTACTTGGGGACAAGCAAGAACTAAGCATGGGGGAATTTGATGAGGGCATATAGTGACTATATATTGGGAGCATTTTGATAGTGAAATTTGGGGATTAATGTGCTTAATTGATCTTTTATGATCTTATTTCGCTATGTAAACTGAGTTTTGGGTGTTTTGTTCAAATTGTGCAGATTAGTGATATGAACTCTGAATCTCACATCCATTACTTGATTCATCACTAAAAGAGCTTTCCTACGATATATTATAAGGTCAATTCCGAGTTGAGATGATGGAGTTATGAGTAAAATAGCAGAAAGTGTGCGAAAACAGATATATGTCCACTCTTTTGGTCACCATCATTTCCACAAGTATGTTATGACTTTGAGACTTATGCCAATGAAAAGTAGACTCCTAGAGCTTTCCGAAAAGTCAAGAACCAAGTCAATCGGACGTCGGACGAAGGAGATATGGCCGAAACAAGACGACCCAAAAAACTCTAGAACCAACACGACCCGTGTTGACATCAACACGATCCGTGTTGGCCTCCAGAGAGTTCAATTTCCCCAGAAACCATCAACACGACCCGTGTTGACACCAACACGGTCCGTGTTGGCCCTGTTTATGATGATTTGGCCGTTTCAACTTCTCTTAATGGCTATATAATTGTAGATTCGGCTGATTCATCCATCACCATCCACCTTCATTCATTCACTCCCATTCACCATCCATCTCCATCTCTACCATCATCCATCCCTTCCTCCACAAATCCATCCACATTCATCCTTAGTTGAAGATTGAGAGTTTATTGGAGTTCAAAGATCGATTCTCAAGAAATCCATTGAAGCGGAGGAGCAAAAGTCCCCACCGACTACCATTCAAGCGAGGAACGATTTCCATCTCGGTTTACTTCTCTTTCGTTTAGATTTCATGCTTTCTAGAATAGATTTTGATATGTTTTGTGTTTTGAACATGAGTAGTGAGTAGTTTCTTTCAGTTTGGGGGATACTCCCTTTCAAGTTTCTCTTATGGATTGAGTATTGTTGGATTGAACAAGTTTGTTTATCTTGTTTGAATGCATTTTATTTATCCTTTGATTTTGTATGTCATTGCTTTTGCTTGATCACCATCAGCATGGTTATAGATTGTTGAGTGAAGTACCGAACGGAGAAATTCGATAATCGGAACCCTTAGGATTAAACTAGTATATGAAGTGAACTAGAGATAGAAGACTTTGTAATAGGGGTCATTGGATAATTTGATATTTAACTTGGATAAAATTGACACAATAAAGAGTCCAATAGATCAGTTTTACTAAGCAATCCGTTTCATTGCCAAAAGCTCGCTACGGAAGAATTTATGCGATTATCGACCCTAAAATGTACCAAATTAGTGACATACATGTTCAATCCACTTGTTTGATTCATAGAGTTACTTAGGTTTTATCCTCTGAACGTCTTTCTCATTTCATCTTGTGAATTGTGTGAATATTTGATTTATTTGACCTTTTTTAGTGACTAGAACTAGAATTAGTTATTCTCAATCTAAAACCCAACCGATTTAGCAATCACCTAGGAGGCTAGTTTGGTGCGTAGTTAGCAAAGTCCCTGTGGGATCGACCTTGATACTTTCTACACGAGTACCTGTGCACTTGCGGCTTATCAAGTTTTTGGCGCCGTTGTCGGGGACTTTGTCCCTAGCCACCACCGAACGAATATCCTTAGATTGACTAGATCATTTCCCTTTTGTTTTTCCCGGTTTTATTATTTTTTCAAAAAAAAAATCCAAAAAAAATGGCAATTATCTATTTCCCCCAATTTGAGCAGGAGTTATTTTGACGCTATTTTGAGCGATTACTTGCTTGTCCTTTTCCATGTGGTGTTGATCCTGGGAAATCAGATATTCTTGATATTGTTGTTGAGGGGGTGAATAGTGAGACTCGTACTCTATTAGAGTATTTTGGTTTTTATGCTAGAACTGTTGATGAAGCTTGGAGTTTGCTTGAGTGGCTTGCACGTGATACACTTTATTTTGAGAATTCTTTTTGTGCATCTGGTTACTCTTACTCTAATCCTTGTGCATCTCATGCTAGATTATATACTCAACCCCATTGTTTGTCTCCTTGTCGTTTATGTTGTTCTCTTGACCATGATGATTCTACATGCCCTAGTTTAGCCAGACTTGAGATTTTATTGAGGGCAATGCTTCTGTAACAAGATAAGTTAGACGCTAGTCTAGAGGAAATATTTGACCCGTTTGAGACATCTTTGGCAATTATTGCTCAATCTTACCCTAACATACCTAGAGACACTACTGATGGTGTCTCTACATTTCATGATGCATCCTTACCTTTTTCTCAGTCGACGGGGTTTAAGGCGAGTGAGTCCTATGGGTTTGATGCTAGGTTTGATGATGATTTTTGTCATAAGTCAGTTGATACTATTGATGGAGAGGCTTGTGAGGGGGTTGTGGGTGGATTAGATCCTTCAAGCAAAGAATTTGATGATGTTGTACTCCCTACTTCCCATGTCTTATTCCATGCTTCTACTCCTTGTTCACCACATTCCTATTCCCCTAAGTGCCTAGATCAACCAACTTTTGTTGAAAAGACCATATGTGTTCATGTTAAAGTGGGTTATGTGGCCAAGGTTAATTCTTGTGATATGCTCGAGGGAAACAACAATGTTCTTGATTTGTCCATAGGTACAATGAGAGGGTACCATTCCTCTCTTGATCCATATTATTTATACCTAGATGACTTGCCTAGAAAACTCATGTGGACAACTTATTTTGATTCTTTTGATTTTTCTAAGGCCTTTGATCTATTTAAGAGAGCGATACTAACATTTTCTGCTATAAATCTTTTGTTTCTCTCTTATTTGCGAGCTTGTAAACCGCATGCTGAAGAGTTTGACAAGCTTTTAAGGGCATTGACGGCATCTGAAGTGGTAGCCCCGATGTTGAGTTCTTGATGGAGCGGCTGATGCTCCATTCGCCCCATTCTTGAAGAGGCGATAGTTTAGGTGCATCCAGCACCTAACCTGGTGAGATCTTTCCTTATTTCCCCTTTTTCAATTTATTTGAATGTGCTTGCATTGAGGGCAATGCTTTGTCCAAGCATGGGGGGAATTGTATAAATGTGTAGTAGTGTCTTGAGTTTGTTTTTCTTAGTTTTTTGGTTTTGTTTATTTATAAATAATTGCATCCACCTAGCTGCATTAGTTAGATTCATCCTTGATTTTTATATTATTTTTATTTTCTTAGTTTTTAGTTTGTTTTATTTTCTAGGTTTGCATTTAGTTAGATTCATCCTTGATTTTTATTTTATTTTTACTTAGGTTTTATCCCCTGAACGTCTTTCTCATATTGATTTCATCTTGTGAATTGTGTGAATATTTGATTTATTTGACCTTTTTTAGTGACTAGAACTAGAATTAGTTATTCTCAATCTAAAACCCGACCGATTTAGCAATCACCTAGGAGGCTAGTTTGGTGCGTTGTTAGCCTGTGGGATCGACCTTGATACTTGCTACACGAGTACCCGTGCACTTGCGGCTTATCACTATGTGTACCCCTTCCCCTCTTTTTTTTTCTTTTGTTTTAGAGTCGACCCTAGTTTAGAGATTTTGTTCTAGTCCATATAAAATTCATTGGGTTGAGAAAATGATTATTTATTAATTGGAATAATTAACTCAAAAGGCATCATGGTTAGCCCAAGTGGAAGAGCCTATTTATGCTTGAAGGGTGATTATTTTGATTAATAAATAAAAATCGACTCACCTTGATGATATTATATGGCCCTTTACAAAATTCTCCTAACAAAGGTCCAAAAAAATCAATTAAAAAAGTCCAACAAAGTTAATAGATAGCGTTTTAAATTGCATAATAGTCACTATGCTCGAGGAAATTTATTTGTAGATTTAATTAATGAGTCCACCGCATTTATGTCGGCCCGTTGTTAGGCCCAACCATATTGGATTTGTTGATTAAGCCTATAAATTAATTATGACTCGCTTATTGTTGACTTTATTCAATCCTTTGCAATATCCATTTTCCTCGACTAAAGAAAAAAGAAAAAATGCAAAATAAGGTAAAAAAATAAAAAGAGGATAAAAAAAGAAGGTAAAAAAAAAAGGTTGTTGGTCTTGTTAAGCATTATTCTAGTCCGCGTAATAGTCATTATGGCTTGAGCTGTCTAAGTTGTTGGGCCAAGTTACGTATTCTCCTTAAAACGGTCTGCCTATGGTTTAGGCCCATTCGAATTGAGAAACACTGACTTGAACCTATCGATTTATGGCCCGCTCGCTATGTTTGACTTTATTAGGCCCTTTATAATGTTCTGTCCATAGGTCCATATAGAGTTAGGTCACGCACTCCCGAAAAGTGGGTGAGTCCTTTGTGTCAGCATATATGTGTCGAGTCAGTTAGGATCATATAGGTCTTTTAGGGCATGCATGCATCGGGTAGTACGTGTCAGAGTATGTCATCGAGTGTTCTAACTTTGAATTTCCATGCAGGCATCATTGGTGATCGACTCCGAGCCCGCATTCGAGATCCACGAACTGGTCGTTTGATTTCGAACCCACATTACAATCCATCTGCAACTAGCGACTGTATCATGACTCGAGAGCAATTCCAAGAAATCCCGATCCAAAGCACCGAAGCCAACATCACGAAGCATTTGGACGAGCTCTATACCAAAATGCAAGGTCTTGTGTTCGCTAATACCCTAGAGCAGGAACAGAAGATGAGCAAAAGGCTGAGTGAACAACAACAAGTGATGGATGGTATGCTGCAGGCCATCACTAAGATCAACACCAAGTTAGGGCTGAATGTTGAAGAGGATGACGAAGAAGTGCAAGGCTATGAGTCTGAACCTGAAATCATCAAGACATCTTCAGACTCTGGAGGAATAAGGATATCTAAGGCTAAGGTTAACACGCCTGAAGTGTCAAAACCTACAAGGGACCCCGCTGTTAAAGCCCTTGAGCAGAAGCTAGAAAGCCTCACCAAAGCAATGAGTTCTGTGCTGGCCTTTGCTGACAAATACTTGGAGGTTCCATTGCCTCTTCAGCCAACTCTGAAGATAGCTGACAAAGTTGACGTGCCAAATATTAGGTTCAAACCTTCTGAGAACCCTATTCATCATGTTGAGGAGTTCATGAGGCTGGCACCTTTAAACCGAATTTATGTGGACTTATACTCTACCGTCTTCCCATCCACCCTAGATGGAGACGCAAAGGTATGGTATCATGCTTTGTCAACTCAAATCAAAGCCAACTGGACTGAGCTGTTCAAAGCTTTTATCCACCATTACACTCGTATCCAGAAGAAGCAAGCCACGGTGGATGACCTAACCGCCATGAAACAACGAGAAGATGAGTCCTTTATGGATTACTTTGAAAGACGGCATACAAAGTTGTCCCACATCAACGAGACAATTCCTCTCCGCCTGCAGTTATCTACCTTTAAGCAAGGACTCAAGAGCAGTCTATCCAAACATTGGGGGTACCATGTTGTTAAAGACTTTGACTACTTGAAGGACATTTGTGTCCAACTAGAGGCGATGCACCATGATAAGACCACTTCGCCTGGATGGAAAGGGTCCAGCTCCAACAGGACGGCCACTAGTGCGGCTAGCCACCCTCCTAAGATCATGGAGACTAACTCTATCCAGCGCAAGGGGCCTTATGTACCGAAGTACGAGACCTATACTCCATTGGATGTCCCTTACTCTCAGGCTCTCGACCGTCTGGTCAAGAAGGGTATCTTGGTTTTGCCCTTACCGAAAGAAGAGCCAGAAATCAAAGGCAGAAACTGGGACAACAACCAATTTTGCCGCTACCACCGTTGCCGAGGGCATGACACTGAGAAATGCTGGACTCTCAGGAACAAAATAGAAGATATGATTAGGGCATGGACATTACCAATGCCAAAAGCTGCCAAGAAACCGAACAATCAAAGTAATCCTATGCCTGAGCATGCAAATGTTATTTTCTGTGGGGATTTCAGCTTCGATCCCTTTGCTTTGATTGTAGAAACAGGCCAACTTGTCCGCGAAGTAGTTGGTTTTCCTGAAGGTCTTTTCATCCATGGAATTTGGGACACCGATGAGAATGATGAACACGAGCCCTCTGAGACAGAATGGGTAGAGACAAATGAACCAGATAATGTAGCATTTCTTACTCGGTCTGGCCGCCACAACCATAGGAACACCACCACCCCAGTGACTGTTCCTACCCCAACACCAACGGTCAGCAATGACAATCAGGTCTCCCCTGAAGATCCTCTTCTTTCTCAACTCAAAAAGACAAGGGCAGAGGTTACCATATGGCAACTCATATGCACGTCACATACTCATAGACAGAAGATGTTGGATGCTCTTACAACACTCACGGTATCCCCTACGATAACTCCCGAGTCATTGGTTGCTCATGTTACTACCCAACAGGAGATGATTACTTTTGGGATTGAAGATCTGTCTCAAGGAGAAGCATCTCACAAAAAAGCTCTGTATCTTACAGTGCAATGCTCCAACAAAACTATCCCACTGGTTCTGGTTGACAATGGTTCAGCTGTAAATGTGTGCCCTTGGAGGACGATGCAAAAATTAGGGGTTCAACAACAACACTTGGCTCAGAACGGTGTACAACTAAGGGCATATGACAATTTGCCTCAGAAATCAGTCGGATCCATAGTGTTGCCAATCACTACTGGCAGCGTCACTCGGAATGTGGAATTTGTGGTGCTAGATATTCCAACCTCTTTCAATTTGCTATTAGGGAGGCCATGGCTTCACGAGTGTAATGCTATAACATCCACTCTACATCAAAAGGTGAAAATGCTGGTTCAAGGTCAAGTAATCACCATCTCGGGAGAATCTATCAATGCTGTTTTCACCCCTAAACAGTCAACTCTTGAAGTGGAGCATAACTCAATGGATGAAGAACTCCACAATTGATGTATAATGAGACCAAGGATGATCAAATTATACAAAAGTCAAGGATCTTTAACGTGGTTCTTTAAGTTTGAATGAAAGAATGTATGAATGGTAGGTTAGGACGATTGAAATGGATGAAATGAAAGAATGAAATGATCGTGAAAATGGTTGGAATGTAAGTTTCTTGGATGATAGAATGATATTCAAATGAATCTTGAGATTGAAACAAAACAAGATCAATGAAACACAAATAGAAACTCACGAATGGATGATGAATAAATGATGAACTTGATTGAAACTTGGATAATGGCGAGAAGGATCTTGGAGGATATAGTCACACTATACAGCGGTTTGTTAGACCTCGGTATTGTCGTTCTCTCTCAGGGAGGTGGCGGCCTTGGTCAAAGAATCTTGATCAACAGTCGGGATGAGATTGCTAAGGTAAGGATACTGGTTTGAAAGGATCACAACGAAGGAAACAAAGCTAAGGTCGGTCAAGGAATGGAAAATGGGCTTCGGAGGCTTTTCGGGATGCAAACGGGGATGAGGAAATGGGTTTTGCAACAAGAGAGTAACGAGAAGGGGAAATCAAATGGTAACTCCGTTAGAAAATACCCACCGGGCTTCCTCTTTCAAGGATAGTCCGGATTAACTTCCCCAAAGTCCATCGACAGACGGGAGTTCACTAATGTAATTTCCTAGTTAGTTTCTATTCGCTTTTGCGAACTAGAATACTAACTATCCTAATTCCTACCTTCCAACAAGCGTTGGATGTATTCGGGATGCTTTCGCACCCAAATACATCCCACTTGAGGGAAGGATAGGATTAGGAAGTTGATTTCTCAACTAATTACTCACTAATATTGCTAACTCAAACCTAATCACCCATTCACACCCTTAATTACCCCCTAACCCATAGGGTTTCTAGCCACTAATCATGATAAAAACTAAGCTAACAACATCCAACCCAAACCTAAACATGATTTCTAACATCAAACAACCATAAACAAGCAAGAACAATGAAATAGCAAGCAAAGAAATTAAGAACAAGCAAAGTAATTAGCAAAGTAATTAATAAAGGAGTTAAGGGAAGAGAAAACTTATCAAAATGCTGTAGATGAACAAAGGAAAGCAATAAAAGATGACCCAACAATCTTTCAATTGTTTGAATCTCCAAATCTTCAATAACAAACACAAATCTCCAAAACCCTAGATTAATCTCTCACTAATCTCCCTCTAAAAACCACTAATTACAAGCTGAAAATAATGTCTAAGTCTAACCCTAGATAGATACCAAGAAATCGTTCACGAGGGATATATATACAAGTGAAAATCATTGGCCAAAACGCAGCACTTCAAGCCGAAAACACGCGCAGGACATAGGGAGACCGTGGTCACAGTCTAGGAGACCGTGGCCACGGTCATGTTCTGTCCAGCGAAAAAGGTCGGGCGATTTCGAGCTTCGAGAGACCGTGGGTACGGTCTGGGAGACCGTGGGCATGGTCTCACTCGGGATCAGGAGGTCGCGGGCGCGACCCATACGGTAGCGGGCGCTACCTTCCTCAGATGACAATCCCTGCTGACTTTGAGCATAGGTAGCGGGTGCTACCTCTCTAGTGGCGGGCGCTACCCCCTATGGTAGCGGGTGCTACGCTCAGGGTGGCGGGGGTTACCCTACTCTTTTCGTCCCTTTGTTTATTCCTTCTTTCCGAAGCATGTAACGCTCGATCCGAGGGTCGTAGCATGCGTTACTTCACTAATTGGCACCAAAGGTTGGGAGTGTTGTCCCGGGTCGACTCCGCCTCGGTTTCCGGTCCGGCTTGGCTCGAGAAATCACCAAAAATGCTATAAAAAGGCCCGTTTTGCTACGTTTTTGATGAAAACTCCAAAATCTACAAAAATAACCAAAACGCATTAAAAACTTATGAAATTAAACCACGAAACGAGTTAAAGCCTAAGGATTTAGGCGGTATTTAGACACAGAATTGGGTCTAAACACCCCCCCACATTTAAACCTTTGCTCGTCCCGAGCAAAATAAAACAAGACAAATAAGAAAACTAAACACCAACTCCTCTGTCGTGGGAGGAAATGAGTGCATTTAGCGTATGCACCAAGCCCTTTGAACCCCCCGGCAGCCCGGGTGGACGAGATGGACTCATGAGGGTTTGTAGCGGCTATACCCACAAAAGCAAAAGAAAAAGGAGAGAGGGAAAGTAAAAACAAAACCGAAGAAAACAAAAAGAAAAGAAAAACGAAAGCTTTGCTTCAAAAGATCTCGAAATCTAAATCAGGAAAACGTTACTAAACCTCCAAAAGGAACCGTTATGAGCGTCTCACAAACACTTATCTTAAGCAAAAGTCAGTCTTTGAGATTTTCAATGTCCTACACCTAATGTCAAGCAAAACCCCATGCGCGTAAGTGCTAGTGGGTTCCAACCGAATCCAAAAGACTCCAAGGACTCAAGCCCGAGCTCAAAAACAACGGAACGAACAAGAGAAGTGTTGCCCTTCCTCGCATTTGGTCGCCCTTGGCTTGGTGAGGGCTGTAGGTGATGCAAGGAGAGGCCCCACGCTTTATTAACGCTCAAACTTTTCTTTTTAGGGTTGGGTAATCCCAACAAAATTGCTTTTTCTTTTTCTCTTTTTTTTTTTCTTTTTCTTTTTATAGGTCGGTATTAGCCTTACTTTTGGGAATTGGACGGCCCAAATATGGGGTTTACCCTCCCAACACGGTCTTTTCCATTCGCCTCTCTGTCGCAAAGCGATATAGGAGGAGGGTTAAGGGGTATCCAATGCCTTACCACGAATACCGGGCCCGTGTAGGTTGGCTAAGTGTATTGTGGTTGATGTCATTCAGCGACACGCTCCACTTAATCCGGTTATTGTAGCTTTTCTTTCTTTTTCTTTCTTTTTGACTTTGCATTTGCTAAAAAGGGAAACAAAACAAGCTCGGACACAAACCCCTAGAATCTCCCGACTTCAACCAGAACGTGAAAGGAATCGGGGGTTTCGCTAGACACTCGATGAAGGACATCTAAAGAGATAAGTCATGACTCGTACCCGAGACAGGGTCGAAAACGCTCAGACCGGTTTCTTTTAAAGAAGTTTAAGAACGGCTTCTCAATTTCGACAATAAGATCCAAGAAACAAAGCAAAAACAAAGCGAAAACAAAATTGAAAGAAAAACTTTTAAGGTTTTCACTCCCTTTTTTCTCCTTTTTCACACAAAATTTTTTCAAATTTTAAGCAAAAACTAAGAAAACAAAGATCAAAACTACTAGGTGATCTACCCTTGAAACAGAATATCTCCCCCCCACACTTAAAACGCCACAATGTCCTCATTATGGGAAGGTGTCACAAGAAAAGGGTAGAGAGCCTACAAAGACAAACAACCAAAACAATTAGCAAGCAAATGGTGGCGACCCGAGCCCACACGGCTCCAACAGCAATATAATCCCAACACAAACACTCAAAGGGGCTCGCCACCCAAAAGAAAAATCAAGCATGCAACACAGATCAATATATACACATTCAAAGAGTGCGGAAAGAGGTTACCTCGGGTTCTTCAAATAAATAGCGAACCAATCCGCGATCCAGGAAAACATCACACTCGGGTTAGGAATAAACAAGAAAAACATAATAAGTGTGAGTGTTCGCATGCATAAAGAAAAAAAAAAGAACAAAAACAAAAACAAGACACTAGCTAAAGAACAAAGGAGAAGACAAATTATTCACAATATTTACATTGACATTAGCTAGCCTCAACCCCGAATCTCACTAGTTTGAGGCGGGAATTGAGGGTGAATCAACTCTCATAACCGGCCTAACCAATGATGAAGCAATGAAAACAAAACAACTCAAACCATGGGGGCAACGAACTCAACAAAACCAACTAACCGACACACCTCCCAACTTTTCCATAAAGCACCCCCCACACTTATCTAACACTAACAGTGTAAATAAAATCAATGAAGAGAGTAAAGTGGGAGTGGGGGCACTTACAGATTATTGCTCGGATCCTCCTGGGGGAGGATATGGATAATATGGAAAGTAGGTGGGGTAGTGCTGGTTTATGTACGCTGGTGGTGCCGGGGGATGGTTTGCAATGGAGTAGTGATAATACCCCCAGTCACGCCAATACTGGTTTTGTTGCTGAAAGTACTCCTCGTGCCTTTGAAGATGTGCATGCAAATTGTTGAGCGTAGACTACTGGGCACGTAGCAACTCTTGTTGGGACTCTAGCAGATTATGTTGACCTTGGAGTAGCGTTCGTTGTTCTCGAATGTCAACCCTCATTTGATCAAATTGAGAGTTGAGATGCTCAAGCAAAGCGTCTCATGGATGATTTCTACTTCCACTAGCTTCGCCATGGCTGGGATCCTCCTCTTCTTCTTCCTCATTTACTTCTTCTTCTTCTTCCTCTTCATTTTCCTCCTCTTCACCACTAGACACATCTGGACCACCCACCTTGCGGTCACTAGGAACCTGACCACAAGACCAGTTGCGTTCCTTAGTGATATCCAACCATTGTTCAACATAGTTCGGGTCCAAGAGAATCTCTGTTTTGTTGTCATGCCCATGGCAATAGATCGTGGCAGTTGGGTGATTGGCGAGGATATTCATTTTCTGCAACCGGACTTTGTCGATAGGATCCGGATGATAGCGTGGAGTCCACTTCTTCAAATATTTCCCGAAACCCTCTTGAACTAGGAAGTGGCAGATGACGTGCCCCATCCCAATAGTAGTAGGTCGGGGTTCCATGCTAATCTCCCGAAGGCAATGTAGAATGCAAGATCCGGTGTTTACCTTTTTACCCTCATTGTAGATCACAAAGAGATCATCTTTCCGAACTTTGGGCGCCCATCATCTCTCCCAAACACCGAACTAGTCACGATTCTATGTAAGATTCGAACAACCGATTACAAAAATCACGCCTTAGAGTTGCGGAGCAATGATAGCGTGGTTGTCCATTTCTCGTGCCATGATTCATCCTCCTCCAACAGTCAAGTCCTTCATTGCTCCGCTCATCAAAATTCGCACATCGCTCATAAAATCTCCCATCCTCGCAACCCCAACTTTCGCAAAACGCTTCAAGGTGCACTTCTTATCTTTGTTGGCGACCCGGTATTCAAAATGCGCATCTTTCTTGCCATCATCGTAAACCTTCAAGGAGCTTAAAAACTCGAGGATGGGCTGGTCCACAATCGATTCATCGATCATGATGAATACCTCCCAACCAAGAACACGAATGAGATAATCGAAGCTTGGCTTGCAATGGATGGCTTCGATCGTTGCTGCATCATAAATATCCGGTGCACATATTTTCCGTGCTTGGAGCGCTTTGTACCGTTGTCTATGCTCTTCATCTTGGAAAGTCACATCCGCATCAGGTTCACACCGAATTAGTGTGGCCGGTTGCGCTTTGTAACGGTCCTTTGCAGAATAGGATGGTCCTGGTTGCGATGAAGAAGCTTCCTCGACTCGTGAACGCTTGCTCCTTCCACTCATGATGAGCTAAAAGCAAGACGTGGCAAGAACCTCGCAAATATAGTGCCTAAACTCCAAGGTAAACCAAAAACAATCGACACAGCAACAAACTCGTGAGTTTGAAAATATTATGCACAAGTTACACAAGGAATTACCTCAGATCGGAGCACTTTGAACTTGTATTCACCAAGGAGAAACGATTTTTGCTTGACAAAATGAGCAATACACACAACACACAAATAGAATGTAAGAATGGCACAGAGATAGCTTACTAACTCAGCTCACAATGCAAGTGTGTGTGAAAATCGACAAACTTTTGGTGCAACTAGCATACTTGTGCTTTGACAAATGAATTGCAACAATTAATCGCGCTAACACCACACAAGAACCTAGCATTCGAGTTCAACACAAGGCATCCAACACACTGAAATAGGTCACTGTATGTGTGTGTGTTTCCACAGGTGAAAAACAGCAACCTCACACACGCAACACTGAGCAAGAACACAACAAATCGAATTCAGCAACACAGTGAGGCAGAATTTATGTGTAAAAATTGACAAATTCTAACCCAAACTCAGCAACAATGACGAACGAGCCAAAATAAGGTGAGAGGGGAGGGGTTTCGCACATTCAGACTCACAGGGCATCAATACAAAGTCATGGCATCCAACTCAACAACACAGTGAAGTGAACTTGTGTAAAAAATGACAAATTCGAACCATAACCCAGCAGAGCATGACGAATGGACCAAATGCAAGAGTAAGGGAGAGGGTTTCACACAATTGATACAAGGAATACCTTACTTAGATGTCTGGAACCTGAGCTTGAACAATGGCGCACGAATTGGACTGGATCTGGGCAGAATTTCGAACCCTAGCAGCAGAAATTCGCAGCAGAGGAGGGGAATTAAGGTTTGGGTTCGAAAATGAGGAGAGATGTGAGAGGAATTTGAGAATTGAGAAGGAGGATTGAGTATGGGTGTGAGTGAGAGGGCTTCGCGGTCGCTGAGGGCTGTGAGAGAGAGAGAGTCGAGGGTGTGAGAAAAGAAATGAGAGAAGTGAGAAAAGTCGGGATTTTAGGGCCGAATTAAGCCGCTGGCAGTGTCAGGTCGCGGGCGCGACCGACACTGTCGCGGGCGCGACTCGTGCTGGGTGACTGGGAGTTGTTGGGCGCTGCTCATGTCACCGTAGGCACGGTGCTTTCTACAGCAGCTGCGGTGGCCTGCTGGTGAGCGATCAGAATGGGCGCTACAAACGAGCTCGCGGTGCGACGCCTGGCCGAGGTCGTCTTTGTCTTGTTGCTTCGCTGCGTGCCGCTACGACTAAGGTAGCGCCTGCTACCTCTTCTGATGTTGCTGTGTTGCTGAGTGTAGCGGCTGCTACCCTTTTGCTGACAATTCTTCCAAATTGTTTTCAACACTTCAAAAAATACAAACTCCCAAAAACCTTCACACTTCAACACTCAATTTTTCAACACTTCCTCACATTCAATCTAAGATTTTCAAACTCTTAAACTCTCCCAACACTCAAATATTATTATTATTTTTTTACATCTCACTCACTCACACTACTTCTTTTCACTCAAACTTCAATTTTCTTATTTTTCAACTCCAACTTTTTCTATTTTTCACATCATTTTTCCTCTCTTTTTTTTTCAAACTTTTTCTTTTGAACTTAGAACTAATACCTCAAATTACAAAGAAAGAAATAAAGAAAAATAAAAAAGACAAGAAAAAATAGAAAAACCTGAAGAAAACTAAACGGAAAAATTAAAGAGAAGAAAAAGAATAAAATTAGAAAAATTGCAAAAAACTAAAAAGAATGAGAAAGGAACTTCAAAAATTATGGGGTGCCTTCCATAGAGCGCTAGTTTTAGGTCCCTAGCTCGACCTAAATACCCGTTTGATTCTAGAGAGACGTGGTGCACATGAGAGGTACATATTCAACTTCTTCCACCATGATCGCTTCTTCTTCCTTCCTTTCCAACTCCTACCATCTTTGGACAACCTCAAGTCAAATCGTCCTTCCGATTGTTTGGTTAACCATGAGCGGGGAGGAGGTGATGATGTATACGATTTCTTCCAGTGTCGCTTCCTCCTCCTTTTTCAACACCTCCTCATCACCTCCGCAAATAGAACAAGGGTCTCCTCCGGTGGTTTGATTTGGTGACGGGGATGAAGAAGTAACTCAGGTTCTTCTTCAAGTGGTTCTCCAAGTTTCAGACACATGGAAACAATCTTCTCAATCTCTATGTCCTCAATATAAACTTCATCTAATGAGATCTCCCTCCTTAATGGAACAATCTTGAGAGAATCATCACGAGATGTATCTTAAATAACCTCGGATTCGGGACATGAGGTCTTGGAATGATCGCTTTCATTCCCATTGTCGGGTTCCACTTCAAGAATATAAACTTCCTCTTTATGCTCATGAACAACTGTGGTTATTGAATTGACTTCAACACAAAGTGGCATGAGAGAAGGTTTCTCAATCGGAACGTCATGCCTTAGATCTATATGCTCTACATCCTTCAAGTGTTGTATTAACCATTCGGGGAGTGGAATTTGCATTTGGTGGGAGTCAAATCGCTCTTTGGAGTATTCACGGATATTTCCTCTCAAAATCTCTTCTCTTGGTTGTTCTTCCTTCTTTTCCTCATCCAACACCCTCTCTTCCTCAACCATAACGACTCCCTCTTCAACATTCGTCTCTACCTCATTCTCTACTTTTTCCTCCAAAACACTATTCTCTACCCAAGAAAACTCATCAACCTCTTTCCCACTCCCTAGATCGACAAAATTTACTTGTACCATTGGAGTCGGTGAAGGTTGAGTGGCTTGAGAAATCTGGGGTGGTACAATGTCCTGTTGAGTTGAATGGGAGGATTCTTCTTGGAAAAATGAGTGGTGGTCATAAGGTTGAGAAATGGGGTTGAATGTAGGATTGATAAAGGTGGTATAATCATAAGCATGCTCTCCAAAAGAATGGGAGAACAGTGGGTTGAAATATGATGGATAGATAGCGTTCACACGCTCTACTTGATTAAACTCCCCACATTGATTCTCGGGATGTTAACCCAAACACAACTTACGAGTATGCATATTAGGAACAGAAGTAGATGTAAGGGTTTGCACACCTTGGGCCACTCTCAAATGCTTAGAGGTCTCCTCATTTTCCTTCTCTTTGCAATTAAATCAAGCCAAAAGGAGTGTAATAATAGGATCATGCTCTAAAGATAAATCTCCTCTACTAGATTTGCAACCTCCAAAATCAGGAGCATATTGAACGAGCTCATGAAGGAATTCGTCGGCCTCCTCCGTAGTTTTCTTCAAAAACATCCCTCCGGATGCAATATCAATCAATTCTTTGAGAGAATCAAAGAGTCCACAATAAAAGTGTTGAAGTAGCATCCAGTTGGGTAGGTTGTGGTGCGGGCACTGACGTTGGAGACTTTTGAATCTTCCCCATGCTTCAAAAAGAGTCTCTCCGGGTTCTTGCTTGAAGCTCATAATAACTTGCCGGAGTTTACATGTTTTATCAGCCGGGAATAATCTTTGAAGAAAATCTCTCTTGAGAACCTCCCATGAAGAATAAAATCCAGGTGGGCATATATCAAGCCACATCTCAGCTTTCCCTTTCAAAGTTAGAGGAAAGAACTTCAACTTTAGATACTCCGAAGATATCCCAGGTATATGTATGAAACTAATGCGCTTCTCGAATCTCTCCATATGAGTAATAGGACTCTCGGAAATATCTCCATGGAACGGGTTGCTTTCAAAAGCTTCAAGAAGACACGGCTTGAACTCAAATACCGCGTCGGGTGGTAATGGTGGTAAGATGATCGGGTTGCCTCCCGTACCCGAAGATGGAACGACATATGATAGAAGGGTACGGGGTGAATCAGCTTGGACTTCACCCATTGGACTCGAGGCCTCCTACGATGCTCGATAGAACATTAGGGCGTACCTACATGAACCAACAAGAACCAATAGAAGCATCAAATTCATCGGGATTAGCACAAACTAATTTCTAGCGTGAAAGCAATCTCAAATAACCAAAAACCAAGAAACTAAAACTAGGGGCGCTGGCTCCCTGGCAACGGCGCCATTTTGTGTACAGCGGTTTGTTAGACCTCGGTATTGTCGTTCTCTCTCAGCGAGCTGGCGGCCTTGGTCAAAGAATCTAGATCAACGGTCGGGATGAGATTGCTAAGGTAAGGATACTGGTTTGAAAGGATCACAACGCAGGAAACAAAGCTAAGGTCGGTCAAGGAATGGAAAATGGGCTTCGGAGGCTTTTCGGGATGCAAACGGGGATGAGGAAATGGGTTTTGCAACAAGAGAGTAACGAGAAGGGGAAATCAAATGGTAACTCCGTTAGAAAATACCCACCGGGCTTCCTCTTTCAAGGATAGTCCGGATTAACTTCCCCAAAGTCCATCGACAGACCCGGTGGAGTTCAAGGAACGGAATTTCCTAGTTAGTTTCTATTCGCTTTCGCGAACTAGAATACTAACTATCCTAATTCCTACCTTCCAACAAGCGTTGGATGTATTCGGGATGCTTTCGCACCCAAATACATCCCACTTGAGGGAAGGATAGGATTAGGAACTTGATTTCTCAACTAATTACTCACTAATATTGCTAACTCAAACCTAATCACCCATTCACACCCTTAATTACCCCCTAACCCATAGGGTTTCTAGCCACTAGTCATGATAAAAACTAAGCTAACAACATCCAACCCAAACCTAAACATGATTTCTAACATCAAACAACAATAAACAAGCAAGAACAATGAAATAACAAGCAAAGAAATTAAGAACAAGCAAAGTAATTAGCAAAGTAATTAACAAAGGAGTTAAGGGAAGAGAAAACTTATCAAAATGCTGTAGATGAACAAAGGAAAGCAATAAAAGATGACCCAACAGTCTTTCAATTGTTTGAATCTCCAAATCTTCAATAACAAACACAAATCTCCAAAACCCTAGATTAATCTCTCACTAATCTCCCTCTAAAAACCACTAATTACAAGCTGAAAATAATGTCTAAGTCTAACCCTAGATAGATAACAAGAAATCGTTCACAAGGGATATATATACAAGTGAAAATCATTGGCCAAAACGCGCAGGACATAGGGAGACCGTGGTCACGGTCTAGGAGACCGTCGCCACGGTCATGTTCTGTCCAGCGAAAAAGGTCGGGCGATTTCGAGCTTCGAGAGACCGTGGGTACGGTCTAGGAGACCGTGGGCACGGTCTCACTCGGGATCAGGAGGTCGCGGGCGCGACCTATACGGTAGTGGGCGCTACCTTCCTCAGATGACAATCCCTGCTGACTTTGAGCACAGGTGGCGGGTGCTACCTCTCTAGTGGCGGGCGCTACCCCCTATGGTAGCGGGTGCTACGCTCAGAGTGGCGGGGGCTACCCTACTCTTTTCGTCCCTTTGTTTATTCCTTCTTTCCGAAGCATGTAACGCTCGATCCGAGGGTCGTAGCATGCGTTACTTCACTAATTGGCACCAAAGGTTGGGAGTGTGGTCCCGGGTCGACTCCGCCTCGGTTTCCGGTCCGACTTAGCTCGGGAAATCACCAAAAATGCTATAAAAAGGCCCGTTTTGCTACGTTTTCGGTGAAAAAAATAACCAAAACGCATTAAAAACTTATGAAATTAAACCACGAAACGAGTTAAAGCCTAAGGATTTAGGCGGTATTTAGACACAGAATTGGGTCTAAACACAACCACCTTCAAGAACTCTTCAATGCTACCTATCACCACCAAGGATGTCAACCCAAGGCTAGAAGTAGTCGATTCTCCCTTAAGAGAAACAAAACTAGCACAAAAGCTAGAGAGAAAACAACATGTTGAATTTGATTTGTATTTGTATTGAATGAATAATGTGTGATTACAAGGCACCCAAGGGGTGTATTTATACTAAATGAGAGGCCCCCTTGGCGTGTACAATCAAGAAAATGGGGTGCATCTAGCTTACATCATTCTAAATAAGTATGACATCATAAAGATACAAATGTACATAAGTTAGATTAAAACTATGATAACTTGCTCGTTTCTTGTCCAAATTCAAAGATTCAAAAGCTATTGTGAAGCTCCTTTGATGTAGAACATTTGGTGCTAGGATGACTTTCACAACATCTTCATGGATCTTGAGTTATTGAGCAAATTACCAAACCACCCTTGATGAAGCTAGTTGGACGAGTGATAAGCATGAGTGATTGAAGCTCCTTTTGTATGAAATCAAGCGTTTGGCTCCCATGATGTATATTTGGGACCAAATCTACATCATTCCCCCCTAGTTTAAAAGAGTTTGTCCTCAAACTAGGAAGTTCTTCTCTATCTCCATAGTAGGGCTTGAGATCACTCATATTGAAAGTACAACTCCCTTCATAGTCTTCACCAAGTTGTAACTTATAAGCATTGTCACCAATCCTTTCCAAAACTTCATAAGGACCATCTCCTCTCGGTGCAAGTTTACCTTTCCTCTTAGAAGGAAATCTTTCTTTCTTCAAGTGAATCCAAACAAGGTCTCCCGGTTCAAATACAACCTTCTTCCTTGATTTATTCACTCTACTAGCTACATCTTGTGTATACTTCAAGATTTTCTCACGAACTTCTTCATGTAGCTTCTTAATCTCTTCCAATCTTTTGTCCCAAAATCAGCAAGAAGAGACTATCAAGCTTTTAGTTGATAGAGTTGACCAGTTGGCCACTCACAACAAAATGCTTGAATCTCAGATTGCTAGTCAAGCTAATACTTCCACCACTCCTCCAGGAAAGCTCCCTAGCCAACCTGTTGCGAACCCAAAGGATCAATGCAATGCCATAACCTTAAGAAGCGGAACGCAATTGGCGGGGCCCAGGGGTGTGTGTGATGAGCATGTTGTTGTTGATGTGCATGATGATGATGTTGCTGAGAATGTAGTTGATGTTGAGAATGTTGTGAATGATGTGATTGCTGATGTGAGTAATGATGTACATGGAGAGGTAAATGTGCCTCCTAAAGAACCTGCGATTGATGTTGATGTGCAAGTTGAGAAAGAAGTTTCTAAGGATGCAACAAAAGTTCCCCAAAGAGTTTACACTCCACCCTTGCCTTTCCCTCAAAGATTGGCTAAGGCTAAAAGTGATAAGCAATTTGGGAAGTTCTTGGAGGTCCTCAAGAAACTTCATATTAACATTCCATTCACCGATGCCCTGTCTCAAATGCCTTCCTACGCTAAATTTTTGAAGGAAATTTTGACAAACAAGAGGAAGTTGGAAGAGCATGAGACAGTGGCATTGACGGAACAGTGTAGTGCCGTGCTCCAAAATAAGCTTCCCCCGAAGCTTAAGGATCCCGGTAGCTTCACCATTCCTTGTGAAGTTGGAAAGATTTCCATAGACCGTGCATTATGTGATCTTGGTTCTAGTGTGAGTCTTATGCCCCTCTCTTTGTCCCAAAAGCTTGGTATGGGCGAACTAAAGTCCACTACCATTTCCCTCCAGTTGGCCGATCGATCGGTCCAATTTTCCATAGGAATTTTAGAGGATGTCCCTATTAAGTTGGGTAGCTTCTTTGTTCCTGTTGACTTTGTTATCCTAGAGATGGAGGAAGACACCCGTACCCCCATTATTCTTGGTAGACCTTTCATGGCTACGGCTGGGTGTTGCATTGATGTGAAAAATGGTAGGATGTCCTTTAGTATAGGAGGTGAGAAAGCTGAGTTTAATTTGTTTGAAGCTGCTAAATTCCCTGCATTTTCTGATGATTGTTTTAGAGTGGATATCATTGATTCCATTCTTAGGGAAGATAGCACTAACATTCGTTCTCACGATCCTCTTGAGCTTTGTTTGTTGTCTAACAGTAAATAGTAAAACCCAGGATCACGATCCTGAGGTTGCCCATTGTTTGAAGCTCTTGCAGGCATCCCCAGAAGTTCCACCAACGCTGGAAACGGTGGAGGCACTAGAGGTTGAAAGCAAAAGCAAGCAAGCTTCGAGCGAGAAGGAAGCACCAAAGGTAGAACTGAAACCTCTCCCTTCTTCCCTAAGGTATGAATTTCTTGGCCCCGATTCCTCTTATCCTGTGATTGTGAATGCAAACTTGAATGATGCTGAGATTGATTCATTGTTGAGAGTCCTTAGGTCGCATCGTAAGGCCATTGGCTATACCATAGATGACCTTAAAGGAATTAGTCCCTCATTTTGCATGCATAGGATTTTGATGGAAGATGATTATAAACCCACCATTCAAAGTCAAAGAAGGTTAAACCCTAACATGAAAGAGGTGGTGAAAAAAGAGGTCTTGAAATTACTTGATGCTGGGATTATCTACCCTATTTCTGATAGTGAGTGGGTGAGCCGGTGCATGTTGTGCCTAAGAAAGGGGATGTGGTGAAAAATGAGAACAATGAGTTGATTCCTACCAGGGTATTCGGGGTGGAGGATGTGTTTTGATTACATGAGTTGAATGATGCCACCCGTAAAGACCATTTCTCTCCCCTTCATTGACAAATGCTTGAAAGATCGCGAATAATTCATTCTTTTGTTATCTAGATGGGTATTCCGGGTTTTTCCAAATCCCTATCCACCCTAGTGATAAGGAAAAGACCACCTTTACATGTCCTTACGGTACATTTGCCTATAGGAGAATGCCATTTGGGTTGTGTAATGCACCCGCTACTTTTCAACGATGCATGATGGCTATTTTCTCTGATTTTATTGAGGACATTATGGAGGTGTTTATGGATGATTTTTCAGTCTATGGCAATTCTTTTGATCATTGTTTAAGAAATCTTGCTAAAGTGTTGTCTCGATGTGAAGAAGTGAATTTGGTTTTGAATTGGGAGAAGTGCCATTTCATGGTACAAGAGGGTGTAGTCCTTGGTCATGTTGTGTCAAGCAAAGGCATTGAGGTTGACAAAGCAAAGTTTGAGGTGGTTGAAAAATTACCACCTCCAACTTCTGTTAAGGGTTTTAGGAGTTTTCTTGGACACGTTGGTTTCTACCGACGGTTCATAAAAATTTTTTCGAAAATTGCTAGACCTCTCACCCGATTGCTTGTCAAAGATGTGCCTTTTGAATTTGATGATGTTTGCTTGAGTGCTTTCAACAGGTTGAAAGAAGCTTTGATTACTGCACCTATTATGCAAGCCCCGGATTGGAGTTTACCGTTTGAAGTGATGTGTGATGCGAGTGATTACGCATTGGGGGCTGTTTTAGGGCAAAGAAGAGATGGCAAGCCTTTCACCATCTACTATGCGAGCCGAACTCTGGATGAGGCTCAAGTCAACTACGCCACCACAGAGAAGGAGTTCTTGGCGGTCGTTTTCGCCTTGGAGAAGTTTCGATATTTGATCAACTCCAAGGTGATTGTGTTCACCGATCATGCCGCCATTCGACACCTCATGAAGAAGTCGGACTCTAAACCTCGGCTCATTCGTTGGGTGTTATTACTCCAAGAGTTCGATTTGGAAATTCGACAAGCCGGATTGCAAACGTGGTAGCCGATCATCTCTCTCGATTGGAAGATGTTCGAAGAGAAGCTCCTATTGATGATTCTTTTCGGAAGAAGCTCATGGCGTGTGTACCCCATTCATTCCATGGTATGCCGACTACGCCAATTATCTTGTGTGTGGAGTGTTGCCAGGACTTATCATATCAACAAAAGAAGAGGTTCCTATTCGAGGTGAAGAGCTTTGTTTGGGAAGAACCACTTTTTCAAGCTATGTGCCGATGGGGTTTCTGGAGATGCATTCCGAGGAAGAAGTTCAAGTGGTGCTACATCATTGCCATTCCACGACCTATGGTGGACATTTCGGCCCCGATAAAACCGCTTCCAAGGTCTTGCAAGCCGGCTTCTATTGGCCGACCCTCACCAAGGATGCAAGGGAGTGTGTGCTAGCATGTGATCGTTGTCAACGGATGGGTAACATTTCCAAGAGGCACGAGATGCCCCAGCGGAATTCTTGAGGTTGAGCTCTTCGACGTGTGGGGATAGACTATATGGGTCCTTTTCCTCCATCTCACAAGAACCTCTACATCCTTGTTCTGTGGATTACGTATCCAAATGGGTGGAGGCGATTGCATCTCCGACGAATGACTCAAGGGTCGTCATCAAATTCCTCAAGAAGAACATTTTCGCTCGATTTGGCACTCCTAGAGCCTTATTGAGCGATAACGGCACCCATTTTCGTAACCGGCCGCTAGAAACTCTCCTGAAGAAGTACGGGGTGTTCCATAGGGTGGCAACACCTTACCATCCTCAAACAAGCGGGCAAGTAGAGCTTTCGAATAGGGAGTTGAAGAGCATTCTCGAGAAGACGGTTGACCGATCTCGAAAGGATTGGTCATTGAAGCTTGACGACGCCTTGTGGGCGTACCGCACGGCGTTCAAAACTCCCCTCGGCACCACTCCATTCCGGTTGGTGTATGGGAAGTCGTGTCATTTGCCTGTGGAGTTGGAACATCGAGCGTTTTGGGCTATCCGAACTCTGAATTTTGATGCAAAGGCAACCGAGAAGCGAATGCTTCAATTGCAAGAACTGGAGGAATTGAGGTTGCAAGCTTATGAGTTCGAGGATATATAAGGAAAGGACCAAAAGTGGCATGACAAGTTCATCTTGCCAAAGAGGTTTAAGGCGGAGACATGGTCCTTTGTTTAACTCGAGATTGAGATTGTTTCCGAAAGCTTAAATCCGGTGGTCCGGGCCATTCCAAGTTATGAAAGCATATCCCCATGGAGCTGTGGAAGTTTGGAGTGAGTCTACCGGCACATTCAAGGTCAACGGGCAGCGACTTAAGCCTTACATCACAGGCCAAATTGAGGAGAAGGCCGCATGTTATGTCCTCGCCAATCCCGTATGACTTCAGGTATGTATCGTCTAGCTTAAGACGTTAAATTAGCGCTTCTTGGGAGGCAACCCAAGCTTTTTAATTACTTTTCTTTCCCTTTTCATTTTTTTTTTCTTTTATAGGAGTTTATCTTTCTTTCTTTTCATTTTCCTTCCCCTTTCCTAGTTTTTTCCCTTATTTTTCTTAGTTCATTTCATTCTCGTTTTGTTTCTTTTCTTTGATTTTTCTCTTGTTTTAACCGTGTTTCTCTTTTGTATAGTGTAAATTTTTGTGAGTATTTGTGAGTAAAAAAGAGAGAGAGTTTGAGGGAGTGTAAGAGTGAGTTTGAGCAAGGAAAATTAGCATGGAAGAGTTGGTCTCTAGGGTGTTTTGATGGTTTAATGAGTGAAAAGTGTTTGAGTTAGAAAGAATGAAGAAAAAAAAATGAGTTTGACGGAGTTGGGGGAGAAAAGAACTGTAAAAACTAGAGTGAAAAGATAGAAGAAAAAAAAAAGGGTGTGGAAGGCAATTCGAAAACCAGCTCATAATGAAGTTCCAGGGCCAACCTTGGTCTGCCCGTGGTGAAAACCTCGGACCGTGGTGCTCTGGATTTCATTTGTTCAAGAAGCACAGTTTTCCAGAGCCAACCACGGGCTGCCCGTGGTGAAAACCTCGGACCGTGGTTCGTCTCCCTCCCTTCCTCCAATTTTTCCCCTCAAAACTCAATTTCCAGCGCCAACCACGGGCTGCCCGTGGTGACAACCACGGACCGTGGTGGCTGGAAATCAAAAACAAAAACAAAAAAAAAAATTCTGCGCGAAACAGCCGAACCAGCGCCAACCACGGGCTGCCCGTGGTGGCAGCCACGGACCGTGGCGGCTGGTCTGCGCAGATTCGCTCGTTTTTTCCCCCTTTTCTCACTCAATTCATTCATTCTTCCTCCTTCTTTCACCTATTTTCGAACCCTAGCTCCCTCACATCCTTCTCCATCTTTCTCCTTCATTCCTCTTCTTCTTCTTCTTCTTCCTTCACAAACCCTAAACCTTAACTCTATCTTCTTTCTTCCTCCTTTCTTTCACCCCCATTCGTCCACCACAAACCCTAACCCCCATACCCACCAATCCCTACCCATATTCGAACCCCCACGCACAACAACTCCACCTCTACCATGCACATTAGCCACCACATCCACCAATTTCACCCATAACCTCCATTTTTACACTCACCCTTCACTCCCATTTCTCCCAAAAAAATCACCATTGTTGGAGCTTCAAGTTTCCATGGCACCCAAAAAGAGAAGAACTGATGCTGCTGGGTCCTCCAACGAACCAAATCCGAGGGAGCTTCGTGCTCAATGAGCCGCAAACCGCGCTGCTATGGAGCAAGGTAATGATCCTATCCCTTTTCAGTTCAATAGCCCAATACAAACTGCTAATTACTTGCGTTTGAGATCCTGTGGTTTTGTTGCTACTCGTTATGTTGATGATGCTTTGTTGCAATCCATGGGTGTTTTGGATGACATCAAATGGTTGTTTGCTAGAGGGGGGATGGGTGATTACCTAAACATCAAAGAACCTTCCTATTCGGACTTGACTTTGGAGTTTTTGAGTACCCTATACACCGAGGTTCAAAATGGGCGTAATTGCCAAGAGGGGGTCATTAGGTTCCGTTTGCGTGGCCAAGACTATCAATTGAATTTGAGTACCTTTAATAGCATTTTCCACCTCCCGCGTCCCCTTGATGTTAGTGAGCGTCGTGTGCCTCCAAGGTATGACCCGGATTCTTTCTGGGAAATGATCACCGGGGAGCAACATTTCGACTCTAGTCGGTCTAAGGCGACCGAAATCAGAAACCCCGTGATTAGGTTAGCTCAACGCATCTTCGCGACGAGCTTTTTCACAAGGGATGATAGCATGAATATGCCTCGGGTAGCGGAGTTATTCTTCATGAAGAATATGTATGAGGATAGGCAGATGGACCCCGACTCTTTCTTAATTACACATCTTCAAGAGATAGCTAATAGGAAAAAGGGTAAGATCACCTGCAGGGGGATTGTCACGAGGATTGCAAAATCTCTCGGAGTCATGCCAAATGAGGAGTTTAGGATTCCCGGGTCTGAGAGGCTTGACCATAGCGCTTTGACCACCATGCTCTTCATTGTTTCTAGGGGTGGTAACATTTACTGGAGGTACTCAAATCGGCAGCTTATGCAGTTGCCCAATGTGGCCCGAACGACTATCCAAAATCGGGCCAACTTCTCCTTCCTACCGAGAGGGGATGGAGACCCGGTTCCCCTATTTCTTATCGCGTATAATCCTGAGTCCGACCATGACGAACCCCAATCCCCTCACTCACCTGGCCCTTCCTCCTCCCACGCTTTCAACATGGATGATGTTTCGACTGCACTTCGCGAGATCCGTGACGAGCAAACCTCCCTTAGGGAGTATGTCCGATCAGAGCACATTGAGCTTCGGGGCATGATTGCGTCGCAAAACCAACATTTGACTAGCATGAGCGAGTGTTTATCCGCGATGCGTGGTTGGTTTGAGAGCCATGGCGCTCAGATCCCTTACCCTTTCCCTCCGCCCCCTCCTGATGCATGATGTTTGCTCATTAACTTTTCCTTCCCCCCATGATTGTTTGCTTCTTTTTAGCATTCAGGACAATGCTGTGTCCTAGCATGGAGGGGTTGGTTAGTTTTATGTGACTTGGTTGTCTTGTTGATTTGGTTGCTATGATTCGATGATTGGTGATAATTTTTGGGAGAATGACTTGTGTATATGCATTTGTACATATTTTTGCATCATGCATATAGTTTGTACAGCATTTAGCATATAGTGGTGTTTCATGAATCTAGGTGTGTCCTTTCTTTCTTTTATTTTTCTTGTTTATCTTCATAGGTAACAACTTAAGCATGTAGTTTGCATTTAGTTTAACTGCATTTAGTTCATCTAGTTAAAAATAAAAAAAAGAAAAGAAAAAAATAAAGAAAAGCCAAAAAATTAGAAAAAATCAAGCAAAAAGAAAAAAAATATTAGAATAGCCTTAGGATTAGGTTAGGTAAGCCTCCGGTGATGATTGTAAGCCAGCTAGTATTTCTTGTAAATTTGTTTAGCCTTTGCGTGGCCCACAAGTGATTCAAATATTTGAAAAGAAATTTCGAAAACATCTTGATTTGGGTTTACATCTTGATAGTGAAGATTTATTGCCCTTCTTAACCCTTTGATGTGAGCTTAGCATTTGTATGTTTATGTTCTTTGATTGGTTGTTGAGCACAAACCCGTGAGACCACTAAGCCAAAATGACTAATCATTTTCATTACTCTCATATTTCCATGTGTGACTCAACCTTGGTTGTGATCTCTAGAACTTGCTTTTCATCTCTTTGAAACTGCACTTTGCATCATGCATTGACAACATGATTGAGGCATTCATCCGCACTTATTGTAGCTACAATACCAAATAGCCACCCTATTCATGTAATTCTCCGCCTTTAACCCTTCTTCTAGCCTTTGATTACTCCGTTTTCTCGGAATAACCTGAAATTATAAGCCTTGGCCAATTACATATCTTCCTACCTTAAGCCATTGCTTGGAGTATATTGAGTGTGGTTGATGGGGTTAATTGTGAATACATTCGCAAAACAGTGTGTTGGGAAAGTAATGAATAAGAAGTGTTGGGATTTTTCTCACTTATGTAGCATCAATGTAGTGGCTATGTTAGCAAAACCCGCCAAGTTTTGTAATTAATTTTGTATATGATTTTCACTTGCCAATCACTTGCTTCGAAAAAAAAAATCACAAAAAAAAGGAGAGAGAGAACAATTCAATAGCAATTAGAAAATATATATATAAAAAAAAAAAGGGAGCTCAAGTGTGATGGCAAGTGAGGAGTTTAGTAATGAGGCAGTTTCTAATAAATGTTTCGGGATTGTTGTGATTGTTTATGGGCGAGTAAGGTTCAATGACATTGAGTGAGGTTGGAAAAGTATAACTCCAAGCTTGGCTTCGAGCTCCACTTATCCAAATATTTTCCGTCCCTTACCCCTAACCTTAGCCCCGTTACAACCCTTTCAAAGACCTCTTGATTGTCATTTGCATTTTGCATATAGCGGTAGAGAATTGAGATGATCATCAAGCATATGGTAGATTGTTTCCTAGGTTAGAGTATTGAGAGAACCAAAAACATTGACTTCATTTTGAAAACACATGAGGGGAGTGTTTCCACATTCCCAAAAGTGAGGATTGCTCTCAACCGTTTTAGTTTCATACTCATACATGTGTTCTCTCGCTAATTCGGTGACGGAAGGGTGACTAATTTGATCTTGATGGTGTGATTCCCCTAAACCCTTTTCGAAAATCTTCCTCTATCTTGTGCTAAAGTGTTTTAATCACATTAGGGTTGTGTTTTGGTTGGGCAAAGTTGGTTGAGAGTTCTGCTAATGCTTACCTGAGGGGGCTTGTACATAGGATGTTTGAGTCTTTCTTTTCTTTTTCTTCTTTTGAGTCCGTTTTTCCTAGTTTTGAGTCTAGTACTTGCTTGGGGACAAGCAAGGTTTTAGCATGGAGGGGTTGATAAGTGCATTATTTGCACTTATTTTAGGTATTTTAGAAGCATAATCATGGTGATTTTTGGCTAAAAAGGTGTTTAATCTTCCCCATTTCTCTATTTACACTTGGTCTTTGCGTTTTTGGCATTGATTTTCAGGTTTAGGGCCAAAAAGGTGATTTTTGGAGCAAATTTGGTAAGGCCAAGGATACCACGGGCATTAACTACTGTTGATAAGATCGTGGTAAAAATTTCAGCAAGCAACGGAAATGAGATAGCCACAACCACGGCCGCCTGCGTGGTGACCACGGACCGTGGTTGGAGCTGTTTTCTCGCTGCGGCAATTATTTTTGCGGAGATAACCGGGGAAAAGAGGGGGAACGCGGTTATCACTTATTCTGGGCAGAAAAGAGAGATTTTTGAGAGGAATTCTTCACCAAAAACACCTCCATTCATCAAGAATCAATTCGAAGGCATTGAAGATTTGGAATTCGAGAAGAAGTACGCAACACTCTTGTGAAGTTCTTGAGAGAATCCTACGAATTTCTCCCTAGTGTTTGCTTTACTCTTCTCACTTTCTCTTCCTTAATTCTAGAATTGATTACCATGTTTAGAACGTATTTCTTGTTTTCAATGAATACTTGTGAGTAGATTTCGTTCTTTCTAGGGTTTTATGAACCATCAATATGGAGTTTGATTAGAAATGTTTTAGTTTGTACTTGAATTCTCAATTGAATCAATAGAAGGTTGCGTTTTTCTTGCTTACGAATGTTCTTAAGGCCTTGGATGTTTGTAATTCGGAAATTAACCTAAGAAGTACCGAAAGGTGAATTAGGGGAATTTGACCACCAACCCTTCTACCTAGGCCTACGAAAGTTGAAAAAGGAGTAGTAGACTAGGGAATCATTAGATAACCCGACCTTGCTTAGACCTTCAATTCTGTTTAACCTGAAAAGCAGACGAAAGTTGTTGATTAGGTTAGCCAGGATAATTCTATTTAGCATCGAAAGGGCGATAGAATTTAGAGGTTATCGATTCTTGATTCGTTTGAGTTATTTTCTTGTGCGTGCTTTAATCTGGCTTCCAGACCCTGTTGTTAGGTGAGTAAAACCCTAGAAGTCTTCATCCATCGAATTACCTCGAGTTAATCCTTTCTAGTCCACTTTAGTTTTAGCTAGTTCATTAGAAGTCATAAACAATTCACCAACCCGATTGGCTTAGCAATCAAGTAGAGGGTTAGTTCACTGAGTTACTAGACCAAGTCCCTGTGGGATCGACCTTGACATTGCTACAATAGTACCCGTGCGCTTGCGGCCCTGTCAAGTATATAAGCATGACTCAAACCAATGTGCCTTGACTTGCCATTGTAAACATGATTAGCTTATGGATAACTAGCTTATGGATGGTAGCTAAAGCCAACATTACACGTATTGAAGCTATCCTAGCTACCGGTGCATATGTATCAAAGTAGTCAATACCATACTTTTGAGTAAAGCCCCTTACCACCAACTGCGCTTTATACCTCTCAATGGTACCATCTACTTTTCTTTTCTTTTTAAAGATCCACTTAGAGGTAATTGGTTTACTTCCCGGAGGAAGGTCAACCAATATCCAAACATTGTTTTCCATTATTGAATCAATCTCATCTTGTACCGCTTCTTTCCACAAAGAAGCATCATGAGATTGCATAGCTTCTTTAAAAAGTTTAGGATCCTTATCTATGTTGTACATACATAGGGTCTCACTTTCAATTGAATCCCTTGATCCTTCTACTAAATAAACATAGACGTCCGAACCAAAATCCTTTGGTTTCCTTGATATTTTACTCCTTCTTAATTCAATATTTTCATCTTCTTCATCATGAGTAACATCATGACTCAAAAGATTATCTTGTATGGATATACCCTCACGATTTTCATCTTGAGGCTCAATTAGAGGAACAATATCTTGACTCATATCTTTAGATCTAGGAATTGAAGAGAACCTAGTCTCATCAAAAATTGCATTTATTGATTCCATAATGGTATTCACCGAAATGTACTCATTTGGCTCAACCACCAAAAACCTATAAGCTTTGCTATCTTGAGCATAGCCTATAAAGATGCACTCAATTCCTCTTTCACCTAACTTTCTTTTCTTAGGTTCCGGGACTCTTACAATAGCCCTATAACCCCAAATCTTAAAATACTTAAGACTTGGCTTTCTTTTGTTCCATAACTCATACAGGGTACTAGAATTCCCTTTGAAAGGAACTCTATTCAAAAATATAACAAGCCGTTAATATGGCTTCATCCCAAAATCCATTACTTAAACCGGAGTTAGACAACATAGAATTCACCATTTCTTTTAAAGTTCTATTTTTCCTTTCCGCAACCCCATTTTGTTGTGGTGTATACGGGGCGGTTGTCTCATGAACAATGCCCGTTTCTTGGAAAAACTTTGGATCATAAAATTCCCCTTCCCTATCGGATCTTAAAGTTTTAATCAAGGTCTCACATTGAAGTTCACTTCTAGTTTTGTAAACTCTAAACTTTTCAAGTGTTTCATCTTTAGAATTTAAAAGATAAACTTGACAATATCTAGAATAATCATCAATGAATGTCACATAATACTTCTTACCACCCATAGAAGGTGTACTATGAAAATCTCCTAAATCACTATGAATTAAATCAAGCAATTTAGAAGTTCTTTTTATACTTGAGAATGAACTTTTGGTGATTTTATTAAGCATGCATGTCTTACATTTTTCTATATCATCATTCAACTTAGGAATCAAATCTAGATTAGACATTTCCTTCAACTTTGAAAAGTTCACATGTCCTAATCTAGCATCCAAAGAAAAGACTTATTCAAAATAGACACATGCATATAAGCGGAAATCATGCCATCTTTATTACTTTTCACATTCAATTTAAACATCTCCCCATAAGCATATCCCTTCCCTACAAAAGTCCCACCCTTGGAAAGTACATAATTATCTCCATCATAAACTTGCATAAAACCAAACTTGCTAAGGAGATAACCGGATACAAGATTCTTACAAACTTCCGGAGCTAAATACACATCATTTAAAAGCAAAGTTTTACCGGAAGTGAAAACTAGTTCCACTTGCCCAATGCCTTCAACTTTCACCGGATGGTTGTTGCCCATGTAGAGTTTCACACCATCATCCGCCAGTTTGAGAGTCTTGAATAAACTCTTGTCAACGCAAACATGCCTTGACGCACCCGAGTCTATATACCAATCATTACAACCAATGGATACCATGTTAATATGATCCTTAATCATGGCTATAAAGGAATTAGGTTCCTTTTCCTTACTCTTGCCCTTAGATGTATCTTTGTTCAAAAGACCATGCTTCTTTTTCCATTGGTAACACTCTCTCTTTGTGTGCCCCGGTTTGCAACATTCCCAACAAACTTGCTTAGGCTTTTGAATTCCCTTGCTAGATTTGTTGTGGCTCTTGTTCTTATTCTTGTTTCCCTTATTCTCTTGCACCATATGGACCTTAGATTGCTCTTTGGCTTGTAGGCGTAACTCCTCTTCAATCCGAAGATGGTTAGCCAAACCTTCAAGAGACATAGCCTCTTTCCGGTGCATGAGAGTTCTTTTAGTCTCATTCAAAGAAGAAGGTAGCTTGTCAATAATAGAGGATACAATTATAGATTCATCCATGTTCAAATTGTGTTGCTTGAAGTTACTTAAAATACGTTGAATCTCATGGAATTGATCTTGAATTTTCCTATTATCATCCATCTTAAATTTCATTAATTGACTAACAAGAAAATTCTTACTTGACGCATCTTCCGACATGTACTTAGCCTCAAGCATCTCCCAAAGTTTCTTCGCCATCTCCACATGTTGATAAACATCGAAGAAGGTGTCGCTCATCCCGTTGAGAATGCATCCTCTACATATGTAGTCGTCATTCTCCATCTTTAGCCTTTGCCGAGTAGCCTCCGCATCTTCCATGGGCACCTTGTCTTTTCCTTGTTCCTTGCCTCCATCTCCCGTGGAAGTCTTGGCGGTTGCATCTTCTTTTGGAGACTCCTCGGTTGTCGCCTTCTCGGTCGAAGGTTCTTGATTCACCTTGGGAGAGATCTCAATGATAAGCACCTATGCCACATTGAGAGTCGTTAGCAAGAAATGCATCTTGCTTTGCCAACGTCGGAAATCCACTCCTTCAAAGCGCTCTAGCTTTTGGAAATTGCTAGACATATCACGAAGCGAGGCCATTTCTAAATAGTTCTTAAGATTGTTGGAGGAAAGGGAGTAAACGGTATACGAAACAATGTAAACTCGCTTGGATAACGCTAAGAGTCGTGGCCTAACACTCACTTTCCTTAAGAACTATTTACTATACCGTAAATGTTCAAAGGGATAAAGCTTAGCACTTGTAACACTCAAATTAATAGTCTCTCACTTGAATCACTCAAGTATAGTTGTAGTCTAGACAAGAATGAAGATGTGATTGCTTAGAATGGTGTGTCAAATAGCTTGGTAAAGTCTCCTATTTATAGGAGACTTCCAACCCCCTTAGGATACTCTAGTCAAAGGGTAATCAAGGGACTTTAATGGAGGATCATGATCTTAATATGACCTTGACTAAGTCAAGTCATATAGTTGTTGCAATCTCATAATAATCGTGCTTAATAACAATATCAAACACTAATTACACAAAATCATATTGTCGTTAGCATTTAAAACTGTTCTGGGTTCCAACACGGTCCATGTTGGATCAACACGGTCCGTGTTGGGTGCAACACGACCCGTGTTGTTCCAACACGACCTGTGTTGAGCCCAGGAACATTTTCCTTGCTCTTTGGAAGCCAACACGACCCGTGTTGATTCCAGTTTCACCCGTGTTGATCATATTCTTGACGTTTTACTTATATATGATCCTTGTACTTGTAATATATAAATATTTTGGCTATATTCTTATCTTATACTCTTGAAATATTTCCAACACCTTATACTGCTAATGAGGATTGTTTGAGAGAGTTTTACAGGTTTGATTTCAGGATGCCTTCCATTACTGAGGAAGGTGATCAGTTCGACCCCAGCTAGTGGGTTCAACTTTGAGGTTCTGAGGGAGCACAGGCTGATGGTGTTCCAAAGGCGTTGGGCTATGACATTGTGGAGCGTTCTCCAGGCTGAGGTAAGATTCGTCTAGCTTAAGACGGTAAACTGGCACTTCTTGGGAGGCAACCCAAGCTTTTCTTGCTTTCTTTTATTTTGTTTTATTTTGTTTTGATTGCGAAAATCCCTCCTATGACTTATACTTTATGAGGTGTTTGTTTGGATTGTCATTGTTAGTGTGCACTCATGTGATTTCTGGCTTGATGTGGATGATGAAAGAGACTTGGTTGCTTGTTTGATTTGGGTTGCTTGTCTTGTTTATGACTCATCTAGTCTTTGACTGATTCTTGGGCATGATAGTGAAATTCTTATGTTTGGTACATCGAAGGATCTAGTTGTTTGTGATTATGGTAGGTTAACCCGAGAGATTCTTTAAGCCCAAAAGACTATCACTTTTATAGTCTCATTTTCTTTTGAGTGTGACCTTACCATGTTTGCATCTCCAGAACTTGATTTGACTCTCTTTGAAACTGTATTTGACTTGTGCATTGTGTTAATATGATTGAGGCCCATTTTGTAGCCACAAAGCCAAAAAGTCACCTGACATTTTGACCTCTTTTTGCTAGCCCTTATGCAGTTTTTCCTGTCTTGTTGTTACCCTATTGAACCATATCGGGCTAGGGTCCGAGCTTCAAAATCCGTGGTTACCAAGCCTACCTGCACCCCCTTCATAAAACACGGGCAAAACAACTTCAAGGTCGGGTGTGGAGTCCATTTTAAGGCGGACCTGGGACCTTGGAGGGATATTTGGGTTGTTATCGGGTGTGGCATTCACTATAAATGGGATCCCGGTCCTTGAAATGGAGCTACGAGTCCTTATCAGGACCTACTTCAGGCCTTTGAATAGGTTCGAAGTCTTTCGGCAAGAATAAGCGACAAGGGTCAACATGGGAAGTGGAAAATGGCGTGCCTTCACTCTTTCAACCATAACTCCTTCAATACAACTTCGATGAATCTCATATTTTGGGAGTTTAAAGTACACAACGAGAGCTTTGCATCGATACCTTATGGGACTAAAACAAAGTCCCGATGAACAAGTTATGTGAGTTTGAAGTCGGCGAAAAACTGCCCAGAAAGGTCGCGCCCGCGAAGGTTGTCGTAGTGCCCGCGACGACGCTGGGAGGAGAAATTGGAGAATGGACAGAACAGCGTAGCACCCACGAAGACCAGGGTCACGCCCGGGACGCCTGGTGGCCAAAAACACCACGCACCTTGAGTCGCCCAGCTCGTCTTCGATCCGTCGCGCCCATGACGGGCCTGTTTTGCGCGTGTTTTCTTCCTGAAACAACTGTGTTTAAGGCTTATTTTCCCCTTTATAAATACTCTTTTTTCACTATTTTGAAGGGAGACTTTGATAGACTTTGAGTATTATGCTAATGAAATTGGGAATACCCCTAATTCCACCTCAAATCTTGTTTACTTTATCCAATTGATGATTGGTGGTGTTACAAGTCATTTCTTTATTGATTAGTGGTGGATTACCTTTAGCTAATCATGATGGAATGTTAGGCCATTGATGGTGGAATTCTTCCTTTATCCAAGGGTCATATCCAATCCTATTGTGTGCAAGCTATTTATCGTTAGATGATTATGATAAACTTCTCAAGCTATTTCATTCCCTCCACGTCCATACGATCCATTTGGTATCAGAGCCAAGGTTCGGATTAGCTTGAGTTTTTATTTTGTCTTTGCAAGTAGAATTTCTCTATTGTTAATTCTTGTTGGATTGATTGCAATATTAGTGTTCCCCATTCCCTGTGCCCTCCAAGTGTATTGGAGTATATTGTATTGTGTTGTGTTTGTTGGTTTTTGTTGTCCATTAGAGTATTGAAATGAGAGTTGGAGATAGTACATGGAAGGTGTTCGATTAAATGTCGTTGAGTATTAGCCACAAAGAACCCCAAGCCAAACACTAGCCAACTACAAGAAAACCCCTAAATTCCACAAAAATTACCCAAACACAATCCGTCCTTCACCCTTCCTTCAATATGGACGAAGAAGTTAGTTCCAATCGAGAGGAACCAAGCCACCACCGCAACCCTCATGACACGGGTATGGAGTCACGAGTCTCTTCCCTCGAACGAACTCTTGAGGCCCTTGTGACCCAAGTAAACAACATTGCCATCAACCTTCAGATCGACCCCGTGACGAGCGACGGAGGCCTACCCAAAGTCCTATCCGTCCTCCTCCTGCCTTTGAGTCGAGTGACGACGATAGAGACTCTCTTCGACGACGTCGACGCCGGGAAATGTTGAGAGGCCCCCTCGCGATGAGTTCCATGACGTCAAGATTGATATTCCGGAGTTTAATCGTTCCAATGATCCCAATGAATACCTTGAATGGGTACAAATCATGGAAAAAAAAATTTGAGGCCAAGAAGTACAACGATGAAAAGGCCTTCAAGATGGCGAGCTTGAAACTCACCAAAGTCACATCTCTTTGGTTTGAGAATGCCAAAGTGCAAAGGGCTAGGGAAGGTAGTGGTGAAGCTAGGATTCAGAGTCAGGGGGTTCAAGATAAAATTTAATAAAAAAAATTCTATAGGAATGAATATAATTCGGAAAATTAACATATACAAGTAACCCAAAGTTTAACAACATTAATTTTGAAATTAAACATACATACCTTAAATATAAAGTTGTCTTTGACGAGTAATCATATTTTGATGGCAAAATGATTAACAATAACGCAATCGCTATCTCACCTACTAAGTATATTTAAATCATTATAAACGTATGTTTCATTACTTTGAGTTTATTACAACTTATAAACAATATAAAATAATTATTTTATATATATTTTTTCATAAATATAAAGTTATGCATAAAATGTGCATTTTCTACTATGATTGATAAAATTAGGTTATTATTTATATTTTTTAACCTAGCTAATAAGTATTATGGTCTTATAATTGATAAATATATACATGTATTAGAAAATATATTATTAAAGTTATAAAAATGTGAAATATAGACAATTCAAGATAATTATTAACCATCTTTAGCCAGGATGTGTATCATTGTCCCTTTTAATTTATAACCAATCAGTGAAACAAATAATCTAAATAATTTAAGTTATTCATATTCAAAAAAAAAATAAAACCAAGATCCTGTGACTGTGAGGCTAGATGGCGGAGGACTGGCGGAGGTAGAGGGTGTGTGTGAGGCCCTGTAGCAGTTGTCAAAATATCATGGAGACAAAATGAGAGAACTTATTAAGTCAGGCTTCATACCTCAGATCTCTAGATGCCAGACACGCACCTAGCCTCAGCATTTAAACCATTCAACTATCTCACATTTTTTTGTCATTTTTCGTAGCAATTTGGTATATATTTAGTTTTATTATTAAAATAGCTCTAAATTAAATTATTTTTTTCCAAAACGTTGGGGGGTAAATTGACCCCCCTTGACTTAAGGTGGCTTCGCCACTGAGGGAAGGTCACGCAAAAATTACTTCATGGGCACGACTTAAACAATTGATGAATCGTCGGTTCTTGCCCAATAGCTACAAACAAGACGTCTTGAGGACACTCTATGCTCTCACTCAAGGCAAACGGACTCTGAGCAACTATATTCAGGAGTTCGAGCAACTTCTCATCAAAAGTGACCTTCAAGAACCCAAAGAGCAGACTATGATGCAATTCTTAAATGGGTTGGACCCCTCCATTGCCAAGAAAATTGAAATCCAACCTTACCACTCCTTGGATGAGCTTTGTAGCTTGGCTCTAGAGGTTGAGAGACAAAGAAAAGAGAAGGTCGCCTCCACGCCATTGACTAGGCCCCTTTTATCACCTCCTAACCAACCCTCTCCCTACTCAAGCACTCCAAAGCCATGTGAAACTCCAAAGTTCACACCTACCCCTAAGACCGACAAGGGTAAGGGAGTCGCCATGCCTTCTCCTATGGATCTTCCTCGAAGGATGGAAGGTAAGAAATGCTTCAAATGTCAGGGGTACGTCCACTTCCAAGCGGACTGCCCAAACCGGAGAACCTTGACCCTTCAAGAGGTCCAGGAAATTAATGAGCAGCTCCAAATGGCACAAGATGAACCCGAAGTGGAAGTGGAGGAAGAGGTTGATAGTGAAGATAGGGATGTACCGCCCGTACATGGTGGTGCACTTATCTTGAGGAGAATATTGCACACTCATGAGTTCCCTCTTGACAAGGCCCAACGAGAGATGATTTTTCATTCACGATACTTCACGGGAGGAAAGGTGTACAATGTCATCATCGACCGGGGGGGGAGTTGTACCAACATTGCCTCGACTCATATGGTTGAAAAGCTTGGCTTACCTATTATTACCTCACCCCAAGCCTTACTCCCTCAAATGGCTCAACAATCAAGGCAACATCAAGGTAACAAAGCAAGTCCTTGTTAATTTATCTTTTGGCCCTACTTACGAAGATTCTATTGTTTGTGATGTTGTCCCGATGAGTGCTTGTCCTATTCTTTTGGGGCGTCCATGGCAATCCGACAAGCGCACGTTGCATGATGGATTGGACAACACATACACTTTTACACATGGAGTTAGGAGGGTTAAGTTATTACCACTAGCTCCACATGAAATTATGCCTCCAAAACTCGGGGTGGGAAGTGAGTTGAGGAATCTACTCCTTGAGCGAGAAACACGGAATGAGTGTGCTCTTGGTGAGGATAAGCGATGCTTACCCTTATCCTTACCTTGTAGCAAGCCTAGTGAGAATGAGCGTTCCCAAACTCCACAAAAGTTTCCAGTTCCTTCCCTTAAACCCCTACCTACACACAACAAGCTTCTAACCACCTTCTTTTATTTTGATGATGGGTACATCGTGGCGTTCGATGCTTGTTGGGTGCCTCATGTCATTTATCATGGCAATCGAGATGTTCGGAGCTCTATGGTGCCAAATTATGGAGGGCGCCTCGATTTTTTCTCCCAAGAGTTGAGGGCAACTCTTTTTCAAGAGGGAGAGTATGAATCGTATCGGGCTAGGGTTCGAGCTTCGAAATCCGTGGTCACCAAGCCTGCCCGCACCCCCTTCATAAAACACGGGCAAAATAACTTCAAGGTCGGGTGTGGAGTCCATTTTAAGGTGGACCTGGGACCTTGGAGGCATATTAAGGTTGTCATCGAGTGTGACATGCACTATAAATGGGATCTTGACCCTTTGAATGGAGCTACGAGTTCTTATCAAGACCTACTTCGAGCCTTTGAATTGGTTCAAAGTCTTTCGGCAAGAACAAGCGACAAGGGTCAAAATGGGAAGTGGAAAATGGCATTCCTTCACTCTTTCAACCATAACTCCTTCAATACAACTCGATGAATCTCATATTTTGGGAGCTTAAAGTACACACCGAGAGCTTTGCATCGATACCTTATGGGCCTAAAATGGAGTCCGGATGAAGAAGTTATGCGAGTTTGAAGTTGGTAGAAAACTGCCCAGAAAGGTCACGCCCGCGAAGGTTTCCGTAGCACTCGCGACGACGCTGGGGGGAGAAATTTGAGAATGGACAGAACGGCGTAGCACCCGCGACGAACAGGTTCGAGCTCGCGACGCCTGGTGCCCAGAAACGTCGCGCCCGCGACGCCGCGCACCTTCGGAGTCCGCCAACTCGTCTTCGATCCATCGCACCCACGATGACCCCAGTCGCTCCGTGACGGGCCTGTTTTACGTGTATTTTCTGCCTTAAACGACTGTGTTTAAGGCTTATTTTCCCCTTGCATAAATACTCTTTTTTCATTGTTTTGAAGGGAGACTTTAATGGACTTTGAGTAGTATGCTAATGAAATTGGGAATACCCCTAATTCCTCCTCAAATCTTGTTTACTTTATCCAATTGATTATTGGTGGTGTTGCACGTCATTTCTTTATTGATTAGTGGTGGATTACCTTTAGCTAATCATGGTGGAATGTTAGACCCTTGGTGGTTGAATTCTTCCTTTGTCCAAGGGTCACATCTAATCCTATTGTGTGCAAGCTATTTATCGTTGGATGATTAGGATGAACTTCTCAAGCTATTTCATTCCCTCCATGCCCATACGCTCCACCTATATGTGTGCACCCTTGGCTTACTCTTAATTCCATACCCTTTAGCCAAGTTAGTGGAGCAACAATTCAGTTGGGAGCAGTTTTGTAGTCTATTTGTTGGTGACTTCCTTGGTTAGTTCGCTTGGTGAGGGAAACCTTGTTCATGATTGTTATTTACCCCCTCTCTTTGTTCAAAGTTGTAATTTGTGATGGGAAATGAGTCGCTCTTTTTGTATCCATGTTATCCACCGAAGAAAAGAACAAAAAAAACAAACAGAAAGGAAAAAACAAAAAAAAATAGAAATGTTTGAAGAATGGGTGACTAGTATGATGACTTTCTTGCCTATGTCGACTCTTCCTTTACTTTCCTTCGACGGGGATGTATTTATGCTTAATTGAGATATGGTGTAAGAGGTGTTGTGTTTTACAAATTGGGAATGTTGCTCTTTAGGTTCTTGGCTCTTGAGCTCCACATTTCCTAAATGATTCCCTCCTTACCCTACACCTAAGCCCCATTGCAACCCTTGAAAAGTCCTCATGATTAACATCTGTGCATATTGTCTATAGCGATAGAGAATTGAGAGTCTTGTCAAGCTTATGGTAGTTTGCTTACATTGGTTAAAAGTTTTGAGTGAACCATCACATCTTTTGCAAACACACGAGGGGAGTGATTCACATACCCTAAAGTGAGGTCTTACGATCCCAACTAGTTCACTTAGCATCTGAATGGAATTTGATTATACATGAGTTATGATAGATTGATTGCATTACTTCTTGGCTTTGCAATTCTATTTCAAGCAGCAACCATTGTTTCAATTTGATTCTCAATCTCGCTAAGGAGTCTTTTTGTGAATGTTTGCTTTGGCTTTCTAATATGTCCTTTTATTGGAGGAGGTGTGTGAGTAGTTTTCTCTTTTGAGTCCTTTCATTCTGTTTTGAATCTTGTACTTGCTTGGGGACAAGAAAGGAGTAAGCATGGGGGGATTTGATAAGTGCTTTTTATGACTATGTTTTTGGGGGATTTCTATAGTGGATTAGGGATAGTTTTAAATGTGAATCTTGATTTATATCCCAATTTCCCTATTACACTTGGTGTTGTTGTTTTTGATGAAAACTTGTAGGTTTGAGACCAAAACACCATCATTTCCTCAACTTTTGGCAGGAACGGACACACCACGACCCCCCACTTGTCAAGGCCAAACCGTGGTACAAATTTGAGAGGTATCGGAGCAAGGAATGCATGGCCAGTGGCCACCACGATCAGCCCGTGGTGAGCCCCACGGTTCGTATCAGCAACTGCTTGCAGGTTCCGACTTATTTCGCATGGGAAAAGAAGAGAAATGCAGCGGTTATTGGATATTCATTATTCATTCCTTCGTTCTTCATTAAGAAAGAGAGAAAAAAATGCCCTAAGACTTCCGACTCATCCCTCCACCATCAAGATTCAAGATCGAATTGAGTCAAGAAAGGAAAGGATCAAGATTCGAGAAGAAAGTAGCGGCGTTCGCGAAGAAGGTTCAACCCCGTGATCGAAAGACTCAGCGGGATGTATTCTTCGCAGTACGATTCTTTCTTTTCATATTCCTTCTTTGTTTTGAGACTTGAATATGATGATTGGAACTTGTTTCATGCCTTCTTTGACAATGAGTGAGTAGATTCTTAGAATTCTAGGGTTTTGTAACCCAAAACAATGTGGTTTGATTGAAAATTCTTAGTTTGCGCATGAATTCTTGATTTGAATCAATAGAAGGTTGTGTTCTTCATGTTCATGTGTGTTCTTAAGGCTTGGAACACTTGTGATTTGAGATTAACCTGAGAAGTACTGAAAGGTGAATTAGGATAATGTGACTACTAACCTTTCTACCGAGGTTTGTGAAATTTGAGAAAAGAATAGCAAACTAGGGAACCACTTTGATAACCGGATAATTTGAGACCTTCAACTTTGATTAACTTGAAAAGAATACGAACGTTGTTTGTTAGGTTGATTAGAGTAATTATATTAAGCATCAAAAGAGTGGTAGAATTCATATGGTTATCGATTCTTGATTCGACTGAATGAATGATTGCGCGAACTAGGTTCTAATAGTCAAACTCGTTGCTAGGTTAGCATTTCTCTAGAAGTCTTTCTTCCTTGATTTGATTCTAGATAGTTTCCCTACTTTATTAGTTCTAAACAGTTTTTAAAAGCTTTCCAAAAATCAAAACCATGTCATCTTAGCAGTCAAGTAGAGGGCTAGTTAAATGCGTTGCTAATTGAGTCCCTATGGGATCGACCTAGACGTGCTACACCGTATACCGTGCGCTTGCGGCCCTGTCAAGCATCCCTATATAAAGGTTCGTCCGCCATCTTCGTCCTCCTAAAATGGTTTAGCAGCCCCTTCTCCCTCATCAAATGGTTCGAAGTTCCTCAGCCCCTCAAACGGTTCAAAGTTCGAACTCCTCATCATCCTACTACTCGTGGGTTTCGAAATCCTCTCTCGTCATCATCAGTGGTCAGTCCTGCCTCACTCCATCGCAGGCCCTGTTGGTTGTTGCAGCTACTAGGACACTCAAGATTACTATGTTTTGTAAGCCCTTCAATATCCATTCAAGTTCGTCATGTGTTTCCTTTAATTGTGATTTTCATATCTGGACTTGGCTTGTATTTTGTTGTCCGCCATTTTTCTTCCAACTATTGAGGTTATAAAGAGATCTAAACCATTCTAATTTGTTGTGTTCATTGAGCAATTAAGGTCATGAATCAGTAATTTTATAACTTTCATTCTAGTTTCTTTATAATACTACTCCATGTTATTTGATGTGTTCATTCAACTGTTGAGTTTGCTAATTAATTTTTGTAGGGCATGTTATTAGTAGCCTCGGAGTATTACAAACTAGGGTAGATCCTAGTTTTTCTAATTACAGAAAAATGCAGATAAATTTCAATTTCACCGCTCATGTTACGAAATGTGCTTACCATGTCTACATATTATAGGAACAATTGTAAAAGTATGTTAGGAAAAAAATAGGATTGTAATCATTTAAATCCCTGTTGGATGCCCGTTGGGAGCGGGGAACTTGCAAGAATGGGGATGGGGACAAGCAACATGCCCGGCTGGCCAGGAGGCAGCGTACGGGGCGGGCACGGGGAGTACATTACCCGTCCCCGACCGGCCCCGTTGCCATCCTTACAAGCAACAAGTCGTCGGGGAAGCCATGTCGAATTTTGAGCGAGAGTAAGTAACCCGCCTGATATTACAACTAACGGCTATTGTCGTCCTATTTTCTTTATACCAAGCGTCGAGTTTTCTTATTAGTATTCTCTAATCCAACCTTCGAGTGCTTTATTGTTAGATTCAGACTACTAACTAACCCAATTATCTCATGGAGTCAATTGGTCAATTGATCGGACCGTTGCGACTGTATTTGACCAATAAGCACAAAAAAATTGTTAAATCAATCTAATCGCCATAACCAAGTGTGACTAATAAAAGCTTTATATCGTTCATTAAAAAAATTTGAATATTAAATTAAATATAATCATTAATGTAAATATCCAAATCTAGGCTGAAATGTGTGGACGTAAGGTCAACATTGATAGGCCTATGGTAACCCTCCCTTCTCAACAAGGCGAGCTCAAGAAAATTAAGGCAAGCTCGGTTATGGGTTCATTTCAACGTGGATCATGTACCTTTGAAGGTGCAATGCGCGTCCATTGGATTGGCGAAAGGATCTTATAAGAGGTCCAAAACATATTTTCGATCAAGCTTACTAAGAGCTCATGAAATATGGCCAAATGCTTTCCAACATGCCCGACTCCAATAGGCTATGAGTTGAGGCTGAGAGAGGTAGAAACGACCCCTATCTGTATTTTAAAAAAGTTAGGATGTTGTGTGTGATAGTAAAGGAAGAAAGGCATCTATCAACTAATTGTGGATTAATTAGGGGTTTTTTCAATTTTCTTTTTCTTTTCTTTCTATTTTAGTTTTGCACGTGTTAAAGGTCACTGCCATAAATTCTAGTCAACTTTAACGTCGACAACAAATTTGAATGTCACATTAAAACACCAATAGGCAATGACAAAAGTTAAGGGATCTAGTAATGCATTTTTTATTTTACACCAAACTCTCTAAAAAGATTTGTTCTCCTTTCTTCCTCTAAAGCTTTCCCAACTACCATGGGCACCAGCATTTAAGTTCCTTGGATGGTGTTGGTGTCGGTGACAGCCGATTAAAGGTGATCACTGGTAATCTAGCTATACTCTTTGTTTTCTTTACATTCTAGTTTTGGATTGTTTTGTCTCTCGTGTCTTGTCTTGTGTGTGCAGCTGGGTTGCTGCGTCGTCGGCAGTGAAGGAGGTTTTCAAGGAAATGTCTTTGAGCCCTGTAGGGTTCGTTAATGGGGAGCCTTTCAACATTTTCTCGGCTCCAAATAATAGTTCTCGGAGTTCCCTGCCCAGACTAGTGATGATTGATTGGGGGCAACCTAGACGGTGTCTGTGGTAGTTGCAACTCAATGGCCAGGTGCTCTATTTTATTACTCCTTCCGCTTTATCTCTTCTTGGGTTTTGCGTTTATCTAGTTAGTTTTGGGTTTGGGTTCTATGCTCGTTGCTTAGATTTGACAAGTTCATTGCATTGGTTTTTAATGGTTATGGTTTGCAATTTTTGGTGGTTTTTCAAATCCGTTGGTGTTAGTACTCCTCAGCAGTGTGCTTGCGTAGTGGTGGGCGTGATTAATAGCTTGGAATCAAAGTGGCAGTACTAGTGGAGAAGTTTTTTTTTTTTGGGGGGGGGGGGTTTTCTCCTTGTTTGGGGTACTAGTAATTGGCCTTTTGAGATAGTGGTAGGGATTTAAGAGCTTAGGCGCTGGGTGTTTTCGAGTGGTGGTGTTTGGGTAATCTGTTGAGGGAGTGAAGAGGTCACACAATCTTGATCTTCTAACAATTTTACCAAGGAATTTGTGTCTCGACTGGAAATCTAACAATGGACGAACTTAAACACGAAATTCGTCAAATGGTGGTCATGTCTCATCCGAGACATGCTATTTTCAAGGCAAAAGAAATCAAACTGGAAGGCAATAAGTTGTTTAGGAGTAAGGATTATGATCGAGCAAGCTTCGCTTATGACACAATTTTTCTTTTTCTCAGCGCTAGTTCTCCCTTTGCAAGGCTGATGAGACAGATGTTGGATTTGGGAATCTCTCTTAGTTTGAACCTAACAACTCGCAGTTTGAAGCTAGGACAATACAAACTCGCTTTTTCCTTCTGTTCATAAGCATTGGAATTTGACCCATTGAATGTGAAAGCCCTCTTTCCAAGGGTGAAGCTTTGGTAAAACTTAATTGCCCAAAAGAAAGCCCTCCTAGATCTCGAACGGGCAATTATGTTGGACCTAAATAATAAAGATATTAACAAGGAGTTGGAGAAGGTTCAACAAGTTTTGAGAACAAGATGTTGCGAAATGGACATGGAGGTTGAGGAGGTGGAAGAAATGGAGGTCGAGGAACAATATCTGTTATGTGCACGAGGAGCATGTGCTCCAGATTCACATCAGCAACAGGTGGCATCTGATTTAAAAAAATAAAAAATAAAAAGAAACTCTAACTGCATCCATAACTAAAGCACCCACGCTAATTAAGCTACATAAATCAATTGAGGAGGTTCATCCTCACTCTCTCTCTCTCTCTCTCTTCATCCTCCTAACCACCACCGTCACCAGCTCGCCGCCAACACCGCCGCCACCACTCAACTCCTTACACTCCTTAATCCCTAACACCCTCTTTTGTGCTGTCTCAGGCCACCTTCCATTAGTAACCGCCGACTGATCACCACCACTAGCTCTCCGACCAGCCACCGGCGACCTACGCGAAACTCAGCGCACCTGAGGTTACGTTTCTCGCACAGCCATCGCCCACTGTCTGCTTCACGTACTCTTCAACCGCCAATTGCGGCCTAGTCGTCGGAATCTTCCGCACCACCATCGCTTCCATTGAAACCCAACCACAACCACCATCAATGGCGCCTAGCTGTTGTTGGTGGTATCTTGTCGTACTACTTTATTACTCGGGAACAACAACCAGTGCCAAACAAAAGGATGTTGTTCACTGTACTCAACTTGACATCGTCAATTCCATTGTTCACTACATGTATTATAATTGTTCATTAGATGATTAATGGTTGTTCACTCAAAATACTTCCATGTTCATTATGTTATTGTTCAATGTACATGAGTCCATTGTTCACCATATATATTATCATTGGTCATCTTATACGTTCAATTTATCATTGTTCATCTTCTAAAAGTGAACAATATTGAATTAGCTTGTGAGCAATAACTTTGACGACTTCTAATGATAGAAATTTTCACATAAGAAGATAATTATAGTTGAAGTAAGTGAACAACGTAGTTGAAACAAGTGAACAACGCAATTAAAGTAAATGAACAATCACATTAATGTTAGTGAACAATCCAGTTCAAGTTAGTAAACATTGTATGGTTGAAGTAAGTGAACAACGTAGTTGAAGCAAGTGAACAACGCAGATAAAGTAAATGAACAATCACATTAATGTCAGTGAACAATCCAATTCAAGTTAGTGAACATCGTATGGTGAACAATTATGCTATCTTCAGTGAACAATTAAATTCAATTGACGCTGGTAACCGACAAGTAGTTACTAAATTTAAAAAAAAAAAAAAAATCTGACATGGCTGCCATGTCATCTCTTGGAGCACATGCTCCAGGAGCATACAATAATTTGCAGTCGAGGAAAGCTCTAAGGGAACACTGAATCTGGCCTTTAAGTGGGTCTTCCCCTATGTGAAGAGCCTAAATGTGAAGGGGGAGGGGCACTAAAGGTTGTATACCAACTATAGAGCCATTTTTTGTCGGTAAGAAGATGACTCCCACAAGGGCTCAAAGACTGCTTGGGCGCAGTCTGTTAAGAATCAGGTAAGAGAAGAGGAGAAAAGAGAAAAAAATCAGGTAAGAGAAGGGGTAACTTTCCAGCACACTACTTAGGGCTCGGCAGGCCTATTAAATCAAGCAACTGCCTTCCAGTTGCAAATCAAGGAACCATGGCATGCGTGGAGGATAGTGTTAATTGTAGCTCTATGGAATCTCCGGCAAACGCCCTCTCTTTCAGAAGGCGTCAAAAAAAGGTCAAGTCTACCCTGAAGTTCTCTAAACAGCAAGATTGTTTATCATTGAACGTTAAAGCGTACGAATGATTGCTCAAAGGAAACCACATTGAAGTTTTTTATCCTCTTAATATGACTTATATAAAAGTCAAAGTCAAAGTCAAAGTAGAGTCAAAAATCCACCAGCCCACAATATTGTCAAGATAGTGCAGTTGAACATCCAGACATGTGCAAATGGAGTGTGCCACAAAGAAAAGTAGAATCGTCGTATCTCTTCCAGTAGTTCCAAAGTTTGCGATAGGTTGCAACACCGCTCCCATGTCGAACAAGATTCCCGAAAAACGTTGCCCAACAACAAGAATTTGCAAAAGTGGTATGACTCTCCTTTCAAGTAAGACTAACCATTGATGCAACAAACGGGATAGGATGATCCATAACCATGACAAGTTTCGGGAAAGGATCCACCTACTTCCACTTGCAGAAGGCACGACATGGAAAAAGGAATGTCATATTAATGCCAACGATTGTTCTCTTTATCAGGAAAAAGTTCAAAGTAGCGGGCAGCAACTTGCAAGTTCTCGAATCTACATTCAATGAGTCTTATCATGTTAATTAATTATCTATGTTTTTTAATCCTAAAATCTCTAGCGTTAGGGAACCACATGATCTTGCAGCATAAGCAAGGCTCAAAGCCCTTAATGATGTTTGTAGTTTTTCCTATTATTTTGTCTATGCTACTGGGGAAAAAAAAATACCGCATTTTAAGAGTATCAAACAAGTCAGCTATCACACATCAATGTGCCAAAATGTTAAACTTTCCCCCTATCCTTAAAATTGTGAAAATTTTAATTTCTAACCCTGGCCTAGACTTACCAAAGTTGCATGACATGGCACAATAGGAGAACACGGGCGTTTGTTAGAGCATGTACAATGTGTAACTTTTGTAGAGTTCCAAAACTTAATGGAATGAAAAAAAAATGTAGGAAAGAGAGTAACAACTGGAAGAGAGAAGATAAAATTTTCATTGATAAAGTTTCGTATTGTATATGTTCTTAGCTTCCTCTGTTCACTGCAACTCTAAAATGTCACACAAACTTAAAACCCAACATCTTTCCACATGCAACAATACATCCCGTCACTTTCACACGCAAAAATCTAATGTAACCTAATGATATGAAGTGTCATGTTTCCAACTTGCAAACAAGAGAAGTGCACAAAAAATGGAGCTGAAAGTTGCTTCAATCACGACGCAAAATGACATTATCAGGACAGTTGTGCTCAGAGCCTACTTTAAAAGTCGACTTATCAAGAAAGGTCAAGTAAAAATGAGAATAACATCAAGACTATACTTGGACAAGAAACAGCCCAACACCTCCAGCTACACTTTGATTTCCATGGTAGTTCACTTGGCTAAAAAAAAAAACAACGGGCTTAGAGTTGGCTGTGCTACAAAGAATCATCATACAGAAGGGCATTGACAGGCCTTGCAGATCAATCATTGAGAGCTTAGCAAACTAAATACATCAGCAAGATTGAAGCCACTAAGAGTTTAAAGCCATGAATAGGTTCTGCCTTCTAGCATGCTCTGGGATGAGGCAATTTACCATATCAGGGGGAGCACCCGAAAGCTCTGTTAAAATAAAATACACACCATGCCAATAACAAAGGTGTTAGATTTATTTCCTTCTCAAAGAAATGCAGTCAACAACAATGATTGACAAGTGCAATTTTCAGTTTCAGCATTAAATCTGCATTGGTCCATCTGGTTGAGACAGACATCATGAACGCAGTCCAGATTCATTTTACTACGAAAACATATTAAAACTATCTACATATTTATGACACTATTGTTTTACCCTGCTACGCAGCAATAATTGACTTTTACAGGCTATTGCACTATTTTTACATAATTAAAATTTAACTTTTATGTTATATGGTTTTCCATTTCATCATTACTTATTACTCCATAATTTCAAAATTTGACCAGAGGGCCCCCATATTTAGTACAAACTATTATTAGGGGAAATTGATTATGAGGTACCACCAATTTTGTAGAAACCATTAGAGGGAGGCAATCCAGTGAAACATGGACGGAATCTGGCAATATCCTGTAAAATATCCATAATACCCCCATAAAAATACCCTAAATACCCTTATTTTTCAACAACCACCTGTTTTTTTTTCCGATTGTCGAATAATTTTTTTCTTATTTTTATGGGCTCTCGAAAAACCTATGAGGGTAATATGGGTATTTTAGTTATTTCATTTGTTTCTTTTTTTTTGGGGGGAGGGGGGTGTCGGTATTTTTATGGGGTCTCGCCAGATTCCGTCCATGTCTCACTGAATTGTCCCCACTTAATAGATTCCACAAAATGGGGGTATTATGTGGTCCCCTAATATAGTTTCCACTAACTGTCTGGTACCCCATAGTAGATTATTGCCATACGATATTAACAATTGAATTAGATATCTATATTCTAAATAATAGAACTTGAGAAACTCTGTCGAACCGTAAAATACTGGATGGAGATTGATTTTGTCACATTAGATCTAAACCATCAACTTACCCATGCCGTCTGCCAAATTATTTCTTATAATAAAAATGCAGCAACTGCCTGTCCTATATATGGCAGGCCAACTCTCAGCCATTTGTGCTGTCATTTTTTGTCAACGCCCAACTTTACATATAACACTGAATCTATCTCCAATTAACCGACCAGTATCTGATTCTTTCACTTCACATTTCATACTCAACTCGTCCTCTTCCTGTCCATACTCCGCATGTCTTCTATCCCAAAACCACCACTGTTGAGACATGGAATCGGCTGCTGAAAGCCATCTTCCTTCCCATTTGTAATCCCAAAACCACATTGTTGACACATGCACTGGCCTAAGGTGCATGGATTTGGACTCGAGACACAGATATGACACGGACAGGGGGGATATGCAACTTTTGTAGTCCGGCACGTATACCAATTTTATATAGTACTCTATAATATACCAAATCTTATTTTAAGAATGTTTGATGATAAATATATTTTCTCTAATAGTTTATAAATTGTAAAACAATATATAAAATATAAAATCTAGTAAACTAATGGATGAGTGGCAAAGGTATTTGTAAAATGGTAGACTAGTTGGCAAGACCAATGATGTGTTGAAAAAAATTGATGTCATAGTTGAGGACATTGCCAATGGTGAGCTAGCCGGAAAATGCGATGCTCATCAATGATTCAAAAGTGTCCAAAGGTTGGGACTCGAGTGTCCACTATGAGTCCTCCCCATGCCGAATGTTTATTTTGAAACTTTTTTAGAGGACACGCTTTTACCCATGTCCGAGGAGTGAGGAACGCCTAAGAGTGTTAGTGTTGGATGCATGTCCAACACGGGTACGCAAGGCTGAAAGTAGTGTCCATGCTTCACAGGCAATGACTGTTGAAAGCTGTCTTCTTCCTCTCCGTCTAGAATCCCAAAACCATCATAGTTGAGACATGCAATTGGCTGCTGCAATTTGCATGCCAGGGTTCCAACAATTTAGGAGAGCCAATTTAAGCTCGAATCTAACTAGTTTCTGCAATTAGGTGGGGTATCTGGGGCGAAATTGGCTGGGGGCAGTGATGTGGTGGTGTCAATTTTGGATGTTGATGAAAACTGTGCTTTTATAGCAGAGGTAACTATCACTCTCTCTAAAACTGTGCTTTTATTTTGATCAATTTGAAATCTTCCACTCTAATATGTTTGAATTTGAAATATTTGGTGGTTGATTTTGTCTGTGAGTTTGTTTCTTTTGCTGTTTGTGTTTTTAAATTGGATGTGAGGTTGAAGAAGATTTGAATATGACGACGAATATGCAGTCTCAAAATCAAGATACAAACAACAATTCCCTATAACTAAAAACCCAGGTATGAGCTCCCTGGACCTTTTCCTTTTATAGAGGTATTATTTTGGTTGATTTGAGAAGCAGAAAAAAATCTTGAAAGAGGCGAGCTGAAGATCAAGATTTTACTGGATTCCACTTGCATTGTTCCCCAATTTAGGTATGGATTTCAAATTTCAATCTGACATGTATCCTTCACTTGCCGCCCCCCCCCCCCCCCCACCCACCCAAAAAAGAATACAAAGTTGGGGATTTTAGGTTTTAAATTAACTGCTATATTTTTATTTTCTAACCTTAAATTATTAATAAATAGTTCATGATATTCATTGCCTTATCCCCCCCCCCCAAACAGAAAAAAAAAAGGGTTGAGGATTTTGGGTTTAATGATTTGCTTTATCTTTATTTTCTAACTTTCAATTAATAATAATTAGTTCATGATATTTCTATCAAAAAATAATTAGTTCTTGATATTGATTGATTTAGGAAGCAGATTTGAAGATCATATAAGTGAGGCGAAGATCCTTTGTAGGCTAGCCTTATTGTATTCTTCTTCATTTTAATTGTCTATGAACTTGTCAGGAGAAAGATGAATTGGAAATTTTGTGTTGTCCTGACTCTTGATTGTAATTACAATTTTCTAATGGCTGATAATGGCTTCTAATTTCAAGCGCATTTGCAAATATGTCAGAGAAGCCACTGCCATTTTACAGTCCAAATGTCTTTCCACCCAACAAACTAATTACCTGTTACCAAGGGTTAAGATTACTGTATTTTAGAAGCAAGAGATATTTTCACGAATAGTTCCTTAAAACACTTAAGTTGTTTCCACATGTACAAGTTGTTGACAGAGTAAATGCAGCTATGATTGTTCCATTTAAGTCATCTTGGGAAGAAATCATTATCAACCATTTTAATTACAATTATAGAACATATATACATATTCTTCAGGTAACATTAGATTGATGATATTGAGATCTAATGAATTGTAGTCAGTCAGACAGTATTAAAGTTGGGTTCGTGAGGTCGTATACAAAAAATTTAGTTTTGTGAGGTTACACTTATGTTCAACGGGAGAGTGGGGAGCCAAGATAAAGGCAAGTTACTACAATTTTATTTGAAATTTGATCAAGATATCATTTATGGCAAAATCTACTTTTCTTACATTTATACTGGTTTCTTTTTGAATTGCTTGGAGAATTTATCTCTTTTTCTCTGTTCACTGGAGAGTGCAAGCTATTTTGATCCAGACCCAAAGCAAGGCCACACCAGATACTCAGTCATGTACGCCTATTTTGTTAGCGAATTCATGTATACGTGAGACGTATTTTGCTTAATTTCCTTAGCTTAAACTACAAGGTGTAATAACTTAGTAGACTATGTGATGTAGTGACATTAGGGGTTTGTGGCATGGTGTATGTATGATGCATATTTTAGTTACGCTCTGGAAATCAAAGACTATGTAATCGTTTTGATTTTTGAGGATGGGAGGTCTATTGGAAGTTCAAAAGTGCAACCATAGAGAAACTTATTAAATAATTGGTGGAGGAGTTATATTAAATCTTAGTGAATACAAGGATAACTATTAGGAACAAATAGTTAAAAATTAATGAGGTAAGTACTCCGTATTTCAGAAAAGCAGGTGACTCTTCATAAATTTTGAGGTGATCGGTTAAACTGGAAGAGGTGAAAAGAAAATTTACAAGAAATCATGATATTTCAATTGAGGCTGTAGCTAATTAATCTTGTTTATGTGTACAAAAATAATATCAAAAATAATATTTCAATTGAGGTTGTTGCTAGAGAAAACATGATGATTCACCATGTCAACATGCACATGCTCAACCATTAGGTCACTTTTCCGGAGTCAAACATGGTGGTTTCCTGCTAGAAAAAAGCAGGTGAAAAGTTGGGCACGGAAGAAAGGATTTCCTAACTTTGGTTCATTAAATGTTACTACCCCCAATGTTTATACTATTATATTCCAATTTCCCAAAAGGAATTAAACTATAAATACACATATAGAATTTCCCAAAAATAAATCATAGATGATATTATCAAATTAAAATAACTTGATAACCTCTATCATCTGAATAAGTTTATTAATATTCTACATAACATATCATCACATTGGTGTTAAATTTGATGACATTGGATTGATCATAAATTATGTTTTTGAATTAAAATACCTACTACGTCATACACTGTGCATCTAAGTTATTTTGATTGACGACATAATAAGTGGAACATTAATTAACTTATTCAGAAATTGGAAGTTATCATGTTATTTTAGTTTGATAATATCATCTATGGTTAATTTTTTAATTTGTATGTATATTTATAGTTTAATTCCTTTTTGGAAAAATACCTCCTTTGTCATACACTTTGCATCTAAGTTATTTTAATTTGATAATATTACCTATGGTTTATTATCATTCTCCGCTTTCTTTTAGGCCCATTATGAGGCTGGGCTAAACGTGGACATTATATGACAAAGGAACTTTCTTAGGAAGCCAAGAGACTAGGTAACATTGTGTTACTACTTTGCTTTTAGCCCAGCCTCATAATGGGCCTTAAAGGAGGGCTAAAAGGAAAGGGTGACGACAGACACGGAGAAAGATAATATGAACCTTGCTGTGTTTGATGAGGCTTGAACCCCTAACCTTCAATATAGCAAAGGTGAGTACTCCACCACTAGTCCAAGTGGGTTTCCTCCAAGTAATGAAACAGTTCCAGAGAATTATTGTAATTCATATTCTGCTCACCACATTGTGCCTAGAATTCCCAAAATTATTTTGCCCACCAAGGAAAATGACAATGGCTGATTCAACCAGTTAAGGGAATATGGGATGTTGGTTAGAACTTACAAGTTACAACTTTATAAATGATGTATGTAGCTTATATTGACAACATTACCTTGTGGCTTGAAGTTAAATAGGGGAGGAAGCGGTCGACCATTTGGAAGTCGTGTATTTGGGTCCCTCAGTTCATCAAAGAAAGGGTGAACACAGGCTTCCAACTACAGTATAAACAAGGTCATCTAAATTTGAAGCTCAAGTTGGGAGAGTATTGAATCCACAAGTTACCATAGGCATAGAAAGTGACTTACAGCAGTGCATCTCAAATTGGGAGAGTATTGAAAAAATCTACAAATCAGATCCACAGCCTCAGGAGGTAAGCGCTTCTGAAAGACCTGTAAAGGGAAAGAAGCACATTAATCACCTCCAATAGCAATAAATATTGATTAGCGTCACAGTGACAACCTTAGAGACACATTAACATATTGCATATGAAGTTCCAATATTCAACTTTAAAGCAGCCTCTACAGACAATCTGCATACTAGTGCTACATCAAATGCAAGAGTTCTGTGCAAGTTAATTATGAAGAGAATCCAATATAAGAATGAAACAACTAATTCCAGCAAGCTTCTTATTGACCATATATACATTGATTCCAAGATAGAATAATGAATACATCCACAGAACCCCATCGTTTCTGTAAAGCAGAACAGTCTTTTCGGTCTATTTCAAAGGTTCACTACACACCAGAAGGAGAGTGATAGAAATACATATTAATATATTTAGGAATAATAATTAGATATTTTATATGTTTTAGTTTCCTATTCTCATTAGAAATATTATAGTTTCCTAAGTTGTTTAGGATTATTATTCTAGTTTCCTATGTCTATCAGGTTTAGTATTAGGGAGGTTATTTACCTATAAATAAGGGATTTGCTAGCCTTTATGAAACACATTACATTTATACTGAACATTGAATATATGAAGTCTTACTTATTATGTACGGGGATGCAAATCTTTTCTTGAATCCAGCACGGGGATGCTGAATTCTTCTCCTGGATTCAACACGGCGATGCTGAATTCTTATCTTTAACCTTTCTTTATTTCCGATTCTCTATCAAATTGGTATTAGAGCAAGTTCTCCATTCTGAGCCTTCACCTAATTTTTTTTTTTTTTTTTTTTTTGCCCGCTGGCATCCAATCTTTGGAGGGAAAAAAAAAAAAAAAGAAAACCTCCAGACTACCAGAAATAGTTTTCCCCAGTTGTGAAACCCTAAGTCACGACAATTAGCAGTCGTGTGCTGGTTCTTGCTGATTCCTGCTGCCAGGTCTTGTTGCACGTCTCGGTGGTTGCCTGCTGTCACCGGAGACCATGGTTGCCAGATTTTTCACCGGAGTTGATGTTCGGTGGTGCTGCTGCTGCTGTGTCATTGTGCTACTGTTTCTGCTGCTGGGTACTACACTTGGGTACTGCTGGGTGCCCTGAAGTTGTTGCCTAACTGACTCTGGTTTCTTGCTTCAACAAGTAGGGTTCTTTGGTATTTCGTAATTTGTTTAAATTCTCGCTTTGATTTTAGGTTAGTTGATAATTAGTTGGTTGTTAAATAAGTTTTGTTGGAGCCTTAAACTTGTTTTCTATTTTCAAAAAAAAAAATCAGGACAATTAGGATAATTACGTACTTGTCTTAGTTGCTCTGCTTTCTCGTGTGCATTAGTAGTAGTTTTATTTGAATTTACTTAGTGTCTTCTTTGTTGCATATTTGGTGGGGGGGGGGGGGGGGGGGAAAAACCTTGACCTTGTATGCCAATCACTGGAGCAATGGCATTAGAAGAGAGAGTTTATGGACATTAGGTGAGCATGAAGGATTTTGATAAAAGAATAGACACAAAGATGAAAAATATCAGAAAAGGGATAGAGGATGATCTGCAAGACATGTTCAAAAAAATTACCTCTAAATTTGATGATGTCCGAGAGTTACTTCAAATGGAGATTCATGAAGTCACAAATAGGGTCACAAGCTTAGAAAGTACCATGACAAGCTTCCAAATAATGTTACTAAATTGGAACAAAGGCTGGAGTCCCATGTGACCAAGTGCGTGCGTGGTAAGGACATACTATCCTACTCCGGCAAACAAATTGTTGAATGATGCCCTGAAGTTAGAGAGATCCATTGTCGGAGAACCTAGCCAAGGCCCCAACTCATACGAACCTATTCCTCGACCCACTCCCCATACTCATGCTTGTGAGGATGTTGGTTACTATAACTCAGATTGCATGCGTCAACAACATCATAGGGATAGGAACCGTGCCCACACCCCTAGGCGTCCTTCACCTAGGCATGGTTATGATCCCCCTAGGAATTACAACCATGATGACCCTTATGATGTTACTCATAAAATCAAGGTTGATGTGCCTAAATTTGATGGTCGGCGTGATCCTAATGTGTTCACTGACTGGATAGATTGGCTAGAGAACTATTTTGCATTTTATGGCATGATTGACATTGCTAGAATTTGCTTTACTAAGATGAAACTTGTTGGGTCTGCTATGAAATATTGGCAAAGTGTTGAAAGAAAGATTACACACGGGCATGAACCGCCCATAACCTTGTGGGAAGAGATGAAAGGTAAGCTAAAAGCAAAGTATGTTCCAACATTCCATAAGCAACAAATTATGAATGAATGGTTAAACCTGAGACAATCGATAGTGTGGCCGATTATTATGTTCAATTTGAGGAGATGAAGCTTAGTTGTGCCACTAGAGAAGGTTTATTAATGGGCTTAATGATAACATTAAGGGCAATGGGAGTCTGCACTAACATGAGTCCTTGATAGAGGCCTACCAGAAGGCTTTAGAAATTAAGAAATACAAGAATCCTTCCTACCCCCATAGGTGGACTTCCCAAGCCGAGGAGTCTTATCCCTTTAAGCCTGACATCATTAACAAGCCATCCTTCCATAGAGGCACCATCCACGAACATCAGTTGCCTAAGCCCAATAGCCAGCCCCCTCAGCCAACTAATTTAGCAGAGAGTGGCTTATCCTCTTTTCCATCAACATCATATATTGTGTGTCATAAGTGTCATGCGAAAGGACATCCTACCTCTCATTGTCCTACTCATGCCCTTACCATAGGAGGCTAACCTATTGATGATATTAGGGGTATAAATGAAACTGTCTATCCTATGGAGGGAGATACCGATACGGAGAGTGGCAGGGAAGAAGATGGTCATCTGACTGTTATGCATTGTCTTCTTCCTTCAACCCATCTTGACTTGTGGAAACGAACTACGATTTTTGAGACTAAGATACAATGTGCTGGTAAGATTCTTCGCGTAGTGATCGATAGTGGTAGTTCTATGAATGTGATTTCTAAGTCTGTTGTGAGACTACTAGGCCTTCGGCCCATACCGTATCCCACTCCTCTCACACTTGCTTGGGTCAACAAGTCATCTTTGTCCATTACTGAAAAGTGTGAAGTCCCTCTCCAATTCGGTGCATATTTTGATACTGTTTGGTGTAATGTCTTGCCTATGGATGTTGCTCACATGCTTTTAGATCGCCCTTGGATTTACGATAAAGATGCCACCAACTTTGGACAGGAAAACATATATAAGTTTAAGCATGAGAGGAAGAAGATTAAGTTAGCTCCTATGTGCCCCACAACTCCTAATGAGCTTAGAGATTGTAAGGAAAGAGTCACTCGCACTAAGAAACAACCTCTAAGATTGCAGTTTCTAAGTGGATACAATAATGTTGAAGTTGTGCATGATGTTGTCCCTAGAATTCCTCTTCATTTGGTGCCATTGCCTATTGATTCTTGGCATGCTAAATTTTGCACTAAACACATTCATGATTTGCATGCCGATGTTCAACAGAAAATTGCACCCAGTACTGACAATTATAAACTTGCTACTAATGTGCTTCGTGGGAAGTTAGAGTTTAACAAAGTTGACTATGTGATAATCCAAAGTTGTCCTGAACGATTTCCAAAACATTCTTTTCAATTGCATTTTGCTCGATCCTTTTGGATTGTAAATCACTTTGGATCCAATAATTACTTACTTGGCTTCCCTCTTGATTTATCTTTTAATCCGCTTCGATACCCATACTACCTCTTGTTGAGCTTAATATCACCATGATCTCTATTCTTGATATTGGCACCCCTCTTGCCAATAAGATTGTTCACATTTTTTTTTTTTTGAGGAAAAATAAGATTGTTCACATTGTTGTTAGTAGTTTTCGACGGAGTAAATTACATTTACCCTACCTGACATTTGTAGTAATAATTTTTACCCACCCGACATTTGTGAAATAATTTTTACCTTACCTAACATTAAGTGAAAATAATTTTTAGTGGCGGAATCCGGTTACTTCTTATCGGAAATGTGAAAAATTCCAGAATACCCCTATATGACTATATGAATGTACCATGTTGCCCCTAACATTGAGAAGGAAATTACCTTTTCATTTTCAGAATGGGGAGGGGTGGGGTTTTCGAAGAAATAAAGTAGACAAAAAGTTGAGGTTTAAATGCCATATGAATTAATATTAAGGGTAAAAATGTCAATTCATATTTAATTGAAAGTCATATGAATTAATATCAAGGGTAAAAAAAGTCAATTCATATTTATTTTTGGGTTTTTGGATGATAATATACCAACCTTTGGTGGTGTTGATTGTAATATACCAACCTTTACTATTGAACAACAATATCCCTGACCTTAATACCTAGGTGACATTATTATACCAACAGTAACTAAGGAGGTGGTGAACTATTCTCCATGCACACTAACATGGCTGGCAAAGGGAAAAAAAAAAATTGTCCTAAGCCAATAACCTCATTAACCTCTTAGTTTTTCTCACTAACCCACATTACACGACATTAGTTGGTTGTGTTTCATGTTAGTACGAAGATCAGTTCACCACCCTATTAGTCACTGTGTTAGGGCCGATTTTTTTTTACGTGGGTTAGTGAGAAAAACGGAGGGGTTAACGGGGTTATTCGGCAAGGGCCGGTTATTTTCCCTCCGCCTATCACGTCAGAATCGAGACCAATTAACCAGTCATCACCCCCTTGGTCGCTGTTGGTATAATAATCTCACCTAAGTATAAAGGTCAGGGATATTGTTGTCCAATAGTAAAGGTCGGTATATTACAATCCAATAGCCCCAAATGTCAGTATATTGTCATCCAATATCCCTTTATTTTTTTAATGTTCGCCGGAAAATCCAACAAAAATCAATTATAGAATATCTTAGGAGGTTTAAATATATGAGCATTTAATGCCAGGTAAAGTAAAAATTATTTCACAAATGTCGGGTGTGTAAAAATTATTACCACAAATGTCAGGTAGGGTAAATGTAATTTACTCGTTTTCGATGCTTCTTGGTTTGTTGGACGGGTCTTTCAGTTGATCATTCTTGGTTCCAACTGAAGCTGGATGTTGTGCTCTTGATCCATGGGCTATGATTCATCATGCAAACGCTCTCGAGGAACATTTCTTTCAAGCCAAGGAGAATGATAGAAATACATATTAATATATTTAGGAATAATAATTAGATATTTTATATGTTTTAGCTTTCTATTCTTGTTAGGAATATTATAGTTTCCTAAGTTGTTTGGGATTATTATTTTAGTTTCCTATTTCTATTAGGTTTAGTATTAGGCAAGTTATTTACCAATTAATAAGGGCTTTGCTAGCCTTTATGAAACACATTACATTGATATTGAATATTGAATGTATGAATTCCTACTTATTACGCACGAGGATGTTGAATTCTTATCTTTAACCTTTCTTTTTTTCCAGTTCTCTATCAGAGAGGAAGGAAAGACGACTCAACATTTGCTCACAACATTGGCCAATAAGTGGGACTTCAAGAAGTACACTTTGTCGATGTCAAAAAAAAAAAAGAAAGAAAGAAAGAAACACATTGTCACAAAATCGCATTATCCTCAAATCATCAATAGCCAAACACCACCATTCTGAAGCTAAACAGATAAACATTGTTAAATGGCTAAAATGCCATTCTTTTCTGAAGACAACTTCGAACGAGTTTTGTGAAGATAAAATTGGCTTTATTTTGCGAGAACACTAATCATGGAGAACATAAACTATCTACAAAACTTAGCAAATAAGAACCTAATGAACATAAAATCCAAAAAAAAAAAAAAACAATACTCTCCGATTCCATTCTCTCCAGCACGATTAGAAAACCCCAAGTGATGCCTAGAGTACAAATTAGCTCTACCTTTTAGTATACATACAAGAACGATAGTCGACAACCATATTTTAAGCTACTGGAAAAAAAAACTCCAACTGTGAATTCTAAAGAAAAGGCGGCTTGCCACAATTTCAGAAGTATCTAGGCCTCTCTTTGTACCGAATTCCAAAATCTACTGAAGATAAAAAGTCCCAATAGATCTTAAGAGCAACAGGCAGAACCTTCTCCAAACCTTGGGAAGTTGTGATGTGCTGTTTGGGGTGCAATGGTTAGCCATATTGTGGAATTTTGAAGATTTGAGGATGGAGTTTACTTACAAGGGCTGGGAGAGTTGTCTTGAGGGTTATACAGAACAAGGGTGTGAGATGGCTAATGGGTAAATGAGCAGCCAAGGCTGTCTGTAATGCAGTACAGCTATTTGCTAGCAAAAGCATCCAGTAGAGAGTGAAATAGCACCGCAAGCTTTGGGAAAACAAGTACAGGAGCCTCAGATGGTTGCTTCATTGGAAAAACTACTGGTCATTTTGAAGAGCCAAGATGGCTGCTTACTTGCTTTATTGGAAGAATTCAATGGGCTTTCTGAAGAGCCAAAGGCATTGCCTCCCCACATACTAGACAACCATAAAAATTATACTAAAGAAAATTACACACCCGAGCCCTATAGGTATCCAGCGCTTCAAAAAGACATCATAGAAAAGACAGTTAGAACTTAGAACAGATGCTACAGGCTGGTGTTCTGAGGCCTTCTCAGAGTCCCTATTCCTCTGTGGTAATGCTAGTTAAGAAAAAAGATGACACTGAGAAGTTGTGGACAGATTATAGGGAGCTCAACAAGCAAACCATCCTGGATGATATCCCATTCCAGTTGTAGAAGAACTGCTGGATGAGCTGCATGGGGCTCTGTATTTCTCTAAACTTGATTTCAGGTCTGGTCATTGACAAGTGCGATCGTTCCAGTCTCCAGAAAATGAGAAGACAACTTTTAGAACTCATTAAGGCCATTATGAGTTCTTAGTTATGCCATTTGGAATTTGGATTGACCAATGCTCCCTCTAAATTTCAAGCATTGATGAATCACATCTTCAAACCATACCTAAAATGATAGTCTTGATGTTTTTTGATGATAACTTGATCTACAGCTCATCATATGCTTAATCATCTCCAACATTAAGAGTTGCTTTGCACATATTGAGGAGTAACTACTTTAGACCAAAAGATTTAAGTGAAGTTTCAATGAGCAGCAAGTGTAATACTTAGGACACATTATCTCAGCTCAGAAAGGAAAAGTCACCGGCGACCACTGTACAAGCGAAGACCTGACCTCCGGCGACAGAAACTTACAGCCACCACAGAGCACGACTCAGCTCAGAAAGGAAATGAAGACAACGCAGCAGATCTAGGAAAGGAGCTGTTGCCCATTTGCTGATGACAACCGGTGACCAAACACCCACACCAACCACCACGACCACCTCCCTCAGAAAACACTGACCACAGGAAGCCCCACAGCCCCGGAAGACAAGGACGAGGAGAGGACGGATCTGGAAAAGGTAACAGTGTCGGGTGAAATTTTCCGGCAGGAGAGCCCCGAACTATACAGAGGCTCCCGGAGACCCAAGGTCCAAGGGACCTCAGGCAGACCTCTGATGACCTCAGGTCAGCCCAGAGACTCCCACTCAGCTCTCTCTCTCTCTCTCTCTCTCTCTCTCTCTCTCTCTCTCTCTCTCTCTCTCTCTCTCTAAAATTTTTCCAGACCATGCAATTTTTTCAAATATGTAATTTTTTCAAATATGTAATTTTTTCAAATTCACACCACTATAACGCAACATGCTCAGTTTCCCATATCAGCACAATTCCATTTTATCTATTTTATTACCAAAATCTTAGATTAAAAGAGCACGAAGCCCAAAGGCTCCTGGGGCTCAGGGGGCAAGCTTTGAAGCATGGTTTCCTATGCAAGGCCCAATATTAGAAACCTAGAAAAAATAGAGAAAGAAATTTGAGTATTGATTAGCAAAAAAAAAAAAAAAAAAAACACAGAGATGTTAACAAAGAAGTCCACCAACGAAGAAAAAAAAAAGCGACGAAGAGAGGAACTCGGAAGACGAATAACTATAAAAGAGAGAAAGCTAGCTAGACAAGTTTAAAAGAGAAAGAGGAAGGAAGAGGAGGCTGGAAGAGGACAAAATGAGACATATTTGGAGGCGAGAGAATGCAATAGTGACTTAGGGTACAAAAAGCCCATGAGCTTCGTGCAAAAAAAAAAGCTAAAAAGCCCAGGCCTTTTGTACAAGGCTAGGCTTCGATGTGAAAAAGCGCAAGGAGGTGCGCCCAGGCTTTTTTGGCCTTTTTGCACCTCGGGCGCGCTTTTTAAACTAAGACCACAATCACATCCAAAATCACATCTTCAATCCCTTTAAACTAGCAAATATGTTTTATAGTTTACAACATAAATCAACTAGGAAACTACCACGTTTATTGTTGCAAACTTCAAGAAATCCTGTGTGTGCATGTAATGATCTCAAAGAAGTCCACACACAGACAGCAGATTCATAATTATTTCTTGCTTTCATCATCAACACTCGCTGCATAGAGAAATGAAATCTGGAAGTAGAAAATTACAAATTGTTAAGACATACCTTGTGCCATGGATGTGGTTTTATTTGTGGGAACTTGAACTCAGTATAGTTGGGATTCATGCACTTTATCTCCTCCCGTGTCGGTGTTCCCAAAACCTACAGAGATGTCATATCTCATCATCACTAGTGCGGAAGGCAAGAATACAGAATGCAAATATGACAAATTTGCAAATAAAAGATACAGAAAGCCTAATTGCATTCTTTTTTCAAGTTGAAAAACAAAAGCAAAGTCAGATCAAGTATCCAATAAATATGGTAAGCCTTCTGGTCCAAGCACAACAGATTTATCCTACTATCTCGATTACAAGCAACTTGAGAAACCATATTATATTTTCTTAAAAATTAGGATTAATACAACTATTAAGGGTAATAGAAGAAGGATAAAAGCAACACCAGGCAGTAGGAAACAACTAACCAAAGGATGTTTTTCGTACATAATATTTGAGACATGGATATGCATGAATTCACTATACATCCTTGAATTTATTAGTGATAGGTTAGCATCTGTCATCTTCAATTATTCATAGCAAGCTGGGGGGGATAGTTGATTAGGAAAGAGAGACCAACACAAAGAATTTGATCTTCGGAAAGAAAAGATTTGCTCCCCTAAGTCATTGCTAAACAAACATATAAATGTAAGCAAAGAATAATAAAAATAAACACCTCCCCCCCCCCCCCCCCAAAAAAAAAAAAAAAAAAGATGGCTCATAAAGCTACAAAAATTAACTATATGCGTAAACTTAGTTGTGTTTGGACTTATGTTACTCAAGGTGCACCAAGCGGACAACTTTTTTTTACCAGATTCAACTATTCGCATGAGATTACTCAGATAGACAAATAAGTACATGCATCTTGATAGACAGACTTCAAGCCGCTGTGTTGTATTCCCTCGATTACTGAATCACTAAACTAAAAAGCATCGTTTTTTCCTCTGTTGAACAGATTCTGCCTCATAGAGATACTTAGAATTTGGAAGGTTAGTAACTGTTATCATAAGCTAAAGATAATATTACCTTAATAATCTCCACAAGTTGATCTACCCCACTCTCTCCAGGGAACAATGGCTGCAGCAATATTTAGAGGTTTAGCATAATTGTAGTCACAACAACCCTCTAGAAAGCAACCAAACAGACAAATTTGTTATTAGGAGATGAAAATTTCAGTACCTGACCAAGAAGCAATTCTGCCATCACACACCCTGTAGACCATATATCTATCGCAGTGGTGTACTCAGTCGCGCCGAAAATGAGCTCAGGAGCACGATAGTACCTAGAGCATATATATGAAACATTGGGTTCTCCTTTAACCTGTCAAGACATTTTATTTTAAAATGAGAGCTAAATACAAAAGATAAGAGCGAGGCATCAATGAAATACCATCTATGGAATGAATAGCATACCAATACTTTCGCACTTCCAAAATCACAAAGTTTTAACTGGTGTGTATGAGGATTCACCTAGAACCAAAAGTAACAATTTAGTACATCATATGACATCCATAAAGGGTAACCCGGTACATTAGTTGAATAAAGAAAATAATCAATATGCCACTGAGCATGCAAATTCATTTACACAATCCCATGACTTTAGGCATTATTACGTACACCAATAGATAAATGCTTTGAGAAAAAAGTCTGAATCTCCACCCCAGTGTTTTAGAATAATCATAGGAATGATGCAGTACAAGGAGGGAAAATATCTCTATCATTTATTAGGAGATAGTAGGAAGATTTTACACTGTATATATTTTATCCTATTATAGATTTTACACTATGTGTCTATGTCGTGCCGTATCCGTGTCGTGTCCAAGTCCGTGCTTCTTAGTGACAGTCTAATCCCACTTGTAGAACACAGGACATATGTGGTAAGAAACCACAGAACTAGCAGGAGATGCTATAAAATTAGCAATAAGTAGCAGGATCCCGAGGGTATTGTAAAGGGACTGAAGGCCTGACATAGTTGTGGTCCCAACCCCAGAAACAGATGCAGCTAATGTAACATATATAAAAGATTCATATTGTGTATGACAATCTTTAGCATAAATGATAGGATTAAAGGTTCAAGTGATTCTCCTTCCTTTTCACAGCACCATTAGGAAAACATGTGCACAAGCTCAGTAACTCCTAAATTCTTTGGATCTTACCAGTAGATTCTGAGGCTTAATATCCCGATGACAAATTCCTATTCCATTATGGATATATGCCAGTGCTCTACATATCTGCATAAAGAAAGGTAAAAGATAAATGGATTTTTGCAAAGGAAGAGAGGTTGTACATGACTTTCCCCCTTTCCTACAATTTCAACAACAACCAACCCCAGTATTGTCCCACTAACGCCGGATCTGAGGGAGACATTGGGCGTCTTCCCCCCATGCAAGAATTTGCATGAAGAGGCTGATTCCGGCATATCCCCGCCCCCTCCCGCATTTTTCCTTTTTTTTTCCAGTTCTCTTTTGCTGCTTTGCTGTTTGTGTTCACTGCATCATCATTAAACAGAAATCCAGCAACTTTTGCTGACGCAGCTAAAACAATCAGCCAACATAATGCTAGGATGATTTATGACTTTCCAAAAATGATCACTGTATTGCTTTTAATAGGTTTGAACAGAACGGACTAGCTTACATGCACAGTTTCTCTTGTATACCCCATTTATGAGTCCAACAGCACAAAAGTGAGCACGAATGTCCTAGCATAATGAGTAATCAAACATCTATCACCTCTGCAAATCTCTCCCATGTCACAAAGGTACTAAGATCAGCAAGGGGGTTTCTGCAATTATTAGCCCCATTGGGTCCCTCAGTGTAGGCCCCATGGGTGCCAATTGTGTTAAGGTTTAGACACTACCTGACGCGGAACTCATCCTAACAATGTTTCAAATTCTTCCATAGTATTACTATTTCGGTCCCTTCTTACCCGTTGCATTACTTAACTTCTCCGTCCCTTTTTATTTGTCAAATTACCTAACTTTTACAATTTCAACACCTATAATACCCATTATATCCCTAATAAATAAACTTGTTATCTCATTCCAAGGGTGTTTTCGAGGGTATTTTGGGCAATTTACAGATTTTTCGCCCCGTTACCAATGTTTATTGGTTTTGCTTTAAGTTACCATGAAAAACAAAAAAGGACAGAGGTAGTACTAGTATAACCTGGAAAAAATAAGACAAAGACAACCCTAAACGAAGAAAAGGAGCAACAAAAACCAGGATGCTCATGGGTCTCCACTAAGAGCCACTGTACCACCGAGCAAAACCATTGCATGATTGCACTTGAAAAGAAAAATTGCCAGAACTTCACAGACCATAAAAAACCATACTAAACTTGCTCTAAGATGGGTAGCTCTCGCAACAAACCAATTGCATTTGTTTCAAAGACCTAAAGCTCCCCTTGGAGGTCCCTAACTTCCGGTGTCGATCAATACTTGCTGGATCGTTTTTCTATAGGTTTTCAGCTCGATAACGAGCAGAGTTCAGTCGCTGGTCATAGAAACCAAAGACTAGCTTATCAGCTACATAATTAAAGAAAATATTGGGTAACAATGTCAAAATTTTCCCCCAAAAAAAAGGAAAATGAAATACAACTATTTTTAATATTGTAGAAGACATTATCAATGAATGAAATCTCATTTGATGAACACCTGATAAGTGTAAAGTTTGACGTATATCAAAGGCATCCTCTGGTGCATCCTGTTATAGTTTCTGGCAATGCGATTGACAGTCTCCGGCACATATTCAAGTACAAGATTAAGGTATAACTCCTCCTTGTCTGTTGTTGAGAAGAAGTAATGCTTGAGAGCTACTATATTTGGATGGTCCAACATCTGCATTATCTGCAACTCTCTGTTTTTGTAGCGCTTGTCTTGGAGCACCTTTTTTATGGCTACAATCTCCCCAGTCTCTCTACATTTTGCCTGCATAGGGCAATTGTGTTTGGCAAACACAAGCACCTCAACATCACAAATGGAAATAGATACAATAGATAGGTTGCACTTACCTGGACGACAACACCAAAGGAACCGGTCCCAACCACATGTTCTGCTATATAGTTGATTGCCTGTTCAAGACAGCCAGATGATGCTCCTCAGATCTAAATGAATTAATTCCCAAGCCTAAAACCAAGTAAGCACGTCACCTATCCAACCTGCCTAGGCTGACCATTGCGACCACCAATGGTTGTCCTGATCATGAGCCCAGCTTCAGGACCAGCACCATCAATTATATCTGGTTCACTATCTTGCTGAAATGATCAAATTCAGAAATGATGATATTATTCATGCTGACTGACTATCATAATTGAAGTACAACTTCATAAAGAGAACAACCCATTTTCTTTTAAAATTAATTGCTCCTAAGCTGCTTCAAAAGGAAGATAGACAAGCAAATAAAGTATGTTAAACCTCACCAAATAACAAGTTCATGGAGAATCATGTTGACAGCCATGCTACTCTTAATCCGATATGGGTGTCTGACAAGAGCGCATTTTTGTGCATCTGACTCTCATTCGGACAAAACTTTTGACACAGGGACTTTGTCCAAAATTTGACCAGAGGTATGGAGACACGGCTAATTCAATTTTGTTGTCAATTTTTCCTGCTAGCGTTTATTTGAAATAACCAATTTAACCATCACTTATTTCCCATATTGAAAAAACAAGAATAGTTATAGTTAGTAAACAATTGAATGTAAATATTTATAAGTAGTGGAAAAGTTTTTTTTCCATAAGTAGGAATATACATAGTTGGGCTGAGTGACACCAACGTTCAGGAGAGAGAGAGAGAGGGAGGGAGGGAGAGAGAATCCTTATCTAAAGCCAAAGAAACAAGTGGTGTCCCCGTGAGTCGATTATTCGGCTAAAGTTAAAAGGTTTTGTCTGCAAGTCCTTGACAGGACAACCACCCCCCCCCCCCCCTCTCCGACAAGGGCAACATTTATGCACATTCTTGCCTGCATGTGTGCTAATTCCAATTCCACAACAGCATAAACAAGGACTGATATATTGAGCAGAGAATTATGAAGCATACAACAAAAGTACCCTACATTATTGTAACACTTAAAGTAGCTGAACACACATCCTAAATAAATGATAATTGTTAACCAAAAAAGTAAAAACAGAACCAGACACAAAAATTTTACACCCTAAAAACCAGAATAACTGATAAGACGCGAACATATTGAACATGTTAGATAATGCTGGCAACACATGAAGCGAAAAGAGCAACAAAGACTCTTACTCTGTCATCATCATCCACTTTATCTCTTAGTCCCAATTCAAGCATCCCTTTTCCCAACCAATCAACTGAACTAGATGAACCCTTGTGACCATTTTCTGATTTCGAACTACCAGGTCCCCCATTTCCGAAACTGGCAGATGCCATTTGCGCGCTCAGCTGCTTCCACCAGCAAATTTGCTCATGATTCACACCTCAAAAGCTAAAAGGAGAGAATTAGGTTAAACATAGATCAAAATAGTCAAAATCCATAGTTCAAAAAGCACCATGAAAACCTAATTTACTCGATCGTCAGCAAAAAACCAAAACCAAAATCAGAAATTACGCAAAATTTAAATTGATCAACCAAAATTCGCATCAAACGAAAGCAATTATGTTGAAGAAGAAGTGAAGCAGATCGTTACCCACAAAGTGATTCAAAGATTGATGCAACAAGTATACAACTCTGTAGGTTTGGACGTTGTGCTGGGGAGTGTGTCCCAGTTACCCTTCTCTCTTCCCCCTTTCTCTCTCTGTCTGAAGTCTCGACAGTGAAGAAGACTGAAAAGTTAAAACACAATTAAAAACAAAAAATAAAAACTGACTTTTGTAAGTAAAATTAAGGATTTTTGGACACTAATATACTGAATTTTTGAGATATTGGACAATAATGCACTGAACTTTGACTTTGGATAATAATGCACTAAACTTTGAGGGGTGTTGAACCATAATGCACTCTAGACAATTTCGATGGTGGCGAACTTGGTGTCAATCTTAAGTGACACACCGAGAAGACGAATAGGTTAAATAATATTTATGTTTGTGACAAGTTACATAGGATTGCCACCAAGTTAGCCACTCTCAAAGTGCGTTATTGTTCAATACCCCGAAAGTAATGTATTATTGTCCAAAGTCAAAGTTCAGTGCATTATTGTCTAATACCTCAAAAGTTCATTATATTAGCATCCAAAAACCCTAAAATTAATTATCCTAATGTTATATTTTTAGATAATATACATAAAAATTTGTATCCAACTGATAAAATTTATTTAAAAAATAAAAAGAACGGTTCAAATGACATTTATCTATTTTCATTATTTTACTTATTTTACCTTTTCTTATATTATTATATATATCTACATTATCTTAGCTTACATTACCTTCCTTACTATCAAAAAGAATAAGGCATCGAATAGCGGTTTTTTATTTTTAAAATAATTAATGTGACGAATGCAATGAAAATGCGAGGAATTGAATTATTATATGCTTGTGAAGTATCTGCGCTAATAGATAATGTCAGCGTCTAGTTTTAATTTTATCAAGTCTTAAATCCCTGCAATGCACGGTACATGATAAATAAGTATTATTTTTAACAAAAAAAAATTAACCTAAATTATTATTATTAATGTACATATAAATTATTATTATTATTTAAAGAGTCTTCTCTCTCTAGAGCTCTGTCTCTCTCTAGGCGATTTGCCTGGGTTTGTGGATGCTTTGCAGGTCGAAAGAGGGAGGTTCTCTATAGATGACTTGGTCGAAGGGTAAAGCTCGTTCTGGTTATCGAGGTAAAGGAGGTGGCAATCGTAGAGGTAAAGGAGGTAGTTTGAGAAATCGACAACCTCAGGAGAATGTGCAGGAGGAGGAGGTTGAAGATGTTGAAGATAAATATGTGGAAGAAGCTTTGAGTAATATGGATTCTGAGTTTGTGAAATTAGTTGAGAAGGAGGATTTGGCGTTGAAATATGTTACAGTTTCGAATATCAATGGGGTTCTGGTGGTAGAGTTAGTAAGGGAGGAGGAAGTTTGAGTCTATGTTTTCTGGAAAAAATTATGTTCTATGTAAGGTGCTTGGTTTGACTCCTCCCCATTGGAGAGTATTGAAGAGTTTGTGGGACGGATTTGGCCAAATTTTCCTGTGGAAAAAGTGGTTATGGCGCGGAAGGGGACCTTTATGATAAGTTTACTAAGCAGGAACATATGGAGTTGGTTCTAAACATTTCCGGAGAAGACCGTTCATAGTAAGGCCTTTCAATGAAGATAGGGAGGTTAATACGGAAGATATTGAATCGGTTCCGGTTTGGATTAGATTTCCTAAATTGGACGTAAATTTGTGGAATATGGAGAACTTGAGTAGATAGGGGAGTATGTTGGGATGTCCATTGCAAGTAGATAGAACAACGAAGAATAGATTGGTCAGAAATTATGCAAGGATTTTGGTGGATTTGAAGGTTAATTGAGTGTTTCCAGATTGTATTGAATTTTCAGTGGTCTCTTCAGTGTTTTCACAGAAGGTTGAGTATGATTGGAAGCCTTTCAAATGCAATCATTGTGGTATGTTTGGGCATATTGAAGAGGAATGCAGAATTCGATTGAAGATTAAACGTGTTTGGAGAGTGAAAGAGAAGGTACAAATGGATGAAACAGTGGAAGGCGATAAGGTAGTCTCTGTTCCGGTGCAGAGTGATGAAGCTGGTCCGTCTTCTTCCCCGTCTAAGAGGTTGCAACCTGGTAATTCTCTGCTTAGTTCTAAATTTCAAAAGCTAATTATTGAAGAAGTCGCGAAGATTTTGGCGAAAGGTGCAGTGGGGGGAATATCTACTTTGGATTATGGCTATAATTGTTTGCTGAAATGTTAGGGGTCTAAATGGCCCTAATAAGCAGTTAGACCTTAAGGATTTTCTGCGTCAAAATTAGGTGGGTTTAGTGGGACTTTTCAGAAACAAAATTAAGGCAGGAAAATGAGGAAACTCTGAGGCTTAATATGCTGAATAGGTGGAAGTTGATTTCCAATGCGAAGAGACATTCTCAAGGAAGAATTTTGGTTACTTGGAGACCTGATGTTTATGAGGTGGAATTTCTGGTTATGGATGATCAATTAATTCATTGCAAACTGATTAGACTAGTTGATGTGGCTATTGGTTGTATAACGTTTGCTTATGGTGCTAATGCTATGCAAGATAGGAAAATCCTTTGGATGAATTTAGCTCAACTTGCTGAAGATTTTCTGCCAAAAAAAATAAAATAAATTAAAAGACACAACATAAATTATATAATTAAATAAAGGATTTTTTTTATGATAATACAGCGAACTTTAGGGGTATTGGACAATAATGCACTGAATTTTTTTTTTACTCTAATACACTAAACTTTGAGGGTATTAGATAATAATGTACTCAGACCAATTCAACTGGTGGTTGATGCAGTGGTTGTCCTACTTTGACGTGTCATTTTTCCTTTTTTTTTTTTTGAAAAAAATACATTAGTCATCCTGCTTATGTGTACTTTCTTACACGGCAAAATTTTTTCTGAAAAAATAGAGAAACGACACCTCAAAGTAGGACACCCACTGCGTCAACCACCAACTGAATTGGTTTGAGTGCATTATTGTCCAATACTCTCAAAGTTCAGTGTATTAGAGTCTAAAAAAAGTAGGACAACCACCGCGTCAACCACCAGCCGAATTGGTTTGAGTGCATTATTGTCCAATACCCTCAAAGTTCAGTGTATTAGAGTACAAAAAAAGTAGGACAGTCACCGCGTCAACCATCAGCTGAATTGGTTTGAGTGCATTATTGTCCAATATCCTCAAAGTTCAGTGTATTAGAGTCCAAAAAAAAAGTTCAGTGCATTATTGTCCAATACCCCTAAAGTTCAGTGACTATCATCCCATAATCCTTAAATAAAAGATACGAAAATTTGTTCAAATAAAAATACATAAAATTAAAAATACATGTAGGTCAAGAGTTCAAGTCATAAACGTACGTACGCCTATTCTAATTTATGATAAGTTTATTAGACATTATAATTATAGTAATGCATATATATTTTTAGCTTTGGACTATAATTATGAGAATACATTTTTGTCTATGTAATAATTATGAAAATGCTTTTTTATTTGTGTTAATCATAATATTAGTAAGGCAAATCGACGACAAAGTTCTACTTATACATATATTCGTTTGGGTTCTAGCAAAGTTATTACTACGGTAGGGTTGACTAAAATTTTGGTGGAGTTAATGTTGTGGTGCGATGTACAAATATTAATAGTGCGCCTATAAATTGGTGGTGGTGATAAAGAGATTTGATAAGCAATTTACTTGAATTTTTAAAATAAAACTTTTTTATGATTAATTTTGATAAACAAAACTGAAAGTGCGGGGCTTTAAATATCAAAAGATACAAAAAAATGTGAATAAAAAATTTCTCTATGCCCTTATTACAAATTATATTGTACATCATGGTGGACCTACTTAGGTCCACCACACATACTAAAATATGTCAAATTTTTAAGTTAGAAACTTTTGTAAAAAATATTGATAATATTGATGAATTTTACAATGATATTGACAAACTTACTTAGAGTTTTATAATAATTATTGATGAACTTACTTTGAAAATTTTAACACTTTGGTAGATCTAGGTAGGTATTATATAATGTACCATGTAACAATCAATGCCCTCTTGATAGAAGTCTGAATCACTATTTGTGTAATTAGAACTCTTATGTCATACCAATTAGGAACTATAATTTAATTATATTGAGTGGGGATTCCAATTCTCAATTTTCAATTTTGGACGATTTCAGTAGGAATGGGTCAGGTATTCGATTAGAATATGTAAGTTTCAACAGGGAAATTAATTCTTAATTAAATCACGGAATTTGGGGGAAAATTAGAATAATTTTTTAATTTGCCATAGAACATAAAATTGTTATACTTTCACTATTTGATGGGATCCATAGAGTTTTCTACTTCCAACTCTCTCGTCTTCCCATGTTACTCGTTCTTTTCGTTTTCAAATTGGGTTTCTACTCACTTTTCAAAAAGTTTTTGTCACTTGGGTCTGTCGAAATCAACCTCTTCATGCATTTTTGTTCATGGGGGAAGACTGTCTATATCTGGACCCCCTCAGACCCCACATTAATGGGACCACACTGGGGTCAGACTATTGTTATTGTATTATATTATATTTTAAATGGGAAATTAACTCTTAAATAAGCCTAAATTGAGAACAAAGTTAGAATTTTTTTTTCATATTGGATATAGAACCTAAAATTACTCTCCTTTCGCCATTTAATGGGAACCACATACTTTCCTATTATAATTATATAGATAGATTAATATTATTATTATTATATATTTAAATGGGAAATCAATTCTTAAATAAACTCAAATTGAGGAAAAGTTAGAATTATCTTTTTTCTGATTGGTTGTAGAACATAAAATTACTCTTCTTCCACTATTTAATGGGACACACAAACTTTGCTACTATAGTTATATAGATTATTTTTTATTTTGTGTGCCAGAACTGCAGAAAGGCAATTTTGATAATTTGTTTATAGAAAACCTTTAACAGAATAATTAAATTAGATATTTATCTTATTTCTCATTGGCTTATATTTCTACAATTATTCTCCTTTCTCCATTTTGTGGGGCCTACAACTTTCCTATTAATAATATATAGATTTTATATAGTTTTTAATTAAGATAACCATCAACATTTATTGTCAAATAACAAACAAATATGAAAAAGGTAACTACCTAACTCTAAACCCCATGTCCAACCCTAAGTGCAATTTATTAGATGCACCTCGGAGCACACAATTGTTCAATTACAGATATTAATTTGTTCACTCTTATATTGATATTGTTCACTCGTAAATATTTAGAGTATATACTTCTGGTGCATGTAATATGTTTTGAAGCCCAAGGCCTCCTTACCTTTTTTATAATATAATTTAAGGCCTAAAAAAGCAAAAGTGATCATAACAACATTACAAAAAAAAGCAAAGAAAACACCAATAGCACGGTAACTAAACAAAAAAAAAAAAGGAACATTACAACCTAACTTGTAGAAATGATACATCAAAATTATTTCTTCGAATTTGACATTTTCTCTCTTCACCATTTCTCTTTAAGCCGCTCTGGCATAGTCTTACGATCGCCACGAATGAAGCTCGAACCACACCCAAACTTTGTCACTTTGAGTGTCATGTCTCCCAAATAATCATAAGGAAGCTCTGAGGATTAATCAAACAAAACAATAATCTTGTCCTTCCTCTTGTTATGACCTCTAAACCTTGTAGAATTGACCATGCAAGTTGCTTTGCTGACAAGATGTCATTTAGACTTCAATAAAGTCTTCCCTCTCTTTTGTCTTCTACCATTAGCACTAGAACCCTCCAAGAAAGAATCCTTAAGATCAACAGGGATAATAGCTTCAAATTGAACCAACAGAGAGTATGTGTTGATTCTGAAAATGTTTACCGCAAGCGCACGGTGTCCACTTGTAGTGTAGTCCGGCAAATACGGGTCGATCCCACGAAGATGGTAGTAACAAACTTTAACCAACACAATTAGCAAACTAGTAATTAACAATTTAAATTATTTTAACTAAGGAAGAAAAAAATTAAAAATAAACTATTACCTAAGATTTGACAAATAAAACAGAGACCAATAATAGTGATACTAATTAACTTGACTCTCTAATTTTTCTAAATACCGATTGAAGTTAAATAAAATGAATTGACTAATAAAGACACAAAGGGAGTCAAGTATACGAATCTACAATTAAAATGAGCAATTAATAAAATAAACAAAAAAACAAACAAAAGGAAGAGAAAAAGAACTTTGGCTGGACATTACCCACTGACCTCCACCATTCTACTTAATAAAAATTTGGCTTTAAGTGTATTACACCTTGGCACGTGGAAGACAAAAATGTGAGAAAAAGAAAGGGAAAAAAAAACAATAATTGATCAAGAACTTGATGCTGCAGATGGATGCACAGTTGCACACCATTAAAAACAGGGCAAACGAAATTGGGTTTAAAAAAAACAGAGCTACAAAAAAAAAAAAAAAAAAACAGGGCCTGGCTTTAAGGTTATTTAACACAAAATTATTTACTACTGATTAACTCAGATACTAATCCTAGAACATCAAAAATAAAGAGAAAGACTAAAAAAAATCGATGGACATAGAAGTGATGAAGTACTCGAAAAAAAATTTGAAAGAACTGAACCTACTCTTATTGAATCTCAACACATAGAGCTACAGCTGGAGAAAAATGCAACAGAAAGTTGGGATTGAAAAATTAAAAAACTGATTATGGAAATTGAAAGACGAAAGGAAAAAACTTGATGATTCTACCAATTCCCTACCCATCTATTTATACAAGAGTTCAGTCCAACCCTAACTATCAACTTCCATAAAATCTGGGTGGTTCCGATTTCTTCGTTGCCCCTCTTGCTATGAATCTGGGTTGTTGACGTTGGTTGTTCCATGGTCTGCAAGGCAATGATGACCCGGTCCTTTGCTAACTGATTTTGGTTGTGGCGATGGAAGTTTGGGAGGTTGAGCATCAATTGACTACGACCGAAAAAAATGGCCGAAAAGAAAGGGTCGTTGATGAAGTTTGATAATGTTGATGAATGATGATGATGATGGATGTTCTGATGATGGTGAAGATGAAGGAAGATGCTGATGAGTTGGGGAAAAAAAAAGGTGGCACGTGACACCCCTTTTTACCCCTTTCTATTTTTTTTTCTCTTTTCGACCCAATTTAAATGTTGTCGGTCCATGTCTCTCCAAATCAAGCCCAAAAACTTCCTTTCCAGTCCATTTTTTCAACTTTTATCATCAATCTGTAAATTTAAATAAACTACAGAAAAATTCTAACTTAATATTTCTTTTGAGCTAAATTAAATATAAAGTTATAGACAAAATACCGTAATTTTTTTGCCTGAACAAACACTCTACACTTAAATTTTGCTCGTCCTCGAGTAAAAAATTAGAAAAGAAAAATAAAATAAAATAAAATAAAATAAGGAAGGAAAAAATTTTTTAACTCACTTTCGTTGGAATCACGGTTGCATTTAGCGTATGCAAGAAACCCTTTTAAACCCCTAGGTTTCCCCTAGTGGACGAGTAGGTCTCGTGAGGGTTTGCAGAAGATATTCCCACAAAATCTATATTTTTTTTTCTTTTTTGAAATGGAAAGAAAATAAAAACAAAATACATAAAATAAAATAAAAGACTAAGAAAAACGGAAGGAAAAAAAAACGGAAGGAAAATATACACATTTTTAATCACAATATTACCCAAGAAACTCAATTGTTAGCATGCATATAGACAAAATGTACAAGTCAAGATAATGGTCTCACTGCTTACATCCACACATCAATTATCACCCAATCATTATGTAGATTAAGTGTTGGCTGGTTGAACCTTACTTTAGGATAAGTGAACACTCACACTCATGTGTTTACATTGAATTTTGCAAAGGTTCTCTCAAATTCTCTTCCATTAGTGCAATCTACCATAAGCTTGGTCATACTCTCAATTCTCCATCATTAGTTGGCTAAAATGCAATTATAATCAAGAGGATTCTTAAGGGTTGTAATGGAGGCTTAGGTTAAAGGTGAGGGACGGAAATCATTTAGGAATGTGGAGCTAAAAGCCAAGATGCTAATGGAGCACAACTTATTTCTCCAACCATGCCTCGAACTTCCATAAACACCCTTCAAGCTACCATGTATCAATGAATTTCAACGTCTTTGGATGAGCTTAAATTTGAAGTCCCTTCATGCCACTCTTTTATTCTCGACATTTTTTTTTGGCTCTTTTTTTTTCTTTTGAGCTTTCTTTTCGGAAATGAACTGAGAATGACATGGGGAAAAAGATACAACTCAAACCAAAGTATTATCACCAACACTTTGAATTAAACAATGAGACAAAAATATCACCACTTATATGTTGCCATATATCATCACTTTGAATGATCCGTTGTAGTCTAGCTGGGGGGTAAAAAGGGGTGTCACGTGCCACCTTATTTTTTCCCCAACTCATCAGCATCTTCCTTCATCTTCACCATCATCAGAACATCCATCATCATCATCATTCATCAACATTATCAAACTTCATCAACGACCCTTTCTTTTCGGCCATTTTTTTCGGTCGTAGTCAACTGATGCTCAACCTCCCAAACTTCCACCGCCACAACCAAAATCAGTTAGCAAAGGACCGGGTCATCATTGCCTTGCAGACCATGGAACAACCAACGTCAACAACCCAGATTCATAGCAAGAGGGGCAACGAAGAAATCGGAACCACCCAGATTTTATGGAAGTTGATAGTTAGGGTTGGACTGAACTCTTGTATAAATAGATGGGTAGGGAATTGGTAGAATCATCAAGTTTTTTCCTTTCGTCTTTCAATTTCCATAATCAGTTTTTTAATTTTTCAATCCCAACTTTCTGTTGCATTTTTCTCCAGCTGTAGCTCTATGTGTTGAGATTCAATAAGAGTAGGTTCAGTTCTTTCAATTTTTTTTTTCGAGTACTTCATCACTTCTATGTCCATCGATTTTTTTTAGTCTTTCTCTTTATTTTTGATGTTCTAGGATTAGTATCTGAGTTAATCAGTATTAAATAATTTTGTGTTAAATAACCTTAAAGCCAGGCCCTGTTTTTTTTTTTTTGTAGCTCTGTTTTTTTAAACCCAATTTCGTTTGCCCTGTTTTTAATGGTGTGCAACTGTGCATCCATCTGCAGCATCAAGTTCTTGATCAATTATTGTTTTTTTTTCCCTTTCTTTTTCTCACATTTTTGTCTTCCACGTGCCAAGGTGTAATACACTTAAAGCCAAATTTTTATTAAGTAGAATGGTGGAGGTTAGTGGGTAATGTCCAGCCAAAGTTCTTTTTCTCTTCCTTTTGTTTGTTTTTTTTGTTTATTTTATTAATTGCTCATTTTAATTGTAGATTCGTATTCTTGACTCCCTTTGTGTCTTTTATTAGTCAATTCATTTTATTTAACTTCAATCGGTATTTAGGAAAATTAGAGAGTCAAGTTAATTAGTATCACTATTATTGGTCTCTGTTTTATTTATCAAATCTTAGGTAATAGTTTATTTTTAATTTTTTTCTTCCTTAGTTAAAATAATTTAAATTGTTAATTACTAGTTTGCTAATTGTGTTGGTTAAAGTTTGTTACTACCGTCTTCGTGGGATCGACCCATATTTGCCGGACTACACTACAAGTGGACACCGTGCGCTTGCGGTCAACATTTTCAGAATCAACAGTATGTTTCCTCACTGTCATTCGGATCACTAGAAGAGACATTTGTAGCAAGCATTTCTTTTCCAATCATATAGACTATCTTGTACAACAGACACCTTCTACTTAGCAAGGGCATAACTTGGGCAATAATCCTTTTGGGGTCACTCTTGAGCCTAAGTTGGATGGAAAACCCTCATTTAGAAGAAGGTAAAGTTACAAGGTCAAACTCTGACGAGTAGGGGTGTCCACGATACGGCTCGGGGCAGTTTTGGTTTTTCAAAGCGGTTCACTGGATAAGACGATTTGCTAAAAACATAAATTGGAATCATAACCATATAACCTGATGCACTGTACGTCAGTGCACCGAGTTTAGCAATTTGGTTTATTGGGTAACCGGAACCGCCTTAAATTTTTATAATAATGAATTAGTTAAATTAATTTCAAACCTTTTATCAAAAATAAAATTAATTTCAAACCAAAATTAGTTGACATTCTCATATATTCTAGCTATATTTCACATTTTGAATTGTTGTCAGAAAGTAAATAAACACTTGGAGGAAAAAGCATGGTTTAAATATAGCCCCATTTGCACTAGTAGTAGTTGCAGTGGGTAAAAAAACAAAATTAAGAGAACACACTTAAGGCAGTGAGGCATATTATTAGGTACTCCCACGGGAGTACAACTCTCCTAATTAGTCCCGCTATATGTCATGCTGACGTTGTCTTTTTGTTTTTATTCATTGTAAAGAAGAAGTAAATACAAGTTGTTGCCAACATAATTTGTATCTTGGTCCTGGAGTGTTGGTAGTAGGTTGAGAGTGATAACCATCAGGTCGTAGGTTCTAAATGAAGAGTTACTGTTTGGCTTCATTCCCCTTGTACCGAATGATCATGAAGTACTGCAATTTTTCAATGCCAACTCGGTAAGTCATGCATCTCGAGCTCTATTTGTCTGTGTAGGTTCTCACTTTCTCCTCCTCTTATGCAGCAAGCATACGCTCACATCCGCGTCTTGTTGAGGGAAAACATTACTGCTCAGGAGTTCATCGACCATAACTGTGAGAATGGTCAATATCGAGGTCCCATGGCAATGCTAGAGGATGATGTTGATGATGTTCATTCTCATACAAGCTTGTGGCATTCCGGGAGCACTTCTAGGTAGCCTCCTCGCCATTCTTCTATCGAAGAAACTAGTAGAATGGCTCATTGTGGAGACCCAAGAGAAGGGCTACTCCGAAGGAGGGATCAAGATTTGATGGGAGGACGTCAAGCTCCTCGGACTAGCTTTTCCATGTCCTCGGGAAGTAGAAGGAGGTCTCTTGATAAACGAAGGTTATGGTGAAGGATTGCTCGGAATCAAGTGGATACCAAGGTTCGATGGAGAGAGTTCCAAGCCCATGGGTGCCTCAATATCATCCTCATTCCATTATTCCCTATAGCCTGCCCCTTGGCTATAGTCAGAATTACCCTGGCTCCATTCCTTATGGCGCGCCTTTGAGTCAATTCCTGCCTGGGCCTTCCGGTACACAAGACGAGTCTCATCATGACTCCTTTGCGGATGTAGCATTCCGAAGCATTTTCGGTGGCCCCGGGACCAGTGGCAGCTCCAACAGAAACTACTAGGCATCATTTGCAAGACTAATCTTATCTTGTTTTGTTATTTTATTATGTTATGAGTGTATGAATATCTATATGCAATAGTTAATGCAAGCAAGTAGACTTTACTAATGGACACAACTGACTTTATCAAAACTACAATTGCATGCCCACCGTCCAAAACCGTGTCACATAAATCTTCATGCACACGCCATGAACATTGTTTAACGTGAACATGGGGGTTAGGAACACGGTCGTATTGGTCCAAGGAGTTGAGGTTCCAGCCTAAGAATCTCTCAAGAGCACTCACCAACTAGGTGTGGAGGTCGAAGTTCGAGGTGGTTGAACTACTATCTTAAGGTCAAGAAAGAAAATCATAGGAGAAAGGTAAGGGCTCGGGGGTAGTATCGGGCCAACCTAACGAAAGACTACGTACGAAAACTGCTATTTTAGGGGAGATTATGTTCGATAATCAAGTGTAAGAATTGTGTGCATACCAGGTGTAATAACCCGCCCCAAAATCACGATTAATTAAGTAGTAATTACTGTAATTACTTAAATTGCGTATAAATTTTTCGCGTTTACTTCTAATTATTTATTTTATCGGTGTCAAGTCTCGTGCAGGAGATGGCAAAGAATATCAAGTTACGGGTTTATAAACCTTTCAGTTACTCTATTTACTCGTTAAAGTGATTTATATCGAGTTTTACCGTTTACGTTATTTCTTTAACCGGAAAGAGTTTAATTATTTCACTTCTTAATGTTTATATTTTATTATCCAAACTTTAATTTATTTTATTTGGATTATGTTTATTTTATTTTAGTACAAGTAATATTTATATTCCATTCATTTAATTTTATTAGTTCAAGTCCTATTTAATTTTAACCCAATTGCTACCGATTAATTTTATTCCGCACAACTAATTATTATTTGAACCTAGCACTTCTCTAATTATGTTGCTAAAGTAAAGTTTCAGATTTCATTGAGTTTAATTAGTGGTTAATTAAGGGGAGGGAGTATATATTATGTTATGTGGGTATTAGTGAACCCATTTCTTATCAATTCAAATCAAACCCACACCCAAGCTCTTTCTCTCTCTACACTCCATCCTCCTCTCTGCTTCTGCCGTGGCACTCCCAGCAGCCGCCGACCACTTTTCCGGCCATTTTCCGGCCAGCCGCCGCCAGCCACGGCCACCGTGCACCACCCCCTTCCTCTCTCTTGTGTTTTCATCCATTTTTAACCTCAAAGGTAACCTCTTAAAACCCCCAATTTCAAATTCTCTAAACCCTAATCTGAAAATCTATGTTTTATATATGTTTCTTTTGTAATTTCCATCTCTTTTACTCTCTTTATTCATGAATTCAAGTATATAATTGTATTGGTTAAGTTAGGGTTAAGTTTTGAAGTACATGCATGTTGATTTCTAAGTGTTTTGTGAGGTTTAGAGTTGAATTCGTTGTGGATGATGAATTAGTGTTGATGCATGTGAATTTCTTGAGAGATTCTTAGTATATAAGGGCTGAGTTTATGTTTTAAGATTATGAATTAAGTGTTATTATGTTTAATTTGGGTGAATTGGTGAGGTTTTGATGCAAGAGTTCAAGAATATGTCTTTTATGTTGAGTTTATGTTTAATCCATGGATGCATGTGGTTTTTAAGGCCTTTGATGAGTTGATTTTTCAAGGTTTATATTCTGGAAATATAGTGGATTAAAGTTTAAGTGAGATTTGGTTATGTTTGGTATAATTAAGGGAGAAAAATCCAATTAAAAACTGAATTATGGGTGATTAAAGTTTCTGTTTAGTTTCTGGAAATTTACAGAGGTATGAAAGTGGGATTTTTGCCCAGATTTTTACTCCTTTTGATAGCTTAAGGTGTTAGCAAACCATAGGCTTTGGAATTTCTAATTTCCGACATGTATAGCCCGAGTTACGACCAAAACCGTAACCTCACGATTTTATATACGAACTCTGAGTCAGTGTTTTGAGGGCTGTTTTTCGTCCCTTTGGAGACCTCTTTGGTTTTTATGGTAAACATGAAAGTTTTAGGCCTCATTTCAAGCTTTTCGGAAAGGTATGGTTCATCGTCATACGATATCGGGAGTGTGAGTTACGATCCCGGGAAACCGGGCTGTCCAGAACACCATTCTGCTCAAGTTAACCTTTGAAATTAATGTCTTTTGGGCCTCAAATCAACCCAATAAGGGGTTCTAGGTATAAATGGATCGTGGTTATAAATTGTCATTATAGAGTTATGTGTTTGAGGCTAAGAGTACCAATTTGGAGTCCTAAGTAAGTTTTAAGAATACCTTTCAAGAGCTAGTATGTTTAAGTAATGTATCGTGACTCTCATATTTCTTTAAGTATCATGTTCAATATCTTTACTCTAGCTAAAAGTTCCTTCTAGCTTGATAACCTCAAATGTCTAATTCAATTCATTCCTCATTTCATAATTCATTAATCCGAGCTTGCTTTTATTCACATTTGGACGTGTATATCTTGCTCCATTTCGCCATTTCATTCGATATCGTATTATCAAACCATATTTGAACTCGTTATCTCGCATCCTAGCTTCCAATTTATAATTACCCTATTCATCATCAATTCAAGCTAATTGTCCTAAGTTCAAGCCCTTTTATTTGAATCACCTTCTACGTCATATTTCTCGTGATTTTCCGACCCGAAAACTCCAAAGTTTTATGTGCACAGCTTCTGTCCGGGCCCATTTTGGGGCCCTTCCACTCATTTTTAGCTTCTGGTTCTGTTGACAAAGTTGTAGATTATGTTTTTTCCTATTCCGGGATGTACTCTTTTACTTCGTTTCAATTTTCCTAACTCAAGTTATGCTTTAAACTCTATTTTACTAAACCTGAATTTTTTCTTCCTAAAGTTAATTCATTTATATTACTAAGTTTCTAAACTTATGAGTCTAATTTAGAACCCTATTCGGTTCTTCATTTCTATTTATTCTCATCTTAGTTGACAACTTCCAAAGCCATCTCCAAGCCGAGCTGCGCCGCCAAGATCTTTAGCGTCCCAAGGTACGCAAATTGTCCAGCTTTTACGATCTAAGTTATATTCATGATTCATTCAATTTATGCCATGTCAAGTTTTATGTTTTATGATATCATTATGTTCGAAAGTGGACCCATTTTATGTATTCTATGTTTATGTTTTAGCTAGTTACGTGAAGTGCTAGCCTTTTAGATGCTCCTGATCAGAGTGTCCTAGACCTGGCGATTAATCGCAGCGTGGCGATCACAATCCAAATCTAGATCGATTTGGGCATGCGCGTGTGTGAGGTGCTTCCACCGATCATAAGGGTTCCACGTATTTTCTATATACCTCTACTCTATGTTATTCATGTTTATGTTTTATGCACATCATTGCAAGTTATCGTTTTATCCCCTTTTCCCATTTTAAAAATGAATTTAAATGCCGGCACTAAAACCGTTTTCAAACGGTTTACGTGCTGGAGGTTTACGTGCTGAGTGTTTCCCCACTCACTTTTGCGATGTTTTATGGTTTTGTTTTTAGGAGGCTCGAGCTCCCAAGACAAGGACAAGTCGGTTCCAAAGTAAGTCAGGCTCTCGAGGTAGTTCTCTAAGGAAATCACCGGTTAGCAAGGGCGAGCAGGATTTTTTGGAAGTCGTTTAGTTGTTAAGCTATGTTTAAGTTTATGTAGTTTATCCAAAGGTTGTATAAGTTTTATATATGAAGGTTTTTAATATAGTAAGTTATCTTGTGGTTTTGGAAGTTTTTTTTGGTGTTGTTGCCTTGTCTCTTTTGGGAGACGGCGGTAATGCCTCGACCTAAGGTGTTCCGCTGTGCTAATCATAGGTTTGGGATTCTAAGTATAGTCTTAATCTTGTGATTAAGGTTGGGGCGTTACACCAAGCTAGCACCGACTTCCTTCGCCAGGGCGTAAAGCCGATATTCGCTTCCTATGCACGAGTTAGCATCGATCCCACCCGCCAGGGTGATGAATCGATGTTGTACTTCCCAAAGCTTATCATTACTCCCATGCATGATATGCTTTGGTAGTATAAAAACCAATCCTAAGCAATCTATTCCAATTTCCTCTTGCCAGAGCAAGGAATCAAAATCGATTAAACCATCCTAGAGTTCCAAAAGTGACGTTGAAAGGATCCATAGCCTCCCGACCCCCGGCATCCTTCACCCATTGCATGGAAATCTAAGGCGAAACACTAATCATCTCACTAATCATCATAATTAATATCATAATCCAGACTTAATCCTCTATTAGGGGCCCTAATTACCCCCTAACCCTAGGAAAACTACTCACACATAACGAATGCCAAAACTAATTAAGAAATCAAAACAAATCTTAACATGAAAATGGCAAAACAAAGGGAATAACAATTATTAGCACTAATCAAACTAATCAAGAACATAAGCAAGATAATCAAACGAGAAGTAAATTAATTGAAAGCATAAAATAAAGCGAGAAGAAGAAAACTTACTGGAAATTAGGTATAGATTGAAGGCTTCAAAGCAGAAAGAATAAAAATGAAAGATTCAATTACAAAACATAAACCCTGATCTAATTACAAGGAAATTAAACATAATCAAAGAACTAATTTAAGGGCTAATCCCTAAAACTATAACCTAAACTCTAGAATGGAAAGCTGGAATGAATCCCCCTCTCAAAAACTCTAGGTTTACAATATATATTACATAGGTGGGGCAAAAGGTGGCCCAAGACATGCGCTTTGGGCCGACATTATATGCGTAAGTCAGGGAGTCACACCTAGAGAAGCTTGTTTTATTCATTGAAATCCGCAAACCTCATGGGCGTGACAAGCGAGGGTCATGACCGTGAGGGCCTTGCTATCTAGCATCCAATTCAGGGTCACAGCCGTGACAAAGGTAGTCATGGCCGTGAAGTGTATTGATCACGAACCCATGATTGGAAAGCGTCACAGTCGTGAGAAGACTGGTCACGGCCCAGGACCAGTCTTTTGTCTCCGTAGCCTCTTTTCTCCTCTTCCTTTACAGCCAAGGCATAGGGAGGTCTCGAACGTGACACCTGACCTCACGATCGTGACTCCTCTACTGAAGGCTTTTCTTCCTTACTTCTCCTCTATTGTCGGGATCGAGGCCCGGTTCTTCTTCTCTAGGGCCGGGTTTCCTCGGGATGACCCGACTCTTCTGCATTTAGGCCGAAATTGGCCTCGTTTTGTGCGCTTTTGCTCTACAAGCACCTAAAGGCTACGAAATCTGCAAAAGGGAGAAAAAGAAGTAAAATTACTAATAAAAAAATACGGAATCGAGTCAAAACCTAAGGTAAAAGGAACGTATTTAGGCTCAAAACCGAGCCTAAACACCCCCCACACTTAAACTTTTGCTAGTCCCGAGCGAAACAAATCAAAACTATCCTGAAAAAAAAGCAGGGAAATCCTAACTCACTTTCGCAGGAATCGCAGATGCATTTAGCGTATGCATCAAGCCCTTCAAACCCCCCGGTAGTCCGGGTGGACGAGGTAAGTCTCGTGAAGGTTTGTAGAAGCTATACCCACAAAAGCAAAAGGGAAAAAGAAAAAGAGAAAGGAAAAAGGAAGTGAAAATCAAAAACTTTTTACAAAAAGGAAGTGAAAATAAAAAACTTTTTACAAAAAGGAAGGAGGAGTTTACACTTGCTTTTATACCGAAGTTAATCAGACAACGTTGTTAACTAAGCAAAAGCAGTTAGTATATACATGCCAAGACACTAGACTCAGGTGAGGCTAAGCTTTCAACTTCCCAACCCGACCTTGCTCAACGATCTCCTCGTGTATAGTGCTAGTGATCTCTAATCTACTTATGGTCGAAACTCCGCAAATATAGGTAAACTCTAGTCAAGCATGCAATCCGAACTCAAATTTCACTTTATTGATTAGCTAAGTGTCACCCCCACCCTATTTGGTGTCGCTCTTGGCTTGGTGAGGGCCGCAAGTTACATAGGAGAGGGTTTCACTGATTATTCGCATGCATTTCTTTTTGGTTGGCATATTTCGAGATGTAACGTGCCCCGAGAGGGGTTTACTCTCCCAGCGTGGTTCTTTCCATACGTATACAAGGTATTTAAGGGACGAGGGGCCGCTAACCACCCACGCCAAACCACGTTGGTAAACCAACAGATTTTCCTATTTTTCTTCCTTTTATTTCTTTTATTTGCCGGGTTTTTCGGGATCGATACGACCTTCCGAAAAGGGGTTACCCTCCCAACTCGAGGTGCTCCATTTGTAAATGAAGTACTTAAGGGATGTGAGCGTCGTCCACTCACACCAACCCTTGTTGGTTTCGCCAGATTATTAAGAGCGAGAAAAACATGAAGGCCAAAGCTAATCTACCTAAGCTGGGAACTCTCCAAGAACAAACTTCGAGGTGAAAAAATGTGAGGTTAACGCTTTACAAAGGTGAATCAGGTTATCGAAAAAAAAACTACGACGCACCTAAGGACTAGGTTTGGCACGCACATACTGACTGTTTTCACCAAATTAACGTAGCTATCGAATCAGCTAAGGCATAAAACAAGGCATAAACAACTCCTAAAAGAAGAAAAACAAGACTTTTTAGGGATTTTCACTGATTTTTCTCCTTTTTTTTCAAAAGGAAACAAAAGAAAAACTAAAGAAAACAAAGACACACCAAACAAAAACTGAAGAAAACGAAAACTAAACTAACTATCCCACACAAGAATACTCCTCCCCACACTTAAATTTCACAATGCCATCATTGTGAAGGTAGAGTCTCGAAAGGGGTGGAAAATACAGAGAAAACACACAAGAACACAAAGAGTGGTGGTGACCCGAGCCCGTACGACTCCAACAACCAAGAGTCCAACACAAACACAAAAGGGGCGCACCACTATTTAGGCCCACTTTTAAGCCTAAATTACGCTCCCGGGCTTGTAGTTTTCATCCGATCCCTAGTTATTTTCGTTGTTTTTACATGTTTTTCGGTTGTTAGGTTTCTAAAGTTTGAAGAATAAAACAAGGCAAAGGAGCTTTTTATGGGCTAATTAGGGGATCCCAAAAGGATTCCCGAGCCAAGTCGAGTCGATGAATGAAGAGGAGTCGAGCCGGGACGGAAAAGCCTCTTAAAAAGAGCAATTAGTGTCGTAGCACCGTTATAGCCCTTGTAACGGGCGCTACAACTGAAGGGAAGAATATAGGAAAAGGCCTGAAGGCTGTGGCACCTGCGACGTCATGGGGGGCACCCGCGACGAATTGCACAAAGAAAAACCCAGAAGGAGTTGCCCAGATTAGTCGTGCCCGCGACCAAGTCGTCGCGCTCGCGGTCCCGCACGTTTTCTAAATTGCCCTGTTCGCCCTCCAAGACGGTCGCGCCTGCGACAAGTGCCGTTCCACCCGCGACGGCACTGTTTTCAGGCGCATTTCGGCTGAAACGATTGCGTTTTGGTCATTCTTTTTGCCTTGTATAAATAGTCTTTTTTGATATTTTCTTGGCGAGTTCTTAAGCCCCCAGAGTTACTTAGCTAGTTTGAGAGAGTTCCTAATTACACTCAAAGATCATTGTAAACCTTTTAGTTAGATTCATCTTTATTTTGGATGATTTTGGTTGTACTGAATGATTGAGGTCCAATCAATTGAGAAATTATGGAGTTTATTATCTTTCTTGCCCACTATCATTCTCCATAAGATCATTAGGTGATTTCTATTCCTCTTACTCTACTTTGTTCTTGATTATTGGTTGATTACTTCCTAGTTTGACTTTGATCATCATTTCATTTCATTGCTTTGTTTGTGTTTGTCTTTCCTTGAGATAGAAATCATGTTTAGGGATGGAATTGGTTGTGTTAGAATAGTGATGAGCATGACTAGTGGCTAGAATCCTTATATGTCAGGGGTTGATTAAGGTTGTTGATGGGTAATTAGTGATGGGTTAGCATTCTAAGAGGTAATTAGTAAGGAAATCTAATTCCCTCCTTACTCTTTCCTTCAAGTGGGGGGATTAAGGACCGAACGCTCCTTAATTCCCCTATACATTTTCTAGGAAAGGTAAGAAAGGGATAGTCAGACCCATCACTCACGAGAGTGAGGATGGGGCTAACTAGGGAAGGCTGCACGATCAACCCCTGGGATCCATGGTGGGTCTCGGGGTAGTTAATCTGGGATATCCTCGAGAGAGGAATTCCAATGGACTTATTCCAGCAGAATTACCATATGGTTTCCTCCATCTTCTTGCTTCCTAGCTGCAAAACCCGTTCCTAAGATCTCGTTAACCTCCCAAAACCCTCGAAGCCCATCTTTGTGTTATCTGATTCGAAAGCTTTATTTGCTTGTTTGTGTCATGATAAGTTAGTGATAAGCCGCAAGTGCACGGGTGCTCGTGTAGCAAGTATCAAGGTCGATCCCACAGGGACTTTGCTAACTACGCACCAAACTAGCCTCCAAAGTGATTGCTAAACCGGTCGGGTTTTGTTTTGATCAAACTAAAACTATTTCTATTCGCTAAAAAGGTCAAATAAAACAAATATTCACACAAACTTTTCTGAATTAATCAATATAAAAAGACGTTCAGGGGATAAAACTTAAGTCACTCTATGAATCAAACAAGTAGATTGAACATGTATGTCACCAATTTGGTACATTTTAGGGTCGATAATCGCATAAATTATTCCGTAGCGAGCTTTTGGCAATGAAACGGATTGCTTAGCAAAATCAATCACCTCATCGTGGTTATTTCAATTTTAACTAAGTTAAAGATCAAATTATCCAATGACCCCTAATTATAAAGTCTTCTATGTCTAGTTCACTTCATAACTAGTTTAATCCTAAGGGTTCCGATTATCGAATTTCTCCGTTCGGTACTTCATTCAACAATCTAATTCCATATTCTTGATGGCCAGTCAAAAACAATGACATACATAATCAAAGGATAAATGAAATGCATTCAAACTAGATAACAACTTGTTCAATCCAACAAAATTCAATCCATGAAAGCAACTAATTAGAGTTTATCCCCCAAACTAAAATAAACTACTCACTACTCATGTTCAAAACACAAAACATATCAAAATCTATTCTAGAAAGCATGAAATCTAAAAGAAAGAGAAGTAAACCGAGATGGAAATCGTTCCTCGCTTGAATGATGATCGGTGGGGACTTCTGCTCCTCCACTTCAATGGATTTCTTGAGAATCGATCTTCAACTCAATAAACCCTCAATCTTCAACTAAGGATGAATGTGGATGGATGTGTGGAGGAAGGGATGGATGATGGTAGAGATGGAGATGGATGGTATGGAAGGATATGGATTAGGGTTAGGTTATGGAATGGAAGATGGTAGAATCATCATTGCCTATGAACAACCGGAAACAAGCATAATATAGGCAAATAGCAACTCAAAACCGCCGAAAATGAAGAGACACAGGTGACACGGACCGTGCCAGGGGTGACACGGACCGTGCCCTGGACCGTGCCTCCTAGGCACTACCGTGTCGGTGCTGCGCTTCAATTTTTCTCATGTTCTGGTCATAGGCACTACCCGTGCCTCCTCTGGCACCACCCGTGCCGCTGCTTTTTCAGGCCTAGGAGCTCTTCGGGCCATTGTTTGGGCCTTGGGTGATCCAACTTCACACTTTTGGTCCTTTACGCACACAACTTGGATCTACACTTGATTTTTGGCTTGGTTTACATCGATTCTTCACGAATTCCCTACAAAAACTCACCAAACTCCAAACCAAGCGTAATATGGGAAATTCGGGTATAAAATAATATAATCAAATCAAATATTCCCCAAACTTCTCATCAAAACAACCAAGTTTTCATATATACAAGAAGCACTTATCAAAATCCCCCATGCTTAGTCCTTGCTTGTCCCTAAGCAAGTCAAGACTCAAAAGAAAAGGCAACAAAGAAAAGAAAATAAAATAAAATAAACCGGGACAAAAAGACTCAAAGAACTGAAAGTAAAATTAAAAAGACTCAAAAGTAAAAAGAAAACGAAAATATTTATTTAATTACAACTCCTCAAGATGGCATTGATAGGACATTCAATCAACCTAATCTAATCTAAAGTACAGCCCAAGAATGAAGAAAAAGCCGAGTTACACGAGTAGATGAAGACAAATTATACAAGAATGACACTCATCAAGTTCAACCAATCACCCTTATTCACCGATGAGATAAGTATGCACATGTTAAGCATGAAACTAGGTAAGATTGAGAGCAAACCTCACACGGTAAACACTCTGCTCATGTGTTTGATCATATAAATATGCTGGTTCTATCAATACTCTAACCAAAGCTACAATCAACCACGTACTTGCTAAAAATCTCAACTCTCCACTGCGAATATGCAATGCACCAATGACAATCAAGAGGACTTTCAAGGGTTGTAACGAGGCTAGGGTTAAGGGTAAGGAGTGGATAATATTTGGGAATTGTGGAGCTAAAAGCCAAAGCTTGAAATTATTCCACACCAATTCAACATACATTCACTCTCACCACTTATAATCAATCCAAATCAACCCCACAATCAATTGGAAACTCGCCTCAAAACAAAACAAAAGAAACAGAATGTCAAACACTTTATTCTCTTTTTCTTTTCATATTTTCCGGAATTCTCCGAATTTTTCTCTTTTTTTTTTGAACACTTTTTCTATTTTTTCTGTTTTTTTTTCTTGTTTTCTTTGATACAAACACACACACACTTACAAACAACACACTTATATACAAATTACTAGGCAAGTTTCCAATTCCAACCAACAACCTCAATGTACACAATTGGGGAATCAAATTAATATTTACAACTCAAACCAATCCCCATCACAAACCAAACCACAAAAGTAACCACAATCAACCCAACTTCATACTCAAAACATTTCAAGCTATGACTTAAGGGTAGGAATTATATAATTGGCCAGGGCTTATAATGTTGGTTCAAGAAAAGAAATAGTCAAGGCAAGAAGGGGCTAACTATGGATATTCTGATGTAAACGGGTGGCCAAGGCTTACGGGTTCAATTCCTAATGCCTCTGTCATCTTGTCAATGTACAATGCATAGCAATTTCAAGGAGATGCAAAGCAAATGAAGGAGGATGCAACAATGGTGAGTCACTCATGGATATAAGACTAATAAAAATGATTAGTCTTTTCTTTTAGGCTTATGTGGACTCACGGGTAGCGCTCAACAATCATTACCTAGTTTAAAAAGATATGCATATGCACAACTCACTCTTACAATAGAAACAAAGGCAATCGACCTTACTATCCTAGCACAATTCTCACAACAATTAGCTTCACAACTCATGTCAATTCACAATCTTTCACAAACGGGCTATACAAGATCAAATCAAGTTAAAAGAAAACTATCTTTATTTTTTAGATTTTCTAATTTTTTCAGATTTTCTAATTTTTTCTGAAATTTTTTTACAAGACTCAAAATGAAAACAAGAAAATATGAAACTAAACCAAACTACGAAAAGAAGAAAAGAAAAACTACAAGCAAATCTAACTAATGCACCTAGGTGGATGCAATTTATACAAGTGAAACTAAACTAGAAAAACTAAGAAAAACAAACAAAAAAACACACTCAAGACACTACTACACATATATACCATGATGGACAAAGACTACAAATATCAAAATTTTCACACAAATCCCCCCATGCTTGGACAAAGCATTGTCCTCAATGCAAGCACAATCAAATAAATTGCAAAAGGGGAAATAAGGAAAGATCTCACCAGGTTAGGTGCTAGATGCACCTAAACTATCGCCTCTTCAAGAATGGGGCGAATGGAGCATCAGTCACTCCATCAAGAACTCAAGACTAGGGCCATTACCGCAGATGGTGTCAATGCCCTAAGAAGCTTGTCAAACTCTTCAGCATGCGGTTTACAAGCTTGCAAATAAGAGAGCAACAAAAGAGTTATAGCAGAAAATGTAAGTATCGATCTCTTAAATAGATCAAAGGCCTTAGAAAAATCAAAAGAATCAAAATAAGTCGTCCACATGATTTTTCTAGCTGAGTCCTCTAGGCATTCACAATATGGATCAAGATAGAGATGAAACCCTTCTAAAGTGCCTAAGGACAAGTCAAAGACATTGTTGGTCCCCTCAATCACAGTCACATCACAAGAGTTAACCACACATTCCACATCAACATGAACATCAATGGTCTTTTCACAGGGAATGGGCTCCTCAAGGTTCTTAGGGGCAACAGAAGTTAGTGAACAAAGTACAGAAGCATGGAGTACATCATCAGATTCCTCGCTTGGAGGACCCAATCCACCCACAAACCCCTCACAAGACTCCTCATCAATAGCATCAATTGACTCATGACAAACATCATCATCATACCTAGCATCAAACCTATGGGAATCACTCACCTCAAACCCCGTCGACTGAGAAAAAGGTAAGGATGCATTAGGAAAAGCCAAGACACCATCAGTAGTGTCTCTAGGTAAGCTAGAATGAGAAGGAGCAACAGTTGGCAAAGATGACTCAGAAGAGTAAACTATTTCCTCTAGACTAGCTTCCAACTTATCTTGTTGCTCTTGCACTGCCCTCATCAAAATCTGAAGACTAGCTAAGCCTGGGCATGTAGATTCATCATGGTCAAAAGAATTACACAAACGACAATGAGGCAGACAATGGGGTTGAGTACATAATCTAGCATGAGATGCAGAAAGATTGGGGAAAGAAGATGCACCATAATAATTTTCAAAATCACGAGTATCACGTGCAAGCCACTCAAGCAAACTCCAAGCTTCATCAACAGTTTGAGTATCATAGAAACCAAAATACTCTAATAGAGTACGGGTCTCTATATTCACCCCCTCCACAACAATATCAAGAATATCTGATTTCCCAGGAATAATACCACATGGAACAGGACAAGCAAGTAATCGCTCAAAATAGCGCCAAAATAATTCCTGCTCAAATTGGGGGAAATAGATAATTGCCATTTTTTTTTATTCTTTTTTTTGTGAAAAAAAACAATAAAAACGGGAAAAACAAAAGGGAAATGATCTAGTCAATCTAAGGATATTCGTTCGGTGGCGGCTAGGGACAAAGTCCTCGGCAACGGCGCCAAAAACTTGATAAGCCGCAAGTGCACGGGTGCTCGTGTAGCAAGTATCAAGGTCGATCCCACAGGGACTTTGCTAACTACGCACCAAACTAGCCTCCAAAGTGATTGCTAAACCGGTCGGGTTTTGTTTTGATCAAACTAAAACTATTTCTATTCGCTAAAAAGGTCAAATAAAACAAATATTCACACAAACTTTTCTGAATTAATCAATATAAAAAGACGTTCAGGGGATAAAACTTAAGTCACTCTATGAATCAAACAAGTGGATTGAACATGTATGTCACCAATTTGGTACATTCTAGGGTCGATAATCACATAAATTATTCCGTAGCGAGCTTTTGGCAATGAAACAGATTGCTTAGCAAAATCAATCACCTACTGTCGTGGTTATTTCAATTTTAACTAAGTTAAAGATCAAATTATCCAATGACCCCTCATTATAAAGTCTTCTATGTCTAGTTCACTTCATAACTAGTTTAATCCTAAGGGTTCCGATTATCGAATTTCTCCGTTCGGTACTTCATTCAACAATCTAATTCCATATTCTTGATGGCCAGTCAAAAACAATGACATACATAATCAAAGGATAAATGAAATGCATTCAAACTAGATAACAACTTGTTCAATCCAACAAAATTCAATCCATGAAAGCAACTAATTAGAGTTTATCCCCCAAACTAAAATAAACTACTCACTACTCATGTTCAAAACACAAAACATATCAAAATCTATTCTAGAAAGCATGAAATCTAAAAGAAAGAGAAGTAAACCGAGATGGAAATCGTTCCTCGCTTGAATGATGATCGGTGGGGACTTTTGCTCCTCCACTTCAATGGATTTCTTGAGAATCGATCTTCAAACTCCAATAAACCCTCAATCTTCAACTAAGGATGAATGTGGATGGATGTGTGGAGGAAGGGATGGATGATGGTAGAGATGGAGATGGATAGTATGGAAGGATATGGATTAGGGTTAGGTTATGGAATGGAAGATGGTAGAATCATCATTGCCTATGAACAACCGGAAACAAGCATAATATAGGCAAATAGCAACTCAAAACCGCCGAAAATGAAGAGACACAGGTGACACGGACCGTGCCAGGGGTGACACGGACCGTGCCCCTGCTGACACGGACCGTGCCTCCTAGGCACTACCCGTGTCGATCTGCGCTTCAATTTTCTCATGTTGCAGTCATAGGCACTACCGTGCCTCCTCCGCACCACCGCTTTTTCAGGCCTAGGAGCTCTTCGGGCCATTGTTTGGGCCTTGGGTGATCCAACTTCACACTTTTGGTCCTTTACGCACACAACTTGGATCTACACTTGATTTTTGGCTTGGTTTACATCGATTCTTCACAAATTTCCTACAAAAACTCACCAAACTCCAAACCAAGCGTAATATGGGAAATTCGGGTATAAAATAATATAATCAAATCAAATATTCCCCAAACTTCTCATCAAAACAACCAAGTTTTCATATATACAAGAAGCACTTATCAGTTAGAAAACCCTGCAAATCCCTGTGTTTTTTCTCATGATCTTTACCCTCCTTTGAACTAGAACATAGGTTAAGCGATCTCATACACAAAATGGCATCGTTATCGGGGAGCTAGCGCCCCTAGCTCTTTATTTCCTTTGGTTTGAGGTAGTTTAGATCACCTTCATGCTTGAGGTCAGTGAGTCTAAGTCCTAGGGCATTTTACTACCTTCTTGTTTTTTCTGGTGTATGCAGACATGGGCTCGTGTTGATCAAGCACCTTTGTCTCCATCGGAACCTGATCTTGAGAAGCTTATTTGCAAAACCAACGCTAGTTGGCGACGTGAGCGTCACCAAAGAGACCTTAGTTGGCATCAAATCCCGATGGCCGAGGAACAAGCTGGTCCACCCCGTACCCTTGCCTCATACTCCACGCCATCCTCGGGTACGGGAGGTAAAGCGATCACACTTCCTGAGTTAGCTCCGAACGCCATGTTCGAGTTCAAACCCTACCTGCTAGAAATTTTTGGAAGCAACCGCTATCATGGGACCGATCCCGAGAGTCCTATTGATCACATCAATAAATTCGAGGAGCAAATTGGCTTCGTGCAAATGTATGGCGTAACTTCGGAGTACATGAAACTAAAGTTCTTTCCACTTACTCCGACGGGGAAAGCCAAGCTGTGGCTTGAAACATGCCCGCCCGGTACCTATTCAACTTGGGACGCGCTGAGTAGAGATTTTCTTCATCGCTTTTTCCCGGCTGATGAGACACTCTAGCTTAAACAAGAAATCATGATTTTTAAGTAAGAGCCGGGTGAATCCCTTTTTGAAGCATGGGGGAGGTTCAAAGGCCTCCAATGACAGTACCCACATCACAATTTGCTAGATTGGTTGTTGCTTCATCACTTTTACCATGAGCTTTATAACACTCTCAGGGAATCGATTGATAATGCATCTGGAGGAATGTTTCTCAAAAAGACCACGGAGGAGGCCAATATCTTTCTCCACAAGTTATCCCAGAACTCTCCTCATTGGGGGAGGTGGCCGAAGCTTGGGAGACAGTGGTTCTTCTTTGGGGAGCAACCCTACTGTGAAATTCCTTATGGACACCATCTTTGAGTTGCAACTGAAAGTGGCCCTTAATGAGACAACCAATCAATTGAAGGCAGTGCAGGAGATGCAAGCCCTTGCATCCACTCCCACCACCAAGGCTATTATGTGTGAATTTTGCTTCAGTCCGCACCTTGCACAACAATGTGCAAAGCTTCAATCACCAGAGCAAGCGAATGCCATCCATCCTTCCTATACTACCCAAGCTCCTTTTCACCCCAAAGGGAACCACACCAATAACAAAAACACCCAACATTACCATCACAACCAACCTCAACAACTTCCCCACCAATCTCAAGTTTCCCAATCATCCAAACCACCTATTGAGGCTATGCTAAAGCAAATTATGGCCAATCAAGAGAACGACTGAGCTTGCCTCAAAAGCCTTGAAATGCAATTGGCCCAAGTTGCCTAGCCAAAGTAATTGCCTCAAACTCTCCCTAGCCAACCTCAACTTATCCCAAGGGCGCATGTGAATGTTATCACCCTACGGAGTGGGAGAGAGATTGATGGGCCCATAATAGTGGGTGAGAGTTCTTTGGGGGAGAAAGAGGAAGATGAGGGGGATGTAGAGGATGTAGAGGAAAAAGAAGAAGAAGTCATGGTTGAACAAGCTAGTGATGAAAAAGAAGATGAGTTGGGAGAGAAAACGAAGTCCAAAGAGCGAGTGGAAAGGGGAAAGGAAGTGATGAAAGAAAATGCAATAAGTAGGCTACGGAGAAACCCAAGCCATATCAACCCCCAATTCCTTTTATCGGGAGTTTGATTCAACATAAGATCGATGCAAAATTTTCAAGATTCATTGAAATGTTGAAAAAACTTCTGGTGAATATCCCATTTCTAGATGCTATTTTGGAGGTGCCATCTTTTAAGAAGCATCTAAATGACCTCCTCACAAGAAGAAAAAGATAAAGGATGAGTCTTGATAAGTCATTTTTATATAGTGTTTTTAGGGCTCAAAACATGTTTATTTCATGCTTTTTATATCCGAAATTCCGTATTTTTATATCAATTTCTATGATCTATACACTTGGTCGCGAGATTGGTATGTTTGCAGGAATCACTGGAATTATATCAAAAAACATGAAAAGATGAGGAAAATGGGGAAAAATCAAAGAAAATAAAAAAAGAAGTTGAAGAAGAGGAAGAAAGGAAAGAAGAAGCGACCTAGCCCGACTTTGGGCGGAAGCGGCGCGACGATCGTTTGCAAAACGCGGCCAGCGCCTCGTCCATAAACTTCAGTAACCGAGAAAAAGCAAAACGCTACTGGTGCTTTCCTGGGCGCTGCTAGCGCCAAGACACGGAGAATTCCCTCTTTGTGCCAAACGCTGCCAACGTTTCTAGTAACGCTCCCAGCGTTTTGTGCCCTAATCCGACACTATAAAAAGGTTTGACGTCTGCCGTTTCAAGGATTGGAAAATTTGTTCACTTTTAGTCATAGTTTTAGACGATAGTTTGAGAGAGCTTTTAGGGTAGTTTTTAGATAGTTTCTTTCCAGTTAATTCTCAAACATTGTTTAGATTATTGTTTGTGATCGAAGAACACGAAAGAGATAGATTCGGGTGACACGAAGAGATCGATTCCGCCAATTCGAACACCGGTTATTTATATTTTACTCATATGTTTTCTAATTATTGTTTAGCTTTTGCGATATTTACTTTTAGCAATATGAGTAGCTAATTTCCTTTGTTTGGGTGATAAACTCGATGTCTATTGGTTGACTTTGAATGCAGTCTCGGTGTTAGGTTATCCTTTTATTAGTTTAATCTGCGTGTATTGTATGTCATATTAAAATCTGGCTAACCGCCTTTTACTTGGTATTAGATTCATGATAATATGACGAAAGTTTGAGTCTTGAATTGGAAAAGCGTAGATCAAATAGGTTTAGAAAATATTTAGAAATAATGATTCTTGCCTAGGGTCGGTTATAATCAGTTCTTTATCTTTGATTAGATTAAATAGTTAGAAATAATATTTAGTTTAATCACTGTAACTCACTTCGAATCGAAAGATCGATGTGAAAAGGCCTACAAAGATTTTAGACTCCGAATTATCTTGTTACCTACACCGGGATTATTGATAATTTGACTAATTGACTAGAGTGAACTCCCCTGAACACCTTTAATCATCTGTTAAATCCCTATAAGTTCATGCTTTCTTAGTTTAGTTTTAGAAAACCTTACCACAACCCTTGGATCGACATAACATTCTTTGTAGCGAACTAGTTCAGTGCATGGTTGAACGCAAATCCCTGAGAGAGAACGATACTTATTACTACACAGACCCGTACACTTGCGGTACACAGACACCTTATACGTTTTAGGTCTGTCAAGTCTACCATTCATCTCACAGCTGAGTGTAGTGCTATAATGGGGAGTGAGACCCCCAAGAAACTGGCCATTCCCGGTAGTTTCTCTATTCCATGTGCAATTGGAGACATGAAAATTGGCAAAGCACTTTGTGATCTTAGGGCAAGTGTTAGCGTCATGCCGCATTCGATATGCAAGAAGTTGAACTTAGATGACATAACCCCAATCACAACCAACCTTTAGCTTGTTGATCGAACAATAAGTAGACCCTTGGGCATTTTAGAGGATGTACCGGTTCAAGTGGGGCACTTTCTCATTCCATGCGATTTTGTGATCCTAGAGATGGATGAAGATGCAAACATTCCTATTATCCTAGGAAGACCCTTCTTAGCCACGACCAGAACTATAATAGATGTGAAGAATGGTCGACTATCCCTTCATGTGTGGCATGAGCGCATCGACTTTAATCTCGATAATTTGAAAAAGAAACCTTCCTTTAAGGAGTCATGCTTTAGAGTCGATGTGGTGGAAGAGTTCTTGGTTAAGTACCTAGAGAAGTCGTACGTGCTTGAAGGGGCACATGATGATTCGATAGAAGATAAACATCTTGAGGCTTTACAATCCGAGCCGGATGGAGTTGAAGACACATTCTGAAATCTCTTCCTCAATACCATCCTAGTGAGGAAGGAGATCTCGTTGGATGAAACGTACATAGAAGGCATAGAGGCACGAGAAATGGTTTTCAAAGGTCCAAAACCCGGTGAGCCACCCAAGACAAGGCTCAAGTTGTTTCCTTTTTACTTATGGTCGACTAAACAACCGGAAGGGTGTCTAGAGTTGCGTTTGCATGAAGACGAGAGGCGCTGGAAAAAGAAGAGGAAAGTATGGTGGAAGAAACTGCAGAGACTACGGTCATACGCCCCGCATCTTTCGAGGATCAAGTAGGTAAATTTGGTCAAGTTAGGGACCTAAAACAAGCGCTATGGGAGGCACCCCATATTTCTTATCTTTTCATTTTTCTTTCTTTATTTCTTTTCCTTTATTCTTTTTGTTTCTTCTCTACTTTCCTTGAGGTATTAGTTCTAGTTTGAAAATGATAAAAATTGGGAGTAAATGAAGAGAAGAAAAAAAGAAAAACAAAAGAAAAAAAAAGAAGAAAAGTGAAATAATAATAAAAAAAAGGGGGAAATGTTTTGGGAGTAAGAGAAAAGAGTCATGGAGATATGAGGGATGTGAATTTGAGGAAAAGAGGTGAAAGAGTAAAGTGTGGGGGAAGAGAGTGTTTTGAGGTGTTAATGGGGCTTTGATGTCTTTTGGGAGTATTGGAGAAGTGTAGGGAGGAATCTTAGGTTTTTAGGACTTAGAATACTTTCGATGATGGAAGTCTTGGGAGTGAGACAGGAGAACGACGCAGGGGTAACACCCGCGACAGAAGAAAGCTTAGTTCAGTTGTGGAAGTCTTGAAATCCAGCTTCATCGCGCCCGCTACAGCAAGCGTAGCGCCCGGGACGCCCATTCTACGAAATCATTCCAGGAGCTTGACGCAGGCGCTACACCCAGCGTAGCGACCGTGACGAGCCAGTTTCCAAAATTCATATTTCCAGATCTGTCGCGCCCGCGACAGCAGTAGCGCCTGCGCCGGTTATAGAATTCGCAATTTTCGGCCCTAAAAACCCGATTTCCCCCCTTTCTCTTTCATTTCTTTCTTCTTTCTTTGGCACCCTCGTTACTCTCTCTCTCTCTAACCCTAGCAGGCACGACCCACCTTCACCATTCCCACACATTTCCTTCCTCTTTCACCCTCAAATCTCCATAGCCACCACTCTAATCTTCTAATTCTCCCTCTTTTTCACCAGATTGCAAACCCTAACCTCTCAAAATTTCACCCAGCTTGCTCGGTTCTGACTGCAATTGTTCTACAGTCCATCTCTGAGGTAAATGAGTTGTTTATTTGTGTAATTTCATCTTTCTTTCTCTAGCCCTTTAAACTCCATTATTAAGTTCAGCTTTAGAGAAAGCAAAGTCTTCGTTTGTCACCTCGCTGTGCTGTTTCAATTTCACAACACCCACTTTTGTTCGTGCCATGGGTTGTAGAAAAAGGTCCAGGGTCGAGGAGCCACCTCTACCACACCCCAAGTCATCTTCTTCGGGCAAGGACCGATACAAGGATCAGCCGGGCACGAAAATCCAATGTGAACCCCGTACAAACATCAGATTCCGAGGTGATCACCATGCACAATGCTATTTGAAGTTTAAAGAGCGGAAGGTTTGTGCCTCAGATGTATATGATGCGGGCACGGTCGAAGCGATATATTGTAAGCTGAGCTTTGATCACTTTATAAGAGTTCTAGGTTGGGAGGTCTTCATCACCATCGACGATTTCATCATCGACCAACCGGTTTTAGAATTCTTGAGCTCCCTCCGGGTGTATGATTATGGCCTTTCGACGACCACTTTCAAATACCAAGTAGCGAATAGAGAGAAGGAGTGTTCGGTGCAAGGGTTGTGTAAGGCGTTGGATTTGTCGGTAGTACTATGAGAAGTGCGAGCGCTTCGATGAGCAAGAAGCAATGAGACAACTCACATGTTGGAGAAGGATGCATGTTGAGTTAAGAGGGGGCCAAGCGAGGTATCATTGCCCGAGGAATTCAAAGGGGCGAGATTTTTATAACCTTGCAGTTCACCTCCTCCACCGAGTTGTCACTAGTTCGGTGTTTGGAAGGGATGACGGGCGACCCAAGCAATGAGACAAATCAATTGTTGGAGATGATCTTTTTGTGATATATAATGCCGTGAAGGGTCACCGGGTCATGCACCTATTTTTACACTAACAACTGGGGTCTGGTAGGGCAATGGTGCAGTACCATAGAGACAAGCCCAATAAACACGCCCACCGTACCCATCCTACTCGGCAGCTGAAGGATGGCTTTTACTATCCGAAGGGGCACTTCGGACAGTCACTGCCAATAAAATTCTACGAAACGGGCTTAAGTACTCAGCACCCCACTAGTCGTATCCCTATACCCGCCAGGTGCTGCCGAGTGGGATAGGTACAGTGGGCGTGTTTATTGGGTTTGTCTCTAGGGTACTGCACCATTGCCCTGCCAGACCCCAGTTGTCAGTGTAAAAATAGGTGCATTTTAATATCCGAGGGTTTTATTAAGAGTAATGACCTCGATTAAAGATCTAATTTGGGTTAGTTATTTATTTATAAGATTATTGATTAATTGTCTATTTTATGTTATTATATTTATATTTATTTATTTATTAGAATTAGAATTTTTCTGGAGGAGTCAACTTATTAGTTGACTTATAATTTGGTAAGTAGGTTATAGATTTAGAAAGGAAGGAAATAAGAGGAAAAGAGGTGTATCATGTTAATTTGGGATTAGAATTAGGGGCCAAAAAAAGGAAAAGAGAAAGGGGTAAAGTATTCTTTGAGGACTTAGATATTGATTAGTAAAGAAGAAAAATGAAAAAGGGGATAAGAATCCCCATTTTTTGAGGAGCAACACGCATAAAATGAAGAAAAATAAGAAATAGAGGGTCTGGGTTTTGGTCCTTGGACCTCGATCCCTAGCTCAACATCACACATGAGAGAGAAGTAAAGGGGGGATGGCGGTGGAGGTAGTAGTGGTCGCTGAAGGTGAAGGACAGGCGGTGTTCTGGCTTTGGCGGTCCTCAATCTGAGAAGTAGAGAGGGCGACGATGGTGGCTGGGCACCGACAGTCGTTTGTGCGCAAAGGGGAGGGGGGAGGATGATGGTGGTAGTAGGTGGGCCGCCGGCGGTGCAAATGAACACCAACTTTAGTGAGAGGCTCAATTCGAAGCCAAATCAGGAACCCTAAGTATTCAATTGACTGATTCAAAGTAGGTAATCTTTGTCCCCTCTTAATAGCTGTTAAGTTTCAGGTTCGATTAACAAACTTTGAATACTGAAATTTATGCCTGAATTATTAATTGTATTGGAATAGTTGAATTGATTTATGTAACTGAGTTGGAAGTTGATTGACACTTGTCGAGGTCTATTTGGGATGATGTACATGGGGAGGGAGCTTGAGTTGAATTGTGAGTAGGGAATACTTTGGGTTGATTGATGAAAAGAATGGATTATAGGTTGATTATGTTAAGTATTATCCATGTTATGTTGTTTGTGTGGGAATTGAGCTAATTATGATTTAAAAGTGCTTTATATATGTGAATATGTGCTGAGTAAGCCCAAAGGTTTGATTAAAGTTTACAATTGATATTGATTTGGCTAATTATAAGTATAGTATGCATAAATGAGTGTCCTATAGGTTATGTCTTAATGTGTCAATTGTGTTCGTGTATGCGTACATTTCCAAGTAATCGAAGTCTATGTGAAGTTGAAAAGTATTGTGAGGCTTTTCTTGCAAAAGGTAGATTTAAAATGATCATTTAGAGGTGTAATGATAATATTTTGCATGTTCAAGTCGCTACTACTTATCAAACAGATTTATTTTATTTAATTGAAGACTCTTTGAATTTAATTGAGTTTTGAATTCAACTACGTGCTTTTGTTTTGGTGATCATGTTTAAATGATAATTTGAGATATATAAGTTTATTTCTTTGAAGGAGTGATTTAAGTTTTTACGATGATGTGTGATTTTTAAGTGTTAATTTGTTATTTGAAGGTTTATGAGCTTATTTATGGGGATTTGGCTTCTTGAACGGGAAAAGTTGGAAACGATCAATTGAGTTGATTTTGATTTAAATGAAAGGTATATTCCTATTTTACATACATACATATGAGAGTTTGGAAAGTTGGTTTGGATGAGAAGGGTTTGGTATCGAACTTTTATGCCATCTATGAGTATTGAAATGGTTTTTGGGCTAGGTGTATTGCACTAGGTACTAATGGACTAATCACAAAGTCGAGTTACCACCTGTAAAAGGGAAGCAAATCAGCTAGGAAAATAAAGTCCGTTAATGTTAGGAATTTCTCGAGAAACTAACTGTCATAAGGGGTAACCGACTTCTTTTAGAGAGTACTGAAAGTACCCTACGCCCGTGGTATTGGTATTTCATTACAAGGAAAAAAGGAAAGTTTATACTAAACTATTGGTTTACTGGAAAAGGTTGTATATTATGTTTATGGATGGGTGGAAAAGACAATTTGGATAACTGTAGTAACTAATTTGATGTGTGTGTTACTCATATTGAAGGTGTTATGTTCTTATTTACAATGGTTTTGAAAGATTTTGAGTAGGAGCAGTATGCTACTTAAGAATTGCTAAGTTTATGAATTATGTTTAAATATGTTCAAACTAAGTTTTGAAAGGGTCTTCTGATTTATATAAAGAACTCATTTTATTATTAAAGATTTATATATGTAATGTTTGAGTCCTTTGGTGGCGTCCTTTAATCGAGTCGTTACATATCTTGTTTGACCGTCCATTTTGAATGCTAAGTGTTGAGTATATGCGAATTACTTGTTTAAAATCTTTAAAACTTTAGGAGAGTTATAATTGAGTTGGATATGACCTATTAAGATGTCAATGGACTTGAGTTACCCATATGATAGCTCTCTGACAATTCTAAGATTAAAGAGTGTATCCACAATTATTAGTTGACCCTTGAGATAGTTGGTTATACTTTTAGTCGACATGAGATACGTAGACGTTTGAATGGAAACCTTATACGTAGTTTCCCATTTGATTTAGCGATCAAGAGGTGCATTATTATTTTGACTATACTCGGGTGAATGCAGAAATAAGGTGACTTCCAATTCCAGGTTGCTTGAATCTTAATGGTTGTTCTAAGGTACAAGTTACCCGCTAAGCTATGGTTGGCACATACCCGTCATTCTCTTCCACTTACAGGTCAACATGTAGATGAGGAGTCGACTGCTTATTTAGAGATTAAAGTATTTCTAGTTGTTTATGTATATAGGAAGTAATTGTTTTCTAATTTGAATTCTATTGTAAACATATTTGGAATGCTTGTTTTGGGATGTTTATGCATCTAGATTGGACACCGAGCGTGTGCCTCGTTATGTACTCCAGTGTATGGTCATTGATTTTGTTTTTATTTACAGGGATGTAAGGCTTTAAGCTTGGGAAACATCAATATTACAGACAAACTCTGCCGAATTTTCCCTAGAAAAAATTGAAAATAAATTTCTAAGTTCTCTTTTTACCTTTCTCGATCTTATTTAGGTTGAGATTGACTATAACAACCCCGATTAGGGAGCGGGTTTTACACTTATTTTACGATTGTTGGAACTTGGTTTTGGTCCATTTAATATGAAATTGAATGTAGGATTGTTGGAACTTGGTTTTGGTCCATTTAATATGAAACTAAATGCAGGATTGTTGGAACTTGGTTTTGGTTCATTTGGTATGGAATTGATAGTTTTGGTAGGTTTTTGTTTAGTGTTGTGATTTGGTTTGTTAAATGTTTGTTTTGATCATACTTATGTATAGTTTTGGTTTGAGATTCAACGTTAATTAGTTTGGTATAATTGTTGGGTTGATGACGAGCATGTGGCTCAGTTTGTTGGAACTTTGTTTTGATCATGCTTAGGTATAGTTTTGGTTGATTTTTGTTTCAAACAATAAAACCAGTAAGTTTTAGGGGATAATAACTATCAAATTAACTAAGTATATTGTTCGCAGAACACTTATTTGGAGCACATGGCAGAGGCGAGTGTCGATCATCACTCTTTAGAGGCCCAAAAAATATTCTACAATGTTGATGGGGGTTATGAAGTCAGAAAGCAAGTTGTCGATGGGCTCGGGTCGGCCACGAGGTTGTTCTACAAGAAGCCGAAACACTCATGACCAAACCAGGGTGAGGGGTCTTCTTCTAGTGCAGCCAACCTTACCCCCGCATCGTATCCGATGTTGATGAGCCAATATTAGACGCAACAGACTCAACTCAATTAAGTCCTTGCACGGCTCACTCAAGTGGAGCATATGCAGCAACAGACCCACCCAACAAACCCCTACTCCTGTCGGTGAATTTTCTCCTTCTGATTTCCTAACTCATCCCCCCGTCGTCCATTTATTTAGAAACTTATGTAGTACTTGTGAATTAGTGACTTTGAATTATTAAACTTCGTAGGGAACTAATTTTCATTGTATTATATTGTAGACACAAGAAAATTGAGCTTAGTTCAGATAATAACTTCGGCCTAGATAACAAATTCAAGCGGATCGGAGCAGACCAGGTTCAGGCAGATATGAGATCCTCGCGGATCCGAGGACTGGGCCCGGGGATGATCCTGGCGGATCCAATTTTTCAGCTCCTGGAGGATCTTTGCTGACAGATCCTGGAGGATCTTTGCTGGCCAGCCCAGGCAATTCCTCGCGGATCCTTTGATTTGGCTCAGGAAATTCCTCACGGATTCCACTTAAGACCGACAGTTTCCTCAGTCAAAACTGCTTACTCCCACTCTCCCCACTAAGGAGGTCCTCACGAATTTTCAGGAAATGGGGGAAAAATCCTCGCGGATTTTTCAGGAAGTGAGAGGAAAATCCTCGCGAATTTATTCAAATTGGGTTTTCTTTCAGTCAAAGAATCACTTACTTCTGCACTCCCCACTAAGGGTCCTCGCGGATTTTTCAGGAAATGGGGGAAAATCCTCGCGGATTTTTTAAGGAAATGATGGCAGTTGCTGAGTCAAATGAACCGCTTCTTCCCCACTATCCCCACTATCCCCACTATGCAGCTCCTCGCGGATCCCCTGGAATAAGGGTCATGCTGCAACTGTTTGCAACCTCCACAGTAGAAGCTTATATAAAGGGTCGTCAGTGAACATTTGGGGGGGGGGGGAAGTATGGTATAGGTGAGCACAAACAAAAAATATTGACAAAAGTTCGAGTTGCATTATTTTTGGCCGGGAGATCCTCGCGGATCTGGCAGGTAAAAGTCTTGCTAGTATTCTGACTTGAGCCGGGAAACAGTAGCCATTTGGGTCCGGAGTTGGTCTCTGAGCCGGAAATCCTCCCGGATCCCAGTAGGAGGGGTCGGTAACTTTTCATTTGTTTTCGTTCTTCTGGTTTGTAATCATGTAATCTTAATACCCCGCCCACTGTATTTCATTTCATTGTTAGACGCTGTTATTTTTGCTCGTTTGCATGTATTAATTCCAAAATCTTGTGACAACTTTTTCTTGTTTTTTCTTCTTAATCTAAACCCGATGGAGTAAAGGCTGCTTCAGCGGGCGGTATAGGGGCATCCCCCCTACATTTGTACCTTTACCCCCGAACCAATCTCCGGTTCGCAGATCGTGGAGTTTTCATCTCGATTTTTGTCAATTTTTCACAAATTGACTGGTGACTCCGTTTTTTTTAATGTTATTTCACGCATGTTAAAATGTGTTAGTTTTATCTGAAGTAATTTCGTGACTTTCTCTTTTTTTTTGGGTGAGCAGATTACTTATGTCGCCGGTTCGGGTATGTACACCATTCAGAAATCCTCGCGGATTTCCGTTCAGTGGATTCACACAAATTGCTTCGTAAGTCCCTTGATGGGGTGTCTTAGGTCAGACCAAGGCATAACCCAGTCACACTGCCATGAGATCCTCGCAGATCTTATGGCAGTGAACTTGATTGAAGCCTTGTTCGGACCGACCCAGGACAGTTCACAGCCTAAAGTGGAGGCCCCGGGTTAATTCGGATCAGAAATCCTCGCGGATTTCTGTTTGGAAAACTTGGGCCAATCTTGGGTCGGGGCAGTCTGCTAGGTATTCAAAAAAAAGGAGAAGTGTCGGGACTTTAATTCGGTAAAATTAAATATTTTTAACAACATGAAATAATGAACTCGGCAAAAATAATAATTCGTGCATAAAATAATGAAACGTGCACCCTAGGAAACAATAAGCAACCCTACGTCGACCCGGCACTCCGCGGGGGACCGTGCCCTCCGAGCCGCGGGCCCTACATATATGTTTACATTTGTGGTTTTATTTCAATCCTAGCATCTTAATTTTATAAATATTTATGCTAGTGTAAACACAAATTTTCGGGTCTAAAATAATAAACACAAGAAATTAGTGAACAAGTATAATTATATTAATTTCAAAGGATTTTGGGTACAATCTCTGTGTATTTGTTACAAATTGAAAATGTAACTCCTCCGATTCGATCTCCATGAATGAACTTGAATGAGTCTTGAATGAGTATGGTTTTGGATAAATATAATCTTGGATGAATATACTTTTGAGTGAATATAAACTTGGACGAATGTGGTCTTGAACGAGGGCCGTAGAGATTTGATCCCGATCAAGAGGAAGTAGTTTGATCTCCCACGAATAAACGACACGAGCTTATAACTTTGTTGTGCTTCTTGTCTTCGAGATAGAGTGAGAGTTTTTGAGTATTTTTTGGATGCTTTTCCACCCCTTGAAATGAAGGAGAATGATCTCTATTTATAGAGAATTTGAGCTAGCCTTTGGGCCCATTTAACTCCTTTTAAAAAAGGACAAATATTTATAAGTTACCCATTACACATGACATAATTTAATTGGCCAAAAATATAATATCATTTAATTTATAATTAAATGATCCACCATAATTATTTTGACACATGGCGGATTATAATTGGCCAAATCAAAATTATTTTAATTTCCATATGGCGAGTCTTGATTGGCTAACAATTTTTTGCTTTCTACAAATGCCCCATCGAGAATTGACCGCGCTTACGACTTGGGTAGTATTGGCTGCGGTCGGGTCTCGAAACTTGAACAAGTCATTTGCACAGTTTGCCTTTGTATGCTACTCGGGTTGATTTCAACTTGACAGAGTAATGAAGAATTTACTCTAAACCATTCCATCAAATCCCATAAAAATTCGGGTGGGACAAGATTGAAAAATTTAAATAAAATAATATATAGAGAGAGATTTCACTATATAAGAAATCTTCTATATATTAAATTGTCATCATCCAACCTAAGTAACTAATGGAATAATTACCCATTTGCACAACTCCATATTATTCCAGTCGATATTTTTTTCCCACGAATATTCGCTGTTCAAGCCTCCAAATTTGGAAGTAATATTTTCTTAATTGGAATATGGCCAATTTGTGGAAAACCTGCTTTTACTTCGTGGTAAGGGTGGTCAACTCATGTCAAGAATACTAGAATTTTTATTTCCCAAAGGTTGAGTGATATATCAATGAAGACCTTCTAAATTTGCACCAGAAATCTTTGCTTCCATAACGAGGTTAGTTGTCCTCTTTTAATACCATCCCTGTCTGAATGCTTTTTACCCTACCACCGCTTGTCTTCTATTCCATTACTTCTCCTTCTCCTTCGTGCTAGGATGAGTAGTGAGCGTACCATCTTAACGCACCTCTCAACCAATGAAGGAGGTGGAGAGATTGGAGTTGAATCAAAGATTTGAAGGAGCAATGGAATAATATCAAGAGTAATGGTTCATCTTCAAAATTCCCCAATCATAAGACTGAGGAGGCCTCATTCGATGTTGCTGGCAAAATGTTTAACGAAAATCCTTTATAAAGTTTGATGGATCCTTGTGTGTTTTCACCAATGAGGTCTTGCCACCTCAATTCACTTTTCAACAAGAAAACCATTTGCCCCCTTTTTTTGAGTACGTGATATGTCACCTTTCTTTTTATCATCCTTTCCTCTAATCTTTTTCTTTTCCTTTTTATTGATTCCCTTTTTTTTTTTTTGGTCTTGTACTCTTGATTTTGTATGCAGGCTCAAATGTGTTGGAGAAGACTTCAATATTTGGATCAAATTAATAATAATCTAATTGGTCTTATACCAAAGTTGCAAACTTGGATGTCAAGAATAACTTTTGAAGGCAAAATTTGCAAACTTCGAAGTCGGACAATCTTTAATAAATCTATCTCAAAGGCAATTTAATAAATGGACGACAAGCAGTGATCTTTGATTGTCCTCCTCAGTTGGGGACATCATTTCGGCGCGTCTTGGATTATCATTTATCGATGAAGCGGACGGTGACCCTTGAGTGTTCCCTCCGTTAGGAACATGAGACGACCCATCTTGGATTATCATTTATCGAGGAAGCGAACGATGACCCTTGAGTGTTCTCCTCCGTTGAGAACATGAGACGGTTCGTCTCGGATTATCATTTATCGAGGAAGCGGACGGTCGCCCTTGAGTGTTCTCCTCCATTGGGAACATGAGACGACCCGTCTTGGATTATCATTTATCGAGGAAGCGAACGGTCGCCCTTGAGTGTTCTCCTCCGTTGGGAACATGACCTGACCCGTCTTGGATTATCATTTATCGAGGAAGGGGACTGTGAGTGTTCCCCTCTGTTGGGAACATGAGGCGACCCGTCTTGAATCATCATTTATCAAGGAAGCGGACGGTGTCCCTTGAGTGTTCCCTTCCGTTGGGAACATGAGACGACCCATCTTGGATTATCATTTATTAAGGAAGCGGACGGTGACCCTTGAGTGTTCTCCTCCGTTGAGAACATGAGACGGTTCGTCTCGGATTATCATTTATTGAGGAAGCGGACGGTCGCCCTTGATTGTTCTCCTCCATTGGGAACATGAGACGCCCCGTCTTGGATTATCATTTATTGAGGAAGCGAACGGTCGCCCTTGAGTGTTCTCCTCCGTAGGGAACATGAGCTGACCCGTCTTGGATTATCATTGATCGAGGAAGGGGACTGTGTCCTTTGAGTGTTCCCCTTTGTTGGGAACATGAGACGACCCGTCATCATTTATCAAGGAAGCGGACGGTGTCCCTTGAGTGTCCCCTTCCGTTAGGAACATGAGACGACCCGTCTTGGATTATCATTTATCAAGGAAGCGAACGGTGTCCCTTGAGTGTTCCCCTCCGTTGGGAACATGAGATGACCCATCTTGAAGACAACCTACTCACTAGGACGACGTCAGACCTTTGATGATTTGATACTCACGATCATTGACGCCTCGAAAATCTTGACTTTGGAAATTCGACATTCTTTGATGACTTGAATCTTGAATTTTGTTGACTTGATAATATTTTACTTAAGAGTCTTGAGTTTGGACTGCTTGAAATTTGAAAGCCTTGCATTCTATTGACTTGTAACTCATGGACTTGAAAGTCTTGAATTTTGATTTGGGAGTCTTCAACTTTGATGACTTGAGAGTTTTTTTTTAAAATTTTATTGAAAACCTTGAATTTGGACTTTACGAGTCTTTCGTGATGATGACTTAGAAGTCTTGGATTTTGACCTGGGAGTCTTTTTCTTGAAAGTTTGGGATTTGGACTTGTAAGTCTTTGATGTTGATGACTTAGAAGTCTTGAATTTTGACTTGTGAGTCTTTTTTTTTTGTGGATGACTTGGAAGTCTTGAATTTTGAATACTGAGTCCTTTTTTCCGTATGACTTGGAAGTCTTTAATTTTTGACTTGTGAGTCTTGATTTGGATGACTTGGAAGTCTTGAATTTTGACTTGTGAGTCTTGATTTGAATAATTTGAAAATCTTGAATTTTTCACTTGAGAGTCTTGATTTGGATGACTTGGAAGTCTCGAATTTTTGACTTGTGAGTCCTTTTTTTTTTTTTTTAAAACTTGACTTGAAAACTTGCACTGAGTTCAATCGGATTCATCGCTCTCGTCTTCATCGAACACGATCTTGCCTTCATTTTTAAGCCTCATGACAAGCTCCTTAAAAGTTTGAGACTTCTCCAACAGATGGTTAATGATCCTGTGGTACTTGCAGTATTTAGGGTCATTGATTCTTCCAACTTCATTTAGATGTTTCGACTCCGGAAGTTTAATAATTCCTTTCTCAAGAAGTTTATCAAGTATCTCAGGTGTATCACCGTCGGAAAAAGGATATTCTTTCTCTTCAAAAATCATGGATGAAGGAATTTTAGCATGCCCCCGAGTGAAGTTTGCTTCTCCTTGACACTTGGTCTTCTCACATCATGTTTGAAAATTGTGAGCTCAATGTCATGTGCTCGCGTTGCCAAGTCTTGAAAAGTTGTTTGCTTACTCATATGCAAAACATAAAGCATATCCCATTCCATGCCTTGTATATACATATCGACAACGGAGGCTTCAGACAATCGATCTTTGCACTTAAGGTTGAGTGACCTCCAACGATTGATATAGTCCAAGACTGGCTCTCGGTACCACTACTTCGTGTTTGTCAACTCTGTCATACTGAAGGTGCGTTGCGATTAAGGAATTCTTGCTCCATTTCTCCCCCAACTGTCGATGGAATCTAGCTCCAAGTCCGTATACTAATCAAAGGCGATTCCTTTAAGGGTTCTAACGATCTGCTTCACCAGTCGATCTCCCTCAGTCTTAACATTATTGCATGTCTCGATGAAATGAGCTATATGCTGCTTAGGATTCCCTTTGCCATCGAAGTGAGTGAATTTTGGCGGTTGATAGCCGTAAGGCATGCGAAGTGCGTCAATCCTCTTTATGTAAGGCTTCATGTACAATTGATTTTTATGAGAGCCTCCCTCGATCCAAGCTTTTATCGCAACAGCTACTAGTTTTTGGATATGCTCCACAGACAATGAGCCCGAGTCGGGACCTTCTTCATATTTCTCTTCTTCGTCGGAGTCTTCGTGATTGGATCCTGTATCAGAATCTTCATATCCCGAACCTTTGTCAAATTTGCTAGCGGGTCGCTTTTTTAACTTCTTTGTCAATTTCTTGATCCGCTCATCTTGTCGCTTAATATGCTCAGTCTTTTCCTCGCTTTCTTTTTCAAGTCTGGTCAGCGTAGCCTTCATAGTCTTGAATTCTTCTTCAGAGTTAATAGCATCTGTGACCATAGCAGGCATAATAACGGTGTCGATGGAGTCAGTATCAGAATCGGAGGAGAGCGAATCCCTTGGAGATTTTGGCGTTTCCACGCCAACTTCATAGTCTTCATCCTCTTCACTCAATGGTTGATGGTAAATTTCATACATCCGTTGAGGAACCGTCTTCTTCGGGTCAACGACTTGAGTGGAAGTACTTTGGTTTGCCCCCGACAAGTTGGAGTTAAAGATTTGCAACGGGGCACTCACGGCAACTTGTTCCTCGGCCTCCACAGCAACAACTTTGGTCATCCTTCTTGTGATTACTCCATTGGATGTTGCACTAGTTATTGATTCTTGTGACTTGGCTTGAGAAACTTTCTTCAAAGCATGATAGATGTTGTTATTAGGATCCATCTTCTTCGAATGATAAATAGTTCGTTCTTGAAGAAAGAGATGAGAGGCAGAGATGTCCCACCGAGCATGCCAAAATTTGTAAACACAAATTTCTGGGTCTAAAATAATAAACACAAGAAATTAGTGAACAAATATAATTATATTAATTTCAAAGGATTTTGGATACAATCTCTGTGTATTTGTTACAAAATGAAAATGTAACAACTCCAATTCGATCTCCTTGAATAAACTTGAACGAGTCTTGAATGAGTATAGTTTTGGATAAATATAATCTTGGATAAATATACTCTTGAGTGAATATAAACTTGGATGAATGTGGTCTTGAACAAGGGTCGTAGAGACTTGATCCCGATCAAGAGGAAGTGGTTTGATCTCCCACAAATGAACGACATGAGCTTAAACTTTGTTGTGCTTCTTGTCTTCGAGAGAGAGTGCGAGTTTTTGAGTCTTTTTTGGATGCTTTTCCACCCCTTGAAATGAAGGAGAATAGCCACTATTTATAGAGAACTTGGGCTAGCCTTTGGTCCCATTTAACTCATTTTAAAAAAGGACAAATATTTATGGGACACCCATTACACATGACATAATTTAATTGGCTAAAAATATAATATCATTTAATTTATAATTAAATGATCCACCATAATTAATTTTGACACATGACGGATTATAATTGGCCAAATCAAAATTATTTTAATTTCCATGAGGCGAGTCTTGATTGGCTGACAATTTTTTGCTTTCTACAGCTGGTCTAATATGTTTGGCGACCGTTGATACAGTTAATAAGGTTACAAGTTTTTGACCACTTGGCATATATTTTTTCCCAAAAAAAAAACAGACAATTTACTGGCTAGGGTTTGTTCATATAAACGGTCGCCAAGGTGCTGAACAAAAATTTAAAAAGGGAAGGGGATATACCGAAAGTTCAATGAACCGCCGCCCAAATTTTAAACAGTCACTAGCTAAGCGACTGTTCACTCTGTGGCCAAAGCGACCATTCAGAGGCGATTATCTTGAAGGGTCGTTAATGAATGGTCACCCGACTTCAACAACGACCGCTCAAGTCCTCTAAAAGACCGTTCAAACCCTTTAATGAACGATCTTTTGGTACCAGCCGTCTTATAGTGCAATCTCCTTCCCTTGGTCCGAGATCCTCCTTGAAGTGCCCCCACCCGTTCTTGAAAGGAAAGAACTTGTCCTTCCCCTTGGGGCCTCGCCGGGACGAGTCGATCAAAATTTGGATTGTGTGAGTTCCTTCCCGATACAGTTCACAATGAGACGCTAACAAAGAATATCAATTATTGGCTATTTTCTATTGAGCTTATGAAACAGAAAACCAAGGTCAGAATAAAGGGATCAAGTCAAGAGGGAAAGAATTTTTTTTTTTTTGGGGGGTGGGGGGATGGTAGGTTCAGGGGGATCTTCTAGTAGGCATGATTAGATTCGTTCATACCCTCCCTCTTCTCAGTTAGAGCTTCCCTGTTTTGTTCGTGTACAGGCCTGATCACTTGGTGTACACAATTAGATTCTCAATACCTTCACAGCTTCACTGGCCTTCTTTAGAGCTTCCTATCCTATTGTTGAACTAACTCTTGAAAATCTTATAAGGTGAGCAAAAATTTTAACATACTCCCGCTACGCGTCACTATGACGTCAGCGCGCGATTTGCTTTTTTTTTTTCAAAACTAATTAAGTATAAATTTAATTTCATCCGCGAGGCATCAAGAAGGTTGAAGCGGTCCAGTGGTATGCGCAGGGCATTTCTTTCATGGGGACCATGATAACCATCTTGACTCAAGATGGTTCTTAACCATCTTGAGTTATTCATATTTTATATTTTTGTAACTTTTATTAATATTTTCTTTAATAATTATATATATTTATCAATTATAATAATATAAAACTTATTAGGTAGGTGAAAAAATATAATAATAGCCTAATTTTATCAATCATAGTAGAAAATCCACATTTTATACATAGTTTTATATTTACGAAATAAATATAAATAAATAATTATTTTTAACTTGTTTATAAGTTGTAGTAACCTTGAAAATGATGAAACATACCTTTAGAATGATTTAAATACACTTACATTTCACTCTATTAGTGATTTTGAAGAAATGCAAGATGGTTAAGAGCCATCTTGGGTCAAGATGTTTATCATTTTCGAAAATGATACTATAAATACACTACAATAATACCATAACCATACTGAATTGATAACATAAGCACACTATAATTATAGTATATGCACACTAAAATAATACCATAAGCACACTAAAATGACAACATATACACACAAGACACGCTAAAATAATACTATACGCATACTACTATAATATCATAACCATATTAAATTGACAACGTAAACACACTAAAATTATACTATACGCATACTAAATTGACAATATAAGCACAATAAAATTACACTATAAGGACACTAAAATTGTACCATAAGCACACTAAAAATAATATTTTTAGCACAATACTAAACCGATAAGCACACTGAAATAATATCATAAGCACATTAAAATTTATAATATATGCACACTGAAATAATACCATAAGAACATTAAAATCTGTGTAAAAAGAAAAATTAAATATTTCATGTGGAAGAGGGAAATAATTGGAAAAAGGAAAAGAAATAATAATGGAAGAAGGAAGAAAATTTTTAAAATAAACAAAACAGGTCTTGAACCCCTGACCTGCTGGGCATGTAAAGCACTGGCAACCAATATGCTAAGAATTGTCCTAATGTGAAGAATTGCGCGCGCTAATTTGTTTTTAATTATTGAATAGTGGGAGTAATGGTGAGAGTTGTACTCCAGCGGGAGTACAATCTAAGGACCCTAAGGTGAGATGTTTTAAGACTCGATGTTAAAGAATTTAAACTGAACTTTGGTTGGTTCAGACTTCAGAGATGGAAATTTGTGCTGCACTACTGATTTTAGTTGGCTTCATTATGGCACTTCAAATAATTTAACTTGTCCCTTTCCACCGCATTTTTCTACTGTAGATTATCTATCAATGAAAGATTAAGGTGAGCCACACATGTACTAAGCGCATGAAAAATTAAGAAAATAGCATAACAATATTTTTTTTGCTAAGAAAAAACTTCTTCACCCCTTATCTATTTTGATTTAAGTACTCAAGGCCCAAATTGACTTTAGTGAATAAAATGACTCAGCAACTCCAGCTGAAAAGTTTATTTGCTGAATGGGGGGGGGGGGGGGGGTCCAATTTTAAAGGCACAAAGTGAAGGATACATTTTTGTATAATGAAAAGGAAGCAACCCTTATGCCAAATAATCAATGAAGTCAGGAATTCTGAATGATTTTTATAATCAGGCCCACATTCGCCTGCAAGTGTAATCATATAGAACCTGTACAAGTCCTGAAGCTTCCTCCTCGGGTAACTTGAGGAGACGGGCTACTTTAGAAAATCCCACATGTTGTGCAGCCAAAGATCCTTCTTTCACTTCTGGTCTATTATCTGACTCAGAGGGCTTTGGTTGTGATAGTGCCCACTGAATTGCCCATATGGCTAATGGCCGCATATAACAAAGTGATCGGTATTGGTCGTTTATGTTCCAGGCTTCTGGAGTTTGAAACGAGTACCTGCAAAAAACGCAAAGACAACTTGAGGATCACAAATACAAGGTTTGGGGGGATAGTTGTTAGCGCAAGCATGGAAAATAGGCCATTTGATTTGAGTTATTCTGGGTTAGGTCATGCTTGCTGGCAATTTCTGAGTTATGGACCAATACAATTGAACAATAGCATATTCGATTCACCCAACATCATTGTCGTCTTTGAAGCTGTATATAAGTAGTGCAGTGCTTCAGTTACTTGACTTCAGGTTTTTAACGTAATTGCAATCTACACGGTAAACAAAGGGAAGACTGATATGGCATTATGATGAGAAGGCCTTACCCTTCCAATAGAAGGTGGATACATTGCAATTAATATTATCACAAACAAGCCCCTAGTTCTTACACTAGTTTTTACTTTTTACCCATTCCTAGATACTGTGTATGATGTCATTACCTCAGCAGTACAATTCACCATTAGAGGTTATCACATACAAAACAAAGGCTAATACTCTAATCAATCTGATTTGTACTTTAATTACTACCTGTACTTTGTTTGCAACTTGCATTCCAAATTGCTAAATTTAACTTTCAATCAATGTCTGCCATAAAAATAAAATAAATAAATAAATAAAACCACCCTTCTCTTCTTTTAATCAGCTCTCAAAAGCCTTTATTACTCTTTTGGAGGTGTCAATCAGCCTTTAAATTTAAGCATATGATTAAGAGTCCCTCATGAAGCTACCCTAAGGGACAGCTAAAAGTATCAATAAAACTGGAAATAAAAACAGGATGGAGGGTCATGCAGCTTAATCATATGCTGGAGTGTGCTCTAGGTCAAAAATGACCAGTGATGTCCAACTTTGAAACTACATACTTGCTAAATAACGTCTACAATTTGTGAATATAGCATCCAAAATGGGTACCCTAGAACTGTAAATTGAATTGAAATTGACAATTGGGGTTGGGGTCTTATACTGATTAAACCTTAGTTAATCTCACAGTTATGCAATAAAAGATAAAGCAAGAAGAATTGCAGGCTGAATCGGAAGACTATTATGAAATCAAGGATATACTTGAAGCACAGATCGGAGATAGGGTAGCTTTAGTCAAGCTCCAAGCCAGCATTATGACAGGGAAATTTAAAGCTGTACTTTTTTCCATTAGAAATCAGATGCATAGCATCGCAGTTTACACTCTGCACCCCTTGAACTTTTTGGAATTAAATTTTTGATGGACTGAATACTTATTTTTGGAAGACGTTTGGGAATAATAATAATAGTAATTAGATATTTTATATGTTTTTAGTTTCCTGTTCATATTAGGAATATTAATAGCTTCCTAAGTTGTTCAAGAACATTATTCTAATTTCCTATTTCTGTTAGGTTTCATATTAGACAGGTGGTTTAGCTATAAATGAGGGCTTTGCTAGCCTTTATGGACAGACTACATTGATACTGTATATTGGATTATATGAATTCTTGTTGATTATGCAGGGGATGCTAATTTTTTTCCCGAATCTAGCATGTGGATGCTGAATTCTTTTCTTTATCTTTCTAGTTCTCTATCAACTTGGTATCCGAGCAAGTTCTCGATTTCAAGTTTCACCCATATGTTTTTTGCTGCTATGAAAAAAAAAAAAAACCAATCTGCCCAGAAACCCGTAAACCACGCTCCACTGCCTGAAACCACCACCGACCACCCCCCATCACCTGTCAACCACCACCCGCCAACCAACCCTGTCAGGCGACCCCCACCCTACCACCCTCACCACCCTCACCGCAACCTGCACAGAAAGCACTAAAATCCCCAATTTTGCAAACCCAAATCTACGAAGTTCTCAATCCTCAAGCCCTAATTCCCCAAATTCATCCTCAATTCGTCCATCCACTTCAAATTGCCTTCACCCATCAACTTCCTACTCAATTTCAGCCAAAACACTTCAACCAATTGATCCCAAACAGCGTCAGATCTCTGCGAATTACTACCCCACTTTTTGCGAAACCCTAAGTCGCGAATCGTTCTGTGCTGAATGCTAGTTACTGATGTGTGCCTCGGTGCTTGTCTGCTGCCTCCAGAACCCTAAGCTGCTGGAGTTCTCGGAGTTGCTGTATGCTGCTGGTTGTGCTGGTCATTGCTGCATGGTTATGTCTGGTTGCTACTCGGTGCCTACGGGAGATAGTTGGACTATCACTGTTTGCTCGCTTCAACAAGTAGTTTCCTTGATATTTCATAATTTGTTGAATTCCTGCTTTGAGTTTAGGTAGATTGATAAATTAGGTGGTTGTTAATAGAGTTTGATTGGAGCCCTAAGTTTTGTTTTCTGTTTTCAAAAAAAAAAAAAAAGGGTCAGGACAATAAGGATCGTTATATAGTTGTTTTTGTTGCTCTGCTTGTTCGTGTGATTAAGTAGTAGTTTTAGTTGATTTACTCCGTGTGTTCTTTGTTGCATATTGGGGGAAACCCCCTTTAAACTTATATGCCAATTACTAGAGCAATGACATTAGAAGAAAGAGTACAGAGACTTGAGACTTGTGTTTAGAACTTTGATAAAATACTGGATGATAAGCTAGAAACTGTTATGAAATATTTTGATGATGAACTCTCAGGATAATTCTTAGATAGATAATGTTCAGACTAACATTGGTGTTGTCACTGGTTGTGTCAAAGATCTAGAAAGTACCATGAAAAGTTTCCAATCCTCTTTAGTTGGTGTCCATGGTAATGTCACCAAGTTAGAACAACAGTTGGAGTCTCATTTGTCTGAGTGCATGCCTGTTAATAATGTGTCCAACTATGTCCCAATGGGAAAACTGATGCATAATGCCTTGAACATAGATCGCTCCTATCGGAGAGCCTAGCGGAGGCCATAACTCACACAAACCCACCCCACACGAACCTCACGTACCCGTGACTATGAGGATGTGGGATACTATTATGATGACTCAGACGGTTCAGACCAACATTGCCAGAGAGAGAGGGAACTAAACCAAACTCGTAGGCGCTCTTCCCTTAGGCATGACTATGCTCCCCCTAGGAATTACAATGATGACCGTATGATGTGCTCGAAAAGTCAAGGTTGATGTGCCTGAATTTTATGGTCGACATGACCCTAATGTGTTCATTGACTGGATAAATCGTCTAGAGAACTATTTTGAATTTTATGGCATGCATGATATTGCACGAATTCGCTTCACTAAGATGAAACTTGTTGGATCTACTATGAAATATTCACAAAGTGTTGAGAGAGAGATTAACCACTTGAATAAACACACTATCACTTTGTAGGAAGAGATGAAGGGTAAGCTGAGAGCAAAGTATCTGCCAACATTCCATAAAAAACACATATGACGAATGAGTGGCTAAGCTTGAGACAAACTAGTGTGTGAGACTACTATTCTCAGTACGAAGAGATGCAACTTAGGTGTGCTAACAGAGAAGAACCTTCAGTTACTGTGACTAGGTTCATCAATGGCCTTAATGATATAACATTAAAGGCGATGTGAGCCTCCAACCTGACTCTTTAATAGAGGGTTTACCAAAAGGCTTTGTAAGTTGAGAAGTACAAGAAGCCTTCCTACTTTTGTAAGTGGACAACTCAAGTCGGGGAGTCTCGACCCTCTAAGACATTCATGTTTCCAAAGTCATCCAACCCTAACGGTTCTAGCTAGACCACTCAGTTTCCTAAACAAAGTACCCAACCCCCTCCCCCAGCCACAGGTAAGGCTAGTTCCTCACCTTCCACCTATATATGGTCAAACACAAGGGAAGTTCAAATTTGGTAACATATACTCTTTTCTAGAATGTACACTCTTTTATCCTTAGTATTAGTATAAGCTAAAGTTTTAGGATTTCTTGACATTCAGTAGTTATATAAGGATGATCCTAACTTTGCACCCTACCTTTCTTTTCACCCTATGTCACCCTATGTTGTCCAAGAGGGGTTCCTTTTTAAGGGGAACAAGTTGTGTATGTCTAGGGGTTTGAGAAAGTTGCTGGTTAAGGATGTTTATAGTGGTGGTATGGCTGGACATTTTGGTATGAACAAAAAAATGGATATACTTAGGACCCATTTCTTTTGGCCTATGATGGTTGGGAATGTGAATGATTTGGTGGCTAAGTGCATAGCTTGTTACAAGGCCAACTGTCAGTCTCATCAAGGCTTGTATACCCCATTACCTATGCCTCAAGGCCCTTAGAAGAATATTAGAATAGACTTTATTGTTACCTGGCCTAGGACTACTAGAGTTAAAGATTCCATCATGGTTGTAATGGATGGATACTCAAAGATAGCTCTTTTTTTTTCTTCATGTTCTAACACTGATGATGCAAATTTCATAGCTCACTTATACTTCAGGGATTGTCAAGCTTCATGGCATTTCCAACAGTATAGAGTCTCATACATATGCCGAGTTTATGGAGGCTTCTTAAGAAGCTCAAGGGTACCACACTCTTGTTTAGTACCTCTATCATCCAATAAATAGATATCAAAACGAAAGAAATGAATAGAATCTTAGGAGCTCTGTCGAGAAGCTTAATGAAATCAAATGTCAAGGAATGGGATCTACAACTTTCCTTTGTGTTGAATTTGCTTAGAAAAATGCTTTGTCCTATGCTATAAGGGTGCCTTCATTTCGGGCCTTGAATGGGGTAAATTCACTCTATTGATCTTATTTCGTTGCCTATTGAATAAAGGGTGAGTGTTGAACCAGAATCTAGGGTTAGGAAACTCAAGAAACTACACTAAAAAATGAGGGCAGGATCGAGAAGGTGAATGAGCTCTACAGAGCAAGGTTGAACAAGCATAGGAGGGGTTACTCCAACTACGACATCAAGTTTGATAACACTTGAGGATAGAGAGATTACAGCATGAGAGGAAAATCAAGCTAAAGTGCAAGCTATCACCTAATGGAGACAATCCATCAAGGTGCTTGAAAACTTCAATGACAACGCTTGCCTAGTGAGAAGGAAAGTATGTCATCAACTTTATATGCAGCAAACATTACACCCTACTTGGATGATGACCATTATGAAGATTTAGGAGCAAATCAAATCTGGACAAAGAGAATGATGCGTTCCACCCCCCCCCCCCCCTAAAGCTCCTCTACCTTGATCACAGTGGAACAAGACTTTGATCAAGTCACTGTACAACAGGTTCTCCTATCTGTAAGTGTAAGGCTCCTTCATCGGCTCATAGGATACTCCTTAGGCCTGACCATGGTCTTCGAGACCTATATATCCCCATTGTACACAAATAAACCATTTGGACACTTATTCTTATCTTTCTCGCTTATTTCTAAGTTTTAAGCAGTCCCAATAAAAGATCAGCTAAGTGTGGGATCCAAGAGGCACATGAGGGGAAAATTAGTCTTTTGTCTTCTCTTGCGAGCTGCTTATGTGGGAATGGAAGTCCTTGTTGCCCAACGCTTCTTATATGAGCATAACTGAGCTGAGAAATCAACGAAGCAAGCTAATGATGTTCCCGCCATTTTATTGTAATATTTAGTACTAGGTTTATTTTAGGCTGATTTTCTAGGTTTATTTTAGCTAATGGATTGATCTTGTAAGGCCTCTTTGGCCGTAGATCACAATCTCATTCCTTAGAGTTTGTACTTATCTTTAAGCTTAACTAGCCTATATATATACTATAAGCTCAAGGAGAAAAAGTCAGCCTATTTACATGAAATGAAATTAGATCTAATACCCTTTTGTCACTCAAATCTCTATTACTTAAATCCAACTTTGCTTGGTGGTGTTTGATTCGAGTTCATTTATAAGGGTGCTTATAATCAAGTTCTAGAAATCATAGCTAGCTACGTTACTTGAGCATGACTCCTGTGCTTTGAGCATTTGGTGTTTACTTAGTTTTAGAGTAATATTTGTACATTTTATTTTGGTGGGTTGGTCTCCATAATCCTTGGCTTGCTATCTAAACCCCCAAGTGTGTTTTTATTGTTTGATATGCATCAAAGACACGAGAGTTTCACCAGCAAGTGAGAGCCATAATTGAGAACTTCAACACTTAATCTACGGATCAGGCTAACAAGCATAGGAAGAACACTCATTTTAAGCCACAAGATTTGGTGTGGATTCATTTCAGGAAGGAAATAATTCCCTACCAAGAAGGGAAAGTTGCTTCCAAAGGTTAAATGGTCCTTGTAAGATTCATGAGAAGAATGGTCCCCACGCTTACAAGGTAGATCTGCCTGGTGAGTATGGGATTAGTACTAACTTCAATGTGGCTAATCTTTAGCCCCTATCATCATGAAAGTGGAGAATTGCCAAGGGCAAACTCTTCCTAACCAAGGGAGGATGAGGGGAACAACCACATAACCATGATCAAGGCTTCTTAAATTACTTGTTGACGCCTACACTAATCAACATGCCACAGTTCAAGATTGCATCCAAAATTCACTAATAGAAACAGTTGCGGTAGCATCTAGAACACTGTTTGTACTTTTCATGTCCATATTTGTAAATACGTTATGGCCTGTTGTGATTTTTGGTCCAACATTTAGCTCATTGAGTTAGCTTTCCAAATTGGCGCCCTGAGCCCAAGGAGTACATTTGATAGCTCAATCATACAAAATTACAGAACATAGGAAAATCTAGCCCATATTAAGCACCCTGCTAACAACAGTTGTGTGGTTGCTTTTTTACGATAATTCCAATTAAAATTTTCGTTCAAAATACAACTTGGCCAACATCATCATCACCCTTGGCCAAATGGATTGCAAGAAAGAAGAAGGGGATGTCCTAATTGGGGGAAAAGAAGGCAACCATTATTTTTGACCTTTTGAGCTACTCAGCTGCGTGCATACTATTTTGAGCAACACTGCTTGAAACTTATATTTTGTTCTCCCATGCGTATTTTAGCTGGTATGAGAGCACCTTAAGCAGATTAGACCTTAAGTAAGACATATTAGGCTAAGCAAAGTACTTGATTTATAAGGTTACCATCCTTCCCTGAATTCATCCTTCGATCCTCCAAAGTTGATAATCATGTATTGAGTAGAACATGGGCAAAAGAATTTGTACATTAAATGCGGAAATAATTATGTATTAACCAATTGGCAATCAAGTATCGTATTACTATTAAAATCACGCAATTGTAATTATACTTTTCATCTTAGCCCCCTTTTGGTGATCTATGGAGAATAACCCATTCTTCAATTTCCATATAGAGTAAGGTTCTACAAATGTTTAGCAATTAGTTACCTAAACCCCAACAGTCAGATACTTGACTAATAGTGTGATGGAATTTAGTACTTACAGTTAAAGTAGCATTTTTAGACAACAATCCATGTAAAATTGCAATTAACAACACATGTGGATGCTCCATCTGCTCCCTTTGATAATATTGTAAAGCAACAAATAACATGAACTCAAATAGGGACGAGCTTTGATCAAGCTTAAATAAATGTGCACTAGACAATTACTATAGTAACGATGCAGAAAAGGAAAATGGAGACATACCCAAGCCCTTTTTCTGACCAAACTGCCTCATAGACCCCATACGCAGTCTGAAAACCCATGTCTAACAATCCTTCTTGAATCATGGTGGCAGCAAGGCCATAAGTGACACCTGACCATATTTCTCTTGACTGCATTGACGACATGTCAACATTTCCATCAGGAAGCATCCCATTAACGGCTCCTCGTCGTCCCTCCTTAACCTTCATGACATTGAACTCAAAGACAGTGGCAAGTGCACATTTTGCCTTTGCTTCGTCCGTAATCGGTGCTAGACCACAAGCTCGAGCATACCTAAAATTAACAGGCCAATTAACACATATCTTTTGTCGAAAATGCATTATAGAAAACTAAAAAGAAAATACGCTCTTTATTAGGAATTAGGAGTTCAACTTCAGACATAATTTGATCGCGTTGGTGGATTAATCTAAGCGGTTCCACATGCCTAAGCCTAGTATATGATGGGGATTTCCCAACTTCCAAGACCAAATACCATTGAATATTATTAATTGGTCATCAAGTTCAAATCAAAGCTCTAATGAAGACAAGGGGTTAATAAGGTAAAAGAACATGCTAGCTAAAAAGAAAACATGCTCTTTATTAGGAATTAGGAGTTCAACTTCAGACATCATTTGATCGTGTTGGTGCATTAATCTAAAAGCAGGTTCTACATGCCTAAGCCTAGTATATGATGGAGATTTCCTTGCTTCTAAGACCAAATACCATTGAATACTATTAATTGGTCATCAAGGTCAAATCAAAGCTCTAATGAAGACAAGGGTTAATAAGGTCAAAGAACATGCTAGCAACTAAAACACAGGTTGTTTATGTGCTGCCAGTTTTCAAAAAGTGCAGACCACTTCCAGCCTATGTATCTCGCTCCTTAGAGGAGCCTCCAATGAAATTCAATTGGGAATAAAACTAGACACTCCTAAGTTTCTTTGAAACATGGAATTACCTAATTACCTTCATTGAGCATGTGAGCTCAATGTTACAAGCCTTCAAATATGGAAGACCTAGCATTACAATTCAGCAGCCTGTCAGACCTGACTTTGGATGTTTGTAGAAAATGTCTGGCTAAAAACAGTCAAATGCAGACTTGAAATAGTTCTAGAAGGTATTAGCTATCCAACAAATCGAGTTTCAAGAGCAACGAACATCATTTAGCCATCCAAACGATCTCTCAAAGTCAAGACTGTCAGAAGATGATTTTAAGGTCAGACACAGCCTGGTTTTGTGTGCTTTATTTGAGAAGCTTCATCATCATTTTGGAACCTGCAAATATACTTATGTAATCCTATTTGAGTCTACTTGAAGTCCATGAGGTTTAATCAAGCTCATTAAGGGTGAGGACTAGCTTAACCTATTTAAGAATGCAACCGAAACTGTTCCAGTTTGGACTAGTTGCAGTTATATGTTCATATCTCCTTGAGTACTTAACCAATTACTCTTCACCATGCATGGTTGGAAAGAGCAACGGTTTAGCTTTCCATCAAAATGTAGCATGCATCAAGAGGCAAAGCATTCAACAAGATCTGACCAGAACATCAAGGATCATGTTTGAATCAGCAGCAATAGCCACGGTTGGACTAGTTCTGGATCCAGGGACATTTACGTATTTTACAATGGGCAAACTAATGGAAGACTATTCATCCAGCCTGAAAATCAGTACATGCAAAACCCATTGAAGCCATATTAATCAAGGATAATCATGCCTTGGTCGATAAATATAATCCAACAGAACAAGAAAAAAGGTACAAGATGACACCTTATCTGCTATTAAACATATCTTGAGAATGCAAGCTATTGGAATCTTGATCTTTGGATCAAGGTTTAGAAGACGTATTAAGCTTTCCAGAAAGCTATCATATGAGTTAATTAAAGATCATCTGATCCCTGAGATGAATCTGTCTAATTAACGTTACTCGAACGAACTTAATTCAGAGCCTGCTGATCATATGGCTTCTTGTCTGGTGTTTGGCAAAGTCAAACTTTGTGATTAACCTCCATCACCAAGCTGCTGAATGACATCATTGACAAGCTACTTGCCATGAACAAAAGTATGGGAGGTTACTTTGACAAGGCTACTTAAGGAGAAGACACACAGCTACCTACCCAGGAGTATGTTTCATGTCATGAAACTTTTAAATGGTCAATTTCCTTAGGTCTCATTTAGCTTCTTAATAAAGTTACGTAGCTAATTTATGTAATACTTAGCTTAGAGAAGTTAAATTAGAGTTTTTTTTTTTTCCTATGAAGAAACCTAAGTAGTAAGAGTGAGCTAGTCATTTTCTTTTATAAAATTAGATTCATGTACCCCATTTTGACAGATGTTAGTTTAAGAATTGAGCTTTGTTCTTGCTGTGAGTTTAGCTATACTCTTGTTTCTATGTTCTATATCTTGAATTGGTTATTCAAGAGGTGATAAGTTAGGCTTGCTGTTTTCATCAAGTGGTGTTTACGTAGCGTCAAGTTCAGCCATTACGACTACTCGATTGTGGTGTTTCTATATCAATCAAAGATTTACTTGCCTATCATTTATAACGTTTTCTTCAGTATAACATGTATTCAGCCAGTTCTTGATTTGAACCAATTATGTATGCGTGTGTGCTCTTTGTATTCTTGGTTACACCTGAACCTTGATTATCCTGTAGCCACAGATATATCATTACGTTAAGCTCAGCTGGCAGAGCACCATAAAGAGAAACAGAAGTTTCAGCCGGAACAGCAGCAACCTATGTTACCCGGACTCCGGTACAGGTGTCCGACACGGACACATCCACATGTCAAACACCAAAATTGTTGAAATCATTGCTATGGGATTGTGTCTAAAATCTGGACACAGACATTTATAAAAAAAAAAAAGCTAGAAATTATTTTGAAGACAAAGTAATTTAATGTAATTGACTGGTTTTTAAACTTTATTCCATCTTAACCTTACAGTTAAAGATGAATTTTTGGAAAAAATTAGAACAGTGATCCCAAATCCACCTCTAGTTTGGCGGTTCCCATTGCTTACACATCCCAATGGTTTTCTACATCCCAATGTCGGTCAATCAACTTTCCCTTTTCTTTTACTGTAAAAAATTAGCTTTTCTTATTATTATAATATTTTAATATTTTTGACCTAACTAAATGACAGCTTAATAGCCTCTGGCAGTCTCCCCTCTTTATCTCATCTCTCACTGCCTCCCCCATCTCTAAAGCAGCCTTGACTCACTGTTGTTTCCTCTGCCTCCACAGCAGCAGCGCTGCCAAATCAGGCCTCCAGATGGTAGCAAAATCTAACGGCAGAGAAATTTACTTTCTCAAGCGCGCTCAAAACCCCACTCTTTCCATTGCTCCACTCCTTGCCTTCAATTTTGTTTAAACCTAAGCCGTGTTAGGTTAAAACAATATTACTCAGATCCATTTGTGTGGAGTCCGTGTCATGTCTACACTACACAGGTATGGCACCCATTTTTCCGAGTCAATGAACATAGGTAGCAGCGTGTTGCTAAAACCAAGAGGTTAAACAGAAGTGTCCCAGTTGGTAGTTGTTCTCTGAAAACAATTGTGACCAATGTTGTACCACTCAACTCACTAGGAAGCCAAAAGGTTAATCAAGGCCTATATCAAACTGTCTAATTTTCTGCCATCTAAGTGAGACAATTGGGCAAGGATGAGCTATTCTAGATCTGGCACAATCCAAAGCCCTTCCAAAACAATAACAAAATAAGTGAAGGAGAAAGCGAAGTGCTTCTTAGCTAAATACAAAACACTAGCCTATAAAAATTGATTTCACATAATGGAATAAAAATTTAAAACTGACACCATACCATTGCCCAGCCAATTGGTCAGCCTGAATAGATGCACTATTACCAACACCACTGCTGTCATAATTGAAGTATGTGCCATTCCAAAGCATCTGATAAACTGCCTTCGCTTTTTGAAATTTGAACCAAAAATAGTCCTCTGAACCCTTGTCACCAACTATTTTTGCCAAGGCAGAAGCAGCTTGGAGTGCTGCCACCCACAGGCCCCCACTATATGCACTCACTCCAGAGACAGACCATGTGTCATATGTCTGGTCAGGAAAGCCTTCATTCTCAATCATGCCATCTCTATCCTTGTCAAATTGATCCATATAGGCCATGGCCACATAAACTGAAGGCCAAACTGCCTGTGCAAACTTCTCATCCCCTGTAGCAATAACATCTCTGTATACCTGGAGAACAAATTTCGGATTTAAATCTTTCCACCTGTCCGTGTTGTAGAGGTTGTAGGAATTTACTTCAAACCACGGGTCATTAAGTCCAATATCATGGGGTACAGCACCAAGAACTTTCCTACACGCCCATTTTCCATCATGTAAAAGCTTCATTCTCCTAGGATCATGCATTAGAACCGCTGCAGCAAAGTCTCTCTGGATGCTGAGCTCAAGTTTCGGGAACAACATCACCAATGCAAATGATGCATAAAAATGAACATCATAAGTGTTCCACATATGATACTCTATTCCTTCAAAGTAAAGAAACTGACCAATATTTTCTTCTCCCTCTTGAAGTAAATTTGGACCAAAAGCAGAAGTAGATGCACCTGTTCGGTGAACATGCTCGAGTGTTGAAGTCAGTCTCTCAAGAATGCCCACAGCAGTATCATTTAGCTTAGACACATTGTCAGTATTTTCTAAGTCAGAATTTGATCCATCAAATGAACTTTTCTGCTCCATTATTGGCATTAAACTTTGTCTTGGAGGTGAACCATCTGTAATAAGACAACGTTGCACAAAAAATTACTGATGCTACTAATAATAATACTAAAGACACTGCATGAAGCCACCAAACCTGTCCAGACTGTTCCCCCAGCATTAAGGTAGTAGAGCTCATTGAAAAGTGTAACAGGATACCTGAAAGACATCAAAATATTTTAGAAAGCGAAGAAAGTATTAAACCAAGCGCACATGTATACTCACCATTCAGGAAGTTGTTTGTCCTCAAGAATAGGTTTCTGCCACGCTTCAATTTGGGATTCCCAGCGCCCATAATCTGTGTCAGTAGTGACAGTATCATTTAAAAAAGATGACTAAAAGACTAAATGGCAAAGCTTGAATCCCACAGGTTAGTCTTTGATATGAAATTCAATCCCCATTGCTTTTGTGGTATCAAGACAGAACTGGTTACCGATTAAAGCATCATGCGCAATATCTGCTGCGGCCTCGCCAGAAAAGCCATAGAACTTTGTGTAGCGCCTAATTCAATGACCAATAGAAGGTAAAGGCTAAGACCATGCAGAGTAATAATAGAAGATGTCACGAAGTGCATCAATACCAACCTATGATATGTTCTTCCCTTGGAGAATGTTACCTCAGGGCAGTGCCAAGATAATGAAAATGAAACTGAACGTGAAGATCCGGATGGGACTGTACATGAAGCTGAAACTGCAGCCCCAATGCATGATCCAGGTTTTGACGGGGCTGATGTGTCTGGACATTTAAGGCCATCGAAGGATCCATGCTAAATCAAGAAAAATAAAGTTAGCATGCAATGTAAGTCATAGAAAACTAAAAAACTAAAGAGAAGAATTCAGCATCCCCCTGCTGGATTCAAGAAAAGGTTGACATCCCTATGCATAATCAGTAATAATTGTAACATTCAATAATCAATGTAGTCTCCGTCATAAAGGCTCGCAAAGCCCTTATTTCTAGTTAAACAACCCCCTGTGCATAATCAGTAGTCATTGTAATATTCAACATTCAACGTAGTCTCCTTCATCGAGGCTAGCAAAGCCCTTATTTCTAGGTAAAAAACCTATCTAATTCTAAACATAGCACAGATAGGAAACTAACATGATATTCCTAATCAAACTATAATATTCCTAACAAAAATAGGAAACTAAAACATATAAAATATCTAATTATTATTCCTAAACTTCTTCCTAAAATAAGTCTTCGATCCTCCATCATTTATGCATGAACACTTAAGTGTTTCCCAGGCAGGGTTTTCATATATCCAAGGGCGACCTAAAAGTATGCGGGCAACATCCATAGGCAAGACATTACACCAAACATAATCAAAATATGCACCTAAGTTGAGAGGGCCTTCACATTTTTCAGCAATAGTCAAAGAAGTCTTGTCAACCCAAGCAACTGTAATAGGAGTGGAGTAGGGTATGGGCTTATGGTTAAGTCTCACAGCATATTTAGAAACTATATTCATAGAGCTCTCACTATCAATGACAAAGCAAAGAATCTTACCAGCACAATGCATCTTAGTTTCTAATATACCAGTTCGTTTTCAAAAGTCAGTTTGAGTTGTAGAAAGAATTTATCTCATGACCGCTAACTGACCTCCATCCTCTTCGTCACTCTCAGTATCCATATCCCCATCAATAGGATAAACGATTTCATCTGCAGCCTCATCCTCTTCGGTAGGGTCTATTCCTATGGTAAAGGCACGATTAGGGCATCAAGAAGCAGGATGGCCTCTCCCATGACACTTGTGACACACTATGGATGACGTTGAGGTCGAGGGAGCATAAGTGGAATGTGAAGAACTAGACTTAATGTAGGATAGTGGCCTAGGTTGGGTACTTAGCTTAGGAAACTCAGTGGTGTGGCTAGAACCCTTAGGGTTGGATGACTTTGCAAATGTGACTGTCTTAGAGGGTCGAGACTCCCTGGCTTGGGTTGCCTACCAACGCGAGTAGGAAAGCTTCCTTTACTTCTCAACTTCTAAAGCCTTTTGGTAAACCTCTATGAAAGAGTCCAATTGGTTTGGTGGAGACTCACATGACCTTTAAGGTCAAACCATTGATGAACCCAGTCACAGTAGCCCAAGGTTCTTCCCTAGTGGCACACCTAAGATGCATCTCCCCAAACTGAGAATAGTAGTCTGACATACATTCTATAAGCGCTTTGCTAGAAAAATTAGCTCCATAATGGATTCTACTACTAAGTGCTTAAAGAAAATTGAGTTTAGATGGACTCAATCTGCGAGAGAGGCTTTTAAGCTCATCAAACAGAAAATGAATGAAGCCCTTGTTTAGCGTTATCCTAATTTCTCTAAAGTGTTTGAAGTTGCTTGTGATGCTTCTAGGCTTGGCATATTTGAGTTTTGAGGCAGAAAGGACATCCCATAGCATACTTTAGTGAGAAACTCAATGATTATAGGTGAACTAAGTACACAACTAATGAGAAAGAATTACATGCTTTAATGCATTGTCTAGAACATCGGCGATATTACTTGTTACCTAAGGAGTTTGTTCTGTACAGTGACAATGATGCACTAAAATTTATTAATGATAAGAAAAACCTCCAAGAGAAACATGCCAAATGGGTAGAGTTCCTTCAGGATTGCTCATTTGTGCTTAGAAATCGTTCTGGTGTTCGAGGTGGAAGTGGAGGGCTTTTGGTCGACCAGAAGCTGAGACTCCACCGGTGGGGTTTTCTCCGGCCATCAGTCACAGGTAGATCGAGTGACTGAAGTGCAGAGAAGAGAGACATGGCACAACCCCCCCCCCCCCAACCAAAAAAAAAAAACCGAAAGGAAAATTTAAAAAAAAAAACGAAATTGCCCCAGTTCTTGAATGGAAAGATGAAGTTGATTCCCTAACCATTTTCATTTCTTCCCACATTTCCTTGGCTGTAATGCCTTCTGAGTCTCCAGATATGACAAACCTTGGGCATTCTGAGATGTGAACTGCATCTCTATTCTCTGCCGCAATGCCAAAAGAAACTGGGGGTTGATCATTTGCTGTCCTGCTCGTCATATGAGAATTCCGAAGTAACTTTCTACACAAACCTAAAGCATCCATAAGAATCTTTACAAATAGTGAAATCAAGTAAATCAACTTACTTATGATGTAACAGGACAACATGCGTCCCATCCTTCATCCTGATATGACATTTGACCATATACATCAGAATACAGTATGGACAAATGGCCAATGTGAAACAAACAACAGATATACTTGAATAATCTTACATTATCTTTGAATTGTAGTGACCACCAGTGAGTCCAGAATCTCCCCCTACAGAATTCTGAAACAGATTACAAAAAAAATACTGTAAGTATATACCACTCTTCAAGATGATCCAGGAAAATAGTAAGCTACCTATAGCATGCAGATAAAAATAAGAACATATGACAGCCTAACTCACCGCCCACGTGAAAAGCAAGCTAACATCCGCGGAAGTACTCCCAGAGTTTGTTATCTGAATTGAAGTAGAGCCATCAACCTCACAAAGCTTGGATTTAAAATCCAGTAATCTACTACAGTAACAATACTTATCTCACCGTGAAAGTAAATACTGCTACAGGGAGGCTGCTCTCTTTATAGTTATGAGGAATAATAGGAGATAATTGACGACAAACTATTTTAAGTGCAGGGTCAGGTTCACCTGCATTTGGCAAACAAGGGACAAGGTATGACAAAGGCGTTAATACTGTCAATTCTGAATCAAACAGCTGAAATTACCATCATATACAGTCCAAGCCCTTGGGTAGAGGGCATGATATGTAGTGTTGTGCCCTTTTAGGTTCCAGTCCCAACTTTCAATCCCTGATGCCGTACTTTCCCTGTTTCAGCAGACACAGACTTAGTGGCTTCATTGCAGTCTCACAATCAAATTCGTACTCAGAAACTTAATACACAGGAAATCATATTCCACCATTATTATAACCCTAGAAACATTTTAATAAGTTTGACAGGTTGATGTGCATACTTGAGCAACTCAGGGTTTTGTGGACATAGAACAGAAGAGTAATTTTCGCCAGTTTGACGGGAGACAAAAACCTGCAGAAACAGGTTAGAGTAAGCATTAGACTCCATTAACAACTGAAGGCTAACAAGTAAACAGAACAGCATAAACCTGTCAACATCTGCTAGCAAACACACTCAGAAAACCACATAACAACTGCCATCATAAAAAGATTGATTCATGCATAACCAAGTGATTGCTAGTACTCTCACTTTTTGGCTTCAACTAAATAAGATCACTGTTATACTTACAGAAAATTGGTTTGCAAGGACTGGTTTATCCTCACATGCTCGAGGGAAAAGTTGCCAACGCTGAAACTCACCTTTGTAACTTCTTCCTATGCTTCCAGCCCTAAACATAGAATTACAGAAAGTTATAATAAAACTAAGTGCTCGACCGGCGTAGTAACCAGGTTCAATCTTGAAGGTTCCACTATTCAACACAGAAAATATGAAGTAGATGAAACACTGGGTTTTCATAGCCCATGATCAGCTTATTGGAAACTCCTGAACATTCCTTTACAGCAACAGCAACAACCAACAACCAATATGGCTGCATCAAAGCAGATCAAGTGAAATATTGATGAATGAAACCCGTGGATTCAACATGAATGCATTCTGTAATTAAATGGCCACTGCCCACATGCAAAAGGCTTTGAAGAAATGTTTTACCACAATTTGTTGGTCCTTGTATTTGGCTTAGGAATGGCTTCAAGACAACCATTCTGAAAACAGCAGTTATGATATCCAACATAACAAATACCCTGGCCTTTATATGATGAATCTATTCATCCCAGGTCAGAGTTGTATGTATATTTTATCATCCAATTATGTCCTTGCAACTCTGATAAGTTGTGCTAATAAAGGAGCAGAATGTTGGTTTTTTCAAAATAATGCATCATCAATATTGTGGCAAACCCATGTTATTAAAAATTAACACAACAGCCCTCATCTATTACACGATTTCGTCATAAGCATGCTTCTGTGAGATACCATGCCCACTACCCACAGCAACTAAAATCACATTATTACATGATATCCTTAGAAGCATGCTTGTGCGAAATGGCACACCCACTACCAAAGCAACTAAAAGCACATTTTGAGTCCCTTTGCGCAACTTCATCTTTATCAAGCAAAGAGGTTGCTTCTAAAGATGTGTAAATGAAAGATGTACTGGTGGCTTTTTTTTTTTTTTTGGGGGGGGGGGGGGTGGGGGGTGGGGGGGGAGGAGTTCAATTTTAGGTATTTGGAATTCATTTGGCCATTCAGTATGTGGAAGAAAAGGTATGACTGGATCCTGGATCTTTGAGGGTAAAGCTATGTCCTTTCAAGATGAGACAGTCTAATTATTGCCAGCTGCATTCAGAATGGTTTTGAAGTGTGGCAGGCAAACTACACTTTCATCCCATGGCAACCATGCTGGGAATAGTGGCGGACCCAGGATTTTATTTCCATGGGGTCCATCAACAATCCACAAGTACATTCCCTCACTAAACTATTGTCCAATGCTTTCCTTCATCATAACCAATCTTATTTTCCAGATTTTTACATTTCTTTAAAATTAGAGGATATTATAGGTAAAGTGCAAAACATTTTGAAAACATGAACATAAAATAAGCGATGGAGGTATGGAAACTTGAACTGATACACTAAAGTTTCTAACAGACACATATTAAAGTTGCAACTTACAAGTTGTAATCAACCAAGCAATGATAGACTTCTTAGAAAAATTGTTAACAACCACCAACATAGGAAGCATATTCAAATAAATAAATAAGTAACTAAGGGGAGCGGCATCCGAGGGGTAGGGCCTTCAAGCAAATGGCATACTACTGAATTGTAAGAAAAAAGAAAAAAGAAAGGAATTCGCATGGGATATAAGCTTAAAAAGTTGAAAACTCAAAGCTTTCACAATTAATTATGGCGATTGGTCATGTAACTCTAATTCACCTATTTATTTTTTCACCATTGTAGAGAGTTTTTGGTGGATGTAGTGAAAGTAATATATGACTATTATGTACCAAGAGCATAATGCTCTACTGGTATAGGAGTTGGAGATTTATCTTTCCCACCAAGGTTCGAGTCCTAGCTGCCATAATTTCCTTGGTGGATACTGGAGTGCCTGCGAGGCTCCTTGTGGACCTGCTTTCGAGGCTAGGCTTCTGTTGTCCCTAGTATGGTGGTTGCGTGACCCCCTCCCTCTACTTATAATCCCATTGTGGTTTACCCCTATAGAGGGAGCCCAGTGAATATAATGCTTACCCTAGTAACATACATACATACATACATACATACATACATACATACATACATACATACACAGATTAACTCGATAACTATTATGTATGAATACATACATACATAACTATTACGTATACACACATACCTACTTACATACATACATATTGATATATACTCCCTCCGTTTTATATTAATTATCATAATTTTGACTTTCACAGTCTCCACTGTCACTCTTTGGTTTCTCCATGGTAGCCATGGCAACTGGTTCAAAGAAGAAGAGAAAGAAGGGAGAGGATATAAAGCTTGTTCTTATTTCTTTTCTGGGAAAGGAAACCATAGATGAGATAGCTCTCAAGGGGACGAGATTCACGAATTAGAGAGGAAGGAGTAAGAGGCTCCTTATACTTCTCTGCTCGTGTTTTCATTTTGGATTTTTTGACGCTGATATACCGACATTTGGGGGTACTGGACAGTCATATACCAACCTTTACAATGAATGACCTTTGACCTATCTATCTTAATGCATTGACATTCGGTGATAATTAGTAAATTTGATACTAATGTACCACCACTTAAGTCGTTATACTACATTAACTATAAATAGGTCCAAAGATCAGGTATACTAGTATCCAGTTTTAAAGGTTGGCATATTAGAGTCCAATACTCCAATTATCAGTACATCAGAGTCCAAAAATCCCTTCATTTTTAATATGTTCTACTCACCTTTTGAAAGCAAATAAGAGGGGTCGCCCCTTTATGGACCATACCAAATTATTAAAAGGGTAACCTACTCCCACTTTTGTGAGTTTAATTTGTTTTTGTTACTATTTGTCTTTGGTTGGCAGCAACCTTTTACTTTTTGGCATAATATCCAAGTTTTATGAAAGCTTATGAGATATTTTAAAGTGACTAAGTTCCTTATATATGGTTGTAACTTTTACAAGTAGGAATATTAGATCGTAGTGTACTATGCTTTAGGTCTTGGGATTGTAGTAAGCCAAACTTTACAATTGTATCCCAGTAAACCAAATCGTGAAACTATTGAACTCTAATGCATTGCCACTGAGTTGGGTGAAATTAAAGTATGACAGATTTGACTCGAGTAGTTATCCATATTTTATGAGCTACATCGTTTCGGCAAGAATTTTACGCTTAATCCTGAAGTTCGACGCCAATTGGGAGAGAATTCAAAAATGGGAAGAAGAAGAAGAAAAACGAAGAGGACACGGGCGTGTCCCCATACCACACGACCGTGACCTCCTTGCTTGTGGGGTGGTCATGATCATGACCCCCCTAGCAGTCGCGCCCCCCTCTCCAAGCAACCAGGGACACAACCGTGTCACCAATCAACACACTTGTGACACCCCGTCCAGAAGGGAGGACACGACCATGTCATTGGATGGCACGGTCATGTCAACCTCAGATTTCGATATTGTCTCATTTTGAGTTGTATTTTTGTTTTCTTTTTCTTCTTTTTTTTTGGGTGGAGTTTCCCACTACCCATGCAATGCCCTTTTTTCCCTTCCCCTTAGCTAGTTGTACCCCCTCTCTCTCAAGGATTTTCTTTGTTAAATCTTAGCCTTTGGATGTATTTAAGGTGGTTAATTATAGCTCTCGATTGGGCTCCTTTTCTTGGGCTTACCCAACCAATTGCCTATAAATACCAAGGCTTTTGGAAGGAAAAGGTAGCCAATATGATGAATACGATGAATGAAGTATGGGTATTTTGAAACCCTTCACAAAATCTCTAAACTTGCTTTATCCATTGTTAATGATGGTGCTTTCGAAGTATCTTCTTCAGAGTATTGATTGGTGTTGCTTTAAATCAATGCTTAGTGGAGATTTCCGGTTCTTCAAAGGTGTGGAGATGGTGGTTATCCTCTAGGCTTCTTCCTTGGTGAGCCTAGATCAACTTGGTGAGATTCTTTATGGTTGACCAGATCGTACTCTATTTTCATGTTTAATTGCGAAAGTTTGTAACTCGGCTGTATGGTGCTGTTTTGGTGGGTTTATTGAGCTTTTTAGGGTTGTGTTTTTAACTTGATCAAGTGCTTGAATGATGGGTAATCATGTGGGTATTGATCGTTGGGCTTAGAATCAAGTTCGGGAGTGATTTAATCAAAGTTTATTCATGAAATTCAATGTTGATGCAAGCTGCCTTATTTGAGTTCTTTTGAGTTTGTTCATGAGTTTTTGAGTGTTCTATTGGAGTAGTTTGCTAAGTTGACTTGTATGATGCATCCATGGATCCTCGGGCCATCCTAGCATGATAAAGATTATCTTTAGGGTTGAATATGGATCAAGTAGGTCTAACATTTCATGAGTTGGATTTTAGTACACCATAATATGACAGATTTGATAGCATTTTTCCTAACATTTCCACCATTAGATTGTGGTACACCAACCATGCAATCCACAGAGTTGGTTTCACCCAACTCGGTGGTGGTGTTCTATAGTTCAATAATTTCACAATTTGGTTTACAGTGATACAATTTTAAAGTTCGTCATACCACAATCCCAATGCCTAAAGTACGGTGCATTATGATCCAATTTTCCTTACAAGTATCATAAGAACATCAAAAATTATAATGTCTTAAATATTTCATGCTTAGCTAATTTTCTTACACAATCAATTTACTTTATCTAAATGTGAAATTAGTTTCACATAGTAAAATGGATATCTATGTAACAACCTGTTGGAAATATGTATGAAAATATTTAGGAATAATACAATGTTTAGTATATTTTATAATTTCTTTACAGTTTCCTATATTAGGAATATTATAGTTTCCCAGTTTGATTAGTAATATTATGCTAGTTTCCTATTTCTATTAGGTTTCGTATTAGGGAGGTTGTTTACCTATAAATAAGGGTTTTGCTAGCCTATGTGCAATACTCTACATTGATTATTGAATATTGAATATTATGAATTCTTACTGATTACACTCAAGGATGTTACTCTTTTCTTGATTCCAGCATAAGGACGCTAAATTCGTCTCTTTGAATCCAAAACGAGAATGTTGAATTCTTATTAGTCTTTATTTTACTTTCCTGTTCTCTATCAACTTGGTATCAGAACAGGTTCTTGATCCCCAGCTTTACCCAAAACATAATTTCTTTTTCTATCCAATTTTTTTTTTAAAAGAAATCCACCGGCTCGCTGTCCCAGTTCATCACAGCCAGTAAGGGAGTCTGTGCGTTGCTTTTGTGCGCTTGCGAAAACTCTTCAGATGTCAATTTTATTGGTATTAGTGTAACTTTTTGCTTTGATTTTAGAATAGTTGATAATTAGTTGGTTGTTAATTAAGTTTGCACAGAGCCTTAAAATTATTTCTGTTTTCAAAAAAAAAAGTCAGGACAGTTGGGATAATTTCATAACTGTCTAAGTTGCTCTGCTAGCTCATCTGTGATAGCAGTGGTTTAAATTGAATGTACTTAGTGTGTTCTTTCATGCATTTGGGGAGGAGGGGATACCTCAGCTTGTATGCCAATCACTAGAGCAATGGCATAGGAAGAGAGAGTTCAAGGACTTGAGACAAGAGTCAGAGACCAGGATAAAAGAGACCATGAAAAGATGGGGGACTTTAAAAAAAAGGGTTGCAGGATGAACTTTTAGAAATTTTCGAGATAATTACTTCTAGGATAGATGACTCTCGACAGTCATCCATAAAGAGCCTCTTGTGGTCTAGTGAGAAAGAAGGAAGAAAGCCGTCTAGCTATTACGAGATGTGTTCCATCTTCAAATGATACTGAGAGCAAACAAATTGGCTCCAATGTTTCACTTACTATTTTACCTCCAGATTATCCATTAGACCTATCTTCAATGTGAGGATTTGCCATTTTCGCAATGTACTTTTGAGCCCCTATGTTTTCTGATTGTACCTTAGGTGGTTCCACGACTTCACCTGTTACAGCACCAAGATTAGTGCCTACTGAGCCTTATGTTGACAATGTCGATGACAATATTGACGATATGGTGTTTCCAAAAGCAACACATCACTAGAAGACCTTGCCAACTTATGAGAATTTTGACATTGGCATCCAGTTAACATGTGGATCTGTTAAGGCTGAAAATTGATTATGTGGATTTATTTAACCATAATGAATTTTTTGCTGGTATGAAGCGTCATCCACTTCTCGAATTACTACTATCTCAAGAATAGCTAAAACCTTTGAAAAATTTTCATCTTTATGATGAAGTTAATATGCTCTTCCACTGTTGGACATTCATTGTTCTACACTTCTAGAAAACTCGAGGGTGTGTTTTTTGCAACTGGGAGATCTGTTGTGTTAGTTTGCTGACTGTGTACCTTCATGCAAACTCTCGGAGGCAAGTTTTTTCATTTTTTTCAAGCCGGGAAATGATTGAAATACGTATTAATATATTTAGCAATAACTAAAATAATAATAATAATAATAATATTTAGTATGTTTAATGATCTCTTTATAGTTTCCAATTATAATTTGGAATATTATAGTTTCCTAATTTGATTAGGAACATTATGCTAGTTTCCTATTTCTATTTCTATTTCTAAGCACGGCACCGAATGGCCCTTCATTCTCAATTTCTTATGCCACTACTATGTCTTTGAATCACAATGGTTTAACCCAACCAACACCCATCACAGAAAGAGATAAATGCCAAAGAGAAGAACCAATCAAAAGAGTAGTGAGTACACCTTAGCCATCAAGGTTAAGGCAGCAGGTGAAACCCAATCGGCTTAACCATTGTTATTAAATTTCAGAAAGCAACATCATAGAGCTATTGAGTGTTTTGCCACAAACATACAAGAGCATCATAAGGGAAGCCACATAGAGGGACTCGTCTCACTTTATTAAGTTGGCAAAAATGTTAGGATTATCTCAGGTTCCTTTGAAAGGAAGTCATGTATTTTATGGATTGGGTGCAAAGAAAGATAACATGACACCTCAATTTCTCACAACAGAGCACCACAAATCCACAATGTAGCAGAAGACAAGACTGCTATTTTGAAACAATGCCTTATTCTTCAGTAGGTTCTACTAGCCCTAAGATAGCTCATTAATTTTTTTTTTTTTTTCTGTATGACTACGACTGCTCACATATATGACATACAACCATAAGGAAGAAATCCATGCCAATTCCCAAGCTCTTTCCTCTTGTAACACCCCCCCCCCCTCTCTCTCACGAGGCTATTGATAGAAACAACTTTGGCATTTGAACCACAATACATCAATAACCAAGAGTCCGCAAAGGGGAAGGCCTCGGGGATCTAAATACCCCTCCAATAAGTTGGTCTTATGAATGTAAAGAAAAAACAAAATAAAAATAACAAGCAGTTGAAAACTATAAATGTTTGAAAAAGTTTCTATAAACAAGAGACCTACCCGATACCACCAAGGGGAACTCCATGATCAGAAGTAATGGTGTGCCTAACAAAAGGATTGATGATTGCCCCCTGAAAAGGGAAGGTGTGGTAAAATAAGTTGGTAACTGATCACACACTCCATGATAATATTCGGTGTCAACCTATACACATTATTTTCATGGCATTACCCTTCCTTTCGCAGCTTCTTCTCGGCAATGACGCCATAGCCGTAAACCTATTGGAGCCTGCCATAGTGCAACATCACATATTTCATCATTCTGATATTATAAAAGAACTAGAATCTACGAATACTCAATGATCTACATGGAGACCACATTCATTATTATGATGTTATGCTACATGCCACAGAATAAGGTGGTGGCAGGAAACCATTACAATTTGCTAGACTCCTCCAGATTAGACAATATTTCTAACAGGGTTTCTTTCACTTTCATGATCCACAGAAATCTCAAACAACTAAGCAAGGGAATCAACCAGACTCCCTTTATAACAAGGATTGTTGAACCATTTGGGTTGTTCTAACTCCCAAGAACAACAATCAATCAACTAACATAAGAATAACCACTTTATAATTAATCTCAAAATGTGTTAAGACATTAAAAACCCACATAACAAACACAAAAGAAGGAAGATACTGCTCCTTACCAAATGACTACTTTGAAGGCTCAAACCACCTAGTAGGACCCTAAATATTGGATTCCCGATTAACATTGAATCGCTTGATGTAAAGATCAAAGGGAATTTTCGATAGAGATCGCTTTAGTCTAGATTTCATCTGTAAAGTCATATACTGAATTTTACAATAAACAAGTAAATACTCATTTGCCTAAAACTTACTGCTACGAGGGAAGGGGTAGCCAATAAGAACACTAAAAGATATTAGAGATACTATTTCAAAATTGACTATCAACTCCACAAACTAATTAACCCATCACAGTTTCTTGACCTTCAGTCTCCATTGTTAAACTATCAACTTCAGTAGACCGTAGCTTCTGTTCTAGTGTCTGTAACTTCTGTTTATGTTCCCAAATCTGATTCATTGGGCTTTTATTTGCTTCTTCATGTGCTAACACATCATCAAAATTGCCTTTTTGAGCTTCAGTTCCCAACTTTTCCCTGCTTGTTTTCAGAAGTGATTCTCCTAGTACATTCCACCTAGAATTCATTGTTTCAGCAATGTCCAAAAGATCATCACTTTTAGCTTGTTTTTGGAAGTGATTCTCTAAGTTATTCCACCTGGAATTCATTGCTTTGGGAAATTCCGTAAGATCGTCCTTCTATTTTTTAGTGTAAATTTTCCCCGATTCCTGTCATGTTTTTTCTATTCTCTTGTCCAATTCTGCCATTTTTTGAAGAAAATTGGATTATAATAATCCCAACTTTACAAATTGGACAGCAATAATCCCTACTTTCGGTTTGTATTTTGGTGGTCCAAAATCCACCTCCACATTCTTTTTATTCTTTTCATTCATACCCCATATTGTTTTTGTCTTTTTCGTTCATGCCCCCAGAAAGGTAATGAAATGTATTTAGTTAAACATTTTTTAAATTATTTTTTCATGAATGAACATCCAAATTCTTTTTCTTCATGAATGAACAAATTCTTTTCAATTAACCACAAATTTATTGTACAATACGATAAGAAACAATGATTCTTTTGATACCGAAAAAGAAAGAGACAATTGATAGTACTATAACACTACTCACATACATAGGGAAGAGAAAAACAGAGAAAAGGAAAATTACATATTAGCTAAGTGTGTACATTAGCCGACTAGGAGGAGCTATAGACTAATAGACCAATTCAATTGAGTAGTATGGTGACAACTAATTAAGGCGTTGATCTTCATGCCAATAACTCAAAAGCCTTGGGCAATAACCCTGTCCAGAGCCAGATATACCCATATACTTCCTTCTTTGTTCTCATTCTCCCCATCCCTCCTCCCCAAAAGAAAATATTCTCTGAAATTATGAATTACCGGTACTCACAAGTCACAACCATTTTAGTTCAAGCCATTTTCTTGATGATGATTGATGGTACAAGATGAGTGCAAGACATGAAGAAACACGGTGAAGGAAACAACCGCCTCTCTACTGCTGAAAATAGCACAAAGAGGCCAGATTTCACTCCAAGACAAGCTGACTCACGTGTCCAGGACAAGTCCACGCCGTGTCCAGGGCGAGTCCAAGCAGTTTCCAACGACTTTTTTCAAGATTTTTTCTCAGATACGTATTTGGTCTTGTCTGATATGTTTCCCAGGCGTATGCGAACGTATCCGTGTCGGATACACGGATACAGGGGCCATGAAAATGTGTCCGTGCTTCCTAGGCAAAAACTGATCCAATAAGTTGTTTGGCAAAAGCAAGATAGATGCAGCACCAAAGCAACAAACTAGGTTAAACAGGGAACTTCTGAATTTTGGAATGAAAACTTTAGGAATATTTTTTGGGAGAAAACCTTTAGTTTGGATGGCACCAGGGAATCAGAACTTGCTCTAATACGCAGTTGATGGAGGACATGAGGAAAAGTGTCAAAAGGAAGAGAGAAAAATCAGCATCCCTGTAACGAAGGAATTGTGCAATTTATTAGGTGCTCCTGGAGCACGTGCTCCAGATTCTACGATTGTTCACCCATATGTATTATGTTGTTCACTCTGATTATTATGATTGTTCACTTTGATTCATATGATTGTTCATTCGCAAATATCTGGAGCACATGCTCCGGGTGCATCTAATATATATTGATAGAATTGATATCTCCATCCTCATTCATAATAGTTGTATTCATATTTCAGCAAAACATGATGTATGACAATAACCTACAACATATAATCTATGTAGAAGACCCTATGACTAGGAAAACAAGCCAACCCAGCCTAATTCTATTGCTAATAGAATAATAGAATCTATATTGTACTCAGTGGCAGATCTCATCATGGGTAGGGGTGGCCAAGAACACCCTTACCCCCAAAAATAAATAATAAATAAAATAAAATAAAAAGCTAGCGTAATTTGGATAAAAATTATGACCCGTATACTTACCAAATGAGTGTAATAATATATCAGTCACCCCTAATTCGAGGGCCTAGATCCGCCACTACACTAAAACATTCCAAAATAAACTTATTTAGACTCATCTAAAATACCCTATAATGTTCTATCGCCATCCCATAAAGGTTGTCAAAAGTTTCTATCTTAGATGTCCCAAAAGTATTGTTAGCTTGTCTTTATATAGTTAAAGAGAGGCTCTTCATTAGACAACCGAGTAATAAATGAGTTTGGCTTAAAATTTTATCTTCCCAATATTTGACAGGTTTTTTTGGGGACAGGAGTATAAAGTATAATAATCTCCTAAATACAAAATAATTCTCAATATTGTTGACTTTAGCTTTTCCTTATTTTTCAAATCCATCAGTACAATTTTGCTATTCAATGGTCTCTGTCATGATAGGAAACTGATTCAATGATAGATATATAGGGTTTTCATTCATCAATTGTTCAGGAGCGGGGAACAGTCTGAGTGGATCAGCCCAGCATCACCTCAACGATTAGCTAGGTCATCCAGTCAACGATACTTTAGAGGGATGAGTCTTCACAGAAAAAGAAGATGATAGCCCAAGCCAGCATGAACGAGAAAGAGATCATAAACAAGGATTCCGGATGAATAGAAAGTGATTGAACCACGAACAAGTAGAACTTTCATCTACGTAAATATGACAGACAAATAGCCTTCAACCACATTCATCATCATCAACTTCCTCTAGTCTCCTTGACGATGATGAAAGTGACATAGGTGTTTAACACATCAAAATGCAACATCTTCAATCTGAGATTATAAGAAGTCAACAACTAAAGGGATTTACTCATCTCAACTTCCAAGCAGTATATCTCATATGCCAGATTTTTAGATACATGATACATCATAGCTTATGGGTTAATAACAAATCCTTAATCACACCCCCTTAGCCCTCCAATCCTCGTTAAGAGAATGGCATTGGTGTATACATGTCACCCCTGTATTTAAGCATCTAACTATTCAAACCTAAGCACACTCCACTTTTCTTACTGCTTATTTTGTCCAATTCGTACAACTCTGACTTGCAAGTTATAACATAAACAAAGGTCATATAGATTTTAGCAAGCAAATTACATTGAAATATAAGTAGAAGATGATTCAACTTGGAATTGTGCTAATGATCCAAACTAAAGTAAAACTCACTCTTAACAATCTAACAATGAATAGTGTTACTGCATGGATATGAACAGTTCTGAACAAAATCAATGCGAGCCATAAATTTTCAAGGTCTCTTTCGGATCTAGCTTTTGGTTGCTAGGTGTTTCTTGAGAAGTCTCCTCCATTAGGAGTCATCATACTGGGAAGGGTTTCTTCGGCTGGAAACCAATGAATCCATGGTTGTACCTCGTGATTTTTTTTGGAGTATTTAGAGAAAAGAACCAAAGGGCTTTCTAGGGAGCTGAAACTCCTCTTTAGCACTAGAAAGATTATTTCATCAAGTGTCTCTACCTTTGGCTCAACAGGATGTTCAGTTCTTCCTCATTGATGTGGCAGATTTAGTGGATAGATTGCATTTTGGACGTACAAAATTTTGTAGATGCTTGTCGAGCATCTCATCTTTTGATACTTTATTAATATACATTTTTTTGCTTTAAAAAAATTAAGAAAATCAATGCAAGACATTAATGATGCTAACATGGATCAGCAAGAGATAAATTAAAAGCCCGCACCCCATGCAAGGCTTGAAACATCAAAAGAAAAGGGAAGCCACATACCAATTGAACACACTCTCGTACACTTAGAGTGAACTGTGATGGAACATTGTCTTCACTGTCGATCTTCCGCTTCCAACTTGCTTTGACACATTCCCCTGAGTCAACCATAATCTAGACAAACAAATCATATATGCAATCAGAAGCCATCACGTGGAGTTCGTTCAAATAAACAAGAAACAAAGAAAACAGAAAACATAGCATCACCAGTTAATTCACTAGCACTTTATCAGCAAAACGTCTACTCACGTTGCCCCACAAGAGATATAATTCAGCTGAAAATGTCCCACAGTTATATGATGAACATATATACTCCTCCCTTAGCAGCCTACATGACTATGATGCTCTTCACAATGACAAAATATCAAGAATACTGAGCCTATTCAGAGTTGGTCAAAGGTTCCAGCAAGTTAACTTTAAGTTGGAATTTGCTCACAAACAGTATGACCTTTTTTATGGTGGCAAAAGGGCACAAAGTCCACAGAACCCAAATTGGAAGCCAACTAACTAAAGAATAATCTTAATTAGAAATGAAATGAAATAAAACTCAAATAAAAGCATGTATGTGCAATCCAACCCATTTAATCTGCTTTTTTCCTAAAACGAAAGTTGTAATGAAAAGAAATTCAGTAAGGCGCAATTACAAAAACATTAGACCTGTAGAGAATAAGATGATTGGCTTGATTATCACGAATAATTGAATATTGACATAAACCAATGTTAACCATGTGATAGCATAGATGACCTTAGTAGGATGCAATACCAATGAGGATACCAAAGCCACTATCCTGGAAAAGAGATGTTTTAGACCAAGAGGAAGGTGCATGATTCATGTGATAAACATACAGAACACTGAAACAAGAATCCAAGTTGATAGAGAACCCGAAAACTAAAGAAAGGAATTCACAGGACTTACAAATCAGGGTTTCCACCGAATCAAAGTGCAGATGGAATATGGGATTTAGGGTTCAAGAGTTGCGGATTTAGGCTATGCTGATCAGGTGACGGCAGTGATGAATTGGGTCTGGGTTGGTGGTTAGGTGGTGGTCGATCGGTGGTGGTCACCGGTTTCAGGCAGCAAACCCTGCTTTAGAGTAGCCTTCTGATTTTGGATTTCTTTTTTCTTTTTTCTTTTGTCCTTTTTTTTTTTTTTTTTGGTTTCTAGTCTTCTACTGCCCACGGAGATTAGTACTTGTAACCATTCTTATAATAGGTTTAACGGTATGTTTGGTTATTAGGAGGAGGGGATGGGTGATGGAGGGAAGGGAAAAGAACTTATTTCTATCTTGTTTGAATTATAAGTGGATGGGAACGAAAGGTATGAGCGGTTAATTGGATTAGAAAAGGGAGAGAATGAGGGGGAGGAAAGAAAAATGAAATAGTTATTATATTAATAAAGTTATTTTCTTTTTTTTTAAAGCATAATGAGTTCTCCTCCCCTCCGCTAACCTTCATATCGGGGCAATGGAGGGTAATGGAGGTAAATAGTTACCCTCCCCTCCCCTCCTGTTTATTTGTCCAAACAAGGATAGAGGGGGTTATTTAATATAATTTCCCCTCCCTTCCCATTCCATAACCTCAATCCAAATAAAGTGTAAGGGATGTGTTGGTCATTGATTTCTCTAACCGAATTCACGATAGGTTTAAGGTGTTAAAGCTCAAGCTTGAGAGTCTTGTTTCCTCCTTTTTTTTCTTGAAGGATAAAGCATTGAATGTTGTGTGTTTGGCATCTTTGAATAGGGTCCTTGAAATTCTTGTTATGTTGAATGAGTTGAGGGGGTTACATGAAAGTTTCTTGATTCCCTACCCTACTCAAAACCATCATCTTAATGGTGACGTTGTTGTTGCCAATGATTTGCCTCACAAGGATAGCCCTATTTAAGTTGAGAAGATTGTCATTTTGTCAGGAAAAATTATTTGTTCTCCTTATTTATTGATAATCTTCTTATTAATATGGGTCACTCCAAAGCTTGTTTTCAAGGTTTGGTGGTGTTGTTAATGCATATGTCCCCACAAAAATTGAAAAAAAATGGTAGAAAATTTGGTTTTGTATGGTATGCAAACAAGGATGAGGCGAGGAAAGCCATTGAAGGGATGAATCTTAAAATTGTTGATCACGGAAAGCTAGTCCCTTTGGCTAATTTCATAAAATTTGGGCTAGTAGGCCTTCTGCTGTTGCAAACTCAGTTCAAAATTGGGTCCTGAAAGAATAATGGTAGTAACCCTCCTATTACGAGTCCCCTAGTTATGCGGTTAACAATGATTGAGGAGTATTGAAAAAGAGGACACTATTATGGTTGACTCTCTTGAGGTTATAGCTAGTGATGGGTGTTGATGTAAAATTGGTGTATGATGGAAATTTACTTGGGTATTCAAGTGAGTCGAAGGCATACCTTCTGTCCTTCGACTTATATAACTGTCATATATAGTCTGCAGGATAAAACACTCGCCTTGTAGGAACTTAGACTCAAACTCTCATGTCAACCTTGGAAATTGTGGCCACCAAAAACCAAGGAGATGGGATTCTCGTTGGAATGAATATGATGAGTTCTATGTCAACAACTTGCAAATGGTATTCTTAGACTTGGCACAATTTGACATCCCCTTAAAATGTCATTATATCCACCTTATTTATAAGCCATGAAGAGGCACTTGGATAGGATGGATATGGATAAGATTTAACAACCTTTTCAAGTGGATAGAATTTCTTGTCATCATTGGATAATGTAGATAATATCTAAATTAATTATTATCCACTTATAAAATGTATGAAAGCATGCTTAAATTATCCATGCATAAAACCGACTAAATATTATCAAAGTTACCTCCTTGCCTGGTAACACATACCTGTGTTACCCTTAATAGGGCTAATTAGGTCCCGAAAAGTCTACCCGACTTTTCCTTATACCCAAAAGCTCATCTTATGAGTTAACTTAGATAAACCTGAGTAACTAAACTTATCATATACTTGAAATTATCCAACAATCCCATGTCATTTCAAGTGTATGGAATTATCAACCAATATTCCAACACCCCCGCCATTTGTGACATATCATAAACACACAACTTGAATCACCAAGTGATGTATAATGGGATCAAAGAGATCTCATTACACATGAAAATCAGGATCTTTATGAACAAAGATAAGAATCTTCCATCTCTAAGTTCTTAAGGATCAAACGAAAGAATAAAAGATGATAGAATTCAAAAGAACAATGGAAAGGTTACCAATGAACGATTGAATGAACGAATGATAGAATCGGATATGGCTTGAGAAACTCTTGAAGATATAGACACACCACTTCAAGAAGATCTTCAACTCTTCCTATCATCAACCAAGCTATCCAAGCAAGGAATAGAAGAAGAGATTTGGCGATTCCCTAGAGGGAGAATCGTTTCTAGCAAATGCTAGAGAGAACTCAAAAGCATGTAGCCTTTAGAAGTTTGATTTGTATTACTTTGTGAATGATTGAATGAATGATTACAAGGGCCTCCCAAAGGGTCTATTTATAGTAGAATAGAACCCCTTAGGCGTGTACAATAACATGATTACAAGGGTTTCTAGCTTACATCATCTATTACAAATATGACATCATAAAAAATCAAAATGTACATAGCTAGAAAGAAACATTGATATCTTGCTCAATTCTTCTCCAATCTTCAAGATTCAAAAACCACTAGAAAGCTCTTGGAATGATCTATCTTCGGCTCTAGGATGACTTTTCCAATAGCTTCATGGATCTTGAGATATAGAGTAAAGTATCCGATTGCACTTGATGAAGTCATCCATATGTGAGAGTGATGTGAGTGAATGAAGCTCTTCTTCCATATAAGCTAGTATTTGGTGATGTGTATTTGGGACTAAATATACATCATTCCCCCCTAGTTGAGAAGAGTTTGTCCTCAAACTAGGAAGTTCTTCTCCTCCTCCATAGTAGGGCTTAAGATCACTCACATTAAAAGTACAACTTCCTTCATAGTCTTCACCAAGCTTAAGTTTGTGCATTATCACCAATCTTCTCTAGAACTTCATAAGGACCATCACCTCTTGGTGCTAACTTATCTTTCCTCTTAGAAGGAAATCTCTCTTTCTTCAAGTGAATCCAAACAAGATCTCCTGGTTCAAATACAACCTTCTTCCTTGGTCTATTCACTTTACTTGCCACATCTTGTGTATACTTCAAGATTTTCTCACGAACTTCTTCATGAAGCTTCTTAATCTCTTCCACTCTTTTGTTAACTTCAAAGCTAAACTTTGTTGAAGTAGAAATAGGTGTAAGATCCATCGGTTGTAGAGGGTTTCTTCCATAAACCACTTGAAATGGTGACAAACCCGTGGCTTTACTTGGACTTCGATTAAAAGCAAACTCAGCATGACATAGAAGAGTATCCCACCCTTTCTTGTCTTTACTAACCAATGCTCGAAGTAAAGCTCCCAAGGTACGATTTGTAACTTCTGTTTGACCATCCGTTTGGGGATGACATGCGGTGCTAAACTTTAATTTCGTACCAAGCTTCTTCCACAATGTTAGGCAAAAATGACTAAGGAACTTTGAATCTCTATCACTCACCATGGTCTTTGGAATACCATGTAACTTCACCACTTCTTCAAAGTATAGATTTGCAACTTTAGTAGCATCATAGGTTGTATGGCATGGAATGAAGTGTGCCATCTTTGAAAACCTATCAACGACTACCATGATTGAATCCTTACCTCTTTGAGTTCTTGGTAGACCCACAATGAAGTCTAAACTCACATCTTCCCAAGGACTATGTGGAATAGGCAATGGAGTGTATAAGCCTTGTGGTAATGTATGAACTTTTGAGATATTGCAAGTATTACACCTTTTAACCATATGCTCAACATCTTTGATCATACTAGGCCAAAAATAATGCTCCTTCATCATCAAGTAAGTCTTCTCAATGCCAAAATGACCCGCCAATGATCCTCCATGGACTTCCATAATCAACAATTCATGAATGCTACTCTTTGGAATGCATAGTTGATTTCTCTTAAAAAGAAATCCATGCTCAATATGAAAGAGTTGGTGGGGATGCTTCTTGCAAAGCTCATAAACCTCCTTGAAATCTTCATCATTCTCATATAACCCTTTAATATGTTCAAAACCAAGGACTCTTGAATCAAGAATATGAGTGAGTCAGTACCTCCTAGATACAGCATCCGCTCCTTTGTTGAGGTGTCCCGCCTTATGCTTTATCATAAAATGAAATGCTTGCATGTACTCAACCCATTTAGCATGTTTTGGATTAAGCTTGTGTTGCCCTTGAATGAACTTTAGTGCTTCATGATCACTATGTAGAATGAATTCACCATTTAGTAGATAATGACGCCAATGCTCAAGAGCTCTTATAATTGCATAGAACTCTTTATCATATGTGCTATACTTCCTCTTGGCTTCATTCAACTTCTCACTAAAGAAAGCAAGAGGTCGACCTTCTTGAGATAGGACGGCTCCAATTCCAACTCCACTTGCATCAACTTCAACTTCAAAGACTTTGTTAAAACAAGGTAAAGCAAGAATAGGTGCATGACGTAATTTCTCCTTTATCAATCCAAACGCTTCATTTGCACTCCTACTCCATGAAACCTCCTTTTTCTTCAACAATTCGGTCATAGGTGCAAGTATGGAGCTAAAATTCTTTATGAATCTTCTATAGAATGATGCTAAACCATGGAAGCTTCGTACCTCATGAATAGATGTTGGTGTAGGCCACTCTTGAATAGCTTTCACTTTCTCCTTGTCGACTTGTATGCCATCTCTTGAAAGAACATATCCAAGGAACACAACCTTGGGTGAGAAAAAGTGACACTTCTCCATGTTGGCGTAGAGTTGCTCCTTCTCCAAAATGTACATGACCAACTCTAGATGCTTTACATGCTCTCTTTCACTTTTGCTATATAAAAGAATGTCATCAAAGTAAACTACTACACACTTGCCAATAAGAGGCTTTAATACATGATTCATAAGACGCATAAAAGTAGATGGTGCATTAGTGAGGCCAAATGGCATGACAAGCCATTCATACAAGCCTTCTTTTGTCTTGAATGCCGTTTTCCACTCATCTCCTTCATGAATGCGAATTTGATGATATCCACTCCTCAAATCAACTTTAGAGAACACAACACTTCCATGTAATTCATCAAGTAGATCTTCAAGTCGAGGTATTGGAAACCTATACTTGATTGTGATCTTGTTTATGGCTCGGCAATCCATACACATTCGTTGAGATCCATCTTTCTTTGGTACAAGTAAAACGGGAACGGCACATGGACTCATACTTTCACGCACCAAGCCTTCGGACAAAAGATCATCTACTTGCCTTTGAACTTCTTGTGCATCCTTTGGGTTCATTCGATAAGCCGGTTTGTTGGGGAGCATTGAACCCGGAACTAGATCAATCTTGTGTTCAATTTCTCTTCTTGGAGGCAATCCCTTTGGCATCTCTTTTGGGAACAAATGTTTGAAACGTTCCAAAAGAGGTTGAAGGTGTGAATGATCAATTGTTGGGGACGCTTCCTCTTCTTCCAAATTAGCTAGAATAAGACTTTTGTGCTCTTGGAACTCATGGTGCTCAGCCTTCATAAAGGTCACAATATTGGACTCCTTCTCTTGTTGTTGTTGTTGTGGACGTATGATAAATGATGGTGGTAAAGGAGCCAATATGATCTTCTTTTTGTTGAGAATAAACGTGTTGGTGTTTGATCTCCCATCATGAGTAACATGCCTATCAAATAACCAAGGTCTTCCAAGCAATATATGACAAGCATCCATTGGAATTACATCACACCAAATACAATCTTTATAGTTTTTACCAATGGAAAGACTTAAAGCACACGATGGTCCACATGAATACCCTTCCCATGACTTAGCCATTGAATTCTGTAAGGGGATGGGTGTGGACTAACCTCCAATTGTAGCTTATTCACCATGGTTGTTGAAGCGACACTAGTGCAACTTCCTCCATCAATGATTAGGGAACAAACTTTGCCTTGGATAGTACACCTTGAATGGAATATGTTCTCCCTTTGTTCTTGCTCGTTTGGTACACAAGCAACACTTAGAGCCCTTCTTACTACCAACATTTCTCCTTCATCCGCTTCTTCTACACTTTCTACCTCATTTGCGCCAATGGTCTCATCAACCTCCTCTTCATGTTCACTTTCATTACACTCCGGTTCAACATATAAAGCACTTTGATATTCAACCAAAGATACTACTCTTTTTTTAGGACACTCCGAGGCATAGTGACATAATCCTTGGCAACGAAAACATCTTCTTGGGGCTAATGGTTTGGTTTCTTGAACTTGAGGTTTGGGAATGGATGGGGGCTGATTTTGTGGAGCTTTGTTGTAGGGTTGTTTTGTGGGAAATGAAGGTTTTTATTGTGGAGTGTAGCGACGTGTGGGATATGTTTGTTTGTAGTTTGTTTGGTACTTGGACGTGGCCTCTTTTCCCCTTTCTTTTCTTTGCCTTTCAACTTTCAAGGCCAAAGAACTTAATTCATCCAGAGATTGATAGGAATGTAATTCAACAATATTACGAATCCAATCATTAAGACCAAACAAGTAACGTACCAAAGTTTGTGGTTCATTCTCTTGGAGATCACAATGCCAAAGTAGGTGCTCAAACTCTTTTGTGTACTCCTCCACACTTCTACTTCCTTGAACCAAACGTTGCAATTTGTAGTAGTTATCTTGGAGATAACTTGGTGGTAGAAACTTTCCTTGCAACTTGCTTTTCATCTTACTCCATGTCCTAATCTTGTCCTTGCCCTTAGCTTGCCTCTTCTTTTGTAGATTTGTCCACTAAATGGACGCATGCTTGTGCAACTTTAGGGCCACATACTTCACTTTCTTTTTATCATGTACTTCTTTAAGATCAAAAACTCTTTCAATAGTTTGCATCCAATCTAAAAAGTTTTCGGGATCAAGATTACCATCAAATTCCGGAATCTCCACTTTGAAATCAAATTGTTCCTCCCTTCTTGGATGTCCACTCCTTTCACTTTGTGTGTCCTCCTCGTCACCTTGGGGTTTCCCAACATAAGAATCATCACACATCTCTTTATGTTGAAGATGCATATACTTCTTTAATTGGTCGGTGAGGTAAACAATCTTTTGCTTCATCAATTCTACATCATCTTGGGAAGTCGTGGATGGATCCGTTGGAGTACTTCCACTAGCCATCAATCTTGATACAAAAAGATCAAAAGAACTCACGGTTTTGGGGCTAGGGTGTAGGGATGAGAGATGGAATGTGTTTAGGCTAAATTGTGTTTGGGTTTAGGGGGTTCTTTGTGGAGTTTATGGGGGACGTGTAATGGGGGAATTGTGGAGGATGGATTTGTGATTGAAAGATTGTAAAAAGATGGTGCAAGAACTAAGAGAATCAATCTCCTAAGCTCTGATACCACTTTTGATGTATAATGGGATCAAAGAGATCTCATTACACATGAAAATCAGGATCTTTATGAACAAAGATAAGAATCTTCCTTCTCTAAGTTCTTAAGGATCAAACGAAAGAATGAAAGATGATAGAATTCAAAAGAACAATGGAAATGTTACCAATGAACGATTGAATGAACGAATGATAGAATTGGATATGGCTTGAGAAACTCTTGAAGATATAGACACACCACTTCAAGAAGATCTTCAACTCTTCCTATCACCAACCAAGCTAGCCAAGAAAGGAATAGAAGAAGAGATTTGGCGATTCCCTAGAGGGAGAATTGTTTCTAGCAAATGCTAGAGAGAACTCAAAAGCATGTAGCATTTAGAAGTTTGATTTGTATTACTTTGTGAATGATTGAATGAATGATTACAAGGGCCTCCCAAAGGGTCTATTTATAGTAGAATAGAACCCCTTAGGCGTGTACAATAACAAGATTACAAGGGTTTCTAGCTTACATCATCTATTACAAATATGACATCATAAAGAATCAAAATGTACATAGCTAGAAAGAAACATTGATATCTTGCTCAATTCTTCTCCAATCTTCAAGATTCAAAAACCACTAGAAAGATCTTGGAATGATCTGTCTTCGGCTCTAGGATGACTTTCCCAATAGCTTCATGGATCTTGAAATATAGAGCAAAGTATCCGATTGCACTTTATGAAGTCATCCATATGTGAGAGTGATGTGAGTGAATGAAGCTCTTCTTCCATATAAGCTAGTATTTGGTTCCCATGATGTGTATTTGGGACCAAATATACATCACCAAGAGAGTAAGAAATTGTTATGTGTCATGGATAGTGTCTTGCGACTTGAACTTCCATGTAATGAACATAATTACAAATGTTTGAACGTGATAGTTGACTAAGTATTGAACTTCACATCCTTGTTGACCATTTGGATACATTTCACTGACACAACTCATCAACTAATATTCCTTGAACTTACAATACTATTATCCATCATGTGTCACATATCATCTCGTGAGCAAATCGAAGCCAAGCCCATTAGCTCCTTAAGGCGGCTACACCTCTTGGTCACATAGGTAAACTGAAACTTATATGCTCCTGTAATTGAGCCCCCATCCTTAAACAGTCTATTAAGAGTAAACACTCAACCTCTGAACATTACAGCTTAAGCACAATACTTAACCTTGGGACAGTTTAAAATTTGTGCTATCACAACAACTATCTAATAGAGTCACCCTCCGAGATCTTGACATCAAGTCAAGTATCAAGAAGAGGCACTATTATTAGTGTTTGTTAAAATTGGGCTTATTCCTATCCCCCTTGATAATATAAAATTATCAAGTACTTGTTTAGACCCTTAACCAAAGGATTAAACCAAGGTCTTACTTAAATAACTTGAAAACAATGACATACTTTATCCTTGACTAATAAAGATCACTAGATAAATCCATATCTTTCCATGATCAACTATTAAACTTTGAAGATAGTTATTCTCAATAACACTTGTAACTTAAACTTGAATACTTAAATATATCGACAATACATACAACTAAACCATTGTATTATAGCTTGATATCGATATCCATACAACTAAACCATTGTATTACATCTCGCCATTGAGAAAGAAACTTAACTTTTACAATCAATATAATTAAACCATCATATTATTGGCAATGAACTTGAATACTTAAACTTTACTTGCAATCAATATGACTTAAATTTTCATATTGTAGGCTTATAGCAATCAATATTGTAGGTCTTAGCAATCAATATGATTAAAGTACCATATTGTAAGCTCTTGACAATCAATATTGTAGGCTCCTTAGCAATCAATATTGTAGATTATCTAGCAATCAATATGATTAAACTATCATATCGTAGGCTAGTATAATAATCAATATTGTAGGCCTCTTAAGACTAAACTCATACTAAACCGCATGCTTAAAAAGGAACCATAATTAACCTATAAGCTTAATCTTGGCATGTAATTAAACCATTACATCTTAAAGTTATCATGTAATTAAACCATTACACCTTGAACTTAATATAAACTTTATTAAGTTGTCATGGAGAATAAATCTCTTACTTATACACTTATTGAATTTAAAACTCCATCTCATATATGTAATTAAACTATTACATATTAAACATTTGCTACAGTATGTAATTAAAAACTAATTACTTCTTACTTTAATTGACCATAAATACTCATTCATGATCTGCATGATCATCTTATAGAGAATACTACTTAACTTATAATATGAATAACCCTTCACTTTTACTAATAAAATATTTTCTTCATGACTATATCCAAATAAATAATCATAGATTTATAATAATACACTTAACCAATTTTAAACTTAATTAAATCCATCTAAAGTAACACACAATCATAGACTTACACTCTTTTCAAATGTAAATAAAATATACATTTCTTTTCTTGTAGCAAAATTTACACTTAAACATGCATACTTGAATAATACATATAATACTTAATCAATTCATAGACTAACACTTATCTCATGATCAACTTGTACTCAAATAAAACAATATAACACATATTGCCAACTTATCATATGATCAAAAATTAGTCTACATAACTTAATATATGTATTATTGAAATTATGCAACATCAAAAATTATAACATGGATAAGACATGTACAAATAAATCATACAACTTAAACTTGATAATCACATATCCACAAAATTTATGACAAATTAATATCTTATAATCATGACCAAGATTGGATAATATCAAAAGAAATTATTAGAAGTTATAACTAATCCTTAACCAATTCTTAGCCTCTTTTACATGCATCATCCACAAGAATCTCATCTTGTCTTTAATCAACATGTATTTATCACTTGTTTGAAAATATGGTGCCACACGTTCAACTTAATTGGAAATGCATCAAACAGATCATGATAAATCATGATAAATGGAAGGGCCAACACATGCATACACCAAACCAAGCATTCATGAAGAAGCCACAGTACTTATCAAGTAGCACAATTGCATAGTTATCTTGAATTAACAAACTAAAAGTTAATGACTTATTTCATGCAATATTGTTTGATCCATCACTGCAAGATAATAATCTCTTCAATCAAGCATGATCATCATTTGCTCAGTCATCATCTCCCATACTTGATCTTTAATGACAGCAAATATACTTCATCAACCGATTGCAATTATGATCCGCCGATCAAAAGCATCTCAAAACTCGATCTTGATCTTGTCATGCCCCGACTCAAAAACCCGATCTTATATAAGTCGAAGACTGTTGATGTAAAATCAGTGTAGGATGGAAATTTACTCGGGTATTCAAGTGAGTCGAAGGCATACCTTCTCTCCTTAGACTTATATAACTGCCGTATATAGTCTACAGGATAAAACACTCGCCTTGTAGAAACTTAGACTCAAACTTTCATGTCAACCTTGGAAATTGTGGCCACCAAAAACCAAGGAGATGAGATTCTCATTGGAATGAATATGATGAGTCCTACGTCAACAACTTGCAAATGGTATTCTTAGACTTGGCACCATTTGACATCCCCTTGAAATGACATTATATCCACCCTATTTATAAGCCATGAAGAGGCACTTGGATAGGATGGATATGGATAAGATTTAACCACCTTTTCAAGTGGATAGAATTTCTTGTCATCATTGGATAATGTAGATAATATCTAAATTAATTATTATCCACTCATAAATGTATGAAAGCATGCTTAAATTATCCATGCATAAAACCGACTAAATATTATCAAAGTTACCTCCTTGCCTGGTAACACATACCCGTATTACCCTTAATAGGGCCAATTAGGTCCCGAAAAGTCTACCCGACTATTTCTTGTACCCAAAAGCCCATCTTATGAGTTAACTTAGATAAACCCGAGTCACTAAACTTATCATACATTTGAAATTATCCAACAATGGGTTTGGGGTTGATTCTAGCAAAGTCATTACCGACCCTATTGATGATGTTGTGGATAGAAGTAAGCATATAAGTAGGTTGACTTATGCTCCTTTGAGTGGGTCTAAATTCGAGCGAGTGGAGGATAAAGAACAGGGCGCCAACTCCGACAATCATCACACTCTTAGTAACCTGATTGGATCATTTGATGTTGTTGCTTAGTGTAACTTATATTTTGATCATGTGGATTCCATATTAGAGACTTTGAAGGTTAATGCCAGGTGTAAGAGGAAACATAATGTTACGATGAAATCTAAATGGCAGCTTGTCAGAGAAACAACGTGTAGAGTCGCTCTTGGTCAAAAAGATGAACAGAAGGCTAGGAGGAATAGGCATGCGAATAACTCGGAAGATGATATTTTTTATGACATTGATGCTGAGATTGATCGCATGGTTGTAATTATCGGCAATGACATATATGCGTGAGTCCTTGATGACCCGCTCGATTGAAGTTGTTGAGCGTTATAAGAAGGTTGTGAAAGAAAAGAGAAGATATTTTGGTTGGCGTTCACGTACGAGTCCTTGCTATAGTGCTTATGGTTTAGCGGTGTTTTTGGATGTAACCTTTTGACTTTTGGGGTGGTTGTTTTTGTAATATTGTATTTGTTGTATTGTGCGACGCTTTAAGCCTTTTGACTTTCAATAATTGAAAAAAAAATATCTCTTATATTATGAAAATAGAACCATGCTCATCAATCATCAAGCTTTATAAGACCATGAATCTCCCAGGACACACGTTTGAACTTGAAAATTGCAATATACAACAACAATAACAACAACCTCCCAGGAGACACATTTGACGCGGTATGAGGGATCCAAAAGTAGACAGTCTTACCCCCATGAACCAAATTCATGGAGAGACTGATTCCAACGATAGGAAAACAAATTTAAAAACCACTTTGAAAAACGAGGACAAAGCGAAGAAACTCAGTTAGAAAACCTTTAAAAGAAACTCAAAAAAGGCCCAAACAAGAAGAAGCTTGTTAAGGTAAGAAACTAATAATCTGTGTATTGCATGTAGTCGACGAGGAGCTAGAAAGTACCTGCACAGGAAAATGCAATATAGGCCAAAGATAAAACATTAGCTCAAAGTCTAACACCATTTCTCACCCTACAACCTTAACACTAGTCTACCAAAGACCCCTCTCTGGAGCAATGTCCTCCGCTATACCTAGGTGTCTTAGGCCTTCTATTATCACCTTTCTCATGGACTTTGTTGGGTTATGGAGGGTCCCTGGGCTCAAATCCAATCTGAGCCCAAAGGGTGGTGGTTCTAAACTAATAAGGCCCACCCTGATTAGGGGCGGAAGAAGTCCTAACACTTACGACTTCACCTAATCTACCCTTACCCAAAACAATAAATAACTGGAAAGAAACAGATAGCAGAGGCTAGGACATTTACCTGACAGTCTACCGAATAGACAAGCCTCGGTCGATCTTCAACTCTTGAATGCGTCTCTTTGGCTCTTGGACGCGCCACTTCGGACTCCGAGTGGGAAGTCTTCGAAATAGGAGACCTCCACATCAGTCAACACAGCACTTATGACACCAGCTGCTAGACCGCCCGATCTCGATCCAATCGAGATCGAATAAGTATGTGGACTGAATCAAATACGGTTGATCTTTTCTACTCCATGACCTCAAAGAATCACCCTCGTAGTCCTAAACCGAAAGCTTTCTCATAGAAAGTTTTCCTAGTTTCCCAAAATCTCCAAAGGGACATTACCCGAAGGGGCTTTATGGGATGAAAAGACACTCTTTGGCATCCCATGGGTCACATATATATAGGGGAGAGAAAAGGGGGAGGAAGAGTTCCTCCACCATTGGAGGACGCGTACCTGGGGTTCACCATGGACTGTGGTGACCTCACCACGGTCGGTGGTGAGCAACATAAGCCAAACAGTCGCTCCCAGGCCCACCACAGACCGTGTTAGGACCACCACGGGTCGTGGAGGCCTCGTTTCCCTAAAATGGGCCCTGCGCTTCCCCGAGTTCAATCCTATATTAGCTCAGACCTTTTTCCACATATACATTACCTTCAAGTCGCTGACTTGTGTGATCTAGTGGGACCAACTAATTCGGCTGTGATCGAACCTATTTGATCACTGATTAAGGGAACTTCTTGCAAAGTCATTAATCCCCAAATTAACTTGGCTAAAGTACTCAGATGAAATTGAACATTGTCGGGACATTCCCAACAATCTCCCACTTGTCCCACAAGTGTTCAATTTGCAAAACTTCCTTGTCACTTAATGTCTCGCATTCGGATAAGGTAAGATAATGTGATCCTTATTGAGTCTGAATGCTTCTTAACCTCCGAGTTAGACTTACAACCCAGATGATCAACTATTGATCTATCCACGTCTAGCCAGACATTTTCAAGTTCAAGCTCATCGAGTGGCCTGTAAGACACTTACTCCTCAAAGAGGGAGGACAATGTCGTCTTGTTCAACTACAAATCACCACATAGCCAGAGGTAACCCAGATACTGATGTAGACATTGGGTATTTGAGCGTATAAATATAGATGGAAATAAACAAATAAAAAAAATAAACCGAGTCAAGAAGCCTGCTTGCATGCACTTTACATCCACAAGTTCGTACAAAAACACATGCATTATCACATGTGAAAGGTCTAGTTAATTGCACGCATAACTTTTACGTAAGAAAAGAGCTTCATGCAGCCATGCAAAAAACTACGTAAAGAACACATGCAAGGAGCCACCTAAAGTCTCAAGTTCAAAACCTCACAAAAGCACTAATCTAAGCAAATAAAAACCCCATCGTCCAAGTGTGAACAAGCTATTCTCGAATACACAACATTCACACTACTACCGACCACAGATGCATGAAGAAACGATACGAATTAGGGATCTCACCAAGAGGATACATCCTCCCCCTTTCACTAGGCTAATCAACCTTTAAGGTATTCACACCCCAAGGTTCATTTTTCACAAGATAAAATTTATACATTTTTATATTCAAAATCGTACTCTATTAGAGGTAGAGGTAAATGTAAGCTCTTAGGAGTAGCCATTGCCAATGTAGATATCATGATTAAAATTTTCGTATAGAAGGAGCTAATGCTGAAGCAATAATCTATGATATATATTCAATTCCAATGCAATTGTATTTACTGTGAAGCATTATTGAAATTCGAGTATCTCAGAGTTCAAAATTTCCATATGGTGCAGGAGCTTATTCAATATATCAAATACACATAAATTATATCAATTATCTTTATTATCACATTATTATAAGACTATACCAAAGGCAGAAATAGACCCTAACATCAATATTAACCAACATCACAATTACTCATGACTCGTTAGCCACTCATGCTTCAAGAGTTATATTGTTATTAATTTTTCATTCCATTCTTGTTTAGGGTGGGAGGTGATTTCATTATATCAACTACACTGTATAAGAAGATCAGTGTCAAAAAAATGGTAAGCCATATGTAGATATCAATTAAACAATCATACTAGTAACAGATGGAACATATATCTAGGTAAAGATAAACAATAATGAAGATAACTCAATTCAAGCATTTTCATCAATCAGTTGGTGGACATGAAGAGAGCAACCATAGTAGTAACAAATGCAAATCAACTTAACCAAAATTTCCAAGTCATCTGAAGAACAATAGAAATACAGGTGTACCTACAATAGCTTGACTATTAATTTCCAATTCATCCTAGGAAATAAAAAGAACCCTAGAAGTTAAACTCGACTATTAAATTGAAGACGGTGGAGAAAAAGAAATGGAACCAATGCCTACAAATTAACTAGACACTTGAAATTGAAGAACAAAATAACGCAGATTGAAATGAAATTAGTTGAATCATTTCCTTTACTATAAGTAAAAGAGGATATATACTGTGTTGTGATAACTTTCTTTTGCTGCCTGATTAGTTACTAAATTGGACTGTGCCTATTCCTTAAAAAATAATTGGGCTTATCAATCCAAATTCATACTCTGCAACAATACACATACATGCTACAACCTACAATAGCTTCCTTGCTTGCATATACACACAATAACACACGTTAAATTGGCAAAGAAATACAGGATGTTGCTCATTTCTCTCTCCTCTTTGCATGTGCACGTGTCACCTTGGTAAGTAAATATTATTCCTCATTCTTTCATTCTCGGCTAATTGAGAAATGATTGGGGGGGGGGGTTCAAGGATTTTATTACTTTGATTTTTATGGACTTCGTTGGAAATTGATTAGGATCAATTTTAAATAAGTTAGATTTGGCTAATTAGTGCATATTAATAGTACTAAGTCAATTGAATATGAGTACTGTGTTGGTATTTTTATTGAAAAAAATTATTAAAATAAAAGTTTTTATGTTCTAAAATTATTCTATTCTTTTAATTTGTACTTTTTTTTATCCTTTTTATTTGTCACTTTAGAAAAGGTTGGAAAAACTAATATATAATAGTATAACACAAATGTTAAATTCAAGTGCAATTTTAATTAACCATTTAAATAACACTTTTACTAATATTGTATATGTTTGTGTTCATGAATAACTCATAATAGTATGTTAATAAATGTAAAAATTCTAAAGTTAAAGTCCAATTGAAGCTCCACAAAAAAACTCCACCATGATGACGAATAATTTGTTATGGTAATGTTTTCGTTAAATTTTAAAGGAAATTATGTGGCCATTAAAGAAAAAAATCATATAAATCCAAATAACTGAAATCGGGATATGATTAAATTTCAACTTCAATCAAATTAATTACTACTTCTATCCCAAAATATTTGTCCTTTGACTAAATTTTGACCGATGATTACTTAGAAATTATAATGAGTTACAATATAAAATTACCGTCATTGTAACTTTTAGTAAATTATCTTTCTAATGACATCATATTTTAACTCATTATAATTTGTAAGTAATTAACGGTCAAAATATAGTCAAAGGACAAATATTTTAGGACGGAGATAGTAGATTGTACTTTGTAAGTGGTTAACAAAATTCTGATAATATTTACTACGTTTATCTTTTATTTTTAACAATATTCTTGCTTCATACTTATAATACTTAATAACACCTTAAAGAGTTAGTAATTAATTCATTAGTTTTAAAAATAATTATAGTAATTGATTTTATATGCAAGAATTTAACATCACTCTTTTCTTCTCTTTTTATATATTTGTCACAAAATTGGAATTTTCCTTCTCTTTTTATTTCTCAAAGTACATTGTACAAATGAATACTATAATAATCCAAATTGTAAAAATTAGATAATTTAATAATATGATTTACCAAATAAAAAAAATAAATAATATACCTATTTTTTTTTCCGCCCGTGCCTTGCACGGACAGGTCCAACTAGTATTTAGAAAGAGAAAGTGAAGATTAGCGACAAAGAGGCAGAGAACACATATACAACAACAATAGTAACAGCAGACTGTCATATAGCCAAAAAAATTACTTTCCCAGCTAAATACAACTCAAATCCAAATCTTGCTTAATCTAGATTTTGACAAGGGAAAAAATACTTACTTACATAGCTGATTTTAGGAACCAGTAAATCGCATACAGAATGAGACAGTAGATTCGGAAGCCCTAAAGGAAACTGAAATTGAATGATTAGTAAAGAAAATAGTCACATGTCTTCCTGCTGAAACCAATTGGATTGAATATGTGATGTCTCCGGCACAGGGAGGCAGGCAGCCATACAAGAGGAGCAGAGATGGAGGTAGAAGAAAGGCAAGCAGCCAAGCAGGAGTCGTGTGATATGTGGCTGCTTGCTTATTCCCTCTTTTTATTATTAGTAAATGATATACACGCCAATATTAATTTCAATTAATTAATATCAAAATCAAATATTATATTTCATATTATGGTCATAACTGCGCTAAGACATAAAATAATCTTTAACTCAAACACAACCTTTTTTGAGAAAACACAAATACAATATAAACTAAATATAAAAACACATATATATTAATAATACAAATAAAAAAAAATAATCAATAATAATGTTGTAATAGAAATTTAAATCTCTAAGATTTATTTTCAAATGAAAAATAGGAAAGGGGAAGATAAATAGGCGTCTAGACGTGTTTAATATTAATTCAAATCTCTAAAACTTTTCAAGTAAAAAAAAAAGTAAAGAAGACGTAAAAGGGATATTAATTTAAATATTTGAAATTTATTTTCAAATAGGATTTATTGGACAATTAAAACTGGAAAAGTTGACCTGACACGATTACCAACCTGAACCTAATATGATATTAAGCAGGTTTGAGTACAAGTTTTCAACCCGTTTAGTTAAATGGGTTGACTCGATAAGCCCGTTTAATTAAATAGGTTGGGTTCATGTCAAATCTTTCGATACGAAAAACACCTACTAACCTGTTTAATTAAATTGGTAAATGGATTAACAGGTCTATCCACAAATTTGTTTACCCAATTAACCCATTTACTAATAAATTAGGTTAAAACCCAAAACAAATTATGTTATAATTCAATTCTTTTTTGTTTTGTTTGAGGAAAGAAATGTTGAAAATGTTATAAATTTATTATTTTGGTGAATGATCAAGGTATTTCGGGGGAAGACTAATTTATGATCAAAATAAAAGACCAAATCATCCATCAAACATAATTTCTATCCTACTTTGGCATTTGAAATCCAAAAAAAGGAAAGAAGAATTGACAGTCATTTTCATAGCTTCAAAGTTCTAACTTGCAAGGCAAGTTCCTTTGTATAAATACCTTCTTTTCCATTAATGTATTCATCTACCTCATTAGCCTTAGTCTATACAGTAAGCTATTTTTACAATTTGTCCCTCTCTGACTGTTGGTGGTGCAGTTTTCACTGTCAGTGACTTTGATTTAGGCCATAAGGGTCTCTTCCCACCTCTAAATATTTCACTTTTGGCATAAACATGTTAGTAGCTCACAGGTAAACCAGTAACCTGTTTTGAATCCATTTACTTAAACAGGTAAATGGGTACAAATGAGGTCAACCCGTTTAATATTTAAACGGTAAAAAGTTTTAATTTTCAACCCGTTTAAAAATTGGTTCGGTTCACGTTGGAGGATTTTCAATCCGTTTATGTTTGACATGAACACGAACCTGATACAACCTGACCTATTAGCGAACCCTATGGACAATAATAATACGAACTTTTGGGGTATTGACCGATAATAATATAAATAATTTTGTTGGAGAATGATTGTATTAGGGCTTTTCATCGGTTCAAAACCGAAAACGAATAAGGGGTAAAGTCCAAACTGAAAACCGAACAAACCAGTTCGGTTTGGTGTTCGGTTTATTCGATTTTAAACCGAATTTTTTTTGGCTTTGCTTAACTTCGCCACCCTTTTTACTAATGTCGCCCCCCCAAAAGACAAATTTGTCCCTCATGTAACCTTCTCCTCTCACTCTCCTCTCACATTCTCTCTCTAACCTCACTAAGATTTGTATTTGTTTTTGAAATTTAACCTAAAATGTCAAGAGAAGGTGATAATTCAAGTGAAGAACAAGAGGTTAGTTGGTAAATTTTAATTTTTAAAAAATTTGAGTAAAAAAAGAAAATTTCCGAAAAAAATGACGGCTGCCGCGCGCCAATCGAGCCGCCGGCGGCGGCGTTGCCGCACGGAGATCGCGGCGGCGCCGGGCGAATGTCGCACAAACTGTGCGGCACGGGCGGTGGTGTTGCCGTACAGTTTGTACGACATTCCCTGCGGCGTCGTCGCGATCGACGTGCGGCAAGGCCGCCGGCAACGGCTCGATTGGCGCGCAGCAGCCGCCATTTTTTCCGGAAATTTTGTTTTTTTTATAAAAATATATTTATAATATGTTAACATTATTATTTATAATATTTTAATTATAAGTGTTGTTAATTATTATTATTTATAATATTATTATTAAGTTAATTAATATTGTTAATATTATTATTATTATGTTAGTTAATATTATTAATATTATTATAATATGTTAATTATAAGTGTTGTTATTATTATTATAATATATTAATTATTATTTATAATATTATTATTAAGTTAATTAATATTGTTAATATTATTATTATGTTAATTAATAATATTATTATTATTATAATATGTTAATTATAAGTGTTGTTATTATTATTATAATATGTTAATTATTATTATTAATATATTATTATGTTAATTATGTTAATTATTATTGTTAATATTATTATAATATGTTAATTATAATTGTTGGTAATTATTATAAATATTTTAATTATAATTGTTGTTATGTTAATTATAAATATTATGGTCATTAATGCTACAAACAATGTTATTATTATTATTCATATTATTTGTATGTTAATTATTATTGTTAATGCTATTATTATTATTATTAATTATTAGGAATTAGTATCCCAGTTATTATTAGTATGATAATTGTGTTGTATTGTTTGCAGGTTTATTTGGAGGACTTTGGTGGAGACGGCGTTGATTATTCAACGTATTTTGTGACGCAAAATGTTTTTGAGAGTATAGCAGCAGTGCAAGATTGGGCCAATGAAATAGCTGTATGAATCGGATTTAGGTTTGTACGGTCTTCGTATAAGAGAAAAGATGCAGAGAGTCCGAAAAAGTGTTACTTGATATGACCAACACGGGGTGCACACCGGCCACGATACAAACATCGCTGAAGATTAAGTTCCCTACTTCTAAGATAAACGTGAAGCAAGTATACAACGAGCGGGCAAAGATGCGCACCGAGAAATGGATGGTAGGACGCATGCCCAACATTGTCTGTACATGGCGAAAGTCGGCGGGTACATGTCATTTGTTGATTATGATGATGATGGCGAGCTTCGTCAGGTTTTTTTATGTCACCCTTACTCGTTGAAGTTGCTACGTACGTACCCGCATGTCATTCTCATTGACACTACGTACAAGACAAACAAGGCAAAGTGGCCTTTATGTGAGCTGGTAGGCGTGACACCGACTAACCGCAACTTCCAGATTGCTTACTCGTTCATGCGGGACGAGAAGATGGATTCATATGAATGGCTGATGTGGAGGATGCATGAATTGTTGGGTCCTGATTTTATTCCATCCGCGTTTGTGACGGACAAGCAGGATGCTTTGTTGGGTGCTATTGCCAAGGTTTACCCAAACGTGCACCAACTATTGTGCGTGTGGCATATTGAGAATGATGTGGAGAACAAAGTAAACAACCTCACTGGGGGCAAGAAGCTTAGACTCGGGCTTCATTTCAGACATCATTTCTGGAACGACATTGTACATGCGAAGACTGTTGGAGAGTTCAAGCACAAGTGGAACGACATCGTTAACGCGTGGATTGGCAAAACAAACCGATAGTTGATTATCTTACTGGGACGTGGTTGAATAATAAGGAAAAATTTATTTGTGCTTTTACCGACAATGTCCCTCACATGGGGAACACGGCGACTTCTAGAGTTGAGAGCCAGCATTCTACACTGAAGTATTATATCGGCAGTTCTAGAAGCACCTTCGATCGTGTGTTTGCGAAGATTCACCAAAACTTGGAGAATCAACATATTGAGATTAAGAGGGAGCTTGAACAATCTAGGAGCACACACAGGAATTTGGGTAATTGTCATTTCTTTAAGAATTTACACGGGCACGTATCTCATCACGCATTGGACCTGTTGTCGTTGGAGCTTAATAGGATGCTGTCGATGAGGTATGGCGGAGGCTGCGACTTGTGTGATCACAAGGTGTCGAGAACCCACCTCCTCCCGTGCGCGTGTTCTATGGTGGAAATTTATGAAACGGGAGCGCCAATTCAGCTTACACGGATAAACATGTTTTGGAGACAACTTACAGTAATTGGCGATGGTGAAACTCCTAGCTCAAATGATGTTCCATCAGGTATGGACTTGAAAGAATTTGAGCACCTCATTAAACTGGTTCGGGAGAGTGATCCAACAGTTGTACGACACGTAACCCAGGTCCTCCATGGAGAGTTGAATCCCGACAGTCACGATATTCCTAATCCGCAGACAAGCCCCCCATGCCCAGGGAGACCAAAGACATCGAGATCCACGCGACGCAACCCCAGTGCGTTTGAGTTCGGCCGAACAGCGGGTCGGGGTAGCAAGACTACGACGAACTCCTCGAGGAGAAAGGGAACCAATTCTTCATCAGTCGGGATGGGTTCAACAGGTGTGGATTTATTTATCTTTATAACCAATGTTAACCACATGTTTAGGGCTTTCAAAATGACTATACATTGTTGTTTATAACTTAAGTTAATGTCACGCGCAGGTATCCCCCGGATGTGTGAAGATCTGTTCCCGTTCGAGAACGCTTTGCCACATTTCATTATACCATACATCGTTGGCTAGACGGATGTTGGCGCTGATGGCAACTGCGGGTTCAGATGCATAGCCGAGGCAGGTTACGGGGATGAGAAATTGTGGCCAACTGCTAAGAGGTCAATGAGCATTGAGTTGAAGGGGAATGAAAATGAATATTTGAAGGCGTTTTTTAATAGCAAGGACATGTTCCTTGAATCCTTCCATCGGATAGGTGGTCACTTGGTTGGGCCAGCCCCGTACGAGCATTGGATGTCGGCTCCAAATGATTTATTTCCAGCTGCGACACTGATGAACATTATGTGGATCTTCTTTTCAACACCTGCTGGTCCACGAGAGCAGACAGCTGAGCTATGCATATCAGTATTACCCATACGAGGAGGACCTAGACTTACGGCACCTGCAAAAATTTAGGGAATAGTGCGAACAAACAACCACTTCATGCTTATTCATTTACGGGATGACTGCCCTCTACCGCCGGTTCATGTTAGATGGCGAGCAGCTAAAGACGTAAGTGTTGAAGGTTGGGATGAGCCGTTCAAGGCTCGTAATGATAGATGGCAGGCTATTAGGGCCGCTCAACGCCGGTGATGGTTGTAGTTGTACGCTTATGTATTTATGAATGTCTAATTATATGTATATCGAAACGCATGCATTTAATTGGAAATCGTAAAACACAGCACAATTGGGAATGGAAACGCAATGTCAAGGGCAATACAAAATTGGTTCAATTACTAAATACGACAACACTAAGTTTAGGGTACATGCACAACAATGAAATTGATAAACACACTCTACTCCTCCTGCTCATCATCTTGCTGCTCGGGGACCTCGATATGCATCTGACGGCACCAACGCCCGTACAAGTCGACCATCTCATCATACCACCCACGATTAATTGTTGCTGTCTGATCGTTTGGTTGGAACTGATCCCTCCCTTGCTGCACTAGTGAGGCCCAGTCATAGGCCCACTTTTATAAAAATAAAACACAAAATAATGCGGTCAGACCAATCATGATATCCACCATCCCATAAACAAATCAATTAAACAAAATATTAAATTATGCTGAGGGTTTTAGGGTACCTGTTCGAGTGTCGGATGATCATCGACTGTCGATTGGCTGGCAGAGGCGTTGTTTATCAAAAATTTGTGTGAATGTGCCGCAAACCAATCATTGTAAGCAACATCCGCTTCCCACGACACATGTCTTGTGCGGGGCACATCACTCACTGACATTTTGTTGCATATCGGAAACCCCGCCCAGTCAGCGCTGACGTTAGCCTCCACAAATTCCACTTTGTACGGCCTCTTCGCCGGTCGTTCAGCACTCTTCGGTGAAACCAATCTGCGTGGAATATGTTGTAGGTGCCCTAACTGATGGACGACGCGATCGGGCATGTACAACTCAGTGAAGTCGTATGCACGAATGGCGCCCACGTACAACGTCCTTTTGCATGACTTGTATGGGGCAGGTCCGTATGGGGCCCAACTCACACGATCCGTCGTCAACGCATCAAAGCATTGAATTAGCAGCATCATGCCTTACTCTGATTGACCTATGAATCCTACGTGCAAGAAAGCCCAACACGATTTCTATTAGACCTTTTACTATAAGCTTCTCTTTCAAATTCACATTGTCTTGTTGCCCACCAGGCTGCACAATAGAAACACTGCATTGTATCGAACCTGAGACGCTTCTAACTCCTAGAGCACTATATACCCCGCGCAATTTCACTACTAACATTGCGCTACTTTTTGGGAACCAAACAAATAAAGGAGAGTCCATACGACTCATGAAAGTCCTTTTCAGCCATACATTATCAAGTAACAACACACACTCTCCTTGGACACTAACAAGACCCAAAACTCAACCTCATTTTATGACACATACAACTAACATACTAGAACTATACCTTAACATACTTATTACCCTAAACTACCATCACAAATAACCTATTTACTTATGTAGCAACTGGTTGTTGAATACTTCAGTTATTAAATGGATGTGACATAACTATTTATGTCTTCATTTGGAGTTATGAGTAGATAAGTTAGCAATTAAGTTGGATTTGGAATAAATTACCCATACCAACTTTAAATGACAACTCACTTACTAATAACAACCAAAATCATCCAAACTCAACATCCTTTTAATACAACTATATATAAACTACTTGAAATACCCTAAACCCTAAACTTAATCCTCTAAACTAACATCACAATTAATGCTAGTATTTGGATGACAAGCATTATGCCAGTAAATAAAGTAATCTTCTCCCCTCAAAGGCAAAAAACCTCTGTGCGCCGGAAACCCTATTCGCCACCAGAAACGCCAGTGACGTGTAGAGTTCTGTCCCTTCTTTAGGAAGGGTGTGTCGCCGTTTCTTCACCTCTACAGGAGGTGCCTCGGACCCTGGTTAGGGAATTGCAGAGAAGCAAAAGACTTCTTGATACAGAAAGCAAGATTAGGTCTTGTAATCATGGAATTGGAAAAATCAATGCAAAACCTAAGGTTAACCCCTGAGGAAGAAGAAGTAATCGACTTTACTGATCCGGAGGAGGCACCAAGATCGAACAACAAGTAGCACTATGTCTTGTGGGTAAATTGCATACAAAGAGCAAATTCAATGGGAATGCCCTTATGACAACGATGAAAAATATCTGGAGGCTTTCGAACGGGGTGGTGGCTAAAGAACTTGGAGCAAACCTTTTCTCGTTTCAGTTCTTTACGGAGGAAGACAGAAACAGGGTGATGGATGAAGGACCATGGACGTTTGACAACGCATGCTTCTCCTCAAACAACTAGACGGGAATGAGCAGCCATCTGAAATAAACTTCACCACAGCAAGATTCTGGATTAAAGTGCAAGAATTACCGCTGAAGAAAAAGACCAGAGCCTTTGCGGAATTCTTGGGGAACAGAATAGGAAAATTTGTTGATGTTGATGAGGATGACCTTCTCACACATTCCAAATATTTAAAGATAAAGGCAGACATCGACATCACAAAGCCGGTAAGGAGAGGCCTGCGAGTAAAGATAGATGATACACCGAAGTGGATCCCCCTGAAATATGTCAAAATACCGGACTACTGTTTCATCTGCGGTGTCATAGGGCATGTGTTTAGAATGTGTAAAGACTACAAATCGGATATGGCGACGGAGGAGATGCCGTATGGAGTAAAACTTAAAGGCTCGCCCATCAAACGAAAGAGGAGGGGGGAGGTTGAAGAGGAATGGGCTGAAGCTAGGAGGAGATTACTAGAGCTGAGAGGGGAAAAAAGCGTTGCGAGAATCACGAATATAGAGGGGATGAAGGTCCATGAAAACCAGAATAGAGGGCAAGAAGATATGGTATTGGATACTTTCAACAAGCGGAAAGGGGAAGATTTCAGAAAGAGCGAGTTCGGAGAACGGAAAATCAGGTTGATCAAAGAGGGAGGAAGAATTGAATATTCAGAGGCGGAGGTTGGGGTCACCCAACCCCGCCTGTCGCCATGAAAATAATATGTTAGAACTGCCGAGGGTGTGGCAGCCCTCGTGCAGTTCATGCTCTCCGAGCATGGAGCAAGAAATACAGCCCCGACGTGGTTTTTCTCTCCGAAACCATGTTGGAAGCAAGGAGAGTTGAGCAAGTGGGAAGGAGACTGGGTTTAACAAATGCGATTGGTGCTGATAGCGTAGGGAGGTCAGGCGGACTGGCTTTATTTTGGAAAAATGAAGTGGATTTTACCCTACAGTCATACTCTACAAATCATATCGCCGGAGATATAGTGAAAGACGGACGCAAGATGAAATTTATAGGTATGTACGGGTGGCCGGAAACCCATGAGAAATGGAGGACGTGGGCTCTTTTAAGGGAGCTAACGAGAGACAAATCAGTTCCTACAGTGGTTGGAGGAGATCTAAATGAAATTCTGACAGCAGAGGAAAATGAAGGGGGCGCGAGTAGGGGGTTTCAGATGATGGAGCAATTCAGAGAAGCACTACATGACTGTGATTTGAAAGACTTAGGGTACAAGGGGCCATGGTTTACATGGCAAAGGGGGAAAGAAGCAAGCAACTGTACTAGGAAACGTCTTGACCGTTTCATAGCTAATTCCGCTTGGTGTGCAGCTTTCCCGAATGCACAAGCTTGGAAGTTGAACATTCATAAGTCGGATCATGCACCGATATTATTGGAGTTAGACAGGAGACTGTGTGGAGAGGGGCATACTAGGAGGATCCGGAGGTTTGAAAAGTTATGGCTAGAAAACGAAAACTGTGCAACGATAGTGAAGGAAGTGTGGTCGAGTCAGGATGGGGATGTGCTCACCCGAATAAATGATTGCCTCAGGAAGCTAGATGAATGGGGCAAGGCAAATTTTGGATCCCTAGACAAAGATATCCGCAGGTTGGAAAATGATTTGAACCAAGCTCAATTAGGTACTCTCACCCAACACAACATAGACTTGATGGCAGACATCTCGACAAAGCTAGACTCGCTTTATGGGCAAAAGGAACAACATGTGTATATGTGCAGTAGGGCTTTGGATCTGAAGGACGGAGATCGGAACACGAGCTATTTTCATCATAAAGCCCAGCACAGACAAAAGAAGAATGCAATACTGCAAATTTTAAATCAAGAAGGGGAGCCAACCAACGACGAAGGAGAGATTATACAGACCGTATGGAACTATTTTTCGAACATCTTCACATCGGAGGGAACACCGGAAATTGAGCGAGCTTTAGATAGAGTGGATACCATAGTGACTAAACAGATGATAAGAGACCTAAATATGCCATATACTATGGCTGAGATCAAAGCTGCACTATTCCAGATGCACCGTCTCAAGGCGCCAGGCCCAATGGTATGCATGCATTATTTTTTCAAACTTTCTGGCATATTATATGTGATGATGTGGTCGCGTATGTTAAGTCTATTTTGGTGGGGGAAACTGTCCCCTCTGAAGCAAATAAGACTCTCATCACTCTCATCCCAAAAGTGAAAGCTCTGGAGAACGTTACCCAATACAGGCCGATAAGCCTGTGCAACGTGATTTATAAAATAGCCTCGAAAACTCTTGCAAATCGGTTAAAAAAGCATCTGCCAGACATTATCTCGGAAAATCAAAGCGGCTTCGTACTGGGTCGGCTAATAACGGATAATGTACTCGTAGCCCTTGAGATTTTCCAGTCCATGAAGAGGAGAAGTAACAGTAGGAGAGGGACTGTGGCGGTAAAATTAGACATGAGCAAGGCTTACGACAGAGTCGAATGGGCTTTTTTGGAGGCAGTTCTGTGCAAGATGGGATTTGAGAGTATTTGGATTCGGGTAATAATGAACTGTGTGACTTCAGTCACGTACAGGGTAAGGGTGAATAATCATCAAACAGAAACTATCACACCGTCCCGAGGGCTCAGACAGGGAGACCCAATATCCCCCTATCTATTTATATTGGTGGCCGAGGCTCTTTCGGGCTTACTAAGAAAGGCAGCACAAAACAAGAGCATACACGGGGCTAAAGCGAGTAGGAAAGGGCCGGAAATCTCCCACCTCTTCTTCGCGGATGACAGTCTTCTCTTTACTAGGGCCACGCGATAAGAATGCTTACAGGTGGTGGATATCATTAGCAAGTATGAGAAAGCATCTGGGAAAAAAGTCAATTTTGAAAAGTCGGAGGTCTCCTTCAGTAGAGGAGTAGCGGGAAACAAGAGAGAGGAGTTAGCAGGCCTCCTGGGTATGCGGTTGGTTGACAAGCACGGTAAGTACTTAGGGGCCCCAACGTTTATTGGTAGGAAGAAAAAGGATATTTTCAACTCTATCCGGGAAAGAATCTGGAAGAAATTGAACGGGTGGAAAGAAAGAATGCTTTCTAGAGCGGGGAAAGAAGTTTTGATTGAAGCAGTCATCCAGGCGATACCAACGTACATCATGAGTATATTTAAACTCCCGAGCACGTTAGTGAGTGATATTCATTCAATGTGCGCTAAGTTCTGGTGGGGTTCGAAACAAGGGGAACGCAAACTCCATTGGAAAGCATGGGATGATTTATGCAAGCCGAAGTGTTTGGGGGGGCATGGGTTTCAGACGCCTAGACGTGTTCAATGATGCACTGCTTGCAAAGCAAGGTTGGAGACTGATCCAACACCAAAACTCATTGTTGTACCGGGTTTTTGAGGCTAAATACTTCCCGGGAAAATCCTTCCTTCAAGCTCCCTTATCGTACTACCCGAGCTTCTCATGGCGAAGCATATGGTCGACTAAAGCACTGCTGAAAACAGGCCTTTATTGGAGAGTGGGTGATGGCAAAAATATACATATTTGGAATGACAAATGGGTCTTTGATGAGCTTGGCAAACATATAACAACGGAACAACCACAAGACCCAGAAGTTCAATGGGTCAGTGACCTTATAACGGATGACGGGAGGCAGTGGAAGCATGATTTAGTGGAAAACTTGTTTAATGAGAGGGACAGAAACCTCATCCTCGCTATACCGCTAAGCAGCAGGAAGCCGAAGGACACTCTAGCATGGTGTTTTGATAATAAAGGCAAGTATACAGTGAGATCAGCATATATGATGGGGGCAAGCCTCAATCTGGACGACTTTGAAGAATATTGGCCTAAGCTGTGGGAAGCACAATGTATTCCAAAAGCGAAAACGTTCTGGTGGCAATGGATCTCCAATATACTACTAACTAGAGCGCTCCTTCATTGCCGCCATATTACGGAGGACTCAAAATGCCCGAGGTGTGATGACTCTATGGAAAGCGCATGGCACGCCATTAGAGTATGGCGAGAAAATAGAAGAGTTTGGGAGCTGCTGGGAGACATAATTGTGCAAGATACAAGGGACGAGTCCAATCCGAGTGAACTGATATTGCGTTGGAAACAAACCTGTTCGGAGGAGGAGTTTATTACAAACCTGACAGCAACTTGGCTAGTGTGGCGGGCTCGAAACGACTTTGTCCATCAATCAAGACATACCCCTGCCCAAGTGCTTGTGCATAGAGCGAGACAACTGGCTAAAAACAACCTAAAGCTGGCCAAGATTGAGAAGCAGGAAAGCACAGAGATTTCACCAACAACCACAATTATATGGCAACCACCAACAAATCATGAAGTGAAGATGAACATGGATGCCTCTCTCGCAGAGACAGGATGGGTCACAATAGGAGTTGTTGCCAGAGATGCAAGGGGGCAATTGCTACTGGCAGCCTCCGGGAGATGTCGAGCAAACTGGGACCCGACTGTGGCGGAAGCAAAAGCAGGAGAGTTCGCGGTACAACTGGCGAGCCGGTTCAGCTATGACGCAGTTATTTTTGAGTCAGATAGTTTATTATTAGTACAATAGCTGAATATTACAGAACGTTTTTATAGTGAATTTGATCTAACTGTAGAGGACATTAGATTAGCTTTGAGTTTTTTCCACAATAGTAGGTGGGTTCATGTCAAACGGGGAGGCAATCTTGTAGCCCACAATATGGCCAAGGTGCACCCTGTAGGGGAGGAACAAATTTGGCTTGGGGTTTGTCCAAGTCAAATCGAGTCATATGTACTGATGGACCAATTAGCAATGTGATTTTTCCCCGGTTGGTGAATCAAAAAAAAAAAAAAAACTAACATCACAATTAACCAATTTACTTGTTCCATGAAGTAGTTTCAAATACTTTTGAAGTATGCTATCCAACAATTCTAAAGTTGAGGATGATATTCCACAACTTTTCAAATTGTACAATGAATTTCATGGAAGATGTACTTGGTTACATTAACCTAAACCCTATTACTAATCCCGCTTGCTTAACGTCGCTACCCTTTTACATTAACCTAAACCCTAACCCTAAACCCTAAACTATTCCTAATTTCTTGAACGTCCGTACACTAAACAATTTTTTCACATACACTACCCTAACTCATACTGATCTATGCATACTCATAATAAACAAACACATTTTTTAAACACTAAATCATACAAATTCTACTAATGTCACTAACAATCCTATTATTTATTATTAATAAAAAACAACAAATCTACAATGATATATTTAATTATTAATATTATTATTATTGACAATAATAATTACAATTTTTTTTATAAACAATTAACCATATAAATAGACACATAATTAATGTACAAATAACACACTTACAATCCATAATATAATCAAAGTAAACACATAATAATTACTATTATTAACGCATGCTTAACAATAACATTAATTAATCAAATTTTTAATATTAACAATAATATACATATAATAATTATTATTACAAATCACTAACAATAATATTAATAATAACAATATTAATATTTATTTACTAACAATAATATTAATAATAATATATTTAATTTTAATTTAATATTTTTATAATAAAAAATGTTTCGACCGGGCCTACCGCACAAAACGCACGGCCGACAGCGGCCGCGCAGAACGCACGGCAAGTCGTGCCGCCTGGAATTTTTATTTTTATATTTTGCGTTTTTTCGTGTAATTTTCAAATTTAAAAACACAAAAACACAAATTCAAAACACAAATTCGAAACATACCTCAAATTCTTCGATTCGTAGCGTTCGAAATCCCGGGATGACAGTGGTTTGTGGTGGTCGTTGCTTGAGAGCGTTTTCTAGAGAGATAAATTAGAGAGAAGGTGGAGAGTGAATGTTATGAGGTTCAAGGGCAGAGATTGGAAATATTATGCGAAAGGTGGGTGACAATAGTAAAAAGGGTGGCGGCGTCAAGCAAGCGGGATTTTTTTTATGGTTTTTCATCAAATCGAGTCAAACCGATCCGATTAACCGAAACGAATAAAACCGGTTTGGTTCGGTGTTCGGTTTATTCGATTTTGAACCGAATAATGCACACTTTTTATGGTTTTTCATTGGAATCGAGTCAAACCGAACCGATTAAACCGAATAAGGTCTAAAGTCCAAACGAAAACTGAATCGAATAAAAATCGGTTCGGTTTGGACCGGTTCAATTCGGTTCTCGTTTTATTCGGTTCAAAACCGAATAATGCACACCCCTAGACTGTACCAACTATGAACCTATTTTCCAACAATAGTACACCACCGAATTAGTAGGTGTCCGACTTAGCAGAAATATGATGTGTTACTTAACTGTGTGAGATGGAGGCCAAATAAGGTGGAAAAAATATTAACAACAACATTTTTGGCCAATTGAGTAATAATATTAACCAACTTAGCTAAACAATAATGTAAAAGAAAACTTTACTTGTTTTTTAGTTTTGTTGGTTAACACTGCTTAATTGGCAAAACAAAAAAGTGACAATCAATATTTTTGGGACCTGCTCTTACCTCCGGCTCAGAACATTAGGCAATACGTTGTCTTTTCGCCGAATCAAAGACTTACAAACTCGATGGTGTACTATTACTGGAAAATAGGTCCATAATTAGTACTGTTAGTAATCAACAAAATTGTTGATATTATTATTGACCAGTACCCTTAAAATTCGTATTATTACGGTCCAATAATCCTTGGAAAGAAAACGAAGAAAGAGGAGGCTATGAATTTGACCTTATGCTATCAAAAAAATAAAAATAAAATTGAACATATAACTTCTCTTTCCAATGCCAGAGCTGCACGTGACTCTTCCTTCAATCTCCAATTCTCCATCTTCTGAATGTTGAGTCCCTCCCCCCGAGCTTTCCATTCTTCACAATTTGGCATCATCAACACTTCATGAAAATTTCATCTCGGAAGAAAAATAATAAAATAAAAACGCCACTGAACAACCGCCGGGGAATGGGAACCAAGTTACTTGTCTTGTTGCAGTATCCGGGCGAGCATAAGCCCTCTTCTTCCGCCATGGCTCCCCAATTCGTTATTCTAGGGTTTTAGGGCTTACTCTTCTTCACTTGACTGATTTCATTCAATGGGCTGAAACCACGGCTAAATGATTAAGGTAAGCCTTCAAATTCAGTACTACTTCTCTCACCTCAGTGGCCCCCCCCCCCCCCCCCCAACTCTTCCGCTGTTATCTTGGCCTTCCTGTCCACACTGGTACATAGACAAGTCCAGTAACGTAGCATATATGATGTATCCATATGTAGATATACATATACATATACATATACATTCGAATTAGCTTGTGATTAACCTGAGTAACTTCAAGAATCAATCACACCTTAACTTAAGTACAGACATTGAAATTTAAAGTACAACCTTATCGTAAATTCAAATTAACAGCTCCAGCTTGTCACTGTGGGTCTCTAAATAGTACACCGACCATGACATTGTTTCTCTTCGCAAGTCCTACTCACATTTGGTTGCTTACCTTAAACAAAACACACACAATTTTTTCACAGTGTGTCGAAACTCAATACATATATCCTTGTACTATAAAATGTAGGTTATGAAAATTGCTGATGTGCACATTTCAGTTCATTTTACTAAAAGAGAGAGAGAGAGAATGAGTAAGGAAAACACACTACTCATTTATTATCTGTAGTTGAACCCTTTATTGGTCAACACTTGATCCCTTTGGAACTGGGCTCCAAATGCGCAAGTACTCATGGCCTTTTAGTCAATATATTTTACATGTGTGAATATATGTGTGTGTGTGTACACACAATAAATATATATATATATATATCGTATGTACACACACACATAGATGATTTTGTTGCCCCTTATTCTTCTAGCATCAGTGAAAATATAGCCTTCAAGAAACTGACGAAGACTTAGTGTGCATTTGTACTGCAGAAAATATGGTGGAAGAAAAATCTCGTGGAAAAAAAATAGGAGGAAGGAAAATTTGGTTAAAGTAAGTTTCTTTCTATTTTTTGGTTTAAGTAAAATTTTGAAGGAAAAAAAATTGATTTTCCATTCAATTTTCTTCTCCTTGTTTGATTTAAGGAAAAATGCATGGAAGATTAAAATTGGTATTGAAACTTGTAAATATCAAACTTCCTTTTTCTATATCATATGGTGTGATTTAGAGAGGGGGGGGGGGGAGAGAGAGAGAGAGAGGAGCAATGTATATTACATGTACTCGGAGTATGTGCTCCAAGATATATTAAGTGAGCAATTATAATAGCAAAGTGAACAATCATAATAAAAAGAGTCAACAATCATAGTATTTGGAGCACATGCTCCTGGTGCACCTAATAAATTGCAAGGGGTGAGAGAGATTAAAATGGGTGCATGAGAGAGAGAGAGGGAGAGTAAAATTGGTGTGTTAGAGACAAAGTGTTTGAGGGGCGGGGAGAGAATATTAAAATGGGTGTGTGTGTGTGTGTGAGAGAGAGAGAGAGAGAGAGAGAAAGAAAGAGAGAGATTAAAATTGATGTGTGAGAGAGAGAGTGGGGGGAGATAGATTTTAAAATGGCTGTGTATGAGAGAGGAAGAAAGAAATAGGTTGGGGGGGGGGGAGTAGAGAGTGAGAGAGTTGCGAGAGATGAAAGAGAAAAAGGTTAGCCATATTCAATTTTCTCTCAACTTTCGTCTCATTTTTTAAGGGATTTTTTTTTTGGTTTTTCTTATTTCAAATTTTCCATGAACTTTTCCAACTATTTTTTTTTCCATTCCTTTTTCTTCTATCCAAACAAAGGAAACATTCTGATTTTCTAAATTTTTTTCTTTCCACTAATTTTTCCGCAGTCCAAACACACCCTTACTGTCTTATATAGTTATTGTTCTCTGTTCGTGTGATATGAGATGCCTCACAAGGTTTCTGGAAGATTAGATGTGTACTGACTTACAGTTTTCTTCGTCTTTCTTTAAACGATGCTATCATCTCTAGTAGGCACAGTATTTGAAATCGATAGATGCTCTGCTGTAGTCAATTCTCGTACATATTTTTTATGCCCTCTTTAACAACTCTTTTAGCTTTTGGTATCTTTTCTTTGTTGCTGAACATTTGGAATCCCCTCCCTTGAGTTTACTTTTCTCTGAGTTGGAAAATTGTTCTTGTATTGGTTCAGAGATAGATCCGTGTACACTCAAGTAGTGGAATGTTGATTGCTACCTTTTTGGACCTGGCTTGTGTGAAGAATATGATGTCGCAAGAGGGGAGGCATATGATGATGGTGTATGATGATCCTTCAGTTCAGAGATCTTTGTCCATGGATGATACAAGTAGTGCTGATGATTCACCTAATGAGAACCTATTTTCATTGGAGCAAACAAATGATTCAGTCCCATATATTGGGCAGAGATTTACCACACATGATGCTGCTTACGAATTCTACAGTGAATTTGCCAAGAGACGCGGCTTCTCTATCCGGCGCCACAGGACTGAAGGAAAGGACGGGGTTGGAAAAGGGCTAACAAGGCGCTACTTTGTTTGCCATCGTGCTGGAAACACCCCAGTGAAAGTTGCAAATGAAAACAAGCCTCAAAGAAATAGAAAATCTTCTCGCTGTGGCTGTCAAGCATACTTGAGAATAAGTAAGACAACAGAGGTAGGTCTATGGGAATGGCGTGTCACTGGTTTTGTAAATAATCACAATCATGAGTTGTTGGAACCCAACCAGGTTCGTTTCTTGCCTGCATACAGGACAATATCTGATAGTGATAAGAGCCGAATCTTCATGTATGCCAAGACAGGGATCTCTGTGCATCAGATGATGAGGCTATTAGAGCTTGAAAAATGTTTGGAACCTGGATACCTTCCATTTACAGAGAAGGATGTGAGGAACTTAATTCAGTCATTCAGAAAAGTGGATCATGAAGAGGACAGTAAAGACCTCCTCAGAATGTGCAGAAGCATAAAGGAAAAAGATCAGAACTTTAAATTTGAATATACTATTGATTCTAACAACAAGCTAGAGAACATTGCATGGTCCTATGCTTCTTCGGTTCAGTCATATGAGATATTTGGTGATGCTGTTGTCTTTGACACGACCCATCGTTTAACAGCTTTTGATATGCCTCTTGGAATTTGGGTTGGGATAAATAATTATGGGATGCCTTGCTTCTTTGGTTGTGTACTTCTACGGGAGGAAAATTTGAGGTCATTTTCATGGGCTTTAAAGGTAATGCTCTATTATTTTTTTATCTATCTTTTTCTTACACCTGGATAAATTGTTGTTCAACTTTCCTTATTTAAATGAAATGATGTTGGGATTTCTTCCTTATGATAGGTTTTTTTGCGTTTCATGAATGGAAGGGCTCCACAAACAATATTAACTGACCAGAATATGTGTCTTAAAGAGGCCGTGATTGTGGAGATGCCTACTACTAAACATGCATTATGCATATGGTTGATTGCTGCAAAGTTTCCATCCTGGTTTAGTCCTGTTCTGGGGGAACGACACAATGAGTGGAAGAGTGAGTTTTATCGACTTTATAACATGGAATCCATCAAGGAATTTGAGCTGGGTTGGAGGGATATGGTTAATTCATTTGGTTTACAAACTAACAGACATGCCAGCAATTTGTTTGCCTTGCGGTCACTTTGGGCATTGCCGTACCTAAGGAGCTATTTCCTAGCTGGTTTAACTACAGACCGGGCAAAGTCAATCAATGCATTTATTCAACGCTTTCTGAGTGCACAGACTAGGCTTGCGCAGTTTGTGGAACAGGCAAGTCTTTATCTAATAGGATCTCCCTTGATTGCTCTGCAATTACACCAGCACTCTATGCATGTATTGCTGATAAGGATGGTTTGTGAAGTCTTTTGCAAATCTTGAGTGGTCCAGAATAAGTTCTGTTTTTCCTTCTACATGTGCAAGCTCTACTGCTTTCCACAGCTACACCCGCTACCACCCAGCTAGTCTTATCTTGGCTGAGAATCCCTGGCTGCGCTTTTGGGTCTGAGTATTTCTATCAGCCCTATTTTCTGTTCATACTGATTTGAACTGTATTGTTAGAGCACATTGTTTTTAGGCTTTAATATCTTCAAAATAAGGAGCCAAATTTCATAGGAGAGCATTGCCTCACTAATCATAGAATAATAACGAAATTGTACCTGTACTACAGATATCCAAAAATACTGAAACTCACAGTCCTTACCATGGGATAAAAACATTTCACTTTCATGAGGTTGAAGGAGTTATGATGGAAAAAGTAAAAAGTGATCACATATCTTCGTTCAACTTCTAATGTTGATTCTTCCTCTAATTGGTGTCCAAAATGAGAGTCAAGTGTGACTCCGCCTCGTTATTCATGTCGACGATCCCGAAGTCCCTTAGAAGGGTCGGGAGGGTCCCAATAAAGACCCAAACTCCATCCCATGGTTCGGGTTATACTTTGAAGTGACACCGCTCCCTTGATGGCCTAAGTGACCCTGCAAGGACCCTGATCCCCCTTGAAATGGATTCTATAGCTGGGTTTGATTTGTGGAGAAGGGAAGGAGGCTTTAAACGAGCCGGTAATCATAGGTGAACCAAAATGAACCAAACCCAATTCGGTTCAGACTTCCCTTCTTGAAAAAGACCTATGCTCAACTCTTGGGGGTTCAAATTCATCGGCATCCCCATGCGAAACCAAAATCATGAATTCCATTTGAGGGAGGCGTTACTTTACTTGATTTCTTATTTGTAGGCTATACAGATTAGTCATGTTGTAATGCAGATCACCACCTGGCCTGCTCATGAACAATATTGGTTTTGTACTTCATAATGTATTGGTGTTTTTCGTCACATTAGGTTACTATAATATTAGTATATTGCTGATGGTTCGAGGTTTCCACCCTACACAGGTAGCCCACAAAGCTCACTTTTGAGCCAGTATTTCAAAATTCATGTTTAGGTTATAATAGAGCCTAGACTATGCGAAAAATGGCTTACTAAATGGTAATTTACTTCTACAGTTGAGGATGAGGATGGTCCATGCTTTTTAAATATAAAGCTCTGATGGAAACGATTTCTTGGCAATCAGATAAAGTTGTTTACATTTGAATCCCTTCAACCCCGCCTTCCCCTGGTTATGATTGAAATATTGCTAGGCATCTCACTGATATACTGGTCTGTTTTGGATTGGGAATGCATTAATATTCTTTTAAAAATGGGTATAAATCCATCAACTCTGCCTTCTTACAGGCTGCTGTAGCTGTCGATTTTAAAGATCTAGCTGGAGAACAGCAAACCCTGCAACAGAATCTACAAAATATTTGCTTAAAAACCGGTGCACCAATGGAATCTCATGCAGCCTCAGTCCTTACTCCCTATGCATTCCTGAAGCTTCAGGAGCAGCTTGTTTTGGCAGCCCACTACGCCTCCTTTCAACTGGAAAATGGGTTCCTTGTAAGGCACCACACTAAACTCGAGGGGGGCTGCAAGGTGTATTGGAACTCACAAGAAGCCATTATTAGTTGCAGCTGCCACCTATTTGAGTTTTCTGGTATCCTATGCTGTCATGCACTCCGTGTTCTTTCCACTGGGAATTGCTTTCAGATCCCGGAAAGATATCTTCCCCTGAGATGGTGCCGGGTCAATTCTTCAGCCTCAAAGCTTCAGAGTAGCCCAAATGAGCAGCATGTGGAGAAGGTACAGCAGTTTCAGAGCTTGGTGTCTATGCTTGTTACAGAAGCAGGTAAGTCAAAGGAACGTCTAGATTTGGCGACTGAGCAGGTATCACTCATTTTATCACGCATCAGGGAGCAACCAATTTGCTTCTCCCAAGGTATTACAGATGTGGGCATGCAGGGGACTTTACGTGACAGTAGCAGGTAGCCTTGGCTAGCTCTTCTTTTTTGCTGTTGGAACATGCCACGTGCAAATAGCGAGGACACTGACACCAGCCTCTTGCAAGTTTGTACCAGGGTTGCTTGTGAAGCCTGCAAGCATATCTGGGTTACAACCATTGTGGTCAGTGATTTCCTTTGTGGCCTAAAGCTATGCTGTCTGTCATCTTTGCATAATTTTGTTGTCAATATTGTAGTTAAGTTTTATTTGTACTCCACTGATTCACAAATTTGTAAAATCACTTTAGATTCAGAGGGTTTGTTTTTTATTTATCTTTTTATTCAAGGGCACATGCATGCCTGCTTGGCTCCTATGTATGGGTAACGAACGACAAACATTATAGGCACGCTAAGTACCAAATTTTCCATGAGAATCAAGGCCTATCAACTCCGCAGCTATGACATTTTTATGTATGGAAAACCCAAAGGGGTGCTCATTTGTCATGGGGCATATGTAGTTAGGTTGGTTCACTTTACACATGTGGATGATTCATTTCAGACTAGTTTTTGTTTGAACATATGGTTAAGTCATCGACAGCTTGGTTGATTTTCCTTGCATTGCGTTTAGAACTGTTGTAGTAGCTCTATTTATGCGTAGACCCTATTTATCGACAGAAATTTGAAACTATGTTTGCATCGATGGTCATAATTGTGAATGTATTGATCATTTTTTGTATTTTTCTTATTGTTACTTTAGCTATGTCATAAAAATCGGATTGGACCAGCCGGTCTGACCGGTTCAATTGGGAAAAAAAAGCTCAAAACCGGTTGAACTGGGTGGTTCACGGTATGCCACATTGAGATTTTGGTAATTTATTTAAAAGATTATGGTTTTGACTGGTTCAGTCAAGTTTTTGATCGGTTCAATTTGGTTTTTGCCCGGTTCATGTCAGTTTAATTATTTTGGTAGCTTAATTATTCTTGAAGTATATGAAATTTTTTTAACCCATGACTGATTCTTGCCGGTTTTGACTGGTTTAACTGTGATCTGGGTCAACCAGTCTAATATGGCCAAATCGGTCCGACCAGTTGAACCATTGACCTATTGGGTCAATTGGCTCGGTTTTGATAACATAGACTTTTGGGACTACATGGATTACTTTTCATTAGCTAATATAGTTTACTAATTGCATAAATCTAAGTTTATTCACAGAATGTTGCCCATGTTTTTTTTTGTTCTTTGTGCGGATGGTAGAGTGCAATAATGGTATGGTATGGAAGGATAATGAAACGTTTGGTATGATATGGTATGGTAAAATTTGTGATAAGAATGATTGATGTGGTAGGTGAGGAGAGAAGAAGTGAAAGGTTGAGGAGAAAAGTGAGGAGAGAAAAATATGATTGTTATGGTAAAGTGTGGAATGGTGTAGTATGATATGATATGGTATGGTATGGTATGAAAGGAATGCGGTAAGAGTAGTAAAATATAGTAGGTGCAGTGTGGAGCCGCATAAAAGAACATGACCTAATCAATGAATTAGGTTGATCAAACCTCTACAAATTGTCATAATGAATCAAAATTACTGACTTGATATGGAGACCAGACTTTGTCTCAATTTTGTATGATTATATTGTAATTTAATTTATTTTTAGGAATTCTGGTCAGTCTATCATGTGATAGAACACATTTTATCTCTCCAAAATGTCTCATTCCCTTCCATTTCTAAGCTTCTCACAAAATGCCTTACATTTCTCATCATTTCCATCTCAAGAGCCTCTATTTTCAACCATTTCCACATACATGAACTCATTCTTTTGAAATTCATTTTTTCCGCAAACTCCCGGTGACTAAATCCTTTTGGTGAGCTTATAGTAAACTCTGTAAGCTTTTCAACAAATCTTGAATCATCTTAATCGGATCTCGAGTGAGGGAGTTATGGTTGTTGTAGGTTGAATTGTCTTGTTAGTGCCAGTAACCAGCTGGTTAGTTGATACATGCATGACCCCTCGACTTTGAGTTTGGGATACTCTCAAGGGGCCTGAGGCTCTTAGGAATCTAGTTAGTTTCAGCGATAATAAAGAGGTGGAATGAAGTATTTCTATGTAATTCTGGGAGCGAAATGGATTTCTGTCTTTCACTTAATACATGGGAAGAAGATGAGAGAATATATAAAGAGACAAGAAGGAAGAACCCAAGATAACATAAGTGACGTGAATGTGTCATAATCTAACATGTCTGGTCGCCCCAAGACCAAACGACCAAACGAAACGTTGCTAGGCCACGATCGTGTAGTCTGACGATATGATCGTATCCCCTTGGTCACTCAGGTGCCCCCTCGTCCAAAATAAGGCGGCACAATCACGTCGTTAATCAACACGCCTCTGTTATCCATCTAGAAGGCACGACACCATCGTGTCATACAAAGACATGATTGTGTCATCATGTCATGTTTCGTAGCTTGTATTTTTCCCTTTTAATCTTTTGCAGAATTATCTATACCCATGTGATACCCCTTTTACCCTCCTTTAGTAGTTGTATCCCCACTATAATTAGGATTTTATTTTGATTTAATATTAGTTTAGGTTTGTAATTAGGATGGGTCATTAAGGACCTTGATGTAATTTTCCTTTTTCGTGGGGAATAATTCAACCCATATCCTATATAATATAAGGCATATGGCTAGAAAGAGCAGAATTTTTGATGTTGTTTATTGAATGAAGATGTTGATTTTTCATTTCTCTCAAATCTCTATTTGATTTAGCCATTGTTAATGGTGAGGCATTTGGAGTGCCTTTTTTAGAGTGTTGAGTGCAGTTACTTTATCTCAACATTTGGTGAAGATTCTTGGTTCTTTGAGGAGTGAAGTTGGTGGTGATCCTTTACGCTTCCTTCTTTGGTAGACTTTGATCGTTTTGACCCTTTATTAATAATCATATCTTTATATTTCTTGTAGCTAATTGTAAAACAACAAAAACAGTGGTATTTTAGGGTTCCTTTGGTTCCTTCCGGTTGAGCTAAGTTGAATGGTGTTTTGTCATTCCTTGAGCCATCATCCTTGTTTATGAAGACAAACCTTTAGGGTTGTAATAATGCATCATTAATTTATTAAATATCCATTTTTCTCAGCCCTGGCCTGGATTCGAAAAGAAGAGGCACATGTCAAATGTTCGGCCTATACCATCTAACCAGCTGGTTACATAGATGTTCCATAATATGTCTTCTCCCTTCCTTCTTAGCTTAGAGCGCGTTTGGTTGGTCAAAAATCCTGAGAAATGGTCAATTTTCTCAAGTTGACTTATTTCCCCCACGTTTGATTGTATATTGACCTTAGAAAATTTTTTACCGAGGACCCACCGTTTCTTCATTTTTGCTCTATTTCTTCATGGATGACATGATCACATCATTGGATGACATGAGAGTGACCCCCATGCGGGAAGGGAGGGGGGTCACGATCGTGTTTCTCGATACACCTTTCAACCTTTGGCTTTGAGGGGGACACGAGCGTGTCATTGAACGACACGATCGTGTCCTCTTCTTCCTTGGCTCTTTTCTATTTCATGTTCCTCCATCTGATATTCCAACTCGACCCTTGGGCGAGGTGAATGACCATGATGTTATAAGGTTGCACAAAGGATCAGAATACCGTCGGGTTGATCTTCCTTGGATGGAAATGACTGAAATACCCTTGGTTGATTCTTTTTCCGTTGGCGCCTAAAAAATAAGAGTGAAGTGCGACTCCGCCTCGTTATTCATGTCGGGAATCCCGAAGCCCCTTAAAAGGCTCAATAATGGCCCATAAACACCTAAAAACATCATCCCATGGCCTAGGGTATACTTTGAAGTGAACACCATAATGGACTCCATAATCGAGTTTGATACGAGGGGAGGGAAGGGAGACCTTCAGCGAGCCAAAAATGTATTGAACCCAATATGGTTCAGACTCCCCTTCTTGAAAAGGAGTTGTCCTCAAATTTTGGGGTTTCAAATCTATCTACATCCCCGTGCAAAACCAAAATCACTGTTCGTTTGACGGGTGTATTTGTCGTATCTACAGGGAGTTGGGGCTTTCGAGACCTAGGAGCTAATCGAGCTCTCACCAACTAAGTTGTACTTGGATGATTTTGGATTTTAAGAAACTACTAAAATAATGATAAAAATAAAAGCCACAACTGAAACGGAAAAGGTTCGGGGGTGAATCGAGTTGCCTAACCGGTTCCCAATCTCGGGATAGTCATAACTAGTGGGAATAGTCTAGCTCACTAAGTGGATTTATTGCTTAGAATAGAGCCACATAGATCCTCTCTTCCAAGAGTGATCTATTTAACTTGTCGAAGCTCCACCATGGAGCATTGGTAGTAAAAAAAGCAATTCCCATTTCCACGAAAATGAGATTAACTCTCTCTTCCCTCACTTCCAAACACAAGTATAGTGGGTTGGTAAGCTTCTGAAAACCAAACCACCACTCGCAATTGGAAGATAAGTGTGAGAACTAAGTTTGCTTAACTAATCTCTGCTCTAAATCATAGTATAATGTGAAAACACCGGTGTTGCTCTTTTCACAGGGAGCAAGGGGCCTTGGATCTCTAATGTTTTCAGTCTAAGTTTAGTTTAAATCACACAAGCACGAAGAGAGAGAGATTAGACTAAGGTTAAGGAAATCACCCAAGCAAACTATGTTCGGTCTTGACAATAGAAAGAAAAAGGTTCGGGGGATCATAAACCACCTAATAGGTTCCCAATTTCGGGATTTTAGAAACTAACGGGGATAGTCTAGCTAGCTAAGGGATTTATTTCTTGAAAAAGGCCACATAGATTCTCTCTTCCAAGAGTAATCCAATTAACTTGTCAAAGCTCCATCATGGAAACTTGGTAGTTAATTGAGCGATTAATCTTAGTTAATGTCATTCCACTTTTATGGAAATGAGATTAACCATCTCCTCCCTCACTTCCAATCATAAGTATAATAGATTGGTAAGCTTCTGGAAACTAATCCACCACTCACTAACGGAAGATAAGGGTGAAAACTAAGCTTTGCCTAACTAATCTCCCCACTAATCACCTAAATCCTCTAATTGATATCCCATTAGGGGCATAATCACCCCCTAACCCAAAGGAGTCTGGCATACTATCATTTTAAAATAATAAGCAACACACAATTTCCCGAATCTAATCATGATACTAGCAAGAATAAGATGATCAAAACCAATAACAGTAATCAACACTTAATCTAGATATGAAGCAACCAATTAGAAAGCAAATAAACAATGCATAAGAGAGAGAAACAAAATATTACCAAAAGAGGATGGAAATAAGGTTGATGTAATGAAGAAGAATCCAAAATATTGCCCAAACTTCAATAGAGAAAGGTCTTGTATTAAATGAAAATAAAGTATTTAAGAGAGAAAGTAAACTCTAGAATCTAGTACTAGAATGATGTAATAAAGATGAGAGAGAGAATAAAATGTTGTGCTAAGATAGTCTTTAACTATGTTTAGCTCCCTAATCAAATAAAACAACAAAGCTTATATATACATATATATATATATGACATTTACTAAACAAAACATAGTCATTTTGCCTCAAATGAAGATGTTCCAACAGTTCTATCGCGAACGAAACGACAATTTGGGTGATTCTCAAAATCTCATCCGGAGATCACTCGCGGGCGCGACATAAATGTCATGGGCTTGACTGATCTGGGTACATTCAACCACCGCAACTGTGACTAGGGTGCATCTGGGCGTGACGCTTAAAGATTTAAGCGCCACGAGCGTGACTTCACTGTCGCACCCGTGACGCGGCACGCTTCCAAGTTTTCTCTCCTCGGGTTTCACAGGCAAGACATTAACCGTCGCCCTCGTTACACTGCTGTAGATGGAAATACTTGTTTGGGGGTCATGCCCCCGACTCACCAGTCACGAGCATGACTTCCTTTTGCTCCCCTGGCCTTGATTGTGGTGGGGGAGTCGCGATCGTGACATCCGGTGTCACGCCCATGACTCCCCCGATTTCTTCAACTTGAACTTCTCCTTGGCCTCGGGGTTGGATTCTACCTCCATCTTCGCTCGGGGAGCCTCGATTTCCTCCCGAGTTACGTGCTTGGTCCGTTAAGCTCTAAAACTTGGCTCTTTGCATTGTGGTTCTGTTAGTTTTGCGCCACATGTTTATTTCCGCCATCGGAACCTAAACATGAGTGAAAAGTGAAAACTAACATAAAATGCGTACTTTATTGCGGGAACGATCAAGAGTATTAAGTGAACAAAGAAATATGTCGGCTCAAAAATGAGCCTAAACCCCCCCCCCACTTAATCGTTTGCTCGTCCCAAGAAAAAACACATAAACAAAATAAAAAGTAAGCAAGAAAAAGGCATCTAACTCACTGTCGTAGGAATTAGACCTGTCAATCTTTGACCTGACCGAAAACCCGACTCAAACCCGCCCATAAATTCTGGGTTTTGGACATGATTTTCTCGACCGAACCCGAAAAACCCGCAAATTAGTGGGTCAAACTCGAACCGCCCGTTTGACCCGGATACTTTATTTTTTATGTGCAAATCTATTAGAATTTGTGACTTTTCGTTGGAATTCATAACTATGAAACTATAATTGCAACTCATTCATATGTTATTTCTCTAATTTAAGTTGAAACATTTACAATAATCTATCAATACTAGAAGATAATCATATTTTATTATGTATATTGTACCAAAATTTATATTTAGAGACATTTTTTAAAAGAAAAAGCAGAAAAAGGTCGCAATCATAACCCGTTGGGTTGACCCAAAACTGGAATACACCGCCCATATTTACCCGAACCCAAAATAAAAGAGAGGGATTGGAACGAGCTTTCCAAAATGGAGCATCAAAGCATCAAACGATCTCGGCTCGATCTAGAATCAACAAGGAAACAAAGAAAACAAATAATGCAAGCCTAGTCTATATTATCCTAAGCTATATGCAAAGACAAACAAAAGGAACACGATCAAATGGGCAAACAAAAATGAAAAACAAGCAAAAATTATGCACAAATATACATTATAAGGGACTTCCCCAATCTCTGCCTCGATGTTGTTGAGGAGAGGATTAGGGGTGGGACCATGTATCATAAGGTCCTATACTCACATAAGGCCAGGTATAGACCAACTCACTAACCACAACCAATTGATTTGAAAACATTCAAAATATGAATAAGGAAGGGACGGGACAACAACACCCTCGGAGCACACACAAACTATGAGCAAGGTTCGACTACAACACACAAACGACGCCCCCCTACACACACACTGGACATGCAAATCAATGCAATGATCAATGAAAGAGAGCAAAAAGGGGGCAGGGAACCTCACAGTCGATGGCCATGACCCTCGGGAGCGTTGGAGGTGGAAAGAGCGGGTGTTGCCATTGGGGTGGAGTCGGACGGCCGCCTTCCTCCTTATATTAATGATAAGCCAAATCGGTGAGCACCCGATCGTGATGGTGCGTCATCGAAGATTGATGGTAGAGGGAGCCCCTGATGTCCTCAAGAACCGAGTTTTCCTGCTGAAGTGTGGATTGGACATCCTGAATAAGTGTGTGTTGCTCCTAAACCTCGACCGTAAGGGTCTCAAAACCATAATAAAGCTCATTAAGCTCCCGTTGCATCTCACGATACAGCTAAGGCTCGTGTTGCGCGCCTCCTTGCTCACCATATTCTTTCCCATAGCCTTCTTTTTACTCCTCCTTATCACCTTGCTTGAACTGCCCTTCCTCATCTTCTTCTTCCTCTTCTTCCTCCTCCTAGTCCCCTACCGCTCTGACCCACCTTCTAGAACCACATTGCTCCCGCAAGACCAATTCTCCATCCTCGAGATGTCAATGAGGCAGAGAGCATGGTCGGGGTGAAGAGTGGCCTTGGCAGGGTAAGGCTTAGTCCCATGAAGGTAAAGCATAAAATGCTTCCATTGTTCAAAGATCTGCATCTTCTTCATGCGGATGTCGTCTAGGGACTGGGGAAGAAAGTGCGGCGAGCATTTCTTCAAATAATTTTCAAACCCCACGCGCTCGAGGAAGAAACATATGACATGACCCATCCCGATTGTGAACCAGGAGTTTTTCTAGCTGGACTCCTTGAACTGATGGAGGATACATGAGCTCGTGTTGACTTTACTCCCCGTCATCACATCGTAGATGAGGAATAGGTCATCCTTCCTAACATTTGTGCGCCCTTCATCCCACCTAAAGATTAAACTCGTCACAATCCAGTGAAAAATCCGGACGGTTGAGTTACAAAAATCCCAAGCCTTAGAGTTCTTAGGATGATGGTATCTCGCTAACTGCCCCTTGGATTCTATTGGCATCCTCCTCCATCATGTCAAGGATTTCATAGTCGTGTGCTCATGAAAAAACACCGATTCCCCATACATCGCCCCATCCTTCGGTAATCCCATCCTTTCATTGAATTCATCTAGCGTCTACCTAATTTCCCTATTTGCCACCCATGCAGTGAAGCTTGTCGTGCTATGACCGCCCGCCATAAGTTTAAAGGAGCTCAAAAGCTCCAAGATAGGTTGGCCAATGATGGGGTTATCGATTTGTACAAAAGTCTCCGAACCCATCCCTCGAATAAGGCAGTCTAGACTTGGCTTGCAAAATAGGGCTTCTACTGATTCAGCGTGAGACAAGTCAGGCATGCAAATTTTTTTAGTCTTAAAATGCTTGTATATATGCTTGTGGAGTGGGTTTTGGGTGGTGAAATTTTCTTTTTTTATCATAATGAAGCAATTCAGTACACTGAGATCGAATTTTGGAGTTACCTAACGAAGATCCTGCCTTGAGTTGAGGCTCAGGGTTGATACAGGCTCGTTTACTCGATCGTGGTGCCATTTACAAGAATGAGAAAAGGATGAAGGCTTGAATTCAAAGCTTTTCTTTCTCTAATACCAAACTCACCCAAAAGGGCATTCAAATGCTAGAGAGAGAAACATGAGGAAAAGATGTGATTTGAATATTTTGGGGAGTTTAGAGGGGTTAAGAATGGAGGAGATGGAAAATTTGAAGGTCAGATGGAAGATAGAGAGAGGTGTGATGGAGGTTTAAGGGAGGTGAGAGGGAGATTGATGGAGGTCAAGGGAGGTTGAAGGTGCTTCAGGTAGTTGAGGGGTCGCGAGGTAGGATGGGGCACAGGGAGTCGCAGGGTGAGGAAGGAAAGAGAAGAGAACTAATCTATAACCTGCGACTCCTTTATATACTCGGGCTTAAAATAGGCAAGTTACGAGCGTGATTTGGGTTGTCGCGGTCGAGACATGCCTGGGAAGGGCGATTTGGAGAAGAGAAGCGCGGACCATTGTGGCCCCAATAAGGGTAGTCGCGACTGTAACGATTGAAGGCGGAAGAATTAGGATTTGAGAGTTTTGGGAGGTTGTGGGGTAAATTGAGGAAGTCGCGGCCGTGACTCACCTGAAGGGGAGAAATCCTAGGTTCGGAGTCACGGTCGTGAGCGTGACCTCACTCGAGAAAAAACAGGGGAAATTTTGTTGAAGGGACGTCGCGATCGTGACATATATGTCGTGGGGTGACTCGCTTGAAGAGAGAAAATCCTTCGAAGGAGGGTCTAAGGGACTCGCGACCATGACGGGGGTGTCACGAACGTGACTTCCCTCTGGCCCTTTGCCACCTAATTCCACTAAAACCTAAAAATTTTCTAAGGCATTTTCCTTCTTCCTCCTTGGTCCTAACTCCTCTATACGTAAGTATTTTCCTCTAAATTCATCTCACTCACCAAAAAGCATATAAACTCCATCAAAATCACAACAAGCTCCAACACTTTTATTTTTGAATTCTCTTACTTTTTTTTTATATTTTCTTTTTTTCTTTCTTTTCATCATTTTTTTCCTTTTGCTTTCCCTTCTTTTTCTTGTCTTGTGTTTTCTTTTGCTTCTTTCTTTTGCTATATTTTTCATGCTTAAAACTAATTCCTCATAACAATACGAACTATGGGTTGCCTCCCATGCAACGCTAATTTTAGGTCCTTAGCTTAACCTCGGTTCTATTCATCCTTCATGAATATCGGGGAGATGAGTGAACATCGTCTCCACATATTGCTCATCCAAGAAATAAGGTTTGAAGCAGGATGAGTTTACCTTATAGATGCCTCCATTTTGTTTAAGCTCGGTTTTGAGCCTAAATGTATCCTTTTCCTTTGGCATTTTTCTTGTTCCACAAATATTTATAGTATTTTTATGTTACTTTTCTTCCCTTTTAGGTTTCTTTAGCAATAATATGCATTTGGAGGAAAAGTGAGCAGAAAAAGGTAGAACCGGGATGAATTGAAGGATAGATGAGCTTTGAGTATGAACCCCGTGGAAACCCACCTCATGAAGGTGGAAGCAAGGACCTTAGACTCAGGAAAGGAGAGACCTTACGACCGTGACACACTGAGTCAAGGTCGTAACAGAGCCCTCTCGGGGCTAAGAAGAGGAAAGTCAAGCAACCTCGGACAAAAGGGGTCTCACGATCGTGACATAAGCCCTCACGGTCGTGACACATCAGAAGGGGAAAAACTGGGTTTTAGACTGAATATGCCTAACGGTCATGACAGACACCATCACGACCGTGACGCCCTGTTTCCGCCGACTTAATTTCGAGGCCAAAACGATTGAGTTTTGACCTTTTTCCTCTATTGTATAAATAGTGAGTTTCGACTTTTTCTCCAGCAGCATTGATTATTAGGTCTTAACTTTAGTCTTAGGGTTTTAGCTTTTCGTTTCAGGTAGGATTAGATTAAGGGTTTCTCCCAATTGAAGATTCATTACGTTTCAATTTAGCAATTTAGGGTTTATCTTTGTATTTGGATTTATCATTACGTAGGACCCGGAAAAATTCCTGTTCAGGAATTTTTTTCGGATGTGCTACTTAATAATCGGGAGCCGACTAAGGTTGCTTAATCCTTAAATAAGGATAATTTTACTTTTCGAAAACATTTTCGAGAGGAGGGGCTTTTATTCCTTTAAGGACGAATTTAATTATTAACATACATGAAATTATACCGAACGATTTATTAATGATCCTATATTAATTCTATCCGAACTTGGGCCCGAGAGAGAGGACGGACCACCAGAAGGGGTCATAGGCCGCATGACCTATCACGCTCCTTCTGCTGGGCCCGCGCCTTTCTGGCCCAACAGAAAATGGTGAAAATTATCATAGGCCATGCAACCTATGACAATTTTTATGCCATTTTCTTTTGGGTCGGCCACGAGTTAGGACAAAAATAAATATAAGATCATTTTATAAATTTTTTGGTGTAGTAAATGTGTATGTATAATAATAAAAATGATTATAAAGACGAGTCGTCAGCCGATTTAAGGAAATCGATAAACCAAAAAGAAATAAAATAACTCCGGTCTACGAACCCGAATTCTGAGTCCGAGGGCAAGGTTACGAATTCAAGAATTAAGATGATTCACGAATCCGCCTGTTAGAAAACAGACTCTACTAAAATCGAACTTGAAATGAAATGAGCGGGGAGAAGTTTTAAAATATTTCACAACGTTATATTCTTGAACATGCAACATTACAACATGATGTCTCTACAAAATATATACAAGTAGGATTTAAATCGTAAATTACCTGATTAAATACAATGGTAAAGATGAACAAACCTTGCTAGATAGTGGATAAGGTGGAAAAGAAGATCATTCCCTTGACTTGGCCTTGGTTTAGAGCTTGGATGAAAGGATGAGTGTAAGGATGGCTAGAAAGATGGTGTGTGGATGATAGTATGGTGATAATGATGATGATTATGTGAGAGGATTAGAGAGGGAGAAGGGACAATAATATAGAGAGAATAAAGAGTGAGTGTATGGAGGTTTTTTGGTGGGATTAGTTGATGAAATGAGGGTGGAATGATGGGGTATTTATAGGTGGAGAGGTGAGGGATGAAGATGGAAGGGTGAGAGACATGATCCGAAAATCATGCCTCACCATGCAAAATCATAGGTCACACGACCTATGATGATTTTCTTGGTCAACAAGGTCAATCTCCGAGGCTGTGATCAAGGGATGTGGATGGTGATTCTGGCGCCAAATTTAAATACAATGCATAGGTTAAGCGGCCTATGGAGTGCAATCACACAGCTTGCTGACATGGCAGCTGGCAATGGACCGGGTATTAAAATAAAATAGGCTAAGTGGCCTATGCTTCATGTTATGGGCTGGGTTTGCTTACTAGGCCTGGTTCCTGGGCCTGGGAGTTGGTGTAGGCCGCTTGGCCTATGCAACTGCCTAGTCTAATTTCAAACGGCCATAATTCCTTCATCCGGACTTCGATTAAGGCGATTCAAAAGGTGTTGGAAAGCTTAGGATGTGTACTTTACTCTCATCAAAAGAAATAGGGCCAATGAGACCTATGAAAAAAAATGGGATTCGAAATGGTGGACAAATGTATGTGGAAAGGGTGGAAAATGGAAGGCTTTTTGTAGTGGATTGGCCTAGTAGCTTTTGATTGAGGAAGGCCCATTGGATTTGCTTTCATTCTAGCCTCTTTTCTTATTGTGCTTGATTTGTACACTTATCCCTGGTACAAAATCCGGTGTCTACACATTGTTGTTTCAATTTATACCTATATTTGGAGAATCAATCAGTATCAAATTCAAGTAAGTTTCTTCTTCTTCTCTCTTAATTTCAATTTCATTTAGTTTAATTACTTATTTGATTATCTTGTTTATAATTTAATGAGTTGATTAGCATTGTTATGTTAGCTTTTGAAAGAATAATGTTGAATGTTAGATTTATTGTTGAAGTAGTGGTAGTTGTGAATATGTGTTGCTAGTTTCCTCTAGGGTGAGGGGGTAATTAGGACCCCTAATTGGTGATTAGACATGAATTAGTGGGATTAAGGTTATCTTGGAGGTAATTCAGTGTTCCTTCCTCTATTTCCACTCAATGTGGAGGATTTTGGTGCCGAGAGGTTATGAATCCTTCCCCAAACATTGAGTTGGAGATAGAGGTCGGAGTAATTAGCTCCTAATCCACTCTAGCAAGGGATTTTGGAACCGATTAGATTGAATTGCGTTCCTATCAAAGGTCGTCATATGTGAGAGTGATGACGGGCTTTGGGAAGTATGCATCAATTTACCACTCGAGATAGGGAAATTGATGCTAGTTAAACCATGCAATTCCCACACTTGATAATTGAATACCGATCATTCCTAAAACTACGAAATCCATGCTTAGGTTAGGTTTGGTGGATTCAAATGATTTGGTGAATTGTTTTGCACTTCCTGCCATACCTCTCCATCAGATGTCGATAGTCTTAATATCGAGAGGTGATTGATTATCTCTCAACATTGAATTGGAGGGTTATGGATGGATTGACTAAATACTAATATACATTGGCATGTGATTAGTGTTTAATTAGGAGAATTAGGCCATTATGCTATCTAGAAACCATTCATATGGGAATAGTGATGGAATCTAGAGAGTAAGCATTGAATTCTAACTCTAGCAAGAGAGATTTAATGCTAATTCATTCGCCTAATTCCCGGTTGAATAACTTGCCTATGAATCATTCCTAAACCTCATTACCGACCTATTTTCTCTCGTTAGGAGGCCAGGTAATACCCCCGAGCTCTTTCCCTTTTTAATTGTAGCTTTTCTTTTATCTTTTAGCCCATGTGTCTACCAAACACCCAAAACCTCGAACATTAAGCATAGAGGTGAGATCTCGTTAGATTCTTAGGTTCGGAAGCCCCTAATTCCTATGGATACGACAATTACACCCGCACTATGCTACGACAATTCCACAGAGATGAATGAATTATCGAGGAAGAGGGTGAGGAAAAGAGAGATGAAGGGTATATTAAGTTAAATTAGAGAGGAAAAAAAGGGCATTTTCGTCTTTTTCAACACATTTCATCGGATTTCGGCCAAAATAGTCGTATTGTCACCCATGACCCATTTAGTTAAATATAATGTCACCTGGGAATCCAATATTGAAAAGTGGTGTCCTGCCAGTCAGTTTCCAAAAATGTGTGCACCCCCAACAATATTTTGAAATTCAAACTATTAAACTTATCAACGTTTATCTGAATCTAGATACATCTGACTCGTATTTTTAATGTCAAAATTGCCCAAATCGGAAATACACATGACCTATATTGGCCTTGTTGAGCAAAAATTTAATAACATAAATTGCCCACAGAATCTCCCGACATATTTTTGTGTACGTCAGTTTAATATTTTCTTTGAGTATGACCCTATTCAAGAGGATGAACCTCCTTAATTTTTTTTTTTGGCATGAACCTCCTTAATTACTTCCCCTTTTGGGAGACCACCTTTTGATTCTGACTCGCCTTGTTTAACTGTCTTTCCTTCTTTTATTTTATTTTTAGTCGCGATAAATTTATATCAACCTTTATTTTCGACCCATAACTTAATTGCATCAAATAGTAGCCGAATAGGCACCTTCTAGGAATGGTACTACCCGCACACATTCTTCATGTGCAAGTTAGGGGGAAATTTAGTTAATTTAGAATTCGGGTTGTACTCACTATTTATTGTGAGCTGCATGCGTACCCTTTTGAGGGGATCAGACCGATCGTAGTTCATTTGAAAAAATTTTATGTTTATCTGGGTTTGATTTATGTTAAATTAATAACCGTTATTTTTTTGACCCATTTTTTATTATTTGGGCAGCTAAATAAAGTCAAGATAGGGCTTGAATTTGTTACGAAATTTTGGCCAAATTAATATTGTAGTCATTCTGTTATTTAACGTTATTTTCCGACTTAGTCTTTCATGGGGTCAGATGATTTATTTTGACTTGTTGATTACGCCCATAGGTCATATTTATTTTCATGGGCTTTCTATACGTGCTCTTGTTGAGATTAAATCGATGTAGTTTTAGACCCGTTTTGAGTTTGCAACTCGAATAAAAAAAATTCGAGAGAAAATTTACGAGCTTGAAGCTTTTAATTTGGATAACTTTTAGTCCAATTGACAGACTTCGGATTTTGAAGGTATAATTTTGTGGGGTTTGAGTTTAGCATGTTCGGTTACTAAAAAAATAAAAATGTTAGTAACCGTAGACGATAAAAAATTTAGAATCCAGCTTTTTTAGGAATGAGGGGGAATTTTTTTAGAGCTACTTTTTGGCTCGGATTTGGTCCCTTTGAAGGACTTGAAAATTGACAGCGAACTCGTAACGGGGTTGCCTAGTCTTAGTTACAGAAAAACGTTTTGTTGTTACAAAGCCCTATAATCCCGAAATTTGCCCCTTTTAAGAGCGAGGGGAAAAATGTGAGTTCTGAAACTATTAAACTTGGTTTGAGTCCATTTGGCAGGCTTGAAGTTTAACAGGAAGAAACCTGTAACGAGTTAGCTTGTTTACAGAAAGACATTATGTACTATAAGTCTTACAAACTCAAAATTTGACCCTTTTAACAAAGAGGGGAAAATTGTGAGCTTGATGTTTTATTTGACCCAAAATTGGTCCAATTGGTAGACTTTGGATTTTAGACAAAATGGGTTGTCATTTTGTTTGCATCGATCATTGGATTGAGTCACTATCAACAATTAGATGAATGTTTTATGTATGTGTCCAAACACACAAATGCAAACAACTGTCGAGAAACATGTCCATAGTTTGACATTGTGTTGATTTGTCATCCAACGTATCAAGGTTAAATTTGTACAATAATTATCCACTCTCAAGCTACCATCTGCAAGACCTTCCTCCCCACATTATCATTTTCCAATTCCTTTCATTCAAAGGAAAAGTCCACGTGCCCCTTAATTGCTTGAAGCACAGATTAATGTCACTACAATTTTTGGCCTCTAGTGTACATTAATCCTGTAAACACCAAATTTTCATTAAAGATGAGAATAATGAAGGTTTAGTTTAATTAATTTGGACTAAGTTTCTTGTTTTAGTCCACTTTGTTCAAGACCAAATACCTTCCCAATTGATTTACAGGAGTAAGTTTGCATCTAGTCCAAAATTGTTAACGACGGGCTGGACTTGTATCCGAAAGGAGATAGAAAACAAGCCAAACTTTATAATTTTTGGTGTTTCTTGATTCCTGTTTAATGTAACATTAAGTACACATACTTCATTAATTGTTAAGAAACAAAGCCATAATTTTACATGTCTTGGCCAATTAATAAGCCCATTGAACGACATTGGTGCAAAATAATATTCTGACTTAATCTTAATTTACAGATCCTCTTAATGAGATGTACTCTCATATCACCCTTTATAAATGATCATCATCAATTTTGTAAACACAAATTTCGAGCCTGGAATAAATAAAGACAAGAAATATGAGAAACAAATTAATTTGTATTAATATTTGAATGTATGCGGGTACAATCTCTATATTAAATGCAATAAAGTGGTCCTCTGATTCAATCTCCTGAAATTTGGTTGAGCCGAGGGCGCGAACGCTTGATCTCGATCTCAAATGCAGGTCTAGATGAAGAACTCTTGTAGCAGTTCTTGAGCTGAAGGTCTTGAACGTTGATCCTTGCTTGATAGCTGAAGATCTTAAGTAGTAGTTCTTCAGGTTCTTGGATGCGAGGGCTTGAGTGCTTGATCTCGATCGACAAACCAAACGAAGAAGATGACTGTAGTCTTTGATGTGAAAAATAGAAGCTGTCGAACTAGCAGACGTTGGTCCTTGGCGCTTGGCAGCTGGAGGTCGCTTGTAGTTCGATCTTCTGGAGGCTTTGCAGGTCTTGGTGAAGAACTTTGAAGCAGTTCTTGATCTTGACGCGGTAGAGGCTTGGAGACTCGATCTTGAGCTTTTGCAGACTTTGATCCTTGGCGCTTGGTAGCTGGAGACTGCTGGCAGTTTGATCTTCTGAAGCCTCTGGAGTGCAGAATGCCGAATGCCGCCGGGGTAGCCTGCCGTGTCTGTTGAAAATGAGGAAGAAGACCCCTATTTATAGGCTCTGGAGGCCTAGGGTTGCCTAGGGTTTGAGTCGGCTTTGGGCTTGGGCCCAAATTAATAATTATTCCTTTAATTTTTAAATAAAGAAATAATTATGATTTTCTGCATCATAATTGACACGTGTCACGATGGTATTGGCCAGGGTACATTTCCATTTAAAATTTAATTAAATGGACCGTCTAATTAATTTCACACGTGGCGGACAATAATTAGCCAAATAAATTTAATTTATTTTCCACGTGTAATTTTCTGATTTGCCGACAATTTTTTACCTCCTACAGATGCCCCCTTCGAGAGTCAACCGCGGACACAAACTTAAAGTGTTTAAAGCTGTTGGGTCTCGAATATTTAAGGACATTAATTTTGTTTATTACAACTTTTCAGTTTGGATAAAATTTCATCAGAAATTTAATCAGATAAAAGTTTCGGCAGTTGGAATTGGAGTTGGAGTAGGAGATGGAGATGGAGTTGGAGTTGGAGTTGGAGTTGGAGTTTGAGTTGGAGATGGTGATGGAGTTGAAGTTGGAGTTGGAGTGGGAGTTGGAGATGGAGTTGGAGACTCAATTGAGAATTCTAGTAGCATCCTGAAACTTGGCCCATCAGATACTATATGAACGCACCCTCCTCGCCTCTTCTATTCATCTGCTGCTCCTTGTCTTCTCCCTGAATTTGCAAACTTGCAGGTTTTACAGTATCTTCTTTTTCTTTCTTTCTTTCTTTCTTTCTTTCTTTCTTTCTTTCTTTCTTTCTTTCTTTCTTTCTTTCTTTCTTTCTTCCTCTTCTTCTTGTTTTTTTCCCATATAATTTGACTGTTTCTTTTTCTTGTTCTTTTTTTTTTGCGCCATCTTTCTGGTACAGGGAGCTGAGATTAATTATCATCGTATACTTGAAGTTGTCCTTCGTCGTCGTCAGTGTCTTGCTTACTCCTCAGCGTACTGACGTAGAATAGTCCTAGACTATTCTCTTCAGGACTGTCTGGGTCGACAGTGTCGCCATCTCTACTTTCATGGACTACTCCTCAGCGTGCTGATGTAGAATAGTTCTAGACTATTCTCTTGAGGACTGTTTGGGTCGACAGTGTCGCCATCTCCGCTTCCGTGGGCTACTCCTCAGCGTACTGACGTAGAATAATCCTAATTACTCTCTTCAGATCGTATGCAGGTCGATGCGTCGTCACCAGTGGAACACTCTCGGGATGTTTTGATGTATTAGACATCTTTGAGGTGTCTCTTTCGTAATCGACTGGTCGACGGAGTCATCATCGGGTTTACTCCTCGGGGACGTTCTGATGTATTAGACATCTTTGAGGTGTCTCTTTTCAGAACTTACCTAGGTCGACGGAAGTCATTATTGGGTTTACTCCTCGGGGACGTTCTGATGTATTAGACATCTTTGAGGTGTCTCTTTCGAATCGACTGGTCGACGGAGTCATCATCGAAGTTTACTCCTCGTGACATTCGATGTATTAGACATCTTTGAGATGTCTCTTTCGTAATCGACTGGTCGACGAAGTCATCATCGGGTTTACTCCTCGTGGACGTTCTGATTTATTAGACATCTTTGAGGTGTCTCTTTCGAATCGACTGGTCGACGGAGTCACGACCTCATTGTAAGTGGAGTACTCCTCAGTGATGTTCTGATGTATTAGACATCTTGAGGTGTCTCTTTTCAGAACCAACTAAGTCGTCAGCTTCATCGCCTGGCTTACTACTCTTGGAATTTTCGCCGTCTATAGGTTATGAAGAGAGTAATTGAATTCTCTATCGAGTCATGATGAGCCACCTGACTTTCTTCTGAAGATCCATGACAAGTCAGCTAAACATTTTCTTGGTTGTGAGCGTCATGGAAAGACACAAGGACATCGTCCGCTAGCTTGCCCCCAACATTGACTCTATATGAGATGTTAAAGCTTCACTAACTTGAAAGATTTTACCACTTAGCAAAAGGAGTGCGTCGTTGATTTGAAGGGAGATCGCGTTGTCTTGGAACAGAACTCAACCAACACGACTAGGATGCCCCCACGTTGCCTGCTTGAAGGAAGTTGTCAGCTTGAGTATTTCGTTGATGGTGCTGACTAGAAGCCAACCACTAACATGACGATCTTGGCAAGCTAGAGTGCGGCTTGAAAGCCTACAATCATAATGACTTAGAAGTCGGTCTATTTCTTGTACTTTTGTCTTTAGAGTCTTCATGGCGATGACGTAAAGGTCTTTAAAATTTGACTTTGATGATTTGGTGGTCTTGAATTTGACTGACTTGAAAGTCTTCAATTTTCGATGGCTTGGAAGTCGATGGTTTGTTGACTTAAGAGTCTTGAAGTTTGTTGACTTAAAAGTCTTTGGATTTGCTGACTTGGGAGTCGTATGCATTGTTGACATGGAAATCTCGAACTTTATTGACTTGGGAGTCGTGATTTTTTTTCTTGACTTGTGAGTCCTTGTGTTTTATTGATTTGAATTTAGTTGACTTGTAAGTCTTTCATTTTATCGACTTGGGAGTCAGAAGACTTGTTGATGCGAGATTTGACTGACTTGGAAGTCTTTGTCTTGTTGTTGACTTGGCAGTCAAGGTACCTGGTGACTCAAGAGTCTTGAAATTTATTGATTTAAAAGTCTTGAATTTTTTGCTGACTTAGAATTCTTTAATTTTTGTTGACTTGGAAGTCAGTGAATTTGGTAACTTCAGAGTCTTGAAATTTGTTGACTTGAAAGTCTTTTATTTGATTGACTTGGGAGTCCTTGACTTGAAAGTCTTCAATTTCGACTTAGGAGTCTTTAACTTTGGTGACTTGAAAGTCTTGAACTTTGACTTATGAGTCTTGATGAGGATAATTTAGAAGTCTTGAATTTTTGACTTGTGAGTCTTGATGAGGATGACTTGGAAGTCTTGAATTTTTAACTTGTGAGTCTTAATTTGGATGACTTGGAAGTCTTGCATTTTGACTTCTGAAGGAGTTTTTTTTTTTGTTTTAATTTTTAGTATGGCTGTATCTGAGTCTAGACTCAAATTGTCTACGTACCTTAATAGATGTGCTACCCATAAGGATCAAGCCAAACGTAGTTCAAATCTTAAAGAATGAGAAATGGAGATTTTATTTATTAATTTAGCCGTTCACAGTTTATACTCTTGCGGGCCAGGAGTATTACAATGATGAAAATGAAAGGAACTGAAACTGAAATCTTTTGTTTTTTTTTGTGAACAGTTTAGGCTCTTGCTCAGGAGCTACATCTTTATTTTCCTAGATTTTGACTTCGGCAGAAGAAAACGTCTCCTCTCGTTCAAGCTCTTCGTCGACGTTGTTTTTTCTTTGATGACCGGTGAAGATAACAGTGCGTCGCTTCACTATGAGGGATCCTTCAGTTTTTATCTCCAACGTTGAACACCGCTTCATGCGAGATGGAATGGTGCTTTGAACTTCGTTGATGACTCCAAGGCGGCTGAATGCAGAGCTCTTTTCCTGGCTAGGTTGTGAACTTGGGACCTCTTCAGCTTGTTTAATCCTTGACAATACAGAAGACTTTGATCTCGAACCATCCTTGATCCTGCTGAAAACCGAGGCTTTGAGCTCTCCTCGACACCCTATCCGCTCAAAGACAGATGCTTGTTTGCGAGAAGCTGACTGTCCCAACCTATCGAACACAGAGAGCTTTGACTTAGGAGGATACTCCATTCCTTCGCTATCATCTTCTTCGATCTCGAAGCAGGAGACCATATTCACAGCTGCAACATTGTTAACTTCTCCAAAGAGGTACTTCGAAAAGTATTCCTCCAGCGTGACAGGAACACGAGGGCCACGCTTATGCAACTCAGTTGAACCCACTCCTTGTTTCTTGATGACTCCAAGCCTCTTGCTCTCCATCGAAGGTTGAGGATTGCTACTTCTCCTTTGTTGCTTACTTTGACGAAGCGATGTTGTTTGGACTTCACTTTGCCCCCTAGTCTTATTCCGAGACACTGAGCTCCATTTTCCCTCTTCACTAAAAGCTTTTGAGACTTGTTCATGTTCATCTTGAGGGGCCTGCACTTGTACAGAAAGTTGAATTGGTTTTTGACATCCAAACTGGAATCGGCTGGAATCGGCTGTGCTGAAACATAATTGGCTTCGACGTTGTCATCTAAGTCCAATATTATCTGTCCTTCCTCAGCTAGCTTCATGATCCGCTCCTTAAGTGTGACACAATTCTCAAGAGGGTGACTGACCACCCTATGATAGCGACAATATCTTGGGTCTATAGTTCTTCCCGCTTCTTCCGGCCTTTTTGGTTGTGGAAGTTCGACAACTCCCGTCTCTAACAGGTTGTCGAGCATTCCTGACAAATCGGAGTCTGGAAATGGGTACTTCTTTTCTTGAAGCTCCTTCAGTGTAGGGCGCTTCCTTTCAGCATCTTTCGAAGAAGTGACTTTCTCCCTTTTGGGTTTAGGTTTAGCATAGATTCGCACTGGTTCGCTTGTTGAAATAGCCATTGACTCTTCTTTTGAAGTCTTTGGCCACTTGCCATTCTTCTTATACCCACTAACACCGTTTCTTGATTCGGATGAAGATGAATTCCTTCCCCGTCGACTTGCTATGGTGATCTCCATATCATGTGCCTTGGTCGCCAACTCCTGAAAGGTTTTAGGCTTGACCATCTTGAGGACGTAGAGTAAGTCCCAGTGCATACCTTGAGCACACATATCGACAGCTGAAGCTTCGGTGAGGCGATCCTTGCACTCAAGACTAAGAGCCCTCCAGCGATGGATGTAGTCAAGGACTGGCTCACCCTCCCACTGTTTAGTGTTTGTCAGCTCCGTCATACTGACGACTCGTTGAGCACAATAGAACCTGTTGAGAAACTCTTGCTCCATTTGCTCCCAACTGTTGATAGATTCAGGCTCTAAGTCCGTATACCAGTCGAATGCGATCCCTTTCAAAGAGCGGACGAATTGCTTCACTAGTCGATCTCCTTTCGTGCCGGCATTGCTACAAGTTTTGATGAAGTGAGCGATGTGCTGCTTAGGATTACCCTTCCCATCAAATTGATTGAACTTTGGGGGTTGATATCCTTGCGGCATTTGAAGGGCATCAATCCTTTTTGTGTATGGCTTTGTGTATAAGCGACTCTTTCCCGATCCTTCTCCGAGTTGAGCCTTCACTGCATTTGCAATTAAGTTTTGAATATCCTCTACAGTCATTGATCTTGAAAACGAGTCTTTCTTTTCTTCCTTATCGCCATCACCTTTGGAAGACTCTTTATCAGATTCTTCCTTGTCTGTCTCTCCATCAGACTCTTGATAGGGGTGCTTCTCTATTTTCTTCATCAGCTTTGCGATATGCTCACTTTGTTCGCTGATCTTCTTGTCTTTCTCTTCACTTTCCCTAGCGAGCTTGTTTAGCATAGCTTCAAGTTGAGCTATCTTTTCTTCCATGTTGACGACCATTACGTCACTTGAATCGAAGGTCGGATTTGACTTCTTGGAGAAAGAGATGAGAGGCAGAGATGTCCCACCGAGCGTGCCAAATTTGTAAACACAAATTTTGAGCCTGGAATAAATAAAGACAAGAAATATGAGAAACAAATTAATTTGTATTAATATTTGAATGTATGCGGGTACAATCTCTATATTAAATGCAATAAAGTAGTCCTCTGATTCAATCTCCTGAAATTTGGTTGAGCCGAGGGCGCGAACGCTTGATCTCGATCTCAAATGCAGGTCTAGATGAAGAACTCTTGTAGCAGTTCTTGAGCTGAAGGTCTTGAACGTTGATCCTTGCTTGATAGCTGAAGATCTTAAGTAGTAGTTCTTCAGGTTCTTGGATGCGAGGGCTTGAGTGCTTGATCTCGATCGACAAACCAAACGAAGAAGATGACTGTAGTCTTTGATGTGAAAAATAGAAGCTGTCGAACTAGCAGACGTTGGTCCTTGGCGCTTGGCAGCTGGAGGTCGCTTGTAGTTCGATCTTCTGGAGGCTTTGCAGGTCTTGGTGAAGAACTTTGAAGTAGTTCTTGATCTTGACGCGGTAGAGGCTTAGAGACTCGATCTTGAGCTTTTGCAGACTTTGATCCTTGGCGCCAGTAGCCGGAGACTGCCGCGCTTGATCTTCAAGCCTCTGGAGTGCAGAATGCACGAATCTGCCACGGGTAGCTCCGTGTCTGTTGAAAATGAGGAAGAAGACCCCTATTTATAGGCTCTGGAGGCCTAGGGTTGCCTAGGGTTTGAGTCAGCTTTGGGCTTGGGCCCAAATTAATAATTATTCCTTTAATTTTTAAATAAAGAAATAATTATGATTTTCTGCATCATAATTGACACATGTCATGATGGTATTGGTCAGGGTAAATTTCCATTTAAAATTTAATTAAATGGACCGTCGTAATTAATTTCACACGTGGCGGACAATAATTAGCCAAATAAATTTAATTTATTTTCCACGTGTAATTTTCTGATTTGCTGACAATTTTTTACCTCCTACAAATTTATCTTGCCATGAACAGAGGTAGTACACATGCTGCTTTTTAATACCATGAATAAAGTTTAATACACCTCAACCTTGGCTATCTAACACATACCCAACCTTTTATACAAATCTCCACTTATTTTTACCAGGTCAAAACAACGAAAAATTGGACCAATTAATTTGGATTATATATTTTTTTAATTCGACTTATGCCCCTTGTTAATTTAAGGAGGTAAATTCTAATTGGATCCAAACTATTAATAATGGGCCAGGATTATATAAATCTGAGGGGAGATAGGAAAAAAAATTGAACCCTTGTATATATAGAAATTAGGGTTCACCGATTTGTAAAATTTTAACGGCTAAAGGAAAACCTAATATTAACATATTCCAATCAATTATAGGATTATTAACTTAGCCAGTATAAAATACCCTCTCGTCCTCCCAAAATCCAACTTCCACGATTTGAAATATTAGAGAGGAGAATTGACAAAAAACAAGAACCCTTTTCTTTAATCGGGAAATTGGAATCTAATAAACCAACCTTTGGGGGTGCTTTGATTTAATGAACAAACCTTGAAAATTAGTATTAGACGAACTGAACTTAACACCTTATTTTTGTTCAACGAACAGCCACTGAGTCCAACTCGTCGGAAGTATGACATGGCGACGGTGCTTGCCTATGTGGAGGGTGTTTTAGCAAAAAAAAAAAGAAAAAAAATTGGACATATTTTTTGCTGTGTTGGATTGAATAATCCAACATTTTTCATTTTTTTAAAATTCCACCTCAACACCGTCTCTCTCTCTCAACCCCCCATCCCGAACCCATCCCGCCCAACCTCTCACTTTCTCTCTCACTCAACTCCACTCCACCATCACCCTTCCTCACCACTGCCACCACCACCTCTACTGCCGCCATCTCCACCGCCACAACCTCCACCTCACCCCCCTTCTCTCTCTCTCTCTCTCTCTCTCTCTCTCTCAACACCCTCAGCCCAACCCATCCCCTCCCCCCAACCTCTCACTTTCTCTCTCAAAGTCCACCCCACCATCACCTTTCCTCACCACTGCCACCAACACCTCCATTGCCGCCATCTCCACCGCCACAACCTCCACCTCACCCCCCCTCTCTCTCTCTCTCTCTCAACCCCCCCAGCCTGTGGCAGCAAAACAGAGCAATCGCGTCATAACAGGGCAACAACACTGCAGGCTGCGACTCCGGTGGCAGGCAACGGTGGTGCGGTCATCAGTTTCGTGGAGGTGGCGGTGGCGATGATACGACGTTGGTGGCGCGGCGGAAGAAGGAAATTGAAACAGAGGGGGAGGAAGAGAAAATAAAGTAGGCCGGGAAAGAGAAAGAGAGAGAAAGGAAAGAGGGGGGGAGATCGGCGACTGCGAGAGCGGTGCTGGGCCGGTTTTCCGGCGACAACGGCGGCGATGGGTAGTGGGTGCAAGTGGCATGGAACTCGAACAGAGGCAGAGGGACAGGGAAACGTCAGGGAGAAAGAGAGGGGAAAAGAAGAGAGGGGATGGGTCGGGCTGGGGGGGTTGTGAGAGAGAGAGAGAGAGAGATAAGGGGGGGGGGGGGTGAGGTGGAGGTTGTGGCGGTGGAGATGGCGACAGTGGAGGTGGTGATGGCAGTGGTGAGGAAAGGTGATGGTGGGGTGGAGTTGAGAGATAAAGTGAGAGGTTGGGGGGATGGGTCAGGGCTAAGGGGGTTGAGAGAGAGAGAGAGGGTGTTGAGGTGGAATTTTAAAAAAATGAAAATGTTGGATTATTCAATCCAACTCAGCAAAAAATATGTCCAATTTTTTTTCTTTTTTTTTTAGCTAAAACACCCTCTACATAAGCAAGCACCGCCGCCACATCATACTTCCGACGAGTTGGGCTCGGTGGCGGTTCGTTGAAAAGAATAAGGGGTTAAGGTCAGTTCGTCTAATATTAATTTTCAATGTTGGTTCGTTAAATCAAAACACCCCCAAAGGTTGATTTATTATATTCCAATTTCCCTTTTTTATTAAAGGTATTTAATTTAGCATATGTTTGGCCTAATTTCTAAAAAACTATTTTTGCTTCCTAAAAGTTGTTTTTGGAACATTATTGAAGTGTTTGACCTACCTTATAATATAAGTGTTTTCCTAATTTTGAGTGTTTGACCTAGCTTATAAGTTATGATATAAGTATTTTAACAAACTTTAATTGTTTCACCTAACTTTTTAAACTTATCATGTGTTTATTTATATTATGTTCATTATTGTTTTAATAGATTATTTTATTTGAACCATAATTATAATTATATATGATATTGCTTAAGAACAAAATTTTTTAAAGTAATTATTTATACACGAATAAATATTATTTTAACAAGAGTTAGATAATAAAAAATATTTAAAAATTCAAACACAATATTAAAATTCCCAGTGTATATTATGACATATTAAAAATTCCAACACATAGAAAATCATAAGAATTGGCCACACCCACAAAAATAAAATAAAAAAAAATCTTGCTATTATATAACCGTTGGAGTGGAAGATAATTGGAAACTTATAATTGCAATATCAGAAAGATTGAGTTGTCTTTTAGTTTTTGGGAAGCAGAAGCACTAAATTAATGCTTCTGTTTCTAAAGCTAACTTTTTCCAAAAGTGTTTTTAGGAAACAATTTTAAACTTCTAAAAATTATAGTGTTTGGCCTTGTTTCTGTTTCTAACCCTTAAAAACACTCTGAAAAGCTAGGCCAAATAGGGTCTTAGTCTTTGTCTTCCTTTGCTTCTGAAAGCTTAATCCATTGTGTTGATGTCAATTGCCTTTATTGACTCAGTACATTATACTATCCTTCCGTCACCATGATTTGCAAAGGACAAAACCGTTTTGCTTTTTCCTTTTTATGATTTACAAAAGAAAAATCCAAGCAAAAGTATTGATCCTTTTTATTATTTTCTGTTCTTCACCTTCTTCACTTGTTTAATTTTACTTATTTCGAAAGGAAACTCCAATGCCATAGAAAGTGATTTCTAGACACAAAATTTTCATTAAAGGAGTTTAAATTAAACAATAACCAGAGATTTGAAAGAAAACCCTCCACTTTTCTTTTAAAACCAACATTTGTGGTTCAGACATGAACGGGGATCCGACAGGATCCAAATTTTGGTTCAGGTGTGAACCGGGATCTGGCAAGATCCAAATTTTGGTTCGGGCGTGAACCGAGATATGGCAAGATATGATTTTGGTTCGGGCGTGAACCGGGCCGATTTTTGGTTCAGGCGTGAACGTGGATCCGGCTAGATCCATGAGAGTAAAATTTTTGGGGGTAGAATTGTTTTGGAATTGGTTAGAAATGGAAAAGAAGAAATTTGTAGAAGAAGCAATTTGTAAAATTTGTAGTAACAGAAATTTGAGACCAGAAAAGGAAGGAGTGATTAAAAGATTTAAGTAAAACTCCATTTTTTTTTACCTTCAAACTTCACTTCAAATATTATGATGAACTGATAATGAATCTCCGTTGTAATCTTCTGTCTGACCTCTTCTTCTTATCACAAACTTTCTATGTTTCCTCTTTCTTCTTTGTTGTATCAACTCTCAAATTTACCTCAACATTTTCTCCAACCTTCTTCCGATGAGTTGCTTTTTATAAAGAAACTATGCAGTTACCTCTAGAAAGTTGAGGAAGTAGTTTCTTCCTATTAAAAGGGGAGATGGAAATAAATAACTTGCAATATCCAACCTCCCACGTGCTCCACCTTCTCTTTTTTAATTATGTATATATGTTGATGGATGTTTCGTTTGTCTTTCTCTGACACAAGGGAGAAACTTTATCAGTACATTCACGTGATTCACTTCTTTTAAAACCAACATTTGTGGTTCAGGCATGAACCGGGATCCGACAGGATCCAAATTTTGGTTTAGGTGTGAACCGGGATCTGGCAAGATCCAAATTTTGGTTCGGGCATGAACCTAGATCTGGCAAGATCCAAATTTTGGTTCGGGCGTGAACCGGGCCGATTTTTGGTTCAGGCGTGAACGTGGATCCGGCCAGATCCATTAGAGTAAAATTTTTGGGGGTAGAATTGTTTTGGAACTGGTTAGAAACGGAAAAGAAGAAATTTGTAGAAGAAGCAATTTGTAAAATTTGTAGAAACATAAATTTGAGACCAGAAAAGGAAGGAGTGATTAAAAGATTTAAGTAAAACTCCATTTTTTTTTACCTTCAAACTTCACTTCAAATATTATGATGAACTGATAATGAATCTCCGTTGTAATCTTCTGTCTGACCTCTTCTTCTTATCACAAACTTTCTATGTTTCCTCTTTCTTCTTTTTTGTATCAACTCTCAAATTTACCCTAATATTTTCTCCAACCTTCTTCCGATGAGTTGCTTTTTATAAAGAAACTATGCAGTTACCTCTGGAAAGTTGAGGAAGTAGTTTCTTCCTATTAAAAGGGGAGATGGAAATAAATAACTTGCAATATCCTACCTTCCACGTACTCCACCTTCTCTTTTTTAATTATGTATATATGTTGGTGGATGTTTCGTTTGTCTTTCTCTGACATAAGGGAGCAAATTTATCAGTACATTCACGTGATCCACTTCGACCTCACTTAGTCTCCTCCTTTTTTTTTCTTTTCTTCTCATTTCATATTTTCATTTTCAAGCTTGATCCAATTGCTACATATAAACCATAGCTCATTCAACCATATTCGACGTAGATTTGGACAACTCATCATTATTTTTATCTCCCCATCAATTTAAATAACGGAGTTTAGGATTTTAAAATGTAGCTCGGCCCATAATTAATTTGCACGCATATGTATAATATAATGTCATATATATACAATGCGGTAACATAACATGACCTTTAATTATTCAAAGTTGGATCATTTATGAAGAAGGCATATTATTTGCGCTTTCAACTACAACAAATAATAAATTTTATCAAGTAAAATTTTGGCATATTAGAAATAGCCAATATTTAATTTTGTTGAAAATTTTGCATTCAATAGTCGCTCCCCGTACATTGTTTGGGTTAAAAAATTTTAATACGAATAATGTACGCATATATGCATATGTATTTTTGCCTCCATGATATTTTGACATACTTTTTCTCTCTTTTTCCAGAGCAAACAAAAATCATGGATTGGGTACTAGGCAATGAAAGGGCCCGGTTTTTAAACAGTGATGAGTGTGATTTCGGCCCTATTTACCAACGCTCAAGCTCTTTGCAAGATTTGCCCGTGGTGCCAGCACGTACTTGGATACTTCTCTTGACTAGGACTGCTAGGGTCAAGATAGGTACACTTCATTACAAGAGGAATGACGAACGTCAGTGCATTGATGTTAGTAGGGATTGCGAGAAACAAGGTGACATCATTGTCCTTGAAAAAGTTAATATTGATTGGAATCATGACCCGGGTACCTAGCTTCTGAAGAATTTTACCCAACTCTTCATAGGCTACTGAAGAAAAGGAAGAATTGGGGCAAAATTTGCTCTTTTAGAGGACGTGCAACTTTCATGTTTGGGGTCATAGAATGGACCCAACAAATGTTGACTCGTTATGATGTACCGTTGAAGCAAGACGGTATTTTTGGTGCAGTTGGCGTATCTTAATTTCCATACCACGTCGCATCAGGTGTATGGAGAGCATTCTGCGAATTATGGAGTCCGTTAACCAATACTGTACATCATGGTGCTGGCGAGATTGGTATCTCTCTTTATGACATAGAGCGAACTGGGGGTTTGCCAATCCTTGGGGATTTTTATGAAGAGTTTTTACCTTGAAACAAGGATAGACTGGCTATATGGCTATAGTTGCTGAGCTTTTAAGGGTTCATGCTAAATTTTGTCATTTCCATGGATCCATTCACATTTATTTTGACCAATGGATAAATCAGTTTTACAGATGCCCTTTATAGGTTCTTGCTTATGAGCAAGAGTTAAGCTCCTCTAGGACATCATCGAAGAACCAAAGCTCAATCTCCTCGAGTTTGTCCTAAAAAATATATGAGGGAATTGCCCATAAGGGGTAATGCTAGACTTGCTGCTTATTTAGCCTTTTGGTTAAGCTGATTTGTTTTAACTCATGATAAATGTTCTATCATCCGACCTACTACCTTTGTAATGACAGCTAAGATGGCTTTGGGGCATCAAATCTCTTTGGCCCCGACGGTGTTTGGGTACATTTATCATGGACTAGGGGAAGCTGCAAGTTGCCCAACTTATCCTGGGAAGGATAAGGTGACATTCCCTATTCATTATATGATAGGTTGGCTGGTGGAGACATTTCCCTGTCTGTATAGTCGACATCCTGATAGTGATTGTCAAGATGACTTTCTAAAACTCATTTATTATGCCGAAATTGTTGGGAAACCATTTACCTTACACCAAGCTAGGCATTACTTTAGAGATGGGGGACATGTCTCCTTTAGAGCTGAGTCATTTTGCAATGATTCACGAGATGTGATAGATAGTGATTTAAAGGATAATGAATCTTTCAAGTTTCTATTATACATTCATTCTGCAGTTCTTCCTGTGCGCGTTGGTTCTCATCTGATTTTAGAACCTTACTACCCTAACCGATTTGCTCGTCAGTTTGGGTTCGATCAAGGGATACCTTCTAACCGATTGAGTTTTGCAAGGCATCTCCGTAAACAAAAGAATGTAAAGGACCTTATGCAAGCATTTGCCAACTTTTCAAGGAGGGAAACTGGAGTCAGGTTTCATATCCCTTGTGCTTATTACGAAGGGATTTGCTCACGGAATTATTGCGATTGGTGGGTTAAAGTGAGTACCCCCTATTTGAGTCAATCAGTTCAACGGGTTCACCAAACTACAACAAATAGCAAGGAAATTTGGAGGAATGTCTTTATTGTTGAGAACATACGCCCCCTATGTGAATCTATTCCAAGAAATTATTGAAATCTCGAAAGCTTAAATTGCCAAAAAGGGCGGGGCTCCTTCAGCTACAAAAAAGGGTAAGATGCCAACAAGTAGCCAAGGTACACCTTCGTCCACTAAAGGAAAAGCTACAACCTCTGACACTGGCAAGAAATTGTGGAAGTTAAAGTGACCTGCTTGTGATCAGACAACCACCACAAAGGATCCTCCAGTTCGTTCTTCAAGCGACGTAAACTTCAAGAGAGCCCGTTATGAACGCCCTGACCATTCTGATGATTCAGATATGGGGAACGATCAAGGATTTGAGGATCTACCCCTCCCTGACTTCGATAATATTGTCGGGAACGAGCCTTTGGATCCATTAGACATACCCGTGGTTGCAGACAAAGAAGTTCTCTCAGCTGAGGCACCAATCACTGCGTCCCAGTCTCTTGCATAGCTTAAAATAGTTATTGGTCCCATGCCTACTGCCGCTGAAGAGCTTGTCGAGGCTACCCCTCTCTAGAGTATTCCTCTTATATTGGGAAGTTTGCTTGACAATGAGATGGAGGATTGGGTTCGAGACGCAATAATCAAAGGCATGGAGAAAGTTATGGGTATGCTCCGCGATGAAGAGTTTGGTAAAGTTTTACCGGCTAATAGAGCTTGTGTCCTTAAAAGCTTGAAATCCCTTCAATCTCTTATTGATATGCATGAACTGAGTACTGCCAAGATCTGTTGGATTGTCTCTAAGGTGGAAGTAATATTTAATGCGACTGAGGCCTTCGTTCAGGTTGAAGAGTTGGTGGATACAGACAAACTTAAAATCTTGACCCCTAAAGACTCTACATGTTCTTCAAAGATTTCCACCATCAAGGATGACCTTGAGGCCTTATCTAATGAGCTGAGGAAGTATGCACTTAAAGAAGAACTAATCATAAAGAAGGAAGATAAAGTCCGTCGATTGAGGCAAGAATTTGACAACAAGCAGACAAGCTAGTTGCAACGGAGATTGATCTCAAGGCTTCTCTTGACCTTAAGAAGAAAGAAAAGGCTCAAATTGAAGCGAAGTTAATTGATGCTAGGTTTGAAAAGCTTCAAGAACTGCAAGAGAAAAAGACACACCTCGAGACTTTGATAGGAGATGTTATTTCTTTTAATAAGCATTAGGCATTTGTGTCTTTGTTTCCTTCCATTTGCGTTCTTTTTTTTCATTAGCTACTTTGTTTTTAATAGCTTTTGTCTCCCACTTTAGCTTGTATTGAACTATTATCTTTCTGATGTTTAGCAATAAGATAGAATCGTTTGTTCTACAACTTCTCATGAATGAAAGTTTCCCTTCATTATTGTTTGATTTTTTGTAGCATCAGGGAGTTCATCAATCACCTTCTTGGAAGGGTCCATGTCTCCCTCTACATCATATGATGACTTTTAAAAAGCGAATTTTTAGGCCATATTTATTTGATGAGCCAAATATACCTCAAACTTGTGCTTACATAATTATGGAATAAAATGCTACACGATAAAATTATTTGACGTGTTTATTGCATCTATTGTGTTCCTATAATAAATACAAGAGCCTATCTTGATTTCATCATCCTTTTTTTATTACCCTTAATTAATAGGGAATGTTTTCCCCTTTTTATGTTTTAAAGGGGTGAAGGGATTTTGTTTGTTTTTATGGCTGAGTCCGGCGCTAAGCCCATATTGCCTACGTACCCCCTTTTTGAGGGATCAAGCCACCCGTAGTTCACATGAAGTTAATCATTTACCACTTCAAGTAAAGAATTTCTTTATAAATTTGTCGTTGACACATGTATACACCACTTCTCCATTAGGGTTTGAAAGCTTATATGCATCCCTAGGGAATACTTTAGTGACCACATAAGGGCCTTCCCATTTAGGTCCAAACTTTCCATGTGTCTTTCCGTTGATGACAATGGGTCTCCTTATTGTTAAACCAAATCTCCAATGACAAAAGAGCGAAATTTAACTCGCCTGTTGTAGGACCCCGGGAAAAGGGTGCACCCCCTTTTCTCCACGATGCGCTACTTAAGTGATCGGGAGCCGACTAAGGTTGCTTAATCCTTAAATAAGGATATTTTTACTTTCGAAATTCATTTTCGGGGTGGTGAAATTTTATTTATTTTACAAATCCGTTTTTATTATTTAAATACTTGAAATACGCCAAAAATATATTAAATATAACATAAAACCAGCCCAAACAACAAACTCAGGCCCAAAGGAAAGCAACCGGACCGCCAAGAAATGTCAAAACCCGCGCGGGTTTTGACCGGACTTGGGCTGGGCCGTCCGCTTTCCTGGGCCAGAGAAAATGAGTTAGAAACGGTAAAACCCGTGCGGGTTTTATAGTTTCATGGTCTGTACAGCGGTTTGTTAGACCTCGGTATTGTCGTTCTCTCTCAGGGAGCTGGCGGCCTTGGTCATAGAAACTAAGTCAACGGTCGGGATGAGATTGCTAAGGTAAGGATATCGGTTTGAAAGGATCACAACGCAAGAAACAAAGCTAAGGTCGGTCAAGGAATGGAAAATGGGCTTCGGAGGCTTTTCGGGATGCAAACGGGGATGAGGAAATGGGTTTTGCAACAAGAGAGTAACGAGAAGGGGAAATCAAATGGTAACTCCGTTAGAAAATACCCACCGGGCTTCCTCTTTCAAGGATAGTCCGGATTAACTTCCCCAAAGTCCATCGACAGACCCGGGGGAGTTCAAGGAACGGAATTTCCTAGTTAGTTTCTATTCGCTTTCGCGAACTAGAATACTAACTATCCTAATTCCTACCTTCCAACAAGCGTTGGATGTATTCGGGATGCTTTCGCACCCAAATACATCCCACTTGAGGGAAGGATAGGATTAGGAAGTTGATTTCTCAACTAATTACTCACTAATATTGCTAACCCTAACCTAATCACCCATTCACACCCTTAATTACCCCCTAACCCATAGGGTTTCTAGCCACTAATCATGATAAAAACTAAGCTAACAACATCCAACCCAAACCTAAACATGATTTCTAACATCAAACAACCATAAACAAGCAAGAACAATGAAATAACAAGCAAAGCAATTAAGAACAAGCAAAGTAATTAGCAAGGTAATTAATAAATGAGTTAAGGGAAGAGAATACTTATCAAAATGTTGTAGATGAACAAAGGAAAGCAATAAAAAGATGACCCAACAATATTTCAATTGTTTGAATCTCCAAATCTTCAATAACAAACACAAATCTTCAAAACCCTAGATTAATCTCTCACTAATCTCTCTCTAAAACCCTTAATTACAAAGCTCCCAAATGTCTAAGTCTATCCCTAGATAGATCCCCTAAGAAAACGTGAAAGAGATATATATATACAAGTGAAAATTAGTTGGCAAAACGCAGCACTTCAGGCCGAAAACACGCGCAGAACATAGGGGGACCGTGGTCACGGTCTAGGAGACCGTGGCCATGGTCATGTTCTGTCCAGCGAAAAAGGTCGGGCGATTTCGAGCTTTGAGAGACCGTGGGTACGGTCTGGGAGACCGTGGGCACGGTCTCACTCGGGATCAGGAGGTCGCGGGCGCGACCCATATGGTAGCGGGCGCTACCGTCTTCAACTGACGATTCAAGGTCGACTTTGAGCACAGCAGCATGGGGGTAGCGGGCGCTACGCCAAGGGTAGCGGGCGCTACCATGGTGGTAGCGGGTGTTACGCCAAGGGTAGCGGGCGCTACCCTGCAAAAACCACTTGGCGATTCTTTCCTTCAATCGATCGTAGCTACGGTCTAGCTGTGGTAGCGAGTGCTACGCTCAGGGTGGCGGGGGCTACCCTACTCTTTTCGTCCCTTTGTTTCTTCCTTCTTTCCAAGGCATGTAACACCCATTTCGAGGGTCGTAGCGGGTGTTACCTCACTAATTGGCACCAAAGGTTGGGAGTGTGGTCCCGGGTCGACTCCTCCTCGGTTTCCGGTCCGGCTCAGCTCGGGAAATCACCAAGAATGCTATGAAAAGGCCCGTTTTACTACGTTTTCGGTGAAAGCTCCAAAATCTACAAAATAACCAAAAAACGCATTAAAAACTATGAAATTAAACCACGAAACGAGTTAAAAGCCTAAGGATTTAGGCGGTATTTAGACATAGAATTGGGTCTAAACACCCCCCCACACTTAAACTTTTGCTCGTCCCGAGCAAAACAAAACAAGACAAATAAGAAAACTAAACACTAACTCCTCTGTCGTGGGAGGAAACGAGTGCATTTAGCGTATGCACCAAGCCCTTTGAACCCCCCGGCAGCCCGGGTGGACGAGATGGACTCGTGAGGGTTTGTAGCGGCTATACCCACAAAAACCAAAGAAAAAGGAGAGAGGGAAAGTGAAAACAAAACCGAAGAAAACAAGAAGAAAGAAAAACAAGGGCTTTGATTCAAAAGATCTCGAAATCTAATTCAGGAAAACGTTATTAAACCTCCAAAAGGAACAGTTATGAGCGTCTCACAAACACCTATCCTAAGCAAAAGTCAGTCTTTGAGATTTTCGATTTCCTACATCTAGTGTCAAGCAAAACCCCATGTGCATAAGTGCTAGTGGTTTCCAACCGAATCCAAAAGACTCCAAGGACTCATGCCCGAGCTCAAAAACAATGAAACGAACAAGGAACGACTTGCCCTTCCTCGCATTTGGTCGCACTTGGCTTAGTGAGGGCCGTAGGTGATGCAAGGAGAGGCCCCACACTTTATTAACGCTTAAACTTTTCTTTTCGGGTTGGGTAATCCCAACAAAATTGCTTTTTCTTTTTCTCTTTTTTCTTTTCTTTTTATAGGTCGGTATTAGCCTTACTTTCGGGAATTGGACGGCCCAAATATGGGGTTTACCCTCCCAACACAGTCTTTTCCATACACACCTCCACCGAGAATTCAATATGGGAGGAGCTTAAGGGGTAATAGCGCCGTACCGCTAATACCGGGCCCGTGTAAGTTGGCTAAGTGTATTGTGGTTGATGTCATTCAGCGACACGCTCCACTTAATCCGGTTATTGTAGCTTTTCTTTCTTTTTCTTTCTTTTTGACTTTGCATTTGCTAAAAAAGGGAAACAAAACAAGCTCGGACACAAACCCTTAGAATCTCCCGACTTCAACCAGAACGTGAAAGGAATCGAGGGTTTCGCTAGACACTCAATGAAGGACATCTAAAGTAATAAGTCATGACTCGTACCCGAGACAGGGTCGAAAACGCTCAGACCGGTTTCTTTTAAAGAAGTTTAAGAATGGCTTCTCAATTTCGACAACAAGACCCAAGAAACAAAGCAAAAACAAAGCGAAAACAAAACTGAAAGAATAACTTTTAAGGCTTTCACTCCTTTTTTCTCCTTTTTCACACAAATTTTTTTCAAATTTTAAGCAAAAACTAAGAAAACAAAGATCAAAACTACTAGGTGATCTACCCTTGAAACAGAATATCTCTCCTCCCCCCCCCCCCCACACTTAAAACGCCACAATGTCCTCATTGTGGGAAGGTGTCACAAGAAAAGGGTAGAGAACCTACAAAGACAAACAAACAAAAACAACTAGCAAGCAAATGGTGGCGACCCGAGCCAACACGGCTCCAACAACAATATATCCCAACATAAACACTCAAAGGGGTTCTCCACCCAAAAGAAAATCAAGCATGCAGCATAGATCATAGGATATTCAACTCAAAAAGAGAAGAGCGAAGAGATATTACCTCGAGTTCTTCAAAATAAATGATTACTCAATCCGCGATCCGTGATAATTGAGCAAAGGGTTAGGATATTCAAGTGAAACAAGCAAGGCTCGTAAGATCCGCATGCAAGATTAGAAACAAGAAAAAGAAACTAATAAAGAAAGGAAAAGAAATTAATCAAAAAGGAAGTATGGGTTACCTCCCATGTAGTGCTTGTTTTAGGTCCCTAGCTTGACCTAATTACTCGTTTAATTCTGGAGAGACGTGGTGCACATGAGAGGTACATAATCAGCTTCTTCCACCATGATCGCTTCTTCTTCCTTCCTCTCCAACTCCTATCATTTTTGGACAACCTCAAGTTGAGTCGTCCCTCCGGTCGTTTGGTTGACCATGAGCGGGGAAGAGGTGATGATGTCTTTGATTTCTTCCAATGTCGCTTCCTCCTCCTTGTCCAACAACTTCTCATCACCTCCGCGAATAGAACAAGGGTCTCCTCCAGCGGTTTGATTGGGTGATGGGGATGAAAAAGTAACTTAGGCCTTTCCTCAAGTGTTTCTCCAAGTTTCAGACACTTGGGAACAATCTTCTCAAACTCTATGTCCTCAATATAAACTTCATCCAATGAGATCTCCCTCCTCAATGGAACAATCTTGAGGGAATCATCATGGGATGCATCTTCAATTACCTCGAGTCCAGAACATAAGGTTTCGGGATGATCGTTTTCATGTTCATTGTCATGTTCCACTTCAAGAATATAAACTTCTTCTTTATGCTCATGAACAATCGTGGTCACTGAATTGACTTCAAAACAAGGTGGCATGGAAAAGGGCGTTTCAGTAGGGAAATTAAACTTTGATTCAATATGTCCTTCATCAATCAAGTGTTGAATCAACCAGTTTGGGAAAGGAATTTGCATTTGGTGGGAATCAAATTGCTCTTTAGGGTATTCACTAGCACTTTCATTCAAAACTATAACTTGTTCTTCCTCCACCTTCTCTTCTACACAATTGACTTACTCGCCAATCAATTTCTCCTTCTCATCATCTACCACTTGCTCAACCTCCATACCCTCTCCTTCAATTTTATCCTCAATATCTCCCTCATTTTCTTCAAGAACTCCCTCCTCCACCAACTCAGGTTGCTCAACTTCTCCTCCAACATACATGGTAATAACATTTACCTCCACCCCTTGGATAGGAGTAGTTTGGATAGGTGCAAATTGAAATTGGTTGGATTGAGCCAATTCGAGCTCAAGACTTTGGATATAAGTGTAATCCTCCTCTCGGTCTTCCATGATTCGCTCCAACATCAACTCAAATGAGGATCCTTGAAGTGGTTGAGAAATTTGAGGTTGTGGAAAATCTTGTTGGGTTGGATGGAAGGTTTCTTCTTGAATGAATGGGTGATGGTCAATGGGTTGAAAGGTAGAAGGGTGTTGGTTAGTGGTAAAATCATAAGAAATGGGATCTAGTTCAACATGGGAAGAAATAATAGCACTCACTTGCTCTAATTCTTGAAAATTGAACACTTGCGCTTCTTGAGCCATTCTCAAATGCTTGAAAGTCTCCTCATTCACTTTTTCTTTTTGCAGTTCATAGATAGAAGCCAAAAGGAGTGCAATAATAGGATGATGCTCCAAAGATAAATCTCCTCCACTAGATTTGCAACCTCCAAAATCAGGAGCATATTGAACAAGCTCATGAAGGAATTGTTCGGCCTCCCCCGCAGTCTTCTTCAAAAATGTCCCTCCGGATGCTATATCGATTGATTCTTTGAGAGAAGCAAAAAGTCCACAATAAAAGTGCTGAAGAAGCATCCAGTTGGGTAGATTGTGGTGCAGACACTGACGTTGGAGACTTTTGAATCTTCCCCATGCTTCAAAAAGAGTCTCTCCGGGTTCTTGCTTGAAGCTCATAATATCTTGCCGGAGTTTACATGTTTTATCAACCGGGAAGAATCTTTGAAGAAAATCTCTCTTGAGAGCCTCCCATGAAGAATAAAATCCAGGTGGGCATATATCAAGCCACATCTCACCTTTCCCTTTCAAAGTCAGAGGAAAGAACTTCAACTTTAGATACTCCGAAGATATCCCAGGTATATGCATGAAACTAATGCGCTTCTCGAATCTCTCCATATGAGCAATAGGACTCTCGGAAATATCTCCATGAAACGGGTTACTTTCAAAAACTTCAAGAAGATACGGCTTGAACTCAAATACCGCGTCGGGCGGTAATGGTGGTAAGATGATCGGGTTGCCCCCCGTACCCGAAGATGGAACGGTATATGATAGAAGGGTACGGGGTGAATCAGCTTGGACTTCACCCATTGGACTCGATGCCTCCTATGATGCTCGGTAGACCATTAGGGCGTACCTACATGCACCAACAAGAACCAATAGAAGCATCAAATTCATTGGGATTAGCACAAACTAATTTCTAGCGTGAAAGCAAACTCAAATAACCAAAAACCAAGAATCAAAAACTAGGGGCGCTGGCTCCCCGGCAACGGCGCCATTTTGTGTACAGCGGTTTGTTAGACCTCGGTATTGTCGTTCTCACTCAGCGAGCTGGCGGCCTTGGTCATAGAAACTAAGTCAATGGTCGGGATGAGATTGCGAAGGTAAGGATATCGGTTTGAAAGGATCACAACGCAAGAAACAAAGCTAAGGTCGGTCAAGGAATGGAAAATGGGCTTCGGAGGCTTTTTGGGATGCAAACGGGGATGAGGAAATGGGTTTTGCAACAAGAGAGTAACGAGAAGGGGAAATCAAATGGTAACTCCGTTAGAAAATACCCACCGGGCTTCCTCTTTCAAGGATAGTCCGGATTAACTTCCCCAAAGTCCATCGACAGACCCGGGGGAGTTCAAGGAACAGAATTTCCTAGTTAGTTTCTATTCGCTTTCGCAAACTAGAATACTAACTATCCTAATTCCTACCTTCCAACAAGCATTGGATTAGGAAGTTGATTTCTCAACTAATTACTCACTAATATTGCTAACCCTAACCTAATCACCCATTCACACCCTTAATTACCCCCTAACCCATAGGGTTTCTAGCCACTAATCATGATAAAAACTAAGCTAACAACATCCAACCCAAACCTAAACATGATTTCTAACATCAAACAACCATAAACAAGCAAGAACAATGAAATAGCAAGCAAAGCAATTAAGAACAAGCAAAGTAATTAGCAAGGTAATTAATAAATGAGTTAAGGGAAGAGAATACTTATCAAAATGTTGTAGATGACCAAAGGAAAGCAATAAAAAGATGACCCAACAATCTTTCAATTGTTTGAATCTCCAAATCTTCAATAACAAACACAAATCTTCAAAACCCTAGATTAATCTCTCACTAATCTCTCTCTAAAACCCTTAATTACAAAGCTCCCAAATGTCTAAGTCTATCCCTAGATAGATCCCCTAAGAAAACGTGAAAGAGATATATATATATATATATACAAGTGGAAATTGGTTGGCAAAACGCAGCACTTCAGGCCGAAAACACGCGCAGAACATAGGGGGACCGTGGTCACGGCTCAGAGACCGCGCCACGGTCATGTTCTCATCCAATAAAAGGTCGGGCGATTTCGAGCTTTGAGACCGCGTGGTCGACGGGAGACCGTGGGCACGGTCTCACTGGATCGAGGAGGTCGCGGCGCGACCCATATGGTAGCGCCACCGTCTTCCGATTTATTGAGTCGACTTTGAGCACGCAGCCAGGTAGCGGGCGCTACCATGGTGGTAGCGGGTGCTACGCCAAGGGTAGCGGGCGCTACCCTGCGAAAACCACTTGGCGATTCTTTCCTTCGATCGATCGTAGCTACGGTCTAGTTGTGGTAGCGGGTGCTACGCTCAGGGTGGCGGGGGCTACCCTACTCTTTTCGTCCCTTTGTTTCTTCCTTCTTTCCAAGGCATGTAACACCCATTTCGAGGGTCGTAGCGGGTGTTACCTCACTAATTGGCACCAAAGGTTGGGAGTGTGGTTTCCGGTCCGGCTCGGATCGGGAAATCACCAAGAATGCTATGAAAAGGCCCGTTTTACTACGTTTTCGGTGAAAGCTCCAAAATCTACAAAATAACCAAAAAACGCATTAAAAACTATGAAATTAAACCACGAAACGAGTTAAAAGCCTAAGGATTTAGGCGGTATTTAGACACAGAATTGGGTTCAAACATGGTCCATTTTCTCTCGGCTTTAGCCTTGAATGTGATGAATGGGAAATGTTAAGTCATTTTTAATTATTTTTAGTGCAAATTCTAAGATTAAATTGCTAAACGGATTATAAAAAGAATAAAAGAGTCGCCAGCCGATTTAAGGAAACCGACAAACCATAAAATTAATGAAAATAACTCCGGTCTACGAAAACCCGATTCTAAGTCCGGGGGTAAGGTTATGAATTCGAGAATTATAAGAATTCTCGAATTCGCCTGTTAGAAAACAGACTTTACTAAAATCGACATTAAAATGAAATTGAGCTGGGAGAAGTTTAATTAATTTCGCAAGTTTGTATTCTTAACATGCAACATAAAGATGGATTTTTAGTTTACAAAATATGCACAAATAATGAGAATAAAGTACAAATTACATGATTAAATAATAATAATGAAAGGAAACATATAAGCGAACCTCTTTTGACGTTAGGAGCCCGAATGCGCCAGTTGAATTTCTTGACTTTGCCTTGACTTGGAACTTAGATGGAAGGGTGCAAATGGTTTTAGAAGAATTGTATGAGGGTGAATATGGATATGACACAAGTGATTAGAAGAGAATTAGAGAGTGGGTGATGGAATATTAGGAGAGTTTAGGTGATAATAATGATATTAGTTGGTGGAAATTTAGTAGAATAAGGGTGATAGAGGATGATTGTTGATGAAATGAGAGTGATTATGAGGGGGTATTTATAGGTGATGAGGTGAGGGATTTGGAGGGAAATGGAGGGAGACACATCCCCATGATCATGCCCCCTAATCCACGCAAAATCAAGTCAAGGCTTAAGGTCAAAACACATGGGCTAATATCATGGGATGATGTTCAAATTTTTGGCGCCAGATCCTTAAATATAAAACCCGCGCGGGTTTTATAATCTTTACATACGGATTGCTGACGTAGGCAAAGCAAAACGACGCGCTTCTGGGGATAGAAAACCCGCGTGGGTTTTGGATTGCCTGGGTTGGGGCGCGCCTTGGGCCTGTCCTGGTTCTGGTCCGTCCTCTTCGACTAAAACCCGTGCGGGTTTTGTTTCTTATAGTGGGCCGACTTGATTTGATTTGTTTGCATTGTTTGCTACATTGGCCCAATGATGTATCCGACCCTTTTGACAAGTCGGGATTATATCGGTGCAAATCCCGGTGTCTACAGAGTGCCCCCACTTTGATCGAGTCTGAATAGGACGAAGGTCAAAGTAGACTTGATGTCTGTCTTGATTCTGGCGGTGCTCTTTTACATGGAGACTAGGTGACGTTGCTGCTGTTGGTGTCGTCGATAACCTTTAGGTGGCAACCGTTTGACGACTGTTGCTAAGGGTGTCGTTTGGAGACCTTTAAGTGGAATCCTTTGAATGACTGCTGCTGATGAGAAGATCTTCGGTAACCTTTAGGCGGTAACGGTTGGATGACCGATGCTAAGAATGTCGTTTGGAGACCTTTAAGTGGAATCCGTTTGAACGACTGCTGTTGCTAACATCGTCAGAGTCCTTTATATGGAACCCGTTGGACGACTGTTGCTGACTACATCGTTGGAGGCCTTTAGGTGGCAACCGTTGGATGACTGTCGCTGATGGTGCTCTTTTATGCGGCAACCGGATGATGGGTGGTCCCTCTTCAGTGGCGACCCGATGATGGTGCTCTTTTATACGGTAACCTAACGATGGATGGTCCCTTTTAGCGGCGACCAGATGATGGTGCTCTTTTATGTGGCAACCTGAAATTTATCAGAAAAGTAAGTATTAGTTTTCGCAAATGTAAATGAGTTTAGATTTTTTACCTGAATCTTGGGAACCCTTGGGCCACGGTCTTTGGGCCGTTGAAAGATGCTGAGCCACAGGATCTTGGGCCGCTGAATTTGGATTTTGTTTTGGTCCATAGAGTGTTTAAAACCCGCGCGGGTTTTGGTCTTTTTTTTTTCTTTTTTTTCTTCTCCTCGTGAAGGGTATTAAAGTGGGCCCGGGTCTTTGTGTGGATGAGGATGTGCCATGCATTTGTGTGGATGAGAATGTGCCACGCAGCCATGTCTCCTCTTTGGGTGGCAAAGTGATGACCTTTGGATTTTCGACCAATGAAACGCATTTGGCATCTCGAGGCGGGTCCTAGAAATGAATGGTTCATATTCAGTCATCATTTCTATAAATACCAAGCTTCATTCACTCACCGGTTTCAGTGCGTTCTGCTCGTCGTGGTCGGGAGATTGTGGTGAGGGACCATGATTCAGGTGCATCCGTAGGGTATCCTAGCGGTCAAGCCCTAGCGGATGACGCTACTTCACGTCCTGCACCATATGACGCCTCCTCTTTTGGCTTTGGCTCTTATTCTGCTGGATGGCCAATCCCGACCCCTGGAATGCGTCCTTCATGGCCTACGGTTACGCAAGAGTGGTCTGCACCCCAACATTCTTGGCTAGGAGGATCTACATCTTCTGGTTGGCCAGCCCCCGGCTACGGAACTGGTCCTGTATGGCCTACCCCTTCTGTTAAGTGGCACGTTCCTGACCATTCGTGGCTAGCCGGTTCGCAGGAGCATTCCATATCCTCACCGTCGAGCGTGCATCCTTACGAGGTTCCCTTGTCTGGGCCACCGCAGACGGCTCCTGGTCCTGAATACTATTCTTGGGACACCTATTTCGGCACGGCTGGTGCCTCCAACGTTGGGATTCTTCATGCTGGTGTCGACCCGGTTGAAGACAGTGGCGATTCGGGCTCCCTGTGGTGATCAAACTGATGACAAGCAAAAACTGTACACACATTTTTTTTTAGACTTTTGTTATGCAGGACTAACTTGTACTCTTTTTTTTATTTATTTATTTTAATGCAAGACTCTTATGAATTTTATTTCTTACTTTATATGTAAGACTTGGTGAATGCACGATTTTATTTTATTAATGCATATCTGAAAGATTTTCTACATGACGGGATTAAGTTGGAATTAATCCCGCTTCCCCAAAAAGAAAAGAAAACAAAAGAAAACAAAAACTTAAGTGTCAGAGTAGACTCGAGCAAAAATTTCATAACCGAGCATCATTGGGTAAAGACCCGAAACATTAAAAATGCATGAACGGGCCAAATTAATTCCAAGGCCCAATTACAATGAGAAACAAGTGAGCCGAGCTGCAGAGAGGCGGCCCATGACGACAGAAAACCCGCGCGGGTTTTCTCTTCAACAAGCCCTGGGCCTGGGCTTGGACAGACGCGCGCGTGGATCTGGGCATATCAAAACCCGCGCGGGTTTTATTTTCTTTTCTCTTTTTTTTTTCTAGCCGTTGTTGATGGGCTGAAATCATGGGATATGGAGGGCAACGGCTATGTGATCATTGCTGGTTGTTTTTTCTCCATTTTTAATCATACATGAAGGTGTATAAATACGTCATGTTATGCATATAATCATCACTCCTCATCATCACTTCAAAGCCTTCATCACATATTCTCCTAAAACTCAAAGAAAACCTCCCGATTCTCATGGCATTTGAGAAGAAACTTACACCTTGGATGAGCACCTTGTCCAAGGAAGAGAAGAAAGAGCTCAGAAGATACAATTTAACAAGCTTGATGAGTCTTTGGCAAGTGAGGATTAATCACGATTTTCTCCGCGCGGGTTTTGTTCTCTTTTCCTTTTTTTTTTTGGTTAGTTTGGGGATAATTGGCATGCAATCTAACCCTGGCTAACTATTGTGCAGATCTGGTTAATGGAGCACTTGGGTGTCATTGAAGAACCCCGGACTTCATCGGCGTTGGCAAACTATTTTTCAGAGAAAGAGGAAATATACCAACCTTCGCTCGGTAACAGAATGGATTGCATTCTTAAAGGAGCCTCGGCATATCTTATGGTGGATCGAATGGTGGCACATTTTCGAATATGTTTCTTATGACCTCCGCAATGCCTATGTGTGTCTTGTCGGCTTGACACACATGACCTTTTATTTCCGGCGCGAGTGAAGCGCCAGATGGGTCGTAAGCAGGACATTCCCGAGCTTCTATATGAGATTCCTGATTAGTTGAAGCTTCGAGGCTCAGTGATTGAGTCGTGGCTGAAATACTGGGAGAGAAGGCCAACTCTCAAAGCTCCTCTAAATATACATGTGTCTCATATTGCCGATGCTGACTACCATGGATGGTTGATTGCTGCTGTTGAGTCTCACCGCGCTGGAGAAGCGAGAAGGAGCCAAGCATCTGCAAAGGAAAGACTAGGTCCTCGTACATCAGTAAAGGACCGTCTGGGCGCGAGAGACTCGATGAAGGATAGACTCGGTCCGAGAGTGGAGGCACGAAAACCAAGTAGGCGGGCCTATAAGCCCAAAGACAAAGAGAAAACTCTTAACGGACCTAGAGACACGGAGACTGACCACGAGACAGCTGGCGAAGTAGAGAAAGTGAAGCAAGATTAGAAGATGGACTGAAATGAAGGAACTGAAACTACTTTGCCAGAATAGTCTTTCATTTAATTATGCCTTTTGAATTTTCTTATGTTACAAGTAGTGTACTTGCGTTATCAATTAATAAAGAAGAAATATTGTTCGCAATTATTGTGTTCTTGCAAACTTTATTTTTCTTATGTACATGAGCATTTATTAAATATACCCCAAGTGTCTGAAAATTGGTTTTCCAGTTGCTTGGTTATATTAAGCATAGTACCGCTTGAGTTGATCCAAATTTGTGGGCTAAATTACATCTTCTCCATCCATAGTAGCAAGCCGAGCTGCTCCTCCTGGCATAATGTCCTTAATCATATAAGGACCCTTCCAATTAGGTGCAAATTTTCCCGTTGGATCTTGTATAGGTGCCCTCATCTCCTTAAGCACCAAATCGCCTATTTGAAGTGAACGACTTTTCACCTTCTTATTAAAAGCACGAGCGATCCTACTTTGCTATACTTGCACATTATGCAATGCCCTTAATCGCCTTTCATCCATCAACATTAGCTCCTCAAACCTTGCCCTAGCCCATTCTGCTTCTGGTAATTGACTTTTGGCCACTATTCGTAGCGAAGGGATTGCTACTTCAATTGGTAAGACTGCTTCCATCCCATATACCAAGGAATATGGTGTTGCACCTGTAACAGTTCGTATAGAGGTCCGATATCCCCACAGGGCAAATGCTAATTTATCAGGCCAATCCTTGTAAGTGACAACCATTTTCTTAATGACTCCAGCCACTGTCTTATTGGCCGCTTCCACAATTCCGTTAGCTTGAGGTCGGTATGGCGAAGATTGGTGATGTTGAATTTTGTAAGTGGCTAGCAAAGTTTCTACTTCCTTCCGAAAATGGCTTCCATTGTCACTAATGATCTCATGAAGCACTCCATACCGATATATGATGTTTTGTAGGATGAATTTAGCCACTTGCCTGGATGTGAGCTTGACAAAAGAGGCTGCCTCTACCCACTTAGTGAAGTAATCGATGGCGACCAATATGTACTCATGTCCTCCTGTTCCAGTTGGGTGTATCTTGCCAATGATGTCGATACCCCATATTGAGAACGGCCATGGATATGTCAAAGTAGTTAGGTATGATGGGGGTTGATGTTGTAGGTTGGCATACTCTTGGAATTTGTGACACTTTCGAACGAATTCTAAGCAATCTGCCTCCATAGTGGACCAATAATAACCAGCCCTTTGAATCTTCTTCGCCGGCATACGTCCATTCATGTGGAGACCACACTCTCCTCCATGTACAGTAGTCATGATCTCCCTGGCGCTCTTAGCATCGTTGCATAATAAATTAATGCCCGTAGGTGATTTCTTGTAAAGGCTATCTTGGATCAAGCAGTATTGTGCTGCTAGAGACCTGATCGCTAGTTGTCCTCGAGCATCTAATTCAGTTGGATATTCTCCTTTCCTGAGAAAAGTGTAAATGTCATAGAACCATTCTTCAATCTTTTCTTCCTGTGCCTCCATGTTGCAAACATATGCAGGTTCAGACTATCGCTCTACTACTACCGGTAATTGGAGCGTGCCTGATGGTATTAATATCAATGAAGACAACTTGACTAGGGCGTCAGCTAACTCATTGTGATCCCTTGAGAGGTATTGGAAGTTGATTTGCTCAAATTGGTCAGCAAGTCCCAAGAGCTTCTGTTGGTATGCCATAAGACATTCATTCCGGACCTTCCATGTATTTTTAGCCTGATTAATGATGAGGCTAGATTCGCCGAAGACTTTTATGTGACGTATTCCCAAGGTCAATGCAGCTTGTAAGCCCTTGATGCATGCTTCATATTCGTCGGCATTGTTAATAGCATCAAAGTCCAATTTCACAGACACAGAGACATGTGCCCCTTCTGGAGAGATCAGTAGTACTCCTACTCCGCAGCCCATTTGATTGGAAGCTCCGTCGAAATACATTTCCCATGTAATCTCGTCAGTGAAGAATACATCTTCATCTAGGAATTCCAAGTGAGTGCTTGGAGGTTCCCGTGATGGTGAGGCAACTAGGAAATCTAAAACAACCCGTCCTTTGATGGATTTCTGAGGTAAGTACAGAAGGTTGAACTTCGAAAGCATGACCACCCATCGAGCAATGCGAATGTTGATGGTAGTTTGCTCCATGATGAACTTAATGGGATTATTCTCAGCTATGACATATACTGTATGTGAAAGCATGTAATGCCTTAACTTCTTGGTGGCCCATACTAGTGCAAGAGCCATTTTCTCTATGTCTGCATATCGGCTTTCATAGTCCAAGAACTTCTTGCTCAAGTAGTAGATGGCGCTCTCCTGACCTTTAACCTTCTGAGCCAGCATAGCCCCATTGTAGAGCTAGTCACAGTAAGGTAAAGGAGTAGAGGCTCATCTGGTACTGGCGGCATGAGGACTGGAGGATGTTGCAAATACTCCTTGATTTTGTCAAAGGCCGCTTGACATTGATCGTCCCATTCTATTTTGCTTCCTTTCTTTAGCTTCTTGAATAAAGGTTCACAAGTCATGGTGAGCTTTGAAATGAACCTGCTGATATATTGAACTCGTCCTAGGAAGCCTCTTATCTCTTTCTCTGTCCTGGGTGGTTGCAACTCTTGGATAGCCTTTATCTTTGAAGGGTCAACCTCAATGCCCCGTTGGCTAACCACATAACCTAACAACTTCCCAGAGGTAACACCGAAGGTGCATTTTGCTGGATTAAGCCGCATCTTGTATTTGCGAAGTCGCAGAAAGAACTTGCGAAGGTTAGGAATGTGCTCCTCCCTTGTTTTGGACTTAACAATCATGTCATCCACATAAACCTCTACCTCTATGTGCATCATGTCGTGAAGTAGGGTGGCAGTTCTTTGATATGTTGCTCCAGCATTTTTGAGACCGAAAGGCATAACCACATAACAGTATGTTCCCCATGGCGTAGTGAATGAGGTTTTCTCCATATCTTCTTCTACCATTTTGATTTGATTATAACCGGCATATCCATCCATAAAGGATAGGAGCTCATGTCCGCAAGTGTTATCCACTAACACATCGATGTGAGGTAAAGGGAAACTATCGTTGGGACTAGCTTTATTGAGGTCTCAAAAGTCCACGCACATGCGCACTTTCCCATCTTTCTTGGGCACCGGAACAATGTTAGCAATCCATTCAGGATATTGGACTGCTTTGATGAATTTAGCGTTAAGCTGCTTGTTTACTTGCTCGTCAATCTTCTTAGCCCATTCAGGCTTGATCCTCCTAGCCTTTTGTCGAACCGGTTTTGCATTAGGAAGCAAAGGTATGGTGTGCTCCGTAATTTCCCTGTCAATCCTAGGCATGTCCTCGTAGGACCATGTGAAAACGTCCACAAACTCTTTGAGAAGCTCCGTGAATGCTACTCGTTCTTCTGCTATGAGTGAACTACCTAACTTCAACTCCCGAGGTTGCTCTTCTGTACCCACGTTTATGGTGATGGTGTCTTCCAACACCGCCATTTTATGCTCATGTTCATTAGAAAATTCTTTTAAGGGTTCATTAAATTCCGGATTATTATTGGCGCAGCAGTTCAGGGAAGAGGGGAAAGAAGAATCAAAGTAAGCAAAAAGGTTCATCTTATTGAATGCAGAAAGGAATACATCGCCAGCAGACTCAAGACCAGACTCACTTGACTCTAGACCCTTAAGACCTGACCCTATGTCCTTGGGAACAGACTCTCCTACAGATAAAGCAAAATTATTCTCCTTAACATTGACCCACGAGACCGCCTTAACTTCTCCGTCTTCAGTAATCATGGAACTTGGATCGAAGCTTGGGTTGGACAAAGCAGCAATAACAACATCAGCTTTAAACTTCTCTTGGACGGCTTCTTGTCCAAACAGCATGCCAAAAATGTTGCTCCAGCAAGATGAGTCCATTCTAATGGAGGTTGTTTGTCCCGAGCGGGATCAAAGACAGTAGCCATATTAATGGAGCAATCATCGAAGAATTCCAATCCAGCAACTTGAATTCCCTTGTTCTTCAGGTAAAAGGGCTCAGGGAACCCATAGTAGGGGAAGTCATCACCTTCCCTAACAAATTGCCCATTCAGAGTAAGTGGATAGGGCTTCATCTGGAATAAAGTGGGAGGATTATCTATCCTCTTCTGTTCAGTTATAGCCATCTTTACGAGCCTGACCTCCTTCTCAGTTAGCTTGTAGCCTAAGCCTGACCTCCTTCTGTTCAGTTATAGCCATCTTTACGAGGCTTCATGTGTATGGATTGCCGAGCTATAAACAAGATCACAATCAAGTATAGATTCCCAATTCCACGCCTTGAGGATCTACTTGATGAGTTACATGGGAGTGTTGTGTTCTCCAAAGTCGATTTGAGAAGTGGATATCATCAAATAAGGATTCATGAAGGAGATGAGTGGAAAACGGCATTTAAGACCAATGAAGGGCTATATGAGTGGCTTGTGATGCCATTTGGTCTTACAAATGCACCATCTACTTTCATGCGTTTAATGAATCATGTATTGAAGCCTCTTATTGGCAAATGTGTTGTAGTTTACTTTGATGATATTCTTGTGTATAGTAGAAGTGAGCATGAGCATGTAAAGCATCTAGAGTTGGTTATGTACATCTTGGAAAAGGAGCAACTCCACGCCAACATGGAGAAGTGCCACTTTTTCTCATCCAAGATCGTGTTCCTTGGATATGTTCTTTCAAAAGATGGCATTCAAGTTGATAAGGAGAAGGTGAAAGCTATTCAAGAATGGCCTACACCAACATCTATTCATGAGGTACGAACTTTTCATGGTTTAGCTTCGTTTTATAAAAGGTTTATAAGGAATTTTAGCTCCATTCTTGCACCTATGACCGAGTTGTTGAAAAAGAAGGAGTTTTCATGGAGTAAAGGTGCTAATGAAGCTTTCGAGTTGATCAAGGAGAAATTATGTCATGCACATATTCTTGCATTACCTTGTTTTGATAAAGTGTTTGAAGTTAAAGTTGATGCAAGTGGAGTTGGAATTGGAGCCGTGTTATCTCAAGAGGGCCGACCTCTTGCTTTCTTTAGTGAAAAGTTGAATGAAGCCAAAAGGAAGTATAGTACATATGACAAAGAGTTCTATGCAATTATAAGAGCTCTTGAACATTGGCGACATTATCTTCTAAGTGGTGAGTTCATTCTACATAGTGATCATCAAGCTCTTAAGTTCATTCAAGGGCAACATAAGTTGAATCCAAGACACGCCAAATGGTTGAGTACATGCAAGCGTTCCATTTTGTGATTAAACATAAAGCAGGTCATCTTAACAAAGGAGCGGATGCTTTGTCAAGAAGGTACTTACTCACTCATATTCTTGATTCAAGAGTCCTTGGTTTTGAACATATTACAGAATTGTATGAAAATGATGAGGATTTCAAGGAGGTTTATGAGCTTTGTAAGAAGCATCCCCACCAACTCTTTCATATTGAGCATGGATTCCTTTTTAAAGAAAATCAACTTTGTATTCCAAAGAGTAGCATTCGAGAATTATTGATCATGGAGGTCCATAGAGGATCTTTGGCGGGTCATTTTGGCATTGAAAAGACATATCTTATGATGAAGGAGCATTATTTTTGGCCTAGTATGATCAAAGATGTCGAGCATATGGTAAAGAGGTGTAATACTTGCAATTTTTCAAAGGCACATGCTTTACCACAAGGTTTGTATACTCCTTTGCCCATTCCACATAGTCCATGGGAAGATGTGAGTTTAGACTTCGTTGTTGGTTTACCAAGAACTCAAAGAGGCAAGGATTCTATTATGGTGTTCGTTGATAGGTTTTCAAAGATGGCACATTTCATTCCATGCCATACCACCTATGATGCTACTAAAGTTGCAAATCTATATTTTGAAGAAGTAGTGAAGTTACATGGTATCCCCAAGACTATGGTAAGTGATAGAGATTCAAAGTTCCTTAGTCATTTTTGGCTAACATTGTGGAAGAAGCTTGGTACAAAATTGAAGTTTAGCACCGCTTTTCATCCACAAACGGATGGACAAACCGAAGTTACCAACCGTACTTTGGGAGCTCTACTTCGAATCTTAGTGAGCAAAAATAAGAAAGGGTGGGATACTCTTTTATGTCATGCTGAATTTGCTTTCAATCGAAGTCCAAGTAAAGCCACGGGGTTGTCACCTTTTCAAGTGGTTTATGGAAGGAACCCTCTCCAACCTATGGATCTTACACCTATTTCTACTTCAAAAAAGTTTAGCTTTGAAGCTAACACAACCATACGTTCCACCAATGCCTTCTAGTCAGGCTCTTGGGTTTGTCGAGGCTGGGGTTGGGGTTGGGCTTGTTGTCTTTGGAAACCAGGTGGTCTTTGGGTCTGTTGTTGTTGGTGCGGTCCCGTGGGATTGTTATTCCGATAGGAAAAATTAAGATGAGATCTAAATCCCGGGTTGTAGACATTAGAGTATGGGTCAAAGTTGTGTCTTGGGTTTCCAATGTAATTGGTCTGGTCCGAGGTCTCGGGACTAGCTAACCCAACAGGACAAAACAAGGTCTCATGCTCAAATGAATTACAAGAAGCACACGGTAGGGGAGGATTGGAATTTACATGCAATCGGTCTATCTTCTGAGTCACAGCATCTATTTTAGCAGTCAAAACAGAAATGGCATCGACATCATACTTACCTCCCGTTCTCGAGGAACGGGGCTTGGACCATTGGTGACTGTTGGACGCCATTTGCTCGATCAAAGAATAGAGTTCATCGACCGCTTTGTTCATGATGTTCCCCCCAGCTGCTGCAAGAATCATCGCCCTCCACTGATCATCCACTCCATTGTAGAAGGCATGGATGGGCACCCATGGCTCAGGACCATGATGTGGACACCGGCGAAGTAGATCCTTGAACCGTTCCCAAGCCTCGTACAGGTTCTCATCCGACTCTTGGACGAAGGTGGATATTTGGTTGCGGATGCTTGTCAGCTTACTTGGCGGGAAATATTTGTTAAGAAATGCGCTCGCCATCTGATCAAAAGCGGTGATGGAGTTCGGCGGAAGAGAGTCTAGCCACTCCCATGCTCGATCCTCCAAGGAAAACGGAAACAATCGCAGTTTGATTGCATCCGGTGAAGCCCCGTTCGCCTTGAACGTATCGCACGCCTGGCGAAAGATACGGAGGTGTCGGTTGGGGTCCTCATTAAGGTGACCACGAAATGGCGAAGCTTTGACCAGATTAATCAAGGAATTCTTCAGCTCAAAATCATTGTTGGCGATGTTGGGAGGGTTGATGGCCATGGGAGGATCTGTGACATTTGGGGCCATGTATTGTTCCAATGTCTTCGGTTGTGCTTCTCCACCGGCCATTTTCGATTATGATGCAGACTCCTCTTCTTGCTTCTTGCTAGCTTTCTCCGTTCGCAGCCTCTTTCTCCGAGAACGGAAAGTGCGTTCAATCTCGGGATCGAACTCAAATTCCGGAGATTTTTGCATACACCAAGAGTACCTAGCAAAACAAGAAATGAGACACAATCAATCACAAGTAAAGGAAAGAAAAAGAAAGAAAATAAAAAAAAAACAGCTTAGTCAATCTAAGAGTCTTCGCTTAATGGCTACTAGGGACAAAGTCCCCGGCAACGGCGCCAAAAACTTGACAGGGCCGCAAGCGCACGGGTACTATTGTAGCAATGTCAAGGTCGATCCCACAGGGACTTGGTCTAGTAACTCAGTGAACTAACCCTCTACTTGATTGCTAAGCCAATCGGGTTGATGAATTGTTTATGACTTCTAATGAACTAGCTAAAACTAAAGTGGACTAGAAAGGATTAACTCGAGGTAATTCGATGGATGAAGACTTCTAGGGTTTTACTCACCTAACAACAGGGTCTGGAAGCCAGATTAAAGCACGCACAAGAAAATAACTCAAACGAATCAAGAATCGATAACCTCTAAATTCTATCGCCCTTTCGATGCTAAATAGAATTATCCTAGCTAACCTAATCAACAACTTTAAATGCGCTTTTGGGTTAAATGAATTGAAGGTCTAAGCAAGGTCGGGTTATCTAATGATTCCCTAGTCTACTACTCCTTTTCAACTTTCGTAGGCCTAGGTAGTAGGGTTGGTGGTCAAATTCCCTAATTCACCTTCGGTACTTCTTAGGTTAATTTCCGAATTACAAACATCCAAGGCCTTAAGAACATTCGTAAGCAAGAAAAACGCAACCTTCTATTGATTCAATTGAGAATTCAAGTACAAACTAAAACATTTCTAATCAAACTCCATATTGATGGTTCATAAAACCCTAGAAAGAACGAAATCTACTCACAAGTATTCATTGAAAACAAGAAATACGTTCTAAACATGGTAATCAATTCTAGAATTAAGGAAGAGAAAGTGAGAAGAGTAAAGCAAACACTAGGGAGAAATTCGTAGGATTCTCTCAAGAACTTCACAAGAGTGTTGCGTGCTTCTTCTCGAATTCCAAATCTTCAATGCCTTCGAATTGATTCTTGATGAATGGAGGTGTTTTTGGTGAAGAATTCCTCTCCAAAAATCTCTCTTTTCTGCCCAGAATAAGTGATAACCGCGTTCCCCCTCTTTTCCCCGGTTATCTCCGCAAAAATAACTGCCGCAATGAAAAAGCGGCCAACCACGGTCCAAGGTCGCTACCACGGCACCCGTTGGCGTGCCTCGCTGTTTTCTCGTTCTTCTTGAAATTTTTACCACGGTCTTATCAACAGTATTGATGCCCGTGGTATCCTTGGCCTTACCAAATTTGCTCCAAAAATCACCTTTTTGGCCCTAAACCTGAAAATCAATGCCAAAAACGCAAAGACCAAGTGTAAATAGAGAAATGGGGAAGATTAAACACCTTTTTAGCCAAAAATCACCATGATTATGCTTCTAAAATGCCTAAAAATAAGTGCAAATAATGCACTTATCAATACATCAACTCATAAGGGATGGAGTAGTGACATCAAGATATATCAAATCAAAAGAAAACTTAGTCGATCCTTTAACCAAAGGGTTGTCTACATATTTGATAAAAGGCACTTCAAAGGGGATGGGTTTAAGTGTAGCTCGAATATCTACTACTCACAACAGAGACTCAACTTTACGAATTGGAATACTACCAATTTCTAAAGTTCAAATGAGTGCGGAGTTGTCTTAATTAGTAGGAAGCATCAAATTTTTATCCCAAGGTCAAGTGATGCTTAGCAAACTGTAATGACAAGAGGTTGAGTAGTAATACTCTTAGTAAACTTTGTGGAAAGCCTAGTTACAGGGGTGGTATGTTGCAAAGTTTACCTATGTAAGTGTAATGTGTGGCCGCATAAAGGAACTATGAGCTAGAGTTCCGAAACACTTATGAAGGATAAGGACACAAGGCCGGATAATAGTGTCAAAGGTATTTACACTCAAGATTTAAAAATGTATGAGTGTTATGAGTATAGTTGGTCAATATAAATTCAAAGTTCAAAGCTATGTCTACTTTGTGATTTGGATTCAATTTTGGCTCATATACACTAACTGAAAAGTTCAAAGAGTAATCTACTTTTCATTAGGCATATGTTTTGAGTTTCTCTAGTGATTACAAGTTAAGGTATATTTCAAATAGCGGGGGTATAAGTTTCTCAAGTAAAGTTATTTCAAGGGTTTTACATACTCTTGAAATAGCGGGGGATTGTTGGAAATATTTCAAGAGTATAAGATAAGAGTATAGCCAAAAGATTTATATATTACAAGTACAAGGATCATATATAAGTAAAACGTCAAGAATATGATCAACAAGGGTGAAACTGGAATCAACACGGGTCATGTTGGCTTCCAGAGAGCAAGGAAAATGTTCCTGGGCTCAACACGGGTCGTGTTGCACCCAACACGGATCGTGTTGATCCAACACGACCCGTGTTAAGCCCAGAACAGTTTTAAATGATAACGGCTACATGATTTTGTGTAATTAGTGTTTGATTATTATGAGATTTCAACAACTATATGACTTGACTTGGTCAAGGTCATATTAAGATCATGATCCTCCATTAAAGTCCCTTGATTACCCTTTGACTAGGGCATCCTAAGGGGGTTGGAAGTCTCCTATAAATAGGAGACATTACCAAGCTATTTTACACACCATTCTAAGCAATCACATCTGCATTCATGTCTAGACTGCAGCTATACTTGAGTTTATTCAAGTGAGAGACTATTATTTTGAGTGTTACAAGTGCTAAGCTTTATCCCTTTGAACATTTACAGTATAGTAAATAGTTCTTAAGGAAAGTGAGTGTTAGGCCACGACTCTTAACGTTATCCAAGCGAGTTTACATTGTTTCGTATACCGTTTACTCCCTTTCCTCCAACATAAGGCATGTTCTCGATAATGTTAGGTTCGGGTTCAAATGCATGCACCCAATCCGTCACATCACCAAGCCCATGACCTTCAGGAAAGAGCCTCGAAAGGGGATCCTCAACACTCATCACGAGAGTTTCAACAAGCTCATTACTCCCAATCACATCAACACCACAACAGGAAGAAACATTTTGAGGCACGTGTTCACGAAACATATCAAATTCTACCTCATGCTCCCCTAATTTAAAGCTCATTTTGCCCTTTTACATATTAAGTGCCTGTTTGGCCTAGTTTCTAAAAATGTGTTTTCGCTTCTTACAAATAGTTTTTATAAAAACTATTTTTGGAGAGGTATTGAAGTGTTTGGTCTAGCTTATGAGATAAGTGATTTTACTAAATTAAAGTGTTTGGCCTAACTTATAATATAGTGTTTTTATTAAATTTAATTATTTAGCCTAACTTTTAAAATTATCATGTGTGTTTGGCAGTAGAATTATGATATGATTATTTACATTTTTCTCTTTTTATTAATTTTTAAACAAATTATCATGTTTTAATTTTAGCAATAATTATAATCTTATAGTTATAATAATTATTATTATAACTATATATGGTTTTACTTAACTCTACAATTCTTTAAATTAAATATTTATATATCAAAAATTTACTAAATACAATATTTGTAAAGAAATTAAATAATAAAAATGCATAACATAATATTAAAGGTTCTAACATAATATTAAAATATTTAAATGTTATCTTTATTAGAATCAGAATATTTATTTGAAATTATGGAAACTAATCACTAAAGAATCGTATAGATTGAGTAGAGATTAGTATATAGGAAGCAGAAGCAACAATTTACTACTTCTGCTATTGAAGTTGTTTTTGGCTAAAACTGTTTTTGGAAAACAATTATTAGCTTCTAAAAAAACACCGTTTGACCTAGTTTGTGCTTTTTAACTCCAAAAACACTTCCAAAAGCTAGGCCAAACAAGCACTAATTATGCACCCAACAGTGGCAAGGAAAGGTCTTCCCGAAATGATTTGGGTACGGGTGTCCTCGGTCATATCAAGAATCACAAAATCCATAGGCACATAATAGCATCCTACCTTAAGAGGAAAATCCTCTAAAATACCCATTGGGTACTTAATAGAACGATCAGCCATTTGAAGTGACATGGCGGTAGGTTTCAACTCACCTAAGTTCAGTCTCTTGTACATGGAATAAGGCATCAAGCTCACACTTGAGCCCACATCACACAAGGCTCGGTCCATGTTCATACTTCCTAGGCCACAAGGTATTGTAAAGCTCCCGGGGTCTTTAAGCTTTGGAGTGAGCTTATTTAGAACCACAGAGCTACACTCCTCACTCGATGCAATTGCCTCACAATCATCAATTTTTCTTTTCTTAGAGAGAATCTCCTTTAAAAATTTAGAATATAACGACATTTGTGACAAAGTATCAAGAAAAGGAATATTCACATTCAACTTTTTCAACATGCCAAGGAAGTTTCTCAATTGAACATCTACCTTATACTTAGCAAGTGTGGAAGGGAATGGAATTGGGGGAACATCTACCTTAGACTTATGGTCTTTCTCCTTCTCACCCTCTCTCTCACTAGACATATCTCTCGAATCCCCCCATGTTTGGCATTTGTCGCGCTCGATCCCTCAATTTGTGTACCATTCCTTAAAACTATGACATTGCATTGCTCCTTAGGGTTAGGCACGGGCGGTCGAGGAACCGCTCCCGAAGGGGTTATGGAAGTACCAGATTGGATATCAATTTGGTTCTCAAGCATTTGGTTGCGAGTGGATAAAAGGTCAACTTTAGTAGCTAAGGCCTTAATCACCGCATCTTGTATTTGTTGATGCTCGAGTTGCTTTTGTCGGGACAGAATCATGGCTTCCATCATAGCCTCTAGGTTGGGCTTTTAAGGGGCTTGGTAAGGTTGAGCGGGAGGCCTTTGTCCTTGTAGGGGACCTATTTGGCTACTGTTCCGGTAGGAGAAATTGGGATGATGTCTCAAACCAGCGTTGTAAGTATTGGAACTTGGGTTGAAATGAGGTCTTTGGGTAGGGTTTCCAACAAAGTTGGCTAGGTCAGGTTGTACACTAATACCTACCCCATTAGGACAACACAAAGTTTCATGCTCAAAAGAATAGTAGGAAGCACACTCATGGGGAGGAGAAGCATTCACATGTAGCTTTTCCATTTTATCATTTATTGCATCAAGTTTAGCAGACAAAAGTGTAATGGCATTGGCAGAATACTTACCTCTCGTCCTCGTGGAACGGGGTCTTCACCACTGGTGGCTATTCGACACCATTTGATCTATCAGTTCATAAAGCTCGTCTACCGTCTTACTCATGATGTTCCCTCCAACTGCAGCAAGGATCGTGGTTCTCAATTGATCGTCTACCCCATTGTAGAAGGCTTGAATGGGGACCCATGGCTCAAATCCGTGCTAGGGGCACTGGCGAAGTAAGTCTTTGAATTTCTCCCACGCATCATACAAGTTCTCATCCGGCTCTTGAGCAAAGGTGGAGATTTGATTCCTTAAGCTCGTCAACTTGCTTGGTGGGAAGTACTTTGCCAAGAAAACACTAGCAAGTTGATCGAATGTGCTTATGGAGTTTGTCGGAAGGGAGAGTGCCTTGCTGTTGTGGTATATCATCTGGTACTGGTAGTGAAGCGATCCTTGGATGTCCGCAAGAACAAAATTCTAGTGCTCAAGGGTTGATTCGACACCTTGGATCATGGTTCGGTGCTGGCCAACCTCCAACGAGAGATTGTCAAGGTTGTAATGAACCTTGTTGAGCTTCCAGGGAAACTCATGGTACTCATGTGGCTCGTGCTCCTCCTCTCCTACCTACTCATAGTCCTCTTCTCCAATCTCTTCTCTATGCTCTTCTCCCTCATGCTCCTCTTCTCGGGCTTTTTGGTATTCTTTTTTCTCCCCTTCATTTGGACCTCCGACCGCCCCTATCCTTCTCGGTGCTCTCTCTTGCCGTGATACATAAATGAGGCGCTTGGCATGGTGGAAATTGAGGAGGGCCTTGGTATTGTGGGGCTCGCTACCGTAGTGGTATTTCATGTAGTGTCGCCATTGCTCAAAAATAAAAGTTTTAATGAGGCGAACGCTGTCAAGAGGCATGAGGGTGAATTGAGGCTTGAACTTCTTTACGTAATAGGAATAATTGATGTGCTCAAGGAAACGACATATGACGTGGCCAATGCTGATGGTGAAATGGCATTTCTAGGCACTCGACTCCTTCAATTGATGGAGAATACACGAGTCGGTGTTGACCCTGACACCCTTAACTGCAATGTAGATCACAAACAAGTCGTCTTTCCTTATATTGGCCTGACCCTCATCTCTACCAAAGACTGAGATAGTGAAGAATTGGTGGAAGATCTGGATCGCGGGATTGCAAAAGTCGCGGCCCTTGAAATTTTTACGATGGTGGTATCGCGCTACCCCGCCTCTAGACTCTACCGGCATCCTGCTCCAATAGGTTATGTCTCGCATGGCAACATGTTCATCAAAATTCACAGACTCTCCATACATTTTCCCATCCGTGGGCAATCCCCACAACTCATTAAACTGGGTTACAGTGTAGTTGATTTCTTTGTTGTGGACCCATGGAGTAAATTGGGCAGTGTTGGTGCCATCACCGATTAACCTAAAGGAGCTTAGGGATTCTAAAATCATTTGGTCTACAATAGGTGAATCTATTTGAATAAACATTTGCCAACCCAATGTTCTAATTAGTTGGTCGATGCTAGGTGTGCAGAAGAGAGATTCAATAGTTTCAATATGATAAATATCAGGCATACAAATTTTTCTACCCTTGATTAACTTGTAGCAATTTTGATAAGTTTATATTTTATAGTCTTTATTAGGTATCTAACATGTATATTTTAGTTAATTTTGTAATATAATCGTATCATTTTATACCAAATTTCATGATTTCTTCATTTGGTTTAGAGATTGGTAAATTTTACAGATTCAATGGAAAATCTAGTAAAAACCAAGGAAAATAGAGAAAGAAAAGAATTTGAGAGAGAAGCAACCCAAAAGAGATGTCAGCCCAGCCCATTGATACGTTGAAACTAGGCGCTGGCCACACCCTCCTTGGCGCAAGCTGCGCCTGGAACAGAGAGTTCAGCAACTCGAAGTTAAGGAGGCGATGGAAGGCGCCAGTCGTGCCTAACCCCACTTCGCTCAGCGCCAGCAAGAGATGTAACCTGCGCCAAAGACCAATTGTTGGACCGGAAAGGAGAGGCACAACCAGCGCCTCTACCCTGATGCACCTCATATAAAAGGGGGCGCTGCAACCGTTTGGAGAGGACTTTTGGTCAATTTCTAATTTCATCCGCTATTTTAGACCGAGTTTTCGAGCAATTTTCAATACCAACCATGAAGTGGAGAAGAGGAGAATCGACTTAGGTGACACAAGGAGATCAGAATCGACACCTCGGATTTCCGGTTTGGTTATCTATTTTCATTATGTCTTTTAGTTTAGATTTCATTATTGTTATGTTCGTTTTTATCCATTATGAGTAGATAGTTTAATTGTTTAGGGGACAAACTCGATGTTAACTGATTGAATTATGGTGTTTAATTTCAGTATAAGGTTTTTAATCCAGTTGGTTTAATCGTTGTGTTTCGTGTGTCATAGTAATTGATTGATCACCTGTTACTTGGTTTAGATTCTTAATGGGTCAAAAGATTGTTATTTTGAATTGGATTAACAACGATTAAATAGGTATAGAACACAGTAAGAAATAATGTGTTCATGCTTAGGGTCGCCTATAATATGTTCTTATCTTTGATTGAATTAAATAGCTATGAGAATAGGTGTTTAATTTAATCATTGCAACTCACCCTGAATCGAAAGATTGTTGTGATAGGCTTTATATTGATTATAGACCCCAAACAGTATCAATATTACCCAGTGCTGAAATTAACACCCAATCGATTAGTTAACTAGAGAGGACTCCCCTAAGTGCCTTTAGTAATCTGTTAAAAACCTAAAAGTTTATTGCTTGTTTAGTTTCAGTTCAGAAATTCACAAAAACAAACCCAACCTTCAGACGACCTAGCATCCTTTGTAGTGAGATAGTTAAGTGTGTAGTTTGAGCAAGTGCTCGAGAGAACAACCTTGATATACTACATTGTACCCGAACACTTATGACGTATCAAGTTTTGGGAACTGTTGCGGGGGACTTGTTTCCCCAGTTGCTATTAGACGAAGACACTCAGATTGTCTAGGTTATTTGCTTTTATTTTTCATTTACACTTTTTGAGTATGTTTAGTATTCTTGTCTGTGTTGTTTCATGTTTATGCAAAAGGAATTTACCGACGACTTCTACCCCAAAATCGAGCATACCCTGCGGATTAGGAGGAAGAAATAGAGACTAGAAAACGAAAGATATGAAGAGGAAGCCAAACGACAAGAACAAATGGGCAAGAAACCACGTACCCTAGGACAGTATGTGACACCCAATGTCACTAACCCTCAGTCTAAAATTTTTGTGCCCGCCATAGTAGCTAATGACTTCGAGTTGCGGTAGTCCCTCATCAACTTGGTTTCCAAGGCTCCATTCCATGGGAATCCAAGCGATGACCCTAAGCACCACCTGTGTATTTTCAGCCAAGTATATGACACATTCAAGGCGAATAATATGTCAGACCACGCCATAAAGCCGAGTCTTTTCCCGTTCTCACTTGAAGGGAAAGCATGTGAGTGGCTTGACTTGTTGCCACTCAGCACCATCACTACTTTTGATAAGCTTGCCAGTATGTTCCTCGCGAAGTATTTTCCACCCAGCAAGCTGACCAGCCTAGGGAATCTGATATCAAGTTTTTCTCAGGAACCCGATGAGACATTTTACGAGGCTTGGGAAAGCTTTAAGGACCTCCTCAAATAGTATCCTCAACATGGCTTTGAACCATGGGTTCCCATCCAGTCATTTTACAACGGAGCAAGTTAATCAGTAAGAGGAAGCATCCCTTCAGCAGGCAGAGGCAACCTGATGAACAAGATGGTGCCTCAACTCACGAATCTGATCGAGTAGATGGCCCTGAACTCCTACCAATGGTCCAAACGCCGCCATAGAGCAGGAGGTAAGCTAGAAGTTGATGCAATTTCGTTATTAACTTCTAAGCTTGATTCCTTAACGAAAAAAATGGATTGTTTGAACATGCATGTTACCCCTTCCCTTCCATGTGCTTCTTGTCAATCAACCGAGCATGAGACTTTAGCTTGTCCTTCTGGTACAGTTGGTGATGACTGAGTCCAACAAGTTAACTATGTTGGCAACTCAAGGCCAAATGTTGATATGTTTCTAACACATATCACCTGGGTTTGAGAAATCATACAATTGCTCTTACTATACCAACAACCCGATTGGCCCACTTCAAGGATAGATGCCCATAGTAACTGGTTTCCAAAGACCACAACAATAAGCGTCACCCCAAAAGTCCAATTTAGAACTCATGACGAAAAACATGATAATGAACCAGCAAAAGCAGGACAGGGTGTTTAAAAACTTAATGGAAAAAGTATAGGCCTTGGCAACCCATAATAAGACCTTAGCAAACCAGATAGCTAACAAGGCTACCCCTGTCACTACTCTGCCACCCCAGCATATCCCTAACCCTAGAGCCAAATGCAATGGTATCATTTTGGGTAGGGAGATCTTAGCTGAAACCCCTGAGGTGGTTAGGATTAAGGAAGACAAAAAGAAGATCGGGTTAGGAGAGATTTACATTCAAGACAAAATTCTTGAGATTCCTAAGACTATTACTGTAGACGAAGGGACCGAATTTGTAGGTTTGAGTTTAGTGACCCCAAAGTTAATGACCCCGAGAGTTTCATAATCTCATGCGTCCTAGGAAATCTAACTATAGATAGAGCCCTATACGATGCAAGGTCAGGAGTAAACATGATGTCATACCCTCTTTGTAAGGAATTAACACCTACCGCCATGACTTTGCAATTGGCGGACCATTCCACCAAATGCCCGTTTGGTATCCTAGAAGACTTTCCTATTAGGATAGGTAATTGCTATGTGTTGGTAGACTTCATGATTTTGGATATAGCTAAAGACCCCTTTACCCAAATCATTTAAGGGAGGTCGTTCTTATTTACTATAGGGTGCATAACATAAATGCAAAGAAGGAAAATGTACTTTGAAATAGAGGACAAGGTGTTTGAATTTGACCTACGGAATGATAGTGACTCTCCCATTAATCTCCTGTGTGGTGTTAGGATAATAACTGTTGTTGAAGGTAAGAAAGATTTTTTTGAAACAACTGAAATTGCAAGTTTAAAATCCTTGTCCAAAGGTTGTAGACTTAATGAAGTGAAGGACCGGGTTTGTATTCCTGAACCCCAGCCCATGCTCATTATGTACACACCTGTGTCGCTAATACAAGTAAACTAAGTGTGCTTAGCAGGAAAGATCTAGACCACCCTCTAGTACCGGGGGAAACAGTGGGAAGTTTGACCCACCAGATGGAAAATCGAGAACCTGTTCGGACCCGAAAGAATAAACGGTTGCCTCTCTTGAGCTAACGACGTTAAACAAAGTGCTCGTTGGGAGACACCTCAACTGTATACTTTGTCTTTATTTTGTTTTTATTTCCTTTACTTTAGTTTCCCCCTTAATTTTTAATTTTTATTAACATTTATTTATTTATTTATTTATTTGCACGTAAAAAGTAAGAGAAGAAAAAAAATAAAATACTGACAACAAATAAATGAAAATAATAATAAAGATAAAAATAAAAATACTTTTAATCGTAATTATAAATGTACATTAACTTTATTTTACGGGAATAGTTAAAGGAATAGTTGAAGACAAAACATGGAAAAAGACCGAAGGAAAAAGGAAGCAAGGAAAAAGAAAAGAATAGAAAAAAAAGGCAGACTTCGTCAGGTAGGCGAGGCGCAGCTAGAGTCCCTTGGGACGCAGGCCACACCTCTTCCAGAGAATGAGCGAAAACATGAATTAGGAAGACACGCCCTGCGTCTATCAGGTGTAGCCTGCACCTAGCTCAGGCGCAGCCAGCGTCGACTCGACGCAGGCCGCGCTTCCCCTTTTTCCAACGCTCTTAAGGTTGCGTCGATTAAAAATTTCCGTCCCCCTTTTTTTTCAAACCCTAACCGATGCAGCCTCTACTTCTCTCTCCCTCAACCTTGCACCCCCTCCTCTTTCCTTCCCCTTCGAGTTCTTCTCCTTTCCTTCAATTCCCTTCTTCTTACTTCCTTCTCCCCCGTTCCTTCATTATTACTCCTTCTCCACCTTAATTCACCAAAAATTTTAGTTTTCTCCCTCATCCCCCTTATCTCCCCACCTCCATTAAAGGAGTTTCTTGCAAGCTTCAAACTTTCAACTATTTAACAACTACGAGGTATGATTCTTGCAATTTATTCAATTTTATTGTTACTTTCTAGTATTTGTGGTGTTTTTATGCAAATTTCATAATTTATACTTGTTGTTTTGCTCAATTTCACTATAGTTCATACTCCTTGCTTGGTTGCACTTGCTTGGGTAATTTTTAATGCTAGTTAAATTGTCAAGTTTTATGTCCTTGTTAATTGTTGTGTATAATGGGAGTGTTGTTCTTGTTTGTTGGGGAGTATTATGATGAAATTTGGGTTAAATATACTTTCATTGATCCTCATTTTTTAGATGTTTCGACGAGGGACACCCGCCAAAGCCACAAGAGTAAGGCCACCAAAACGGAGAAGGGCAAACAAAAGGCTGCTCCGACGAGGGACCCCTGCCAAAACAACCCATTCAACTTTGAGAGGCCGACCATAGAAAGGTATAGTTCCCTCTCCAAATGCCTTATCACCCTCACTAAGTACTTACATGAACGGTTTTTACGTCACTGTGGGTTGTTGGATGATGTTCTTTGGTTGTTGAACCGAGGTCATATGTTGCCGGTAGCTTGTCTCAACGAGCCTACCTATAGGTCAATTACACTAGAATTCATGAGCACAGTAGAGGTCACCCTCTAGGGGTGTGATCCGTTAATTTCTTTCCAATTGCTAGAGGAACCCCGCTCCATGACTTTCTCTAAGTTTGCCCGAGTGTTTGGTCTTCCCGAGAAGACCTGCTATACTAAGGTTGTCATCCCACATAATTGGGATGGATGTGGATTCTTTCTGGGCATCTCGAGGTATCCTAACTAGGACCCGAGAAACACCCCATCCACTCACATCTGTAACCCGGCCCTTAAGTACATACACTGTGTCCTGTCCTGTGGAATTTTCGGGAGGGCGGGTAGTGTTAACAAGGCAACAAATGCCGACATGCTCATGTTGTACGCCATGTTAAATGGCGATGATATAGCCGACCTTGTTGCCCTTTTCGCCTCCCATATCTCTCGCATCCCTAACTCTAACGCGGGGATCGCGATTGGGGGCTACATTACCCATTTAGCCTGCCACTTTGGCTTTCGACTCGACCCTAACTCCCACGATAGAGTCCTAGTTAACATCTGGCTTGATGGGGATTAATGTCGAGCTTATGGTTTGTGTGCCTTTGATAGTTTGGATAGGTGTCTATGGATTTACCCCAATAATGTTCGTTGTCCTACCCCACGAACACCTATCTATATATGAGACCAACACAATATCCTTTGGCTTCCCCTTGTCCCTCATTCCCAGATGCCCTAAGACCCTCAAGAGCTGGAACCCCAAGACCAACCCCTACCTCATGATCATTTCGACGCCCAAGTGAGCTTCAACTCGCTTGATGAGCATCTTCGAGACCTCATCCTAGTGGTAAATGGCTATAAGAGGTGTTTAGACGAGAAACATTCGGTCATGATCGACATCTGCAAGAGTGTACAACTCTCCATCTCCCGTTAGGAAACGTTCAACGCTCACCTGACCTGGATGATTCAGGTCATGTTCGAATCCTTTTCCTCCTGGGCCAACCTACCACATCTCCTGACAACACCACCACCACCCCAAGGCGATGAGTGACCTAACTAACCCTACCCTACCCCTATTATATTAGTCCTTTGCATTGAGGATGTGTAGACACCGGGTTATGCACCGGGAAAAGTGTACAAAAACAAACCGGGAGCAATAAGAATAGAGGATAAAATGTAAGCAAAGTCACTAGGCCTTCCTCAATCAAAAGCTATTGGGCTCAAACAAAAGCCACCAGGCCAACCCACCACAAAAGTCTTCATTTTCCACCCTTTCCATATACATGTACTAACTATTCAAATTTCAGTTTTTCCACAGTATCGTTGGCCTTATTTCTTTTATGAGGTTAAAGTGCACATTATAAGCTTGGCCCAAAATGCAGGCCCGAAGCACAAAACACGCCCAAAATCGGTTGTGTAGGCCGCTTGGCCTACGCTGATCCAAGGATTGTCCGCACGCCCTGCCACATCACTGATCCGCGTGCAGGAGCTGCCATAGAACGCTTGGCCTACGCAGGTGCCATGTCAGCTTCGCGCCTTCGCCCAGTCAAGCAATCCCACGACATCAGCCATTGGCGTCGTTGACTTATCAGAAGTCAAAAGCCAACCGACTTGGTGCTGATTAGGGACTTGATCTTTGGATCATGCTCCCGCCTTCAATCCGAGTGCCTCTCCCCTTTCACCTATAAATACCCATCCACTCCATTACCGAATTCATCAGCTCTTCCCCTAAAAAATCCTTCAAGAAACTCTTGCTCTCTTCTCTCATTTCTCATACAAAAGTCTCAATATTCTTGTCCCCCCGGTATCGAAAGAATTTCGACGTATTAACGTCGGTTTTCTCCTACCTACAATCATCTCGCATACTAATGTATAGACAAGGTTAGGTTTTTCATCATCATGTAACCGTGTAATTCATTTACATTATTCTTGTACATTATTTTGCAAATAATCATCATATTTGCATGACACAAATATAATATCGCGAAACTCTTTTAAACTTCTCCCTGCTCTTTTTCATTTCAATTTCGATTTTAGTAGAGTCTGTTTTCGAAACAGGCGAGTCCGAGAGCTCTTTAACCCTTGGACTCGTAACCTTACCCCCGGGCTCGGAATTCGGGTTCGTAGGCCGGATTTTTTTCATCGCTTTTTCTTGGTTCATTGATTTCCTTAAATCAACTGCCGACTCTTTTCTTTTCCTAGCTTGCATCACCTTTTGTGATTCTCATTTCAGTTTTGACAAGATGGATGGATATCTCTCCCAGGATCAATACCAAAGAGCAAACTGTGGAAGAAATGGAATTGAAATCAATTAAGCACAAGCGACCTTGCCCCATTTCTAGCCCCTTTTTCCCTGGTTGTGTTCCAGTGGGCCATTCGCCTGGCCCATGCCTAGGCCGCTTGGCCTATGGGTCAGACCAGTGACCCCGTCTTCATGTTTAGAATATGACGTGTTTACTTGTTGATTATGACAATTATACCATGATAACTGATCTCAATGTTTTACTTAAATTTTTTTGAAACTTGTACAATTCATGTTTACAATATGTTCTTTATTCGCCACCAAAGAGTTAGTAGCCAAGAAGCAACCACCCCAACATCCAACCTTCTCACTTAGATTCAAGTCTTGATAAAAGCAAAAATTTTCCAGTAAAATAAAATTATGGGATTAATGAATCATGTTTGTCATGGATAGTTTGATACCTTCTTTCCTCTTCCCAATATTTACATTTGATATAAAGATCCAATGAACATGTCAAATTTACCTGGAGTAGGAAAAAACTGTTTGTACTCGCCCTTTATATCATTTATACATTAATTAATCCTTGATTTTCCAGTCATTGAGAAAGCCACGATAACAGCTTTCATCATTTTAGACTTTCACTAAAATAAGATTAATTAAGATAAAATATACCAACCAACTATCCCATAAGCCAAGGCTGTTACCGTGTATTAAAATATTTCACCAAATGTGACAAGAATCTGACTATAACTATAAGCTAAAGTTACTCAGGACGTCGCGCATCGTCCATGAGAAATTCAAGTGTTCGTCGACAAATTCACTTTGATTGTAACATGTAATAATGTTACAGTAACTCAATCTTTAGACAAGGCAAAGGAGCTGCTCTCCAGCTCGCTAAGTTAAAAGTTAAAACTGAACCCTTGAAAGGACTACGCCCCACATATTTTACCTTTCTCACACAGGGAAAAAAACACCTTCACAAAATCAAATATTGCTTCGCATAAACATAACATAAAAATGTACAACTCGTATCAATTGCTGATTGAGAATAAACTTCTGCAGAATAGGATATTCTTCAAGAATCGTGCACTACAACGAATCTGTGGCAGAACAATGATAAGGCTAGCCAGAAATAAGAAACCACAGTTGACTATAGAGGTGCCAAAATTGATTATATATAAAAAAAAATATATATAAACTATAACCAATTCTTGGTTGGCTGCATTTTTTAATGGCTGGTATGAAGTTGGAATACTATTCAGCTTCAGGAACTGATCTGCACTTTAGAAGCATCATAAGGGGGGCAATCCTTTGTCATTGGAGATCTTCCATATTATTTTACTATATCCCATAAGATGCCAGAACCCCATCAAACCACCAAATACTGTCCTTTCTCTAACAAATGAATTAACAATATTTTTTTTACAGATTGGTAAAATGAATATCATGCCATGCTAACCTCAACCCTACTCCTTTAACGTGGCGTGTACCCTTGACAGATCTGAACTTATAAGTTTCTAATCTCCTGGAAGTTCGTCATGAACTTTACCTTCAGTTTTCAGACTTGTCTTAACCAACAAGGAATAGGCATCGTGAATCCTTTTGCTATGTCCCTTTCAGACCCTCATGTAGCTAATTAAAACTAAGTCTCCAACATATGGCAACTTCTAATGAAATCATTTGAGTAATTCACGTACTTAGTCCAAAATGGCCGGAGATGATCAAAGCCAATTGGAAGCCACGGCTTCGACTGACCATTGTAATGAATAACAGCAGCGCTCTTCACACTTTCAATCGTGGTCTTCTTTTGGTACCCTAAACCCAGCAGGTGCCAAGATGGATTAATTGGGTGAACATGGCCCTTAAATGCAATCAATGCTGGTGGTAGGGTGCCAAGTTTCCACATAGTAAGGTTGGACTTTAAATTCTGCAAAGTGAGGATGATACCCAAGTGCGTCACAACTACAGGCAGCTTAAGTGACAAATTTAAGCTAAAATTGAAATATGTTTCAACAGAACAATCCAATATTGCATCCAATCACAAAGACTGGATAATAGTGCCACAAACATGCCATCAAACATGACAGCACAAACTGAATATAAAAGTTGGAAGACCATTTGTAAGTAGGAAACAATTAACTGTTAAATATCCAAATATCTGAAGCATCCCAATTCATTTGACAGCCAAGCTGATAAGCTGAAAGAAAATGACAAATCTTTTTCTTGTGTGTTAAATGTAACTTTTGCTGAAAAAATTACCATTAGGAAATAAATCTTAGTTGGAGTGCAAGTAACTTGACCCTCACCGTACCCCCAATGACTTTATGAAGATTTCTAAACTCCTTGGTCCTCATGGAGGCTAGACTCAGAATAGAAATTTAATTACATGATGGGAAGTCTAATGTTAATTGTTAAAATCAAGAAATTTCTGTTAGCAAATACTATATCCCTAATCGACCTCCTCAAGCCAACCCTATCATCCCATTGGCTTCTTAGGGTATGGAGAAGCAGGCATGCTTCCATTCAGCAACATAATTTAATATGCTGCTTACAGGGGAGCTAATCAGCTAAGATTTCTAAATTGAACGTGTAGAGAAAGTGAGATACTGTGAAACTTCACAATGATTAATCTAATCTATAAAAAATGATAAAAAGATTAAGAATAAATAAAGGGAGAAAGGAGGCACAAGTGTGCACATAAAAATGAGACCCAATGCTTTGCAATTTTTTAGTATAGGTGGATCACATTACCAGTTCTACTCCCAGCTAGAGAAAAGAGCCCAAGATAAACAATGGGTATAATTATAACACGTCTATTCCTAAGCAGTGTATAATTTATGCCGAATTTATTTCCTAAACAAACATGTTTTCGTCCATTTTGCAAAAAGGATGCCCAAAATGATATGGAAAATGCAAAGCAAGCATATAGTTCAAAAAACTAAAACCTTTACCTCTTTAAGCCATGAATGGTAAGTATCTCTTATACTTGTCTTTCTCCAAGCACGCAAATCAAAAATGTTCATCCCATAAGCCCAAGCACACTCATCAGGATTCAATTTCTCTGCTATGAGGGGATGGGAGAAATTGAAATAATTCCTGAATCGCTTCGACATCACCCATTCATCCTCACCTCTACAAGTCTCCACAGCTCCATTAACTTTTCCCTTAAGATCAATGTCCCAAAGTGGGGAAAGATCACGCTGAATTACCACATCGTCATCTAGGAAAACCACCTTATCAAGGTTTGGAAACAGCTGTTTCAAAAAACAGTGTCAAGAATGGATGACTTGTTTACAATACATACGATCGAAAAGACACTGCAGTCTGCACCACAACAGACATGCACACTTTAACAGAAAACTTTTGGTGAAGGCAACAAAGTAGCAACTAGAAAAGAACAAATGGAAAAACAAACAAAACAGCCCTTCCAAGACAATAAACATCAGAATAATTCCACACAGTTGCTTGTTAATTTCAGAAATGGCTTCAACTGAGCCATTTAAACTGATTGACTTGCATATTTTGTTGGCAACAAGAATATATCAAACACTTGGCACTTGTTTTTAAGTGCTATTCAGCTACTAATGAGTTGATGGTTTCCTGGAAAGATGGAATAGAAATCTTTTCAAAGAGAGGGAAAAAAGGCACTGGGGTTGCAACGTAGAAAACTAGAAATCCAGCCTCAAGCACAGGGAAATTTTCAGACAGCCACATCAATGTGTGCAGATAAGTGTGATGACCCTTCAATGAGTCTCGTGCCATCAATTTCTTTAGTTAGAATTCAAGCAAAGTGTCTCACAGATCTCACTCATTGCCATAATAAAAAGTTCAAAAAGTAGCCTTTTCTGAAGTAGAGAAATACTTTGAAAAAGGTCCAAACAAATAAAACCTATCTCATGCTGTCGTGCATATAAGCATCGAATCATTGAAAACTAAGAGCAATATTTTTTCTCTACGCTTTGTCACTACTAACGAATAAGGATATTATCATTAGCGTAGTAGGTTCACACCCTTTAAAAGTGCAGCCAGCAGCACAAAGCATACCCGCAAGCGGGGGTCTACCGGAAGGGTTCCACCGCAAAGGTGTAATGTACGCAAACCTTACCTTGCATTTCTGCAAGAGGCTGATTACAGGACTCAAATCCAAACCTCACGATCAAGCAGTAACCACCCAACTGTTGCGCCAACGCACCCCTTCTAGGTTCATACCATTTATAGAATGAATATGCAAAATGACACAAATTTGTTAATTTCTCTTTTTCATTATTAGGATGGTGGGGGGTTGGTTCAAACATTGAAACATCAGCTATGTAAGCCCCTTCTCAACGATGTATAAGCATCCACGCACACAATAACATCAACCTTCTTACAGACTTATAAAAATAAAAAAAAAAAGGGAGTTTCGTATGGAGAAAAGGGTTGATTCATAATTCGCAGAGTAACCAAAATAGCTTATTAAACAAAACATCCTTGTTGCCTCATAAAACGACATACTTTGCATAAAAAACTTTGCCCAACCAACACCACGGAAATATTTGGAGCTTAATAAAACAAATTCAAGGGTGGCCAAGTGAAATATACAGGAGTTGAAAAACACATCTGAGTTTCTAGCACAAGATACATGCTTGGAAATCTCCATCTAATATACTAGCACACCAAAAATATTTCAGCTTCCAAATTGGGAGAGTTTCTTGAAGAGGAACCTACTCTAACCCAAAATAAAAATGCAAACTGGACCAGTATATTTACAAATTTAACTGTCTTTGTGAGAAGGAAACAATTAAAAGAATTAAAAATGAAACAAAGAGCAAAAAAAAAAGTACACGACTATGACTTAAAGGTACACTCTGCCAATGTCAAGCGAAACACATCCTAAAATCTGTCCACGATAACAGCATAAAGAAGCACAACCAAAGATCAGCAAACTCAAGCATGCCTCTATGAAAAGCGGGCATTAATTTCTAAAACAAAAGAACAAAAGACAATCGCAAAATCTCAGAAACAATATACAAGGAGACCATGCTGACTAGTACTTGGGGAAGCCAAACAGAGCAACAAAAAGTGTGTGCAAAAGTACAGAACTTATGTGCCAGTAAATACAAGTGGCCCCCAAGATCAAGAACCAAATTGAGTTCAATTAGCAGCCTTATATTGACTAGAATGCAACATTACCAAGAAGTTATTCTCCAGCAACAAACACCAGGAAAACTGGAAGACAGTAAAGTTCAACCTCAAAGTGCACTTAAGAAGAGAACCATTACCTCTGGCAAGTAAATCCGGATGTGGTTAAGCAAGGATATGTACTTTGGACTTCTTGACTGTAGCCTGGAAGCAAAAGTTCGGGGTGTAGTTTCATTAAGATTGGTCTCTGCGATATAGTTCCCATGGTAATAACTCCTTACTCCATTATGGCTTTCTATAGCTTCCAAAACAGGAACATTCTCTCTTGTTAACCAGTCAAACTGGTGAACACCTTTAACCTCAATTATAGCAGGCGATATAGGGTTAAGAGCAAACCATGAGTGCATCCCAGCATATGTTTTCTTGTCAGTGATGACATGAAAAACTATCTTTTCAGGTTTCAAGGATGATTGCAAAGCAGAAGTGACCACAACAGCTGCAGCCAGGATGTTATCCGTTGACAGGACAAGATGGTGAAGGGAGTCGTCAGAAAGTAAAGGAAGCAACTCTGGAGGAGGCAATTGTCTGCGAGCATGAGCGTTAGAAGAGTACTCATCAGTCAAACGCAGAGACAAACAATGGATGCCTTTGGGAACTGAACTTGCAGCGAAGTGTTTGTTCATCAACTCTGCAAACTTTGCTTCCCTTATCTCCCTTTCAAGTTTCTCCATCTAAACAAAGTAGAAGAATGGATTTATTTTTCCCCTGGATTGGACAAAAATAGAAAATATGCATATAGCTATCTGGAGATGCTAGGTAACTCAAATACAAAGCAACAGGCAACCAATCTATGTGATCACATCCATTAAGAAATGTTGAGTCATCACAGGAGAATACAATGTCAGAAACAGCATTTGCAACAATAACGGGGCATTTTGGTTCAAAAAAATGAAACTGAATCAACACTAGAACAATTGCAAATGGCTACAGAGAGAGAACTCTATAATCTCATGTGATGAATTTCATATCCTAAAACAGTAATACTTATGTTTGGTTCACTAAAGTAACAGGGAAAAAAAATACATTCCTAGCTTATACATTAAATATTCTTCACCTCTTTTGGCAAGGGATGCTTGGTTTAGGCCTGGAAAAAGAGTAAATTACATTTACCTTACCTGACATTAAGTGTTCATAATTTTAAACCTCCTAAGATATTTTACAATTGGTTTTTGTTGGATTTTCCGGCGTAACATTAAAAAGATAAATATGAATTGACTTTTTCTACCCATAATATTAATTCATATGACTTTTAATTAAATATGAATTGACGTTTTTACCCTTAATATTAATTCATATGACACTAACTGGGGAGTGTTGAAGAAGAGGAATCGACTGTTGGTGTTTTCTATTTAGAGTTTCGACACACCTTTTTACATACAAAACAATGAAAGGGTCATTCAAGTCATTTCCTTCTCAATATTATGGGCAGCATGGTACATTCACATAGTCATATAGGGGCATTATTGTATTTTCTCATTTTCAGCGAGAAGTAACCGGATTTTGCCACTAAAAATCACTTTCACTTAATGTTAGGTAAGGTGAAAATTATTTCACAAATGTCGGGTGTGCAAAAATTATTACCACAAATGTCAGGTAGGGTAAATGTAATTTACTCCCTGGAAAAATTTATCTGACCCAATAAGACCCGCCAGAAGAAGTTGGAGTCTTGGAAAAGATTTTAAAACTCAAACCCATCCAGGTCAGACCCATTTGGCTTTTGCAAACAAGTTATCTCCAAAGAATTTTTCAAGTGCTTAACCATTTCACAACCTCTAGCATGAAAATTTTTCCATCATTATATTGACATTATAAGAACTTTCATTAGAAGTTTAAGGTGCACAACAATGAACGATTGTTCTAATTTTCTTTTATTTTTTTTATCTTAAATTTGTTATTAACAAATGATGATTGAAGATGTCAATTAATCATATATTGAGTAGAATTGCTACTTAGAACGGTTTGAATATCAATCTTAAAAACCTCTACAAGCTATATTATCCTTTTATTAGAAATTAACTAATGTTCATAACATTTGCATCAGCAAAAACAAAATAAAATTATGCTTCCAAGCGATTTGAGTTTGCCCAAACCCACAACTTTAGGGAGTTAATTACATTTACCCTACCTGATATATGCGGTAATAATTTTTGCACACCCGACATTTGGGAAATAATTTTCACCCTACCTGACATTTAGTGAAAGTGATTTTTAGTGTTAGAATCCGGTAACTTGTCATCGGAAATGGAAAAATACAATAATACCCTTATATCACTATGTGAAATTACGATGCTGCCCTTTAATTTGAGAAGGAAAAGACTATGTTGGAGAGTAGAAGATAGACATGGTGGTTTGGGAGGGGTTAGGTTTTCATTTTCTATATGGGAAGGGGGGCCGGGGAGAGGAATCAGAGGAATCAGTGGAGTGGTTGGGTTTTAAAATGCCATAACAATTAATACTAAGGGTACAAAAGTCATTTCACATTTAATTGAAAATCAAAGGAAATAATAAGGGTATAAAGGTCACTTCATATTTATTTTTTTACAGTTCACCGGAAAAGTCAATAAAAAATCAATTATAACATATCTGAGGGGCTTTAAATTTATGACCACTTAAATGTCAGGTAGGGTGAAAATTATTTCTCAAATGTCGGGTGTGCAAAAATTATTACCACATAAGTCAGGTAGGGTAAATGTAATTAACTCCAACTTTAGGGCTACGGTTTTGCGTTTCGAAACCCAAACCTGAATGTCAGACCTACTTCAACATACCCGCCTAAATTGATATGGTCTAGTTGGGGGGGAATTAGTCAATAGTATACTACTCCCTCCGTCCCAAATTAATTGACACTTTAACTAAATTTTGATCGTTAATTACTCACAAATAAGAATGAATTACAATATAATAATTACCATCATTAGAAAGATAATTTACTAAAAATTACAATGGAGGTAATTTCATATATAACTCATTATAATTTGCGAATAATTAACGGTCAAAATTTAGTCAAAATGTCAATTAATTTGGGACGGAGGGAGTATTATTTTGTACCATGTGTAGAAATTTCTTTAGGTTAGAATGACAAACTCGAAAGGGTAAATAAAATCTTTTAAGCAAAATATTTTGGAAAATCACAGAAAAACACCGGATGTAGCAGTGCAAAAGTGAAAACCATAGCAAGAGGTTTGTACCTGTCTAGGAGGAAATAAGTAGTGGTAGAGAGAGCATAAGAAAAATGATTGAAAATTTGGAAGCAAAACTTCTCACACTTGGAGCTGGCAGGTGGAGAAAATGTTGAGTCCCTAGAGCTAAAGAGTGAGTGATATGCAGACATAGTTTATAGAAATTTGGAACCAAAATGTACCATATTGGATATCTTAAAAGACAAACTTGATGCTTGATACCAGGCTCTAATGCCTCAAGGCATCAAACTTCCTTCCATAGAGACCGAAGATGCAAAGTCATGAGTCCTGAAACCTTGAACATAATTTACTTTGGTTTCTAACTAATGAGGCACATGGAAAAATCCAAGGAAACTAGTTTATAAGATTCTCAACTTTTCTATGTAAGTAATCTCCCAACCCTCAAACCCCCCACCCCCAAAAAAAAGGGGGGGGGGGGGGGGAAGACGAGTGCAATCCTAGAAAACACAATGAACAGTAAACTTCCCAAGGCAGACAACTTTGCTATGAAAGTTGAGTCAACAAATCCCCATAAAAGGACCACTAACTCAAAAATATTAGATCCTGGGTAGTATTTATGTCACCTTAATACCAGTAGCTCCACGCAACAGTTCAATCAGATTCAAACTTAATTACTTGGAAAGTAAACAAAATGACGTAGCACCTAAACTAACATAACATCCGCAGGTGGACTGCAGCAGCAACTATCTCAGAAAAATTTTAAGTTCCAGTTTAGAATGTTATGTTCTCTCTCTTTTCCTCTTTTTATTTTTGGATAATGCACTCTCTGTTACAAAAGTTAACGAGTTCAGTTTTCGGAAAGTCCAAAGAGATCTTCAGCCCCACAATCTGTTGTGGGTTGGACATGATTGGCTAATCTATAAAGTCCAAGTACAGAACTCCACTCCACACAGACCTCAAAGCTAAGGATGTTCCAAGGAGTTTTCTGTTGCGGGGCCTCTAGCAAAGGAAGATAAGTTTCATATAGATGCCAGATCTTTCAAGCTTCCATCTAGGTTTGCATATTAAAGAAACCAGATGATATTCATTCAAATCCACGTTTCGCCGTTTTGAAATGGACATTCCAGTTTTGGCCACAATATATTGGAGCTGAAGCCACACCTTTGTATTGCAAGGCACTACTATAACTTCCACTCCTATGTGTTACCAAACTAACCCTAATATTCCCATCAGTAAACAACACCGATAAACACAGGTTACATATGAATTAACATTTGGTACCCAATATCCAATGGATCAATTTCATACAATCCTTCACTTTTGTCAGACACTAAAACCACTTTAGCCCTACATTCCATGAATTCTAAGATTGGCTGCAAATCCAATGTTTGGATATTAGCAGGGTAGGTTGGGTAAATTCTGATAAAGTTTGGTTGGAAAACTTTTGGGAGGACATGGAAAATTTTGGAAAAGATTGGAGCATTTAGGTAATGTGTAATATGAGTATTTCTTATCTGTTTTGCAAAATATTCTATGTTCTCCCAAAACTTTCCAACCAAACCTTACCCAAATTTACACAACCTACCCTTACCCTCTAAACGAACACACCTAGCCTTACCCTCTAAGTGTTTCCAAACTACCCTTACACACTCCTTTTCAGCCTTGCCTGTCCCAGTTCAACCCAGAAACTCTACTAGTTTCTTGTTAGTCTCTTCTTTACTGTTTCAAGAAGCTTCTGAGCCATTCAAGTTTTCCGTAGTTAATCATTCTTAATCTCAATTTTTAATGTAAGACATATCATGTCACCCAATTATGACTCAGTACACCAGCATAGGATTGCTGCAGTACACCTTTGTCAGCACACCTTCATAGGCTGCTGCACCAGAGTCCTCGACTAAATTGCCATTCAACTATCCAAAATAGTTGGAAATGCTACTTGGTTAAAATTTCTGAAGTATGTGCAACTAAACTATCAATTTTAGTTAATAATGCCACCAAACCATCCATTTAGGGTTTAATTTTCCAACTTTCACCACCATCCGTCATATCAACCATAAGAAATAATTCTTAACATTCACAACCGTCCATAAACATAAAAACAACCCACGAACAACCCTATCATACTAAACTTTCACGCAAGCTTTGATATTTTATTTTTAAAATTAAAAACCCTAACTTACCTCTTGTGAGATACTCGGGATGCTTTTCGGTTTTTGGACCCAACTTCCTTAACGTTTGCTTTCTCTTGCTCCAATTTTGTTGTTCTTCATGTCTTAGCATTTAGGGTTTTAGAATGTGGAGGATGAAAGATCCTTAGTTTCAGACCTAGGGAGAGAAGAGTCTGAGAATGGAGGGAATACAACTTAACCCACTGTCACAGTGTTTTATTATTTTCTTTTAATTTCCTTTTTTTTAAATCAAAGTTCAAATAAAATATACACAAGCCCGTCAATTTTATTTATTTTTTTTTTACCTGGTATAATTAGTTGAGAACTGAGATGGATTATTAACTAAGATTGGTACAGATACTTCAAAATTTGTAAGCATATTGAATTTTCAACTATTTTGGACAGTTGAATGGTGCAAGTTAACCCAAGCACCCGGCTGCATTACACGCTCTGTTCAGAATTCAAACTCCATATGGGTGAAGAAAACAGAATAGCTCTTCCAATCTCAATCTTAAGTCTCTACAGCAGTTCAAACGAAGCAAAGTTTGACACTCTAATAAAAATTCCTGGTTATTTCTGCCAGACTCATCCACTTAACTCCATGTGTTACAATGAGAGCAAAAGAAAGAACAAAGAAAAAGAAAATGACAAAAACTAGCACTAAACTATCCTTCAAGAAAAGAATGAAGGTAATTATCTGGCTCTACCCACAAAAAGAGAACAGTTCCCAAAAGACAAAACCAAGAACTTACTTAATGCATTTTATTGACAATCATTTTAAACCTTTTGTAGGCAGCAACTATATTAGTTGTACTGGCAGACTGCCCACTCCAGTGTAATGTAATCTGAATTTAAGCATAAATTTCAACAGCAGTCCCACAGGATTCTTTTCATGGATGTCAACAGATTTCCAGGGGCAATTTATTAATTGCAAATCCCTGTGTTGCAATTTTTTATTTCTTTTTATTTGCACAATGACTTCTCCCCTTTTAATATCATATTCCATCTTTCAATTAAAACAGCAATTTTCCACAGTAACTAACAAATCCAAACTTCCTGCTTAGCAATAGTGAGGACTTTATTCCACCACTATATATTTCCCTCTTAGCCAAGAAAATATGATATTGTCCACTTGAGCATCTTCGACATGTAATTTGACCAGCCTCAGGTAAGATAATGTTGGACAACACTTTCAACAATAGTTTCAGATTTTGCTTGTTGGATTTCGGTTGCCATAAAACATTCAAGAAGCACTTTAATGGTATAGGAAGTCCTTTCAGTGAGATATTTAAGTAATCAATAATAATAAGCCAGATAGCCAAAATGCACTTCAGATAGAAATTTCGAAGACTAGCATATGGATGAGGAAATGTCACCTCAAAAGATATTTTCCTAATGTTGTTAAGGATATGCATTCAAAAATTGCAGACATATAACATAGGATATCAAGGTACATCTCACAACATTATCCCCAAAATGAAACTGAAATACCCCCTTCCAAAAAAGATATATATTCTATTAGTAATTTTATTTATTTATCGGATTTATAATTTTTAGGGAAGTCAAGCCCTAAACCCTAGACCCTCCTATTTGTCTATATATGCCTCCTCATAGAAAAATACAATACCTCTAGTCGTCAATCAAAGGGGATGAGAAGAGAGCCTTGGGGAGACCAATTAATCTACCAGAATCCTGAAGGTTAATACATCCAGTCACTAAATTGTGGTTAAGCCCTTGCGATTAAACTTCTACGCTTCGTAATTTTCGTGATTGGTCAAGGCCCCCGAAAAATCATATATGGTGGATTGATGAACGAAATGGGTATGATAGTTTGTAGAGTAGTGTTAGGGTGGAGTTTTAGTCCATCATGTCAATGAGGGCAATCAACGGCTCTTGATTTATTAGGCATGAAAAGTACATGACAATGATGATGGATGATGATGATTCTATGATGATGATGATGATTTTGGCAAAGAATACACAAAGAAAAAGAGAAAAGGAATAAAGAAAAGGCAACATAGTGCTAACTACTCTAGTTTTAAAATTTGTTAAACATGATGGTGTTAATGATTTGTGGAAGGAGATCAGAAAGATTATTCTTGGTTAGATGATGATATCATGGTGGCTAGATTAGCAAAAAGAATCCATTAAAAGTGAAATATATAGCACTAGTAGATTTAACTGGAGATTTTATTACGAGGTGTTCCCGTATTTTCTTCATGAGTTCTTTGTATAATTATTCCTTTCGAGTTTCATTATACTATAATAATTATGAGAGTAAGGTCTCCATAAATTATCAAAATAAAGCAGTACGAATATTTGCTAATTTAGAAGCCTCATGTGAATTATCGGTATCATCTGAATAGTGGAGTTTAGCCTATTTGAGTAGCACTTCAGGTAAGGAGTGTGATGCTTCTTTAGTCCTTTTCGTGTCCAAAATATTATTTTGTAACCTCCTTTTTTGCGTTAGTTAATTTTTGTTAAATCCGGTTGGCATGCTATTGTTTAAGTATGTTATATTTGGTTATTATTATATTTGAAAGGTTAAATTGATTCCATTTTGATTCATGTGTTTACAAAGTACCCCTTTCATGCTAATTTTATAAGTTGTATTTATATTTTGTCCTTTATGCACCAAGTGAAATTTAATACAATTTGACTTTGTATTTGCAAGGCAGCCGTTTCGAGTAATAGTTTTGGTATTTGAATTATTTGAACATTATAACAGTTTTGGTATTTGAATTATTTGAACATTCCATTTGTACAAGTGACTTGACTCTGGTTTATTGCTATTCGAAATTACTTGACTGGGTACTGTTTGTATAATTTGATATTTGTGTTACTGATTTGGCTTTGGGTTATGTCTTCTGCCTTAGCCAGTTAAAGTGTGCACTGAACCTGTCGATTGACTTATATGTGCGCTATTGTGTATTCCGATATGTGTATCTGAACTCTGTTGGGCCCGATTTTGTTTGCAATTCCTATTGCCCATGCCACTAGGCTAGTAGTGGCTTTCTGTTGCCCATGCCAATAGGCTAGTAGTGGCCTTAGCCCCAACTGTGTTTTGTGATCTTTGACTGTTAGGTTTGGATATATTTTGTCCTTCTATCAGTAAATTACTTGATAAATATTATTGTATATTTTGAAGTTTTGAGCTAAGTAAAAAGTTTGTAAAACCCAGTCATGTTTTGTTAGCTAATTTTGATTAAATTCTAACTCGGCCTATGCTTTATTCGCATGCCTAACCTTTGTCATGCTACTTACTAGGCTTTCGAGCTCATCCTTTCATCTTCCTATTTTGCAGGTCATGATTCTTTCCCTTCCTGGTAGTATCCGAGTTCTCGTTGATATCGGAGTAGAGCAGCGGAAGCGAAGTGGGCCAATATTTTAAGTAGGACCGTCTCCTTTGTCATCGAGTCAATCGCTCTGCAATTTTATTAGCCTAAGGAAATGACTAGCTATAATCTTCAATGTATAGTTTAGTGTTCTTACGAGTTTAATTGTTCTGTCAAAGACTATTTCTCAAGCTAAGTTTAATTTCGTATCTTTGGTTAGTTTGTCTTTAGACCCTTGCATGCTTGTAGGACTCCTAGTGCTGCAAGTGTGAGGCGTCTGTTACCCCACGGTTTGGAGCGTGACAGAAACCGTCTTGAACAATGAAAGTTAGGAAAGCAAAGATCATATGCGAAGAGATAGAAAAACACATACCGTTCCTCTTAAAATGAATGCAAAGGTTTTTGCATCATATTGGTTGTTCTTCAGATCGGAAACAAGTTGATTGAATGATTCTGGAAGCTTCAAGCCTTGTGGGATATCTTGGCCATTGACCTGTTTTAGAACCTTGTAGAAATCTCTAACCAGCCTCTGGTGCATCACAAAAATGAGAAGGCACATTTTAGGCCATTTTCCAAGATAAATCTGCTCAGTTAAATAAATGAGCTACAAAAGATTTACCCCTGAATCACCTCTACTGAGAAGCCCTGGCCCAAAACGCCTACCTAAGCATTCTGTAATGTGAAAAAGGAAGAAACATGAGAAGTTATAGCTACTATGAAAAGTTGTGATCATGAATATTTCAACAAAATGCACCATCATCAAGAAACACAAAATTATTTGGAATTGAGAAAGATTGTTTGAATGTAATGATGATAGCGAAAAAGCAAACTGGTGATTGTAAAATAACCAACACTACTTTAAAAGGTTGATTCTCGTCAACAATTACCAATAGCCAAAAGCTATTAATGTAAAACTGTAAGTAGAGAAGGCATAACACTAAAAGCAAACCCAGGAATTTCACATTTCAACCTTCAACTACAACTGAAGTCCTTTTCTTGAATGTTATAACCAAAAAACCCAAGCTTCTCCAAGCCATCTTAAACATCTCCACAGACAGGTTATTTTTGAGAAGCAAAATAGAGGACTGGCATGAAGAAAAGGTAGAAAAAACTTCAGTATGAGAGGAAGTGGACAGGCAAATACCACAAAATAAAAAATTTAAAAAAAAAACAATTTTATTAACTTTTTTAGTGTTTAGAAAGAGTAACAAATAAAGGCCATCGTCAAGTATATGAACTGGGAAAGCCGTACCACTAATTTATGTATACATGTACAGATTTATTTTTTATACGTATATAACATATACAGAATTAGGAAACTAAAGAAAATTATTCTAAAACTTGATAAGTTGCAACAAAACCAGCTGATATGACCTCAAATACAGCAAAACTGCAATCCATCATCAGAAGACCACAACCTGAATCGACTACAACCACACTTCAATTCATTATAAGGAGACGACAGCCACAAAAACAGTAGACAGTGAACATTGTTAAAATCTTGTGTTAATTGGAACCAATGTCTCTACATTTTTTAATTCAAATGTAAGACTTCTATAACATACCCTATTTTACAACAGGAAAATTGGGCTATTGGATTTGGATATGGTTTGAACTTCAAAAATAGCAAAACTGATGGTGAACATTGCCAGTGCATGAACTTATTGATGGCATGGCCCTATAAGCTAGGTTCTTTTTTCTTTTTATTTTTTATTTTCTTTGGGGGGTGGGGGGAGAGGGGAGGGGGAGGGGAGTTAGGTTCATTCAGCAACACAAGATTGATCAATTAAGAAGCAACCATTGCAAGATATTATCAGAACTGAGCAAGTCATATGCCAAAATACAAATATCAGCCATTATATTAGACCTATGAATCATCCACTTCAATTCAAGCCAAAAAGTAACAATGTGTTTACACAAAAACACATAAAAAGGGCAGCATGGAATAAAATTCCAGCCAGTACAAGTTATGTAGTAGGTCTTATGCGAGAGTCTCTCGCCTAAGACTTGGTGTGATACGGACACTTCTATGACAACGGTGACCTTTAATGAATGTGATGGTGACCAATATTTATTTAAGGTGATTAAAAGAGGTCACAACCTGATGGAACAATCACCCGACATTGAGAAGTTACTCTACAACAAATTATTGGTCATATCCAACCCACACAATTAGTTATATCCTATCAAAACATTCAACACTCAAATCATCAGCCTTAAAGGAGTATCCGAGAATGTCTCACGTACCTCTTATATTAGACTGTTTGATTCAAGAACTAGTGTCCTAATCGTCCTTTAAAAAAAAGAATGGAACTAGAGCCGGTACGATTCATTCAATTGATAGACACCGAAATCATATTGTATAGAGAAGAAACAATACAAAGATCGAAGAGATTCAAAAAAAAAAAAATGAATGCATAAGAAAAGCATTACCTAGTGAGGAGCAGTTGTTGACACCTTCAAGGGTAACAACAGCAGTAAGGATGAAGACAAAAGGCAACAAGAAAGCGAGAATGAGGATGGTGTGAAAGAGGGTACGATAAGAGATGTGACGAGCTGCGACCTTGATCTTCATCAAGTCAACGAAGGCATTGCTAGTGCCATTGCCATTGCCATTGCCATTGCCATTGCCATTGGTGCTCGAAATTGTTATGCTTCTCATGCTCGGCGACAAGTGCAGCTGCATCCTCGTCCTCCCCTATTATTAGAAGAGAGACAACAATCAAATACAACCCTAAACCTAATCCTCCAACACTACCTCCTCTACTGCCCAGACACCGACATTCATCAATTTTGATCTCCCTTCCTCCTACCATCCGATCTCCCTTTCCCCTCCAACCCTATCTCTCACTCACTCCTCCCAGATTATGAATTAACAAGATCTGATTCTCCACAACTCTGAGATTCACCTTTTCGATTTTGGGGATTGATTTCTGAATGGATTATTTCAATGAGAATTTGGCATTCCCGGAAATCGGGATGCGGAGAGTATCAGGTAATCCATATTCGAAGCTTCATTCCCGCTGCTCAACCATGGATGTGAATGGGACAGGGAGGGTAGAGCCGTACACACTATACACAATTACACAGGGCAGCCACCCAGCCACACAGGGAGCAATGAGCAATCTCCCTTTTCTTTTCTCCTTTTCTTTTTCACTTGCTTTTTATTTTTTTCTTTTCTGCTTTTATTTGTTGAAACCATCTCAACCAAAAGCTTAAGCTGATGGTTGAAGCCCCAGAAATGGTTTTATACTCTAACACTTCTCACGCGAATCTTGCTGAGGCAGGCGTGGATCTTCTGGCCCCTATAACCTTGCGCGTTTGAATATGAAGTCTTGAGATTCGAACCCAAGACCTCTTATTTATTGGTCTGGCTCTGATACCATGTTGAAACCATCTCAACCAAAAGCTTAAGCTGATGGTTGAAGCCCCAGAAATGGTTTTATACTCTAACATTATTTTCCTTGTTTGTTTAGATTATAAAAAAAAAAAAAGAAGAAGAAGAAGATCATATTATTAGTCACTGTTTTTATAATGAATATTCAGGAGTGAGCTCAGCAATCAGCATAGTCAAACCGATTTAAATTGAGTCGGGGGTTTTAGTCGGTGGCTTTTTTTGGAAGCTCTCTTGTAGTTTTTTTTTTTTTTTTAAATTTAATTATCATACCAAAATTGAATATCCTATTGATTATGGACAAAGTAATCTTATATGTTTATTCTATTACTTTTTTACAATTAAATTTATATTATTTTATTAAATTTTAGGTTATCTTATTCAATTTAAGTCATATTCTTTTAAGCGACTGGCTGGCTACGGTGTCACACCTCACCACAACTTATCATATTCCACCACAATACACCACAATATACCACCACCAACCACAATCTACTTTTTCTAATTTAATTTATCTTTTTATGGAAAGTTAAACTTTCCACAACCCACCACAATCTCACATTTTTTAACATATTTATAATTATTAAACCAAAACTCACCACAACTTTTTCAAACCCACCACAACTTTTTCAAACCCACCACAATTCCACCATACCGCACCGCGCCACACCGCAGCCAGCCATATAAAAGAACGGGACCTTCTTATGTAATCTAATATATTAAAAAATATTTTAATTTCAATAAAAATCTTAAGTAATCTTTTCAAATATTGCGCATGTCATTTATGATAATAGCACCAAACTATTACGTATTTAATTTAACATCATAGAATTGTAAAGCAAGTGTCACTCCAATGGTTTTGTAATAGCATGCATAAACCTTACAAGGTAGCGAGTTTGATACGCAGCAAATGTCTTTTTGCTTTCAGTCTAATTTGTTTAGCACTATAATTTCCTACTCTCTCTGTTCAGTTCTAGACTATCTTCTCGTCTCTTTCCTATCGCATATGTCGTGCTCGCTGCTTCTGCCCTGCCACTCACCCCCTCACAACTTTCAACCACATCATCGCTCACAACTTTTATTGCACTTTTCACTACTGCAACACCATAATCATAACTGCCACCTCACAGAAGTGCTCCTCCAAATTTAACAACCCATCGAGCCACTTCCCTTATGCACTGTCACATATGAAAAGCAATCAGGTGAACGCATCAATCGCTCCTCCATCTGATGATGATGATGAGCTGGGAAAAATTGTATTTTGGTAGGACACCACTGAGTCAAGTGGCGGAGATCGATGAAAATTTGACGTTTACCAACATGAGTGTGTTTGAGACGTCAACTTTCCTCCAAGCCATTGCACTGTCACCTGTGAAAAGCAATTAGGTGAAGGCATCAGTCGCTCCTCCATCTGATGATGATGATGAACAGAGAAATATCACAGAAAATTATCACAGTTTGTATCAAGAACACTATCTAATGTGTCCAATTCCTATTACATAAGTAAGTCCCTCATACTTCGCCTGCGACAGGAGTTTAGTAAGCGGATCAGCGACGTTCTCATCCGTCTGAACCTTGTACACATTGATATCACCATCCTCGATGATCTTTCGAATGGCGTGATATTTCCTGGACACATGCTTGGCTTTGCTGTGTGCTTTAGGTCCCTTTATCTGAGCAATGGCCCCACTATTGTCACAGTATAAGTCCACGTCTTTCGCAATACTAGGCACAACTTCAAGCTATTTCTTCATCCACGTTGCCTCCTTTGCAGCTTCAGATGCTGCAATATATTCTGCCTCCGTAGTAGAATCAGCGACAGTGTCTTGCTTGGAACTCTTCTAGCCCACCACTCCACCATTCAGACAAAAGACGTATCCAGACTTACTACTATTGTAACGCCCCGGAAATTCAATTATAGAAAGTCAAAGTCAAACTAACGTTAACAGACAAAACTTAGCGGAAGACTTCAAATTTAGTTTGGGCGTCACTGCCGTATTCCCGAAGGAACACAAGGCGAGAAAGGAAAACACAACTGTCTGCTAACGGTAACTACTAACAACTCAAAACAAAACTTTAAGACATCATAACGAAAACAAAATAAAAGATTCAAGGACTTCTAGACTCGTCGTCCTCACTTCTAATTCCCGTCCCCAGCATTCAGATCTTCACCTGAAAACAAAACATTTCAAAAATGAGGGGGAAATCTCAATAATGTCTACCCCTAACGTTTAAAACAGTTTAAGTTCATTTCAATTCATTTTGGGGAGAGGGAACAAGTCAAACCATTTCTCAAACCTTTAACCCTTAACTGTTTTCTTCAACCCATTCAATCCATATTTTAAGTCGCGGGCGGGAGATCAAATCCAAAAAGAACATCGCCTGCCAAAGGCATCATAACAACTATCCTATATCAGGGATGTAACCCTGATCTCCTGGCACATAACCCATACAGACATCGAATCCTGATCTCGGGGTTATCACCCGCATGAATATTAGCCTCTCAAAGGCATCAAACAGTCGCCCATCAAGGGCATCATAACCTCTATCCTATATCAGGGATGAAACCTTGATCTCCTGGCACATAACCCATACAGGCATCGAATCCTGATCTCGGGGTTATCACCCGCATGAATATTAGCCTGTTAAAGGCATCAAAACAACAACCCGCTTTATGTTTCCACTTTGAATTACTAATGTCTTATGCACAACTCAGCTCACAGCTCTCAAGTCAAACCCAACCCAGGTTTATCAAAACCAATAATAAAACCGTTGATAAAAGATCATCCAATTTCTCAACTCAATAAAATCAAAGCACAAACAAATACAATCAGTTATCCAAAGCAGATGGTCACATTTCCACAAAAGTCCCTTTCAGGATGCAATTCTCAAAACAGATTAGAAAACATTAAAACACATTTAAAGAGCATCCCAGTGGGGATTAGAGCATAGACATTACCTGGTTAACTTCACTTCACAGCTAAGACGAACACACTTGAGCTCACTAACGACGCGAATTAGCTCGGGCCTAAAATAAAAGTAATTATTCTAATCAAAACGCGCCCTTCGAAGTTAGTATTAACTACCTTCTACCTAACCCTCCCCTAGGAACACTATAGGTTCCTATCAATCATGGATCTATACTTTAAATTACTTGACACATTCCAAGTAATCGTATAATAACACCAAGTAAACATTTTCAATCAACAACACATGTATTAACAATTTCACATAACAAGACAGATCACAGCATCCATATAAAAAGGGTCATAACTTGACTTCCCGACATCCTATGAGTCTGATTTTGGACTCTTCGGAAACCTCACGATGACTACTAAACTCTTAAGTTGACGACTAAGCCCATATCAGCCTCGAAAGGCTCTAAAAGTACCAAATCTTCCAACTGCTCCAGTTTCGGCAGGTTCTGGTAAAACGACTATAACTCGAGCTATACAACTCCAAAGTCTGATCCGCAAAATTCCTATGAAAGCTAACATCCAAGGGTATCTCCAGTTCAAAGGGTTTGATCAAAGGACAACTATATTTCTCATGGTGATCCGTTCTTTAGACCCTATCAAAACTGTCCCGCACCCAGTTCCCATATAATTGGTTATTTCGGTTCTAACTTTCACCATTCGATCCCGGGATCCTAAATTGGGTTCAAAACAATGGCTAAGGTTAAGTTCTCTACCCTAATCCAACCAAGGTCTATACTTCATAATTTCTACAGTCAAAACTAAGCAAACGACTTCAATTCTCTTAATACCATAACACCAATCAAGAATAACTCTTACAACCACATCCTATAACATTCCTACTAATAATCTAGTATATAAAATAACAATATCACAAGATTAATACATAAAGTTTGAAACTTTACTACACATAATAGGTCATAAAATTTATGAAACCTACAAGGAGTTTTTAGAACCACTCTTTAATTAACTACAAAAATAATTTTACATAAAGAAAACACGACAATAATGTAATAATAATATAAACACATAGTAAACACTTAATAAACATAAAAACGCAAAGTTTGGAGTTTTAATAATAATAATACAATATTAACATTGTAAAAAAAAATAGTGGAAGGGTTTGAAGAGACTCTTTTAAGAATAATAACATAGTAACAACTCTAACTAATACTTTAACTAAACACACCATTTACCCTACTTCACAATTTATGAACGATATTCAAACTAATATTCTTCGAGACTATAATAAACCCTACTTAATCTATCACATGTATTATTACGTACTCAATTATAACTAAAGAATTCAGATTTAACAAATTAACTAACCCTAATTGATGCATGAGAGATAATACAAACACAAATAATAATAATAATAATAATAATAATAATAATAATAATAATAATAATAATCAAAGATTTCATATGAATATTCACGTACAACGCAACACAGCAGCGGCAGCGGCAGCGGCAACACCATCAAGGCAACTAGCCAACTTCGGGGGCTCCCCGAGCCGCGATGACAATTCCAGTGGCCCAGGTGGTGCCGTCTGTCGGAGGTGGGACTGGAGGGAGTCCTTTGGTGGAGCTACCAGCGGTCAGGAATGTCAGAGGAGGTGTTGGGAGTCGGTCGAACATCAGCAGCAACACAGTAACATCACCGTAGTGACCCAACTTCGGGGGATCCTCTAACCACGACGGCGGTTCCGGTGACTGAGGTGGAAGGTGATAGTTGTCGAGGGTAGTGCAGGCGAGGACGAAGGGATGGTGTGGCGTTCGACGGTGGTCCGCTGATGGTGTGGCAGAGGTCCGAACAACAACTGCTTACAATCGGTTCTCCTCCTTTGGGTGGCTCGGGGTTTGCGATCCGGTGAGGCTCATGGTTGTGCGGAGAGACCCGAGAGAGAGAGAAGACAAACGGGGGGTCCTGGGTTCTTGCGCCGCACAGGGAAAAAGAAAGGGATGGGGTTTAATTAAAAGACCTAGGGTTTAGCTAATAGGGGTATTTATACCCATAATTAATTTCAAAGAAAAATTCAATAAAATAGGAAATTGATACAGCTGAAAATAATTAAATAAATATAATACTAGGTTTTCCAAAATCTCTAAAATAATATATAATTACTAAAAAAACCCATATGAATAATAATAATAATAATAATAATAATAACAATAATAATAACAATAATAATAATAATAATAATAACAACACTTAAGGTCATATACACAATATTACTAAAGTACCCACACTCCCATGCAATTCCCATGTACGTAAGAAATTACTAAAATACCCTTGTTAGTCCGTCGACGATCCTACGAGCTCAAGTGTCAGCAAAAATAATCACAAAAGGAATTTTAATAAATAACGAAGTCAAACTTAAATTACTAATGTCGTAATGGTCAACGCACTTGAATTTTCCGGAGTTTTACATCATTACCCCCTTAAAAGAAGTTTCGTCCTCGAAACTTAAACTCAACACCAAGGGTCTATCAAACGGAGCTAACGGTGGCGCTAACCAAAATTCAGGGTTTTACATCATTACCCTCTTCAAAAGAGTTTCGTCCTCGAAACTCGACGCATCTTATAGGGTGAATAGGTGCTGATACTTCGATTTCATCTCCTCCTTGGCTTCCAAGGTGACTTTTGTTTTGGCATAGTTTCCTGTCACACTTTCGCTAGAGTGACGATCTTTCATCGTAGTTACTTCTTTCTTCAATCTAGAATCTCTAGCGACCCGCTTCTCGTAGATCAAGTCCTCTTTCAGCCTCCGAATTCTCATCGGAGGTCTTCTTCTGCTACCAGGCCCTCCTTGGGGCTATATTCCATACCCTCCTCAGGGTATCAGGTCTTTCAGAGATGCTAGCATCGGGTGCTCATAGCAAGGGTCGGGGTATGTCATCCAACAGGTGCCATAAATAATTGAGTTTAAGCCCAACTTTATCCTATTCTTCCTGTTATTGCTCTTCTAAAACTGTAAAATAAAATCATTAGGACACACCGAATTGGTAATCACCAACACCCAAAATATTATAAGATCCACATAATTACATCCCGGAACAAATCCTTTGCTGCTGTGTCAGATCAACATAAAATAAAGACGGCTATTCATCACTTTCCATTTGTAACCTCACGTACGACTAGGATGTCTAACTTTCTCTAACTCAACTGTAAGGTTCTTCCCCCCTTTGTTACTGAGATCGTCATTATGTCAACCACCATAAGACTATTTAATAATATGAAACCATAAGGCATAACTTTCTCAAGACAACCTTATTATCCGTATGAGAATGAGAAGTTCCCGTTAATAATCCCAGATGTCAGATCACTAACCTGGTGCCTCAAATGACATATGAACCTTATGTTTTCATCCAATAGAAAGGCCAAAAGTTAAGATTGACTACCCAAGACATGATTAACACTGTAATTAATTTACCAAATCTCCATTTAACTCCAAAACACTTAACCACGCCAAATGAGATTTTTCACTTATCTTACATATACCTAATAAGAACTAGCACTTGCCTGTCATTACCCTCTCAATTTTCTCGAAAGGAGTTTCGTCTCCGAAACTCGAATTACCACCCAACACCTCAAATAAGAGTCATGCTTAGACCCAATGCTCGCTCAAAAGAATTTATTCAACCTCAATATTTCCCAAAGTCAGATTATACCCAACTGCAACTTAAAAGTTTACATGTACTTAAGTCATCAAAATCATTCTTAATCACCACTGCTATTTGGAACCACTAACTTTGGTACTTATCACTTCCACCACACGTTTCCTCACATTCCTTGATTCATAACATTAATACAACTTAAGATCCCTATAATTACAATAACCTTGAAAGATCTTCCTTAGCTCAACATTACCTTAAAAGTATTCACTTACTCCAATACTTTGAAAACCAAAATTAGTTTTAATCCTTAGCTTGAAGTCTCATTATCGATATCAATGAGTCCAATTTAAACGTATGATCATCAACAAAATATTCATCTCAACCTTTATCCCAAAATCAATTACTTTTTCCCTTAAAAGTGGCCCTAGAAACTCGATACCCTGACCAAAACCAAACATAATCCAAATATTACTCTGAAGCCCTTCATTTGTTCTCAATACTTTAAAGAAACTATGTTCATTCAATCTTATAGGAAGTCTCCAACTTAGTGTAACACCTAAAATCAAAATGACAACAAGATTAAGCACAAAACCTTCACTTCAACTATTCCCCTCAAATCGAGCTTTAACCAACATTTTCCTCACAAAGATTCCTTTAACCCAAGACCTCGACTTAGAATGAATCGCATTTAATCACAACAGTCATGTAACCCCCAAACCAAAGTTTAAATCAAAGGCCAATTCTGCATAGGAATTTTCAAGTTTTCCTCAGGTCCATAAATCAAAGTTCATCCCCAATCATCATAATGCATACACCAAAACTCCATAAATACAATTTGAAGCCTTAACTAAACCCAAAGTGTTTAATAGAGGTACTCGAGAGATTCAATCGAACATAATATTCCCAAATACTCAACATCGTACTCCAACAATAATATTAGCTTCAAGCATAACACCTCTTGGTACGAGGAATAATAAATCAAAACAAAAGTTGAAAATAAAACACATTAATAGAAACATGAAGAAATAATTAAACCGACGCAACCCAACCCACACCTACACTCACACTCCGATTTTAGCTTCCTAAGGTCTAACTAAACCTAAGAGACACTTAGGAGCTACTAGGTCGCAACCCAGAGCTCTGATACCATTCTGTAACGCCCCGGAAATTCAATTATAGAAAGTCAAAGTCAAACTAACATTAACAGACAAAACTTAGCGGAAGACTTCAAATTTAGTTTGGCGTCATCAGTATTCTGAAGGAACACAAGGCGAGAAAGGAAAACACAACTGTCTCGCTAACGGTAACTACTAACAACTCAAAACAAAACTTTAAGACATCATAAAAACAAAATAAAAAGATTCAAGGACTTCTAGACTCGTCCTCACTTCTAATTCCCGTCCCCAGATTCAGATCTTCACCAAAACAAAACATTTCAAAATGAGGGGAAATCTCAATAATGTCTACCCTAACGCTTAAAACAGTTTAAGTTCATTTCAATTCATTTTGGGAGAGGGAACAAGTCAAACCATTTCTCAAACCTTTAACCCTTAATCGCTTTCCTCAACCCATTCAATCCATATTTTAAGTCGCGCGGAGATCAAATCCAAAAGAACATCGCCAAAGGCATCATAACAACTATCCTATATCGGATGCAACCCCGATCTCTGGCACATAACCCATACAGCATCGATCTCGATCTCGGTTATCACCCGCATGAATATTAGCCTCAAAGGCATCAAACGCCCATTAAGGGCATCATAACCTCTATCCTATATCGTGATGAAACCTTGATCTCCCGGCACATAACCCATACAGCATCGATCTCGATCTCGGGTTATCACCCGCATGAATATTAGCCACAAAGGCATCAAACGATCGCCATCAAGGGCATCATAACCTCTATCCTATATCGAGGATGAAACACGATCTCCCGCACATAACCCATACAGACATCGAATCCTGATCTCGGGGTTATCACCCGCATGAATATTAGCCTGTTAAAGGCATCAAAACAACAACCCGCTTTATGTTTCCACTTTGAATTACTAATGTCTTATGCACAACTCAACTCACAGCTCTCAAGTCAAACCCAACCCAGGTTTATCAAAACCAATAATAAAACCGTAGATAAAAGATCATCCAATTTCTCAACTCAATAAAATGAAAGCACAAACAAATACAATCAGTTATCCAAAGCAGATGGTCACATTTCCACAAAAGTCCCTTTCGGGATGCAATTCTCAAAACAGATTAGAAAACATTAAAACACATTTAAAGAGCATCCCAGTGGGGATTAGAGCATAGACATTACCTGGTTAACTTCACTTCACAGCTAAGACGAACACACTTGAGCTCACTAACGACGCGAATTAGCTCGGGCCTAAAATAAAAGTAATTATTCTAATCAAAACGCGCCCTTCGAAGTTAGTATTAACTACCTTCTACCTAACCCTCCCCTAGGAACACTATAGGTTCCTATCAATCATGGATCTATACTTTAAATTACTTAACACATTCCAAGTAATCGTATAATAACACCAAGTAAACATTTTCAATCAACAACACATGTATTAACAATTTCACATAACAAGACAGATCACAGCATCCATATAAAAAGGGTCATAACTTGACTTCCCGACATCCTATGAGTCTGATTTTGGACTCTTCGGAAACCTCACGATGACTACTAAACTCTTAAGTTGACGACTAAGCCCATATCAGCCTCGAAAGGCTCTAAAAGTACCAAATCTTCCAACTGCTCCAGTTTCGGCAGGTTCTGGTAAAACGACTATAACTCGAGCTATACAACTCCAAAGTCTGATCCGCAATATTCCTATGAAAGCTAACATCCAAGGGTATCTCCAGTTCAAAGGGTTTGATCAAAGGACAACTATATTTCTCATGGTGATCCGTTCTTTAGACCCTATCAAAACTGTCCCGCACCCAGTTCCCATATAATTGGTTATTTCGGTTCTAACTTTCACCATTCGATCCCGGGATCCTAAATTGGGTCTAAAACAATGGCTAAGGTTAAGTTCTCTACCCTAATCCAACCAAGGTCTATACTTCATAATTTCTACAGTCAAAACTAAGCAAACGACTTCAATTCTCTTAATACCATAACACCAATCAAGAATAACTCTTACAACCACATCCTATAACATTCCTAGTAATAATCTAGTATATAAAATAACAATATCACAAGATTAATACATAAAGTTTGAAACTTTACTACACATAATAGGTCATAAAATTTATGAAACCTACAAGGAGTTTTTAGAACCACTCTTTAGTTAACTACAAAAATAATTTTACATAAAGAAAACACGACAATAATATAATAATAATATAAACACATAGTAAACACTTAATAAATATAAAAACGCAAAGTTTGGAGTTTTAATAATAATAATACAATATTAACATTGTAAAAAAAATAGTGGAAGGGTTTGAAGAGACTATTTTTAAGAATAATAACATAGTAACAACTCTAACTAATACTTTAACTAAACACACCATTTACCCTACTTCACAATTTATGAACGATATTCAAACTAATATTCTTCGAGACCATAATCAACCCTACTTAAACTATCACATGTATTATTACGTACTCAATTATAACTAAAAAATTCAGATTTAACAAATTAACTAACCTTAATTGATGCATGAGAGATAATACAAACACAAATAATAATAATAATAATAATAATAATAATAATAATAATAATAATAATAATAATAATCAAAGATTTCATAGGAATATTCACGTACAACGCAACACAGCAGCGGCAGCGGCAACACCATCAAGGCAACTAGCCAATTTCGGGGGCTCCCCGAGCCGCGAGACGATTCGATGGCCCTGTGGCGCCGTCACGGAGGTGGATGGAGGGAGTCCTTTGTGGAGCTACCAGCGGTCGGGAATGTCAGAGGAGGTGTTGGGAGTCGGTCGAACATCAGCAGCAACACAGTAACATCACCGTAGTGACCCAACTTCGGGGGATCTTCTAACCGCGACGGCGGTTCCGGTGACTGAGGTGGAAGGTGATAGTTGTCGAGGGTAGTGCAGGCGAGGACGAAGGGATGGTGTGGCGTTCGACGGTGGTCCGCTGATGGTGTGGCAGAGGTCCGAACAACAACTGCTTACAATCAGTTCTCCTCCTTTGGGTGGCTCGGGGTTTGCGATTCGGTGAGGCTCATAGTGGTGCTCGGTGTTCCGGCGACTGCCGGGTGATGGTGCGACGCGACAGGAGGTGGTGGTAGTCGGCTGGGTGACCGACGGTGGTTGTGCGGAGAGACCCGAGAGAGAGAGAGAAGACAAACGGGGGTTCCTGGGGTTCTTGCGCCGCACAGGGAAAAAGAAAGGGATGAGGTTTAATTAAAAGACCTAGGGTTTAGCTAATAGGGGTATTTATACCCATAATTAATTTCAAAGAAAAATTCAATAAAATAGGAAATTGATACAGCTGAAAATAATTAAATAAATATAATACTAGGTTTTCCAAAATCTCTAAAATAATATATAATTACTAAAAAAAACCCATATGAATAATAATAATAATAATAATAATAATAATAACAATAATAATAATAATAATAACAGCACTTAAGGTCATATACACAATATTACTAAAGTACCCACACTCCCATGCAATTCCCATGTACGTAAGAAATTACTAAAATACCCTTGTTAGTCCTTCGACGATCCTACGAGCTCAAGTGTCAGCAAAAATAGTCACAAAAGGAATTTTAATAAATAACGAAGTCAAACTTAAATTACTAACGTCGTAATGGTCAACGCACTTGAATTTTTCGGAGTTTTACAACTATAGTCATCCTCGTCCGTCATAAAACTAGCATTAGTATAACATTTTACAGTTAGCTGTTTATCACCTCCATAAACCAAGGACAATTCCTTAGTTCTATTAAGATTATTTTAGTATGTTTTTCACATTAGTTCAATGTTTTTCACCAGGGTTGGCTTGAAACGTGTTGCACATACTCAATGCAAAAGCTATATTTGGCCTTGTACATCTCATAACATACATATTGATCCTACAGCTAAGGCATAAGGTATGTTTTTAATCTTCTCTTGATCTTAATATGTCTGAGGACAATCTGTTTTACCAAGTGATGTGTCATGAACCATAGGAATGAATCCCTTCTTGGAGTTCTACATGTTGAACCGATTCAACATCTTATCTACATAAGTAGTTTGATTCTACTCAACCAAACGTCTTGATCTATCTCAATAGATCTTTACTCCAAGGATGTATTGGGCGTCACCGAGATCCTTCATTTGGAAACTCCTCCTAAGCTAAGTTTTATAAGACTCTAGCACAACAATATCGTTTCCAATAAGGAGTATGTCATCTACATTAAATACCATAAATGCTATCTTGCTCCCAGTGAGTTTTCTATAAACGCAAGGCTCTTCTTCGTTCCTCAGGATACTAAACTCTTTAATCATTAAACTTTTGTTTCCAACTACTTAAAGCTTGCTTAAGACCAAAAATGGCCCTCTGCAGCTTACAGAACTTCCCAATTCCTTTGGGATCTTCAAAACCCTCAGGTTGTGTCATGTACACTTCCTCTTCTAGAATCTCATTGTAAACACAAATTTCCGGGTCTAAATAAATAAACACAAGAAATTAGTGAACAAATGTAATATAATAATTCCAAAGGATTTTGGGTACAATCTCTATGTATTTGTTACAAATGAAAATGTAACTCCTCCGATTCGACCTCCTTGAACAAACTTGAACAAGTCTTGAATGAGTATAGTTTTGGATGAATATAATCTTGGATGAATATACTCTTGATTGAATATGAACTTGGATGATTGTGGTCTTGAACGAGGGTCGTAGAGACTTGATCCCGATCAAAAGGAAGTAGTTTGATCTCCACGAATGGACGACACGAGCTTAAACTTTGTTGTGCTTCTTGTCTTCGAGAGAGAGAGAGAGTATGAGAGCTTTTGAGTCTTCTTTGGATGGTTTTCCCAACTCCTCCAAAATGAAGGAGAATGATCTCTAATTATAGAGAACCTGGGCTAGCCCTAGGGCCATTTGACTCTTTAAAAAAAGGATTTATGTGTCACCCATGACACATGGCGTAATTTAACTTGCCAGAATATAATATCATTTAATTTATAATTAAATGATCCACCATAATTCATTTTGGCACATGGCGGATTATAATTGGCCGAATTATAATTATTTTAATTTCCACGTGGCGAGTATTGATTGGTTGGCAAATTTTTACCTTTTACAAATGCCTCCTCGAGAGTTGGTCGCGCTTACAACTTGGTAGTAATCGCCGCGGTCGGGTCTCGAAGCTTGTACATGATACTTGCACAGTTTGACTTTGTATATTACCCAGGTCAATTTTAGCTTAATAAGGTAGCGATGATTTTTTTTTTAAGTTTATCCAATCGATGAGAGAGCATACGAAGATTTGATACTTGATTGCGGAGATATTCTCAACCCAAATAGGCAGCTTTCCATGCCAAATTTCTTTCTCCTAATTATGGCTCCCATTAGTTGGAAATACCAACCTAATTATCCTCCTTCCGTGTTGAGCTCCCAACTGATTTGGCTAAGATTCCCGTCTAATTGAAGCATAACAGTAGGTTAACTAAACCTTGTATACTCTATAAATTAAGAACAAACCATTGTCATCCATCATCACTGTTGATTTAACCATCATGACCTCTTCATGATTAAATTAAGTCGCCACCTCAACCTTGCTAAAACAATGGTTCATTTCCCAACAACTCAACGAATGGCTTTGAAAAAGTGGTCTTGGTGAAATACTAATTGATGATTGGTTGGAGCATGTAAAGTCCCCCATTTTTCTGGCGTGATTCTGCCCCTTTTCTTCTTAATTTTATTTTTTATTTCTATATTGTCATTCCTTGTGTGCAGATTGGCCAGTCATTTGAATCAAATTCATGTCAATTTCAAATTGAAACTTGCAAACATAAACTTCAAGTAGCCTTGCACCGGTAAAGACGTCAGGCCTTTGATTGTCTCCCTCAGACGGGGACATCAATTTGGTCCGTTTTGAACATATTTTGGAGATCGGAAGACAAGGGGTGACCTTTGATTGTCCTCAGTCAGGGACATCAATTCGGCCCGTCTTGAGCATGTATTGAAGACCAGAAGACAAGCGGTGACCTTTGATTGTCCTCCTCAGTTGGGGACATCAATTCATCTTGAGTATGTATTGGCGACTAGAAGATAAGCGATGACCTTTGATTGTCCTCCTCAGTTGGGGACATCAATTCGGCCCATCTTGAGCATGTATTGGAGACCAGAAGACAATCAGTGACCTTTGACTGTTCTCCTCAGTTGGGGACATCAATTCGCCCGTCTTGAGTATGTATTGGCGACCAGAAGACAAGAGGTGACCTTTGATTGTCCTCCTCAGTTGGGGGACATCAATTCGGCCCGTCTTGAGCATGTATTGGCGACGAGAAGACAAGCGGTGATCTTTGAATGTCCTCCTCAGTTGGGGACATCAATTCGGCCCGTCTTGAGCATGTATTGGCGTTGACACTATGGTCACTAACAATTGTAACAGTACGAAAGTTAGTGTCACTTGACAAAATGCTTTGTTGGCTCTACACTCTTATGAATGAATGGCTCAGGAGTAGATGAAAATTATGACTTGAGAGTCCACAGACTTGATGACTTAGGAGTCTGGAATTTAGCTAACTCGAGAGTTTCCTATCTTGGTCAATCGCGACGACTTAGAAGTATTTTGACTCAGGTGTTTCTTTGTAGCGACTTGAAAGTCTTTGATAGCGACTTGAGAGTCTTTGATGATGACTTGAGCATCTTTTTCTTGTGATGACTTGGAAGTCTGTCAGTATGACTTGAGAGTCTTTCGGTGATGACTTGAGAGTCTTTTTGATGATGACTTGAGAGTCTTTCGATGATGACTTGAAAGTCTTTGGTCATGTGATAGACTTGTGAGTCTTGTGCTTCAACTTGGGAGTCTCTTGATTAGGTTGACTTGGGAGTCGTTGGTGGTGACTTGGAAGTCTTTGTGTACTTGGGAGTTTCTTTTTTTATGATGACTTGGAAGTCTATGACGATCACTTAAAAGTTTTTTTTTTTTTTGCTTGAGTCCTTTTTTTTAGGTGACTGCTCTTTGCCCCCTAGGGTGTCCTCTCTCTTTGTGCGCGTTGCATCTAGTCAGACTCGTCAGTGTCTTCTTCATCTAGTGCGATTTTCTCTTCCTTCACTAGCTGCACGACTTGCTCTTTGAATTCTCTGCATTTCTCTAGTGGGTGGCTCACAATCTTGTGGTACTTGCAATACTTAGGATTGCTCACTTTTCCTACTTCTTCAAGGCGCTTCAGCTCATGGAGTTTTATGAGTCCCTTCTCAAGGTTGTCCAACATTTCTGGTGCATCAGAATCAGAAAAACAATAGTCATCTTCAATCATAGAGTCGCTTCTTGGCATGTCTTCATAAGCAGTTGTGGACACACTATTATTAGAGTGTTTTCCATGGTTGGAAATTGTAAACTCCATGTCATGAGCTTGTGTCACCAAGTCTTTGAAACTCTTTGGCTTGTTTACTTGCAAGGCATAGAGTATGTTCCAATCCATTCCTCGAGCACATATGTCGACCGCAAAGGTTTCTGACAGACGATCCTTGCACATTAGGGAAAGAGCAAGCCAACGATTGATGTAGTCAACAACTGGCTCGTCATCCCATTGTTTGACTAAGAGATCTCCGTTCGTGCTAGCGTTGTTGCATGTCTCCACGAAGTGCACGACATGTTGCTTTGGGTTACCATGTCCATCGAATTGATGAAATTTGGGAGGTTGGTAACTATGTGGCATACGAAGAGTGCTGATTCTCTTAGTGTATGGCCTAGTGTACCTGTGAGTTCTTGGTGAAGCTTCTCCTAATTGATCCTTGAGTGCCTTTGCGATCAAATTTTGGATTTGTTCCGCAGTCATTGAGCTTGTCACTGATAATGGCTTGTCGCCCTTCTTAGACATGTCACTCTCAGCCTCACTTTCACTAGATTCGTTTTCTCCCTCTACGTTTGAATATTTATTGAGGGTTTGCTTTAACTTCTTTTCCATCTTAGCAATCTTTCTATCTTGACGCTTGATTTGCATGTCCTTCTCTTCGCTCTCTTGAGTAAGCTTCCGTAACGCGGCTTTTATGTTAGCCATTTCTTCTTCTATAGTCACAACTCCCGTAACCATGACCGACATAGTAACAAGATCAGATGACCTTGTTTTACTTCGAACTTCCCTCACCATGCCAATGGCCTCGTGTTTCATCTTCACATTTGTTGCGAGCTCTTCCTTAGGAGATAAATTGGTTGAAGTCTTTGTAGCCATGTCTTATTCGTGGAGAGGTTCTTGAAAGTCTTGATTTCAGAGATGGAGATGAGAGGTAGAGATCGTCCCACCGAGCGTGCCAAAATTTGTAAACACAAATTTCCGGGTCTAAATAAATAAACACAAGAAATTAGTGAACAAATGTAATATATTAATTTCAAAGGATTTTGAGTACAATCTCTATGTATTTGTTATAAATGAAAATGTAACTCCTCTGATTCGATCTCCTTGAACAAACTTGAACGAGTCTTGAATGAGTATGGTTTTGGATGAATATAATCTTGGATGAATATACTCTTGATTGAATATGAACTTGGATGATTGTGGTCTTGAACGAGGGTCGTAGAGACTTGATCCCGATCAAGAGGAAGTAGTTTGATCTCCACGAATGGACAACACGAGCTTAAACTTTGTTGTGCTTCTTGTCTTCGAGAGAGAGAGAGAGAGTATAAGAGCTTTTGAGTCTTCTTTGGATAGTTTTCCCAACTCCTCCAAAATGAAGGAGAATGATCTCTATTTATAGAGAACCTGGGCTAGCCCTTGGGCCATTTAACTCTTTAAAAAAAGGACAAATATTTATGTGTCACCCATGATACGTGGCGTAATTTAACTTGCCAGAATATAATATCATTTAATTTATAATTAAATGATCCACCATAATTCATTTTGGCACATGGCGGATTATAATTGGCCGAATTAAAATTATTTTAATTTCCACGTGGTGAGTATTGATTGGTTGGCAAATTTTTGCCTTCTACACTCATTCAAGAATACAGTCTTGACGTCCATCTGCCATATTTCATAGTCATACCATGCAACTATGGCAAGGAGTATCTTAATTGACTCAAAAGGCGCCATTGGTGAGAAGGTTTCTTCATAGTCAATGCCACGAATTTGAGTGAAACCTTTCGCCACCAGGCGTGCTTTGTAAACATTGGGTTTACCTTCCATGTCCGCCTTCACCTTGAAGACCCACTTGTTTCTGATGGCTCTAGCACCTTCAGGCAAGTCAACCAAAGTCCAAACCTTGTTTTCATACATGGAGTCTATCTCAAATTTCATGGCCTCAAGCCATTTCTTGGAATTTGGGCTTGCTAAAGCATGTTTGTAGGTTTCAGGTTCATCATACTCCATAATGAATATGTTGATTTCCACCGTCATGAGATAACTATATCTCTCAGAAGGGAAGATGTCCCTACTGGACCTACGGAAGGGTATGTCCATATCCCCTACTTCTCCATATGCATGTTCCCCAACTACTTGTGCCTCATCTCGCTCCTATTGAGGATCAACAGGGGTTGGAATGAGAGTATTGGTGAAGGGGGTATGGGATGTGAGTAGAAGTGGTTTGTGGCTCTTGAACTTCACATCTAGTTTTATTTCTCTCCCACTCTTTCTCTTAGAGACAAACTCGTTCTCTAAGAAGAAAGCATTTCGAGACACAAACACTTTGTTCTCGAAATGGTTGTAGAAGTAATACCCTTTGGTCTCCTTAGGATAGCCCATAAAGAAAACCTTTTCAAACCTGGGTACAAGCTTTTTGTCAAGCAAAACCTTAACATAGGTTTCATAGCCCCAACTCTTTAGAAAAGACAGGCTAGGAACTCATCTTCTCCATATCTCATATGGTGTCTTTTCAGCAGCTTTAGTTGGAGTCCTGTTTAAAATGAGTGGTGTTGTTTCAAGAGCATGCCCCTAAAAGTTAACTAACAAATCTGACTCTACCAACATTGACCGCACCATATCTAATAGTGAGCGATTTCTCCTTTCGGATATGCCATTGTGTTGTGGGTTCTCAAAGGATTTTTTGAACTTTTAAATTCTTACCAATAATAGGAACAAAATAATAATTATTTAGTTCTAATATAAGTCATGAAGGTAAAGATAAACTATAAGTTCCTATGTAGACAACTGTAACTCTTTGCCCGCTTCCTGTGCGTAGGTTTATCTGGTGGCTTTTGCCAACAAGGCTTATCTGATGGTAAAAGTACAATATATGTTGGTATAAAGTTTTAATATAAGTCATGAAGGTAAAAGGCTTATCTGATGGTAAAAGGCTTATCTGTGCGTAGTTCTAATATAAGTTATGAAGGTAAAGATAATTATCTGTCACTAGCCTGCTGAAAATAAACCTGATTGTAAAAGTATTACCAACAGATATTGTGTTATGTTGGTATTACTAACTAATGCCAACAGTTTTGTTATATTGTTATTGGGAATTTTATACCAACAGTTAATGTCTGTTGGAAATAAATCACCTTTACCAACAAATTTAATGAGGGGAATGTATTTTTAGGTGGTTAAAATATTCCCCACACACCTTATTTGTTGGTAATACATTTCCCATCCAGTTTAATAGATATTATCCAACAAATACATCTGTTGGTGATACAATCGACGCAATTCTAAAACATAAATATGTGTTGGAAATAGTGAAGATAATCATATGCAGTTTACAAATATATGATTACAATATGTCATACCCATTGTACACAAACAATTAATTTAATTAAAATATCGATCAGAAAAATGTGAAATTTCATTCATTGGATGTTCTGAATTGTAAAATACATAAAGTCTAAATTGAGTTTGATTTCACTCAATTAAGTGAAAAGTACCAAAGTGAAACTCAATTGCTCATCAAATCAAATTGACAAATATACAAGAGTAATATTTTAAACAAAAAGTAGAACATAAATCTAATGTTTTCCATCTACCTAAACCCTAAACAAAAAAATAGAGCCTAAATCTAATGGCAACTACTCCTCATTGATTTTGTCTTCTTATTAACTAGAGGAACTGGAGAATCAATAATTGTTGACTAACTTACGAGCTGTGCATATTTCATAAGCCCCGCATAAAGTGGCCTCTAAATCAATTTACTGGGAGATTGTCATCCATGGTCTCTACTCCATCACCATTGGATGATTCAGTTGCCACACCAACTTAATGGATGTAGATGCCATTATAGATGATGACCAATGATCTGTAACAACAAAGAAAGAGAGTTATGACTAAGTAACTAACCAAGCAAAAATTTCACAGAATCGCTTCATCAACTCTACCCACATCTTTCAATGCATTACCCTTTAGTAGCACAAGAAGATATGAATTGAGTCTAGTAATGTATATAACAAAAGAAACATATATAAATTATCTATTTCAAAAGTAGTCGTCCAGAAACCAAGCAAGTTATTGTATGCCTCCAAGAATCCCAAGTCACAATTAATGGCCTCTTTGCAATGAAGAATTGCCAAATGCCAAGTCCAGCTGTCCTAACTCATAGTACATACTAGCCAAATTACCTGGTATTTGTAAGGAAACAATGCTATGTCACAAATTTGGGGGAAAGGGTCTCTTTTTGTTTTTGTATTTACAAAAACTAGTTAGAAAAATACAACAATATATTTAATGAAAGAGCATTGTATTAAATGACAAAGCATTATGAAAAAAAGGTAATAAAAGAAAAATATAGCATGGTAAATATATTTAATGGCATAACATTATAAGAGAAATTTAATAACCTTAATCCACCACAAGGAACGAATATTACACTGAAATGTGGGTGAAATAGTGAATAAGGTGCGATGAGAAGCAGGTTTGTATAGGTTTCAACCATTACAATGATGAGAATGACCTGCGCAAAAAGGAAGCGATAAATTAGAGAAATTAGTTACAACTAATGAACAAAAATCATGCAGAGTACAAGTCACTTAATTGAGGTAATCTAGCTCCAAACAAGTTTCTGTGAGCTGATTTTCTTTTATTAAGATCGCCCATTTCACTACAACTTCTAACATCAGGTTTTGCCATGTAACATTCACATAGATAGCCTTCACTTTAGGCTAAAAACATGTAAGAGTTCACTTTGACAATCTTATCAAAGGTCTAAATTAGAATTACAACATCCATAAATAGTAATCACATTTCAACTCCATTATCCCAACACCCTTACATCTACTGTATAAGACAAGTAATGGAAGACCAGGTATTTTAAAAAAGAAATCTAGAGTGTAGACATGACCATATTGCAGAGTCTTGCCTAGGCAAAGCACTAGCTACCTACTATCTAGGGTGGAGAATCAAATTTACATGTATTAACTTATAATAGAATGAGCTTATTTCTGTTGGCCACCAAAAATTACCTAATGAAATATTAATTACATTCAGTTGATGCATTTCAAAGGAAAATGCTCATGTATGTAAAGAATGCTTTGATTTTTAAAATTTTAGAGTCATAAAGATTTTTATTGTTTTATACAAGTGAATAAGATATAGTTGACATTCGATCACAAAAATACAATATAATGCAATATAATAATTATGTAGACAGGGCGGAAGATAAAAATAAAATCTAATTGAGGAAATCAGGCCAACAATCTTTCCAGCACCACAAATGAGAACAACTTTTAAATGCCATAAATTAACATAAAAATCTTTCCTCCCCGAGTCCTTTTGAGGATATTCTGTTGATCAAGCCAGAGACCATGGAAATCTTACCTTTTACCCTAATGATTTTGTTTTGCATTTGGGCCTACCCACATGCAAAACAACTTGGACTGGATTTGGGCACACCCACCTACCTCGAAAAATTGTCTCCAACTTGTGTCACTTAATCTTAGCTTCAACTTTCTGAGTGTAAAAATCTCGAGCAACTTGGGTTCCGTATCCAAGCTCAAAGACCTAATTATGTGGATGAACCAACTTGAAGGGGAAATCCCACCTGAGCTCATGTACAACCAAGCTCTTGAAAACCTCATCCTAGACTACAATAAGTTGACTGGGACTATCCTTTTTGGGTTGAAGAACTGCACCAACTTGAACTGGATTTCACTCTCCAGCAACCAGTTACATGGCACAATACCCTCTTGGATCGGTAACTTGGCATCAGTCTCTGCCACGCATCACTATTCACCAATGATCATTTCACTTCATATAAAATTTAAAAGAAAAAAAAAACAAAATAAAGACAAAAATGACCACCTCAATCAGATTATTATAATTTGCGAGCTTGTTCAAAGTCAAAGCCTCAGTTTTGTCACTCCAGAGGACATCCATACCAGCCATCTCTTCTGTTGCAATCTTTTTATTTCTGATGACCCCTGTAGATAGTTTTCATTATAAACAAACTGCAAATACCTAAAACAAGACAGTGCAAGAAAATGTTGTCTAGCATTACTTGGGGACATTCCAGCTGAGTTGAGATGCAGAAGTGCGACATTCGAGCAGAGTCTCGTTGATGCATGCAGAGGAGGCTTTTAGAAAACCAACAATACTTGAGGACCTTCCAGTTTACACCACTGTCCACTTTGGACATGTTCCTTTTTTGTCGTGTACAATTGAATTTGCAAAAATGAGATTCGTAGGGAAGATAACTAAAACCAAGAAACAAAGCTCAAAATAATGTGGCTAAGGCTTCTTAGTCTTCCTTGAAACAAAGGACATATAATTTCCCTTCTTTTCCCACTCCTTTCTACTGATTACTGTCGTGGCCTTTATGGATTAGTTCTTGCACTTTTTCGGAGTGGCAATAATTGAATAAGTTACTGAAAACCATATAAGTTATAACAACACCCCCACCATCTTATCTTTCCAATGAGGCTCAAATTTAAAGATATGGTGCAATATATGGCATGATGTATTGTTCCATTAAACCCTCTTTAAACAGGACTCGGTGATCTTTGCTTTGCTAGGTTTGTTTCATATGGAGAAACATCAAGAAACTAAATAAGGACCAATTCAAAGTGACTAGTAAGCATCCCACAAACAGCTTGCAATTCCAGAGACTCTCAATGAAATGACGACTCAAGGTCAAAATTGATCAAGAATATGGCAAAAAAATAATCTGTGCAACCTCTCGGTTTGACTTTTATGATTAGAAAGCCCTACCAGTGCAAGAAGACGGTGTTTGACATATATATCGATAGCCTAGGGAAAGCTTAAGTAATCAAGCCTTTTAAATCGAAAAAGCACTGGTAATTGGCTGGTCCGCAAAGCTATAATTGGACATTAGAATCCCTCTATGTATGAAACTTTTATTTGGCAATCTCTACGATAGTGAGGTTTTCCTATCCTTTGCCAAATAAAAAAGGCGATCATGGGAGGCTTCCTCTTAATACAGACAAAGGGCATGATGATGCGTGAAAATTTTCACATAAACATCAAAAAGTATTGGTTGTTTGAAATTAGTGGAATTGAACTGGAGAGCAAAAAAGCTTGAATGTTTGATTTGATTAAACTTAACATAATACCTGCACATAATGTCTTACCAATGAATAACTTGCTGGCATCAATCCAAAGACACTTAATACATTTCTGATGCTCTTTTCTAAAGCTGCAAGTTACTCAGTCTGCAATTCTCGCTTCTTCCCCTGGCGAGCTTGGTTCGCAAGTAGTCATCTCATATGTTAAACGAACTGAGTCACCCTCAGCTCGGACTTACTCAAATCATGACTAAGAATACCTCAAAATATCAAAATCTTACTCAAATTCATGGTCAAGTCCACCACAAACAATAAGAAATCAAAGTTTCATAATCCGAAACAAAATGAATCCCTTCGTTCTTCTCACTTCTCACATATTACCAAAGGAGCATCGAATCCAAATCAAATTCACTAACAACTCTCCATCACTACTCAGAAACACCAAAAAATGAATAAAGAGAGAAAGAGAGAAAGGTAGATTAACACACACAACATCGATGATTCCACCAACAACGATCCCGTGGTCTCCTCTCAGTACAACGAATTGAGCATGAAGCTCCGGCAAACACACGCAATGTCGACCACAAGAATCGACGACACTCGTTCACACAACTTGAATAAACTAAGAATTAGGGTTTTGAATTAAGCTTGAGCGAGTTGGGGTAGAAGATGAACACACGACGCAACAGTTCACAATTTTTTTTATAGGAGCAGTTCACATTTTTGCGCAACATTTATTCATTCACAGATCGCGCATAATGTTTATTACCAACATAAGTTTTCATTTAATATTAACTATTGGTAAAAAAAATGCTATAATACCAGTATATATTTTAATTGTTGGTGTTGTAAAAACATTACCAACACTTAAAGTTGTATCTGTTGGTATAAAAATTCTTTTACCAACAAATAGTGTAAGTGTTGGTAAATTATTAATAATACCAACATATATTTAATTTGTTGGTAAATATGTATTTTTACCAACAGATAATATATCTGTCACTGGAAATCTATTGGCAAAAGCCACTTTTTTTTTTTTTTTTTTTTTTTTTTTTTTTTTGTAGTGGAGAGTGTTGTCATGGGGAATAATCTTGCATTTTCTTTACACACATTAATTTGATGATATTGGTGAGTTGGATGATAATTCTGGGTCGGGACTTGTTTTTTATCATATTGTGGAGGAGGTTGAGAACCCTGGCCCACTGTGTGCATTAAATGTGGTGATGATGTGTCTCCCTCTTCTGGTCATGTGACTCTTTGAATTCATTGATTACACCTCCCTCACCTGATCACAACATGTGCCTTGAGTCCCTAGGTTCCCTTAGAGGGTAAGTTCCCCTCCTTGACCCTTATCATGCTTACCTAGAGGACTCGCTTAGAAAAATCATGATCATTCATTTATTTTATCATTTTAGTGTTTTTTCTAAGGCATTTGATAAGATGGTTAGAACACTTACTTATATTGATTTATCTTTTATAGTGTTCTCTTACATCCATCATTCTGAAATACGTTCGAGGATGCATGACTTCTAATAGGGGCTTTGACTTGCTCCGAGATTCATAGCCTGAGTCTTGAAGAATAAGGAGGGACTGATGCTCCCATTGTGGTAGAGGTTAACTCAATCACACTTATTGTTATTTATTGAAGACCACATGGTAACCTTGTTCCACCCTTCTTCTTTGTGAATATTTTGTTATATTTGCTTGTATAGTTTATTCTTACATGCTTGGTATTCTTTTTTGGTGGTGCGCCCCTTTGATTGTCTATGTTGAGAAGTTTGAAAGTTGGAGTCATGTGGGCTTGGGTCACCACCATTTATGTATTTTATGTGTTTGTATATATGTGTGTTTTCTGTTTTGTGTTTTACCTCTTTCGAAACTCTAACCTTCACAATGAGGACTTAGTGAGATTTAAGTGTGTGTGTGTGTGTTGGGGGGGGGGGGGAGTTCATTCTTGTTGGTTAGTTTTCTTTAGTTGTTATGTTGTATGAATAGGTTGTGTTTACTTGTTTTTGTGAAAATTTTGAAAAACAATTTGCAAAATGTTGTGAAAAATTGAAAGCAAAAAAAAAAAAGAGAAAAACAAGCTAAGTGAAAATCTAAAAAGAGTTGTTTTTTTTTTTCTTTAGAAGTAGCTTGTGTTTTTAATTGTGTAGCCCGTCGTTTAGGAAACCTAGTTAGTGAATTGAAAACATTTGTTATGTGCGCGCTGAAACCTTCTGCTTAGTTGTTACCTTGAAAAATATTTAATTATCTTCTTTTCTGATTGTGAAATGAACCTCCTTAATCCTTTTCACTCCTAGTTATGTTCGTGATAGACTTGGCTTAGGAAGTGATGATTTAGTGGTCTGTATGCCCTTGCTCGTTGCTTTAGTAATCGAAAATCTGAAAATACCAACATAGTTGGTGTGACTAGCACACACTCTCACCCCTTAAGCCTTTGAGCATATGGAGCAATTCTGGTCGGAGGGTGACCCCTTCTAGGGCCGTAAAATAATTCACGAAAAACTTGTAAAAATAAAAATTGGCAATCGTTGGAAATACCAACATAGTCAACATGAATAGTGCGACACTCTCGTCCCTTAAGTACTTTGAACGTACAGATAGGACCATGATTGGGAGAGTAGACTCTGTTATGGGCCGTGCAATTATCTCGAACAAGCCAACGCAAAAAAAAAAAAAAAGAAAGGAAAGAAAAAGATAAAAAAGAAAAAGAAAAAGAAAAAGAAAAAGAAAGAAAAGAAAAGAAAAATGGAAAAAGTGAAAAATGAAAATTTTTTTAGAAGTGTTGAAATGCAATAAAAATGAGTTGGATATTAAGATTGTTGGGCTTGACCAACCTAGGTTCAGTTTTGATCGTGAATGAACTTGTTTAGGCCTGGTTTTGAGCTTAACTCTTACACTTTTCACTTGGAATTCTAGCTCGCCCTTCCCTTTAATAAACATTTCTTAGGCACTTTTTACTTGTTTTGTAGGTTAAGATGTGATTGTTATCAAGGGAAAAATCAGAGTTTGTTGGCGTTTTGAGTCCCCCTTGAGACACCAAGGAAGCCGCCCCGGAACCCCGTGAGTTGGACATCAAGCCCAAGGCCAAAAGATGAGAAAGCCAAAATTCAGATGGTCACGGGCATGACCCCCTCTTGTGGCGCCTGTGACCAAGGAAGTTCAAAAAGGGTGAAAAAGGCCAAAATGGGTCACGGGCGTGACCCCCAATGTAGCGCCCGTGACCAATTGCTGGAGAATTTGGGTCAAAAATGCCGAGCCTGGACACGGGCGTGACGATTCCAAGGTAGCGCCCGTGACGCCGCTGAAGAAAATCAGGAGGAGGCTATTTCCAGGAGGTAACGGGCGTGACAACCTAGAGGTAGCGCCGCTACCCCAGCGAAGAATTCAAAAGGGCGACCTCGAATCGCCTCGTCACGGGCGTGACCTCCCTGATTAACCCTAGCAGCTTATGTCATTTCGTCTTGCCCTTTTTAGAGTTCTAGTACTTAGCACATTCTCCTATGTAGATTTTCATTCTTCTCACTCACAAAGACATCATTTATTGTACTTGCTTGGAGTTTATTGCAACCAAGAGGTTATTTATTGAAGATTTATTATTCAAGTAATTTGGATCTTTTCTATTATTATTATTATTATTATTATTATTATTATTATTATCATCATCTTAGTCTTCATTTGGGTAATCTTCTCTCCTCCTTTTAATGCTTATTTAGTTAGCATTATTTGTTATTAGCCCTTATTTGCTTGCTTTCATTTTTTGGTTGTTTGTTGATAGTTACTTAAGTGTTTAATCCTTTGTTTAGTATCATTTCTTCTTGTCTCTCTTCTCCTAGTATCATGTCTAGGTTATTTATTTTATGTTTAATAGTTTTAATGATCATTAACATGATTAGTGGCTAGTTTTCTTGTGGGACTTAGTTAGGGCATTAGGCGGGACTTAGTTAGGGCATTAGGCTATGTTTTATGAGGTTTCCATTCAATCACTCTCTTGACTATGGGGTTTAGTATGTGGTGGAAGTCTGCTAAATCTACTTAAACATGATCTTTAGGATAGTTGAATGGAATATTCGAACGAATCCTCATTCATTTAGAGAATAAGTTCGGGTAGGGTGAATCGCATTTTAGCCTTCAAAGTGATGTCCTCATTCATTTAGTGGACTACCTTTGAAAGGTAATCCGGAATAACCTCGGGAGAGGCTCCGGAGTGGCTTCATTTTTGCGATAACCTGATTTCTATCGTGGCTTAGTGCCTTAACCGGGGTCACCTCGTGTTAGGGTGACTATTAGGCGGCAAAGAACCGACCCTTGAACCTTTTTTTTCCTTAATTACATCTCCTAGTTGTTTCTTTCGCATCTATTCCCATATCCTCCCTTTTCTACCTTAAACTAGACCCCGTAGTGAAAATTATGATTAAAGGCCCCCTTGTTCCTTGTGGATTCGACAAATAGACCCGATTTTATTGCAGCTAAACAATACCTTTGCACGAGGATGTTTGTTGAGCATGAAGTGCTTGAGGTGAAAATACCTAAATGATTGGTTTCACCTTTACAATATGACCTTTGGCATGTACATACCCATTGTTTTTGGTTTACTAGCGGTGTTCTTGAATTATAGGATGCATAGTTGCTCACACAAGTTTCTTCTTTCCTTTCTCTTTTGTAAATGGTTTTCGTTTTTACTTTTTCCTCTCTTTTTCTCCTTCATTTCTTCTTAACTTTTGTCAGTATAGCCGCTACAAATCCTCACAAGACCCCACTTGTCCACCTGAGCTACCCGGGGGGGGGGGGTGATGTATATTTGGTCCCAAATACACATCATGGGATCCAAATAGGAGCTTACATTGAAAAGGAGCTTCAAGCACTCACTAATATCTCACAAATGGAAGATTCTACCAAGGGTAATCAAGTACTTTGCTCTATAGTTCAAGAACCATAAAGCTAATGAGGAAGTCATCCCAGAGCCAATTGTTCTACATTTCAAGAGCTTTCATTTGGTTTTTGAATCTTGGAAATTGGAGAAGAAACGAGCAAGTTATTCAAGTTTTAATCTAGCTTAGTTCATTTTAGTTCTTTATGATGTAATCATTTGATTAGATGATGTAAGCTAGATCCCTTGTATTTCTTTCATTTCACACGCCAAGGGGGCCTCTCATTTAGTATAACTTGGGTGCCTTGTAAACACACTTCATATTCAATATATCAAATACAAAGCAAACACATGATGTTATTTTCTCTCTAGCTTTTGTGCTAGATTTCGAATACTCTTGAGGGAGTTTCGTGCATTACTACTTCTAGCCTTGGGTTGGCATCCCTTGGTGGTGAAAGGTAGAATTGGAGGAGTCTTTGGAGTGGTGTGCCTATATCTCCATTGAAGAATCCAAGGCCATTATCATTCATATCAAACGTGAGTTTCCATTCTTGATTCATTGATCTTGTTTTGTTTCTACTTTGTTTTCAATCACAAGTTCATTCGAATACCATTCAAACATTCAAGAAACTTACATTCCATTCATACATTCTTTCGTTCAATCTTAAAGAACCACGTAAAGATCCTAGTCTTTTGTATAATTTGATCATCCTTGATCTCATTATACATCAAAATTGGTATCAGAGCCTAGGAGATTGTTCTTGTGATTCTTGATATCATCTTTTACAATCTTCCCATCACAAATCCATCCCCCACCATCTCCATTACACATCCCTCACATAAACTCCACAAAGAACCCCCTAAACCCAAACACAATCTAGCCTAAACACATCCATCTCTCGTCCTACACCCCAAAACCCAAAACCGTGAGTTTCTTTTGATCTTTTTGAATCAAGATTGATGGCTAGTGGAAGTACTCCAATGGATCCACCCACGACTTCCCAAGATGATGTAGAATTGATGAAGCAAAAGATCGTTTATCTCACCGATCAATTAAAGAAGTATATGCATCTTCAACATAGAGAGATGCGTGATGATTCTTTTGTTGGGAAGCCTCAAGAAGATGAGGAGGATGCTCAAAGTGAACGAAGTGTACGTCCAAGGAGGGAGGAACGTTTTGATTTCAAAGTGGAGATTCCCGAGTTTGATGGTAATCTTGATCCCAAAAAATTCTTAGATTGGATGCAAACTATTGAACGTGTCTTTGATCTTAAAGAAGTTAATGATGAGAAGAAAGTGAAGTATGTGGCCTTAAAGTTGCGCAAGCATGCGTCCATTTGGTGGACAAACTTACAAAAGAAGAGGCAAGCTAAGGGCAAGGACAAGATTAAGACATGGAGTAAGATGAAGAGCAAGTTGCAAGGAAAGTTTCTACCACTAAGTTATCTCCAAGATAACTATTACAAATTGCAACGTTTAGTTCAAGGAAGTAGAAGTGTGGAGGATTACACTAAAGAGTTTGAGCACCTACTTTGGCGTTGTGATCTCCAAGAGAATGAACCTCAAACTTTGGTACGTTACTTGTTTGGTCTTAATGATTGGATTCGCAATATTGTTGAGTTACATTCTTGCCAATCTTTGGATGAATTGAGTTCTTTGGCCTTAAAAGTAGAAAGGCAAAGAAAAGAAAGAGGAAAAGAGATCATAACAAAGTACCAATCATCCTACAAACCATCCCAACCTACACGTCCATATACTCCACAACAAAAACCCACATTCCCCACAAAAAAACCCTACAACAAAGCACCACAAAATCAGCCCCCAAAACCCCCCGTCCAAGAACCCAAATCATTAGCCCCAAGGAGGTGTTTTCGTTGCCAAGGGTTAGGTCACTATGCCTCGGAGTGTCCTAACAAGAGAGTAGTGTCCTTGGTTGAATATCAAAGTGCTTTATATGTTGAGCCGGAGTATGATGAAAGTGGAAATGAAGAGGAGGTTAATGATGCTATTGGCGAAAATGAGGAGGAAGAAGTAGAGGAAGCGGATGAAGGAGAAATATTAGTAGTGAGAAGGGCTCCAAGTGTTGCTAGTGTACCAAATGATCAAGAATAAAGGGAGAACATCTTTCATACAAGGTGTACGGTTCAAAGCAAAGTTTGTTCTCTAATCATTGATGGAGGAAGTTGCACTAATGTCGCTTCAACAACCATGGTGAATAAGCTACAATTGGAGGTTAGTCCACACCCATCCCCTTACACAATTCAATGGCTAAGTCATGGGAAAGAAATTCATGTGGTTCACCGTGTGCTTGTAAGTCTTTCCATTGGTAAAAACTATAAGGATTGTATTTGGTGTGATGTAATTCCAATGGATGCTTGTCATATATTGCTTGGAAGACCTTGGTTATTTGATAGGGATGTTACTCATGATGGGAGATCAAACACCTACACGTTTGTTCTCAACAAAAAGAAGACCACATTGGCTCCTTTAGCAGCATCATCGATCATTCGACCTCAACAACAACAACAACAAGAGAAGGAGACCTATATTGTGACATTCATGAAGGCCGAGCATCATGAATTCCAAGAGTACAAAGATCTTATTCTAGCTAACTTGGAAGAGGAGAAAGTGTCCCCAATAGTGGAGCATTCACGTCTCCAACCTCTTTTGGACCGTTTCAAACATTTGTTCCCAAAAGAGATGCCAAAGGGATTGCCACCAAGAAGAGAAATTGAGCACAAGATTGATCTAGTTCCGGGTTCTATGCTCCCCAACAAACCGGCCTATCGTATGAACCCAAAAGATGCTCAAGAAGTTCAAAGGCAAGTAGATGATCTTTTATCCAAAGGCTTGGTTCGTGAAAGTATGAGTCCATGTGCCGTTCCCGTTTTACTTGTACCAAAGAAAGATGGATCTCAAAGAATGTTCATGGATTGCCGAGCTATTAACAAGATTACAATCAAGTATAGGTTTCCAATACCTAGACTTGAAGATCTACTTTATGAATTACATGGGAGTGTTGTGTTCTCCAAAGTTGATTTGAGAAGTGGATATCATCAAAATCGCATTCATGAAGGAGATGAATGGAAAACGGCATTCAAGACAAAGGAAGGTTTATATGAATGACTTGTCATGCCATTTGGCCTTACTAATGCACCATCTACCTTTATGCGTCTTATGAATCATGTATTAAAGCCTTTTATTGGCAAGTGTGTAGTAATTTACTTTGATGATATTCTTGTATATAGCAAAAGTGAAAAAGAGCATGTAAAGCATCTAGAGTTGGTCATGTATATTTTGGAGAAGGAGCAACTCTACGCCAACATGGAGAAGTGCCATTTTTTCTCATCCAAGATCGTGTTCCTTGGATATGTACTTTCAAGAGAAGGCATACAAGTTGATAAGGAGAAGGTGAAAGCTATTCAAGAGTGGCCTACACCAACATCTATTCATGAGGTACAAAGTTTTCATGGATTAGCATCATTCTATAGAAGATTTATAAGGAATTTTAGCTCCATTCTTGCACCTATGACAGAGTTGTTGAAAAAGAAAGAGTTTTCATGGAGTAAGGGTGCAAATGAAGCGTTTGAGATGATTAAGGAGAAGTTGTGTCATGCACCTATTCTTGCATTACCTTGTTTTGATAAAGTTTTTGAAGTTGAAGTTGATCCAAGTGGAGTTGGAATTGGAGCCGTCCTATCTCAAGAGTGTCGTCCAATTGCTTTCTTTAGTGAGAAGTTGAATGAAGCCAAGAGGAAGTATAGCACATATGATAAAGAGTTCTACGCAACTCTTGAACATTGGCGACATTATCTTCTAAGTGGTGAATTCATTCTACATAGTGATCATGAAGCTCTCAAGTTCATTCAAGGGCAACATAAGCTTAAGCCAAGACATGCTAAATGGGTTGAGTCCATGCAAGCATTTCATTTGATGATAAAGCACAAGGTGGGACATCTTAATAAAGGAGCGGATGCTTTATCAAGAAGGTACTTACTCACTCATATTCTTGATTCAAGAGTCCTTGGTTTTGAACATATTAAAGAGTTATATGAGAATGATGAGGATTTCAAGGAGGTATATGAGCTTTGCAAGAAGCATTCCCACCAACTTTATCATATTGAGCATGGATTTATTTTTAAGGGAAATCGAGAATTGTTGATCATGGAGGTCCATGGAGGATCATTGGCGGGTCATTTTGGCATTGAGAAAACTTATTTGATGATGAAAGAGAATTACTTTTGGCCTAGCATGATCAAAGATGTTGAGCATATGATTAAGAGGTGTAATACTTGCAATATCTCAAAAGCTCATACATTACCACAAGGTTTGTACACTCCTTTGCCTATTCCACATAGTCCATGTGAAGATGTGAGTTTAGACTTCATTACGGGTCTACTAAGAACTCAAAGAGGCAAGGATTCAATCATGGTGGTCGTTGATAGGTTTTCAAAGATGGCACACTTTATTCCATGCCATACCACCTATGATGCTACTAAAGTTGCAAATCTATACTTTGAAGAAGTAGTGAAGTTACATGGTATTCCAAAGACCATGGTGAGTGATAGAGATTCAAAGTTTCTTAGTCATTTTTGGCTAACATTGTGGAAGAAGCTTGGTACAACATTGAAGTTTAGCACCGCTTGTCATCCACAAACGGATGGACAAACCGAAGTTACAAATCGTACTTTGGGAGCTTTACTTCGAGCATTGGTGAGTAAAGACAAGAAATGGTGGGATACTCTTCTATGTTATGCTGAATTTGCCTTCAATAGAAGTCCAAGTAAAGCTATGGGTTTATCACCATTTCAAGTAGTTTATGGAAGGAATCCACTCCAACCTATGGATCTTACACCTATTTCTACTACAACAAAGTTTAGCTTTGAAGCTAACAAAAGGGTGGAAGAGATTAAGAAGCTACATGAAGAAGTTTGTGAGAAAATCTTGAAGTATACACAAGATGTAGCAAGTAGAGTGAATAAGACAAGGGAGAAGGTTGTATTTAAACCGGGAGATCTTGTTTGGATTTACTTGAAGAAAGAAAGATTTCCTTCTAAAAGGAAAGGGAAGTTAGCATCAAGAGGCGATGGTCCTTATGAAGTCTTGCAAAGGATTGGTGGTAATGCTTACAAATTACAACTTGGTGAAGATTATGAAGGTAGTTGTACTTTTAATGTGAGTGATCTTAAGCCATATTATGGAGGAGAAGAAGAACTTCCTAGTTTGGGGACAAACTCTTCTCAACTAGTGGGGAATGATGTATATTTGGTCCCAAATACACATCATGGGATCCAAATAGGAGCTTACATTGAAAAGGAGCTTCAAGTTCTCACTAATCTCTCACAAATGGAAGATTCTACCAAGGGTAATCAAGTACTTTGCTCTATAGTTCAAGAACCATAAAGCTAATGAAGAAGTCATCCTAGAGCCGATTGTTCTACATTTCAAGAGCTTTCATTTGGTTTTTGAATCTTGGAAATTGGAGAAGAAACGAGCAAGTTATTCAAGTTTTAATCTAGCTTAGTTCATTTTAGTTCTTTATGATGTAATCATTTGATTAGATGATGTAAGCTAGATCCCTTGTATTTCTTTCATTTCACACGCCAAGGGGGCCTCTCATTTAGTATAAATAGACCCCTTGGGTGCCTTGTAAACACACTTCATATTCAATATATCAAATACAAAGCAAACACATGATGTTGTTTTCTCTCTAGCTTTTGTGCTAGTTTTCGAATACCCTTGAGGGAGTTTCGTGCATTACTACTTCTAGCCTTGGGTTGGCATCCCTTGGTGGTGAAAGGTAGAATTGGAGGAGTCTTTGGAGTGGTGTGCCTATATCTCCATTGAAGAATCCAAGGCCATTATCATTCATATCAAACGTGAGTTTCCATTCTTGATTCATTGATCTTGTTTTGTTTCTACTTTGTTTTCAATCACAAGTTCATTTGAATACCATTCAAACATTCAAGAAACTTACATTCCATTCATTCACATTCATTCCATTCATTCCATTCGTCCATTCCATTCGTCAAACCATCCATTCATACATTCTTTCATTCAATCTTAAAGAACCACATAAAGATCCTAGTCTTTTGTATAATTTGATCATCCTTGATTCATTATACATCGGGGGGGGGGGGGGGGAAGGGGGTTTAAAGGGCTTGTTGCATACGCTAAATGCAACCACAATTCCTGAGAACGTGAGTTAGTTGCTTTTATTATGTTCTAGTTTCCTAGTTTGTTTTGTTTTGTTTTTCTCGGGATGAGCAAAAGTCGAAGTGTGAGGGGGGGGGGGGGGGGAAGAGGATGGGGTCGGGGTGTTTATTCCATATTTTACATATTTTTATCCATTTGTTTTATAACTTTTTGCTTGTTTTCAATAATTAAATTAGGAATTTTTATTAGGTTTACATTCATTTTACATATTTATTACGTTTTATTTCATTTTATCAATTTATTTATTATTATTAGAAAATGAAACAAAAAAATAATAAATGAGAAAATAAAATAAAAACATGATCCTATACTATCCAAACCCCTTAACCCATTTTCTTTTCAAGTCCACTCTTTCCCTCGACCCAGCTCCCTACAACCCAACCCTCTCTCCCGCCTGACCCATTTACCCGTTAACCCAATATCCAAACCCATAAGCCCATTTCCCCTCTCTTTCTCTCTTATTTTCCAATATATATTAGATACACCTGGAGGATGTGCTCCAGACATTTGTGAGTGAACAATTATATGAATCAAAGTGAACTATTATATTAATCAGAGTGAACAATCTAATATATATGGGTGAACAATTGTAGAATCTAGAGCACATGATCCGGGAGCACCCAATGAATTGCACTTATTTTCGGTTCCTAACTACTACCTCGTACACCTAACTCTCTCTCTCTCTCTCTCTCTCTCTCTCTCTCTCTCTCTCCCCCTCTCATTCTCTATCTTACCCTGTCCTACAAATTGTGCTGTAGGACCAGTTGTATGGAGTACATAACCCTCGGTATAAATAGGGTTAGGGGTATATATCAGACGCACGTGAAATTTTATTCATCAGCAAATTTCCTTATCACACTCTCAGTTCATCCTATTCTTCCTTAGTCAATTCCCTACTTGCGCCGCCTCTTCTTCTAAATTGGGATGGAACAACTAACAGGTGATGATGTAGATAATGTCGTATTTGATGTCGAGAACCTACTGATCGAGCAATTGTAGATGGTGGGTGAATCAGACGTGAATATACTTGAACATCCATTGTTGAACTGTGGGAAAGATGTGGCCTTTAGCCCGGACAATGTTCACCCACAAGTTCCGCAAGAGGTACTGGATGCTGATACTTTGAATGAACACAACATTAGAGAATAAGTACAGAACGACCCATAAGATAGGCCTGAACTAGGTAATGAATAATGTATAAAGTTGTAATAAATATACATTGATGTGCTTGAATACTGCATCCAAGTTGGGAAAATATGCAATGCATACTGGAAAAATTACCACTTAATGTAGAATGAAATTTAGTAAGGATACATTGAGAATTCTACAAGATACGTTAAAAAAGTGAAAAGATGAATTATATAATGACAAAGTTATAAGCGAAGATACAATGGAATATAAGAAGGATACATCAACAATGGTCAAGATACAATGGAATATACTAAGGATTCATCAACAATGGTGAAGTATACTAAGGATACATCAACAATGGTGAAGTATACTAAGGATACATCAACAATGGTGAATACTGCATCCTAGTTGGGAAAATATGCACTGCATACTAGAAAAATTATCACCGAATGTAGAATGAAATTTAGCAAGGATACATTGAGAATTCTGAAAGATACATTAAAATATGAAAAGATGCATTACATAACGACAAAGTTATAAGCGAAGATACAATGGAATATACTAAGGATACATTAACAATGTTGAAGTATACATTCTGTTACTTAGGTTTCTGGTGAGTGAGAGGTATGTGGGGAGGCAGAGGGGCTATGGTTAAAAGTGAAAAAGAGTTTATGTTTTAAAAGCGTGTGTTCTAATTGTTGTTGTGTGCTCCTTCCCATATACACTCAGTTTTATTTCATAATTTGTGAACCTGTCCCTCTCTCTCTCAACCTCTCTCCTTATCTTCTCTGCCCAGAAAAATCGAAAACAATTCACGCACACACCACCTCCAAATCCCAACATCTCTCCCTCTATCTCTTCTTATCTCTCTGATTCTCTCATACGAACTCCATCTCTCCTTTTTCTCACCTTCATCTCATCTCTTCCTTGTCTCTTTCTCTTTCTCGCGATTTCTCTATCATCTATCACTCATCTCTCTTTCCGTTCTTGCCAAGTCAAAATAGGAGCAGGGGGAAGTACAATTCGACGCACCAAGCATACACCACTATTGTGAATGCATCCAACAATAAGTCTCCACCATCCAAATTGACGGGATTGAAGGGCCCAGATTCGAAGGAAGGCTGAAGACTCGAGTATAAAACCAACAGAGAAGTGCAATTTCCGGGATGGTCGGTTTTGGGGAGTGATATTCGAGCCTCCATTGATTTCTAAGGTTAGTTTAGAGTAATTTTAGATTAGGGTTTTAATTTTTACTTTAATTCATTTTTAGATCTAGGTTTGATTCTGTTTTAAATCTTATAATTTAGTTTAGGGTTCAAATTTCTTATCATTGTTTTATCTTCATGTCTTGGGATTTAATGTTGGAAGATGTTGCTTTTGGTTTTTATCTATGTTTATTTGATATCCAAATCTATGTACTTGTCCGTCAATGCTCTATTTCCCATGTCTCGTTCTTTCCGCTATTTTAGTGTTTGTGTTTGTCCCTAATTCTTGGTCCCTCTATGTCGTTTTCCTTGAGTCTGTCTTTGTTCCTTCTTTCCCTTTCTCTCTTTCGTCTCTTCTCTGTCCTCTATTTCTTTCTTCTTTTCTTTTATTTCCTTCGGTTAGTAGCTAATAGTTAGTAAATTATATTGTTTCATTTTATTTTGCATTTTGGTATAAGTCGAGATTTTAGGTTGTATTATGGTTTAGATTGAGGTCATTTTGTTCTTTAAATGAGATGAGTATGATTAGTTGATGAGTAGAATTATTCTTAGGTTACTATTGTCATGTCTTAGTTTTGATTTATCTAGGGGCTTTAGTGTTTAATTGGATTAGTTTAATGTCTAGGGTTTTGGGTTTAATTATGTCATCTTAGGATAGTTTTGGTCTAGTAAAGTTATGGCATATCTTTGGGCCTTCTTTAGGTCTTTAGGGTAATCAATATATAGCAAATTTAGTTGAGTCCTTAGGTTAGTTAATTAATTTAGGTTAACTTAATAAAGCACAAGTTAGTGCTTGTTTGGCCTAGTTTTTGAGAGTGTTTTTGGAGTTGAAAAGCATAAACTAGGCCAAACAGTGCTTTTTTTAGAAGCTAATAATTGTTTTCTAAAAACAGTTTTGGCCAAAAATAGCTCCAAAAGCAGAAGCAGTAAATTGTTGCTTCTGCTTCTTACAAACTAATCACTACTCAATCTATGAGATTCTTTAGTGATTATTTTCCATAATTTCAAATAAATATTCTAATTCTTATAAAGATAGCATTTAAATATTTTTAATATTATGTTAGAACCTTTAATATTATGTTCGACATTTTTATTATCAAATTCATTTACAAATATGATATTTAGTAAATTTTTGATATATAAATATTTAATTTAAAGAATTGTATAGTTAAGTGAGACCATATATAGTTATAATAATTATTATAACTATAACTATAACTATACGAATATAATTATTATTAAAATTAAAATCTAATAATCTGTTTAAAAATTAATAAAAAGAGAAAAATGTAAATCATATGACAATTTGGCTCCCAAAAAGCACATGATAATTTTTAAAAGTTAGGGTAACAATTGAATTTAGTAAAATCACTATATCATAAGTTAGGTCAAACACTTCAATTTAGTAAAATCACTTATTTCATAAGTTAGGCCAAACACTTCAATACCTCTCCAAAAATAGTTTTTATAAAAACTGTTTGTAAGAAGCAAAAACACTTTCTTAGAAGTTAGGCCAAACAAACACTTAATAGGTTAAAATGATTAGTAAGTAGTTAATCTTGGGTTAGGAGGTAATTATGGCCCCTAATGGGGGATTAGGTTAGGTTTAGTGGATTAGGATGATTAAGTGATTTGTTTAGTTTTTCCCACCATACTTCTCTATTAGATATTGATATTCTTGATCTCGACAAGTGATGGGTTATCTCTCAACGTTGAATTGGAGAGTTATAGATGGATTAATTAAGTACTAATAAACATTGTCATGTGATTAGTGTTAATTACGTGAATTAGGCCATTATGCTACCCAGAAACCATCACTATGGGAATAGTGATGGGATTTAGGGAGTAAGCATCAAATCTTAACTCTGGCGAGAGGGATTTGATGCTAATTTATCCGCCTAATTCCTGTGCTAAACAATTTATCTATGAATCATTCCTAAACCTCTTTGTCGATCCTTTTTCTCTAGTTAGGAGGTCCGGTAATACTCTCGAGCCCCTTCCCTTTTAATTGTGGCTTTTCTTTTGACCTTTAGTCCAGTAGCTTTCCAAAAATAAAAATCCTTGAACATCAAGCCAAGTTGGTGAGAGCTCGATCGACTCTTAGGTTTGGAAGCCCCAACTCCCTATGGAGACGTTAAAAACCTGGTTGTACTGCAGCTTAAACAATTACCTTGAGGTACCATTTATCCCTTGCAAACTATTTGGTTGGGGATGAGCCGTGACTAGCAATTGGAGCTTCTCTACCATGATGGTAGAGGCCAAGTTGGTGCAACTCCAATTGCACTCCTTCCCGTCTATGACGCATTTAGTATTCTAGTCCGGAAGGTTGTCTCCCATTGAGATTCGTCCCGGGAATCCTTTATTGTGACAAAGGATCTCCTAGGAGTTGGGATCTCCCCTTCTTGTGTGTGAGCGCCAACAATAGCCATTGGAGCCTCCGATAGGGGTACCCCACTTGTTTCGGTGATCCAACCATCTTGGTACGACATTGAGGCTCGACATTTGAAGCACTTTTGTTCGGTCTCGTTCCGAGCTGAATTAATATCTTTTATAAGGTGTTTTTGCTTGTCTTTAATAATTAGTTTAGTAGTTTTTATTATGTTTTTACTCATTTTGCAATTTTATTAGATTTTATTACTTTTGTTATTATTATTGTTAAATATGAAACAAAAATATAAAAATTAGAAATAAATAAAAAAACCTATTCTATCCTAACCATAGCACATCTTTCTCCTCCTCTTCTTTCTCTTTCGGCCCAGCTTTGTACCCAACCCAAAGTGCTCCCTCCTAAGACCCAGCTACCCGAATGCCCTAATACCCGCCAAACCCTAACCCGTTTCACCCATTTGCCCAGCCCCTTCCCCCCCTTTTATTTCAGCCGAATATTTCCCTCACCAAACCCTAAGTTTAATTTATTCTCCCTTTTCCTCTTTTAGTTCCCTTTCTCCCTCAGTTCTTAACTGCATCTACCATCCAACTTCCTATTATTTGTCAAAAATACCATTGTACTTTTTATTTTATCAATTCTACCATTATGAGTAAAAATACTGTAAAAAATACCACCAATTTCAAAAAGAAACTGGTTTTACCCACATTTGCCAGTGAACCATATATATTTTTTTAAAAAAAAAACCCTTTTCTCATTCTACATCTGGCGCTCAATTTATGATATCTCCATTGTCCATCTTTCTTCCTCTCAAGCTCTCACCTTCCTCCATAGAGCTCTCACCTTCCTCCCTCTCAATCATTACCACCATATAGAGCTGCTGTCGAATGGAGATAATTTTGGATTTCAACTTGAATTTTTCGGCATCTCAAACCCACTGTCAGCGTTAAAGCGAATGAAGATAATTTTGGGATATCACTGTCGAATTTTTCACTCTCACCTACCATTATAGAGCTTTCACCTTCCTTCCTCCAGTGGGTCTCAATCCACCAGCCTTAAAGCGAATATTTCGACATCTCAGACCCATTGTCAGCGTCTGATACCCAATTTCAGTGGCTGTTTTGGATTTTGGGATTCCACTGTCGGCTACAACTTTCAGGTAATTTTTAATTTTTTTTGTGTTTCATTCGTAAATGTCAAAATATCAATTTTGACATGAGTTTGTGCTATATGTTGATGGAATTTGTACAAAGAGTGTAATCTGGAACTAATTGAGTACATCACAAGAATGTAATTACTCTACTGTATATTGATGTAATTACAATGATTAAAGGGGCTTGTGAGTGTTCTTGTGATGGCCCCAGAATCACAAGAATATACTGTATATTGATGGAATTTGCTCTTTGATTTTCCAATTACTCTTTGTAGCAATAGTTGGAAGAATCTATTTTATGGTCATAGAATGGGATTTGGTGATTATAAACATTGATTTTCCAATTGTAAACGTCATATTGAATGTGGTATAGGAGGGATTTTTAAATCATTTTTTTAATTTTATTATTATTAGGGATGTTTACAGGTAATAATAGGTGACTTTTGAAGAGAGTGGTATTTTTGACAAAAAATTTTACTTACAATGGTAGAATTGGTAAAGAATAAAGTACAATGGTATTTTTGACAAAAAATAAAAAGCTTGATGGCATGGGCAGTTAAGATCTCGTCTCTCACTCCGGTTCTCTTCTTCGCCCCAAACAAACAATCCAGAACCATCCTCCACCATAACCAACCTCCAACTCCATCTCTCTTTCTCTCATCTCATTTCATCTCCTTCTCTCTTCATCTCTCCCATTATCTCGTCTCTTCTTCTTCTCTTCCCTTTCTCATTTTCTCGTGGCAATATCAATCTCTCACTCTTTTTCTCATTTTATTTGTTGCAGATTCGGTTGAGAAGAATGCAAGCACCATCACCATCACCATCGTCATCATCTTCCTTCTAACCAACCGAGTGCATCACATCCGTCCACATGGAAAAGGTTCGACGACTCTGATTTGAAGGGAGGAATTCGAATTGGACTATAAAAGAGGAGGAAAAGGAGGTTTCGGCCTTCGATTTAGGGATAGAATTTAGATTAGGTTTAATTCATGCTTTATTTTCTGTTCGAATCTCTATTTTTGGTAATAGTGTTCTAGGGTTTGTTCTTGATTTCGATTTCTGGAAACGCATGTTGATGAATTTTGTATTAGTTTCTTATTTCGGTTTTGGTTTGAATATGAGTTTTTGGAATTTTCTGGGTATTGAGATGTATCTGGGTTATGGTTGATTTTGTTTGAATCGAATTGTTTGTTGAAGGTTATGTCGAATGTTGGACGTTTGCGAAATTGTGATTGATGATTCGCTTCTTTCTTCCTTGTTCTGTCTCTGTCTATTTTGTTTCCAGATTAAATTCCTTCTTCCTCTGTTCAGTCAATGGCAGTAGGAAATTGAGGTTTTGATTCCCTTTTCTTTTCTCTTCCTTTCTCTTTTCTTCGGTCCAGGTAGTAGCATTAAGGGTAATAGTTAGTTTTCCTTATTTTTATTGTGTTAATCGAGTGTGGGATTAGTCTAAGGGTTTGATTTAGGGTTAGTTGCTATTTTCTTTTCTGTTTTAGTCTCATATCAAGTTTAGGGTTAGGTCTTTAGTAGGGTTTATTTCAATCTTAGGGTTTCTTTAAGTCAGTTTTCTTAGGGTTTTGTTTTGGTACAATTTTAGTTTAGCCACAAAACAATCCAACTTTTAGTGAGGAGGAGGATTAAGAGTCACAAATCCTACTTCAAAGTGAGGATTTGAGGATTCTTAGTAATCCAATTCATAATTTTCTTGTTTGTTTGGGGGAAAATTCGAGTAAAGGATTCAAGTGAAGATTAGTTCATCGAAGGTATAATTTCTTGTTCTCAATTTCGTTATTAGTTGTAGTTTAATTGCTTTCTTTAATTTTATGCTTTATTGCTTTCTTGGGATCCATGTCTAGGTTAGTTTAATTGCTTCCTTAATTATTTACTGTTTATCCGCATTGAGAAAACCCCTTACATAAACCGATTCCCTTATCAAGCCTAAACACCCATCGTCGGGGACCGACAACCCCTACTAAAAACCACAAAAATTACAACCGAACAATGGCGCCGTTGCCAGGGATGGCGTTATTTGGTAGATTAGGTTATTGGTTTGTGTGTATATAGTTTATTGCTTTCTTGATTATGCTAGAAAAATATAGCATAAAAATTTGAATATCGAAAAAAAAATGGATATTGGATCACAATATACCGACCTTTGGGGATATTGGATTGTAATATACAGACCTTTATTATTGGACAACAATGTCTCTGATCTTTATACTTATGTGATATTATTATACCAACAGTGACTAAGGAGGTGGTGACTGGTTAACCGGTCTCTATTCTGACGTGACAAGTGAAGGGAAATTAACTAACCCTTGCACAGTAACCCCATTAACCCCTCCGCTTTTCTCAATAACCCACAATAAAAGAAATCGGCCCTAACACAGTGACTAACGCGGTGGTGAACTAGTCATCATACTGACGTGACACACAACCAACCAATGTCTTTTAATGTGGGTTAGTGAGTAAAACTAAGGGGTTAATGAGGTTATTGGCCTGAGGCAGTTTTTTTCCCGTCACCAGCCGCGTTAGAGCTCATGGAGACCGGTTCACCATCCCCTTAGTTACTGCTGGTATAATAATGTCACCTAGGTATAAAGGTCAGGGATATTGTTGTCCAATAGTAAAGGTTGGTATATTACAATCCAACACCCCCAAAGGTCGGTATATTATCATCCAAAAACCCAAAAAAAAAAAAAAACAGAAAAAAAGAGTTATGGCTAGTCCCCAATTCCCCCAATTTAAGCATGAAGCATTTTGGAAATATTTTGCTAGATTACATGATTACCGTGCTCAATGTGAATTATATGGTATCTTTTATGATACGTTGGATATGTTGGGAATTGTTTATGAGGGTATAAATTATGAAACTGGTAATCTCTTCAATTTTTATGGGTTTTCTAATTTAGGTGAAGATATTGCTTGGGAATTTCTTGAATGGTTGTCTAGGGATACTTATGAGCTTGAACAAAGAAATATTATTCCTAGTGTCCAACCTTCTTACTATGCACCACCCTATGAGACTTTAGCCATATCGTATCAAGAATACCCCCAAAGTCTTTATGATAAATTTAGTGGTGGGGAGTATATGGGAAATTTTTGTGAGACCTTAACTGAACAATCATGTGATTATTCCTTGCATTTTGATGATCAATCTTATGGTAAGGATTATGTAGAAAACTCTTATGATCTTCCCACATGTGATGTTGTTGAGTCTCATCCTTTGTGTTCAATTTGTGATTTTCCATACCATGGTTCTGATTCTTGTTTTCAACCTAAAGTAGATGAATTATGTGTGAAAATGATTGAGTGCATGCGTGAATTTTTACGTGAGACTAGACCTAGGGTAGAAACTTCTTCTTCACCAGTGGTTGAGTCGATAGTTGAAGTAGAACATTCGTCATCTTTGAGCCCTGAAATGCATGATGATTCTTCTTTGTATGATTATGATGAGGATGATGACTACTATAACATACCATGCCTTGAACTACTTAGCGATTCCTTAGCTCTAGCTGCACCTAGTGAGCATGAGGAAAATGATGATTTTGTGTGTGATGATGTAGAACTTGATGAAAACATACTTGATGATGAACCATTGTCCACACCGTTGTCTATGCTCGTATGTGAAGAAAAAGTTGAGTTTATTGAATGTCATGATGTTTGTGATGTAAGTGAGCATGATCTTGTTGAGAGTGAAATTGAATCTTTTGTGATTGAATGTGTGCTTGAAACTGAATTGTTCACTTTCATTGAGGATCATTGCATTAGTGAGGCATTAGCTACCCTTTCATGTGCATCCATTGATGTGGAATCTTGTGATGATGAGCATAATTCTTTGGGGAATAATCATGATTGTTTGAACATGGTTTGTGACAATGATGCTTTTGATGATGATATGCTTTATGAGTCATTCACGATGAGTTATGACCCTGAGCCTTCCATTTTCACTTTTGATGTTGATTTAAATGATGAACCTTTGTCTTCTGATACTGATAGTTCTTCTGATGAGTCTGATATTGATGAAGATGAAGATATTCCTGTTTGTGATGTTGGAAGTATCATGATGTGGTCTAACCCTATGTTTTCCTTATCACCCATTGATGATTATGATGATTATTTGGATGAAAGTTGTGATTTGGAATTTGTGTTTGATGAAAATTGCATGGATATTGAGTTTGAATCAGTGTATGCATCCAAGTCTTTACATGAGTATGTTCAGGAATGTGTTGTATTGTCCCCTCCTGTTGATTTGTATACCCAATCTCCATTTACGAGTCAATGGGAGGATCCATTTATCATGTCTCACTTCACCATGCCTAGGAAAGTCTTGTACATTCTTGCATTCCATCATTTCTATGACTTTTCTAAGGCATTTGATAAACTGTTAAGAGCACTAATGTTTGTTGGTGTGCTATTGCGAGGGTGCTCTTACTTACACCATTCTGAGATGCATGAGAGGATGCATGACTTGTTACTCCGGGCATTGAATGGTTCTGACTTGGTGCCCGACGTCTTGAGGTGAGATGGAGTGGCTGAGGCTCTATGGATAGTTTGATTATTATGAGATTTCATTGTTTGGGTATGCTCACTACCCAACCAGGTAAAATCCTTCCTTACATTTCTTGTACAGTTAGTAAGTTTTCTTCCTTTTCTTCTTTTATTTTCTTTTTGTGTGTTTCATTTTCTTTCCTTTTGGGGTGCTTACTTACCTTACTTCTGTTTCCATTTGAGGACATGGCAACCTCCCTCTTTGTGTGGGAGTGGGAGGGTAGTTTGCATTCCGGTTTTTGAGTCTAAGAAAAAAAAAAAGAGTGAGATTCATATTGTACATATTTTGGATTTCCTTTAGTTCTTTAGTTAGTAGTGTCTTGTATATATTTCTATTTTTCTTTTAATCTTGCATGCCAAGTTCTAAGCATTTAGATGAGTTTAAATTGTATATCCTAACCTTATGTTTGGTGCTTTTGGATCGTGAATCGAGTTTGCTTTTATTGAAGATTTTGAGGTAACTCTTTTCTACCCTCTCTTTGAGTGTATATATTGTGGATCTATGATGCATGCTTGGTTTTTCCTTTTGGATGGCGAACCCCTTGAGTGTGAATGTTGGGATTATTTTGTTGTTGGAGCCATGTGGGCTCGGGTCGCCATCGCTTTTTATGTGATAAGTGTTTTGTATATATGCTTTTCTTAGGTTCTCTACCTTACTTGTGACACCCTTCTCACGATGGAAACATTGTGATGTTTGTGTTGGAGTGGGGGTGGTATTTTTCATGTTCATGGGTAGACAACCTAGTATTTTGTTTTTGTTTTTCGTAGTTTGTGTCCAAAATTTTGAAAATTTGTGTGAAGAAAAAAGGAAAAAAAAAGTTGTGAAAAACCTCCAAAAGCTTTCTTTTTCTTTTTGAAGATGTTTTCGTTCATAGTTGTGTAGGTAGTTGTCTAATTGGCTAATGCAATCAGTTAGAAACGGCCGATATAAATAATGATAGGCCTTAGGAATGATTTCTGCCATGATTATCTTAATTAGACCTTGACATGAAATGTGAAAGCGGAATCCTCATTCCTTACACGCCTTGATTGTGAGTTCTTACGTAAGTTAGAAGGTTTTGGTTGTTCAAATGCTCTTGGTCTTAATTAATGAATGAATTAATTATTGTCGGGCCTACCGATTTGGGTTGGTTTTGGTGGCACGAAACCCTATGCCCCTTAAGTACAATGTTTACTAATGGAGAAACCCGGATCAGGGAGGGTAAATCCTTTGCGAAGGTCAGTCCTAATCCCGAAAAACTCGACACCGATGCTCTAAAATATACAAAACGGATTGATCGTGAGGTGTAACAAAGAAACCCTCACGAGAAACCCGGATCAGGGAGGGTAAATCATTTGATTGTTGAGGCGGGTTGGGGAACTAAGTGCATGATTGGGGACGGGAATATCTTCTTCGCCTTTATTTTTTTTATTTTTGGTTTTTCACCTCTTTTTCTTTCCCTTTTTCTTTTCTCTTGGCTTTTGTGGGTATAGCTTCTAGAAACCCTCACGAGACCTTCCTCGTCCACTTGGGCTGCCAAGGGGTTTAAAGGGCTTGATGCATGTGCTAAATGCATCCGCGATTCCTACGAAAGTGAGTTAGGGTTTTCGTTTCTTTTTCTCTGTTTTTATCTTTGTTTTTAGTTTGCTCGGGGTGAGCAAACCCTTGTGTGGGAGTGTTGTTCGGTCTCGTTCCGAGCCGAATTAATATCTTTTATAAGGTGTTTTTGCTTGTCTTTAATAATTATTTAAGTAGTTTTATTATGTTTTTACTCATTTTGCAATTTTATTAGATTTTATTATTTTTGTTATTATTGTTAAATATGAAACAAAAATATAAAAATTAGAAATAAATAAAAAAACCTATTCTATCCTAACCTTAGCCCATCTTTCTCTTCTTCTTCTTTCTCTTTCGGCCTAGCTTTGTACCCAGCCCAAAATGCTCCCTCCTAAGACCCAGCTACCCGAATGCCCTAATACCCACCAGACCCTAACTCGTTTCACCCATTTGCCCAGCCCCTTTTCCCCCCTTTTATTTCAGCCGAATATTTCCCTCACCAAACCCTAAGTTTAATTTATTATCCCTTTTCCTCTTTCACTTCCCTTTCTCCCTCAGTCTCTCACTCTGGTTCTCTTCTTCGCCCAGACAAACAACCCAGAACCATCCTCCACCATAACCAACCTCCAACTCCATCTCTCTTTCTCTCATCTCATTTCATCTCCTTCTCTCTTCATCTCTTCCATTATCTCGTCTCTTCTTCTTCTCTTCCTTTCTCATTTTCTCGTAGCAATATGAATCTCTCACTCTTTTTCTCATTTTATTTGTTGCAGATTCGGTTGAGAAGAACGTAAGCACCATCACCATCGTTATCATCTTCCTTCTAACTGACCGAGTGCATCACATCCGTCCACATGGAAAAGGTTCGACGACTCTGATTTGAAGGGAGGAATTCGAATTGGACTATAAAAGAGGAGGAAAAGGAGGTTTCGGCCTTCGATTTAGGGATATAATTTAGATTAGGTTTAATTCATGCTTTATTTTCTGTTCGAATCTCTATTTTGGTAATAGTGTTCTAGGGTTTGTTCTTGATTTCGATTTCTGGAAATGCATGTTGATGAATTTCATATTAGTTTCTTATTTCAGTTTTGGTTTGAATCTGAGTTTTTGGAATATTATGGATATTGAGATGTATTCGGGTTATGGTTGATTTTGTTTGAATCGAATTCTTAGTTGAATGTTATGTCGAATGTTGGACGTTTGCGAAATTGTGATTGATGATTCGCTTCTTTCTTCCTTGTTCTGTCTCTGTCTATTTCGTTTCCAGATTAAATTCCTTCTTCCTCTGTTCAGTCAATGGCAGTAGGAAATTGAGGTTTTGATTCCCTTTTCTTTTCTCTTCCTTTCTCTTTTCTTCGGTCCAGGTAGTAGCACTAAGGGTAGTAGTTAGTTTTCCTTATATTTGTTGTGTTAATCGAGTGTGGGATTAGTCTAAGGGTTTGATTTAGGGTTAGTTGCTGTTTTCTTTTCTATTTTAGTCTCATATCAAGTTTAGGGTTAGGTGTTTAGTAGGGTTTATTTCAATCTTAGGGTTTCTTTAAGTTAGTTTTCTTAGGGTTTTGTTTTGGTATAATTTTAGTTTAGCCACAAAACAATCCAACTTTTAGTGAGGAGGAGGATTAAGAGTCACAAATCCTACTTCGAAGTGAGGATTTGAGGATTCTTAGTAATCTAATTCACAATTTTCTTGTTTGTTCGGGGAAAAATTGGAGTAAAGGATTCAAGTGAAGATTTGTTCATCGAAGGTATAATTTCTTTTCTCAATTTCTTTATTAGTTGTAGTTTAATTGCTTTCTTTAATTTCATGTTTTATTGCTTTCTTGGGATCCATGTCTAGGTTAGTTTAATTGCTTCCTTAATTATTTACTGTTTTTCCGCATTGAGAAAACTCGTTACACAAACCGATTCCCTTATCAAGCCGAAACACCCATCCTCGTGGACCAACAACCCCTATTAAAAACCACAAAAATTACAACCGAACAACTTTCTACCCTTGAGCTTCCGAAGATATTCCATTTGAGCTCAAGAGGATGGTTTGGGTAGCTTGGGAGATGGAATTCCCTTGAATGAAGCCTCACTATGAGAATGATTGCTCCCCCTTATAGAAGACCTCAATTGAGTCTTCTTTCCATTCCCCAATCCCAAGAATCACTAAGCCTAGAGCCGAGGTTAGGACCATCATACTGATGCTCAACATGTGCATGCTTGTGAATACCAAGATGAGTTCTAGAATCTCGAGGTGATGTACTACTAACCCCACATACAGACTCAAGTTGCCTTGTGGTCTCGGTGTGAAGTAAGTTACTCATTTGGTGTTTCACCCTTGTGTTTGCTCTTCGAGATGTTGAATGGACATCTCGATGTTGGATTGGGTTTGAGGAATAGAACAGGGAGGAAATTCAAATTTTCCCAAAGAGGATGACATGGAGGCCAGTTGTGGAGTTTGGGTTTTCTTTTGGGTGTTTAATTTGATCAGATGGAGGCTTGGGTTCTTTATGGGTATGGAGATTTTGAGGAGTTTCGCGAGGCTAAATTTTATTGAGGGAAGATGGGATGAACATGGCATGGGGGAAGGCACACAATGCAAAACAAACCCGAATGAGCTTACAACCACCACCACCACCACCACCAACCACCAAACACAAACAAAACACAACAATTCAATCTTAACACAACCAGACACCTTTACCAATCACTCAACAACAATCAAGAACAACATCAACAACCCCACAACAATTCACGTACACAGGGAATGGGGGTACCCAAATGCTTCAACAACATCAATAACACCAAGAACAACAATAAATCACCACCAATCAACAATTTGCAATTCCAGGCACAAACAAGACAATCCCAACAAAACTATGAGTTTTATGCGTAACACTGATACCAAGTGAAGGATACGGGTCCTAGGGTTCACATTAAATCATGTGGATGATGAAAATACACCCATAGAACTCATACAAACAACAACTATTTTTAGGATTTTGGGGTACTTTTTATTGATTAACATGAAATTAAAGGATATAGACAATTTGAAAGAGTGAAAACCCACTAAATTGAACTAAAACAACCGAAAACTTGCATAAGCATCTTCCACAAGCAAGGAGTCTTCAATCACCCAAGAAATCTCACCAAGGAGTGAAGAAACATCACACACGTACTCACAAAACAAAGAGACCCACACAAGCAATTCCACAAAAGGATTAGCTTTCATTAAATTAGGGTTTCAAATCAATAATTATAAATCTCCTTAAGGGAGGATTTTGAGGCCTAAGCTCTCAATGTTCTATCTCTAATCTATGTGTTGTCCCAAAATGAAGCCTTACATCTTTTTAGAAGGAGAGGGGTAAAAGGGAAATGAAAAACAAAAGAGAAAAAACCACAGAGAAGTCGCGAACTATGAATCCAGACATGTCTTGGGCTTGACCCGGGTTTTAGTACCAAAAAAACGTGCAACAAGGGGTCACGAGCGTGACCTATATGGTTATGGGCGGGACCCTTCTAGGCATCTTTTATGCCGACTTCAAACTCGCTTAGCTTCTTCATCTGAACTTCGTTTTGGGACCATAATTTATTTATGGAAAGCTCTCCATGTCTACTTTAAGCTCTAAATATTTGAAGTCCATCTAAGTTGTATTGAAGGAGTTATGATAGAAAGAGTGAGTACTTGTATTTTTTTAGCTCCTGAGGTTGATTCTTGTTTCGTGCTTCCTTGTATGGGCTTCCAACCCTACCCCTTATGCGAGGTGAACAAACACAACGTCCTTAGTTGCCCAAAGGACCAAAATTCCCCCGGGTTGGTTTGCCTTGGATGTGAAAAGACCGAAATACCATTGGCTTGACTCTTCTTTGTTTGGCACCCAAAATGAGAGTCATGCAAGACTCCACATCGTTATTAATGTTAAGAATCTCGAGGCCCCTTAGAAGAATTGAGATGGATTCTAATGAGGATCCGAACCATGACCTATGGCTCAGGGTCTTCCTTAAAATGAACACATCCCCAATGATGACCTGAAAGGCCCTCCAAGTACCCAAATATACCTTTAAATGGATCATGTAGCTGGTTTTGAACCGTGGAGAGGGAGGGGTGGCTTTAAGCGAACTAGTAACCATGGGTGAACCAAAATGGGACCGACCCCGATATATTTCAGTTTTGGAAATACCCAGGTTGAATTCATCAATAAGAGCCCAAGTCACTTATAATAAATCATAAGGAACTATATATATGAAGAGATAAAACCCTCGTCTAAACCCTGTAATCACATAGGTCACGGGTGTGACCGACTAGGGCATGGTTAAGATGTCTTTCTTGCGCGAGGGTCCAAGAAACCAACCAGGGTGTCACGACTGTGACACTAACTGTCAAGGTCGTGAGCTACTTGAAGTTACAGGGACCAGAGGAAGGGTCACGGTCATGACACATGACATCATGATGTGACCTCTTCCCTAGAATTGGAACCGAGGGAAAGAGCGTAGTTACGAGCGTGACACATAGTGTCATGGTTGTGACTATGTTGCTTCTAGTCTGTTCCTTCTCTTCATATTCCTAAACTTCCGAAGGGAAATTTGAAAAGTTGTTGTTGAAAACTCAACAACAGCATCAGCCTAGGAACACCTTGACTGTCTTCATAATGTTTGATCCTTGGCATTGTCCAATTAGATCATTATGTTCCTCAAAAACCATCCTTGACCCTACTGCTAGCTTGGTTCTCACTACAATTGCAGAATCACGACTGAAAGCCAATGCAAACCTAATATGCATAACAACCTAGTTGCACTCTGATTGTCTTGAGGCTTGCATACATAAATTGGTTTAGCCTTGCCAAAATAAGTCTCGATGGGGCTTTTTCTTCGGCTTATTTGCTACTATTTTATTACATTTGGTTTGAGAAGAATACCAATGTTTTCTATAATTTGGAAAGGAGTTTAAAGCGTATTTCTAGTTTTGTGACAAATAATGTAAATTTTAGATTTACTAGATGAGCTTTGTATGGTGGTATTGGTTTTGAATTAGCAAGCGTGGTGTTTATTTGTTCTTTATCCTTGGTTTGGATGCATTGTCGCCTCTCTAGGTATGTTTAGAATAGTTTTCTACAAATCTGTTTTAGTATTGAAAGATCAAATCGATGTTTCTTATATATCGTTGCACTCTGATTGTCTTGAGGCTTGCATACATAAGTTGGTTTAACCTTGCCAAAATAAGTCTCGATGGGGCTTTTTCTTTGGCTTAACTACTATTATTTTATTACATTTGGTTTGAGAAGAATACCCGTGTTTTCTATAATTTGGAAAGGAGTTTAAAGCGTATTTCAAGTTTGATGGTATTGGTTTAGAATTAGCAAGCGTGGTGTTTACTTGTTCTTTATCCTTGGTTTGGATACATTGTTGTCTCTCTAGGTATGTTTAGAGTAGTTTTCTACAAATCTGTTTCAGTATTGAAAGATCAAATCTCTCACTCTTATATATATATATATATATATATATATAGATATATATATATATATATATATATATATATATATATATATATAGATTTATTGATTGAAAAGAAGAAATTGATATAATTAAATTATATAGGAATAATACCACATATAAATTGTATAAAAGTATATTTACATATAATTTTTTAAATTTACAAACACGTAAACATGTTCAATTGATGAGGTTGGTTCAATCAGGTTGCCATTTGTATTCATTGGGCTAGTGATGGAGGTCCATCTACACCAGCAATGACAGTTCGCACAGCAAGGAAGGAGGAGAGGACTTTCTGTCCTGAGGTCCTCAGCAGGTCCTTCACCCAGTGGGACTTAGCTGGGAATTCAGGAGGGATCAAGTCCTTCCTGCAGCAAGCATGAGGTGTTATAGCAGAAAGGTCCTAGGGGAATTTTGAAGTATTCAAAGGAAGTAAGGTGATAACCCCAGGATCCTGTGCAGAAGGCAGCCTTGGCCTTAGAACCTAAGTCTAGTTGGTGCAATTGGACCTTGGCAGAACCCCAACCTATGAAATCAGGGTTCAGGTTATCTTAAGGTCTATTATAAGTTGCAGCAACTCAAGGCAATGGCATTTGGTGGTTTCCATATGTCCCTAAGGTCATTCAGTACTACTGTTCGAGGAGTGCAGGTGACTGATGTCTTTGGGCATTTCCTACAGCATGTTGGTTCATAAAGTGCAAGCAACATCATGCAGCTGGGACAGTGTTAGCATTTTCAATAGTATTGAGGTCATTTGGTCATTTTCCTTTCAATAATCGAATGTCCTCAGTTGCTAATATCACCAGCCATGTCAGCAGCCAAGAAGAAGATTATAATACACTTAGTGGAAGCATGACTAATGCTAGATAAGCAGCTGCTGGCACAACCTGATCCAACCAGCAACCTTTTTATTTCTTTTGCTATTTTCTTCATATAATCTGATGTAATTAAGTATTAAATAGCTTTCTTATGTATCTTAAGTTAGCTTAGCAGTAGACTAGAGGTTTCCTAATGCTTAGGAAAGCCTTAATCATCGTCTGACCCTACTTCTTTGAAAGTAGCAATATAAGCAGCTCCTATTGTATTTTTGCATTCAACTTTGAGTGAATGAATGAGAAACCAGTCGAGCTTGCTCCTGTGTGTTTGTGAGTGTCTCTAGAAACTCTCCATTGTTTCTACTTGTCTGTAACTAAGCTTTGGCAAGCTTAGAAGGTGTTAAGTAGAGCTCGGTGCATGTTCTGGTGGTGTGGACTGTATCCAGTGCATAGCTGAGTTTGCCCTTGTGCTTCTTGCTGTGGTGTGGTCTGTATCAGTGAGAGTCACAGGTTTTCTATCTTCTTTTATTTGTTTTTCGTTCCTTGATGCTATTTCACCCCTAGGAAGAGCTTAGGTTGAACAGAAAACAGGACAGTAAGGTCCTTGGTGTATTCCAGACCAGTGCACTCTGATTTCCTTTGGTCTGCACATACATCAGCTTTGGTATCCGAGCTGTGTGACTTTCTTGGTGAGCTTCTTGCTGGGTACATGATGTCTGCCAGTAGAACTGCCGAGGAAGTGGCTGAACAAGCTCTTAGGGAGAAGGCTGAGTTGGAGAAACAGGTGCAATATCTGACAGATCAGTTGAAGAACTATTTATATTTGAAGAAACAAAACTTTAAGGAAGACTCTGATTATGAAGAAGAAGGGAGTACTTATTCCAGTAATCGTTTTGGTGAAGAAGAGGGTCCTAGTGGAAGTAAGAAAGTTAGGACTAGACAGAGGAAGGCTGGAATGGATGACAAATTAGATTTCAAGGTGGAAATTCCTGAATTTGAAGGTCAGTTGGACACTGAGGTGTTCTTGGACTGGCTGCAGACTGTAGAAAGGGTTTTTGATCTGAAGGAGGTCTCTGAAGAGAAGAAGGTTAAGCTTATTGCTCTGAAATTGAAGAAACATGCTTCAATCTGGTGGTCCAACCTACAGAAAAGAAGAGTAAAGAAGGGAAAAGAGAAAGTTAAGACTTGGGAACAGATGAGGGAAAAGCTGAAGTCTAAATTCTTGCCTGTGAACTACCTTAAGGAGAATTATGAAAAACTGCAACATTTGGTGCAAGGTAGTAAGTCTGTGGAGGAATACACAAAGGAGTTTGAACATCTTTTGTGGAGGTGTGATCTCAAGGAAAATGAAACCCAAGTTCTGGTGAGATTCTTGGTAGGATTGAATGAAGGCATTAGGAATGTGGTGGAACTGCATCCCTACACTACTTTGGATGAGCTTAGTTCTCTGGCTCACAAGGTAGAGTTGCAAAGGAGGTCCAGAGGGAAGGAGCTTGCTGCTAAAACCCCATATAAACCTCAACCTAAACCTTTTACCTACCCCAGAACCTATCCCACATCCCAAAGAACCCCCTTTACTCCAAGATATCCAACAAAACAATCCACTCCCCCACAAAAACAACCCCCAGCCCCTCAAAGAATCCCAAACCCCATTACTACTGATAACAGGAGGTGTTTCAGATGTCAAGGATTAGGGCACATAACTTCAGAATGTCCTAACAAGAGAGTGGTGACCTTGGCTGATTATCAAGCTTCATGGTTTGCTGAACCTGAAGTTGAGGAGGAAGAGGAAGTACATCTAGAGGGAGAATTGCTTGATCCTGTATATGATGAAGTAGAGGAAGGTCCTAATGAAGGAGAGCTATTGGTGATAAGGAGAGCCCTTAGTAGTTCTTCTGTGGAGACAGGGCAGGAACAAAGAGAAGCCTTATTTCATACAAGATGCACTGTGAAAGGGAAGGTCTGCTCCATTATTGTGGATGGTGGCAGCTGTACAAATGCAGCTTCACAGGAAATGGTGAGGAAGTTGCAGCTGGAGACTTCATTACATCCAGCACCCTATTCTATCCAGTGGTTGAAGTCTAGCAGAGGAATCCCTATTATAGAAAGGTGTTTGGTGAGTTTTTCAATAGGCAAATCTTATCATGATTCTGTTTGGTGTGATGTCTTGCCTATGGATGCATGTCATTTGTTGTTGGGAAGGCCTTGGATGTTTGATAGGTCTGTACAACATAATGGAAGGGCTAATACTTATACCTTGGTGGTGAACTACAAGAAAATAACCTTAACCCCACTCAAACATACCCAGCCCACAAAGAACCTTTACCTTGAGCCTACCCTTGATCTTTTACTAGCTGCTGAGCATCATGAGTTCAGTGCTTGTAAGGATCTCATCCTACTATCCCCTGATGAACCAAATATCCCACAAAATAACCATCCCCTACTTGTTCCACTCCTGGAAGAGTATACATTTTTATTTCCAGATGAGATGCCCACAGGATTGCCCCCCAAAAGAGATATCCAACACAAGATTGATCTAGTCCCAGGATTAGTCTTACCCAATAAACCTGCTTATAGGATGGCTCCAGCAGAAACTGCAGAGATTCAAAGGCAAGTGGATGATCTTCTTAGCAAAGGAATGATCAGGGAGAGCCTAAGTCCATGTGCAGTACCTGCTTTGTTGGTTCCTAAAAAAGATGGTAGCCAAAGAATGTGTGTGGATTGCAAAGCTATAAATAAAATCACAATCAAGTACAGGTTTCCAATACCTAGGCTTGAAGATCTTCTTGATGAGCTCCATGGGTCTTAGGTGTTTTCCAAGATAGATTTGAGAAGTGGTTATTATCAAATCAGAATCTATGAAGGTGATGAATGGAAGACATCATTCAAAACAAAGGGAGGTCTGTTTGAATGGCTTGTAATGCCCTTTGGTCTTACAAATGCTCCTTCTACATTCATGAGGCTTATGAACCAGGTACTGAAGCCTTTGATTGGAAGTTGAGTAGTTGTTTATTTTGATGATATTTTGGTTTATAGTAAGACAGAGGCAGAGCATCAACAGCATTTGAAACAAGTGATGGAAATTCTGTCTAAGGAGAAGCTTTATGGGAATTTGAAGAAATGTCAGTTCTTTACAGACCAAGTTATTTTTCTTGGCTATATAGTATCTGCTGATGGCATTCGAGTTGATCAAGAGAAGATCAAGGCCATTCAAGAGTGGCCTATCCCCAGCTCTATTCAGCAAGTAAGAAGTTTTCATGGGCTAGCTTCATTTTATAGAAGATTTGTGAGAATTTCAGCACTATTATGGCACCCATGACTGAAGTTATCAAAGGGAAGTCTTTTTATTGGACTCCAGCAGCACAAAGGTCCTTTGAACAAATCAAAGAGAAGCTTACAACAGCACCAGTTCTTGCTTTACCTAGCTTTTCTAAAATCTTTGAAGTAGAGTGTGATGCCTCAGGAGTTGGCATAGGAGTTGTCTTATCTCAAGAAGGCAGGCCTATAGCTTACTTCAGTGAGACACTGAATGAAGCAAAGAAGAAATATAGTACTTATGATAAAGAATTTTATGCAATTATTCGAGCTCTTGAGCATTGGAGACATTATTTGGTTGGAGGAGAGTTTATTCTGCATAGTGATCATGAAGCCCTGAAATTTATTCAAGGACAACACAAGCTTAATCCCAGGCATGCTAAATGGGTCGAGTTTATGTAATCTTTTCATTTCATGATCCATCATAAGTCAGGCAATATGAACAAGGGAGCTGATGCCCTTTCCAGAAGATTTTTCTTATTGCATATCCTGGATTCCAGAATCCTAGGATTTGAGTAACTGAAGGTCCTTTATGCTACAGATGATGATTTTAAGGACAAGTTTCAAGCTTGTCAACAACATCCTCAGCGTCTGTACCACACAGATCATGGATTCTTATTTAAAGGCAGCAAATTATGTGTTCCTAGAAGCAGTATAAGGGAATTATTAATCTCAGAAGTACATGGAGGAGGATTAGCAGGACATTTTGGCACAGAGAAGACATTACTTATGCTCAAAGAACATTATTTCTGGCCAAAGATGGGAAGAGATGTAGAGCATTTGGTCAAGAGATGCAGCATATGCCAATTATCCAAGAGTCAAAGTCTACCTCAAGGACCTTATACCCCTTTGCCAGTTCCTAAAGGTCCCTGGGAAGATGTCAGTCTTGATTTCATCGTGGGACTTCCAAGAACTCAGATAGGTAAAGACTCTATTATGGTTGTTGTTGATAGATTCTAAAAATGGCTCATTTTATTCCTTGCAATACTACCTATGATGCTGTTAAAGTAGCTGATTTATATTTTCAAGAGGTAGTCAAGTTACATGGAATTCCTAGATCTATGGTTTCAGACAAAGACACCAAGTTTCTTAGCCATTTCTGGGTTACACTATGGAAGAAGATGGGAACTCAACTCAAGTTTAACACTACCTGTCATCCCCAGACAGATGGTCAAACTGAGGTTACTAACAGAACCTTAGGTGCACTCTTGAGAAGTCTTGTAGCAAGAAACAAAGGCAGTTGGGATACTATGCTACCACAGACAGAATTTGTTTTTAATAGAGCCCCCAGCAAAGCTACTGGCTATTCACCTTTTCAAGTGGTTTATGGTCTGAATCCAATTACTCCTTTGGATTTGGTACCCCAAGCTACTTCAATCAAGTTTAGCTATGAAGCTGATTTAAGGGCCAAGCAAATTAAAGAGTTCCATCAAAAAATCCGACAACAAATTGAGAAGCATAATGAGAAGGTGGCAGCAGCAGCAAATCAAAAAAGAAGAAGAATTGAGTTTACTCCAGGTGACTTGGTATGGGTACACCTCAGAAAAGACAGGTTTCCTAGCAAGAGAAAAGGGAAGCTTGTTTTTAGGGCTGAAGGTCCATTCGAGGTGCTTGAGCAAGTTAATGAGAATGCTTATAAGTTGGCTCTATCTGAAGACAATGGAGGAAGTGCAACCTTCAACATTACTGATCTTAGACCTTACTATCCAACAGAGGAGGGTTTACCAAGTTTGAGGTCAAACTTTTCTGAACCAGAGGAGGATGATGGAGGTCCATCTACACCAGCAATGACAGTTCGCACAGCAAGGAAGGAGGAGAGGACTTTCTGTCCTGAGGTCCTCAGCAGGTCCTTCACCCAGTGGGACTTAGCTGGGAATTCAGGAGGGATCAAGTCCTTCCTGCAGCAAGCATGAGGTGTTATAGCAGAAAGGTCCTAGGGGAATTTTGAAGTATTCAAAGGAAGTAAGGTGATAACCCCAGGATCCTGTGCAGAAGGCAGCCTTGGCCTTAGAACCTAAGTCTAGTTGGTGCAATTGGACCTTGGCAGAACCCCAACCTATGAAATCAGGGTTCAGGTTATCTTAAGGTCTATTATAAGTTGCAGCAACTCAAGGCAATGGCATTTGGTGGTTTCCATATGTCCCTAAGGTCATTCAGTACTACTGTTCGAGGAGTGCAGGTGACTGATGTCTTTGGGCATTTCCTATAGCATGTTGGTTCATAAAGTGCAAGCAACATCATGCAGCTGGGACAATGTTAGCATTTTCAATAGTATTGAGCTCATTTGGTCATTTTCCTTTCAATAATCGAATGTCCTCAGTTGCTAATATCACCAGCCATGTAAGCAGCCAAGAAGAAGATTATAATACACTTAGTGGAAGCATGACTAATGCTAGATAAGCAGCTGCTGGCACAACCTGATCCAACCAGCAACCTTTTTATTTCTTTTGCTATTTTCTTCATATAATCTGATGTAATTAAGTATTAAATAGCTTTCTTATGTATCTTAAGTTAGCTTAGCAGTAGACTAGAGGTTTCCTAATGCTTAGGAAAGCCTTAATCAGTCGGTACAGCCAGCTACTTGCTGAAAGTAGCAATATAAGCAGCTCCTATTGTATTTTTGCATTCAACTTTGAGTGAATGAATGAGAAACCAGTCGAGCTTGCTCCTGTGTGTTTGTGAGTGTCTCTAGAAACTCTCCATTGTTTCTACTTGTCTGTAACTAAGCTTTGGCAAGCTTAGAAGGTGTTAAGTAGAGCTCGGTGCATGTTCTGGTGGTGTGGACTGTATCCAGTGCATAGCTGAGTTTGCCCTAGTGCTTCTTGCTGTGGTGTGGTCTGTATCAGTGAGAGTCACAGGTTTTCTATCTTCTTTTATTTGTTTTTCGTTCTTTGATGCCATTCCATCCCTAGGAAGAGCTTAGGTTGAACAGAAAACAGGACAGTAAGGTCCTTGGTGTAGTCCAGACCAGTGCACTCTGATTTCCTTTGGCCTGCACATACATCAGCTAGCCACTAAATATTTAGTCCATTATAATTGATAATAGATAACTGATCATAACTCGAAAAGTCAGTGTGAAAAAATCATTATAAATTATAATTTTATAAAATGTAAGACATTTAGAAAATATCTTGAAGCAATAGTCACATCATTGTAAAAAGAAAAATAACAAACAATCAAAATGAAACTAGAAGAGTATATAATATAAGATGTCATAGGTCAATGGTACACTATTATAGAGAAGGGTACATGAATGATGGGGAAGGGTCAATGAAAAAAGAAGGGGGGGGACATGGTGTAAAATAGAGAATGAAAATGCAAGAAGAATCATAGAACTATGAAATTTATCAGAACGTTCAAGTTAATTATAAAATACACAATGACTTCGATTTTTGTTTTATAAGAATTAGAAAATAAAATACAAGGTCAAGCAGTTTGGATTGACCAAGAAAAGTCAAATGAGTATAACAAGTAGCCTATATTTGAATTTCCAACATATATACATTTAGCTTGATACTTGCTATCAAACAAAATCTTGATCCAATGCTAATAACTATTGATGTAGTAGCACCTTGAACTCAAGAAATGGTTTGGGAATAGTTTTTGCACCTAAAGTGACAAGCTATAATACAATATTATGCAATTAATTGAAAATAGAATTGATAGGGAAATGCACAAAAAGGATGACAAGACTAGTGTGCATTAATGGCATGTACTATCCTGGGCTTCGTGGAAGGCCATCTGCTCTTGTGATTTGGGTACTTGCACAAGTACCAGTAGTTGCATACTGCTCAAGGTGGCCCCATTTATTATGGCCTCCACTTCCAGGGTAGGGTCTAAGCATGGGATGAAATATGGGGTTATGATGACCTACAATTGGTCCATTTGGTGGTTGTACGTTGTGCTCTTGTGGTCTAGTGGGAGACTGATGTGGTGTCGTTTGTGATTGATAACCATGATGCCCATGCAAGTAATGATCCTGTGTTAGGTTTGTAGGATATAGGTACCCACCATGAAGGTACCGATGATGTTGTGGACTTGGTGAGTACAGACTATGATGTTGGTGTGGCATGCAACCATTTGGATGCATCGTTACCACATTCTGTTGGCTATCAAGATTGGCTGGCGAACTTGCTACTCTATGAAAACGAGCAATTCTGCTTTGTAGACCGCTAGCTAAACAGTTGTCCTGGTTCATATTACTACGAGGAGATAGGGATTGTGGGGAAGGACAATCAGTTGGAGAAGGGCTTATTGATACTATGCGACTATTGTTGATGGTAGGACGGACTATGCCATTTACAGCATCAACAAACCGCTGCTCTAATGCATGTGGTCCATGACCTGACATTGAAGCTTGGCTCTGATCTGTTGCTATAGCTGGTTGCAGAGGAAAAAGGTATGTCCGCAACTTTGAACATCCTTCACGTTCCAGCCGATCATATTCATCTAGCAAATGGCAGATGTCTTCATCAGATTTCACTGACACTAAAGAATCCAGGTCCTCCGAGGCTATCTGATACTTGACCACATATTTACCATCAAATACATTGTTTATCTTATTCATCAGTTCTGACAACAAGGAAAATGATGTATGTAAGTTGCATATCCTCGGCTGAGGGTCATTGAATTTGAAATCCCAATCAAGATCATCAAGTAGGCTGAAATTCACAAATATAACGATTAAGTCACCTGGAGCATGTGCTCCTGGTAGGCATGAATGAACAATTATATTATTGAGATGGAACAACGGGTAGCTGTAAGTGAACAATTATGCTATCAACGATGAATAATGACATTTTTAGATTGCAACATTTCTCATTTCCAATTTGGTTATATTAGTCATCCCAATTTCCTTGTTTTGGCTTCATCCATTTTTCATCCCTATGGTTCCCCTTATTCTTGTACATCTGTGTCTATAATTACCCCTTTAAATTGCTTAATAGGAGATTTGTTTTCAAGCAAATTTTAACTTTTCAATCACATGTGTGATGTAATTAAAATTAAGGTGCCAACATCCAGATCATGTAAAAATTTAAAAAAATATAGGAAAAACATAAAAATAGAACATGAGCTCCATAAATTTTCTACCTTGTTTCCTACATTTGGTGAATTAGGTCCTATGTTGCATACTAAACCATATGGCTTAAGCACAGTTGTTAGTGTCATGATACAATGAAGGTAATTTTGCTAATATAGCCACAAGATTGTTCACTTGACTAGAGTTACATCAAAATGTGTTTTTAGGCCCTGTACTTTTAAAGTGTAGAATAATTAGAGGGTGAGTAAGTTTTGAAAGGTGCAAAACAGTGTCAAAGGTGGTATAACGTTTGAGAAGTTAAATCACATTAGCCACATTATTTAAACATATAAATTTAGGTAAATTAGGTAAGGAAATATGATTAGTGTAGGTAATTTGGGATAGAGTAAGTAAAAGTAAAATATTAAGGATAAATTTGTCCTGCATTGCAAAAGAGAATGACCTTATTGTGCAAAACTGATATTAGAAGACAAAAAAAAAAATAAAGGTTGAGCATATAAATGCACTTAAATGCAAAACCTTAACGATTTCTTGATAAACAATTCAAAAGCTCACGCTGATTAAATGCTTTTTGATAATAGCTATTGTTAGGTAGGGGTGAGTGCGCGCGGTTCCAGTTTCGGAACCTGTAACCTGACCGGAATCAGTCAAATGGGTAGGATACGAAACGTAAACCGATCAAATGGGTAAGGCTAAAATTTCTGAAATTCAAGAACCTGTCAAATGGGTAACTTTGTAAAGTTCCTAAAACTACTAACCTAAACCAGAATCTGGAATCTCATCTTAAAAGTTTTATGTAAATGAAACACATAATTTATTTTAGAAACAATTTTACCTTACAATATTTTTTTTATGAAAAAACCTACTTGTTATTTCTTATGTGATTGTGTAAAGTACTAACTTTTATAGAGGTTTTGCAATTTTATTAAGACTAGATATTTGTCAGTTTTTATAAAAACTTGTAATTTGTTAGACTTTTTTTTTATTTTATAATTTAATGTTTCTCAAGGGGTTTGTTTGCGATAGATTTAGCAAACGATCATTGCTTAGAGTCTAATAGGTGTGTGGAACTTAGATGAAAAATAAGTACCTTTTGAAATAAATAATAAATAATATATATTATTTATGGAGGATACCTTGGAATCGAACACGGAACGTGGGTAAGGTTAAGATTCTTAAAATTTATGAACCAATCAAAATGGATAAAGATAAGGTTCCTGAACTTTAAAAACCGGTCAAACATATAAGGATAAAATTCCTAATTTAGAACATGATATCGGAAACTGCTCACCTCGAGATAACCAAGAAATAAAGGGACATGTAAAGGGGGAGCAAAGCAAGTGCAGACAAAGAAGCCATCACTTTTGGCATTAGATGGAGGGTCTTGTTGTTGTATAAGGGTCAAAGTTGGTCTTAAGAGTTTATTTTATTTTCCACCTTACTTGTTGCATGACATTGTACACTCACAGTCCTGCTTGTGGCAATAGGGAGTGCTTGGATGTTTTGTATTTTTTTTTCAAATTTAAGAAAGTTAAGAGGTTTAAAAGTTCACGGAAAACAACAAGACTGCATTACAAGACAACAAACAACCAACTCCAACAGATAAAGGCTACAACCAAACTCTAATAAACATAAGTAAATAACTAGGACTATCGCGTCCACGACAACAACAAAACCTGCACATCTCAATCACAATTTTAAAAGATCAATAACTTCATTTTGGTGGGTCATCGAGGATTCCCACGCCTATAGTGTACCAATAATCACAACTCTTCGGTAAATCTCAGCATCAATGTCATTAAGACTGTCATTTTCCAAGATGTTCCGCGGCCCAGTTATCCTAACCTTTTGACCATTCTTTTGGCCACGAATAGTCTTACAGATTGCATCTCTAATAAATTGCCACTTAGTTTTCAATAATTCTACATAAAAAAAGGCAAAAGTACTTTGAAAACATAAGCCATTAATACCATTAAATAATACACTAAAAAGACTCTCTATTTATGTTGCTTATAATAAATTCAAAATTGGCGACGATGACTAAGAGCACAAAGTTCATTCTTGCTCGATGTCATATCTTTGTAATTTTATGAAAGATGACATCTTTTGTAATTTTATGAAAGTTGACAATTGAGAGCACAAAGTTCATTCTTGCTCGATGTCATATCTTTGTAATTTTATGAAAGGAATGTGCAAATCGGAGACCTGAATAAAGGGCGTTTAAATTTGTTATGCCTGAAAGTTAATATTCCCTAAAGGTGTGCTTTGAAAGAGGTACGGAAAAGTTAGAGAGTGTGAATAAGGATACTTATTTTTTCCTATTCTTATTTGGAAAGAAAATGAGGTTGAGTAAGGTGGACTAAGGAAGGGTGGAGTATACCCCTTTATATTCCTCTAATAATCCTCATATTTTGTACACCTCAATTTGGGATGTAAGGTGAGTTTAAAGATAAATAGTCCATCTAATATGTAATAAAGTACCAATTCAATCGTATGAACCTATTTATAATGTCAAAGAGACTACTAGAGCAAGGGCAAATTTATACCCATGTTTATAACCCCTTCCCAATTCAAACACCTTACAACTCAATTTTTATTTGGACAGGATCCCTCATTCTTCTTATGTCAGGCATGATTCAAATTTTTATTTTTCTTTTTATACTATCACCAAATATTGCTGAAAATCATGGCAAATATAAATGTTCAAATAAGTACCTACCAACCAAGATCCAAAGTTAATTTTATCCTTCATAATTTTTGTATGTAGGAAGTTGCCTTCATAACTCATTCAGCTTTTGTCTAGTACGACAAAATTCTATATATATATATATATATATATATATATATATATATATAGGGAAATTGGATTCTAATAATCCCTACTTTTGCAAATCGGATGACAATAATCCCTACTTTCAATTTGTATTCTGGTGGTCCAAAAAAAAATAAAATTGTATTGTAGTGGGACATAATCGAGAGTATACCCTAAATATCATAGATTTTGTGTTGCATTTGATTCAAAACTTTGTATAACACTTTATCATGATTTTTAATGAATTTACGGAACTTCTCCCAATTTTTCTGAATTTGTTTTCTATTTTTTATGATTTTTTCAATTTTGTTCTTTTTAAAAAATCATATTAATTGCTCGGAATCTAAAAAAAAATTTAAAAAATGTTTTAGCAACTACACTTCATTACCTATCTGAGGTCGGGAACGAAAAAAACAAAAACAATATGGGGTAGGCATGAAAAAAATAAAAAGAATGTGGTGATGGATTTGGTACCACTACAATACAATTTTATTTTTTTTGGACCACCAGAATACAAATTGAAAGTAGGGATTATTGCAATCCAATTTGCAAAAGTAGGGATTATTAGAATCTAATTTCCCTATATATATATATATATATATATATATATGATAAGTCGGGTCACCTACTGAGAGTTCCCTATATCAGGGAGAACCTAGTAGGCCTACCAGTCCGGAGGGGGAGGGGGGGGGGTACACCACTATGAGGCCCACAAGGAACCTCCCAAGGACACCAATAATTCTCACCAAGGAGATTGTGATCACCAGGGATCGAACCCGTGATGGGAAGGATAAACCTCCCACCCTCATGCCACTTTGACCTAAAGTTCATTGCCACAACAGAACTCTACATACTACCAAAATAAAAATTTAAAAAAAAGTTCAAACGAATCAGTTCAAAAAAAAAAACATTAATGATATATGCAAAACTCTATTTCTTAGACACCTATGTTCTCAAACTACGTCAAATCTACTGTTTTACCTCAGGATGTTTGGATGATAATATATTGAGCTTTTGGGGTGTTGGACAATAATGCACCCGGAACGATCTCGATGGTGGCTCACTTGGTGGCGACCTTACGGGGCGGGCCGAGAAGATAAATTGGCTAAATAATATCTACATTAATGACATGTCAGTTAATCTACACAAGCAAAAGTGATTTTATAAAACTACAACAACAATATCTCAGTGAAAACATGTTTAACCCTGTACTTCTATACGGTTAGTTGCGGTGTGGTAATAGTGCGGTGCGGTGGAATTTGAAAAAGTGCAGTAAGTTGCGGTGAAATCTGGTGAAAGTAGTGATAGGTGGGATAGGCCAAGAGAAAGAATGTGAAAAGTAGAGGAGAAAAGTGAGAAGAGAGAAAAATGAAAAGATATATTGGTAATGATTGTGGTGCGGTGTGGTGTGGTGAAGTGTGGTGGAAAATCAAAGAGTGCGGTGCAGTGTGGTACTGCACCGCAACCTACCGCATTAAAGAACGGGGTGTAATTTTATGCTTTTTTTTTTTTACTTTTTCAAAGTTGATTCCCTTTGCTAATCTGTGGATTAGCTGACACGTTATAAATTTTAATATTTTTGGGTCAATTCATCTCCTCCACCTGCTAAGTAGGATTGTCACCGAATCACTGCTGGAATCGTTCTGGATGCATTATTGTTCAACACTCCCAAAGTACAGTGTATTATTGTCAAGGTTAAAGTTCAATGTATTATTGTCTAACATCCTAAAAATTCATATATTAGCATCCAAAAACCTTTTATCTTATTAATATATGACAGAAAAATCATAAACAACATAATTGTCCGCTGAGAATCTTGAGTGGTAGCAAATGCTCGAGCATTTAATTTTTTTTCTTAAAAAAAAGTGTGAAACCGCCATAAGACCTTCCCTACCTTTCATTTCTTGGTGAGGAAGGCTTTAATCCTTTTAAAGTTATATTTCTGCACCTTTCAAGCTTAGATATTTAAATTGCAACAAAAATAAAATTGTTGTAAATCCACATGTTTGTTCCTCATATAAATTTTTTTAACAAATCACACTAAATAGTATATATATATGTTGGATTATTTCAAGTGTATGTGTAACCTTAAGTAAGCTTGAAGCAAGATTATTAAGGCAGAATTCACTTACAAGTTAATATTGGGCTTAAGTATAAGTTTGTTGGGCCTTCTAGGCTTAACCGGCCCAATTTTGGTGAATTTTGAGGAAAACAAGGCAATACGGGTCATTGCCCAGTTTGAATTTTTGCTTGACTTTTTGCACATATTATTAGTGGATAACTATGATGATTATCATTCTTATCCAAATTATCCAACTTGATAAGTCTTATCCTCACCACAACCATCCCTTAATCTTATCCTATTATAGGTGCCTCTACAAGGCCTATAAATAGGATGTTATGGGTGTCATTTCCAACGTAAGAGAAATACAAGAATAAGACAAGTGAGTCATGTTGTTGTTCCATTCTCATTCAACCAAACACGCCTCTCTAGTTTTGGTCTCGAGCATCTCTAGAGTTGTCATTGGAAGTTTGAAACTAAGTTCTTAGAGTTTCCTTGGCAGAGTTTTATCCCTAAGACTTTGTACGGTCGATACAAAAGTCTAAGGAGAGTAGGTGCGCCTGCGACTCTCTCGCTATACCCGGTTTACCCATCCGTTGTTGTTCCTATTTTTCCATATATATATATATACATATATATATATACATATATATATATATATATATATATGAAAATGGATCCGGTACGAAGAATGATACGGTAGGAAGGTGAGAAGGATCGATCTAGGCCCTTTATTTTGTATCCAATGGATGAAATTAATACCACCAATGAAATATTAGAAACCACCACATGTGGGGCAATTGGGTTTTATTATGGGAAAGTATTGATTGTACACGGTGGAATTTTTTTGAGAATTTATTTTTTTTAAAGCAAACATAATATGGAAAGAAGGGAGTCAATGAATATATTACTTCTATGTTTGAGGAGAGAGAATAATTTGACCAAGCTCATTCAATGTGACGATAGTAAAATTTGTGTCTAACCACATTACTTAGAATGTGGTCATGTTGGCTATGTTAGAGTGTGGACATATTTGTGTAGTGTGTGGTCATGTTGGTATGTCAAAGTATGGATAAAGATTTTATCTAATGTGGTCATTATGTAAAAATTTGCATTGTTTGACCATAATACTCAATGTATATGACCACAGTAATTTAGAGTAACCAATTCAGTGTTTGAGAAAGTATTTGTACGATGTTCATTAAAGAGTTGTTAATTATAAAAGTGTATGTACACACTGCAAAGTGTATTTGACCACAGTAACTTTTACCTTATATATAAGTCCATAAAATCTGTCTTTTGTATTGTCTAACCACACCACTCAATGCATATGACCACAGTTAAATATAACTTACAATTAAGCACAAAATGTATGTCCACACTGCAATGGTCATGTGAATAAAATAATATTTACTTTATATTTAAGTCTGTATACGATCACACTACTCAGTGCGTATGACCACTGCAACATACAAACTTATTTTTGAGTATAAATTTTATGTCCACACTGTAAGGTGTATGTGACCACAACAAAATTCATGTTAATGGATGACAAATGCATCTAAATCATGATTATTCACATCAATGGTTGCTATCTCTCTCTTTCTCTCCCTACTATCAATTTGAATTTTAGGGAATAAATCTCTACAATTAGCATTAGATAAAATCATGTTATTTTTGGAAAGAGTAATATATAGTTATTGAATGCATGATTCTCGCCCACAATATTTCATGCAAATGATTTTATCTTTTTTTTTTGAAAACCACCGGTTGTTTTGGGAAAATAAAAGGTGGTTTTCACATGTATGACTGCATCTAATCCAAGTTGTTAGATCATATATCAAGGGCCTAGATCGACTCTTCTTACCTTCCTACTGTATTCTTCTTCCTACTGGATCCGTTCCCTATATATATATATATATATATATATATATATATATATATATATATATAATATGAACATGACATTTTGGTAAGCAGGTGAGCAGGGATGGACATCATGTATCGCAAACATGGACATGGATAGTTGATGTCTCCCTGATGTTCACCATGCAAACATGATGTCCATCTCTGCGATACTTGATGTCCATCTCCATGATACTTGATGTCCATCCTTGTTCACTTGCTCACCAAAATGCCATACTCATATTGTTTGTTAGTTTGAAACTTTTTTCAGCAACTCTTCCTTGATGAGGTTGTCCCTAGAAAAGGTAGGAAACCCCAAAATAGTGAGCCAACTTTTGTCTGATGTTACTTGAATAGGAACAATGCAATAACAAATGATCAATTGTCTTAGTCCGTTCAATCACCACACAAAGCACAGTCAATTGCTATAATAGCCCTCAAACGTGCCATCGTAGTTTTGATAGGGAGTTTGCCTTACATTGCCAACCAAAAGATGAAAGAAAGACTATGTATATTTAAATAACCTCGGCTATGTAACGTCATTGCTTTCCCAACAGTAACCTCGACTAGGTATGCACCATAGCTTAAAATTTTCCTTGAGATGACAAAGCCTTTTGAAGTATCCACAAGTGTCCTTTGGCATGAAATCCCACCAAGCAATTCTATTAAGATATCTGGTCTGCACCTATTTGACCCAAAGATTTCCCTTTTCCTTAGCAACGTCATAGATCAGACGAGTATTAATTGCCTTGTTCCACGCATACATGTTTTTGAGACGCATACCTCGATCCTGTGACTTTTGGCTTACTCTATAGTGATGGTACTGAAATATGTCATTGCTTGTATGGTCTTGTAGAGATCTTGAAAGATACTCTATAGTGATGACAAAAGGAAGAGGAGAGAGAGAATCACCTTGTCGTAACCCCCTACCCCCTTGAAAGGGTTAAAGACTTGGAGGAGTGAATCCACCCGACATACACGGAGGGAAGTTGCAACTTGAGAGCATTTCCTCTACATATTTCAAATAGATGGAGTCAAAGGTTTTTTTTTTCCAAATCGATCTTACTCAGACACCTTGGCAATACATGAGTATAGTTGCAACTTTATCGTATGGAATATGTAGCTCTATTCACATCATCAACAAAAGTTATGTTAAAAACATAGCATGCTCGTAAGTTCTTTTGTTAATAATCAACTTATTTTTTGATGTTCTTCCTGTGGCCTTATTTATTTTGATATATTTAATTTTATTGTGAAGGAATATGGTGGGATTATTGTGGTGATGTTCTTCCTGTGCTTAAAAAACATGCTATTCGTATTTTGAGCCAGCCTTGTAGTTCCTCGCAATTGGAGTGCATTTGAAGCAGCTCAGACCAAAAAGAGAAATAGGTTATCAACCAAAATGTTGGGAACTTTGGTTTATGTGAGAATGAATTCAATGATGATGGAGAAATTTCAAATGAAAGAAGTGGAAGACATGAAACCTATAGACTTGAGCAAGCTCAAGGATTAGCCAGACTATGGGGATGATGTTGAACCATGCATCGATGAAGAAATGAATGCACAGAATGAGGATAACCTTTTTCCTCTTTTTGATGGAAGTGGTGGAATAACTGGCCGTGATTCTGTTTGCATAACTATTGATGATGATGACGATGAGGACATACTTGACTTTGGATCTTTTGTTTAGATTGGTTGTACATCATATTATGGTTCTCATTATTAGCAAGACTTCGAATTTGATAATTGAGTTATTTTTTTCATGATGTATTAAGTTTTGGATTTTTAAGTACTATCATACTATGTTATTTTAGGATATTCATGTCATGGTACTTTAATGTGCAAGTGTTTAACAACATGATAATTTGATTTTTTTAGATGGAACATCTGGAAAATCTAGTTTAAATTTATTGACTAAATTTATATTTTTATGGAACTGTCATAGTTACAAGATATTGCAATTATATATTACATACAAGTGATACAACGAAGGCCATAATTGTTTAGAAAATGAAAAAAATACCGTATTTTTAGATCGAATTTTTCATTGGTCAGCCGTTTAAAACACGTTTATTTAAACACCCGTTTTATAAAAGTCAACATTTTTTTGATCGAATAATTGACCGTATTTTTTACCTTTATGACCGAATTATAAGCGTACCATATTTTTAGTGTTTAAAACACGTACCGTATTTTACTAACATTGCTTAGCACATCAACGCATAGTGCAATAATTCTGGATATGGAACAAAATCTCCCTAGTACTCATTTATGGTGGGGACAGAACTTCCCTAAGTCTCCAAGAAATGATTTTCGAGAGAGCCTTATATACTATGCTACAGTGGGAAATACGTCAAAATCCAAGTCTTGCGTGGGATTTTTACTTTAGGAAGAAGAACAAGATTAGTCATGTTGATATTCCTTGGGAGCTTGCTTGTAGTGAAAAATTCCTTCACTGACTCTTGTACATATGGTACAGTGAGGGGTCAAGCACGCTTGAAAAATCCTGAATATATCCATCAGGTGTTGGCCACTTCTCGTTTGGAATAGAGAAGATGGCCTAGTGATGGAGAGCTTAGGATCCATAACTATAACCTCTAAATCAGTTCTAATTTCCACCTATTGGCCTAACAGGTTCTCGTAGAATTTGTGCATAACATCTGCCACTTCCATAAAACCTTCAACCCCATCCCTATCAGCGTTACATATCGAGAATACTATATTTTGTGCCATCGTTTTTTTTTAACCTTAGTGAAAAATAATTAGCCGACCTAATGTGATTGTATGTCTAAGTGAATTATGCCCCCATGCATCTTGCTTCAGTCAGTTCACCATCCATGATGCACTACTTGAAAGGATTTGTAGCAAAATCCTGTACCTCAACCCCTCCCTCTTGATTTGTAGCTTTAAGTAAAGCATTCGAATCCCCCATAAACTCCCAAACGGTGGTGCATTGTGCTTGGAATCTCTCTTAGCTTATCCTGAAGAGGTAGCTAATTTGTTTCAATACTTTTCCTGTAGACAAGAGTCATGAAAAAACTGAGTTTATCTGAAGCATATGCACTCTACAGTGGATGAGTTGGTCAATCATCAAAAGAGCTTCAACCTTAGTTTATCCTTATAATGGCTATTTTGATAGTAATGCAAGTTATGGAAAAGCTTAGAAGCTTATGCACTACTCATGTCTTTGTGGATTTTGGTCAAGTAGAGAGCTGCAAAACCCATTTTTACATGCAAGAGATTTTTTATAGTCACTTGTTTGAAGGGGTTGTTAAGCCCCCTAACATTTCATTCTATGATGTGTTCCATTGGAGGGTGTGCTTGGTGTATCTTCCTTATATAATTCCTTCAATGTTCGAAACATTACTTGTTTAAGTGTCAATGTCATGTCTGACAAGGGACTGATTATGTCGAGTTTTTTCGTCAATTGTTGGAAACCATCTCTTATTGTGTATCCTCTTTCTCTTTCCTCGTGCTTCTTGCATTGCTTGAGAGTAGATTAGTGCTTTGGGGCCTAGCCTGCCCATTACTGAACTATTCAGGCACCCACACTTGTTGAATCTTAATTTTCTTCCTGCACCGATCCTTTTGTTGCGCAAATATACTATAGTAGTTACATTTGATAGACTTCTGTTTAGGCTCGTTTTGAGCCGAAATATCACTCTTTTACTTAAGCTTTTGTGATCATTTCATTAATAAAATTGTTTATTTTATGCGTTTTTATTTACTTTGTAGGTTTTGTCACAAGAATCATATGTTTGGGTTGATTCAAGCGAAATAAGTAAAAAAGAGGCCGGATTCGAGGACAATCATGAAAAACCTGACTGGGGATCGAGTACTGGGGGACATTCGAGACACCTCGAGCCAAGAACAAGGAAGGAATCAAGCTCAAGCTCAAGAAAAGCCTCGAAAGAGGTCTTATCAGGGACGTCACGACCGTGACATCTTCTGTTTAGGCTCGTTTTGAGCCTAAATATCGCTCTTTTACTTAAGCTTTTGTGATCGTTCCCTTTCTTCCCTTTCATTTTTTCCCCGAAAACCAAGTAAAACCCGACCCCCTCCTCACCTTCCTCCTTGTATCCACTCTCAAGCTCCGACCATCGACACTTGAGCCATGTCACGACCACTGTCGACCGCCTAGTACGCCGAACCACCTCCCCCGTCGTTGGAGAACCTCGACGCACCGTCCCTTCCTCTCTCCTTTATTTCCATCTGTAACGCCCCGGGTTTTACACCATCGATCATCAGGCTCACAACACCAACCAACTCGAGCCACCCCAAGACTGTCGAACACCACCCTGCGACTACCGAATCTCGCCGGTGTGACCCCGGAACACCGCCACCATCAGTCGACCACTTGCCTCTGTTCTCCCTTATGCTTAAGATACCTCTTCAACTCTAAAAACTCTTCCTTTGTTATTATTACTATTTTCATAAAATATGTAAAACAGTATTCGAAATACCTCAAAGATACGGAAGTAGATCGGTTTTGCTAGGTTCTTGTTTCACGATTAATAGTCCTTCATGTTTGATGTTACGTAATTGTTGATGGCTACAACAAATGGAGTCACCAGAAAATTCACTACCCAAACCTTTTCCAGTTGATGGTACTTTTATAGAGAAAGAGAAAATAGATAGAGATTGAATTTTTCATCATCAGAAAAATGTCTCTAATAAAGACATATATATAGGTTGACCTTTTGGTCATTCCTACACTAAAGTGGAAATAACTGTTTTGGATAAGAATGGAAAAACCTATCCATTTTCAATCGTTTTTATATTATGTTGTTGTATTTACTAACAAAATATATTACACATTCAACTTATGTTTTGATAGTTTAGGCTTGATAATATGATTTCTAAATAGGGTCCTAGTTATTATATTGATTAATACATGTTTTTACGTAAAAAGTTGAGTCTTTGGTTTGGTTTGAATGTTTAAAGTGTATTAGAGCTTAACCATAAAGTTTTACATAAACATTTCTTGTATCAACTCATATAGCTTCCATATAAGTGGTCCTTGATGTTTATATGTGGGCATATCAAAGTTTGATGGGATAAAGCTTGGATGTTTGATGATAATGTTGAGTTGTGCAATTAGGGCGTGAGAAAAATAATTTCATGGTTGGAGTTGTGTTCATGTTAAGTTTAGGGTCAGTGTGTTGTGCTTATAAATCTCTGTATAGTGTATGTTGACCATGTATGATCAACAAAATAATAAAGATAGAGTCTTTGATAGGTCTGACTAGAGTAGGGTTGATAAACTGAGTTAAATAATCTGGCTTTTGGAATAATATGTTAGGTCGTGGTTAAAAATTCACGGTTAATCCTTAGGTCTGGTTGTACCCCTATGTGTTTGTTTTAATAGGATTTTTATGTATCAGGTGTTTGATGTATATATGCCGAGTTATGATATGTTAATTAGAATGTGCCAAATCTTGACATTTTGGGCTGTTTAGTCATTGTAGGCCGAATCGAGTGTGTTTCAAGTTTTCCAATCAATATGAAAATTGTAGTAGACTCTCTAGGGTTTCCAAAAGGTTAAGAACCAAGTCCATGGGACATCAGAAAATCAAATTATGACCCTTGTACACTAAATATTGTTATAAGTTGTAATGTTTTTCTATTACTAGTAAAAGAATTTATTTTGTTTATGAAAATCATTATGTGTTGCTAAATTTTAAACTCTTAATCTTGGGAACCCTATATTCTCTTTAGGGTTTGGGGGTAAGATAAAGGGTGTGTAAGCTAAGCTCGTGGGTCGTATTAATTATTAGAATATTTATTTTAATTTTAGGATCAGGCGAGACAAATCGTTAGTAAGCTCAAGCATGTGAATTCTGAAGTGAAGTGAAGATATGTAGGTAATGTTTATGTCCTAACATCCCTGTGGATGCGTAAACTAATTTTTTCATTTTACCTGTTTTATGAGACATGCATCCTAATTAAACCGTTGGGAGTGTTGTGATCTGTTTTGAACTGTAGGAAGTGTTGTAAACTGTTTGGAAATGTTGGAAATGTTTAAATCCATTTGAAATAGAGAAAGTCATTTAAAGCCTAAGTTTTGTGTATCGACTTTGGGAAAACAGGTTTGGGTTGTGCATGAATTGTGTTGGCTGATGATCACAAGATATTATACTTAAAGTGAAATAATTAAGCAGGTTTAGGGTAACATCCCAAAGTCCATGAGCTATCCTGCAGGGAGTTATCAAGAGATCATGGGATGCCCTGATAGTTTTTCTTGTTTACTCCCTCGAAGTGAGGTGTGCACGTGCTTGAGAAATTTCTGGGATGGCCATCCAACTCCTAAGGACTTATGTCATGTACTGTGAAATCCCGAAATGTTGAGAAATTAAGACGATAATTCCTGATACTATGTTCATAGGGACATGCAAGTCCTGCCCGCATAATAAAATAAACCTATTTGACGTCCCGTTCCTGTTTGGAAATCTTTGGTTAAGTTCTGAAAAGGTGTCCTATGATAGGTTGAGCCGGGTGTAAAATCTAGAATGTAAAATCATTTGACTCACTCACCTCTACCCCCTAAATGAGTTGAAATGAATTTGAATATGTTTTGACCAGTTAGAGTTAAACAATATTGAGTTCCATCTCATTGTTTAAAATATTTTGTTTTCAGGTGAAGACTTCTATGATGGGAACGAAAGATAAAAGTGGGGATGTATGATAGATAAACTGTTATTATATGTTGTTAGAGTCGTTTGGAAAGACTTGAATTCAGTTTTGTTTTCAGATGTTGAGTTTGTAGTTTGAAGGATAAGTATTGATGTTTGGATTTGAGGCTTGGATTATGTTTAATTCAAACAATTTGTTTTGGTTTACTATTACCTTTTTGCCTTGTATCTCTTCAGAGATACAACAGTAACGCCCGACAGAGTCGACCTCCGCTATTACCATTAGATTGACTATTCACATCTTATAACTGAATTTGTGGGGCGTTACAAGCAGAGTGTGATATTCATTTCAAGTTTGATGCTAGACCTAATTAGGGGATAATGGGTCATCCATTCAAGTCGTTTAAGGTCCTTCTAAGGAGGCTCTTAATCATTTTGGGAGGTAATCTTGTTAGGAGCTCAAATAAGGCCAATGATGGTAAAGGCATTTTCAGAGCATATTATACTTTAAAATCTTCCTATCTTTAGGGCCAATTTTCACAATGATCAAATTGCCCCTTCAACTTAAAATGACTTATCCTATATTTTAGATTGTTATTAGGGATGGCAATGGGTCGAAGGTGAATCAGAGGTAAGTACCTCTACCTTCGCTCCAATTAATAATAGGAGGTGGGAGGATCTCCAAATCTAAACTTAATCGGAGGTACCCAACTCCAACTCCGACTCCGATTACCTCCGACTCCGATTAGCTGTTATATGTTTCCATAAAATGATTTCCTCCGACTCTGATTACTTCTAACTCTGATTACCTCTGAATATATATCATACTTGTTAAAATAAAACAGCCACAATCTATTATAAAAAAAATCGGTCATTTTAATTTTCAGTTCTTTTTTAATTTTTTATATTAATTATTATAATCAGACTTAATCGAACTTAATCGGATCGACTATAATCAGACTTAATCAGACTTAATCGGATAAGAGGTGGTCACCTTCATACCCGCCCCAATTATAATTGGAGTCGGATTTTTTTAATCGGATTCAGATTAGGAGTTTTTTAGTCGAATTCGGATTCAGATTTTTTAGTCGGAGCGAATCGGATTCGCTTTGGATTCGGACTTGACTGTCATCCCTAATTGTTATCCTTCTAATGGAGGTGGTTCGAAAAGCAAAGGAGTCATTAAGGGGCTCAATTTGGGCATTTTGTTCCAACTGGTCAGTATCAAGTAATTCTTGATCTTGATTAATCTTAATTGATCAATTATTAAGCTTTTCAGGTAATTCTAGAGCTCATATTGGGTGTAAAATCCCCATCTAGAAGTTTTTGAAGTGGAAAAGTTAAACTCTAACGACACAATGAGATATTTTTTGATCATTGGGAAGAAAATTGGACCAAAATCTTTCCTTTTCGCCTTTTGAACTTATTCTTCCTTTTAGCCTAAGAAAAAACCTCTCATCTTTCGGCACAATGAGGAGTCCTTGAATGAGGTTGAGCTAACTGAATCACTTGATGATGTATTTTAGCCCACACCAAGCCCATCAAAGGAAGCCCAACTCATCTACAAGGAGGTAGAACAGGCCATAGAAGAAGGATATAGTGTGGAGGCCCAAAGGCCAACCCATATGGTGTGCAGTTTGTTCCAGGAAGACGTCCAAACGTCCTAGAGATGATCCATATTCACATCAAGGCCCAAGTACCAAAGTCTAAGATGAATTTCACAGTTTTGACCATTTCAAGATGAAGTTCACAATTTTGGCCTTTTTAGTTTATATTTCACATTTTTAGCATTTCCTTATCATTAGTAAATTATTTGATGTATTTTCATTATTTGTAGTTGTGTGAGATGCCAAGTAATATATATAAACTTGGACATCAAGTCATAGGAGTCTAGAATAGCCTAGGTCACATGAGATAGGCATGTGATGTTAGCTTTGGCGCCAAGTAGTTTATCCTAGATAGGGTTGGCTTATTTTGTAACTAATCCATCTTGGATTAGGAAAGCCAAATCCTAGAAGGATTAATATTGTTGTAACTAACTCCCCTTAGGATAAGGAATCCAAATCCTAGGAGGAGAAGGTTGTTAGGCGTCTACTAGTAGTATTAGGATGGCTTGCACGCCAAGTAAGAGAGTCCTAGGAGGTTTAGGACTTAGTCTATTATAAATAGCTAGGCTTGTAATCGATTAAGGCATCCAACCTTGAATTATGAATACAATCAAGCTTTTAGCTTACCCCTTGAGTGTTTCTTAAAACCTCGTTTGATCTCTTCTATTGTATCTTGATTTGGCAAATCAAGTGGTGAGGAAGAGCTTGTTCCCTACTCTTAGAAGGTGTTTCTGTAACTAAGAGAAAGGACAAGTAGCCCTAGGGTTTCATCTTGTGGTGTTTTCGTATCAAGTTTGATCACTTGAACTATCCCTTTTATCTTTCTATCCTTTTAGTTAGATAATTCAGCAAACCCTAAGGCTATCAAATCATCACAAAATCTCCCAATATCTCTCTCCTCACGTCAACTCTCTCTCCCAATTCTCTCACAAACGACTCTCTCTGTCTTCAAATCTCCCTCAAACGTCCCTCTCCCAAATCTCTCCCAAACGTCCCTCTCTCAAATCTCTCATCCAAACTCTCTCACAAATTTCCCAAACTCCACAAAACCGCCCTTATTCACTTGAATCTTCCCTCCCCTATTCCTTTTCACGTGAAGCACCCCAATCCTAGATTGGTTGCACATCTCCCCTTTGATGTGTAATTGATCAATCCTATTCTTTGATCCCATAATACATCACTTGAACAAGGGGATATCATGTTTTATAGTCCTAGCAAAGCTATCCTTGATCCATGATTGATCGAAAATGAGGTCCATCTTGGATACCTCAACTTTAATTTCTATTGTGATGAATATATTATAAGTTCAACAAAATGATGTAGGATAGGATTGATGGGAGAAATTATTATGAAGAGGATATAATTCCAAGCCCCTTCAAGAATATCACTTTATTCCAAAAGGGAGGCGTTTTATGTGTTGCCTTGTTAATATCTTGTTAATTTAACTAGATCATGAATGCTAGGATTGATGGGAGAAGCTACTACATAGAGGAAACAATTTCAGCCCCCTTCAAGAATATCAATTCCTTCCAGAAGGGAGGAGTTCAAAGTGTGGCCTTACTTGGGCTTTTGGGGAGCTCTTCTCTTTGGGTGCCAAGCTATGGAGGGCACCTTGGCTCGTACTTCCAAGTGTTTAGGGAAACTCTCTTTCAGGAAAGTAAGTATTGAGCATATGGGGGTAGGGATCAAATTGAAAATTATGGAGCATCAAGTTTACTCTAGCTTTCCTTACACCCTACAAATGATCAAGCTAGATCAAAGCAAGGCCTGGTTTGACATTCATTTCAAGGTTGATTGTGGACTATGTAAGCAGTTATATGTCATCCATGATGTGGTTTAGAGTGCTTGTAACGGGATTGTTAATCATTTTACGAGTTATGTTCATTAGGAGCCCAAAAGGTCAATGACGGTTAACTCATTTTTAGGGCAGATTACATTTTAAAATTTCCTTAACTTTAGGTCCAATTTTATCCATCGTGAAAAATGCCCCTTCAACTTACCACAACTAATCCTACCATTATAGATTCTTATACTTCTAACGAAGTTGGTTATAAAAGTAAGGGAGATAATAAAGGGGCTCAATTTAGGGTTCAATTCCAACTGGGCAATATCGGGCGAACAACAAACATGGTTAACCTTGATCACTTTTAACTTGATCAATTCTTAAATTTTTCAGGTGATTCTTGATCTCATTTTTGGTGTATAATCCCTATCTAGAAGGTTGTGAATTGGTAAAGTCAAACACCAATGATAACATGATATTTGCTGATCTTTCAAAAGAAAATACTGTTTGTGCTTGTTTTCCTTTTCAGCCCATGCAAAAGCTTCACAACTTTTTGCAACTACCTAATATGGATATAACCTCTTCCTTGCTGATTGTTGGTGGGTCTAGGAGGTTTTTGGGATAACATCCGTTCAGTCATCACAAAGAAGAAGAGACCAAGAGTTGCTATTTGTATTTCTACTAGATGCTTTTCTACTTTAGGATTTTGCAACTTTCTTCTTTATTGTATAGGCTTGGAAAACCTCACATGTGATGGGTAGGAGCTGATTTTTGGCTATAACTAAGGCCAAGAAACTCATTTGTAATGTTATTTTATAATATTGACAGATATGAATACCAAGAGCTTCTTTCTCTACAAACACAAGTCTTATGTAACTTTATCCTTGTTAGGTGGTGTTTAGGCTTTATCCTTATTAACTCTTCATGAAGTTACTTCTAATTTCTTTAGAGATTAGTGGTGTTTAGGCTTTATCTAATCTTGATGGATTATTATGCCTTTTGTTCGTGAGTTTTCTTTTATACTAAGGTCATTCTTTGTGTTATTTGCATCCAAGCATTATGTTTCTTCTCACCACACACTCTACTTAGTATTAGAGCCAAGGTTAGTATGCTTGAGATTTGATTTCCTTCTTCTTTTTCATCATATTTGTTGTTTTCCCTTTCTATCTTCCTATCATTTTCTTGTTAGACACAAAAAAAACCCTAAGCCAAACACGAAAAAAGTCCAACTACAAAGAACCAAGCTCTATTTAAACGTAAATAATCCTTCCCTTTTTCCTTCCAAAAAAGTTTTCCTTAAAATCCATAAGAGATAGTCTTTCTTTGGTTTGGCCCTTGGTATCCTAGTTTCTTGCAGGCTTAAAAGATTGCACACTCTACGTAGAAGGGGTCAAGGCATTTCAGAAATGCGTGAAGGGGTATGACCTATATAATGAGCTAGGATTCAATTTGACATCTCTTCTCTTGAAGGAGATACCCCTTGAAGGCCTCCAAAATGATATGGTTGCGGTTGGGATGCCTAAGGTCTCCATTTGGAACCAACTTAACTACAACATGCATTAGAACCAAGAATCCCCATGTGAGAAGAAAGATCAAGAGATGATGGAAGAAATCCATCTCATAGTGTATGAAGGAGAGCTCCTTAACCCTTATGAAGTCCAAGAGACCAAGAGAAGTCCTTGATGGAGGATGAGCTAATGGAAGAACTTCAACAAGAGGATCTCATGTTTATCGTCTTAGCAAGGCTATCCCTGAGCCAAGATTGATAAAGAATAAGGTCCAGTATGAATACCTCAACTTTAATCTCTGTTGTGATGGATATCTTGTTGAGTTCAACAAGATGATTAGTGATAGTATTGATGGGAGAGGCTATTATGAAGTGGAGACAATCCGAACCCTCGTCAAGAATATACATCTATTCCAAAAGGGAGGAGTTCTAAGTGTAGCCTAGCTTAGGCTTTTAGGGAGTTCTTATCTTGGGATGCCAAGTCATGGTGCGCACCTTTATGTTTAGTCCCAAATGTTGAGGAAACTCTTTTTCAAGAAGAGAAGTATGGATCATATGGGGGCGAATCAAATTGAAATGTCAATGAGCATCAAGTCCCCTCAAGCCGTTCTTACATACTCTAAACAAATCAAGCAAGATCAAGGCAAGGCCAAGTGTGATATTCATTTTAAGGTTGATCACGAACCTTGTAAAGGGGTAATAGGTCATCCTTTGAGGTGGTTTCGAGTCCTCCTAAGGGGAATCTTGATCATTTTAGGAGTTAAGCTCAATAGGAGCTCAAATAAGGTCAATGATAGTTAAGTCATTTTCAAGGCAAATTACACTATAAATTTCCCGAAATTTGGGGGCAATGTTGTCTTTGATAAAAAAAATGCTCCTAAAACTTATCATGGTTGATCCTACCATTATAGAGTGTTATCTTTCCAATGGAGGTGGTTAGAAAAGTAAAGGATATAATTAAGGGGCTAACTTTGTCGTTTTATTCCAACTGGTCAGTACCGAGAAGACAACACACATTGTTAACTTTGATTAATCTTAACTTGACCAATTCTGAGATATCTGCAAAACTCTAGGTAGAGAATTAGACCACAAGTCATCCCTTTCACCTTTTGTACACGTTTTCCCTTTTACCCTATGCAACTACCTAATATGGATATGATGTCTTCCATGCTGATTGAGGGAGCTATTGGGAGGCTTTTGAGACACCATCCATTCAACCATAACAAGAAGAAAAGATCAAGAGTTGTTATTTGTATTTTTACTTCATGTTTTTATACCTTTCTTCTTTATTTTCTAGGCTTGGAAAACTATTACATGTAATGGGTATGAGCTGATTTTTAGCTATAAGTAAGTGCAAGAAGATTATTCGTAATGATATGTGATGATATTATGAAATGATAGCCATGAGCTTCTCTCCCTACAAACACAAGTGTTAAGAAACTTTATCCTTGTTAGGTGGTGTTCTTCAGAACTCATTACAAAGTTGTGGTGAGAATGTTTTTATAAACTCTTGGTGAGGTTATTTCTAATTTCTTTAGAGATTTATGGTGCTTAGGCTTTGTCTAATCTTTGTGGGATTATTTGACCTTTGATTGGTGGATTTTCAACTATTAGATTTCTTCTTAAGTTCTTCTAGTTCTTTATCAAAATCAAGCAAGTCATCCCACCGTACCATCCAACTGGTATTAGAGCCAAGGTTAGTGTGCTTGAGTTTTGATTTGCTTCTTCTTCATCATCGTCATTTTCCCTTTCTATCTTCCTATCATTTGTTTGCTAAACATAAAAAGAAAACCCTAAGTCAACTACACACACACACACACACACACACACAGAGACAAACAGACAGACAGACACACACAAATCAACTAGAAAGAACCAAGCTCCACTCAAAACTCAAAAAATATATCCTTTTTCCCCTCCAAAAAAATTTCTTATCAAGATCCATTAGAAATAATCTTCCCTTCGTTTAGCCTTTGGTATCCAGGTTTCTTGAAGGCTTAAAAAATCTCACTCTTTACATAGAAGGTGGCAAGAACTTTGGCAAATGCATGAAGGGATATGACTTATCTAATGAGCTAAGATTCACACTTGGCACCTCTTATCTTGAAAGAGGTGCTCTTGTATGGCTTGAAGTCTTCCAAAAAGATATAGTTGAACTTGGGAGGCCTAAAGTCAATATTTGGAGGCAACTCAACTACTACATAAATTGGAACCAAGATTCCCCATATAAGAAGAAAGATCAAGAAGTGACGGAAGAAATCCGTCTCGCGATAGGCGAAGGAGAGCTCCTTAACCTTTATGAAGTCCAAGAGGATTCCTTGAAACAAGATGAGCCAATTGAAGAACTTCAACAAGAGGAGCTCATGTTTTATTGTCATAGGAAGGCTATCCTTGAGCCAGAATTGATTCAAACTAAGGTCCATTATGAATACTTTAACTTTGATATAAACATCTTATTAAGTTCAACAAGATGATGAATGCTAGGATTGATGGGAGAAACGATTATGATGTTGAGATAATCCCGAACCCCGTCAAGAATATCAACTTATTCTACAATGGAGATGTTCTAAACGTGGCCTTTCTTAGGCTTTTGGGGAGCTTTTATCTTGGGGTGCCAAGTCATGGAGGAAACCTTAGTTTTTAATCCCAAGTGTTGTGAAGTTGACTCTAACCGGCCAATACTACGCAAACAATGGGATAATTATTGAGCTAATTTTAAGATGTATAATCCCAATCTAGAAGCTGGTTAATTGGACAAGTCAAACTCCAAGGGCACAAAGAGATATCTGCTGATCCTTGGGAAGAAAATTGGGCCATAAGCAATCCCTTTCACCTTTTGTACTTATTTTTCATTTTAGCCTATCCAAGAGCTTGTCTTCTTTTGGCAACTACATAATATGGATATGATCTCTTCCATGGTACCTACTATGAGGATTTTGGGACAACATTCATTTAGCCATCACAAAGGAGAAGAGACCAAGATTTATTATTCGAATTTCAACCCTATGCTTTTGTACCTGTCTTCTTTATTTTCTAGGCTTGGAAAAGCATCACATGTAATGGGTAGGAACTTATTTTTGGCTATGTATAAGGGAAGAATGTTCATTTATAGTGTTAAGTTATGAGATTGAATGAAATGAAAGCCAAGAAATTCTCTCTCAACAAATACAACTCTTAACTAATTTTATCCTTATTAGGTGGTGTTCTTAAGCTAACTCCTTGGTACAGTTGTGGTTAGAAATCTTTATCAACTCTTGGTGAGGTTATTTCTAATTCATGTATAGATTAGTGGTACTTAGGCATTATCAAATCTTAGTGAGATTATTAGGCCTTTGGTTGGTGGATTTTCTACCATACCAACGTCATATGTTTGTTATTTGCATCCAACCATTCAGTTTCTTCTCAAGTTGTTGTAGTTCTTTATCAAACTCACGCAAGCCCTCCTACCATGTTAGGAATAGTGAAATGGAGGAAGAAGAAGTGAATCAGGGGAAGAGGAAGAAGAAGGAAACAGACCGCAGGAATTAAGCCCGCTCTGATTCCATGTTAAGTTTCTCCCTAATTTGGTGAAACTAAAAGAGAAGAGGGAGTGAGATTTGAGAAATGATGATGTATTATTCATGAAAATTTACAATTTCAACTCAAGAGATAAAAGAGGGAGAGGAAGGCTATATATAACCAACCTTCCTTGTCTAAACAACCAAGAAACAAGATAAAGAAACAAAGAAACAAGATAAGTATGGCCTTACTTTTAGCTTTTGGGAAGCTCTTGTCTTAAGGTTCCAAGTCCTTGAGGGCACCTCGGTTCTTATTTATTTTTTGAGTTAAGTTGATTAGAAGCTCAAATAAGGTAAATGATGGTAAGTCATTTTCAAGCGAGATTACACTCTAAAATTTCCCTAACTTTGAGTCCAATTTTCTCTATGATCAAAAGTGCTCCTTCAACTTAACATGACTAATCCAACCATTAGAGAGTGTTCTCTTTCTAGTGGAGGTGGTCAGAAAAGAAAATGAGATCATTAAGGGGCTCAATTTTACATTTTATTCCAACTGATCAGTATTGAGCAGACAACAAATATGGTTAACTTTGATTAAAACGTGATCAATTATTAAGCTTTTATGGTGATTCTTTAGCTCATTTTGAAAGTGAATCCCCATCTAGAAGATGTTGAACTAGAAAAGTCAAACTTCAATGGCACAATAAGATACCTGCCAGTCTTTGGGAAGAAAATTAGACCACAAGTCATCCCTTTCACATTTTGTACTTATTTTTCCTTTTAGCATATACAAAAGCTTCTCATCTTTTGGCAACTACCTAATATGGATAAAAATTCGGGTCTGGGTTAATTCGGGTCGGACAAATTCGGACAATGCCAAAACTCGGACGAGAAATTCATGTCCGATTTTATTTCGGGTCGGACAATTCGGACGAAGCTAAAATTTGGTTCGGACAATAGAAAAAAGAGAAATTTTATGTCCGAATATTCGGTCAATTCGGACAATATCAAAATTCGGACGAAAAATCTATGTCCAAACCCGATTTTTTCCGAATCGGACGATTCGGGTAATTCGGGTCGGACAAAATTTTGCCAGCTCTAACCTCTTCCATGCTGATTATGGAAGCTTCTAGGAGGCTTTTGGGACCATATCCATTCAGCCATCACAAAGGAGAAGAGACCAAGAGTTGTTATTTGTATTTCTAATTTATGCATGCGTACCTTTGTTCTTTATTGTCTAGGCTTAGCAAACTATAAGAAATGATGCGTACGTAGGAGCTGATTTTGGCTTTAAGTAAGGGCAGAAAGCTCATTTGTAATGTTGTATTATGATATTGAATGGAATTAATTACAAGAGTCTCTTTGTCTACAAACACAAGTCTTGAGTAACTTTATCCTTGTTAGGAGGTGTTCTTAAGCATCCCCTTATAGAGTTATGGTTCTCTACAAACAGAAGGATCTTGTAAATGTGCTTATGTCTACAGATATAATAAAAAAACAAGGGGATGATCTTCCACGATTTGCTAACTACTTACATGCGAACTATCTTATGTATTTTGTGTAGATTTATGACAATACTTTTTACTCCCTTGTATGTTATTCAAATAAAACGGAAACCTATAATTAGGTTTAAACTTATTTGCAACATAGCTTCAATGTGTCTACTTTTCATTTCAGAGTTGTATTTATATGATACATGATGATAGAGTTTTAGTTTATATTATTGAATAATATGATTTTGAATTTAGTTAAATATATATCGTACTATTTCCATAAGTAATAATCAACTAATTGAATTGAATTGAATTTATTTTATTTTAATTTTCATTTTTTTTTGCACATTTCTATTCATTATTAAAATATTATATAAAATGTTATAATTATAATTATCGAGTTAGTGCGTACAATGTCGGCACTCACTAGAGACTAGACTAGTATATATAAGAATCACTGATAATTTGTTTCATCATAATTCTTATAATTATAATTAACATTCCTTGCCTACATTACAATACATAAGTACTATCTACCGCATAACTTGAATCGAAAAGTAACCTACCAGAAAACAACACAACCTAGAATTCTTGTAAGTTTTCCACATGAGTCTTTGTCTTTATTTAACACTCCAACAAAACGTTTCCTAAATTATTAACGAAAAATGAATGTGCATTAACGTTCATTAAGTGAAAAAGATTTGAAGGTAATAAGTTTCTAAAGAATGAGCGTCAGTGTAGTGTTTTGTTGTAGTCTTTGACTCTCCCTACGAGTGCTTTGATCAGTAAAATCTGGAAAAGAGGGATAAGAAGAAGGATTGGTCGTATAACATGGCAACAAGACTAAACAAAAGAGTGTCATTGTAAACCTAGAAGGCAAATGACAAAAATAATGTTATTCCATCACATTAGTATAATTAATCTATATACACGTTGGCTTCAAGCGATTAATCCAATTCTTCTTCTGGTAGATTTTAAATAGGTGTAAATTATACTTTAACAAGTTTCAAATGAAGAAAAGTTACTGAAACTCATTTCTTCACATTTGTTTCTATTTTTTATTAATTATTTTATTCATTTTAATTTTAATTATTTAATTTTTATTACCTCTTACTATTTTTTTCTTTTTATTTATTTTTTCAATATTTCTTATTTACTTAATTTATTAATTTGTAACTTATAAATTTCTAAGTTTAAGTTTTTAAAAATTATATAAAACATAAATAAGAAAAATTAAAACTAAATAGTTGAAAAAATGGAAAACTAAAAAAGAAAAACAATAAAATTGAAGAAACAAAAAAAAAATTAAAATTAAAAAATAAAAAAGATTAAATTAAATATTAAAAAAATAAATTCAAAACTCAAAATTTGAAATTGACTAATTGAAAAATTAAAAGAATCAAAAAATCAATAAAATAATAAAATCAAATTTTAAATAAATAATAAAATCAAAAATTCGAAAATTCAAGAATTAAAATTAAAGAATTTATTACTCTAGAAATTATATATTTTAAAATTTTAAAAATACTAAAAATAAAAATTTTCAGAAATTAAAAGTTTTAAGTTTTAAAATTTTGAAATTTTAGAAATTTAAAATTTTAAAAAAGTGAAAATTTTGAAATTTTGAAATAAGGAAAATTTTAAAAATATAAAAATTACTTTAAAATAAAATAATTTGAAAATTGAATAATCTAAGAATTTAAACATTAAAACTTCAAAAGCTATAAAAAGAATTTAAAAATTCAAAATTAAAATTGAAATTGAAATATTGAAATATTGCAAAATTAAAAAATTATATAACTAAATAAATAAAATAACAAAGAATTAAATAACAAAAAATTAAATAATAAAAAATATATAATTTAATAAATTTGAAAGTTTAAATACGAATAAAATTTAGAAATTTTAAACTAAAAAACTAATAGAAAAAATCTAAACAAATTAAAAAAATGACAAATAAAAAATTGAAATTTTTTAATTTAAATAAAAAAATTTAAAATTAAAAAATTAAAAACATAAATACTGAAAAACTGAAAGTTCAAAAATATTAAAAATTAAGACATTTGTAATTAAGAAATAAAAAACTATAAATTAAAATTGGAGAAATAAAAAAGAAGAAAATAAAAAATAAAAGTTTATAAAATTAAAAGATTAAAAAATTAAAAGTGTGTAAATTAAAAAATATACATATTTTAAAATTTAACAGTTTCAAAGTCTAAACTTTTTAAAATTTATAAATTCAAAACTTGTCAATTTAAAATTATAAAAATTTAAAATGTAAAAATTGAACAATTTAAAATTAAACAATTTTAGAATTTGAAAATTAAAAAATTTAAAAGTTTAAAGTATTTAAAAATTAAAAATTAAAAATTTTAAAATAAAGAACTTTAGGAATTTAAACATTAAAATTTTGAAAGTCAAGAATTAAAATAAAAATTAAAAACTTAATCATAAATAATAAAATTTAAAAAATTGAAATATTAAAAACTTTTGAAGAATAAAATGAAACGTAAAAAATAAAAAATGTAAAATAATTAATTCATCAACTCAAATATTTAAAATAAAAAATATTCATGTAAAAATTTTAGAAATTTAAAAATTTTAAATTTAAGAACTATAAAAAAATAAATAGTGATATTTAAAAATTTAGAAGTAATAGAACATAAAAAATATATATAATATAAAATTATAATGTATATATGAAAAATTTAGAATGCAAAATCATTAGATAGACTAATGTTTTTGGTTTCAAAATTTCATTTTTATATGCTTTATTTTTGAAATTTAAAATCTTTTTAGTTGTACATTCTTATATTTTCGGAAAAAATATCCTCAAAAAGAATGTATTGAAAAAAACACTAATTTGCTCAAATTTAAATATTTGTATTTTGTAAGTTTTGACAAATATTTGTATGTTTTAGCAATTTTTGATAAATTTTGGTAAATTTGTTGAGTTAGGTAAATTTTGGTCTATTTTTACCAATCCAGATTTAGTTATGAAATTTACATGCTCTTAGGGGACATAAATAGATAAAGCTATGACTAAAGGCATAAATGGTAATGAGGTTATCAATGGAGAACTATGTCATGTTTAGAAGTAGGAACATTGTGTAAAAACAATCAACAATGGCACGGGTATGAAGGAGTGGGCGAGTTCAAGTTCATAAAGAGGAATGATATGTTGTCGAGGAAGACAATAATTTATAAACACAAAAAGCTATTGGTCGGCACATGTTAATTTGTTCAACCCCCAACCTCGATTTTTGACCTACTAGTATTAAGCGAAAAATGGAAGGTTAACTCAAAACAATTTTTTTGAAATTACTAGTCCCTCTTTTCCTTTAATTGTCAAAATACCTACTTTCTTTATCCTTTTTTTATTTCTCTATTTTATAATTTTAGTCATTATTACACCCTATTCCATCATTAATGATTTCTACTTTTATTTAACTTTTTAAAACAAATTTCACAATTTTAACATTATTAGTTCTATAGTCATTTTGTTTAAAGGAATTGAGGGAGTATTCAACTTCAATCACGCATCTGTGTATAACACTAAGTAATATGAATAATCCAAGATTCCAAATATTGAAAGGAAGGAAGGATAAGTTACGGACATATTAGGGAGGGGGGGGGGGAAGGGAGGGGCATATCAACCTGAGAATTTGATAGAGCGAGGAATAGCAACAACGCGTGTCTCACCACCGACATATTTAAGAGTGCCATCAGTAAGTCGTGGCAAAATCTTTCCACCTTGGCTACAAAATAACTTCACTCTCTCTCCTCCCGTCGGAGATGATGATGACGATGATTCTTCACCACCATTTCCTTCGCTGCCACTAACTCCACCACCACCAGCGTCCTCTTCACCAATTTTTAACTTGCTTGGCTTATTCTCCATTTTGGTGTTACAACAATAGCAACATTCTTTACAGTATTTTTCAACGAATTTATGTAATGTCTTCCCCAAAATTGAAACGATTATCGTATCATGAGTTGTGTGTTGAAAAATAGTTAAATTCATACAAATTATTCAAAATGAGCCATTTAGTGATCGTGATTACTTAATAGAAATTAATTTCCACCCTAAATATATGTACCAAAACCAGTGGAGAATACAAATAATTACCTGAAAAGAGGAATCAAATGGTATCAAAAAGCATATTTACCTAATATAATTAGGTAACAACGGAAAACCATATTTGTCTCAACAACAAAATTATTTGGCAAATTTGGGGGCTATATAAGGACCACAGAAAACGAAATGTTTTAGCAATGTCTTGTGGAGTAGTAATATTGCGGAATAGCCGATTCAATGGTTCAAATGAATCGCAAAATTACATCGAACCATTATAATTTCTTTTTATTATGGCTTGATTTCTTTTGTATATTGAATAATTCATTGCACTATAATACATTTTGCTAAAATACATAGAATTAGTGGCTTCCTTTTCTATCCATAATCAAAAATTTAAATCTAAATATATACATCATAATAATACATTGATATTAAGAAATACATCATAATAATATATGCATCATCAACTTTAACCCTTCTTTCAACTATTTTTATAATTTTTTTTCAAATTTTATACTTAAAAAAACTTAATTATTTATTTCCTTCCTTCCCTATCTTCCCTTAGCACACTATAATATAAATAAACAAATAAGCAGGGGAAATTTTGTTTTTAATAACATCGTAATAGAATAAAATATGAAGGCAAAGAAAAAAAAAACTTTCAGTGTTTCGAATTTCAAACTAGAACTTCTTATGATATTCTTTCGTTTATAGGTGTTTGTAACAAATTACGACTAAGGTATACTAAAAAAAAAAAGACAAATTACGACTAAGGTATATGTGTTGTAAATTATGCAATTCTCTACAATTACTTCTTTTGTCTTACGTTATGTGTACATCTACTAAAGAATAATTCCTCCGTTGATATTTTGCATTAGTTAATGTGTATGGTTTTTGGAACTAATTATGGTTGACAAAACATGACTATACAACTACACACAACCTAATTGAGAGTGTGACTACAAAGAGTGTCCAGGGTGCATGGAGGAGCTCGACCACCTATTTTGACAATGTCCTACAGCAGCCGAGGTGTGGGAGGAGATTGAGAAGGCGGGTCTAGCCTTCTGTGTCGGCCACCATCTTTTCAAAGGTTTGTTGCTCAATGGCTTGACCCCGATGAATCACAATTACAAAAACACAATGGCATCTGCTGTAGTGTTGTGGTTTTATATTTTTGGCATAACGCTCAAGTTTCAACATGGAGGATAGCAATCCCCGGGATAAGGGAAGATATCTTCATCAAGGAAGAAGACAGAAGCGCTGCTCAAGGCTTAGATCTCAAGATAATCGACGAGCATATCTTTCACTAGGTGGGGTTGGGTTTGGGTGAATTCCAACTATGCATAGATGAAGCTTTCTATAAATCACTGCTGAAATGTGTTGGAGGCGGAGTGATCCGTGATGCCGGGGAAGATTGAAAAGGCAACTTCATGGCAGGTCTTGGTTCAAAGACCTCACTCATAACTAAGTTGGGTGCGATAATGCATGGCTTAAAAATAGAAAAGGGGATGGGTATCACAAGTTTTGAGCTAAGGGTAGACTCCCCCTTCTCCTTGCGTATGATAAATGAAGATGGGTGTGATCGCCATGCTAGAATTAATAATTTGATCAGTCAATGTAAGGTATGGATAACTATGGCTGAGTGGAAGGCTTGAGTGGTTTTCTACAACTAGGAAGCAAACCAAGTAGCTGACAAACAAATGAAACTAGCTTTAGATAGTGATGTAAACCCTAAATTTTTAGATGAGCTTCCTAGATAGGTGATTGACCTGCTTCCTATGGACCGAATGAGACATCCTGGTTTATTTGCAATGAAATTTTTGCTTGTTATTAATAAATGAGCTTGATCCACCTATTTGAAACATAACGTGGTCAGAGATTCGATGCTTAAGTCGATGGAGATGAGAAGGATGAATATTCACACACAACCCAAACCCTAGGTTCAATAGCTCCCACAAGATATGAACTTGAGATAAAGATTTATCACCACCCAAGAACTATCAAACTCACCAAAGGTGGATAAAGGATTTACCACCACCAACCTCTAATATTGAGGCTAAAGTAAAAATAAGACTTGAGAGAAAACTCATGTGTTTGCATTCAATATCACTTAATGCATTTTCTGAACCATTGTAAATGGTTATAAACAACGAGGAGGAAGAGGAAACTATGGGGCCAAATTACAATAGGGACCCAAAACAATAAAAGAAATGTCCTCCTACAGAGCCTTTACATATCATATGGGGAGGGGCAACAGGGGGGAATTACATGCACGAGAGAAACAAAAGAGGGGGGCAGTCGGGCAAAAATCCCAACATTTTCTAGAAAGGTCCCGAGCGTGACTTAGCTCTGATCCTAGAACAATAAGGCGTCTTCAGAGGGTTACAGGCGTGACCCTCTAGGGTGTCAAGCATGACCCAGTTGGGTTACGAGAACCCCAGGCGATTCTCGAACAAAGTCTTCTCTCAGGTCACAGACATGACTTAGTATGTCATGGGCGTGGCTCAATATGTCATGGGCGTGACCCTTGTTTCCAACTCAAGGTTTTCAGGAAAAGATCATGGGCGTGACCTGTGATGTCACGACTATTGCCCATGGCCAAAGAGCCTAGTCACAGGCGTGACCTTGTAGGTCACAATCGTGACTCTCTCATTGTCATTTTTTCTCCCTTGCTTGTTCCATTGTTCCACATAGCGAACCCCAACCCACTCTTTATTGACAAAGGACTAACTCACCCTCAAGAAGTAGACGACCACAAGCCCTTGGGGTTGGTGAAAGGTCATCTAGTGTTAGATGGTCTCGAGTCCAATCCAAAGGATGGCCAAGACGAACTTTACGGGCCCCGAGTCAAGTGATTGCACCTCCAAATAATCTCGAGACAATGTCGTCTGCTTGGCTTGTGTGAGGAGAGAGGACTATGGACCCTGAGATACATCATCCTCCCCTTCTTGAAAAGAATTTTCCCTCAAATCCTCACTAGGCTCACTTCCTCAATGTAAGGAGAGAGATCGCCAATGTTTAAGATAGAGGAGACCCCCATGTCTTAAGTGGAAGGCTTGAGTTGTTTTCTGCTACCGGGAAGCAAACTAAGTTGTCGACAAACTAGCCAAACTAGTTTTAGATACTGATGTTGGAAACCCTAAATTTTTAAATGAGCTTCCTAGATAGGTGACTCACCTGCTCCATGTGGGCCGAATGAGAACTCATTGCAATGAAATTTTTGTTTGTTATGAATAAATGGGCTTGACCCACCTATTACGCCAGAAGAAAAAAAATGTGGTGTAGTGTTTTTGTAATAGTACTTACTATCTATTATGTTAAATTAAAATCATTCCGTAACACAATTGTGTATAATTTGAAGAACTTAAGAATTATGAGATTGTTGCTACAAATTTTGCATATCTATCTATCAACATACATACATACATACATACGTACATATAAACATACATACATAGACCGGGGGGGTGGTGGGAGCCGTGACACCCCCTATGCCCAGAGACACATGTACTTATTCTTTGATGTGCAAAAGCAATCAATTCAAAATATGTAGCCTAGATGGTGTTGAAGCAACCAATGGTAGATGACTTGATGCATTGAATTTTGCTCTATTGGTTGCCAGTTCAAGCCCCCCTTATTACTTGCTTTTTTAAGATTTTTTTTATTTACCCATAGTCAAGTTTGCTTTCCATATATTCCACTTTGAGGATATATGTGTCTTTCCTTTTGAAAATTAAATTTTTTATTTACTCAAAATAGCCTTTTTTTTTAAAAATAGTTTATATTGTATTTTATTTTTTTCCATGGATTATATCATTTTGACACTTGAATATGATATATTTATTACTTTTTCGAGAGAATCACACATATTATTATTGATTTCTAACTGCTTATTTTCTTTTTTAAAACAAATTTTCACTACATAAAAACTAAGAAATATTTAATTTTAAAACGAGTATTTGAAGATAATTTTATGCATTTATATATGAACATATTCTTACTTTTATTTATTATTTGGCTGGTGATTTAAAAATCATAAAATATTCAAAATTATATGGCCGATATCATATGAATTTGTCTACAGAGAATTGTATTTATTATTTTTATTATAAATGAATTGTGTTACGTAAAACATACATCTAAAATACTAGTACATAAATAACTTACCATTATATATTTAAAAATTGTTAATAAAGCTTTCATTTAATCTAATCTAAAAACCTATCTTGAGTATAGTTGATAATTTGATTGAAGTTACCCTCTATGATTATTTTCTGGCTCCGCCCTTGCATATATACATACATACATATATACATACATACACACACAAACACACACATGCCTCACACGAAAACACACACATACACAGAAGTCCCGCTAACACGAGGTCCGAAGGGATGCATATGTAGGCAGTCTTCCCCCATGCACGAGAATACATGAAAAGGCTGATTCTGGCTGACCCAAGAGACAAAACCTTTGGGAAATTAAATAGACACACATACACATTTACCAGCTAGCACGAGCTCTGAAGGGATGCAGATGTAGGCAGTCTTCCACTCTTCTTCCATATGAGAACTTGAAGAGGTTGATTCCGACAAACCCAAGAGACAAAACTATTTGGAAACAGAATGCACGCACACACACGCGCGCGAACATTCACACACACACACACACACACACACACACACACACACACACACACACACACACACACACATATATATATATATATATATATATATATGTATACATAGATGTATATATACATACATACATACATACATACATACATACATACATACATACATACATACATACATACATACATATATATATATATATATATATATATATATATATATACATATATATATATATATATATATATATATATATATATATATATATATGTGGAATGGATCCAGTAAGAAGGAACTTTAGGTAGGAAGGTAGGAAGAGAGAATCATGACCATCCAATTCAGATCTAACGGATGGGATTAAAACCACCATCCCTCCTTCAATTCAAGGCACACGTGTGGCAAAAAGAAAAACCGAAAAATCCTCAGTTGAATTAATATTCTAGCGTGATTCAAGGGATATCAATGGTAGTTTTGAAACTTTTCTATATCGGTACTCAAGCACACTGCAGACATGATCCCCAGGGATTTGAAGAGAGAAAGTGCAAATGGGCAACACCAATTAGTATTGTGCTAGGGTTTGGCAAGGGAGTCGAGCGACCATTCTTCGTCTTCGTCGACCAAACTAAAGTGTGATCTTCTTCATCCGACACAAGCCGGGGATGGATGAGGTAAAGTTCGTTTTTTTCCGTCGTATGTCGTTGCTGGAGATGGTAGGTTAACCGGTTGTGCATCTTTAGTCAAACGGTGCATAATTTTGATTTGTCATGTGTGCAATATGTACCAGAACCAGAGCATCGGACAAGCGAGATTGACGGTGGCGTCGAGCAGGGAGTTTCGAATGAGTTTCGAAATTGTTCTGAAATTAGTTGAAAAAACGGATAGTGGAAATTGGTTGAAATTGGGTTGAATTTGGCAATAATAGAATGACCAACACGGCAGTTGAATAGGCTACCGGTGTTTTGTCGACGTGTGTCCGAGTCACAGGATTCATCGTGGTTGCGGGATGGCCGTAGTTGTGGTCAATAATATTTGAAAGTGTTCGGGTAGTATGATTTGAATTGAGCCAACGAGTTTACATGCGTGTCGTTCCATGTGTTATAGTGTAGTAGTATGTGCATGGACCATATATTCTAGTGTGGTAGTATTTGAATTGTCCACTTTGATCAGTCCATGGCCACAGTAGCTATTACGTGAGAACCTTACCTACGTCTGATAAGCAACGAACTTGACAACTAACCACACGGGTTCATATGTGGCTAAATGACCTTACCATGTAGGCAGAAGATTAGTGTCATGACCACAACCCTTCATACCCTTACCATGTGTTGCCCACTCACGTGTCCCGCGTGGCTATATTATAACATCCTGAAACTCGTTTAATTCATGTCGATGGAAGCATTGACGGTTTAGTTTGCACGCTACCACTTTCATCGTGCACAACGTCCGTAAGGTATACCACAAATGAAATCCGCACCATGCACAAGTAACTATCTATTCGTGTGTTATTATGGTTAGTTATAATTAATCATCGTTTAGGGGGTCATATTACGAATAAATATACATTTGAATATACGGTTATGTTAGTGTTATATAGTTGTTACATTGATGATCATATCAAGCGCGTTAAATATGAATAGTTTCTTAATGGTCGCAGATTGCAGGTGAAGTCCACCGCGGACACCGATGAGCACGGCGAATAGTGGATAGACCAAGCATTCCCCACCCGTATGTCCCCTAAACCACTAATATACATACTCGACCATATGAATCCCGAATAGGGATTCGTCATCAAGAAGTTGGAATTTGGTGGATACTTGAACTTGAGGATGAAATTGCTACTTGGCCAGTTGTGCAAATGGCATCTGGACCACCTAGATCCTGACACCATGGTGCTTGACATGGGGGATGGCCGATGATTTGAAATAACCGAGGAAGATATATTTGTTTTTGTCTGACATTCAGTACTCACATTAACGATATTTGTTTTTGTATGACAGTTGCGTGCATCGAAGATTCGCTCACTCCACATCCACTAATGTTACGACCTATCGATGCACCGAGAAAATGAAGTAAGAGAGAACATATATATACAAGAATGTTGACAGGTGGATGACGTTTGGGACCATCGACCACTGCGCAGAGTGGATATGAGGCAACGCTTAGTTATTGTGGTTTGATGAGTGTTTTCGTGGCCGGATGCCATCAGTAGCTGCGTCTTTTGTTTTTTTTTCCTACTTTTGTCTCTTGCAATGCGTTCGATGTGTAATCCACCAAGACAGTACAGTTAATACCTCGTCCTGCACCTGGCATACATTGTGCGATGTTGCTAATGATAGGCCGCAAGTGCACGGGTGTACGTGTAGCAAGTATCAAGGTCGATCCCACAGGGACTTTGCTAACTACGCACCAAACTAGCCTCCTAGGTGATTGCTAAATCGGTCGGGTTTTAGATTGAGAATAACTAATTCTAGTTCTAGTCACTAAAAAAGGTCAAATAAATCAAATATTCACACAATTCACAAGATGAAATCAATATGAGAAAGACGTTCAGGGGATAAAACCTAAGTCACTTTATGAATCAAACAAGTGGATTGAACATGTATGTCACTAATTTGGTACATTTTAGGGTCGGTAATCGCATAAATTCTTCCGTAGCGAGCTTTTGGAAATGAAACGGATTGCTTAGTAAAATTGATCTCTTGGACTCTTTATTGTGTCAATTTAATCTAAGTTAAAGATCAAATTATCCAATGACCCCTAATCACAAAGTCTTCTATCTCTAGTTCACTTCATAAACCAGTTTAATCCTAAGGGCTCCGATTATCGAATTTCTCCGTTCGGTACTTCATTCAACAATCTAAATCCATGCTAATGGTGATCAAGCAAAAGCAATGACATACAAAATCAAAGGATAAATAAAATGCATTCAAACAAGATAAACAAACTTGTTCAATCCAACAATACTCAATCCATAAGAGAAACTTGAAAGGGATTATCCCCCAAACTGAAAGAAACTACTCACTACTCATGTTCAAAACACAAAACATATCAAAATCTATTCTAGAAAGCATGAAATCTAAAAGAAAGAGAAGTAAACCGAGATGGAAATCATTCCTCGCTTGAATGGTAGTCGGTGGGGACTTTTGCTCCTCCACTTCAATGGATTTCTTGAGAATCGATCTTCAAACTCCAATAAACTCTCAATCTTCAACTATGGATGAATGTGGATGGATTTGTGGAGGAAGGGATGGATGATGGTAGAGATGGAGATGGATGGGGAATGGGAGTGAATGAATGAGGGTGGATGGTGATGAGTAGGAGTCAATGCCAGCAAAAACCACCGGATACATCAATTATATAGCATTAAGAGCAACCGAAACGCCATTTTTGCATTAAACAGGAGCAACACGGGTGATTCCAGGCCAACACGGACCGTGTTAGGGTCAACACGGGTCGTGTTGAATTGACACGGACCGTGTTGGTCACTGGAATCAAATTCTCGACTTTCTGGAGGCTGAAACGACCCGTGTTGGGTCTTTTCACACCCGTGTTGGTATCTGCCGGTATCCAATGTGTTTTTGGGCTTGAGCTTGGGCCTTGGGGGTGGACTTATTCTTCAATTGTGATCCTCTTGGACTCCATACACTTGATTTTAAGCTTGATTTCTTCACTTAAACACCAACTTCCTACAAAATTATACCAAACTCCAACCAAGCATAAAATAGAGAATTCAAGTATAAAAATAATACATTCATATTAATAATTACTCAAATTAGCTCTAAATTACCCAAGATCACATATATATAAAATACACTTATCAAATCCCCCCATGCTTACACCTTGCTTGTCCCTAAGCAAGGCTAATGCTCACAAACAAAAAGGAAAACAATGAAAAGAACGAAAATAGAAAATAAATGGGACAAAATGACTCAAATCAAAAGGAAAAAGTTTCAAGGTAAAATTGAAATTTTATTTACAAATCTCCTCTGGAAAGCATTGATAAGACATTCAATTAATCCAACTTAATCAAGCATAGCCCAAGTATGAACGAAAGTCTATCTACAAGAGAAAATGAAATCATAAAAAGAATTACAAAAGCCATACCTATCAAGATCAAACTAATCACCCTCCTGATCACAAATGAAACAAGCAAGCACACAATAATGGATGAAACTAGGAAATTGAGAGCAACCTCACTTTAGGAAATGTGGAAACACTCCTCTCATGTGTTTGAAAAGTAACATTCAATGAAGGTGCACTCAATACTCATCGCATAACAACACTCTACCATAAGCTTGCAAATAATCTCAATTCTCTACCGCTAAAATGCAAGGTACCAATGATAATCAAGAGGACTTTTAAAAGGGTTGTAATGGGGTTAAGGTTAAGGGTAAGGGGTTGAAATATATTTGGGAAAGTGGAGCTAAAAGCCAAAGCTTGGAGCATAAACCTCACCAAATTTACACAATTAAGAACTCTCACGCCTTATATTCACAATAGAACACCCCAAAATCAAGTAGAAATTGCCTCAACTCAAGGAAAAATAAACTTACACACTTGCTTTTTTTTCATTTTTCTTGTTTTTTCACTCTTTTTTTTTCTTTTCAATTCATAATCAAAGATATATACACTAATAAGGCAAACTTCCAACTCAACCCAAATCAAACTATAATGGGGAACAAACTCAAGATTTTCAACTTCATAACATCCCCAACAAAACCAAACCACGTAATTCACCACAATCAACCCAACTTTCACACTCTAACACTCCAAGCAATGACTTAAGGGTAAGAAATTATATATACGGCCATGGCTAGTTATATAGGTAATCAAAAGAAAGAGTGATACAAGGCTAAAAGAAGGGTTAAAGGCGGATATTCACAAATAAAGGGTGGCTATTTGGCTTAGTAGCTAAAATATATACAAAAGAATGCCTCTATCACATTATCAATGCACAAGCAAAAATGCAGTTTCAAAGAGATACATCATGAGTTCTAGAGAATGAAAGCTATGGATGAGTCACACATGGGAAATATGAGACTAATAAAAATGATTAGTCATTTAAGGCTTTGTGGTCTCACGGGTAAAAGCTCTCAAATAAACCTAGTTCAAATAGATGTATATGCCAAACTCATTCCAAAAGATCATAAAAGGGCAATCAATCATCACTTTCAAAATGCAATGCTCAACTCACTAAGCTTTTACAAACTCTTTTTATGACTTTAATTCACAAATGGGCTACTCAAGATTAAATCTAGTTAAAAGAAAACCTAGACTTTTTCCTCAATTTTTTTAATTTTTCTAATTTTCTGATTTTTTGGAATTTTTTTTCTCAAAATAAAAACTAAAACTAAACTAAATGCAAACCTAGAAAATAAAACAAACTAAAAACTAAGAAAATAAAAGAAAATAAAAATCAAGGATGAATCTAACTAATGCAACTAGGTGGATGCAAATATTAATAAATAAACAAAACCAAAAAAAACTAAGAAAAACAAACAAAAACAAACTCAAGACACTACTACACATTTATACAATTCCCCCCATGCTTGGACAAAGCATTGCCCTCAATGCAAGCACATTCAAATAAATTGAAAAAGGGGAAATAAGGAAAGATCTCACCAGGTTAGGTGCTGGATGCACCTAAACTATCGTCTCTTCAAGAATGGGGCGAATGGAGCATCAGCCGCTCCATCAAGAATTCAAGACTAGGGCCATTACTTCAGATGCCGTCAATGCCCTTAGAAGCTTGTCAAACTCTTCAGCATGCGGTTTACAAGCTAGCAAATAAGAAAGCAACAAAAGAGTTATAGCAGAAAATGTAAGTATCGCTCTCTTAAATAGATCAAAGGCCTTAGAAAATTCAAAAGAATCAAAATAAGTTGTCCACATAAGTTTTCTAGGCAAGTCCTCTAGGTATAAACAATATGGATCAAGAGAAGAATCGTACCCTCTTGTTGTACCTATGGACAAATCAAGAACATTGTTTATCCCCTCAAGCATATCACAAGAATTAACCTTGGCCACATAGCCCACATCAACATGAACACATATGCTCTCTTCAACAAAAGCGGGTTCATTTAGGCACTTAGGGGAATAGGAAGGTGGTGAACAAGGAGTAGAAACATTGAATAAGACATGGGAAGTAGGGAGTACAACATCATCAAATTCTTTGCTTGAAGGATCTAATCCACCCACAACCCCCTCACAAGCCTCTCCATCAATAGTATCAACTGACCCATGAGAAAAATTATCATCATACCTAACATCAAACCCATAAGACTCACTCACCTTAAACCCCGTCGACTGAGAAAAAGGTAAGGATGCATCATGAAATGTAGAGGCACCATCAATAGTGTCTCTGGGTAAGATAGGGTAAGATGGAGCAACAATTTGCAAAGATGCCTCAAACGGGTCAAGTATTTCCTCTAGACTAGCATCTAACTTATCTTGTTGCTCAAGCATTGCCCTCATCAAAACCTCAAGTCTGGCTAAACTAAGGCATGTAGAATCATCATGGTCAAGAGAGCAACATAATTGACAAGGAGACAAACAATGGGGTTGAGTATATAATCTAGCATGAGATGCATAAGGATTAGAGTGAGAGTAACTAGATGCCCAAAAAGAATTCTCAAAATAAAGTGTATCACGTGCAAGCCACTCAAGCAAACTCCAAGCTTCATCAATAGTTCTAGCATAAAATCCAAAATACTCAAATAGAGTACGAGTCTCACTATTCACCCCCTCAACAACAATATCAAGAATATCTGATTTCCCAGGCTGAACACCACATGGAACAGGACAAGCAAGTAATCGCTCAAAATAGCGCCAAAATAACTCCTGCTCAAATTGGGGGAAATAGATAATTGTCATTTTTATGATTTTTTTTTTTGAGAAAAACTATGAAAACGAGAAAAACAAAAAGAAAAATGATCTAGTCAATCTAAGGATATTCGTTCGGTGGCGGCTAGGGACAAAGTCCCCGGCAACGGCGCCAAAAACTTGATAGGCCGCAAGTGCACGGGTGTACGTGTAGCAAGTATCAAGGTCGATCCCACAGGGACTTTGCTAACTACGCACCAAACTAGCCTCCTAGGTGATTGCTAAATCGGTCGGGTTTTAGATTGAGAATAACTAATTCTAGTTCTAGTCACTAAAAAAGGTCAAATAAATCAAATATTCACACAATTCACAAGATGAAATCAATATGAGAAAGACGTTCAGGGGATAAAACCTAAGTCACTTTATGAATCAAACAAGTGGATTGAACATGTATGTCACTAATTTGGTACATTTTAGGGTCGATAATCGCATAAATTCTTTCGTAGCGAGCTTTTGGCAATGAAACGGATTGCTTAGTAAAATTGATCTCTTGGACTCTTTATTGTGTCAATTTTATCTAAGTTAAAGATCAAATTATCCAATGACCCCTAATCACAAAGTCTTCTATCTCTAGTTCACTTCATAAACCAGTTTAATCCTAAGGGCTCCAATTATCGAATTTCTCCGTTCGGTACTTCATTCAACAATCTAAATCCATGCTAATGGTGATCAAGCAAAAGCAATGACATACAAAATCAAAGGATAAATAAAATGCATTCAAACAAGATAAACAAACTTGTTCAATCCAACAATACTCAATCCATAAGAGAAACTTGAAAGGGATTATCCCCCAAACTGAAAGAAACTACTCACTACTCATGTTCAAAACACAAAACATATCAAAATCTATTCTAGAAAGCATGAAATCTAAAAGAAAGAGAAGTAAACCGAGATGGAAATCGTTCCTCGCTTGAATGGTAGTCGGTGGGGACTTTTGCTCCTCCACTTCAATGGATTTCTTGAGAATCGATCTTCAAACTCCAATAAACTCTCAATCTTCAACTATGGATGAATGTGGATGGATTTGTGGAGGAAGGGATGGATGATGGTAGAGATGGAGATGGATGGTGAATGGGAGTGAATGAATGAAGGTGGATGGTGATGAGTAGGAGTCAATGCCAGCAAAAACCACCGGATACATCAATTATATAGCATTAAGAGCAACCGAAACGCCATTTTTGCATTAAACAGGAGCAACACGGGTGATTCCAGGCCAACACGGACCGTGTTAGGGTCAACACGGGTCGTGTTGAATTGACACGGACCGTGTTGGTCACTGGAATCAAATTCTCGACTTTCTGGAGGCTGAAACGACCCGTGTTGGGTCTTTTCACACCCGTGTTGGTATCTGCCGGTATCCAATGTGTTTTTGGGCTTGAGCTTGGGCCTTGGGGGTGGACTTATTCTTCAATTGTGATCCTCTTGGACTCCATACACTTGATTTTAAGCTTGATTTCTTCACTTAAACACCAACTTCCTACAAAATTATACCAAACTCCAACCAAGCATAAAATAGAGAATTCAAGTATAAAAATAATACATTCATATTAATAATTACTCAAATTAGCTCTAAATTACCCAAGATCACATATATATAAAATACACTTATCAGCTAACCTTTTGCGTTAATTGTGTTGGACGGGTGTAACTGTCGATTAAAACCTTCCAGATTTGTCGAACACTGTGGTCATGATCACATTTTATTGTGACCACTAACGAATGGTGCATGTAATGCAAAAAAAATGCAATTTTTGATATATCAGATCTCATTGTTCTATCATCTGTTGCCGGATTCAAATCATAATATGCAAGTGTAATCTATACCGTGACCACATGTCATCAACTGTGGTCTTATGCTAAATAACCCAAGTATAATATATGCGATGACCACATGTCATCGACCGTGGTCTTATATTAAACATTGTCACTAAAAGTGTGTACTTTACTCATAAAGTGCAAGTATAATACATGCGATGACCACAGGTCATCGACCGTGGTCTTATTTAATCATAAAATACAAGTACCACTTTTTGTCGATTGTGATCTTATATTAAACATTGTCACTAAAAGTGTATATTTATTTATTTAATCATAAAATGCAAGTATAATATATGCGATGGCCACGTTTCATCGACTATGGTCTTATATTAAACATTGTCACTTAAAGTGTGTATTCTGATACCATCTTATGTCCACAGTACGTATATGAATCAAGTTGTTGTTTGTCGATGTGCTCACGAACTTGTTTATTGTGTTTATTAATCATCTGGATTGTGTGGCGGTGGAACGCGGACATACATTTTGTGGCCAGAAGACCACAGTTATCAGTAACGTGGCCACACCACAAAAACACTTGCTATCTACCGTGGTCTTGCATAGCAGATGTGGTCCACAATGGTGTTTTTACATTGTATATGTGGTCATGGACGTACACGACGACATCATTTAAAAGGTTGACTTAGTACGGGCGCTTGACAGCCAAATTGAGGCAATGTATGCATGTATAAGACGTGCTAGTATAAGTATGTATGATCCCGCCAATAACAGTCATAGGTTTGTTGACATGTGAAGCATCCGACTTACATTATGCGTGGTTTTATATTTTTTATAGTTTCTCAGTTGGGCAATGTGTACGAGTGGACTAATAATATACGTTTGTTTGTCGACCGATATGGTCATGACCACGGTGTACTAGATCACGTTCTATCCCCATAAGATCACAATTATCAGTCAGATGGCCACATTCACCAAAAAGCACGTACTAACCATCGAAGTCTTGCATGGCTTAAGAGGCCAACAATGGTCTATTTTGCATGGCATACATAAACATTGACAAAAAAAATGGAATTGCAGACACCGTCCTAACAGAGTAACAGACTGATGCCATTCTCAAAATGCATTTAATAAGGCAATGACACACAATCATTCGTTATTATACCTAGTATGTAAAACTTGTATCACATGTAAGTTCTTGCAAGCACACAACGTAATTTAAGATCATCAGCTTTTGAGAAAAAAACTCAACCGACGTATAATTTAACAAAAACACCAAATGTTGTGCACAGCCCCCCGGGGGGATAGAGAACACCGAATATCACTGGAACCTCTCATGGTAGTTTCTGCTATCGTGGTTTCCAATTTGCTAACAAAAATTGCATCTCCGGCGTAACCTTATGCTGGACCGCAACCTCGACATCGCTCTTATTTCTTTTCGCACGCCCCTTAGGCTTCGACGCAGGTGGTGGTTTTGTTGTAGCCTCGCTCGGGACTGGCACGCCGAAAAAATGTTCAACGTTAGGCTGCTGGCGAAAAAATGTTTAACCACACATGATACCTTGCAAATAAAAAAATGGACACCCGTATGTTGTGCCGTGCGTATTTGGGTCGTATACGACCTGCTTGATCTTGTTCGACTTCAAGTCATGCACCTCATACGTGACGCACCCTCCAGCATGCAATGTATTGGGCCTCGTTGTTCCACTTCATACAAGGCAAGCTTTAGGCTCTCTTGGAACACGTAGAAGTTGGTGCGCATGTACACCTACCTGGCGTGGTCCTTTGCAGTGTGAGTTCCGCTCCGTACGCTGAATCCGGCAGTAGAACGCTTTGGCGCCGCTCAATGACCCGAACCACATCCATTGTTGTGGGACAATATTTTGGTCGTCGCATTTTGGCCAGTGTATCGTTACACTAGACCCATCGCCATCGGAGACAAGCGGCGACGATACATAAATTGGTGCGCTCCCACTTGCGCTACTGCATTGCAACAAAGGGTGGGGGATCAAAGGTCAGCAAAGGGCATGAATATGACATGTAACACAACTGCTTTTTATTTTGATAGGCCAACAGACACTCGTTGTCTGACACGAATGAATAACCAATGACCACAACACACCCACATGTGGACATATACCCATCAATTCATTTATGTCACATTGATGCCATTCCCTGTTACCCTACCATCAGTTTGTGTCAACCCACCCATATCCATTGATGCCAAACGATATACACTAATGTGGACTGATTGGCAGAGTCCACCAATCGCACGTCATCACCAATGATTGGCGATTTCATCAATGGTGGTCGCGTTAATGTCATAAGAATATGTTAATGCACGTCCATTTAAACAACTACGACCCCCCAATATATTTGTCCCTTGCGCATCACCCAACCTGACCGAGTTGAGCTGACCACAAACATAACAACTGTGGTCAAACGGGTATTAGTCACAAAAGGCATACATGCATGACTGTTGTGGTCAAGTGTGTGTCAATAACATATGGTACTAATCATATCCATCACGTTCAAACCCCTTCGCATAATACGATGGCATCTGTATGCAAAGTCTTCGCCAAATACTTCCCATACCCGAAACAACCAGAAGTGTATCCATGTATCGAATTCACTCGGTACTGTCACCATCACATATTTCCATGCCTTTCAACATCGTCCCCCACCCATCAACCACCGCCCCCTCGCACTGCACTAACTGGTCGTCTGAAACTTTACGTAGAACCAAAAAGAAAATTAAAATTGAACATACTTACCTATCGTCCGCCATTGATAAGATAAGAACTGGGATGTATGTTGTGTGATATCCACCGATCAGTCGCTGTTTATGATTCCGAGCACTGATCGTCGTTGGCCTCTTTGTGTTTTCCCCAGTTAAAATTCAATAGTCCCCAACGTGATCTTCTAATTTTGGCAAATATTCTTCTTAATTTGCAGAATTAAACTACCGCTATTTTCATAGGACTATAACAGATTCTCAACTATTTTCTTTTTCTTTTTTTTTTTTTTTTACAAAACCACTAGTTGTTTTGACTATATATATGTGGTTTCTAGTTTTAAGTGGCACATGTGTGAGATTTTAATCTCAGCCATTAGATCTGAATAGGATGGCCATGATTCTCTCTTCCTACCTTTCTACCTAAAGTTCCTTCCTACTGGATCCGTTTCCATATATATATATATATATATATATATATATATATATATATATATATATATATATGTAAAACCCCGAAAAATTTGAATACGTTGACCGTCACGTTGTTAGTAATTAAGTTTGACTCCGTTAAGTATTGAGAGTTTACCGACGATTATTTCTACTACCACTTATGAAGAAACTCAAGCCCAGATTGAGGACCTCATCGCAGCAAGCTCCGAGGACCTCCAGCTCCATCGCCAGCATTAAAGATTTCGTTTGAAAGATTGACAAAATTAATTTAGGGAAGTATCCACTAAAACTCTAATAATATTCTCTCCTACTCTTTCTGATTTGATGTAATAACGATTGTTTCCTTGATTCCAGGAACTCAATCTATGGAAAGCAAATCAAGGATATCATATTTGTATGGAAGATTGAGAAGATAACTCACAAGAAGGAAACTATCCCCACCAAGATCAAGGAGCCGTTGCTGCATCAATATATATACCAATCGAAGACCTCTCTTAAGGTTTGGATTTCCAAGCAAGCAAATTTGAGTAGGAACTTTGTGTGAGAAAGTTCTGAGTGTAGGAATATTGTGTTAATATTCTGAGTGTAGCCACAATTGTAAGTGGTGAGTTTGTGTGTAACCAGTGAGGACACTGGTGAGGACCTCTAGGGTCGAGTAATTGAAGTGAGGAAGAAGCCTCACGTTGAAATCATTTTCTCTGTCTGTAACTGCCTCTTCTGTGAGGCCTCAAGCACAGAAGACGTCTGCAAGGTCTTCTGTCCCAGTAAGCTATTTGAGGACCTCACGGTCTTCACCTAAGCTGAGTTGTAACCTCCTCTATTCTAAGCACTTTTGTTTGAATAATAAAGAAGTATCTTTCATTTTATAAAAGTGCTATTAACCTTGTTGTGTTGTTAAAAAGTGCAGAATTTCCTATATAACCCTATTCACCCCCCCTTCTAGGGTTACTTCAATTGGTATCAGAGCAGGTCCACAGATGTAAAGAGTCTAACAACTCGTGGTAAAGATCATGGCCGGCCTCAACACAACTCCTCAAGGACGCTCATGGACAAGAGCTCCACTCCTCACTGGTGAAAATTATAGAACGTGGAAGAGGCAGATGGAAATATTCCTTAGAGATCAGGATGAGGACCTCTGGGTCATAGTCACTGAAGGAAATTTCCCCACTCCCACAAATAAGAACATTGCAAACTAGGATGTCCCAAAAGAAAGATCTGAAATGACAGCTGAAGAGCTCAAAACTTTGGGAAAAAATATTCGTGCTCTAAATTTGCTATATTGCAGTTTAAATTCAAATGACTTCGAACGTGTTTCTAACTGTGAAAATGCCAAAGAGGTTTGGGACTATTTGGTCACCTCATACGAAGGCACAATCCAAGTTAAGGACATCAAGTTGGACATTCTCATCCAGAAGTATGAGGTGTTCAAAATGGAAGAAAATGAGACTATTGAAGAGATGTTCAAAAGATTCAGCAACATCACCAACCACCTCATATCTCTGGGAAAAACCTACCCAAATGAGGAACAAGTCAGAAAGGTCATCTGATGCCTGCCTAGAAGAAAATGGGGTCCAAAAGTCACAGCCATTCAAGAAGCTCAAGATCTCAAGGCCCTCAAACTGGAGGAACTCATTGGAAAACTATTGGCCTATGAGATCCAATTCAATGACCTCTCAGAACCCAAGGAAATTGCCCTCGAGGCAGTATGTAAATCTGACAGTGAGTCAGATGATGATTAGGAGGAAGATACAATGGCAATGATGGCTAGAGGGTTCAGAAGATTATACAAGAAAAATCCAACCTTTCGAGGATACATCAAGGATGAACAAAACAGAAAAGCAACCTCAAAAGGTAAGTCTTCATTAAGAAAAGATGCTGACCCATTTACTTGTTTTGTTTGTGGTAGCTCAAAACACCTTATGAAGGACTGCCCTCACGCCAGAAGAAACAAAGACAAGAGAAACAGTCGACCTTAACGGCATAACCATGAGGCAATTATGGCAACATGGAGTGATAGTGATTCCAGTGAAAGCCACAGTGAGGTAGAAGAAATAACAAATGTATGTCTGATGGCAAACACAAGTGAGGATCAAGATCCAACCTCATCTCGTGACGAGGTAAACATTGATGACCTCCTTAATCTTTCACCATTACATCTTGCTCATAAGTGTATGCATCTTTTTAAATACTCTAAGTCCTTGATAGAAAGGATCAAGCACCTTATCAACCATGTTCAAAGTCTCAGTGAGGCCATAGAAAGCCTGAACTGTCAAAATGACCTCCTGTTCACAGAAAGCAATAGACTGTCTCTTGAGGTCAAAGACTGCTATAAAACCATCACTCAATTATCCAATGAGGCAGTCACTAATTCACATCCTTACCAAAGCAAACCAGTATCCACAACCCCCTCTTCTCAACCTCGGACCAAAATTCCTACAAATCATCCTCCCAGAGGACCTCTCCTTCCCACACCCAATACACCACCTCTCAAAAACTATTGGTCCAAAAGTCCTCCTTTCCATACCAACAAAGGACCTCTCCTTCCTATCCCAAACATTCCGCCTCTCAGAGAAAATCATCATAGAGGACCTCCTACAGAAAATAAAATAAGGACCTCATCAAACCCCCTATCTAAAGGAACTAGACCTCCGTGCATTACTAAAATTTGGGTCCAAAAGACCTCATTGCAATAATCTCATCCTTGGTCAGAGACCATGAAAGGTATAGTGTCTTCTATTATAGGTATGCCTCAAACATAGAGATCCAACCAAACTCTTCAAACTGAAAATCAACAAGAATGCAAGAGTGACCTTAAGAGACAAAATCCAAGACAAGATCCTAGACATTGGGAAGGTCTTGAAACAACACCACCCACACCATTTGAGGGGGAGTCGTCTACTATGAGGACCTCAACCTATGCACAAGCTGTCAAATTGAGGGGGATTCCTATCATCCATCCTCCCTACATGTGGTCTCTCTCCTCCTCCCAGGTTCGTCAACTCACTACATGCCCGGAACTCTGATGTCCTCATCAGTATGGCGTCTCGGGCACCTCAAAATTTAATCAAGGCCTGATCAAGGTATCCTCATAATTTCTTTTCCTCCTATCCCTCCTTCTCCCTCTCTCTTCCTCTACTTATTTTGGCTATACAATTTAGTACTTGTACTCTCGTGTTTCCTATCAGTCTGAAAGACAAAAAGGGGGAGATATCCTTGGTCTATAAGCGAAACAATATGGTGAACTGTTGCTTACTACTATATGATACTCTATTACAAGAATGTACTATTGCATCTACTGCCTATACTTGTTGTACTTTGAGAATGCATAGGAGTTCTCTGGAATTTTGTCTTTCAAACAAAAAAGGGGGAGATTGAAGAAACTCAAGCCCAGATTGAGGACCTCATCGCAGCAAGCTCCGAGGACCTCTAGCTCCAGCGCCAACATTAAAGATTTTGTTTGAAAGATTGACAAAATTAATTTAGGGAAGTATCCACTAAAACCCTAAATAATATTCTCTCCTACTCTTTCTGATTTGATGTAATAACGATTGTATGGAAGATTGAGAAGATAACTCACAAGAATGAAACTATCCCCACCAAGGTCAAGGAGCCGTTCCTGCATCAATATATATACCAATCGAAGACCTCTCTTAAGGTGTGGATTTCCAAGCAAGCAAATTTGAGTAGGAACTTTGTGTGAGAAAGTTTTGAGTGTAGGAATATTGTGTTAATATTCTGAGTGTAGCCACAATTGTAAGTGGTGAGTTTGTGTGTAACCAGTGAGGACACTGGTGAGGACCTCTAGGGTCAAGTAATTGAAGTGAGGAAGAAGCCTCACGTTGAAATCATTTTCTCTGTCTGTAACTGCCTCTTCTGTGAGGCGTCAAGCACAGAAGACGTCTGCAAGGTCTTCTGTCCCAGTAAGCTATTTGAGGACCTCACGGTCTTCATCTAAGCTGAGTTGTAACCTCCTCTATTCTAAGCACTTTTGTTTGAATAATAAAGAAGTATCTTTCATTTTATAAAAGTGTTATTAACCTTGTTGTATTGTTAAAAAGTGCAGAATTTCCTATATAACCCTATTCACCCCCCCTCTAGGGTTACTTCAACTTAAGCTTGTAGGACCGCTGAGGGACTCACAAAGATATTTGAGTAATTTTCTATGTGCATGGGAGTAGGGGTAAAATTTGTAATTTATTGTGCTTAATATTGTATGATTTTACGTATTTTTATTTTTAAGTATTTTTGATTGTATGTGTTTCTTTTTTATTATTTACAAGGTTATAATTATTTTAGAAATTCAAAATTTAATTATGTTCATATTACTATTATTAGCAGCTTATGAATTAGTAATTTTAATTATTACTTGTTTTAGTTTTTCTCTTTTAGTATAAAATCTTAAGTGTTCTCCCCTCAAAACCCTAATAGAAACCCTAGCCTCCCTTCTCCCTCTTCAATCTGCCACCCTGCTGCTGCCGGCACCCAGACATCGCACCGTCGGTAACCGCCCCAACCATCGCAAGCAACCATCACGACCTTTTCCCCTCCCCCTCTCCCTGTCGCTCGATCTCTCTCTCTCCCCCTCTGTCCCTCTCTCTTCCTCTTTTTCTTGCACCTGCTGCCGCGTGCACCGCCGCCCAGCCACCGTCGCTGAAGTCGTCGCTGCCTTAGGTCGCCAGAAACCGCCACCAACAGTGCCGGCCTATACCCACGAAGGAGCAACGAACAGGACCTAAAGTTGTGTTCGACCACCATCCATCGCGACTCCAGGCTGTTGCCGATGCCCCCGACCATCACCTGCCCTCCGCGCCGACGTCACTCGCCGGAAACTACTGTCAACCCAACCTAGCCACCCTTATTGTTTATATAAACCCTAATTCTACCCTTTTGTTTGTATTTTGTTTTATTGTTATCATTAACAATATTAAGTATATGATTTCATGTAATCTGATTTTACTGTGTGTAAATTTTATGTTTATAACTTCTAATTGTAAAACTAAGTGTCTAATTGTTGTTTTTTTATTATTAATGTTTGCTAATATCATGTACACTGTGTAATTTATGTAAATCATGTTTAAGGATATTGTTAGTATTTATTTTATTGCATGAATTAGGGTAGTTTGATATGTAGATCTGATTTCATTGTTTATAATTAATTATTATGCATATTGTGGTTATTCATAATTTTAAAGTATATTTTATGCATATTATTCATAATTGTAAAGTATAGTTTATTTGTGTTTTAATTAAAGTATTAATTTATATTAGTTACTATATTATAGTTCTTAAAAGGAGGTTTCAAGATCTTCTCTACTTCTTTTAAAACTTTAATTGTATATTACTTTTATTAAAATTTCAAAATTTATGTAATTATATTATTATTATTATTATTATGTGATAAGTACGTGTTTATATTATTACTACAGTTCTATCGGGTTTTCTTTATGTAACATTTTGTTGTAATTTCCAAAAGAGCATTCTAAAGCTCCTCCTATTATTATTATAAATTTTATCATGTGTTATGTTTAGTAAATTTCAAATTTTATGTATTTGTATCATTTTATATTACCAGTACATGCTTATGTGATTCTTATGTGATTATCGGGTTTTCTTTACGTAAAATGGTTTGATTTTGGTTTATATGTGGTGATATTTAGACCTTGTTTGTGTTGTGACATTTTTATGGAGCTTTCATGTCAAAAGTTTATATAGTTTATTTTGGTTATTATTGTGAGTTTTAGGTTTATGTGTTTAATTGAAAATTTATATGTTTATTTGTGAAATTTGTGTAATTGGTTTGGTAGGGTTGACCTTGCTAGTGTTAAGAGGGTCAAAGGATGTGGTTCATATATATTATTACTTGAATGATGGGAACCTTATAATGTTCCTAGGGCGGGGTGAGGTAGAATGTAGTGAGTACTAACTTCGAGAGACGTTATTAATTATAGAATTATTCTATTTATAGGCACGAATTAGACTGCGTCGCTTTAGTGAGCTCAAGTGTGTTCGTTGAAGTGAAGTGAAGTGAAGTGAAGTGAAGTGAAGAAATTCAGGTAATGTATATGTCCTAAATCCCGCTGGGGTGCACTTTAATTGTTTTGTTGATTTTTAAGTTATTTGGCGATTTGCATCTCAAGGGGGTTTTATGGTAAAATTGACTGTCTATTTTGGATGTCCAGTTATGTTTTGAGTTGATGAAATGCGGACAGTCTTTTATATATGTATGTGATTTTACAATGGTTTTGGAAATCGGGATTGGACTGTTTGAGTTGGAAAGGTGTGTTATTAAACCGGACTAATAATTCAAATAAGACGTAAATGCGGGTTCGGGCAACGTCCCGAAGACCAGGATATATTCCTGCAGGGAGGTTGTCAAGAGATCAGGGGATGCCCTGATATGGTTGTGTGTTGGGGCAATGTCCCATAGACCAGGATCTGTTCCTACAGGGAGGTTGTCAAGAGATCAGGGATGCCTTATAAGTGCTACTTCCCCGAGGTTAGTTATATGCACGTGTGTGAAATGGATGGACATCCGTATGTTTGAGATTGTGATTGATTGTGATTGATATTGAGATTGAGTTATGATTATAGCGAACGGGTATATACCCAATGCATAAATGGTGCATAAATGGCGCATACTGATTCACTAGCCACACTACCGCGCGAGGTGCGGGTACGAACCAGGAGCTTGCCATGCATAAGAACCCAGATAATAAAACGGTTACTAGGGGTGGCAAGAAAATTCCAAAGAGTTGTTCTCTAGTTAGGCTTCTTTTTGTAGCTGAGAATCCAACTATAACCACGTGTGACTCTGTAGTGCCCATCTTGTGTTGTGCTCCAAATCGATCTCTTTCCCAAGAAGCAACCTCACTTAATATCATCCTTGACTTCACATAGATACATTAAGTAGGTGAATGAATCATATGGGGGTGCGTAGGTCCCCCATTAAGCACCTTTGATGTATCTTAAGTGAACCCATTTTATCCATAGGACCTCCTTGTTGTTATGGATATCCCACACCAATTTGGTAATGCAAGCTTTGTTCCAAGGCTCTATGTTGCGGATACCTAGCCCTCCATATGCCTTGGGCAGGCAGGCTATGTCCCAGGCCAAGCGGGGGCCTCGAGTAGTCACCTTTTGCGCTCCAAAGAAAATTCCTACAATATTTGTTGATTTGATCCAAGGTCGCCTAGGGTATGATGAAGATACGAGCCCAGAACCATATGTACCAATTAGGACTGAGTTTATTAAAGTTACCTACCCCGCATAGGAGATGTTTCTTGAAGCCCAAGTCTTTATCCTCAATATCATCTAGTTGATAAGGAGCATGCATTCATTTTTTAAAAGGTTGCTTGAAGATATAGGAATTCCAAGATATTTGAATGGGAGGGATCCCATCTCAAAACTCGTGTATCTTTGTAGAGCGGCAACATCTTCTTGACTCATCCTTCCCCCCCCCCCCCCCCAACAATAACCTCTGAATTGAGCTTATTTACCTTAAGCCTAGTGACTTTCGAAAAATGCTCAAAAGATGCCATAAGTGTCTAGATGGACTTTTTATTTGTCGAGGTGAACATTATGAAGTCGTCTGCAAACATCAAGTGTATCAGGCGGAGCTTTTTCCGATTGGGATGGTATTTGTAAGTTGCTGCAACATGGAATTTAATTGACCTGGAGAGATATTCTATTATGATGACTAACAATAATGGGAAGATGGGCTCCCCTTGGTGCATTCCACAACCACCCTGAAAGCGGGTCAAGGTTAAACCATTCATGGTGATAGAGAAAGCCGTGGTGGAGACACAGCTCATTGTACACTTCACCATCTAGTTAGGGAATTTTAAATCCGTCATAGCTTCTTCAATGAATTCCCAATGAACAAAGTAAAAGGCTTTCCGCAGATGGATCTTCATTATGCATCGAAAGGATATGGAACGTCGCGTGTATCCACAAGCAATTTCCTGGCATAAAAGTACATTGTGCAATAGCTCTCAGCCAGGCACAGAGGCGCATTGGCTGAGATTTATAATATAAAGGAGTATCTCCTTAATCTTATTTGCAAGGATTTTAGAGATACATTTGTAGAATGTATTACAACAAGAAATAGGTCGGAAGTCAGCAAGTGCAGTAGGATTTTGTACCTTGGGAATGACCAAGAGATTGGTGTTGTTGACCTCCTTAGGGATCTTACCCTTAGAGAAAACTTCTTAAGCTACATCCACAACTAGACCTCCAATTTTTCCCAAACTTGCCTTGAAAAACCCACTAGTGTATCCAACCGGTCCAGAAGTTTTCGAATTAGGAATGGAGAACATTGCTTCTTTGATCTCCTTGGGCGTAACAGGTCTGCTAATGTGAGGTTGTGCTTCAATAGGTATACTTGCTCCCTAGGCAAAAATATCTAGTCGCACTTGTGTTCTAGTATTGTGTTGTACCCCCAGTAGTTGAGCATAAGACTACCTCATTGCAACATTGGCTTTTTTGAAACCAACAACCTCATTGCCATCAACATCTTCAAGTTTGTATATGTATAATTGGCCTCGACGTTGTCTCATCTTATTAAAGAAGAGCTTCGAGCAAGAATCATCCATATTGGACCAGTTCATCATGCTCTGCTGACATTTGAGAAGATGAGTTGAGTGCAAAATGTTGTGATAAGTCTCTTGAGCCTCTCTTTCCTTGTCAATAAGATCATGGTTCATGGGGTTTTGCATGTGCATTCCTTGGATTTCCTCCAGCTTCTGCCTTATCTTGGTTTCTTGCCCATGAATGAAAGTGATCCCTATGCAGCTTGCTCAGATCCTTTGTAGTGAGGAGAGAAATTTGGTCAGATGAAACATATTCTAACCAGGCAAGAGATTTTGAAGGGAATTATCAACAGTATGCTCAAAATTAGGGATGTGAATCCATATATCATAATATCTAAAGGAGTATTTTGGCTTGGATTCAACAAGGAAAGAAATTATGATTGATGTATGATCAGAAAGACCCACTACCTTGTACTCAATTTTGATAAAACCATCAAGGTTGTACCAGTGTATGTTCACTAGTAGTTTGTCTAGTTTCAGTTGACATGTGAATTAGTCCAGGTGTAATATGCACCTGTGTATTGTGGTTCAGAGAGCTCACAATCCATTAAGCATTGATGGAAGGGTGTTGTCGTAAATGCTTCAACTTCTGCCCCTCTGATCATGTATGTTGCATATGAAATAACATTGAAATCCCCTTGCACACCCAAGGACCATGTATACCTTATGCAATTTGTCGTAAATCTTCCCATAAAACTAGTCTTTCTGTTGCATTGTTGCAGCCATAAATCCAGGTTATGTGAAAAGTATTACTACTATTCAGCATCGAGATTCTCGTGTGAATAAGTTGGTCAGATGATCGCAAGACATCCAATGAAAACATACTCGAATTCTAAGCCAGTAGAATTCTCACCTAAGCACAGTAAAGGCCATTTGTAACATACTCCCAATTGTTGAATACTCTCTAGCAAATACCATCTATGTTTGCATTTTAAATCATGGTTTCATAAAGGGTGACCATTCCTACCCTCTATAAGTGCAAGAAGATCTGCAAATCTTCTTGCTTTTTTAGACTATTGAGTTCATGAATGTTCTAGCCGAGGAGACTCGTCATAGGCATCAGTATTATTGTGTTGGTCATTTTCATGATTTTCTGTTTCCTCTAAAGCAGCAAAAGCATTTGAGGTAGGTGGAGGATCATGCTTCGGGGATGATTGAGATGATGGGGGAGAGATCCTTCTAGTTGCAATCTTGGAGGGCTAAATGAAGCCACGTTCATCCACTTGCCTGACATTTTTCCTTGTCTTGTTATGATCTTCTTGAGATTTCTTTGGAACCAAAACTTGCTTAATATCTTGCTTTTCGACAAGCATCTAGATCATACACATACATTCTACAGTGCGAACAGTAAATAGGCTTTTAGTGAAATGTGATGTGTTGTCTCATCAAATTATCATTCTCATCTAGATAGTTAATATGATCGAGAAAAGGAGCTTTTCAAGGGGTGTCCACCAAAACTCGGGTATAACTCAGCATATTCCTATCCTTTGTGCACTTATTAGTTTTTATCGTGATTTCGATCATGCTAGTGATCTTACTAAGAGAACACTCCATAATTTAGCCGACAAATCAGGCAAGTTAACCCATATGAAAAGAGATATTAACTCTTCAAGAGTCATATCCAACCTATCATTCAATGGTTTTACAACAAATAGCTTCTTGCCAAAGTAGTGGATGATCTATTTAACTGTTGTATCCTTACCCCTCTATGGTTTTGAAACGCATAAGAAAGATTCTTTTTTTAACCAATAAGATAATGTCTACTCTAAGATCTCTCGAAATTCATCTGATAAAGCCATTCACGATCTCATAAGGTAGATTAGCCCCTAGCACACAACATATCACAACATCCTTCCAATATTCTATGTCTCAATGATATCTTGCTTATTTTATAGTGTTTAGTAGGTCTTTAACTTGTATATTTTGACCAATTATGTACTTAAATACTGCTTTTTCATATTGAATTCTGTGATTCCTTCACTTGGTTTTAGAGATTGGTATATTTTGCAAGGTTAAAGGAAAATCCTCTTAAAAGCAAGGAAAATGAAGAGGAAAAAGAAGAAAAGTGAAGAAAGGAATAAAAAAGAATGAAGAGAAGAAGAAAGAGTAAGAGACGACCCGCAATTCAGACGACCCAACCCAACTCAAGTCGACAAGGCCAGGCACAACCAGCGTTCACAACCAGCGTCTGGTGAGGCGCTGCCAGCGCCACTGGCAGAGACGATCAATTTAATGCAAATTGGAGGACGATGCTAGGGGGGATTCGAGCACCATCAACACTTTTTCCTTGGACTCCAAGGCGAGAACCTAGACGCGACCAGCGTCTCCAAGCGCGTTGTCAGTGCCTCATGACCTAAACCTAGCGTATAAAAGAAAATCCAGGCGACCGTCTCAAGGATTTTATTTTTCCCGCATAATTTCAGTTCAGTTTTTAGAGAGAGAAACTTTAGATAGATTTTGGCAGTATTCTTGAGAGTAACTAAAGAGGAGGAGGAGATCGAATCGAGTGACACAAAGAGATTGAATTCGAAGCTTTGGATACTTGGTTAATTTCCCATATCCATTATGTTTTGTTATTTGAATTACGTTGTTATTTCGCTAGTTTTTATTATCATGAGTAGCTAGATTTCTTTGTTTAGGGGATAAACTCTGTTTCTTGACTAATTATTGACGTGATTTCAATCTGAGGTTTAATACAATAGTTTAATCTTCGTGTTTCGTATGTCATAGTAATTGATTGATCACCTTTTACTTGGTTTAGATTCTTGATATCAAATCGAAATATTGTTATTTTGAATTGTATAAACGAAGATTGAATGGGCGTAGAACACAGTTAGAAATAATGGGTTCATGCTTAGGGTCGTGTTATAATTTGTGCTTATCTTTCATTGAATTAAATAGCCATGAGAATAGTGTTTAGTTTAATCACTGCAACTCACCTGGATTGAAAGATTGTTGTGATAGACCTTAGAACGATTATGAACCCCGGCGCTACTAATACTACCTTACACTGGAATTAGTCATAATCGATTGATTAACTAGAGTGGACTCTCCTAGACTCCCTTAATTATCTGTTAGAATCCTTAAGATTTATCACTTTTCTGATTATTTGTTGCAAACACATAACACCTTGGACGACCTAGTATCCTTTGTAGTGAAATAGTTTAATGCGTAGTCTAAACAAGTCCCTGAGAGAATGACCTTAATACACTATATTGTACATCGTGCACTTGTGGTGTATCACATTGCTTTATCACCATCTCAGTCTTCGTGAGAGATGAGAGCCACGCAAATGTGCGCAAGGACGACATCTTTGTCCTCTATAACGTCGTCAAAGAAAAACGAGTCAACACTAGCTCATGTATCCTTCACCAGCTACCGGAGACGAGTAGCTCACATTGCCAGTTCACCATCGGCATGGGCCATATCATATGTTACTTCCTCGAGTGAGTCGAGTTTGGCTCTTATCTCTGGAAGTTCAATGCCTACTTCGTCCCTGTCCGCTTGACGACGTCTGCCTAATCAAATTGCATATCATAGAGCCACACAGATGACATATGCAATATCTCTATGGCATGGACCCAAACAACATCGTGGGCACACTCTTCATCGATCGCTTAGAGCGCCTCATTGATATCTCGCAGTACGAGATTTGTCTTGCTTCTAAAATTTTGGAACCTCGAGGATCATTGGAACGATTGTGTATGAAGAGCTGGGGGAGTAAGGTGAAGTTGGGTCGGCCCAAGAAGAAGAGCACCTAAGAGAAGAAGAGCAAGAAGGAGACGAAGAAGATTATAGGGAAGGAGAAGAGTATGGGGAAGGACAATACGGAGAGGAGCCATGGGAATACCACGAGTTTTGCCAGGAACTCAACGAGGTTCACTATAACCTCGATAGCCTCTCCTTGGAGATTAACCAGAACTAGACGATGATCCAAGGGATCTAATCCATCTTGGAGACTCAAGGTTCGGCTTTCACGAATATGCAGCGCTCTCTCTGCCAATAAGTCGATCACTCCTACTATCAGAGTCAGCCACTTATGGATATGGCCTACCACTTTTACTCACAGAGAGGCCGCCAACCGAAACCACCCGGGTGGCACCATCCGACTTACCGGCACCACCACCCCTTCCCCCCCTCCTCGGGGGCACATGTTATTGATTGTGAGTTTTCCCGCCCCCTCCCATTGCTTTATAGTTGATATGTACATTTATTTGCATCGCATGCCAGGAGGGTGCTCGTATAGGTCGGGTCATGTTTGTTGGTTTGGTTTAATTCCCTAAGGGTGTTATCGTCCCCTCATCCCCATCATGTTCACAATTGATCATTTCATATGTCTTAGGCGGTCGTGGTTAGATGTTTAGTGCATTAGGTGGAACTTCACCCCATATTCCCTCCTTAGCAACATCGATATAAGGATCGGGGTTCATAATAGATCATGTACTTGTAAATATCTTTCCTTCTTTTAGTTTTGCAGCTTGTTCTTCCCATTTTAGTTTCATTTCTGCATTTAGCTTAGTACCATCCATTATGCATTTTAGTTTCTTTTATAAGCTTTTATATCTTCATGCTCTTAATAATCCGGCGAAACCGAAAAGGGTTGGTGTGAGTAGGAGGCACTCACACCCCTTACGTACTTCATATACGTATGGAGCAAACCTTAGTTGGGAGGGTAAACCCTTTTCAGAGGGTCATTCGAATTCCTAAAAAACCTGGCACGAAATCAAAGAAAAAGAAAAAGAAAAGATAAAACATGTGCTTGAAAGTTGGTTCACCAACATGGTTGACGTGGGTGGTTTGCAGCCCCTCGTCCCTTAAGTACGTTGTTTATGTATGGAGAGTACAAAGATGGGATAGTAAACCCCTAACGGATTGCATTGTGTCTCGAAACATGCCAACGAGAAAAAAACATGAATAAATAAAGGGCAAAACCTCCCCCTATATAACCTGCGACCCTCACCAAGCCAAGGAGACACTAAATAGGGCGCGGGTGATGTATATTGAGTTGATAGTTAATAAAAATGAGCATAAATGTATGAATAGTCGAGACTCGACCACCTTGCCCTAACCTGACTGAAAATAGACTAGAGACACTTGTACTTACGCACATGGAACCCGTTGAGCGGTGTCCAAGTGGAAAATCTGAAAGATTGGTCTCACTCGGGTCTAGTGTCTTGGCGTGTACATATTAACTGATTTTGGTTAATCAATATCGTTGTTTCAGTGGCTTTAAAATAACTGCAATCATGAGTTCTTCCTTCCCTTTGTAAAAAGTTTTGATTTTCACTTCCTTTCCTCCTTTTCCATTTCTTTCTTTCAGCTTTTGTGGGTATAGCTTCTATATACCCTCACGAGACCACACTCGCCCAACCGAGTTGTCGGGGGTGTTTAAGGGGCTTGTTGCATATACTAAATGCAACCCCGGTTCCTGCGACAGTGAGTTAGGTGTTTAATGTATTTTAGTTTTTCCTTTTTGTTCGTTTTGCTTGGGACCAGCAAAAGTTCAAGTGTGGGGAGGGTATTTAGGCTCGGTTTTGAGCCTAAATATAGCTCTTTTACTTAGGCCTTTGTGATCGTTCCTTTAATGAAAGTAGTTATCTCATGCATTTTAATTACTTTGTAGGTTTAATCTCAAAGATTATGCATTTGAACTGAATTAAGCAACACCACTTGAAAAGAGGTCGAGTTCAAGAACATTCATGCAAGACTTGACTCGGGACTGAGTCTTGGGGGACATTCGAGGCACCCGAGCCAAGAACAAGGAGTTAGGCTCAAGGTCAAGGAAAACCTCAAAAGGAAGTTCATCAACAACATCACGACTGTGACACATACTGTGACGCCCTCAAGGCTATCAAAGCCATTTTGGCCGAGGGGAGTCACGCTAGTGACGCTTGTGTCACGACCGTGGCAACCCTAACCATTTCTCCCCAACAGAAGCGTCACAGTCGTGATATAAACGTCAAGCCCGTGACCTCTCCAAAAGCACTCCATACCAATCCTGACCGAAGATAGTCACGGTCGTGAAATCCGAGACACGACCGTGATGAGAAGGCTTCCTCCCCAATAGCAGCATTGCGGCCGTGAAAGTCAGCCCGAGCAGGAGAATTCAGTAATCACCTTGTCGCGGTCGTGACAACTGAAGGGTCGAGACGTGACAACCGCGACATGAGATGTAGCGCCCACGACACACTTCTCCTGAGGAATTTGGAAGTCGCCCAGAAAAAGTCATCGCGGCTGTGACGTCCAATGTCACGCTCGCGACGCCCTTGCTACAACGTGATTTCATAGCTAAAATGATGGTGTTTTGATTAGTTAAGTATTCTGTATAAATACTCCCCTATTGTAATTAGGCCATTATCCAAGTTTTTATTATTGAAACTCTAGAGTAAACCTTAGTTAAGCTTTTCTCTCTCATTATTAGCCTTTTTCCCAAGTTAATTACTTTACTCCATTGAAGACTTTGTGATTCTTTTGAAGTTAATGCAAGTTCCTCTTGAAGTTCTCATCGCTCGCAATTGATTCCTTCAACTTCTTAGTTGCAATTGTTTTGGTAATCATCCTTTCTCTTTTATTCAATATCTTTGGTTTGTGTTTATGATTTAATTAGGTTTTGATATTAGAGTAATTACTTGGCTTTATTTTCCTTTGTGTTTGCACTCATGTCTAGTTTTACTTTGGTAATTGTGATTGTTGAATTAGAAAATATGAGTGGCTAAGGTCCTTTAGGGTTAGGAGTACTTAGGGCTCCTAATGGGGATTAGGCTTGGATTAGTGGGATTAGGGTGATTAATGAGGTGATTAAGTGCTTCCTCCCTCTATTTCCACTCAATGTGGAGGATTTTGGTGCCCAGAGGTTATAAATCTTTCCCCAAACATTGAGTTAGGAATCTTGGTCAAAGTAATTAGTTCCTAATCCGTACTAACGTAGGATTTTGGAACTGATTAGATTGGATTACATTCGAATACTATCAAGGGGCGTCATATGCGAGAGTGATGACGTGCTTTGGGAAGTAAGCACCAATTTACCACTTGGGAGAAGGGGATGGTTGTTTTGTGGATTTGGGGTTTCAGCAAGGTCTAGCAAAATAATATCTCTACAAGCACTGAACTCATTATATTCAGCAGCTGTTAGAACTTCTAGGGTGGGTTCAATGATAAGGTTCTTTGTAGTTTTAATGAGTTAGGGTTGTTTAAGTGTAGTGAGGTTTATCTTTTTTTGGTTTAATAACAAGGTGTAGGTGTTTACTCTTCCATCATGGTTAACTGACCTATCAAACAACCGCGGTCTACCAAGAAAAAATGACAGGCATCCATAGGTATAACATCATACCAAATTGCATATTAATCGGATTTCCCAATAGAGAAATTCACTAAACACCTCTGAGTAGTTTAAATACCTTTGCTGGAATTAAGCCACTTGATAGAATATGGTGTTGGGTGAGGAATAGTAGCTAGATGAAGCTTGTTCACCATAGTCTGAGAAGCTACATTTTTACAGCTCCCTCCATCAATAATAAATGAGCAGACCTTGTTGTTGATGGTACACGTTGTATGGAAAATATTTCTCTTTGTTCTTAGGATTCAACAATATAAGAGTTACTAAGAACTCTCCTGACAACCAACAAATCACTCTTATCTGGTCTTTCTTCAATTTGTATTATAGACAGGTTCACCAAGAGGCTCTTTAGATTGTTCCTCCTCTTCATTTTCAAGCTCAGGTTCAATAAATAAAGCAACTTGATATTCTACAAGAGCCACAACCGTTTTATTAGGACATTCAGAGGAAATATGCCCCAACCGTTGCCACCTAAAACACCTTCTGTTTTTGAAGGGCCTTGTGGAGGTTAGATTTTGGGTTCTATGTAGGACAGTAGGCTGTGGGGCAATAGGGTTCTTTCAGGTAGGGAATTTGGTGGGGGTTGGTTGTTTTATGGATGGTTATAGGGTATGGAATATGGATAGGAACGAGGTTGATGGGGCTTCTTAGTTGAGGTTTAGCTGCAAAGTCTTTATCCTTCACTCTCTTCTGTAACTCAACTTTATGAGCCAAAGTGCTTAATTCATCTAGGGAATCATAAGGGTACAACTCAACTACATCCCTGATGTTCTCATTCAATCCAACAAGATACATGACTAGAATTTGAGTATCATTCTCCTTCAAATCACACATCCTTAACAGATGCCCAACTCCTCCATATACTCTTCAACAGACTTGCTTCTTTGGGTGAGTTATTATAGCTTGGAGTAGTTCTCCCTCAAATAGTTAGAGGGTAAAAACTTAGCTACTAGTTTCTTCCTCATCTTCTCCCAAGTCCTAATATTTTCTTTGCCTTTCTCTACTCTTCTCTTTTGCAAATTAGTCCATCGAATATAGGCATGCTTCTTAAGCTTTAAGGCAATAAGCTTCACCTTCTTCACTTCAGACACATCTTTGATATCATACACCTTTTCCATTGTCTACAATAAATCTTGAAACATCTCAGCATCAAGATTGCCTTCAAATTTAGGGATATCTATTCTGAAATCCACCTTCTCTTCCCTACTTTACTCCTTCTGCCTATGCCTCCTCCTAGAGGTACTTAAGACCTCTTCCTCCTCACCAAAAGGATTGCTAGAATCAGAATCCTCCTCATCATACTCTTCCTCATCCTTCAGATTGGTTCTCTTCAAATACATATAGTGTTTCATCTAATTGTTGAGTGCTCGGTTGCGTATTTTTGGGTTTTTCTAAGTAAGGATTGTCGAATCCACAGGGATGGTTGTTAGGCTTGATGAGAAAAATTGGTTTGTGTTGGGGTTTTCAAGTGCGGAAGCAGTAAATATGTAAGAAAGCAATTAAACTAACCTAGACATAGATTCATAATAACAATCAAGAAAGCATGAAAAGATAATATAAATCTAATCAACAAGAAAGTAAATTTCTAACTACGAAAGCAATTAAAGCGAATATTGAAAACTGAAATTGGGAACAAGAAATTATACCTTCGATGAACTAATCTTCACTTGAATCCTTCACTCGAACTTTCCCCCGAAAAAACAAGAAAGTTGTGAATTGGATTACTAAGAATCCTCAAATCCTCACTTTGAAGTAGGATTTGTGACTCTTAATCCTCCTCCTCACTAAAATTTGGATTGTTTTGTGACTAATTCTAACAAAGACTTTAGGGAAATTTCATTTAAACTAAACCCTAATAAAACCTAACTTAAAAACACCTCACTGACCCTAACAAAGGAGCAAAACCAAATCCTAAGAACCCTAAAAACCTAAGAAAACCTTATTAACCCTAGGGACTAACCCTAAACCTAATCCTAGTCTGACTTAAAGATAAACCCTAAAAACCTGACCAAACACTGCCTAATAGATATTTGACCGAGGCAAAACACAACTAAAAGAAAAGGGCAACACCTAATCTCATACTAACAATCTAACCGAGACAAAGGAAAAAGGAAGAAAAGGAAGGAAACAAGAAAAGGGATTTGAAATCCCTACTGCTAGAGGTAGAAAACAGGGGAAATAAGAGAAAAGAGAGACGGACAGAAATAGAAAGAGACCAACGAAAACAGAGCAACAATCGAACCAAAAATTACACTACAACAAATTCAACCAAAGAAAAGCTCTGATTCAACAAAATCAAACCAAACGCTGAATACATTCAGACCAAAACTCATATTCAACCTCTCAAACATTCAAGAACAAACCAAGAATCGATTAAAAGAACAAACGAAAATAGAGATTCAAAACAGAATAAAAATACGAATAAAACTAAATCTAACCTAATTCTAAACCTAAAATGAACGCTAGAATATAGTCAAAAACCTGCCTTCTTCCCCTTTTATAATCGATCTCGACCCTCTCCTTCAAATCTCAGCCTTCGATTCTTCAATCTTGGACGGTGCAGATGGATTTCGACAGTTAGAGATGGTATGCGCGATGGTAGGTGCGTCCAATAGTGGCTTGTACTTCTTCGGTTACTCCTTCCAACCGAATTTGCAAGAACGAGAAAATGAATGAGAAATTGAGAGAGAAATCGTGAGAAATTGAGAATAGGGAAGAGAAGAGAGAAGGAGATAATGGAAGAGATTAAGAGAGGAGTTCGATGGTTATGGTGGTTGATGTTTGTCGGCTGTTATTCCGCGCAAGTGAGAACCAGAGAAGAGGGAGAAACAGGGAGGAAGAAAGGAGTGAAATGAGAGGAATTGAAATAAAAAGTTAGGGTTTGGGGTTTTATTAGGAGTTCTATTCGGCTGAGAAAAAGGAGGCGGGTCGGGTAGCTGGAGTGTTAGGCGGTTTTGGGTTCTGGGTATTAGGGTTTGGGCTGGACATTCAACTGGGCCGAAAAGAAGAAAATAACGAGAGGGTTGGGTTTGTTTTTTTTGGGAAATTAGGATTTAGGAATAGATATTAGGTTTTTTATTTTATTTCTAATATTTATAATTTTGATTCATATTTAGCAATAATAATAACAAAAATAATAAAATGCTATAAAATCTAATAATAGAGTAAAAACATAATAAAATTACTAAAATAATTACTAAAGACAAGCAAAACACCTTATGAATAGCTAACCTTCAAAATTAAATACCGAGACTGAACAACACTCCCACATAAGGGTTAATTTGCTCGCCCCGAGCAAACTAAAAACAAAGATAAAGACAAAGAAAAAGAAACTAAAAACCCTAACTCACTTTTACAGGAATCACGGATGCGTTTAGCACATGCATCAAGCCCTTTAAACCCCTTGGCAGCCCAAGTGGACGTGGAAGGTCTCGTGAGGATTTGTAGAAGCTATACCCACAAAAGCCAAAGAAAACGAGATAGGGAAAGTGAAAAACAAAACAAGTTTGAAAGAAAGGAAAGAAAAGTTGCTTGCTTCAAGAATCATGCAATCGCCGCAAAAAAAAAAAAAAAAAAAAAAAAAAAAAAAAAAAGGGATACTAATCAACCAAAAGGAACCATTATGAGCATACCAAGTCACCTAATTCAAGACATTGCCAATCTTTAAGGTATTTGATTCCCAACATCTCCTACGAAACAAGATCCTATGTGCTCAAGTGCAAGTGTTATTCTACTCGATTCTGATCGATTCACAAGAAAAACTCACATCCAAGCTCGAATCAGAGCGAAAAGGATTAATTAAGCGATGTCTTTCCCTTTTTTATGTCGCCCTTGGTTTGGTGAGAGCCGCAGGAAATGCAAGGTGATACAATTATTAACGATTCATTAATTAGCGTTGGCTTGAGAAAGCTCAACGAGATTGGTGTTAGTTTTTTTCGGGAGTTGAACGACCCATAACGGGGTTTACCCTCCCAACATGGGCTACTCCATACGCCTCATCATTACGAAAATGAAGTGCTTAAGGGGTAATAGCGTCGCGCCGCTAATACCAACCCATGTAGGTAGACTAACTTAAAACTATAGTTTCCGATTTAATTAATTTAATTACCTTTCACTTTTTCAACAAGCTCGGATGTGGCCAACTAGTGTCTCACAGTTTCAAGAAGAACGTGAAAGAATCAAGGATCTTATTAAGCATTTTAACGAAGGGAATTTATACAAATGAGTCATGACAATACTTGAATTAAGGCTTAATAATGCTCATACGGGTTGCTTTCAAGGAGATTAAGAAAGTTTTCGAAGCATTGACTACACTTTTCCTAAAAACCAAGCAAAAACAAAAGAAAAACAAAAAACTTTGGAGGTGTTTCACTCCCTTTTTTCTCCTTTTTCACACAGAATTTTTCAAATTTTAGACACAAACTATGAAAAACAAAATCAAAGAACTAGGTTGTCTACCCATGAACATGGAAAATATCACCCCCACTCCAACACAAAACATCACAATGTCTCCATCGTGAGAAGAGTATCACAAGTAAGGTAGAAAACCGAAGAAAAACATATATACAAAACACTTATCACATAAAAAGCGATGGCGACCTGAGCCCACACGGCTCCAACAACCAGATAATCCCAACATTCACACTCAAGGGGTTCGTCATCCAAAGAAAATCAAGCAGGCAACATGGATCAATATATATATACACTCAAAGAGAGGGTGGAAGGAGGTTACCTCAAGATCTTCAATAAAAGCATAACCAACCCACGATCCAAAGAACATCACACAATAGGTTAGGAATAAATAAGAAAATCATACTATGTGTGATGGTTCACATGCAAGATCTGAAATAACCCTAGAGGATAGTATGAAATTTTGAGAGAAGATTTAAGTATAGTATGAGTGTAGTGGAGGATAGATGATGATAGTTGATGAAATGAGTGGAAGAATGGGGGGTATTTATAGGTGAGGTGGTAGTGATTTGGAGGGAAAATCATGCCCATGGGACTAATATCAAAGGTCAAGGGAAGGAGTCAAACACATGGGGCTAATATCAAGGGAGGGTGATCAAGAATTTGGTGCCGAATTTAAAAAGAAAACCCACGTGGGTTTTATAATATCCACACACGGATCGCTGACGTGGACGGCAAAACGACGCGCTTCAGGTAAGAGAAAACCCGCGCGGGCTTTGAAGTCTTCTGGGATGGATTTGCTTACTGGGCCAAGTTTCTGGGCCTGAGAATTGTTAAAACCCGCATGGGTTTTGAAATTGCTAAGTGCAACTTCGAACGACCATAACTCTTTCATCCAGACTCCGATTGAGGCAATTCAAAAGGCGTTGGAAAGCATATGATGTGTACTTTACTCTCATCAAAAGAAATAGGGCCAACGAGACTTGTGGGAAAAAATGGTATTCGAAATGGTGGGCATATGTATGTGGAAAGGGTGGAAAATGAAGTCTTTTTGTGGTGGGTTGGCCTCTTTTCTTGTTATGCTTGATTTGTACACTTGTCCCGGTACAAAATCTGGTGTCTACAGAGAGCCCCCACTTTGATCGAGTCTGAATAGGACGATGGTCAAAGTAGCCTGAGATGTTGTCTGCTTGATGCCTGAGTTTGTATAGCGACCGAATGATGTAGGTTATGTCGTCCGAGGCCTTTAGGTAGCAACCGTTGGACAACTGATGCTGATGATGTCATTAGAGGCCTTTAGGTGGCAACCGTTTGGATGACTGATGCTGATGAAGTCGTTGGAGACCTTTAGGTGGAAACCGTTGGACGGCTGAAGCTGATGAAGTCGTTGGAGGCCTTTAGGTGGCAACCGTTGGACGACTGGTGCTGATGAAGTCGCTCGAGGCCTTTAGGTGGCAACCATTGGATGAGTGATGCTGATGAAGGTTTTGGAGGCCTTTAAGTGGCATCTGTTGGACGATTGAAGCTCATGAACTCGTTGGAGGCCTTTAGGTGGCAACCGTTGGACGACTGATGCTGATGAAGTCGTTGGAGGCCTTTAGGTGGCGACCGTGGGACGACTGATGCTGATGATGATGATGTCGTCGGAAACCTTTAGGTGGCAACCGTTGAACGACTGCAGATGGTGCTCTTTTATGCGACAATCGAATGGTGCAAGGTCCTTTTTAACGACGACCTGAAAATCACAAGAAAACCAAGTATTAGTTTTTTCAGAAACATGAGGAGGGTTCAAATTTTTACCTGAGCTTTGGAAACCCTTGGGTCGCAGTCTTTGGGCCGTCAGTTTTGGATTGTGTGGGTGGATGCTGTCAGCGCTCTTTTATGTGGCAACCGGAAGGTGGATGATGTCGGTGCTCTTTTATGTGGCAAACGGAAGATGGATGATGATGGCGCCTTTTAGCGGCGACCTGATGTCAGTGATGGCTCTCTGTCTGGTAGATTTATCACAGTTGATCTCCCTTTCTCCTTTATTTCTGTCGATGTCCCAGTCTTTCCCGGTGTCGATGATGCCCATCGGATTTTCCCGAGGCGGATCGGATTTTCCCAAGGTGGATCGGATTTTCCCGATGTTGATGGTGCCCACTTTGATTGAGTACTGGACCAAAGTAGAACTGTTTTGATGGACACCGGTCGAGATATGACTTTGTGGTACAAAGCCTGGGGTGATGTTTGGAAGCTGAGTCCTGCATCGCGGTTGCGGGCGGCGTGCGCCTCTTTGGGGATGATCTCGAGCAAGAATGATGATCTACTTGATTTTTAATGAACTTTTGCGTATCGTGCGCTGATCTCAGGCGAGAATAACGCCCTACTTGAAGTGATCTCAGGCGTCTGATGACATCCTTACTTGAAAGTGTGGGCTGACACTTGGAAGCTTTGATGTCGATGTTCTAGTCTTTCCCAGTGTCGTTCCAGTCTTTCCCAGTGATGATTGTTGGCATGTTCAATGCCGAGGGACTCCACCAATCGCGATGTCGATGACCCTTAATTTCCTTAAATTTTGCTTCAAGCGCATAGGTGCCAAAATTTCACTGTGGGAAATGGATTCTTGCCTGGTCGTTGATCCGTATTAGTCAAGTGAAGATTCTGTCCTTCGTGTCGAACATGCGCCATTCGTGTTTGGCTGATGATACATGACTTGATTGGATGCTAACTTGTCCAGTAAGAGTTGGGTTAGAGATTGCTCTAATGTTGCTCTCAGTGACTGGAAGCCATATCAATCGGTCTGATTGGGCTTGAACAATCCCCAGTGTTGCGTTCTGAGCAGTGATGTAGCACTTCCTTGCTTCTTTTTTTTTTTCATTTTCAGATATGCGGGTATACATGTAACTAGCCTACTAAACTCTTGCAATGCAATGCAATTTTATTTTGTTTTTGACACAAGCATTCATGCACTCATGCATTTATGCGCGACTATCGACTTTATGCATGATAAACTGAATCGATACACGATAAAGCCCATCGACTTGATGCATGACAGACTAACTCAATGTATGACAAAGCGGCTCGATACATGAGCCGACTCAATGCATACTGTGGTGACTCAATGCATGACAGACCAACTTGATGACAGACTGACTTGATGTATGACGGACTAACTCTATGCACCACAGACTGACTTAATGAGGCCCTGACACGGCTTATAGATGCAATGTAAACCTATTATGGCTAGACAGGATACACACATGATGCTTTTATGCGTCTGTACATGCAGACAACCCCCGAATCCATATTTAGACAAAGATTTTCTTGGACAATGATTTTCTAAGACAATGCTTTCCTAAGACAATGCTTTCCTAAAACCCTGATTCCCTAAGACAATGCTTTCTAAGGATCAAGGCCACTCGTGGGGAATTTCTGGAAAATTTAGGATGAGTAATGTTTCGATCCACGGGACAGGGAACAATGACGGAGGCAACAGGCCTGAAGGATGCGTTTCTTGAATGATCATGTAGATGACCTTGATTGCTTGCGAATGTATGTTGATGTATGACAAGCACCCGGTTTGGCGTAGACTCTTGATGACACTGTCCTGCTTTGGAGAGCACCTTGGAGATTTACAAGCCCCCAGTTTCGATTTGGATTGACGAGATGATGCATGGGGACCATAGAATAGGAGAAGGCATAATCCTTAGTAGTGAGTCTCAAGCTCTCCTTTTGCCTAACTTGCCCAAAGGGCTTTCAAGTTAGCCCTCTTTTCTTTTTTTTCTCTTTTTTTTTCTTTTCTTTTTTTTCTTCTTTTTTTCTTTTTTTTTCTCTCTCTCTTTTTTTTTTTTAAGACTATTATTAGGATGTCTATGAGATTGAAAATGTAGGACCTTGTAGGATAGGGAGTAAGCGTCCCTCTTTGAAGCTATGTCTTGAACGATGTCACAAAGGTAGCGCAAGCCCCCAGTTTAGAGTAGCTTGTTTCTGAGTCTGTTCATGATCATGTGGTTGCGAGTTAGCCGTTGATCTGATGTGGACGGCTTTTGCTCTTGCTAAGAAGTAATCCACACTTAGGTGTGCTAAGAGTAGGCATTAAGAACAAAGCCTCATACTTGTATTAATGACTGAGCTGAAAAGTCCTCGGAGGGTGTGATGGGATGAAAGGGTTGGTTAGAAAGTGTTTGGGGAAAGAGATGGGATGTGGAGACACTTAAGAATGATCGTGTCTTGAAAGGGAGAAGAGATGGTCAAATGGGATAGACATCATCTCTTGAGAAAAGGTAGATGAGAGTTTATTGATGAATGAGATAGGGAGACACTCAAGAATGATCGTGTCTTGAAAGGGTGAAGAGATGGTCAAATGGGGTAAGACATCATCTCTTGAGAAAAGGTTGAAAGGGATGGTAGATGAGAGTTTATCGATGAATGAGATAGGGAGACACTCAAGAATGATCGTGTCTTGAAAGGGTGAAGAGATGGTCAAATGGGGTAAGACATCATCTCTTGGGAAAAGGTTGGAACATGGTTCCAAGTCTCTGACGGAAGGAAGATGGAGAGTTGATGATGATGAAATTCAGGGTTTACTCTCCTTTTCCCTAACCTGCCCTGACTGGTTTTCAGGCTAGCCTCTCTTATTCTCTCACTCTCCTTTTACCTAACCTGCCCTGATGGGTTTTCAGGCTAGCCTCTCTTTTCTTTTTTTTTTTTTCAAAGACCAACATTTTGAGGACAAAGGATGCTCCTTGCCGCGGCTGGGCCTCAAAAAGGTTTTCCTACGTACCCAAGGTGGAATCAGGCCAGTCGTAGTTCTTTAAGCGCAACTTTGATGGATAGTGCCTCGAGGAAGGCTTAATAGTTCGAAAAGATGGTTATGAAGGTATGAGGGTTCATATGTAGGTTATGGATGGATGAAAGGTTTGTGAAGGTTATAGAAGACTGAGGTGTATGGACGATGAGGTGAAGGTTTGAGACGAGATTTTCTGATGTGTGCATGACTCTTATTTTTGCGTTCTCACTCCTTATTCTCCTCTAACCCCTTTTTTTCTTCTTTCTTTCTTCCTTTTTCTTGTTTCACTTCCTTCTCAACTTCTCTTTTTTTTTTTTGTTTGCTTTTTTTTTGAACTCCATTTTTTTGGCTCTTTTTTTTTTTGCTTTCACTTTTTTCTTTTCACCTTTTTTTTCACTTTTCTTTTTTTGCTTTTTTTTTCTTTTTTCGACTTTCTTCTCCATAGGATTGACTCCTGTTCGCCTTTCTGATGACATTAGTCACAACACATCTTTTGGCTTTGGGGTAGATATGGATTGGTCATGAGGAGAATGACCAGGTTGGTCAAGGCTAAGGTCTCTTTTTTTTCTTTTTTCTCTTCAAATTCCTTCTTCATAGGTTGACTCATATTCTCCTTTGGTCATAGCACACCTTTTGGATTGGGTTAAGGGTCTGAAAAGGGTTAAGGTTTGATGGAGAGGTCAAAGATGTGAGTGGTAGGTGGTAAGTCGGGATTGGATGAAAAGATGAGGGTAATATGGGTGGTGAAGTGAAGGTTGGGTTCAAGCCCCCTGTCCTCGGCACATTTGGTTAAGTTGCGACATTTCCAATGAGGAGCGTTCACTTTTCGAGAGACTATTGGACTTGCTCTTTCCTGATGACATTCTCTCCTTTTGATCAGCCTGTTGGATGGAAAGTGCAGGCTGACTTCTCTCAATCAATTTTTATTCTCTCCTTTTGCCCGGTTTGCCTCAATGAGGTTTTCAAACCGGCCACTCTATAGTTTTTCACTCTTTTTTTTTTTTTGAATTTCTCTCTTCATCTCTCTAACCCTGGATTCAAGAAAACTGAAGGATGAAAACAAGGTATATGACAAAGATAGAAGGATAAGAGAAGATGAATTTGTCAGACTTGGTTTGTACGGATGATGGATAGATGAGAGAACATTTCAACTCAAGTAAAAAACACAAGCACGAAATTCTATTTGATCAAAAAGCAACAAGAGCAACCGAATTCAAGAAACGAATGAAGAACCGACTCTAACAGACTCTGAGCATAAAATGCTTAACAACCAACACTCTTGCTAACTCTAAAGCCCCTTGATGATGTGCCCTCCTGTAGACATCGGGATTTGCACCGATATAATCCCGACTTACCAAAAGTGTGAATAAAGCATTTGGGCCGATCCCAAAATGGATTATTGGTTCAATAAGCAAAGTAGGCAAAACAACAAAAAAAGAAGTGGCCCAGTTCCAGTAACAAAACCCGCACGGGTTTTAATCGAGGAGGCGGCCCAGAACCAAGACAGGCCCAAGGCGCGCCCCGGCCCAAACGTCAAACCCCACGCGGGTTATCATGTTGCCAAAACGCGTCGTTCAGCGTCCACGTCAGCGATCCGTGCCGAGGCATTACAGAACCCGCGCAGGATTTATCTTCAAAAATTCGGCGCCAAAATCACCTTGATCACCCTCCCTTGATATTAGCCCCATGTGTTTTTGACCCTAACCTTGACTACGTGATTGCATGGCATGATCATGCGGATGTGTCCCCATGATTTTCCCTCCATTTCCCTCCAAATCCCTCACCTCTCACCTATAAATACCCCCTTCATTCTTCCACTCATCTCATCAACTACCACCATCATTATCATCTAAATTCTCCCATTCACAACACTCATACTCTACTTAAATCTCCCCTCAAAATTCCATAATTCCATCCATTTCATCAACAATGCTCATCAACTACCACCATCATTATCATATAAATTCTCCCAAAACACTATCAACTATCCTTCACAACACTCATACTCTACTTAAATCTCCCCTCAAAATTCCATACTTCCATCTATTTCATCAACAACACTCATAAACTACCACCATTATACTCCCATTCTCACCAACTATCACCATAATTCTACCCTTACTCCCATAAACTCTCATCATACTTCTATCATTCTCATTACTCTCATTACCATAACTCCACCAAAAATATCATCCACACACTACCATCCTAATCCTCTTACAATCATCCTTCATCCATCAAGTCACCAAGTCAAGGCGAGGTCAAGATCTTCGAACGGCGCATTCGGGCTCCTAAATCAAAGAGGTTCGCTTTTATGTTTTCTTTAATTATTGTTATTTCAATCATGTAACTTGTACTTTAATTTCGATTATATGTGCATATTTTATAAACCAAAAATTCCATTTTGTCTTGTATGTTAAGAATTTAAACTTGCGAAATCTATTAAACTTCTCCCCGCTTTATTTCACTTTAATGTCGATTTTAGTAAAGTCCGTTTTCTAACAGGCAAATTCAAAAAATTTTATAATTCTTGAATTCGTAACCTTACCCCCGAGCTTAGAATCGGGTTTCGTGGACCGGAGTTATTTTTATTATTTTTTACGGTTTGTCGGTTACCTTAAATCGACTGGCGACTCTTTATTCTTTTTATAATCTATTTAACTATTTAAAATTAGAATTTACACTAAAATAATTAAGAGATAATTTAAGATCCACCCCTCACCCAATTCAAAATAAAAACTGAGAGATCATGTGTTGGGCTTAATAAAACCCGCACGGGTTTTATTATTTCCAACTCATGTTCTCTGGCCCAAGGAAATGGCGGCGGCCAGAATTGTCAAAACCAGCGGGTTTTGACAATTCTACCGGCCCGCCTACTTCTTTTTGGGCCTGAATTGGATGTGGGCTAATTTTGAGTTATTATTAATATATTTTGGTGTAATTTCAAATATTTAAATAATAAAAAACGGATTTGTAAAATAAATAAAATTTCACCACCCCGAAAATGAATTTCGAAAATAAAAATATCCTTATTTAAGGATTAAGCAACCTTAGTCAGCTCCCGATCATTTAAGTAGCGCATCACGGAGAAAAGCGGTCTCGCTTTTCCCGGGGTCCTACAGATTGGCGACTCCACTGGGGACTTAAACTTAAAAAGAGAGTAAAACTTGAAAAAATTGAATTAAATTGAAATTGTAAAAGGGACAAGTTGATTTGTTTCGCGATTTTATAATTCTTTTTAGGCATCATTTGCATACCGGGCCACTAATCGCGTCTTTTGACACGTTAGCACAAAGGCGACGGTTAAGTTATACCTATGTGATTCTCTCGAGAGCGGGTAGGCCACTACTTGATGATGGGAATCTGCCCAAGCATGCTCAAGTCATACAAGCTTGTTACTTGGTTGTGAGTGAAACCAAGAAGGGAGTTGATCGTTTGGCAGGCCAATGTCCTTCACCTCGTGAAGCCTCACCAGTGTTTACTTCAATCTTCCAGACATAGCGGCCAATTTGCTCAGAATTAAGAACATTCACTTATCATGTCATTTGCTCAGACTGAAGGACGTTCACACACCACGTTTTGGATGCGGGTAAAGGATGTTCATCCGGAGCTGCTTATGTTTGAAATATATTGGCTAATATAATAAAACGTTATTAGCTTCTTTAAGTCAGATTAGGAGGTTTTCTTTTTGCTCAAGAAACCCCTAATTACCTGGATTAGTTACAATATTCTGTTGGGTATATATAAACCCCCTTTGTAATTGGTTTTGGACAATCAATTTGAATATTACCCTAAAATTCGAGAAGCTTCTTGCTCTCAAGGTTGTGAGTTTCCCTCAACTCTCATTTCTACTACTGTAACTTGATTTGGCTGATCAAGTAGGTGATTGGTAGAGCTTAATCGAATTCTTAGAAGGTGAATATGTAACTAAGAAGGAGATTAAGGAGCCCTTGTGATAATCGATCATGGTGAGTCTGTATTGATTGATTTTCACTTGTTCTATCCTTTGTTTTGGTCGTTTTCTATGTGCATTGTTGTTGGTCGATCCATTTTGGTTGTTGTTGTGCTGAAATTGGGGCGCTAAACCACATTGATGATCCCGGTTGTTTAGAGAATCCAATTGTTTTGGCTAGGATACATCACTTGTGTGATGCACTCTACATCGCCAAGCATTTGGTCTCTCATCTCCCCGCGTTACACTCAAAGGGCTTCCTTGAAGTTCTTTGAGCAATATCTCGCACTCCTTACCTAAAGGTATGAGGTATGGAGAGGAAAACGTGCATTAGGCCATGTAACCCATCCATAGAAAAATCCATGAACATAGAACCTTGGTTTAGGGTATCCCTTCATGATGTGTGCTATGTGCTATGTGCTACCCCTTCCCTTTTCTTTTTGTTTTAGAGTCGACCCTAGTTTAGAGGTTTTGTTTTAGTCCATGTAAAATTCATCGGGTTGAGAAAATGATTATTTATTATTTAAAATAATTAACCCAAAAAGCATCATGGTTAGCCCAAGTGGAAGGGCTCATTTATGCTTAAAAGGTGATTATTTTAATTAACAAATAAAAATTGACACGTCTTTGATGATATTATATGGCCCTTTACAAAATTCTCTTAACAAAGGTCCCATAATTAATTAAAAGTCCGACAAAGTAAATGGATAGCATTTTAGATTGCATAATAGTCACTAGGCTCGAGAAAATTAATTTGTCGATTTAATTAATAAATTCCCCGCATTTATGGCCGGCCCAGTGATAGGACCAACCATCGTGGATTTGTTGATTAAGCCCATAAATTAATTACGACTCGCTTATTGTTGACTTTAATCAATCCTTTATAATATCCATTTTCCTCGACTAAAAAAATGCAATAAAAAAAACAGGTAAAAAAAAAGTGGGTCGTCAGTTTTGTTGAAACATTATTCTAGTCCGCATAATAGTCATTATGGCTTGAGCTATCTGAATTATTAGGCCGAGTTATGGATTCTCTTTAAAACGGTCGACTTGTGGATTTTGGCCCATCCGAATTGAGAAACACTGACTTGAACCTATTGATTCGTGACCCACTCGCTATGATTGGCTTTGTGCGGCCCTTTATAATGTTTTATCCATAGGTCCATATAGAGTTAGGTCATGCACTCCCAAAAAGTGGGTGAGTCTCTTGTGTCAGCATATATGTGTCGAGTCAGTTAGGATCATATAGGTCTCCTAGGGCATGCATGCATCGGGTAGTACGTGTCAGAGTATGTCATTGAGTGTTCTAACTTTGAATTTCCATGTAGGCATCATTAGTGATCGACTCCGAGCCCGCATTCGACTGCGAACTGGTCGTTTGATTCCGAACCCACATTACGATCCATCTGCAACTAGCGACAGCACCATGTCTGGAGATAAATTCCAAGAGATCCCGGTCCAAAGCACCGAAGCTAACATTACGAAGCATTTAGACGAGCTCTACACCAAGATGCAGGGTCTGGTCTTCGCTAATTCCCTAGAGCAGGAACAGAAGATGGGCGAAAGGCTGAATGAACAACAGCAGGTGATGGATGGTGTGCTGCAGGCCATCACTAAGATCAACACTATGTTAGGGTTGAATGTTGAAGAAGATGATGAAGAAATGCATGGATATGAATCTGATCCTGAAATCATCAAGATATCCCCAGATTCTGGAGGAACAGGGATATCTAAGGCTAAGGTTAACACGCCTGAAAAGTCTACAAGGGATCCCGCTGTTAAAGCTCTTGAGCATAAGTTAGAAAGCCTCACCAAGGCAATGAGCTCTGTTCTGGCTTTTGCTGACAAGTACTTAGAGGTTCCATTACCTGTTCAGCCAACTTTGAAGATAGCTAACCAAGTTGAAGTGTCGAATATTAGGTTCAAACCTTCTAAGAACCCTATTCATCATGAGGAGGAGTTCATGCGGTTGGCACCCTTAAATCGAATTGATGCTGACCTATACTCTACTGTTTTCCCATCCACTCTAGATGGAGAAGCAAAGGTATGGTATCACGCGCTGTCACCCCAAATCAAGGCCAACTGGACTGAATTGTTCAAGGCTTTCATCCACCACTACACACGCATCCAGAAGAAACAAGCTACAGTGGATGATCTAACCGCCATGAAGCAGCGGGATGATGAGTCCTTTATGGATTACTTTGAGAGGTGGTATACGAAATTGTCCCACATCAATGAGACAATTCCTCTTCATCTATGTATGTGGAAAGGGTGGAAAATGAAGGCTTTTTGTGGTGGGTTGGCCCGGTAACTCTTGATTGAGGAAGGCCCATTGGATGCTAGCCTCTTTTCTTGTTATGCTTGATTTGTACACTTGTCCTGGTACAAAATCCGATGTCTACAGTTCCTCATTTGGGTAGGTTTTTCCCAGAGATATGAGGTGGTTGGTGATGCTGCTGAATCTTTTGAACATCTCTTCAATAGTCTCGTTTTCCTCCATTCTGAAGGCCTCATACTTTTGGACAAGGATATCTGCTTTGGTGTCCTTGACTTGACTTGTACCTTTATATGAGGTTATCTAGTAATCCCAAACCTGTTTTGCAGTTTCACAATTAGATACACGTTCAAAATCATTCGAATTTAAACTGTAATAAATCAAGTTTAGGGCATGAGTATTTTTTCTCAATGGCTCCAACTCTTTTTTGGTCATTTCAGATCTTTTCTTTGGGACATCTTGACCATCACTGTTCTTCTTCGTGGGAGTGGGATAATCTCCCTCGGTAACCACAGTCCAGAAGTCCTCATCTTGGTCCTTGAGGTAGACATCCATTTGTCTTTTCCATGACCTGTAGTTTTCTCCAATAAGTAGTGGAGCTATTGTCCATGAGCGTCCTTGAGGAGCTTCATTTGTGTTGATAGCAGCCATGATCTTTTCCACGAGTGGTTAAACTCTTGAATTTGTGGACCTGCACTGATACCAATTGAAATAACCTTAGAGGGGGGGTGAATAGGGTTGTATAAAAATTCTTCACTTAATCAACACAAGAACGTTAATAGCACTTATATATCTGAATAATACTTCTTTGTTGACAAACTTAAAGTGCTAGAAAATAGAGTAGGTTACAAACTCGGCACTGTCAAGGACTGTGAGGTCCTCAACAGATGCTTACAAAGGCAGAAGATTCAGGATGAACTTCTGCAGCAGTGGCCTCACAATTGAGGCAGGAAGAATGGCTTGAACTCACTAAAGTGAGGTCACTTTACTTTAGTTACACGACTCTGAGGTCCTCATCAGAACACACCTTCAGGTTACACAACTCACTACTCACAACCAAGTAGCTACACTCGGAATTTTCCATCACAAAATTCCTACACACGATTTATCTTGCTTGGAATCATTAATGAGTGAAGAGAATGAGTTCTCTATTTATGCTTGGCTCTCCAACGGCTCCTTCAGCAACTTTCCTTTAAGTATTGATTCTTTCCAACTTTAGGAGGCAGATTTCTTCAATCCTTTTGTTTGGCAATTATCTCCAACATTTGATTTAGATTCTACAAGGAATAAATCTGTTAAGAATCAAGCGATATATATATAAATATAAGGAAGATATAAGATAAATAATTTAAGGAAACTTCCCTGATTTTATCTCTTTAAAATTTGTCTTTCAATCAAAATGTCAGCGGCTACTGTGGAGGTCCTCAAAGCAGTGTCAGCGACTACTGTGGAGGTCCTTAAAGCAGTGGAGGTCCTCGAGATGATCTGGGGTTCTTCAATCTCCCCCTTTTTGTTTGAAAGACAAAATTTTCTTTGTGGTCCTTTAGCATAAGCACACAGTAGCAAAGCAATGCAACAAACTTAATTCTCCCCCTTTTTGTCTTTCAGACAGAAAGGAAATAGGAAACTACAAGTACTAAATTGTGTAGCCAAAATAAACAGAGGAAGAGAGAGGCAGAAGGAGGGATAGGAGGAAAAGAAATGATGAGGACCCCTTGACCAGGCCCTGATTAAATTTTGAGGTACCCAAGAGGACATGCTGGTGAGGACATCAAAGGTACAAGCATGCAGTGAGTTGATGAACCTGGGAGGAGAATAGAGACCATATGTAGGGAGGATGGATGATAGGACTCCCCCTCAATTTGACAACTTGTGCATAGGTTGAGGTCCTCATGGTAGACGAACTCCCCCTCGAATGGTGTGGGTGGTGTTGTTTCACGACCTTCCCAATGTCTAGGATCTTGGCTTGGATTTTGTCTCCAAAGGTCACTCTTGCATTCTTGTTGATTTTCAATTTGAAGAATTTGGTTGGATCTCTGGAATGTGTCTGAGGCATACCTGCAATAGAAGACACTATACCTTTCTTGGTCTCTGACCAAGGATGAGATCGTTGCAGTGAGGTCTTTGGGACCCAAATTTTAGTAATGCACGGAGGTCTAGTTCCTTTAGACAGGGGAGTTGATAAGGTCCTTATTTTATTTGTTGTTGGAGGTCCTCTATGATAGTTTTCCTTGAGAGGTGGAATATTTGGGGTAGGAAGTAGAGGCCCTTTGTTGGTATGAATGGGAGAACTTTTGGACCGATAGTTTTTGAGAGGTGATGTATTAGGTGTTGGAAGGATGGGTTCCTTCTGGTAGGGATGAGACTTTGTAACTGCCTCATTTGATATTGAGTGATGTCCTTATAGTAGTCTTTGACCTCTATGGATAGCCTAACATTTTCAGTTGTTAAGAGGTCATTTCTGGTGTTCAAGCTCTCTATGGTTTCGTTCAGATGATTGACATGTTTTGTGAGATGCTTGACTCTTTCAATTAAGGATCTAGAATATTTGAAGAGATGAAATAATTTGTGAGCAAGATGCAAAGAGGGAAGGGGAGGAGCTCATCAATATTTACCTCGTCATAAGATGAGGTTGGATCTTGAGCCTCACTTGTGTTTGCCATCAGACATACATTTATTATTTCTTCTACCTCACGGTGGCCTTCGCTGGAATCACTATCACTCCATGTTTCCATCATTGCCTTACGGTTTTGCCGTTGAGGTTGACTGTTTCTCTTGTCTTTGTTTCTTCTGGCGTGAGGGCATTCCTTCATAAGGTGTTTTGAGCTGCCACAAACAAAACAAGTAAATGGGTCAGAATTGGGAACAAGAAATTATACCTTCGATGAACTAATCTTCACTTGAATCCTTCACTCGAACTTTTCCCCGAACAAACAAGAAAGTTGTGAATTGGATTACTAAGAATCCTCAAATCCTCACTTTGAAATAGGATTTGTGACTCTTAATCCTCCTCCTCACTAAAAGTTGGAATGTTTTGTGACTAATTCTAACAAATACTTTAGGGAAATTTCATTTAAACTAAACCCTAATAAAACATAACTTAAAAACACCTCATTGACCCTAACAAAGGAGCAAAACCAACCCCTAAGAACCCTAAAAACCTAAGAAAACCCTATTGACTCTAGGGACTAACCCTAAACCTAATCCTAGTCTGACTTAAAGATAAACCCTAAAAACCTGACCAAACACTGCCTAATAGATATTTGACCGAGGCAAAACACAACCAAAAGAAAATGGCATCACCTAATCTCATACTAACAATCCGACCGAGACAAAGGAAAAAGGAAGAAAAGGAAGGAAAGAAGAAAAGATAATTTAAATCCCTACTGCCAGAGGCAGAAAACAGGGGAAATAAGAGAAAAGAGAGACGGACAGAAACAGAAAGAGACCAACGAAACAGAGCAACAATCAAACCAAAAATCACACTACCACAAATTCAACCAAAGAAAAACTCATATTCAACAAAATCAAACCAAATGCTGAATACATTCAAATCAAAACTCATATTCAACCTCTCAAACATTCAAGAACAAACCCAGAATCGATTAAAAGAACAGCCGAAAATAGAGATTCAAAACAGAATAAAAATATGAATAAAACTAAATCTAACCTAATTCTAAACCTAAAACGAACCCTAGAATATGAGTCGAAAACCTGCCTTCTTCCCCTTTTATAGTCGATCTCGACCCTCTCCTTCAAATCTCAGCCTTCGATTCTTCAATCTTGGACGGTGCAGATGGATTTCAACAATTAGAGATGGTATGCGCGATGGTAGGTGCGTCCAATGGTGGCTTTTACTTCTTCGGTTACTCCTTCCAACCGAATCTGCAAGAACGAGAAATTGAATGAGAAATTGAGAGAGAAATCGTGAGGAATTGAGAATAGGGAAGAGAAGAGAGAAGGAGATAATGAAAGAGATTAAGAGAGGAGTTCGATGGTTATGGTGGTTGATGCTTGTCGGTTGTTATTCAGCGCAAGTGAGAACCAAAGAAGAGGGAGAAACGGGGAGGAAGAAAGGAGTGAAATAAGAGGAATTGAAATAAAAAGTTAGGGTTTGGGGTTTTATTTGGAGTTCTATTCGGTTGAGAAAAAGGAGGCGGTTCGGGTAGCTGGAGTGTTAGGCGGGTTTGGGTTCTGGGTATTAGGGTTTGGGTTAGGCGAGTTTTTGGTGGATTTTGGGCTGGAAATTCAGCTGGGCCGAAAAGAAGAAAATAACGAGAGGGTTGGGTTTGTTGTTTTTGGGGAAATTAGGATTTAGGAATAGATATTAGGTTTTTTATTTTATTTCTAATATTTATAATTTTGATTCATATTTAGCAATAATAATAACAAAAATAATAAAATGCTATAAAATCTAATAATAGAGTAAAAACATAATAAAACTACTAAATTAATTATTAAAGACAAGCAAATCACCTTATGAAATGATAAGAATTCGGCTCGGAACGAGACCGAACATTAAGATACTTCACTTGCTTTTCTAACTTAGCCTTCTCCCTTAAGGTCTGTTCAACCACTTCCTCAGTTGTCTTACTACTCGACATAATCGAAACCAACAAGAAACTTCACACCAATACAATAGCTAGCTCTAATACTAAGATGATGTATGTGTAGCTCGCTGAATCAGAGTGCATGAGACAGACAACATCAATAAGCTCACTGAAATTTGGATTGTCTTCAACTTAAGTTGTCTTTATGTGCAAAGTCAGCACCAAGGAAAGAAAAACAAGGAAAATAAGAAAGATAGCTTGTGTTCCTTGCTGATATAGTATCACCACAATAGAAAACACAAGGGCAATCTCAACTCACTCTTATGGATACAAAATAACCACCATAAGAATGAAAATGAGCTCCACATTCACCACTTGATCTGCCACAATCAAGATACAATAGTGTAAAGATTGAGAGTTGTTAGATACTCGCAAACAAGAGAGGTAGCAAGCTCTCGTTTCTATTCATCAAACTCAGATAATGGGCCAAAAAGTTTACAATCTTGAGTATATACATCATCTTAACAAGCAAGCACCTAGCTCAACTAAGCTATTAAGACTTCCTAATGATGAAAAACCTCTAAGCATGTTTAACTAATCTGAATTACATCAAAATGAGCTACTTATGCTAACTTTCATGCATAATTACATAACTTAACATAAAAGAAAGATACATAATACAAGCTTGATTATCAACTGCCTCTTATTGAACTAGTAAGTGTGTTTAGCAGTACTCTATGCATAATCCTCATCCCATGCTGTGAAAAATTACCCTTTCATGCTGGAAATGGTTGCTATATATCCTCAGTAACTTTTATTTACCAATGGTAAATCAATCATGTTGTGAAAAGACCAAGATAACCCTCTTATAGATAGCAAAATTAAAGCTTGCACAACTGATTCCCACTGAGTGCTCGACTATTTAGAGCTGCAAAAATTGTCCCTATATAACAATCATGTGCACTCTTTGGGCATAGATAATAGACTCATAAAGGGTGCTAATGGCTTTGGAAATAGCCATTTCAGTCACCAATTGACCATGTACGAGCTCATACAAACTTCCTTTACAGAATTGGAAATTCCGTGCAGTTAGTTTACAAAAGGATTGATTGATGCTTCCTGTAGAACAACTTGGGGTTGCAGGGGTTGGCTGGAAACCTTGATTGACACCCTTCAAAAGTATTTTATGGCTCTCTTCCTGATAAGGCTTCTATTAAGAGAAATTGAATTCATAAAACTTGTTGCAACACTGCTCAAATGAGCTAGCCTGTTTGAATATCTTAAAGTTGATGGACCACCATGTAACATGCCTGAATTAGAGTAGTGGTGCTTTGATGGTCTCCATCATCAATAAAGTCGAGTTATGGGCATGAGCCTTGAGGTCACGACAGTGACTCTTCATCGGTCACGTTTTGCTCCTCTTTGCTTGTTCCTTGTCTCCGCATGATGAACCCTGATCCGCCCCTTGCCTTCAAAAGACCGAATCGCCCGCCCTTGGGGTTGGTGAAGGCTATCAAGCCTTAGAAGGTCACGAGGCCAATCCAAAGGATGGCTGAGACAAACTTGAAGGAGTATGGGTCAAGTGCAAGTTGGACCTCTAGACGAGTATGAGATGATGCGACCCTCTTGCCTTGTGCAAGGAGAGAGGAGTACGAACCCCGAGACTCTTCAGTAATCTTTAGGACTGGCTAAAATCCGGGTACGATTAAATTTGATCACATTAGCCAATATCAAAATTTGGATGAGGAATTGATGTCCAAATCCATTTTTTTTGGGCCAAACAATTAAAATGGAATAAAACTCGGATTAATTCGGGTTTAGACATTAGAAAAAAGACAAACATCATATATGAATATTCAATCAATGTCAAAATCAGGTTTGCAGCAAACCCCTTTTTTTTCAAATCGGACAAATTTGAATATTCAGGTTGGACAAAATTTTGCCGGAGTTAACTACAACAACAATGATCCTCATTATAGTGCCGCTAACATGGGATCTGAAGGAATTAAGATATAGACAATATTCTTCATGCACAATAGTGCATGGAGAGGCTAATTCGGGAGCTAAATCTCCCTTATATCATTCATAAAGTAGAAAAGAATCTTTTGTGTTTTGTTCTGAAGGTCTGCCTGTCTGTCTGCTTGCTTATATTCATACACGTAATTACTCTTTCTTCCTTGATAATATAATTAGTCCCCGTTCTTTTTTACGGTGCGGTTGGATGCGGTGTGGACCATGTGGGTGGAATGTGGAAAGTTGTGGTGGGAATAATAGAAGGTAGGATAGTATATTTTAATTTGAAAATAATGGTACGTAGAAATAAAGTGAAAGTTTTGATTTTTATTTGAAAAGTTTTTACTTTTAATAAAAAGGAAAATAGAAAGTTATGGTGGAAAATGGAAATTTACGGTGCGGTGTGGAACCGCAAATGTTCCCACCGCATAAAAGAACGGGGCCTTAGTACCTTGTTTGTCTTATAACTTGTGTTCACACACGAATTTACTCTTTTGCCCTTGAATATAGTAGTTATCATCAACTTGCCTTGTAGCTTTGTGTTCATACACAAATTTACTATGTTGCCCTCAAATACATCAATAATATTGGTAAGTCGCAAAATTTTTCACCTTAATTTCACGATGTATTAAAATTTTCAAATTAGTTAATGTGACAATTAAATTAAGAGAAGTGTGGTATGTATGGTCAATATTGATTAACTTTGACTATAAATTATCCAATATACATATAATAATTCAAAATATAATATTAATCTTATTTATCACCATATTTTATATATGTAATTAATTCTAAAAGCGTTAGAATATTTATTTCACCATATAAGTAACATATTATACAAGCTACTATTATTATTATTATTATTATTATTATTATTATTATTATTATTATTATTATTATTACTTGTACTAAACCCGTGCGATAAACGAAGTGTAACAAAATAGTTGTTTTAAAGGGGGGAAAAATCATGAATAACTAATCATCGATACATACTAAACAGTATGAAACATTGATGAAATTATTAAATGGAAAACATCACAATAAATTGTTGAAACAAAACATGTATTATAATTACTAATAGTTGTATTATAATTACTGATAGATGAAATTATTAAATGGAAAACATCACAATAGATCCTTACAATTAATCTCATTTCTCCATTCAGCAGGACCCACAAACTTTATTATTAATAAAATACTTGTTTTAAAGGGGGGAAATCATGAATAACTAATCGTTAATACATAGTAAATAGTACGAAATATTGATGAAATTATTAAATGGAAACATCACAATAAATTGTTCAAAAAAAACATGTATTATAATTACTAATAGTTGTATTATAATTACTGATAGTTGAAATTATTAAATGGAAAACATCACAATAAATCCCTATAATTAATCTCATTTCTCCATTCAACAGGACCCACAAACTTTACTATTAATATTATATAGATTCCAAAATAATTATAATTACAGATAGTTGTACCAAAATAATTTAATTCAGCATTTTTCTATTTTTTTTATTAGTCGAAATCCCTACGATTAATCTTCTTTCTCCATTCAGCGGGACCCACAAACTTTACTATTAATATTATATAGATCATTATTATTATTATTATTATTATTATTATTATTATTATTATTGTTATTATTATTATTATTATTGTTATTATTATTATTATTATTATTATTATTATTATTATTATTATTATTATTATTATTATTATTATTATTAGGGTTTTTGAATGATAATATACCGACCTTTAGGGGTATTAGATTGTAATATATCAACCTTTACTATTGGGCAACAATATCCCTGACCTTTATACCTAGGTGACATTATTATACCAACAGTAATTAAAGGGATGGTAAACCGCTCTCCATGCACGCTAACATGGCTAGCGAAGGGAAAAAAACCTGTCACAGGCCAATAACCCTATTAACCCCTTATTTTCTCTCACTAACCCACATTAGAATATATTGGTTGGTTGTGTGTTACGTCAGTACGAAAACCGGTTCACCACCCTGTTAGTCATTGTGTTAGGGCCAGTTTTTTTTTAGGGTCCGTTTGGACCTTGGAAAAAAGCATGGAAAAAAAATTATTTTGGAAAATGAAAATCTTTCCATTGTTTGGATTGAAGAAAAAAGAATGGAAAAAAAATAGTTGGAAAATTACATGGAAAATTTGGAGTAACAATGAATAAAAAATTTTCCCTTCAAAAATGAAAGGAAAGTTGGGAGAAAAATTTTGGATCAAAGCCAACCTTTCTTTTCATCCTCTCTCTAACTCGTCTCTCTCTCTCTCTCTAACTCATTTCTCTCTCTCTCTCTCTCTCTCTCTCTCTCTCTCTCTCTCTAAGTCTCTTCTCTCTCTCTCTCTCTCTCTCTCTCTATAACTTTCTTCTCTCTCTCTCTCTCTCTAAGGCTCTTCTCTCTCTCTCTCTCTCTAACTTTCTTCTATCTCTATCTCTCTCTCTCTCTCTCTCTCTCTCTCTCTCTCTCTTCTCTCTTCTCTCTTTCTCTCTAACTCTATTCCCTCTTTCTCTCGCGCACTCTCTCTTCTTTCTCTCTAAGTCTCTTCTCTTTCTTCTCTCTGACTCTCTAACGTTCTCTCTCTCGCTCTCTCTCTAACTCTCTTCTCTCTCTAAGTCTCTCTCTCTCTCTCTCTCTCTCTAACACTCTTCTCTCTCTCTCTCTCTCTCTCTCTCTCTCTCTCTAACTCTCTTTTCTCTCTCTTTGTCACTCTCTCTATCTCTCTAATTCTCTTCTCTCTCTCTCTCTCTCTCTCTCTCTCTCTCTAACTCTCTCTCTCGCTAATTCTCTCTTTCTCTCCCAAATCACATCATATGATCTAAAAAAATGAAACTTGATGTTTACAAGTTTTCTTGCAAATTTTATTTTTCCATGTATTTTTCCTCAAACCAAACAAGGAAAAGAAAATTGAATAGAAAATCATATTTTTCCTTCAAAATTTACTTAAACCAAACAAGAGAAAGAAATTTACTTTACCCCAAAAATTTTTTCCTCCTAATTTTTTTTCCACGAGATTTTTTTTCCATCCTATTTTTCTAGGTCCAAACGGACCCTTAAAGTGGGTTAGTGAGAAAAATGGAGGAGTTAACGGAATTACTAGGCAAGGGTCGGTTATTTTCCCTTCGCATGTCACGTCAGAACAGAGACCAGATAATCAGTCACACCCCCTTGTCATTGTTGGTATAATAATCTCACCTAAATATAAAGGTCAGGGATATTATTGTCAAATAGTAAAGGTCGGTATATTACAATCCAATACCCCTGAAGGTCGGTATATTATCATCCAATATCCCTTATTATTATTATTATTATTATTATTATTATTATTATTATTATTATTATTATTATTATTATTATTATTATTATTATTATTATTAGGAAAACATGACAACATAATACAATAAAGAAAAACAATGCCCACGTCAACATGGAAACGCCCGCTTCCTCGCAGAAGTCGCAAGGATGTGAGCCTCTTTAATTGACTTTCAGTGGACTTTAGAAATACAGATATAACTGAAATGTAATAACAACTTACGACAATGGATCAGTAGTTGGTGACAGTCGTTAGGTGGTGCAAGACTCTTCTTGAATAGGCGGACAACCTGTAGCGAATCGGTGAATATCCGTAATCATCGCAACTGCTTTGTATGAGCCCGAATCAACACTTGTTCAGCAGCTAACAACTCCATCTGCAGGACCGACGAACCCAAAGTAGGCTGGCATCCTCGTTCCCTACTGTGATCGCTATCTATGATGACCCAACCCATACCCCCTTGCAGGGTCCTGGAACACCATGCCCCATCGCATAGGGCCTTAGTCATCGGTTGAGCACTATCACCCAAAGACCAAATAAACTGCGTGTGAACACCATCCCTGACAGCAGACGCGGCAACACCCAGCTGCAAACTTGAGACATCCCTGCGACCCCAATTCAAGACTATGGATGGGTGTGGTTTAGTTTTCTCAAAAATTGCCCTCGCACGAACCACGCATAGATACCAGAGGACAGTTAAAAATCCGGCACAAAGTTGATGTCGCCCCGTTCTCTATGTTGCAAAGAACAGCAGCCAGCTTTGTAACCACTTTCGGAGTGTAACATTGATGTATGCCTGGTTAAGGAGTCCCAATTGTGAACCGAACCAAATCGTTCTAGTGTACTCGCAATCCCGGACTAAATTGAGGGTGGCATCACCGCCGACACTACACAATAGACAGAGAATATTGTTATCAAGTTGCCAGTACACCATCTTTGTCGCCATCGGGAGCGCGTCATAGTAAGACCCCAAAGAACCTTCCATAGACGTTGTTGTGGCATTGTCGGGGACGCCCCCGCCTATTCTTTATCTTGAAGCACCCAGTACGCATAGCCGCTTCGTACCGTGTACTCACTAGTTGTCGAAAGGCCCCAAATAGGTGTATCTTCTTCTTGTGTGTCCCACAAGCTTATAACCAGAATTTACTTAGCGGAATCGTGAGTAAAGAGGCACCTGATGAGCGGGACATTCCACTCCACTCGCCCGTTGACGAATAAAGCAGACACTGGTTTACTTAGCCAACCAGTCAGCTCTGTCGAAGGAGCTAATGTGAGCTGACTACCATCCGCCCATACATCTTCCAATACCTTGGGTGTCCGGCCTATTCCTACTCGGTAATGGATCCCCTGTCTTAGGTTGCTCATTGCCCTACATAGCCCCCTCCACCCCCATAAGTCGGCTCAGTTCAAATTTGTACCAGGAACCAAAGGTGAATGCACCCAATAATGAGCCTTGTAAATCTGTGCTAAAAAAAATCTGGATTATGCAGTAATCGCCACGCTTGTTTCATCAGGAGTGCATCGTTGAAGAAATTTGATCCCCTCAGCCCTAACCCCCCCTGCCCCTTTCGGCAGAAAAAGAACAACTTCCGGACCCAATGTTTAGAGACGTTACCCGAGCTATTCCACCAAAAGAACTGGGTAACCAGGGCATCCAACTTCCTGGCTAGCTGCAATGGCACTTTGAACACCGATAAGACATGCTGGTTTAGTGCAGATAGGACTGAGTTAGTAAGCATGATCCGACCTGTTGGAGACAACAGAGACGCCTTCCAGCCCTGTAATTTTTTGGCAACGGAGTCATAGAGAAAACCTAGTTGTGTAGTCTTGCGGTGACCCATGGTTGGTAGCACACCCAAGTATTTTTCAAAAGTTTGCACCACAGAAAACCGAAAAACCAATTTGAGGCCATCCATAACTATCGTTGACGTGTTCGAGGATGCCATGATCTACGATTTATGGACATTTATCATCTGGCCCGATGCCTCACAAAAGGTTTCAATGATTTGTTTCAATTTCAAACAGTTGTCTCCCTCGATTTCAGTAAAGAAAAGGGAGTCATCTGCTATAAAAAAATAGTTATTTCCGGACTCTGTCTGGCCACCTTAATACCACGTACTGCTCGTACATACTATTGTGCTTTCAAATTATGAGCAAATACATCGAGGCATACAAGTAAGGTGAGAGGGGATCACCTTGACGTTGGCCGGATTTTGGTTGGAACACTGGGGATGGGGACCTATTGATAAGAACCGAATATCATACTATAGTGACACACTGCTAAATTAAACGAATCCAATGGGCAGAAAATCCTACCTTCCTAAGAACCGCATCTAAAAAGTCCCAACTGATTTTGTCGTATGCTTTGTTCATATCGACTTTAAGGGAAACGTAGCTCTTCCCCTTATTCTTGGTAGCCAAGAAAGTCAACAATTCATGGGTTGTCAGGTATGCGTCCCCAATCAATCGACCTGGGAGGAATGCATTTTGGGAGTCGTCGATGAACTTAGTGATTACCCCACGTAAACGGTTGACGATGCACTTGGAAATAAGGCGGTAGATGACGTTACACAGACTAATTAACCTGAAGTCCGCCATAGTATGGGGTGAGGCCGTCTTCGAAATAAGGACAATGTACGTGAAATTTATCTCCTTAAGCAAATAGCCCGAATTAAGCATTAAGAGAACACCAGCTCGAACCTCGTCCCCCACCGTCGCCCACATCTTCTAGTAAAAAATGGTTGGCATCCCATCCGGTCCCGGTGCTTTCAGTGGCGCCATCTCTTTCAATGTCTGGTCCACTTCAGTTGTTGTGAGAGGAGTGGATAGTGATTGCTGATCCATGTCACTCAGGGTTTTAGAATACCCAGAAAGACATATCTGAATATACCGTTGACACGTAGCCACCCCTCCGTATAGGCCACTAAACAGGCCCTAAAAATATGTAACCGCTTCGGTCGTGATTGTATCAATATCCGTCGACCAAGAACCATTAGCCAGCTGTAATCCTTTAATACATGTGCATGCCAGTTTATTTTTATAGTTCCTGAAAAAGAATCAGGTAACTTTGTCCCCATCATTAATCCATTGTACCTTGGATCGCTGTCGCCGATACAATTCGGCCATCCTAAAAGCTTGCTCACATTCCCCCGTCGCCTGGAGATACCCCGCAATAGTTGACCGGTCCAAGCCCACCTGACATAACTCCTCTTGTAACTCAACTAGGCGAGCCAAAGAAGCATGCATATTCGTCGGCCTATTTTGTTTCCACTGCTGACACCATAGCCGACAATGTTATCGTGCTGCCTTAATCTTAGTGATCACATTGAAGATGGCACTACCCACACAAGTTGCGTCTGTCCACCCTGCATCCAACAATTGACGAAGTTCCGGTAGATGCCTAGGCCTCTACTCAGTATCCACGGTGGCGTCGTCGTGACACCCCTCCATTATCAGGATTGAAAATGATCGGTGAGTGGTCTGACAACAGCATTGGGAGGACTTAGGTAAATTCCGTTGGGAAAAAAGAACTGCCAGCCTTATTCAAGTAGGCACGATCCGGCACTTCCCATATGGCGTGGTTATCCTAGCGCCGGTTTGTCCCAGTAAAAAATGCACCGATCGACGCTACCTCCTGCAGACCTATACTGGATCTCACCGTTGAACTCCAACTGACCAGGAATGTCCGGCCTGCCGCCAAGTTCCTGAGACATGAACTCTACTTGGTTGAAATCTCCCATCATCACCATGGGACCTGGATATTGTGAGCACAGTCCACTAATGGTAGCTAAAACGGATCGTCGGTAGTGCACCTGAGGGTGGCCATAAACCAATCACACATACCAAAAGTTACCCCCAACTTCATTCACACGACAAAGTACAACATTGGAAGTATAAGATAAGCAAACAACGTCCAACCCCGATTTGTAAAAAATAATGATCCCCCTACTCCTACCAATTGCATATACTTCACCAACTAGTTGAAAGGAGAAACAACGACAACTAGAGTACACAGAAGCTACACTAGTTAAACATTCAAACAAACACAAGACGTCAGGGGCATGGTGCTGGATGATCCAACGTAGGTATGGAATCACCGAGGTGTCAGTGCCCCAATCCCTCCGCAATTCCACGCACAAATTTTCATTTTGTCGGAGGGGCTTTTGTGAGGCTTGCCCCCGCCAATGCCTCCTCCACACTTGTAGAGGGATGAGATGCGCCAACGTGAGAACCTTGTTGCGCCTAATATTCTTGGTGCCATTGTTTGTGTCGTTTAGATATGGTCTGATAAACCTCTTCATGGTGGAACCCATCCTCCGCTAACATTAGTGTTGATGGTGCAGATCGAGATTTGCGTTTCATTGGTCGAAAAGATCTTATGGCCTCCACCAAACTAAGCCTGGTCGCAGCACTATGCGATCGACGGTATGCTTTCTGGGGAGGATGGGAAGATCGGTGGGAAAATGCTGGCCCCCGTCGTACTGGAAGCTTAGACCTAGTTTGGAGCACTCATGGCCCCTCAATCTCTATTGGATTGGTGATAAACAACTGGTGAATCTAGATGCCGGCAGACAAACAATCAGGCGGAGGTGTGTCCGATTCACTGGAGAGCGCATTCATTTGAAAAGGTGGGTATGGATCCCATGGGTGGGTTGTTGTGGGTGTGTGGGAGAAAACAACAGTAGATTGCCCTAAGGACAACGCAGTGCTGATCTTAGCAACATGGGCAGGTTGTTCCATCAGGCCCACAGTAGGGACATTCTCAGAGTGTGGTCGTCAAGGCCCACAGTAGGTTCGCGTTTCTTCAAAGGGAGGTTGGTTTCAATTATTGATTTACCTTTGTCCCTCGGTGCCTGTGTTGGCGGTGTCGGAGCTGTAACCATGTCCAGATGTACAACAGCGGCCTCTCCAGGTGCTCCATACGAAACGGAGGTTGGGAAGTGGAGCCGACGTCCATGTTTGCCGGAGTGTTTTGGACAGACCAGATGAGCCAGCTAAATAAACTCTCCCCCTGTAGAGGCATGATCAGGTCTGCATTAGTGAACGTAGTTGCATGGGGAGGGTTCCGTGCCCAGAAAGTTTTGCTGAAGTCAACGTATTGGGGCGGTAGTTCGGGTAGACTCATAATCGGCCTAACCAAGGGACCCATAGGCGGTGGAGAATCGGAACCATTGTCTGGTGAATTGGCCGGTGAAGATGGTTTTGGTGATGACCTTGATCTACGACGAACCAGTCCTTTCAAGACCTCTGGGTTACCATCAACCAAACGTGTAGTTGTATAAGGCGGAATAGGGGGATAAGCCATAATCTTGTTTGTGTAGAATGGATCTATTCTGAAGTGGACGGTAAAATCTTTACTCTCTAAATCTGAAAGTCTGACAGATATCCCCGCCACAGCTTGTTCCAACGAGAGTTTACATGAGTATGCCCTATGTCCCACAAGGCCACAACGTTTACAGAAACAAAAGATATTTTCGTAGCAAAAATGAACCCAAACAGGTATATTATTATCATCTAAGATAAACATACCCGGGCGTAGTGGTTGATGTAGATCGACCTACAGCTTGATCCAGATATATTCACTGGTGAAGTCACACTCATAGGGGAACCCAAAATCCTCGATCAGACCTAGCACTAGCTGAAGAGTGCAGAGAGCACCACGCCATCGGTGCTTAAAGGGAAGGCCTGGAAGACGAACCCACAATGCAGTGCTGTTAAAATCCATCACCTCCATAGTCGCATGATCACCAAAGGACTTCAGAATGAGAAATGAGCCATCAATGGCCACATTTTTTTGCCTTCAGTAGCATCTCTTTGTCTCGTCTGTTGCCAACTTGAATAAGGAACAAGTTTCCATTAGTGCCCATGCGGTCTACTGTTATGCGTCCTTGTAAGCCCCAAAACTGTCATCCCAACTCCGCCACTTGATGGGGTATCCAAGTTCTTGGGTTATGCACATAACCCAGAACAACATGGTCCCACTGATAAGCAAAACACAGTTGGTAGTGCCGGAAAATGCAACATCGGCCCAGTATGGTTGAGGTTGCAAGTGTTTCTCTTTGGTGTGTAAGAGGAGGATGGGTCGATTGGTTTGTAGGGTTTGAACGTTGAGAAGTGAGATCCCATCATTTTCCTTTTCTTTCAACAATGGGGTGGAATATACACTTGATGAATGTGACCACACTGCCTATAAATAGCCATGACAAAACTACTAGCCGGTGTGAGTCAAATATCTGGGAAACACCCAGATCAGGGAAATGGCAGGGAATTAAGGCAAGGGCGCGGAGAATTGTCAGAAATCCAGTGTAAGGATCCCTTGCAGTGGTATGAAAAACTCCTGAGACACGCCACCTTTAATGCTGTTGTAAGCTTAAACCAATTAGATAGCCTCAGAAATGGAGAAGCCAGTTGAACACAGAAAATCTCCATCGGCCACCGCCTCAAATCTGCTTAGAAACCAGCGGCGACAGTGAATAATTCAATACAGTGCAATTAATTTGGGGGATAATTGTCTAATCACCACCAGCTTTGGAGATGTAGATAAGGGTAGGTGAAAATTGGACGGTATGGGAAAGGCCACCTCAAAGCTCAATAACTCCACTCGGTGGAAGTAGTAAATGGGGTGGAACGAAATGAAATAAAGGGTTTGAGAGAGTCTCTCTCTTGTTTCTCTCATAGAGGAGAGTTAGCTATTATTATTAAATATGCAACAAAAAATTCAGTCATAAAATTATTATTTTTTCATTTTAACAAAAATAAAATGAATGATTTTAGTAATTTACCTCGTCCTTTTAGACGGGCACAATGGCTAGTATATGTATGTATATGTATGTATGTAGAGAGTTCTCGGATTAAATTGCCCTTGAACTTGGCAAAACTGTCAATATTGCCCTTGAAAAATTTTTTATTAACAAAATACCCTTAAACCGGTTAAAACGAACTAAATTGCCCTTTTGACCTGATATTGTAAGTTTCAAGTTATTTACTCGGTTATGTGCAGGTTAATTCATTTTCCCTCCTTAATTATGTTTGCAAATTAGATAGTTGTCTTAAACCCACTGGTCCCCTTTTATTTCGTCACTTCCCTCCATTCAAAAAAACAACTCCTACATTTTCTCCTTCCTTTCGCCCCATCATCCCCCACCTGGTACGGCTTCTTCATTTCAGCTTCATCATTGTCGAATCTGTTGTGGCCATTTCTTTCGTTTGATGCTTCATCTCCATTGTCCGACTCAGTTAAAGCAGCAAGTGTGGAAAGGTAAGTTGTATTCAACTTCATTGGAATAGTAAAGTTTAGGATTTGTTTGTATGATGCTTCATATGAGTTTGTTGATGTTGGTATGTGTTTGATTTTCATTAAAGATGAATTTTTTCTACTGATTATGCAAAATTCTGGGATTTCTAGGGTTTTTGTGATGTTGTCATTTTACTGGGTTTAATGGGAGGGGGGTTTACTCTATTTAAATGGTGTCTCTGGCTTAATGATTAATGTGACTAATTTTGATATTTTTTTTGTTCTTTTTAGGGTTTGATCATGGGTTTGTTGCATATTTTCCATAGGGGTGAGTTTGAAAGTGAGAAGTATCTTAGATATGTTGAATGTGAACTGTCTGAGATTGATGTAGACCCTGATTACCTTAGTGTAGATGACTTGGTTGAGACTGTGGAGGAATTAGAGAATTGATTGCATTACTGAATGGATGTGATTATATTAGGTTGTATGTTGATCATGGTTGCAATGATATTGTGGAAACTGGTATTAATGATCATGTGGATCAAGGGGAGGAATATGATGAAGATGAGGATGATCAGGATGACCCTGAATACTTTTAGGAGGATTAATGTGAGGATGATGATGGAGACGGTGATGATGAAAATGGTTCTGATGTTGATGATGAAGAGGTTGTGGCATTGAGGAAGAAGAAGAGGCAGTTGAAGGAAGCTATTCATAGTGAGAGTAAACTGTTGGAGCTGGAAAATCAAAATGACAATGGTGATGAAGATGAAATAGATGGGTGCCAAGGAGATGAAAAATACCATGACTCTGACTGTCCTAGCAATCTAGAGAGTGAGGATGAAGAAGGTGAAGGTAAAAAGAAAGAGAGGTGTAGGAGGAAAAAAGTTGCAATACCCTAAGTATAACCTAAAAAATCCCTGTAAGCTTGTATGACCTTCCCTGAGAAGAAGGTTGTGGTGAAAGTTGTCATTGAATATAAGATTCTGAGAGGTTATAACTTGAGGGTAGTGAAGAGTGACAAAGGGAGGTACACACTAGAGTGTAAAGCTAATGGTTAGACCTGTCAATACGGGCGGGCGGGCGGGTTACGGGTCGATCGTATATCGGCTTCGGGTAAATACGTGTCGGGTGTATTTCGGGTTCGGGTAAATACAGGTCGGGTGTATTCCGGTTTCGGGCGGTTTGGGTCGGGTTTACGGGTCATGACCGCCCTTTTTCTCCGTCACTTACAACTAATAAAATTGATTATAATTAGTCAAAGACACCTGTGTAATATACCATTCCATTCCAAGTTCGACTACCACAATATGTCACAGTTGTATAGACATATTAATGTACACCTAAAGGACAAAATTTGGCAATCTTCAAGTCTACAAGTATTATGCGGTTTACGTCAACAATCCACGAATAACAATACTTATGAAATATATAGGGTTTTGGGATCCTAATATACTGAACTTTTGGAGTATTGGACAATAATGCACTGAACTTTAACCTTGGACAATAATAAATTATTTTACTGAAAGAGAGGAGAGAGGCGGGATTGCAGGAGTTTGAGGGTTCACTGAAAGAGTGAGTGAGTGACAGTGTTAGAGTTTTGTTTTGGTCATTTATTATTTGATTATTTCATTTGTATGTCTCTCTCCACACATAACTTTCCAAAGTCACCCAATATTTTACTTTTGGGCCTTAATTTTTATGAAATGGGCCCATTTTTTTGCACAAGGCCAAAGTAGACAAAACACTTAAAATTAAAGTGTCTAACCCAACGGGTCGACCCGGATCTGAACCGTTTTTTACCGGGTTCTTTGGGTTGGGTCATTTTCGGGTCCCATGTCGGAATTTCGTGTTCAAAACCCACTTTTGACGGGTCGGGTTTCCGGGTCGGGTCGAGAATTGCCATGTCTACTAATGGTTGTAAGTGGAGGATGTACTCTTCATAGGTTGGGAAGGAAAAGACTTTCCAAATCAAGACATTAGACAAGGAACACACTTGTATTCCTTACTGTATGCAAGCTGGACATAGGAACATGAGTGTAAACTGGTTGGGTGAGCATTACAGGGAGATGTTTAGGATCAATCCATCTTGCAGGGTAAGAGACTTGCAAGAGATGGTTAAGTGGATTTAAATTATAGGGCAATTATGTCAATGTGTGCAAGGGCTAGGAGGAAGGCATTTGACCTCTATCATTGGTGACTACAGGAGTCAATTTGCACAGCTTAGGGATTACATGTGAGAACTTCAAAAGAAGAATCCTGGCACCACAATCCAGCTGAAGACAACCCCTTCACCCAATGGTGAACATGTGTTCAAGTTTGTGTACATATGCCCTGGTGCATTAAAGAAAGGACTGGTTGGGGGTTGTAGAAAGGTGCTTAGCTTGGATGCATTTTTTTGAAGGGTCCTTGGGATGGACAAATTTTTGTTCCTGTTGGCAGGGATGGTAATAATCAAATGTATCCAATTGCATGGGGAGTTGCAAAGAGTGAAATAAAAGAGGTGTGCGAGTGGTTTATAGAGCAGTTCGCAATGGACTTGGGCATGGCTGAGGGAGTTCAGTGAACTCTCATTTCTGATCAATAGAAGGTAACACACTTTGTTTATCATTTGAAATTTTATTTTTTGTTTATTAATAATGTCATTTAACTTCAATTCTAAACTTGACATTGTGAAGGGACTGATTGAAGCTGTTAAGAAGTACCTTCCTCATGTTGAACACAGGATGTGTGCAAGGCATGTTTATGCCAATTTGAGAAAGAACTTCAGGGGTGATCTGTACAAGAAGTTGTTTTGGAACATTGCTAAATCAACTACAGAACCCTACATGAAGAAGTATGCTGCAGAAATGACGTCAATCAGTTCTGAGGCTTGGGAGAGCTTGCAGAATAAGGGGGTGGAACTAGAGCTGGCAGAAATCGATCCGACCTGAAACCGACCCAAACCCACCCGAAACTTTAAAGTTTGGCCCGAAATTTCCAAAACTAAAACATAAAAAAACGGAAACTGACCCATACCGAACCCGACCCGAAACCGACTGCCCGCCCGAATTGACAGGTCTAGGTGGAACACTTTTGTAGGGTTTTTTTCAAGTATCATACAATGTGTGACTCAATGGACAACAACATGGCAGAGATCTTCAATTCTTTCATCATGGAAGCAAGGTATCTACCTATTGTTTCACTCCTAAGATGTGTGTTCAAACTGGTGATGAAAAGGGTGGGTGAAAACAATGGGTGGGATTCTAACCTTCAGGTGCCTATGGCTCCTAGAATTAGGAAGAAGTTAAATGAGAGAATAGATAGTTCTAGGCATTGGGAGGTAACAAAGGCTGCTAATGGCTTGTATAGTGTAACTAATGGTTATGGAGAGGAGCATTCTGTCAACTTACAAGCCAGATCTTGTACATGTAACTCTTGGGAACTAAGTGGTATCCCTTGCCCCCATTCTATAGCAGTTATGAGGGATGCGAGAATTGACCCATCAAGTTTTGTGGATGACTGTTATGCACCCTTGTGCCCACAAATGGACCTGACATGTGGGAAAAGGCACCTGGCTATGAAGTGGCACCCCCTTTCTTCAAACCAAAGAAAAAGACCACCACAAAGTACAGGAGAAGACCATAGGTGGGGGAAAATGTCAGGGGCAGAGTCAGCAACAATGGGAAGAGAATGCACTGTTCTCTTTGTGGGAATGAGGGCCACAACAGAAAAAACTGTCAAAATCCTCCAGCAAACCCTCGAGTATGTAAATGACATCACTTTTTGACAGTTAGGGTTTAGGGTTTTATTGACATTTCTTTATTTCCTTTGTAGCCCACCAATATGAGAAAAAGGAAGTCATCCACTGCTCCCTCTGCTACAATATCTTCCACTGAAGCAGCACATTCAACACTGCCATTGCCCCCTGTTGAGAATGAAAAAGAATCAAGCTGCCAGTGAGGAGGACCCCTACAGTTGTTGTGTCCAGCCAGCAACCATTTACCAGCGCACCACCTCAACCCCAACAACCACCACCACCAAGAAGAATATGGTTTTGATGAAATTTAGTTTTGTATTTTGATGCTGCTGCATGTTAGTTAATTTTGGTCATGTACATGACATTGAATACTTGATAGTTTCATGTACTTCTTTTGACAGATGAAACCTTTAGATTAGAATAGTGGAGGAATATGTATTTAGTACATTTTTTTGGGCACTCTTGATGTTTGAGTGCATTTGATGGCTGATGTCAATCAAACAATTATGTACCAGTAACATATTCCTTCAAATGATGCTCATTTATTTTGGTTGTTTACCTCATTTAACTTTTCCATTTAATGCATTCATTGCTTAAGATGATTTTGGTAGGTTTCCATCAATGTTGTTCCATTCTTTCAATCTGATCATCCACTTTTTAACCAATTAAACACAAGTTTTATGTATGCATGTTTTATACCAAATCAGAACATGCCAATTAGATCAATATTGTTCCTTTCTTTCAGAACATGTTTTATACCAAATCAAAACATAACAATCAAAACATACCAAATCAAAACATACCAATAACTATCAACAATATACCAAAACATAACATGAATGAAAAACAGAAAAAAAAATTGCAACTCCAACAAATTTGGTGCCCAAAGGAAGGTTTCATTCATTCAACAAGCTTCATAAATCATCCATCATCATTTACAAACTAAACCCTAAATTGAAACCTAAAAAAACTAAAACTAAACTAAAAACTTAAACATCATCCATGGCATATGAAAACAGAGTATGCCATGGGCAACCAAAAGACCACCCAAACAATTGTCCATTGGTGGGTTACTCAAATTTCCAGTAACCACACCCCAAAAAAAAATTCCATTCATCACCCACAAAAACAAAACAAAAAAAAAAATCCAATTCCAGTGCTGCTGCTACTTGCTTGCTTGCTTGACTTGACCTTGACCTTCCCTGGCCCTCCCCCCCCCCCCCCAACTACACCTTCTGTAGCATCACCCCCACTAGGACCACCATCAGAACACCCATCAACACAAGAAGCATCTTTCGAGACTTCTTGAGTACCCAAACTTGGTACTCTACGTCGATGAGTTGGCCCATTGTCGCCTCATGTTCTCTCCTCAGCTTGGAGAGTTTTCTTGTGGTCCTTGACAATTCAGCAGCCAAGGTCGTGTTTCTGACAATGGCTGCCATAGCAGGGGTCGTTAGGGTTGTGCAAAAGAGGTCATCAACCCAGTCGAAATACTCCCACCCTTGGGGGCCGCCATGAAACATGCATCATGCAAACCTCCTGAATGGGTTTGATGGTGTCATTGACACTCGAACCACACAAGGAAGCCCACACAAACAGGTCATGTCCATGTCTGAGTAACAAGGACAGGATTTACAGGCTATTACCTGGGCATGGTCGACTACACCATCAACCATGGTTGTGGGAGGGAGGGGAAAAAACTGAGAAAGTTGGGGGCTTGAAGAAGAAGAAGATGAAGAGGAAATCCTAACGGTCGAGTTTAGAGAGAGAAGAACAAACGAAGAGAAAGAAGAAGATGAAGATGAAATGGGGGTGGAAGGGTTTTTAAAGAAAATCCTTTGAATTTCAATGGGTGTTGGTTAACGTATTAACCACACCATCATCGTCATCATTATACCTATCTCACATCTAATCGTCATTAAAACACCACTTCCCGGTAAAAAGTCATTGAAAGGGCATTTTCATCCATTTTTCCCATTTTAAGAGTATTTTGTTAATAAAAAAAAAATTTTACCCGCTTGCTTTTCATCGCCCACCTTTTTACTATTGTCGCCCACCTTTCGCATAATATTTCCAACCCACGCCCTTGAACCTCATAACTTCACTCTCCACTATCTCTCTAGTTTATCTCTCTAAAAAACGCTCTCAACCATCAACCACCACAAACCACCCTCATACCGGGATTCAATCGACGAATTTGAGGTATGTTTCGAATTTGGTATTTGAATTTATGGTTTTATGTTTTGTAAATATTAATTTCGGACGAAAAAGAAAAAAAAATAAAAAAACGGTGCCGGGGGGCAGACGCAGCGCGCGGCGTGGCGTCGCCGGTGCCGTGCCAGATCGGCGCGGCGCCGTGCGTGCGATCTGAGCGCACGCATCGGCGATACCACGCCGTCGTCTCGCTGCAAACCGTCCAACTTTAATTTTTTTCGTTTTTTTGTTTTATTTATTAATATTAATTGTTATTATTGTTATATTTATTAATATTGTTATTGTTATGTTTATTAATGTTATTGTTATTTTTATTAATAGTGTTATTGATAATAATTGCTAATAATATTATTATTGTTAATAATTGTTATTAGAATATTGTTAAATAATAAATAAAAATTAAATATTATATTTATTATTAAAGTTAATATTGTTATTATTAAATATGAAAATTATAATATTGTTATTATGAATATTATAGTTAATTATGTGTTAATTTGATAATTATTAGTTATTAATTGTATTATTTTTATTAATATTGTGTTATGAAAATTAATATTGTTAATATCAATATTAATGTTATGCATGTGTTAATATGACAATTAGTAGTGATTAATATCAGTGATATTGATTCGTTGTTAATATTTAATGCGTTAATATTATTTAGTGATTAAGCATGTGTCAATGTTAGTGATTAATTGGCTTAGAAAAAAATGGTAATTGTGATGTAGGGGTAAGTTTACGGGTTAGTGTATATTCCGAATAGTTTATATGTAGTTGTGTTAGAAGGATGTTGAGTTTGGATGATTTTGGTTGTTATTTGTAAGTAAGTTGGCGTATATAGTTGGTATGGGTAATTTATTCATAATCCAACTTAATTGTCAATTTATGTACTAATAACTCCAAATGATGACATAATAGTTATGTCACATCCATTTAATAACTTAGGTACTCATCAACCGGTTGATACGTAAGTGGATATATAGGTTATTTTGTGATGACGTTAGGATAATAATTATGTTAATGTATAGTTATTGTATGTTAGTTGTATACGTGAAAGAAAGAGGTTGAGTTTTGGGTCATATTAGTCCAAGGAGAGTGTGTGTTGTAACGATAATGTATGGTTGAGAAGGTTAATCAATGCCCCGCATCAACTCTTGTTTATCTGTTTGGTCCCCAGTAGCCATTGTCGCCAGTGAAATTGGCGAGGTTCTGCGGTGGTGCAGGAGTTAGAGCGTATCGATTCGGTACAATGCAATGTTTCTATTGTGCGACTGGTGGGACAACAAGAAACATTACATTGTATCGAATCTGATATGCTTCTAACTCCCGAGCACCTGTGACCTCGCATATTCATCTGGCGACAATGCTATTTTTGGGAACCAAACAATTAAACGAAGTCAGTGCGGTGACGAAAGTCTTTTCAACCATATATTAACGCTAAACAACACACTCTCCTTGACAATAACATGATCCTCTTGCCTCGTGACACAACTTAGGTAACCAACACACGCTAACCCATTTGCGCATATTCTTGCGACTTAAATGATTTTGGTTGTTATGTATGTCTTCATTTTGCAGTGATCTAAAATGGTAGGGAAGGGCAAGGGCCGCGGTTTCGGACCAGGCGAATCGACTTGTGAGTGATTGGAGGGGTGAGTGCAGGGACCCCCATGTGGCAGCTAACTCGCCCGTCTTTGGTCGTGAATGCGGATGCGGTGATGCGTGGGACCACCGAGGGACACGGGTAGTCAGGCCATGGATTTCGTTGACCATCTCAACCAGGCCATGGATGAGTCTAGCGGCTCTACAACATCGGAGTCGGGGGACGATGAGACAGGGAGCCCGAGATGCGATGATCGACCTCCGCCGCCAATTTTTCACTCTTTGGGCGATTACAGGCCATCGGGTTTCATGCCGATGAGGATGCATCCGCAAGTTTGCCCCGTCGAAAGGGTGGGCGGGAAGCGGTTACGCTGCGGTGACGTTAGGTCGATGAGCGATATCGAAGAGGAAGCGTGGCGACAATTCTGGAAGATTGGTGGTAACGTTCGGGGACCCGCATTCCCTCATTGATACCGAGCTTTGGAGGTCACATTGCTCGGGTAATATGGGAGGGTCGCGAGCGTTCGCCTCGTGTTGTCCTTGATTGCCTGACGAAGAAGAATGCGTTGAGGGAGTTGTGGTCGATGCACGCGATTGGAACTCGAATGCGGTACGCGGGAAGAATCCAAATAACCAACATGCCGAGGCGATGTACGATCACATCGACTCGACGTTGATCTCGGCGTTCGTTGAGAGGTGGCAACCCGACACACATTTCACCTTCCCTTTGGTGAAATGGCGATCATGTTGCATGATGTGCAACATATATTGGGTCTTGCATTGATGGCTTGATGCACAAGGACTTCCTCGGAAGTCGTTAACCGACGCGCCGTGATTTTTGAAAAAGCAATGGCGAGTCAAGGTCGATAGCACTTATGACAAGGGTGGCATAGTGACTCCCATTTGAGGACGATCGGTTAACGACCAGCTTCCCATTCCCATAGGATACGGGCGTGGTTGTTGAGCATGCTCGGTAACACTATCCTTGTGGACAAATCGAGGATAGAATTAGGCCGCATCCGTGGCCTAGCGATGTTATCGTTGATCGCATTGCTTGGGGATGGTGACCTTGGCGTTCCTTTACCGCCGATTAGGGATGGCGGCGGTAGGACAGCCAAGATGGCGGGTGTTTGACCTGCTGCGAGCACGGATCTACGAGTACTTTCACGATTTTAGGCCACACGCGAGCACCGTTAATGGGCCTCGGCGAGGTGGTCCCCATCCGCCAGAAGTTCGGACAGCGCTGCGGCGGTTGAGGGCCTCGTTGGATGCGTTGACGCGGATCGTGTGAGTTGGGCCGTCAGACGGTCCCCGCCTACAAGTCATGTACCAGGCGTTGTACAATGGAGGCATTCGTGCATACGACATCAGCGAGGCTTACATGCCCGATCGTGTCGTTCGCGTTAGGGTACCTACAACATATCCCACGGCGATTATCGGTCCCAAATATCATTGAACGGCCGTGAAGGGCCCCTACAAACCGAATTCGTGGAGGCTAACGTCGTATCCGGGCGGGGTTTCCAATCAACAACAAAATGTCGGTCGTGATGTGCCCCGCACGAAACAAGTGCCGTAAGTCGGATGTCGCCTATAACGATCGGTATGCGCCCATTCACACAAATTTTTGAACAACAATGCCTCCGCAAGCCAATCGACAGCTGATGGCCTTCCGACACACGAACAGGTACACTTAAACACTCATCATAATTAATTATTTTATGTTTTATTTTTTGTTGTATTTTTTATTGATCTGACCGATTTTTTTTGTAATTTTTTTTTTATAAAAGTGGGCCTATACATGGGCTTCATTAGTTCAACGGGGGAGGCATCAGTTCCAAGCGGACGATGAGACAGCGACAATTAACCGTGCTTGGTACGATGAGATGGTCGATTTGCACGGGCGTTGGTGCCATCAGATGCACATTGAAGTCCCCCAGGAGGAAGACGATGATGATGAGGAGTAGATGGTGTTGTTTAATTTCATTGTTTTTATTGTACCCTAAACTAAGTGTGGCTTTGTGTTGAACTAACTGCCTGATTATGCGGTCAGTTTTCAAATTTGTGTTTTTATTGTTTTTTTAATGGGTATATGTATACAACGGTACAACTACAACAACGTATGGCAGAATGAAATGTGGCAAAGCGTCCTCGAACGGGAACGGTTCTTGACGCATCCGGTTGATACCTGCGAATCATATTAACTTAAGTTATAAACAACAATATATGGTCACTATTGCAAACCAAACAAGTACTATAAATATACGCAAACCTGTTGACCCCATCCCAACTGATGAAGAACTGGTTCCCTTTTTCCTTGACGAATTCGTCGTTGTTTTGCTACCCCGTCCCGATGATCGTCCGTACTCAAACGCACTTGGATTGCGTCGCGTTGATTTTGATGTCTTGATCTGCGCCGCGTGGGGGCTTGTCTGCGGATCGAATATACTCACCGCCGGGATTCAACTTTCCATTGAGGACACCGCTCACGTGTCGCATACCGCTAGGTCACTCTCGAACACAGTTAGCCGGATTCCTCAAAATGTTCTAAGTGCAGACAGTGGAATATCATTTGAGCATGCGGTTTCACCATCGCCAATCACCGTGATTGTCTCCAAAACACATTTATCCGTGTCGTGAATTGGCTCTCAGTTCGTAAACTTCCATCATAGAACACGCGCACGGGAGAAGGTGGGTCCTCGACACCAGGTGATCGCATAAGTAGCATTCATTTTCATACCTCATCGCCAGCATCTTATTGAGCTCATACGACATAAGGTCCAACGCATGATGAGATACTCTTCCGTGCAAATTCTTAAAGAAATGCGATCGACCTAATTCCCTGTGCGTGCTCCTTGACTGTTCAAGCTCCCTCTTAATCTCCGTATGTTGATTCTCCAAGTGAAAGTGAATCTTCGCAAACACACGATCGAAGGTGCCTCTGGAACTGCCGATATAATACTTTAGTGATGAATGCTGGCTCCATTGGCCCAATCATTCAACGCTTCAATACTCTCGAACACATTTTGCGTTACAAAATGTGAGGAGTAATCAACGCCGTCCCCCCCAAAGTCCTCCAAAAAAACCTACAAACAATAAAAACAATTATTATTATTAATATACTAATAATAACTGGTATACTAATTCGTAATAATAATGTTAGTAGCTTCAACATTAATAAATAACAAACAATTCTAATATTAATTATCATAATAATAATATTATTAAAAAAAACATTGTAACATAATTAACATAATAATAACAATTAACAACATTATTTACCATAATGATATTATTTTAAATAAATAAATAATACTTTTAACAACATTTACTAATATTGTTAATAATATCAACAACACTTATAAACAACTTGTTTTAATAATATTAATTAACATAATTTAGACATAATAATTATAATTAATTACATTAAATATTAATAAAAATTTTATTTAAATAACAATATTAACAATAAAAATTAGCATAATTAACATAATATAATAATAATAACAACACTTCTAAACATCTTATTTACGATAATATGTTTTAACAAAATTTACATAACAATTATAATTAACGACATTTATTACCTTAATAATATTAACATAAATAAATAAATAATATTTTTTACATAACAATAATATTAACATTTTATAAAAATTTAAAAAAAAAATAAAACGAAAATTTTTCCCGAAAAACACCGTGCGCGCGAGAACCCGCGCCCGCCACGCCGCTGCCAGGCAACCGTGCACGGCGCATTGCGCACGATCCGCATCGCCGCGCACGCTGCATTCCGGCGGGATCTGGCGCGCAACCGTGCATTTCGGAAAATTTTCGTTTTATTTTTTTAAATTTAAATTTTACAAACTAACCTTTGTTCTTCACTAATTACCACCTTCTATTGACATTTTAGGTTGAATTTCTAAATTAAATCAAAATTTTAGAGCAAATTTTAGAGAGAGAGAGAGGAGAGAGAGAGAGAAGGTGAGCAGATTATATAAAGGGCAAAAACATCTTTTGGGGGGGCGACATTAGTAAAAAGGGGGGCGATGAATAGCATTACCCAAATTTTAAGGGCAAATTTTGATAGTTTTGCTAAGTTGAACGGCAATTTAATGTGAGAACTATGGATGCAGATGGTTCCTATTAAAAAATATCCTTCCGTGGCGTCATTATTAATTTTCACTCTCACCAGCGCAGACTTGTGCTGGAACTGTATTTCTCTCCCTTTGAATCATGGCGAACCGATCGAGCAGCATGCAATGGATCTCGCCATTGTCGTCCTTGCTCCTACCACGAGGTGGCTACTCTCTGTGGTACACTCTCGCCCTTCTCTCTCTCCTCTTCCTCCACAACAACCTCTCTCTTGCGTCTTCTTCCACTCCTCCTCCACACTTCGAAGGTTTCGGCGACGAGCTCGATGAAATCGATGATCCTGAACTTCCGATTCAACTCACCGATTTACCCCCTTCTCCCTCTTTGACTCAATCTGATAGCCAAACTCACCACGAACCCTCCAAAACTCAATCTCAGACTTTTCCCTCCTCTCCCTCTCCTAAACCCTCAACTTCCCACTTCGATTTCTGGGATGAAGATGAGTTCGAAGGCATTCCCTCAGATGTACCCCCAGAAACCTCCGAAGTTACGGCAGATGCCACTGCTGCTGCTTCTCCTCCTCCGCCTACTTCTCAAGAAGCTGCTGAACCCAAAGATGATTCAGATTCAGATTCAGCATCTTCAGAAGCCTTCCTTTTCAAGCCCTCCAAGTGGGTAGTTGAGATTTTGTGTGGAAGTTTCTTGATCATGTTTCTGATCAACTATTTTACTGGAAAAAAGGAAAATGAAAACTTGGCGCTTGCATGGGCAGCAAAATTTGCCACTAAGGATTCAATCTTTGAGAAGAATTTCAGCCTTTTGGGTGTTGGGGAAGGGGATGATTCCCCATTGTTGCTTAAAGAAGGTCAGAATGTGTTCAAGTTTTATGCTAGTGGGAGGAGATATTGTCAAGGTTTGTTGGCAACCATGGAGTTGAAAAGTCGCCATGATTTGATCTCCAGGATTTACAACACAATTGTGCCTTGCAAGGATGAGATGAGTTTTGAGGTGTATATGAATGATGATGCCATGGATCAGGTGGTTTTTGCTGTGGCTAAGAAAAAAGTCGCTAAAATGATGATTAAGGAGGAACCGGATCTTCAAAGGTTTGCTAGTTTGGTGTCCCCTCCAACTCAAAGGAAGTGGGTGTCAGAAGAGTTGACAGTTATATCAGAATCTAAGGAAGTTGCTGGAGACTTGATCACTGAGGCTGTGCTTGATCAGGTGACAGATTTTACAGACTTTTCCTTTGGATCTTGATCATTTTATAAAATTTGTTCCTTTTCTTTTTCTATATTTGTTTTCTTGACATTCAATGGATTTTTGATTTGGGTATTGATACTGTGGATTTTAGTGAAGAGTGAAGACCACTGAATATTAATATGTAGCTTGTCTTGAGCCTAATTCTCTTGTGACTCTATATGTTAACTTGTTCGTGTGGGAATTTATGACATTTTGGATTGTAAATTATGTGTTTTTATCATTAAATTGCCTTGCTTAGATAACTGTGTTGTGTTTGGGATTGGAACTGGAATGTTTTGGGGGCTCAGTGGCCTTAGTAAGCACAGTTCTTATGCAATTGAAAGGTAAATTTTATGGAAGGTTAGTCTTTGTGCTTTGGGGTATCTCTAGGACTTCGAGATAATTTTCGATCCAAAGATTGTTCACTTTTATACTATTACACTAGCTGCTGCTGCATGAAGACCTGGTTTTGTGCATTGACATCTAGTGCATGTACATGGATATGTTGAGTACAAGGTGATAAGCACACATGGTTTTGTTGGTAGGACCTTAGATTAAAAAGCGCGAGGCGCAAAAAAAGTGCATAGGTCTCTGACTCCAAGGTGTGCACTTCATGCATCTGAGGTGCACCAAAGCACAATTTTATTTCAAAGTCACATCCAAGTTGTGTTTGTACACTATAAGATCAAAAAGAGCATCAAATAATGGATTAGACATAGGTAATACAACAAAAATCACACAAATAGTCTTCAACAAAAGATATAACACTGAAATAGTAGTCTAAAGGGATAAAACAAGCATAGTCATATAAAGAAAGCATAGAAAACACAACACACTAAATAAAGTAGCAAACGGAGAAACTTAAATAAATCAGGATTTGAAGACGTCAATAATACCAACTTTGGGGGTATTGGACACTAATAATATAGACTATTTTCTTGGTCAGTGGCAATACCAACTATCGACCTATTTTCCACCAACAGTACACCACCGATTTGATATGGTTCTGACTCATGGAAAGATCATTTGCCTCCATAATGCGTGACGTGGAAGCCGGAGCTTGGGTAGAAAATGTTGATGTGGACACTAATCTGCCTTCCGCATCACACATTATGGAGCCACGTCATCTTTCTGATGAGTTAAAACCATAACAACTCGGTGGTGTACTGTAGGGAAAATAGGTCGATAGTTGGTACTGTTAGTGTCCAAGAAAATAGTCTGTATTATTAATATCCAATACCCCCAAAGTTGGTATTGTTGACATCCAAAAATCCATATATCGAGATGTCAAGTAATTCTTAAAACCACCGCAAGCAAACAGAGAAACACTAAAGAACATGAGAATCAAGAAGCAACCCGAAAAAAAGCAACTTAGAAAAAATAAATTGCAACCCAGAACAACTGCAAATGAAGAAGAAAATTTGACAACCCAAAAAAAAGGAGCAGCTTCCACAACACTACAGAAGCAAAAGAAGAAAGGAGAAGCATGAAGAACCCAATCGCAACCCAGAAGAAAACGGAAGTAGAAGAACGATATCCAGTGTTGCACGAAGGAAGAAGTAGCGGCACAATAGGTTCCAACAACAACAGAGAGCATGAAGAATGGAAGAGCACTTAGGGAGAGGAGGAGAAGAGACCCATGTGAGAGAAGAGCGGACGGGGAGGGAGTCGCATGTTATAGGGTTTCCTCACAACCCAGAAGGTTGTTTTTTTAAAAATACACTGAACATTTCTTCTTTTTTTTTTTTTTCAATGAGCTAAACAGTAAAAACTCCATAAGGCGCGCGCCTCGCACTATGATAAACAGCACAAAAAGCACACGTTTCATGAACCTTGCCCTTCTTAACGGCAAAATAGTGCAAAGGGGATGAAGCGCGCAATTTATGTGCTATAGCGAACATGCGCTTTTTAAAACTAAGGTTAGGACTGGTCTTTCTATGGGGCTTTTTTTGGTAGGTTCATTTTCCCCTTCTCCCATAAGCCCACTTCTCTAGAAGCTTGTGTAAGAATTGTCACTCTGCCAGTGATCCTAATTCCATATTAATTCCTGGTTTGGGTAGTGGGAAGTTCATATTAGGATGCTTTTGTTGGATCATAGATTCGATATTGTCACTGCATACAAGAGAACTGAACTAATTTTCTTTTTACTCCTTGAGGTTTTGGAAAAGTTAGGATTTTCGCCACCGGGTTTTAGAAATAAGGTTTACCCTACCTCAACTTTAAACCAAGTAATAAATACCCCATCTAACATTTGTATTAAAGATTAAATACATCATTTTCAGATGAAGTTAGTGTTAAAATTAATGGGAATAGACAGAAATGCCCTCAATTAATATGAATCAACAAAAATGCTCTTCTTTTAAAAATCCATTTGGACACGTGACAATTGAACCCACCCTACCCTTCCTCATCTTCGTTCAATCTCTGAGGTTCCATTCTTTGATTCATCCATCCTAAAAATTAAAAGCTCCATTCTTCATTTTCATTGTCTGTGTTCGTCATCATTCTCAAACTAATTTCCTACCCTTCTTCATGGTCGTTCAACCTCTAAGGTTCCATTCTTCAATTCATCCATCCTAGAAATTAAAAGCTCCATTCTTCATCTTCATCGTCTGTGTTCTTCATCATTCTCAGTCAAATTTCCTACCCTTCCTCATCGTTGTTCAATCTCTGAGATTTCATTCTTCAATTCATTCATCCTAGAAATTAAAAGCTTCATTGTTCATCTTCATCGTCTGTGTTCGTTGTCATTCTCAATCGAATTCCCACCATTCTTCATCGTCATTCAATCTCTGAGGTTTCATTCTTCGATTCATCCATCCTAGAAATTAAAAGTTCCATTCAATCTTCATTGTCTGTGTTCATCCTCATTTACAGTCGAATTTGAGAATTGAAGAAATGATATTTCGTTCATTTCCATTCGAATTTGCAAAACCCTTTTTCATTCAAATTAGGGTTTATCGTAGGTTCAGACTGTTTACACCCTTTTACTGGGCTAATTCTGTCTTTTCTTATGATGGTGGGAACTAAAGGAGAGGCAGCAACCATGCTATTCTTTTTTATTTATTTTTTTTTTTTTTGGGGGGGGGGGGGGGTTCATGCTTTTAATTAGGGTCATTTCAGACTTTTTACACCCTTCTACATGAGTAATTTTGTCTTTAGTCAGAAAACGGGTATAATTATGGGTTTAAAGTTGAGGTAGGATAAACCTAATTTCCAAAGCTTGGTGGGTAGAATCCTACTTTCTCAAGAACTCAAAGGGATAAAAACCTAATTAGTTCCAAGAGAACTGCTTCATTGCTGTTTTTTTTTTTTTTTTTTTTTTGGGGGGGGGGGGGGGGGGGGGGCATATTTACCAGATTTGTTTTCAGCATCCTGCTCACCAGTCACCAGAGAACGATTGATGCAATGCAGAAACAAGTCACCCGCATGCTGGTTTGCAAATCTGGCCAATCCAGCTAACCCACCTTTTTCTTTGACCAGGGTCCGGCATTTTTTTGAGATTAGTTGGCAGATTTAGAAGAATGTGTGAGTTTTTAGAGATTTGGGGGTTACTTCGAAAGCGAAACCCTATATATGAAAAAGAATGGAATGGAGGGGATTGGAAGAATGACTAGAATCTACTGTGGACACAGAAGATTGAGAATAAACCTGCCATGGGCAGACAAGTGCAAGAGGTGGTAGAGACTAGAAAGAGAAAGGGTCTCACAGAGTACAGTGAAGTAGAGAGAAAAAGGCTCTGTGAAAGGTGAAGAGGTCTGTCGAAAACTGGAGATAGTATAGGATTTTAACACAGTTAGAATGGAAGACTTCACCTCCAACTGGATTTATTGGTACTAATAAAGAGAAAGTGAGGTCTACTGATATATTCTCCTCACAAAGTATAAATGATTGAGCACTGTGTTGGTTTGCAATGTAACTTTTTATTTTTCTATTGAAGCAATTCCCCTTTTTCTTTGGTTGCAATTTCAAATTGGTAACCCTCAATGATGTTGCTGAAGTGTATAATATGTGAAATTTGCAACTAGGAAGCTAGGTTAATTCTATTGATGCATCAGTGGGAACTACCCTTGGAAACTGGATTGTCCACTGGATGGCAAATTGTGTACCCAAACATGTCCCATGTATTGCTTACCAATTGGTGGGGGGTTGGGTGTTTTTTTTTTATTTTTTTATTTTTTTATTTTTTTAGGGGGGGGGGGGGGGGGTGTTTTAGTTGACAGCTTACACGATAATCCCAGGTATAATTTAACCCATTTATTCTTACAGTGCATATTTGAAATGTGCTGTAAGTTCACATAACCCTGATCTTTGTTGATCAATCAAATAATGGGAAGTGGGAAGCCTGTTGGATTCTTTATGTTTGGTACTGACTACTGAGGTTAAACAGCTACTTATGGACCGTGTATCTATGCTTTATTGTTTGTAATTTTATTCAAACCTAATTCACAGAATTTGATGAATGCCTGAAGGAGCGTATTGTATGTCTCTCTCCTGTTCCATATGGCATCCTTGGTTAGGAGAGCCTGTTAACTGTACTGTTGATGTGGATTTTCCAAAGTTGGGTATTTTAAAACCTAAAATTCCTTGTTTATTTTTCCCAATAGCAGGATAGTTCAGGAGTTTAATTGTTGTCTTGTTGTGATATAGATTCTTGTTAGACATTTTGCAATTGGGGATCGACTTTTCTTCTATATATTTTACTTCTAAACTACTAGTTGTAAAGTTATCTTTTCATAATTAAATGGATGCAATTCTGTCATGCAAATTGAATGCTATAGTAACCACTGGCCCCCCCTCCATATGTATAAGTTGGCTACACCATCAGGATCTTTTTTTCCCTTTGAAATTTAGTTAATTTACTGTGTTGTAATCATCTGTCAACTTAGTTCTTATGTAAATCTCACTTTGTCATTCTTTCCTGTTCTCATCCCTTATTCCCACTCCCTCTGTTGTACATGCATGTATGTGCTCGGGTGTCTGTGCAGGTTAACATCAGTTAAATACTTTTCCTTTTCCTGGCAGGTCTTTGGAGAAAAGGCTTTTGAGAAGTATGGGAAGTTTTTTATCTCAATGCATTTCTCAGATCAACAATCAGGAATCCATAAAAAGAAATTGATGTTCAAGTTTGCTCTCCCAGATGCTAAAAATATGGTTGACATGACCCGGCTAGTGGCCTTGGTGCCATATTACATTGATATGATTGGGCGATATAAATTGAGCACACAGGTCAATCATTTTGTTACAGTATGATTTTCATAGGACAAATGCTACCTTGTTTCATCATATCAATCATATCCTAAAATGGTCGGTGTTGTGCAACCTACAGGCACGGTCCAAAACAGATGCAGCTAGAGCCAAGGCTGCTCAAGAGGCATACAAAGAGATGCAGAATGCTAGACAAGAAGCGATACAGAGAAAGAAGGCAGAGAGGAGGAAGATGATGGAGGAGACTGAAGCAAAGCTCAGTGCAGAGGCCATTCGCAAGAAAGAAGCCAAGGAGCGTGCTCGACAAATGAAGAAGGCCATGCCCAAAATGAAGATGACACGTACTGGTTAAATCAAACCTATACCAATAAATGGTTTGGATCGGTGGTCCTATTTATTCATATAACAATCATATGGGTTGAATTCACCAGTGGAATAACCCTCTGCCTCTGACAGTTAGTTGTATGAGTTGCTGTTTGTTGCCTTTTCTGCCACTTTTGTGGGTTTTGACTCTACCTAGCCTGATAACAATCCCTGCTACTACCATGGATTTAAGTTTATAGTTACATCAGGATAAGAAATAGTTTCCAAATTTAAGTAGCACTTTCGGCTATTTATTTCATGATTACGTTAGTCTTAACCTTTGTGTTTCTACTTTATTCCAACTTTGAGCATGTTGTCGGCATTCAATTTTGAGTTGTGTCATGGTCAGTTGGCCGATCAGCAGTTAATAAAGTCTGTTTGATGTGTTGGAATTCTATGCGCTTTCACTATCTCTTGTGCAAACAGCAAGTAGTTTGTCATAAATTTACCTGTTCCATACTTCCACCTTATGTGTTATTTTGTTAGACCTGGATTGATCAGTGAACCAGTTGACCCAAGTGGGTCAACTGGTTGGACCAGGTTAGACCGGTTAGCCCAGTCACTAGTACAACCGATTAGAACTGGCATAAACCAATTATGAGTAGAATAAAAAATCATACACTACCTAAAAACTAACTACTACATAAATTTTATTACGTAATATATAATGTTAATGGCATCAAACTAGTTTTTGAAGTGATATACCAAGCTTATTATTCAGTTAATTAGCGTGACAAATAAAAAGGCAAATAAATTGTTAATGATAATAATAAATTAAGAAGAGGCAAACCAATTCGTTTATCTTTGTGGCTTTTATACTAAAAAAATTAAAACGAGTTGAAGAGGCCAACATGTAGTGGGCCACAATCGGTAAACTATTTACTTGCAATTTATTAGGTGCTCTTAGAGCATGTGTTCCAAATTTTATAATTATTCATTCATATATATTAGGTTGTTCACTTTAGTTATTATGATTGTTCACTCACAAATATCTGGAACAGATGCTTCGGGTGCATCTAATATATATGTTCCACAAATGGAAATTATACTTTTCTTTTTCCGTCAATTTACTTGGCCAAATTCACTTAATCTAATAGCAAAGTATGAAACCATATGCAATTTATTACGTGCTCCAGACATACTCTAAACATGCTTCGCATGCATCTAATATAAATGTTCCACAAATGGAAATTGTACTTTTGTTTTTCCGTCAATTTATTTGGCCAAATTCACTTAATCTAATAGTAAAGTATGAAACCATATGCAATTTATTACGTGCTCCAGACATACTCTAAATATGGTCATTGTTCACTAACAGTAGCATAATTGTTCACTCATAGCTACCGCTGTTCACTGTCAATAGCATAATTGTAAAACCCCGAAAAATCCAAAGATGTTGACCGTGACGTCGTTAGTAAATTAGGTTTGACTTCGTTAATTGTTTATTATTCGTTTGTATTTATTTATGCTGACACTTGAGCTCGTAAGATCGTTGAGGGAATAACAAGAGTATTTTAATAATTTTTGTACGTGCATGAGATTGCATGGGAGTAAGAGTGAATTGGTAATTTTATGTGTTGTTATTGTTATCATTATTATTATTATTATTATTATTATTATTATTATTATTATTATTATATTTTTATGTGATTATTACTATTATTGTGTGATTATTATTATTATGTCACTATTATTAATATTATGTGATTTATTGGTTGTTATTACTTATTACTTATTATTATTATTATTATTATTATTAGTAGTAGTAGTAGTAGTAGTAGTAGTTGTAGTAGTAGCAATAGCAACGTGAGAATTATTAGCATACTACTATCACTACTATTATGTATATGTTTTATGTATGTGATGTTAGTATTAGTTTGACATTAGTATTTTGATAGTGCTGGTATTAGCAATATTAATATTAGTATTAGGCAACGTTGTTAGTTAGTAGCAGAATCTTATGAGATTGAGTTTGTTAGGGATTAGTTTAAGCCGGTTAACACAAATCGTTAGAGTTAGAGTAGGATTGAAGGTGGATTAAAGGGGAGATTAGGAGTTAATAGATAATAAACCTAGCACTAAACACAACCACACACGCAGACCCGTCCCTTCTCTCTCAGTTTCTCCCCGTCTCTCTCTGCCACCAAACGTAATAATAGCCCTCGAGTCACCGTCAACCACCAAACGTAACCCTCTGTTCAATTCGAGTTCTTTTTTTTGTTTGATACTATGTTCAAGTTCGGTTGGGGGTTTCTCGGTTCATGCTTGTTCTGTTAAGTGTGTTTGGTTGCATGGGTGTGTTTTAAGTGTCAATAATCTTGTTAAGGCAAATAGGTTTCCTTTTCAAGTTAATTAAAGTGTTGTAAAAGTGAGCAACAATCAAGATTAGTCTTGGGTGTTTTAGTTAGACAATCAGATGATTCCTTTGATCCTTCTTGTGACTAAACGTGAGGTACTTGGTGTAGTATATGAAGAGCATGTTAGAGCTTAGATAATACTATTATTGTATGCACGAATTAAAGGGTTTAATTATCTAGAATAATTCTAGAATTGTTAGTTAAGTATTCGCATGTTTCTTTAATTCTCTTAGGGTTCAATCATGTTTAATTTTTATGTTTAATCTTGTTAAATAATTTAGGTTGATTGAATTATTAAAGTACGATTCTTGTTTATTAATTCATGATTCTTGATTGAATCTTGTAAAAAGAAATTAGTTGTTGGGATTCTTGATTGGTAGAATGTTTTCTTTATATTTCATTCACATGTTCTTTAGTTCTTTCTTGTATCTTGATTAAGAAAATTCATATTTTATAATCATCCATGTTTGTAATTATAGGATCTTGAAATAGTATATTGTAGAATTCATGTTAGGGTAATGTTATTATTATTTCATGCATGCTTTTAGGGTTAGTGGAAATATTAAATTTGATTTCATGTTTTACAATTTTGGTTTTGATGGTAGGAAGTTTGATGTTTGGACCTTAGTTGGATTAGATTAACTATTTTTAACCCTAGCCACTGTTTTAGGCCCAAATTAGGACCCCGGGATCGATTGGTGAAAGCTAGAACCGAAATTATTGACTATATGGGAACCGGGAACGGGACAGTTTCGATAAGGTGTAAAGAACGGGTCGCCACGATAAGTATAATTGTCCTTTGATAGAACCCTTTGAATTGGAGTTCTTTTGGATGTTAGCTTTCATAGAAATTTTGCGGATCGGACTTTGGAGTTGTATAAGTCGAGTTATATCCCGATTACCAGACCTAGGTCAGATCTGGACAGTTTGGATTGATGACCGTTTTTGAGGACCTTAGAGGGTGTTTTTGGTCTCAAGTCCAACATAAGAAATTTAGTAGACATCCCGACGTTTCCGAAAAGTCCAAAACCAGACCCATAGGATGTCGGGAAGTCAAGTTTTGAACATTTTTATGTGGATGCTGTAATCTGTCTTATTGATTTTTTTTATTAATGAAAGTGTTGTTGAGTGAAAATGATGTTTTGATCTGGTTATGTGATTACTTGGAATGTGTTAGATGATTTAGAGTGTAAATCATGATTGATGGGAAGCTATAGTGTTCCTAGGGGAGGGTTAGGTAGAAGGTAGTTAATACTAACTTCGAAGGGCGCGTTTTGATTAGAATAATTACTTTTATTTTAGGCCCGAGCTAATTCGCGTCGTTAGTGAGTTCAAGTGTGTTCGTCTTTGCTGTGAAGTGAAGTTAACCAGGTAATGTCTATGCTCTAATCCCCACCGGGATTCTCTTTAAATGTGTTTTAATGTTTTCTAACCTGTTTTGAGAATTGCATCCCGAAGGGGACTTTTGTGGAAATGTGACCATCTGCTTTTGATAACTGATTGTATTTGTTTGTGCTTTGATTTTATTGAGTTGAGAAATTGGATGGTCTTTTATTAGTGGTTTTATTATTGGTTTTGATAAACCTAGGTTGGGTTTGACTTGAGAGTTGTGAGCTGAGTTTGAATAATATACTAATAACTCAAGTGAAACATTAAGCGGGTTTATTTTTGATGCCTTTGGTCGGCGATTGTTTGATGCCTTTGGTAGGCGATTGTTTTGATGCCTTTGGTAGGTGATTGTTTTGCGGGCGATAACCCTGAGACCAGGATTTGGTATCCTGTATGGGTTATGTGTCAGGAGATCAGGGTTTCATCCCTGATATAGGATAGATGATTTTTGATGCCTTTGGTATGCGATTGTTTTGAGGGCGATAATCCTGAGACCAGGATTTGGTATCCTGTATGGGTTTTGTGTCAGGAGATCAGGGTTTCATCCCTGATATAGGATAGATGATTTTTGATGCCTTTGGTATCCTGCCCGCATAATAAAATATGGATTGGTTGGGTTGAGGAAAACAGTTAAGGAATTGAAGGGTTGTGAAATGTTTTGACTCATTCCCTCTCCCTCAAATGAATTGAAATGAACTTAACTTGTTTTTAACGTTAGGGTTAGACATTATTGAGATTTCTCCCTCATTTTTGAAATATTTTCTTTTCAGGTGAAGATCTATATGCTGGGGACGGGAATTAGAAGTGAGGACGCCATCGTTAATTAGTTATTTTTCTTTTATGAGAAACTTGAAGTTAGTTTTGAGGTTTATTTTCTAAGTATGAGTTTGTTAGTTTGTTTTACCATTATCAGACAGTTGTAGTTTCCTTCTCGCCTTGTATTCCTTCGGGGATACGGCAGTGACGCCCAATAAGAGTTTGAGTCTTCCGCTAAATTTTGTCTGTTAACGTTAGTTTGACTTTGACTTTTCTATAATTGAATTTCCGGGGGGGTTACAATAATTGTTTACTCATAACTACCCGGATCACATGCTCCAGACTATGTTGTCAGAACCGGACTGGTCACCGAACTGGTTGACCCAGTAGGTCAATAGTTCAACTAGTCGCTCAGGGGCGGATCTAGCTCATTACCAGTGGAGTCAAGTGATTTCCACTGGAATTTTGGGAAAAAAAATTCTGCTTTTGAAAAAAAAAAATTACATTTACAGGATATATATTGATTATGTAAATTTTTTTCTGCCAAAATAGTCATTTTATTACAACACAACATAGATTACAACATATGAGAATGTTTTAATATATGTTTTGCATATGTATGAGCCCTAGATACTACATCTCGATATAAATTTTATACATCTGAAATAATTTAAGATAACTATTTATATTAGCTACCAGCGGGGCAATTTCCAAATAACACGTACGTGATTTGTTAAAAATCTAATGATGATGTAAATTAAAACATAGTAATAGTAGTGTAGTCAAGTGGTTTGCACTTTAAGTCTCTTAGTTGTGTAGTAGGAGTTCGAGTCCTATAGGATGCAAGTGTTTGATTTTTAACCTTTTAACTGCTTCCCTCATTCACTAACATGACATATATTCAAGTCCTGGAAAATATCAATAAGTAAAGAGTAGCTAAGTGGTTAGTGCATTTATGTATTACTAGCAACTGACAGGATGCAAGTTATGAATTGTTTTTTCCCCCTTTTTTTGGCTTCTATTCACTAGATTATAACTCTCCTTCATTCCCAAACACAATCGAATTTGAAAACTCCATTGTCTACTCTAGCCTCCAGACGCGAAAGTCCCATCTCTCACCCTTACTCCTAGACCCACCTGCCTTGGGTGCCTGGCTGCCACCTTCGCAGCCGCCAGCTACTCTCTGTCTTTCTCTATCTCTTCTCTCAAGTCTCCACTCAACCTCTTGTGACTTTTATTGTAAATTACTCTCTGAGTTCTCAATTAATATTATCAATTTATCATTCATACTCTTCCATAATTAATTTTCAATTCTCTAGGCATTCTAGCATTCTCAATCTCTAGTGGCTAAATTAGGGTTTGTATTTTAAATTGATTTGTTATTTGTTAACCGAGTCAATATAATCAAATTTAAATTGCTAATTGGATTCATAGCTTACTATTTTTATGTGATTTTGGAGATTGTCAATTATTGGGATTTTGAATACTTACTTGCTAGCTAATTGAATTATTAAATGTCAAATTTACTAAACTTATTAATGAATCAATGTGGTTAAATTAGAATTTGAGAGACTTGTTAACTTTCCACTTGTGTTGGTTTTGTGACACTTTCAATGGTTTATTAGTTGGTTCTTATTAAGTGTCACCAAAATTAATTTTTTAGGAGTCCAATGTATCTAGAAAAATTACGTAAAAAAATTGGACTTGGACAAATATACCCTTTCACTTAGTAGGAATAAAGGAGAATATTTTAAAAGGTAAAATAAAATCTCATTCACTAATTAAGGGTAACATAAGTATTTTAATTATTGAAGTTGTAAAATTGACAAATAAAAAGTGACAAGGTAGTTAGAAAATTTGAAACCCATTTACGGACGGAGGTAGTATATACCTAGTACTATTAAACTTTATTTTTTTAGTAAATTATTGTTGACACCAATAACTTTGAATATTGGATCCGCCACTGCTAATCGGACAGGTTAGGCCAAATTAGACCACTTGACCCGACTCGGGTGACGGTTGAACCGGTCAAAATCGGCATGAACCAGTCACGAGTTAAAAAACTTTTCATATACTTCAAGAATAATTAAGCAACCAAAATAATTAAACTCGCATGAACATGACATGAATCCGTCAAAACCGGATTGAACCGTCCAAAAACCATATTGAACCGGTCAAAACCAAATCAAACCGGTCAAGAACCTGAATTTTTAAAATTAAATTACCAAATCCCAGTCTAACCGTGAACCACCTGGTTCAACCGGTTCACCCAGTTGAATCGGCTTTGATGTTTTTTTCCCAATTGAACTAGTTATCCGAGCCAAACTTGGAACCGGACCGGTCAACTTACCGGTTCGGTTAACTTACCGGTTCACGGTTGCACCGATCGGATTACAACATAGGCTCCAACTGCATGTAACCATTTCCACCCCATTAATTACCCTCATAACCGCCTCCCCTTGTAAAACCTTAACCAATTGCCCCTCTCTCTCTCTCTCTCTCATACACACACATACACTCTTAGTTTTACAAATAACAATGAACTAACATATTCTCCTAAACTAGTGATTCTGAATTCTCATCAATTAGAGGGAAAACAAAGAAAACCATCATTTATTAATGGGCCATTGAATCCAATCCAAAATCCGTCTCCTGTTGCAGCTGGGGAGGAAGGAGGAAAGGAGATGGAGACCCGAGAGTAGCAGAGGCTGGGAAGAGGGGCAGAGAAGAGCCCAACACGAAAAGTAGGGTTTAGATTTAAAAAAAAAAGAAGCGAAGATTTACTTGAAAAATCTGGTCCAAACACAGTTTACAGGATTCATCCAAGTCGACTGGGTCAACTAGTTTTTCCAATTGTTGCAGTTCAACTAGTTTAACGGGTTGAACATAGAACTGGACCATTTGAGTTGTCGATTCCTGGTTGCATCGGCCAGTTTGATCTAGTTTTCCTTTATTTTAAAGGTTAGGTGGTTTTCACCATGAGACAAAGGACAACTTTACTCGTGTTCTTCCTTTTTTTTAAAATTTTTGGCAGATGGTCAGATAACAACAAAATAAATATTGCTCAAGGAAGGGTTATTCTCCATGCTCTAGTGCAAGGTTATGTGCTTCCTTGATGCAAGACATAAGAACGGAAATAGAATAAGGAACCTACAGGAATTAAAATGTCCATATTGGGATCAGACTCTAACGCTGCATGCAACTGGAGCTGAGAGATATAAGCATTAGCAGAACGAAGCCTTTTTCCAATGTATTGGTTCTTGTGTGCAGAAGACCATAGAGATCTGCACTTTTTGCAACGAGTGCCACTTCCTTGCTTGGTTGGGCCTGCAAACTATTGACACTTACCTTGTGTGCGTCACTTACCAATATTATGTCTAGCCTTGTTGAGCTGGTGAAGAGTAGCACTTGACAATCGTTGCCGCTTGCTATTTGCATGATTCCTCTCCTTAGTAGTTGCATGCTTAACGTAGATGTCATTGTGCAACAACTATTGGGATATACCTACAAAAGAAAACTGCATATCTTCTAAGGGGACCCACTTGTTCATCCACATTGACTTGTTCTGCAACCTTGTCCTCTCTGATGGGAACAACTTGTGACACCTTGGGATTGGCTCGAACCTTCACTTTCATATAACTCGAACTCACGGGATCAAAAACTTTAACAAACTTTCCTTTCAGCATGATATGCTTCCACATTCAAGGACATTACTTGGCCATCTTGCCTTATTGAAAAGGGATCATAGTCTTGGACTTTGTCTTCTCATCTTCAAAGTTGAAGATGTTTTCCAGAGACTTCGTAGGACTAAAATTCCTACCCTCCACGCATGTAATAGTTTTGATTCAAAGCTCCATGGCAACTTCTTGACTCTGGAGGACTTGCAATCACCCTCGGGCTTGAGGAGGTCCCATATTCTTTTGTCCTCCTCCCTCTTGGCCCTCCTTATTGATAATCTAATCTACTTGCATAGCATCCATCACCTCTTCTGAAACGGTTTCATGATTGGAGACCTTTGTGCAACCTGTAACCCCTTCCTTGATGTTCCCGACTGAGTTTTTAAGAAAGCACCCCACCTTATCTTCCTTGCTCCTCGTCCCTTTAACACTAGAACTTTCCTCCACATCCATTTCTGTCATGGAGAATTTTAAACAAAATTCCTTTTTGATTTTGTTAAGCTCTTTGTTTACTTCTATGTTACTCGGGTCCACACCCACTACCCTTTCAAGATCTATAGTGGCTCTTCTAAATGGTCGAGTTTCACCAAAGTCGTTGCCCTTCGGAACAATGCCTTAATATTCATGGGGTCGAATTCTAAAGCACCCTCACAGAAGGTGAGAGTTTGATTAAAATATCCTAACTTCAAGCTACAGGCCCCCAAGATTCAAACTCAAAGAAGTTCCTACTTCCACCATTAGATTTACATCATCCTCACATAAAGGTTCCCCAGCATTGAGGAATTGAAAGGCTATATGATATGCCAAAGCAACTTCTTGAAAAAGTTTTTTTTCCTAAAACATTCATTTCTTTCTTCCTTTATAGCTTTTGCTTTGAGAATGTCATGTCTAGGATATGGCATAGCGGGCACAATTTGGAGGACTTCCTCATCAATTTCATCCTCCATACTTGGATTAGGAAACTATCCTTTGGCACACTAAAATGATCCTAGAAAAAAATTGTATTTGATCTCTAAGCACCAGCGACAACCCAACAAGCCCAGTTAACAACTTCTCTTGGTCAACAAACCTGATCAAAGGGTCACTCATACTCAATAAACTCGCCAACTACAAGACAAAGGTTACACTTATAACACTTAAGAGCCTTGAACCCTTGATACAAGAGCTAGAGACTCCAAACTACACCCAACTTGCTCTGACTCAAGCACACCCGCCACCCACAACAAGTATCACTAATAATAGTAGTACAATTATCAAAATAAACTAAGAGAAGGAGAGGGAGAATAAGAGGCCCAAACCATCCATTGGAAATGGCTTCACCTAAGCTCCCTATCTGGATCGAACATAATCGCTGGAAAGCAAGACAGGATAGGCCATCCCAAAGACCGACACCCAAGCTATAAAAGATACCTAAAAATAGGCTAAACGGAAAAACAAATAGTACGGTTCTTCCTTCACTTCAAGAGTGTTGTTCTCAGGACTCACAAAATTTATCACGTTGTAATTGAAACTTTGGGCCGACTTAGTGGGTCCTAGTCGAGCCATTGCTCTTTTGTTTATGGACTTTTGTGCTCATTGGGCACTTTAATTGGTGATTGAATAAATGGGTTACCACCCAAAACTTTTGGAAAAAAAGGGTGTGTTTGGTTGGAAAGAAAATGATCTCCGAAATCATTTTCCAAGAGAAACGGTTTTTCAAAGAAAATGGTGTTCCATGCCAAATTTTCCCTTGTTTGATAGGAGACAAAATCATTTTTTGGAAAATTACGACATATGTTGACATTAGTGAAGATATATGTTATGAACGCAAATATTTGGAGCACAAAATTCATATTTGATTTTTTTTAACTGCACCCTATTATATCATAAACTTTCGATTCAAACAGCTAAATTTCAATTTTGCTTTAAAGTTTCAGTTAGTTTTAGTGGCAAAAGATGCGGATATATGTGGCGATACATGTTATCAAATAAAAATATTTTGAGCTCAATGCTCATATTTGAGCATTTTTAAATCAATTCTATTGCATTGTCAAATTTTGAGCCAAACCGATGAAATTTTTCGCTTTTAAGTTTCAGTCAAATTTAATAGCGAAAAATGTTTGTATAAGTGGCAATATGTATTATAAATGAAAATATTTAGAGCTAAATTCATAAATTAGCTTTTTTTTATAAATTCTATTGTGTTGTAAAGTTTCAAGAGAAACCGATGAAATTGAATTTTCTTCTTAAATTTCAATCATATTTAACAACAAAAGATGTCGACAAAACTAGCGATATATGTTACAAGTGAAAGTATTTGGAGCTTAAAATTCATATTTGAGCTTTTTTTTTACTCCATATTATCAAATCATAAAGTTTCGATTTAAATAGTTCAATTTGAATTTTTAAAAATTTCAGTTAGTTTAGCGGCAAAAATTGTTGGTATATGTCGTGATAAATGTTATCAGATAAAAATGTTTTGAGCTAAAATTTCATATTTGAGTTTTTTTTAATCAATTCTTTCTTATTACAAATTTCGAGCCAAAACATTGAATTTGAATTTCACACTTAAATTTCAGTTATATTTAACACTGAAAATCGATCCAACAATCAAGGATAGAAAACATTTTTCCTAGGTTGAACAAAGGAAGTCAATTTCCTTCCATCAAGAGAAAATAATTTTCGTTGGGAATTAATTTCTAAACCTTTGTTGTACCAAACTTAACCGTGTCGGATCGGTTCACTTTTGGTTCATCTATGGTCATCGGGTCGCCTCAAGCCACTCTCCTCTCCTCCAATCAAATCCGGTTTCAATATCCATTTCATAGTGGATACGTGTCATTGGAGGATAATTATGGCCATCAAGGGGAGCAATGTTGCCTTGTACGAAGACCCCGGACCATGGGATGACATCCTGGGTCTTCATCGGACAAATCTCGGGCCTTCTAAGGGGCTTCGGGACCACCGACACGAATAACGAATCAACAATGCACTTAACTCTCATTTTGGCGTCAAATGGAGATATAAACAACCCAAAGGGCATTTTGGCCTTTTCACGATTAATGAAGATCAACCCCATGATGTCATTGGTCCCTTTGACATCCAAGGGCATTTTGGTCATTCACCTCTCCCGAAGGTCAGGATAGAAGACCATGCGAAGGAGAAGAAATAGGAAGACAAGGATAGGCATGGCTAAGCCAAACTAATTCCAGCAACAATCCTTTGGGTTTATACTCAAAAATCCTCTCAATTGGAGAGTTTGTAATTAAGGGTTTTCAAATCCTAATTCAATGAAAGCAATCCTTTGGGTGGACTTTACTTGTTGATTTCTCTTCGTTGTGAGCGAGTGTTCTTCCTCCACTCTTTGTGAGATTTCTTGGGCATTTCATAGTGCTTTGCTTGTGGAAGATACTTGTGCAAGTTATTGAACATCTTAGTTCAATTTGGTGCATGTTTACTTTTTACAATTGTACATGTCCATGTCCATTAATTGTTGCTCTAATTTCTTGTTTATCAACAAAAACTCCCAAAACCTAAAAATTGATTGTTGTGTTTATGAGTTCTATGGGTGGATTTTCATCATCCACAGTCCTATACTGAACCCTAAAAACTTCCAAAACCCTAAATACTTGAAACCTTGAGAATGGGTCGAGGTGCTTAAACTCGGGCTCCTTGGACCAACTATGGTGAACATTCACGGTCCTGTACTGAACATCGACATGGAGGTTCTAGACATGGTTCTAGAATTGGTGGTTCTCATGATAGGAGAACGAAGAAGAAAGTTACTTCAGCACCTTCTAGAAAGGGAAGTACCCACACTCGGAGTATGACTTTGTCCAAGGGAAGTCGACCTTCCAAGCTACCCAAACCATCTTCCCGAGATCAAAAGGAAAGTGTGGAATATCTTCGGAAGCTCAAGGGGAGAAAGTGCTTCGCATGTCGGGTGCCCTAAGAAGATAGTTGAAGGTTCCAAAACAAGTGAGGTAAACACACCGGAGGTTCTAAAGGTTAACGGTGAGGTTCGTGCTCAAGAAGGGGGGAGCTCCACTCCTAGCCGATCATTTATCATGACTAAGGATTCATGGAATGACTCTCAACGGGAAATAATCTTCCGAACTTAGTTCACCATCAAGGGGAAGGCGTGCAAAGTCATCATCAATGGTAGCCTCAACCTATATAGTTGAGAAGCTCCAATTGCCGGTCTTGGCTCATCCTCAACCGTATAGCTTGCAAAGGCTAAATTATGGTAGCCACCTCGAGGTAACGCAACAAGCCTTGGTCTCTTTCTCTAGTTACCTTTATGAGGATAGTGTTATTTGTGATGTTGCATGTCCCCATGGATGCTTGTAATTTCCGTGTGGGAGAAAAGAAGATCAAACTCCTTCCTTTACCCCCTTTCGAAACCGATATATCACAAACGGGGGTTGGGAGTGAGAAGAGAAACCTCCAAAAGAGTGAAGCACGGAATGAGAGTTCTTTGAGCGAAGGGAAGCCACATCATGATTTACTTTTTCGAAGAAGCGACCCTAGTGAGGTTAAGCGATCCTTGGCTCCACAAAAATTTCCAACCTCCCTCCCTCATCCCTCACCCTTTCCTACAACTCCTGCCGAGCTCCGCATAGAGCGTCCAAGTGTTGAGTCGTGCTCAATGATAACTGCGTTTTATGGCTATGTTTTTAGGGGTTTTCGATAGTGAACTAGGGATAATTTTATGTGTAAATCTTGATTTATACCCCCTATTTCTCTATTATGCTCGGTGTTGTTGTTTTTGATGAAAACTTGAAGATTTGGGAACAAAACACCAGCTTTGGGAATATTTTTGGCAGATTCCAGGACACCACAAACCTCCAAATGTCAAGAAAAGACCGTGGGATGAATTTCAATGCAAACGGAGCTGAAACCGGGCAACCAGAGGCCACCACGGTCAGCCCGTGGGGCTCGCCACGGTCCGTGTACGGACTGTACAACCGAGGCAGACTGTGTATGTAAGTCGGTTGTTTTCGCGAGTAGAAAAGCAAGGCAGCGACGGTTTTGAGGGATTCATTCATTATCTATCATTTTTCCTTGGTTCTTTGGCCGTAAAAGAGAGAAAAAACCCTAATAATCCCATCTACTCCTCAATTCTCCATCAAGATTTACGATTGAGATCGATTCGAGGAGAAGCGAAGATCAAGATTCGAGAGGAATTCATCGATGCTCGCGAGGAAGACTCCATCCCGGGATCGAAAGACTCGACGGTTGTATTCTTCGTAGTTATCTTTCTTCCTTGATTTCTTTCTTTGTTTTGAGAATCAATCATGATGTTTGGAACTTGTGTCATGTTTTCTTTGATGATGAGTGAGTAGTTTTCTTGAATTCTAGGGTTTTGCAACCCGAAACAATGTAGTTTGATTTAGTATTATTAGTTTGTGCATGAATTCTTGATTCGAATCAATAGAAGGTTGTGTTTTCCATGTTTATGAATATTCTTAAGGCCTTGAATATTTGTAAGTTTGAGATTAACCTGAGAAGTACTGAAATGTGAATTAGGGTAATCTGACTACCAACCTGTCTACCTAGGCTTACGAAAGTTGAGAAAGGAGTAGTAAACTAGGGAATCAATTGGATAACTTGACTTTTAAGACCTTCAATTCTGATTAACCTAAAAGGCACACGAAAGTTGTTGATTAGGTTGTTTAGAATAGTTCTATTTAGCATCGAAAGGGCGATAGAATTCAGAGGTTGTCGATTCTTGATTCGTTCTTGAATGTATGATTGTGCATGCTAGGTTTTAGCAATCGAACTCGTTGTTAGGTTAGCATCTCCTTAGAAGTCTTTCTCTCTTGATTAGAACCTTTGACTGAATTTTCCTGCTTTATTAGTTTGTTTAGTTGTTAAACCTTTTCCAAAACCTAAAACCTGATTAGCTTAGCAATCGTGATAGAGATTAGTTTATTGTGCTGCTAATTGAGTCCGTGTGGGATCGACCTTGACGTGCTACTACGTACACCGTGCGCTTGCGGCCCTGTCACTCAATCACTCCCAAGCCTTGCCATGGAGTTGAGTTGCTATTTAACGTTTTCCTAACATACTAGGCCAACAATCGTTATGACTCGAGGAGTTTGGGCCCAAATGTTCAAATTCGATCTTTGGTCTCAAGAAAGGTTCTAAGTAACAAAGTTTGGGCATGGTTTTTAAGCAATGGATTAATCAAATGAGGAAAATGAGGGCTCGAGGGTAGTACCAAGCCAACCTAGTGAAGAACTAAGCATAGATTTCATGGTTTATTTTTAGGAGTGATCGGTATTCGGTTATAGATTGTGAGGATTGCATGCATAAACTAGCATCGATTTCCCTCTCTCGAGTGGTAAATTGATACTTATTTTCCAAAGTCTGTCATCATTCTCACATATGACGGACCTTGATAGTATTTGAACGCAATCCTAACTAATCGGTTCCAAAATCCCTCTTTCGAGTGGATTAGGAACTAATTACTCCTACCTCTATCTCCAACTTGATGTTTGGGGGAGGATTTATAACCTCTCGGCACCAAAATCCTCCAACATCGAATGGAATAGAGGGAGGAACACTTAATTACCTCATTAATCACCCTAATCCTACTAATCTATACCTAATTACCCCCTAACCTTAAGGGACTTAGCTACTCATGTTCTTGGCTAACCCTAACTCACAAATAAAAGCAAACTTCAACATAATTCTAACACAACTATGGAAAACTTGCATAGAAGTACTAATCAAAGTGATTAAGAACATAAACCAACACAACTTCACTAATTAAAACACATAATTTAGAGAAAGGAAAGCAAAACACACTAATTTAGGGTTTCAATGGCAAGAAGTGAGGACAAGACTTGAAATTTTAATAAAGAACTTGAATTCTTCAATGGAATCAGCAAGAATTCGCATTAATTTTGTAGAAAACGTAATTAAGAGTGTACTAATTGTGTTTAACCAAAGGCTAAAACTCTAAAACTCAAAACTACAACTCAGAATAGTTTAGTTGTTGTCAAAACTGGGGTTTTACATTATATATTTAGGGGAAAGGGGTCAAAACGATGTCATTTTGCCCCTAAGTAAAACGTGGAAAAAGGGGCGTCACGACCGTGACGAGGTTTGTCACGACCGTGAGGCCTGAAATTTGTCGAAGAAATACGCGAGCGTCGCCTCCCTCACGGATGACATGTGGGTGTCACAACCGTGAGGGGCCTTCTGTCTAGAATCTCTTTGGGTGTCACGGTCGTGACAAGCTATGTCACGACCATGAGGCTCCTGTGTCACGCCCCGAACCAAGGGGTAACAGACGCCGCACACCTATAGGACAAGGCCCCACAAGCATGCAAGGCTCAAAAGACCGAACAAACTAAAGATATAAGAATAGGCTTAACTCAAAAGGAGTACTTGATTGAATAGACAACTAAGAAAGATACTTAACTATACAGCGGAAGCTACAACAAAAAAATATTGAAATCTTCCAACTCATAAAGAAACTAAAAAAATAACGAAATCTTATCCCATGCAACCTCTTGGCCCACTACGCTTCACTGCTAAACTCTAATACCATATAGAACTCGAACACTACCAAAAATCAATAATCGTAACCTGAAAAAATAGGAAAATGAAAGGATGAGCTCGGAAGCCCAGTAAGTAGCATAACACTCCTTTAGCTGGGTTGGACATGCCGGTAAAACATAGGATGGATCAGAGTCAATAAATAAATAAATAACAACATATGACTGAGTTTTACAAATATTTTACTCAGCTCAAAACTCCCAAAATAAATCATAATATTGATCAAACGATTCCCGTCAAAGTAACAAAGTACACATCAAAACAAAGCAATCAAAATCTCAGTGGTTAGGGCTAAGGTAACTATTGACCCAGTGACAAGGGCAACGATAAACTACTATTGACCCAGTGGCGTGGCAACAAAGAATTGGGCCCAACGGATCACTTACACATATCATAATATGCAATAATGCGCATACAAGTTGATCGACAGGTCCAGTGCATACCTTAACTGGCTAAGGCAGAAGACATAGCCGCAAAACAAAACCAGTAACTTGAGTATTAAATCATACAAAACAATACCCAGTCAAGTAATTTCAAATAAAAATAAACTAAACCAACAAAATCACTTAGAGTGGAAGATTCAAATAAATTAAATATCAAAAGTACTATTCGAAAGGAATACCTTACAAATACAATGTCAAATTGTCACAAAACCTCACTTGGTGTATAAAAAGGTAGAATAGAAATTTGACTTATAAAATTAACGTCAAACGGGTACTTTGTAAACAAACATATCAATACGGAATCGGTTTAACCTTTCAAATATTATTATAATCAAATATAATATACTTAAACAATAGCATGTCAACCCAATTTAACAAAAATTAACTTACGGAAAAAGGGAGGTTACAAAATAATATTTTTGGCACGAAAAAGACTAAAGAAGTATCACACCACTTACCTAAAACGCCAAAATAAAGAGTTCTACTTCATTAAAACGAACTGCCTGTATCTTATGCGAGGCCTAGCGAATGTACTCGATGAAAAGAACACATGGGTGGGAGGCCACAAGAAATAGTAGCTACTCCAATACTCACTAATGTGGGCAAATACGTTGATATAGTTACAACCAGATAAAAGAACCTAAAGCCCTTAAATCTCTTGGAATAGGAGGTATATATTGGCTTTCCGAAATTAATCGCAAGGTCGGAAACATTTAAAATTTGATAAGAACCAAGAATTTTGAAATATCTGAGAAAGGGGCTTAATTTATAACTTAAAGATATGTATTCCCCTTCTTAACCGCACTATAACATAACTAGGAATCTTTTCATTAAACACATGAAAAAGGACACAAAGTTGTTATAATTATAATTATTAGTAGAAAATATGTGGTTAAATAAAAGAATATAAAGATTCATTTTTGGCTTTGCTTATAACAATCCATATACTGTAAATCAATCCATATACTGTAAATATTCAAACATGAGACAATAACTAAATAAAGTCTTCCTTTTATAGGCATTAAAATATAGTAGTTAGTGATTCCATGGCCAAATCATGATGAAAATTGCAAGTTCAAAGGATATGCGTGTATTCATTAACATACAGGGGCGGATCTAGTATGGGTTCACGTGGGTCACGTGACCCCGTTTAAAAAAATTAAATTTTATGATTTACACATTAAATCTGGATAGATAAATTATATAATATATAATATATGGCAATTGTATAGCAAATCAGCGCCTGTGGCTTAGTGGCACGCGGAATTTCACAAAGGACTAGTTAATCGGGGGTCCTATGTTCGACTCCTGCTTCCGCCAAAGCTTGTTTTTATTTTAACTCAGATGTTGCAATCCACCGTTCATTGACTTCAGCATGCATTGTTAGGTTTTATTATTTATCATTTGGAAATTTTCTTCAAATGTTAGTTCAATTTTAGAATCGATTTTTAATTTAGATTGGTTTCTGTGTGATTATATGATATAACTTTTAGAAATATTATTCTATTTGCTATGTGTTAGTTCAGTAGAATTTTTCTATCAAAGTATCAAACTTAAAACTTATCTTGATAATATTTTTTAGGTTTTATTATGTTTAGATTTATTTTAATTTTAGTTTAATTTTAATTGGTTTAAATGTAATTAGTTTGAATGACATTTGCTTGAATAATTGTTATTGTAATCCTTTTTTTTGTTCAAATGGAAACATATTTCAAAAAATTACCTACGCAATCATGATTTCCTTCAAGCACTACCAATATTCCTTTGAATGTAGAAAATAGGGAGTATAGCCCCGAACCACACTAATCAGTGAAGTTTTTTGATTTCTTATTTTGAATATGTTTGACTTTGAACCCGCTTGATTTCATTTCTGGATTCGCCACTGTTAACGTATACGTGTGTCCAGTAAAACAAAATCCAACAGTTGTGATGAGCGACTATGACTAATGATGATGAATTTAGCAGGTGGTGAAATCCTTATATTAAAAAGCACTAATTAACAATAGGAATCACAAAGGTATTTATATAGAGCATGATACGAAAATATGGTGTACTGTAAACGAGATCGAAAGCCACAAATTCGAAAATAGCGGGCAAAGCAAGTGTAATTTTTGATTGAAGAAACAACCTAGTTTGCCAACTCAAATAACAACGGATTGGTTGGTGAATTAAACTAATCATATGAATTTAAAGAAAGGAAAAATACTGACCTTAGGGTTCTTTGCCGCCTCTCCTCTCTGCCCCCATAACAAAGGTTGGAGGTCGGACATTGTTCAATGAGGGGCTATAAATAAATAGGAGAGACTAGGTTTAGGGTTTGACTCCCATAAAATAGGAACGGATAATAATAATAATAATAATAATAACAATAATAATAAGCCCTTTTTTTTGGGACCGGGTCGTGAGACCTGATGTCACGGTCGTGAGGCTGCTGTCTCTCAAAACCTAGAAATCCTCCTGCTTGTTGTGTCACGACCGTGAGACTTGGTGTCACGGCTGTGACACCCATTCTAGTCAGGGTCGAAATCTCTTGAAAGCTGGGTCACGGCCGTGGAACCCCTTCTGGTGGCTCTGGTCTTCTTTTGATTCTTAGAGATTGAAGGCTCGAGTTTCCATCGTCTCGGGCCGGGTTTTCTCGGGATTCGCATTGGGGTCCCGACCCTTCATCAAATAAGCCCGGTTTCTGCCTCTTTTGCACAATTGAACACTTTTCTTCCACAAGTACATAATTGTTTAAGATACCTACAAAAGACGAAAAATAACATAAAAACACTACATTTATACACAGAGCTGAGGAAAATGTAAAGGGAAAAAGATGCATTTAGGCTTAAAACCGAGCCTAAACAGTTGTTTCACGGCACGTCCATGACCACTCACCTGAGCTCAATTAATTCCACATCGAGGTTGTGCGAGGGAAAGGTCGTTTCCACTAGCCTTGACCCCGAGCTCGCATGTGACGAATTCCTTGTTGCTTTCAACAAGTTGATGAGTGCTAGACGTGTTCAGGTCCTTCGTGATGTCGACTTAGCCCCTCCTTCCCGTCAGAACTGCTACATCTTTAAGGAGGACGGGTCGATGAATGTCACTTTACTCTGGCTGATGGAGTATGTACTTTTGGATCTGCACGGGGATGCGGATAATTTTGAACCCCCAAGATTTGAGGACAACTCTTTTTCAAGAAGGGGAGTATGAACCGTGTGGGATCGATTCTCTTTTGGTTCGTATATAGTCACCGACTCGCTTCATGTCGCCCTCTCCTCTTCTCGGACCAAACTCGGTTTCAATATCTATTTCATGGTGGATATGGGTCCTTAGAGGGTCATTATGGTCATCAAGGGGAACGGTGTTCCCTTCTATGAAGATCCTGGACCATGGGATGACATCTTGGGGCTTCACCGGACTGTTCCCAAGCAACGACAAACTTGACTCTCATTTTTGGCATCAAGTGGAGGAATAAACAACCCAAGGGGCATTTTGGCTTTTTCACCATCAATGAAGATCAACCTCGGGATGTAATTGGTCCTTTTGACATCCAAGGTCGGGATGGAAGACCGTGCGAAGGATAAGAAATAGGAAGACAAGGCTAGGCATGGCCAAGCCAAACTAATGGCAACGGCAAGAGGCGCTGGCTACGCCAACATAGGCGCAGGCCGCGCCTCTCAATTTCTCTCCATCACTAACTTCCTGGAAAGGCACAGCCCGAGCCTCATCATTTTTCATCAGCATCACGCGCGATTCTTTCCTTTTTCCCGTTGTCATTTCCCCCCTTTTCCTGCTTTTCTTTATATACATGTCAAATCCCTCCATTAGAGTAGTTCATGAAGCTTTTAGTATTTAGACTCAAAAATCCTCTCAATTGAAGAGTTTGTAATTGAGGGTTTTCAAACCCTAATTCAATGAAAGCAATCCTTTGGGTGGACTTTACTTATTGATTTTTCTTCCTTGTGAGTGAGTGTTCTTCCTCCACTCTTTGTGAGATTTCTTGGGTGTTTCATAGTGCTTTGTTTGTGGAAGATCCTTGTGCAAGTTATTGAACATCTTAGTTCAATTTGGTGCATGTGTACTCTTTATAATTTTACATGTCCTTTAATTCTTATTCTAATTTCTTGTTTATAAACAAAAACTCCCAAAACTCTAAAAATTGATTGTTGTGTTTATGAGTTCTATGGGTGGATCCTCTCCATTTGGTATTAGAGCTAGGCATAGAACTCATAGTTTTGTTGGGGTTGTCTTATTTGTGCCCAAATTTGCAATTTGTTGTTGGAGGTTGTTATGAACTCCATCTTGGTTTGTTCTTCATTGTACATTATCCTTACCGGTTTCACCACATCTTAACCTACAAAATTTAGTCTCGCTTAACTCCACAAATCTCTATACCCATAAAGAACCGAAACCTCCATCCGGTCAAATTATACACCCCACAAGAAAACCAAGCTCCACAAATGGCCTCCTATCTATCTTGCTTGGGGCGAATCGATTCCCCTCCTCATCCTAATTCCCCACCCCAACCATCCTTTGAGGAGAATCTTCAACGTCTCGAAGAGAAAGTCCGAGAAATGCGACGTCAAATGAGTGACATGTTTCGCGCATGACCCCTACGCAACTTGAAACTTGGAGAATGGGTCGAGTTGCTTCAACTCGAGCTTCTAGGACTAGCCATGGTGAACATTCATGATCCTATACCGAACATCAACATGGCGGTTCTAGACATGGTTCTAGAATTGGTGGTTCTCGTGATAGGAGAACGAAGAAGAAGGTTATTTCATTGCCTTCTAGGAAGAGAAGTATACACTCTCGGAGTGTAACTTCGTCCAACGGAATTTGACTTTCCAAGCTACCCAAATCATCTTCCTGAGCTCAAAAGGAAATTGGGGAATATCTTCAGAAGCTCAAGGGTAGAAAGTGCTTCGCATGTCGGGTTTATGGTCATTACCAAGCCCAATGTTCTACGAATATGGTTGAAGGTTACAAAATAAGTGAAGTATCCACACCGAAGGTTTCAAAGGCTACTGTCGAGGTTCGCTCTCAAGAAGTGGAGAGTTCCGCTCCTAGGCAATCCTTTATCATGACTAAGGATTCGGGCGATGACTCTCAAGGGGAAACAATCTTCCGAACTCGGTTCACCATCAATAGGAGAGCGTGCAAAGTCAACATCGACGGTGGGAGTTGCACCAACTTGGCCTCAACCTACATGGTTGAAATGCTCCAATTTCCGGTCTTGGCTAATCCTCAACAACATAGCTTGCAAGGGCTAAATAATGGCGGTGACCTCGAGGTAACCTAACAAGCCTTGTTCTCTTTTCTATTGACCTTTATGAGGATAGTGTTCTTTGTGATGTCCCCATAGATGCTTGCCATGTGCTACTTGGTAGACTTTGGCAATTTGATCAGCAAGTTATCCACGACGACCGAAAGAACACCTACACTTTCTGTGTGGGAGAAAAGAAGATCAAACTCCTTCCTTTATCCCCTTTCAAAACTGATATACCACAAACCGGGGAATGAAGTGAGAAGAGAAACCTCCAAAAGAGTAAAACACGGGGTAAGAGTGCTTTGAGCGAAGGGAAGCCACATCAGGCTTTACTTTTACGAAGAAGTGACCCTAGTGAGGTTGAGCAATCCTTGGTTCCACAAAAATTTCCAAGCTCCCTCCCTCGTCCCTCACCCTTGCCTACAACTCCTACCGAGCTCTGCATAGAGCGTCCAAGTGTTGAGCCATGCTCAATCACTTCCAAGCCTCGACATGAGTTGAGTTGCTTGACGGCACGTCCATGACAACTCACCCGAGCTCAATTATTTCCACATCGAGGTTATGCGAGGGAAAGGTCGTTTCAACTAGCATTGACCCCGAGCTCGCATGTGACGAATTGCTTGTTGCTTTCAACAAGTCTATTGGTGCTTGACGTGTTGGGTCCTTCGTAATGTCGACTTGGCTCCTCCTTCCCGCCAGAGCTGCTATATCTTTAAGGAGGATTGGTCGATGAGCGTCACTTTACTCCGACTGATGGAGTATGTACTTTTGGATCTTCACCGGGATGTAGGTATTTTTAACCCCCAAGAGTTGAGGACAACTCTTTTTCAAAACGGGAAGTATGAACCGTGTGGGATCGGTTCTCTTTTGGTTCGTCCATCGTCACCGACTTGCTTCAAGCCGCCCTCTCCTCTCCTCGAACCAAACCCGGTTTCAAAGATCGAAAAAGAGGATGATAGAGGAGCACAACAACACATAAAGACGTACGTAATTGTCAGGCAACCATGGAAAAGAGAGGACAGAAAGAGAAGAGAGAAAAGGAATCTTGCAAAGGGATCATCTTTTGGGAAAGCAACTAATCACATTACCATTTTTCTGTAACCAAAAAAGCAGCGTTATGACTTTAAGTTTTGGGGCATTGAACCCAACTTTTTTTCATAGTCAATTTCTCAACAATAGTAATACGTGGACATGATGGAAAATAGAAGATAAAAAAGAGGAGAACAGAAGAGTGCAACAGCGCACAACGAAGTAGGTGAATGTTAGGCAACCATGGAAAGAGAAGACAAAAGGAAAAGAGAGCAGAGGAAACGTAAGTGAAATTGTACTACTGATTACAATTGTCCACCTGTCGCCAATAAGGAAGAGGAAGAAGATGGGAAGAAGATGAATGTCAGCAAAGGCAAACACAGTTTAGGGTTTACTATGGAAAAATTAGCCTTAAATAAATAAGTAAATAAATAAACTTGTCTAACTGTCGGTTCCGGGTTGAACCATGCCAACCGATTTTATCCAATTTGGGGCAATTGGACCCCGAAATGGATTATACTTAAAACTAACCAGTTCAGACCCATGATCCCCAGTTCAATCGTTCTGGACGAGTCGATTTTAATAACACAGACTTTTCCCATCCCTATGTCCTTTCACTTTTCTCACTTCCCATCACCACAAAAATTAAAAGCATGAAAAGGTCAGGAACCTCCTATTTACGAATCTTATTAACATGTGCTAAACTATAACTAAGACAGACACAAGTTTTTATGGCGAAACTCCAACAAATCAGTCTAACCACGGGTAAGAGTTGATCGATTAAACTGATTTTTCCCCTGTTTTTTTTTCTTTTCTTTTTGGTGGGCGGCTGAACTAATCAAATGGGTTGGTTCAAGAACCAAACTGATGTATTTTTGGCTAAGGATAAATATCAGAGTGCAATCTAGACAAGGATACACCGCGTAACTCAACCGAACAAAAGGAAAACAAGGGATAGACAAGGGAATCAAGCTTGATGCAGATACACCTTGAGTTATTCTTCAAGCGTTCTCTCAAGCTTTCTCACTAAAGTAACATATAGGATATATCTTACAATAAAGATTGATACAAAAACACCACAATTTGATTATTAGATTGGCTTGAGTATCTTCATTGATACAGATAGAACCACAATCAATATAATCCAAGTGCAACTCCCTACTTACTCTAAGATACAAAAACACCACTTAAAATAAATTTGGAGAGCCTAACCCAACACCACTTAGTTGCTAACCAAGATACATAAGCTAGAAAGTTGAGAGTTTTAGACACTCACAAACACAAGTTCTAAGGCTTCTATTCACCAACTCACATAATGAATATTGTAAGGGAGTTTCAACTATTTATGTATTCAAGCAAGCAAGCATGCATGCTCGTAGCTCAATTAAGCTTAATAAGGTTTCCTAATTATGAATAAACTTTAATACATGCTTAATTAAGCTAAATCACAACCAAATGAGCTACTTAAACTAACTCTCCATGCTGAATCATCCTTGGTTGCGCAAAAATAAGCAAACACACCAACGATGCAACATGGCTCCTCCTGATTGGACCAACAAAGTTACCTTGCATGTTTACCAACTCCATTGTGATAACTTTCCTCTTTTATCCATTACCAAGAAGATGCATCATCCCATACATCACATGGTAACAATAAATTTCGAAAAAGCCGGAAAAGGCAAAAATAACCTTGATCAAACCCAAAACACCATAACTGTGTTGACTTATAGCTCCTCGGATACCCTCCAATTGTTTGATTTGGTTGTGTAGGCAAATGACCTCCAAAATGGACGTGTGATAACTCTTTCGAAAGCTTAAACATAACCCTTTAAAAGTCTCCTTGGGATTTTACTTAGCAAACAACTCAATTAAGATATTGACAAACAAATAGATTCGATATCAAGCGGGATGAATGATACTCCAAACTTATGTTGTATTGCTTGGCTTGGCTTCTTAAACAACTAAGTAGCATGATTGTACCAATGTAGCTTGAACCTATGTTACCAAACCGGACCGGACCGACCGGACCGACCGGTCCAATCGATTCAACCGTGAATCAGTCACTTGGCTGGGTTTGTTCTACCGTTAACCCGTAAAATTGGTTAAATCGCAGAAGTTGCAAAACCAATTGACCCGGATGAATAAGATGGACCGGTCGGTTCACAGTTAGACCGGAATTTCACTTTTTTATATGAAACCTTGCCTTTTGGTTTAGGCTCTTTTTGTCGCTACAGTCCATCTCCTTGCCTCCCTTCTTCCTCCCCAGCATTTGCAATGACTTGTTTTTCAACATCTTATAAGTTGTTCCTCATTCCTCCATTTCTCACCCCTCTTTTCCTAATTTCATCTCAGATATTTCAAATCTAATTTATGGGTGGTCTAAACTGTTTTCGATGTTACTCTAGTCCTTTCTATTACTAGATGTTATTGTCTCTTTCTTTGACTAATGGAGATTGATGGGGAGAGGGGAATAAGAAGAGGTGGGAGCTAGGAAGGGCAAATCAAGAGAAGAGATATGAGAAAGAGGTTTAGGCAAGATTCCAAAATGACATGCTTTTATACCCTTTTCCTTTTAAAGCCTTTGTATTATTGCAGTTGTGACCTTGTGGTTGTGGGTTGAACCTTTCCTAGTAGAGCGTGGAGTTTGAACAGAGTAACCAAGCCATTGCATTCATAAGATTTCTGTTTGTAAAGAAAATTTAAAATCAGTGGTTGTTGATGTATAGTCCCTTTTCCTAGCTCTTTCACGAAATGGGGAAAATATCAACTTTTCATTTTAAAATTAGGTATTTTTCAATTGAAAATAAGGTGAGATACTGAGATACAATGGATGGTGATTTTAGATAGGATTTTTACATATATTAATGTTATAGTGTGGCATGATAATTTATGCATGGTTGTAAGACATTTTGTATGAAACAAATTTTACTCTTAACAGGGTCATGTTGGTTTTGACCAGTTCGACCGTGATCCAGGTCAAACAGTTTAACTCGATCAAATCGGCCTGACCAATTGAACCATTGGTCCACTAGGTCAACCGGTTTCGTGACCAGTCTGGGCCTAACAACATAGGCTTGAACACCAATTGTTTGATCTGGTTGAGTAGGCAACGATTAACCCAGTGGGACAATGGTTCAACTGGTCGGAACGGTTGAACCGATTCATGGTTCAACTGGTCAAAACTGGAATAAATTGGTCATGACTTAAAAAAGTTTTCATATACTTCAAAAATAATCAACCAACCAAAATAATTAAACTAGCATGAACTGATAAAAAATCAGACTTTTTTAACATACCGTAATTACAATCTGACCGTAAACTATCCATGTCAGCCGGTTCACCCAGTTGAATCGATTTTGGTGTTTTTTTAAACGGTTGAATCATCTCCTTGAATCAAACCCAGAATAGGACTGGTCAACTCACCAATATGATTTTGACAACATAGATACGCAAATAAACTCCAAAATAGACATACGATAACTCTTTGGAAAGCTTAAACATGGCCCTTTGAAAATCTCTCAAGCTTCTACTTAGTAAATTACTCAATTAAGGGTGCGCTTGGTTGGTCAATAACCCCGGGGAAATAGTCAATTTTCCCGGGTTGACTTATTTTCTCCATATTTGGATGTGGCTTGACTTCGGGAAAGTTTTCACGATGGACCCACCATTTTCTCCATTTTTCTAGGGAAAATTTACCTTGGGAGGGGCTAAGGGAAATTTTTCCCAGGGAAATCTTTCCCATGGAAAACTTCCCATGGAAAATTTTCCTGGGAAAAATTTCCCTAGGGTTCCTACCAAACACTCCCTAAGAGATTAACAAATAAATATATTGAACGGGATGAATGATACTCCAAACCTGTGTTGTTTTGCTTGGCTTTATAAATAACTAAGGGGGCGTTTGTTTGATGGGAATAGCCACTTGAGAATGGGAATAGAGGGTTGGGGATTACAATTACCATGTTTGTTTGGGAATGGGAATGGGAGTAGAATGGGTGAATTCTCAACAATCTATTACCATGAGGGGGGGTGTGGTAATAAACATTGGGAATTCATTAATCACTCTTAAATACCGAAACTACCCCTATTTTTAAAAAAAAAAAACTCACATTTATTCATTCCTTTTGCTTATATTAAATAAAAACTCACGTTTATTGTCAATCTTATTGGCTACCATCACCTAAACATAGTATTACTTTTGCTTATATTAGTTAAATATTATTGTTATTACGTATCCTTCGATTGAGATATTACTAATACAGTAGGGTTTAAGCCTTTTACTTCTATTAATTAAATATTAATTATAATTAATATATTAGTAAACCCTCATGTGTGTTTATATATATAAATATATATATATATATATATACACACACACACACACACACACACACACACACACACATGTAGCCGTCAACAATTGATCTATCATGTTGATTTATTAAATCATTCAGACTTTGAGCGTTTAGATACTTGTTTTTAATTTTTAATTCATATTTAATACTTAATTAATTTTTATTAAAATTTTTATGAACTTAAATTTTTTTAATTTTTTTCATATGGTAATTGATTTTCTAGAAGTAAATACGTGTCATTTATGACCTTTTATCCATTTCAATTTATTAAAACATTCATAAATTAATAAAAGGGTATTTTTGTCAATGTGTCTTTATTCCCAATCCTATTCCCAATTTGAATTACCACAAAACAAATAAGAAGGTCGATAATTCATAAAGATATGTTAATTTTTTTTTTTGGCAAACGGTACATCACAAAAAACAAAATAAAACCCATACATAAGAAGGAAAAAAAAGCTTAAGGAGGTGACAGCTTCCTAACCTTAATGGCCAGGTTGTGTGCCTCCTGAACTAAGCTACGACCTACCTACCTAATCTGAATGAAAGCAAAGGACTCAAACAGATTGATACAGCTAGAAAAAAGTGACCTACAGTCTCTCGGGATTTTTGAACGCCCTTGGAAAAGTCTAACCAGGTTTACTGAGTCAGTAAGGACTTCTGCTTGTGAAATCCCGGAGTTAACACCATGCTGCAGGGCTTGCTCTACAGCTAGGAGCTCCACTTGAAGTGCAGACGAACCATAACAAGGATAGCTCTCCTTTTGACTCTCTCCAGCGTCATTTTTCAGCATCCAGGCAAACCCCGCCTGAAGAGTCTCCTTGGTCCAAGCCCCATCGCAGAGATACGTGCTAAACGCCCCATTCGGTTGTCCCTTCTGCAATTTTTTACGTCCTTCCTTAACCACAGCCGCTTGGCAGTCATCGCTAGGTTGACCTCCTGCTTAATCAGTGCCAGCGCTTCACTTGGGGAGATTCGTTGCTTCTGGAACACGGTGTTATTCCTCGCGCACCAAATGATCCAGAGTGTTGCCATGAAAACAGCAACTCTGCCGTCATTGTGGTTATCCATTAAGGCCAAGTATTTTAGCCAATTTGCCAACCAACGAGAGATTGGAATTGAAGTGTCTTCAGCATCCCTGATACCCAACTCACCTGCAAACCAAAGAACATTAGCAAAAACACAGGTCTTAAAAAGGTGGTGTACCGTTTCCAATGGCCCTCCGCAGAGGTAGCACTGTTGTTCCCCTTCAATACGTGCCCATGACCGTCTTGCTTGCGTAGGGAGCGCATCGTGGAAGATCTTCCAAAAATGAATCTTCCATTTTGTGGGTATCTTCAGTGACCACAACGTCTTCCAAAGCTTCCCCTCATCCTGCCATGTTTGCTGTAACCATACTTGATTTGCCCTTTCCCATCCCCACCAATATCCTGCTTTCACACTGTAAGCATCTTCCCCTTTACCCCACCATTCAATGGGATCCTCCTCCTCTTGAGGCCTGATTTGGATCCCCAGTATTTGTTTTGCCGTGTCCTTCGTGAAAATGGAGGAAATTAGGGAGTGGTCCCATCTCTGTTGGTCGTGGAGCATAAGCTTTTGCACTTTTTCCAGTTCCCACTGACGGCGTGCCTCCTCGTTCCTCCACTGAAGGGGTTGGAAAGTCCAACGATCTCGTCCAATGATAGTTGTAGCGCCGTTATTTAACCTACGCCCCAAGCCATCACTGAACTTCGCCACCGCTTTTGACAAACCTCTCCATCCCCACGAGGCATTTGTGGGGCATCTACCGGAAAAACCAATCGGTGATGACACTGAATATTTCGCTTTATAGATTTTCGCCAGTAGGGAATCTGAATTTTGGTGTAATCGCAGAGCCTGCTTCATGAGGAGCGCATCATTATATAATTCTATACTCCTGACCCCTAACCCACCCATCCCTTTTGGAGCGCGTAACCATTCTTTCGCCTTCCAGTGAACACCACAATTTCCTCCCCCGGTCCACCAGAAAAAATTCACAATCAGACGGTCAATCCTCCTAGCAGTCTCAACCGGGATTTTGTAAATCGTCAGGAAGTGTTGGTTTAAGGTGGCTAGAACTGCATTGATAAGCACTAACCGCCCCCCGGGTGAAAGGAGCGAAGCTTTCCATCCCTGCAGTTGTTTTTCGATATTATCCACCAAGAAACCCAGCTGTGATGTCTTATTTCTCCTTATTGTTGGGGGGACACCCAAATATCGGTCGAACACTTCCACATCCTCGTACCCAAAAATAACCTTGAGACCTTCCTTCTCTTGCTGAGTTGTACTTGGGGAAGTGAGAAAATGTGATTTTTGGACACTCACAACCTGTCCAGAAGCCTTACAAAAATTGTCTAATTCCTTCTTAAGGGAGACGTAGGACTCCCCTGTAGCTTCAGTGAAAAAAATTGAGTCATCAGCAAAAAACAGGTGAGTTACCTCCGGGGCCTTACGCGCCACCTTGATACCTTTGAGAAGCCCGCTCGCCTAGGCGGCCCTAAGATTACTCGCCAAGACATCCAAACATAAGATGAACAAATACGGTGAGAGAGGGTCTCCTTGCCTAAGACCCGCCGAAGGCTTGAACACAGACGTCGGTGACCCATTTATTAGAACAGAATATTGGACCGTTGTGACGCAATTCATAATAAGCTTGACCCACTTGGCTGGGAAACCGACGACTTCCAGGATATTTCTCAGAAAAAACCAATCCACTCGGTCGTATGCCTTATTCATATCGACCTTGATGGCGGTCATCTTCCTCCCCTTTTTCCTTCGTCTAATTGTGTGCAGCAACTCATGGGCTATCAAGCAACTATCTGCGATCGATCGGCCTGGAACAAAAGCATTCTGATTTGGGTCTATAAGTCTCTGCATCACTACTTTCAGCCTATTCACGATGCACTTCGAAAGAACTTTGTAGAAGACGTTGCACAAACTTATGGGCCGGAAGTCTGCCATTGTTTCCGGGGTGCTTTTCTTGGGGATAAGGATAATGAAAGTATTATTGATCTCCTTCAAAATATTTCCCGACTCTAGCATGTTCAAAACCCCTTCTGTTATTTCTTGCCCCACTACCGCCCAGTGTTTCTGGTAAAATACAGCCGGCGTGCCATCCGGACCCGGCGCTTTTAAAGCCCCTAGTTGAAAAACCGCCCGTTGGACTTCCTCGGCAGTGAAGTTGCTGTTGAGGGAGGCCAACTCATGCTCTGTGAGACGCCTGTCATATCTCCGTAACACCTCATCAACAAATAGCCTCTTTGCCGTTGGCAGCTCCGCTTGACCTTGAAAAAGATTTTGAAAAAACAGCACCGCCTCCCGCCCAATCTCCTCTTCTTCATTTATCCACTCACCCTGCATATTCTTAATGGCATGGATAGTTGTAAACCGTTTCCTATGCTGGTTGTGCCGGAAGAAAAATTTGGTGCATTTATCTCCTTCACCGAGCCAATGTACCTTGGACCTCTGCTTCCAATAGTCTAAACATAGTATTACTTTTGAGCCTGAAGAAAAGCCTGCAGCCCAGAACCACCTAGACCACACCCTTCCAACATTAATTGAGCCTGCTCAAGTTCCTCAATCGGCTTCAATTCCGCTTTGTGTCATTCGTTTTTCCAATCCAGGAACCATTTCTTGCATTTCACCTTCACCGCTTTGATCTTCCTGCAAACTCTATACGCCGGTGAGCCTGATATATTGGCATTGGTCCACTCCTCACGAATCAAGTCACGAACCTCGGGGACCTCCAGATACCAAGCCTCCATTTTATAGCTTCGACGCTGTCGCCGACCTTCGCTTTTGGAAGCATGCAGAACTATCGGGCTATGATCAGAATAAAGGATTGGTAGATTTAAAAGAAACGAAGTAGGCCACTGTTCAACCCAACTAAGATTCATATATGCTCGGTCAAGCGTTTCCAGAATCAGATTATTGCGCTCACGCATGTTTGACCAAGTAAAATTTACACCCACGCTAGGCACTTGTAGGAGTTCCATTTGAGACATCCAATCCGCGAAATCCTCCCGACCCTGTATTCTACTCAAACCCCCTGTTTTTGATGATGAGAATCCACCTGGTTGAAATCCCCGATAATCACCATTGGACCGTTCAGATCCCGAGTAATCTGTGTTATTTCCTCCCAAACTGCCCTCCTCATATGAACAACCGGGTCACCATACACAAAACACAAATAACAACACCCTCCGATTTTATTCACATACAAGACCAGTACATTTTTAGACGCATACAGACACGAACATGGCAGACCCTGCCTACAGAGGGCTACAACGCCCCCACTCCTACGAACCGAGTCAACACCACCAACACATACTAAGTTAAGGGATTTAAGCTTCCCTACAGCACAAGACACAGATACCTTATATTCGAAGAAGCAAAAAACATCCGAAGAGTGGTTGCGGACAATCCATTGAGCATAGGGAACTGCAGAGGTCGCCGCTTCACCTAACCCTCTGCAATTCCACGCACAGACCTTCATTTCTCCCCTGGAGGTGATTTCCGGTTCACCTCCGAAACCTCAGAAAGCAGTTTGCTCTTTTTCTTACGTTTCCCATCAGGCCCATATTTAGGATGCTTGGATGGGCTCGCGATCTCGTTGGGGATGGGAACATGGTCATCCTCGGATTGCCCCCAATGTTTAAGCTTCTTGACAAGCTGACCAAACATAGATTCATAGCCACTTTCTCCGCCATCTTGCGCGGTATCCACATCCAAAAAGACTTGCTCTTTCGTTTTAAGTTTTTAAGAATTTTTCCACCCTCTTCTGCAACTTCCAAGAGATCTGCACTCCTGGAGCGACGAATCCTCTTCTTCGTCATCGCTATGCCAACCCCTTCAGAAATGTCCTCCGGCACAGTGTCCTTCTTATTGTCTACTTCCATCATAACCACCTCCCTGCCTGGATCGTCCACACCCAGTCGCAGCGACAATTCCGGTAATTCCTAGTCACCCAACACTTCTTTCATCTTACCCAGATCTACCTGTTGGTGTGGCCCCTTTCCTTTTAGAGATGAAGCTTGGTCTGACATTATACTATCTGAGGTTTCAAATTGCAGAGGAGAAGGATTGCTATGCAGAGTTGCATACCCCAATTTGAGCTCTGTGTCTACACCTTCAGTTTTATACCCAAAACCAATCTCCGTAGCGTAGGGTGGGCCTAAGTGGGGCCCTACTCTACAAGGGGAAGAAATGACAATTGGGTTGAAGGGGGTACTTCCCCGTCCTGTGGCTAGCCCCAACTGTCCCGGTGGGCCCAGAGAAAGCGAGGTAAAAACATTAAATGGATCAAATTTGGGTTGGTACGTCCCAGAGGGGCAGCTATTAATGATGTCCTGTAAAAGACCTGTACCTCGGATGGGGACAGGTTGCATGTGCACAGGTGGGCCTCTTGGAAACCAGCTTGACATTCCCTGACCAGCAACAACCTCTGGTGGTGGTGCCCTCATGTAGAAACCCGGGACTCCCCTTTGACCCGACCTAGGTGGTCCACCAGGAGGGACTAGACTGCTTGGACCTACCCCGAATTGGCCCACAGTGTGTTGACGTAGCTCTGCATGCCCCCCATGCATACTTCGAAAAACCAACTCCACCCCTTCCACTTTTTGCTTCTTCCGTGGGTCGCCATCCTCGGTCAAATCGATCACCGGCCCCATACCAGGGACCAATCTATCAGTGAGTTCCTCCGGTTGTGTGTCCGCAAAGCCGTCAAAATTCTTGTGCATTTTATTGAACACCGGACGACCCTTCCGCAGAGTGGTTGTGAGATAAGGGTCGATGGGTGGGAAAGCCAGAATCTTATTGGTATAGAGCGGCTCCACACCCGGAATGACTTCCATACCTTTCAACCTCATATCTTGGAAGACACCCAAGATCCTCTGTTCTGCTTCCTGGGGGGGATCCGACAGTGGATCGCTTTGTGCCCCACCAGCCCACATCGCTTGCAAAAGTGAAAGATACCCTCATAACGGAAACGGATCCAGATAAACACCCCTGGGACTAGGGGTTTGTTCAAATCAACTCGTACTCGCATCCTGATCCTTTCAGTTGTATAAGTAGATGAACCTTGGAAGTTGTACTCGACAAACTCCCCCACAGCAGTTGAGAGAATTTCCAAAACCACCTTTCTCTTGTGTTGGCATGGCAAGCCCTCTACTTGAATCCATAACGGGGTAACATGCAGGTTAATGCTCTCCATGATGCCATTTTCTCCGCAGTACTTGAACACCAAAAGCGAGCCCTCCAACGTGGCATTTTGAGCTCTAATAAGGTGTACCGTGTCCTCCATAGAGTGCGCCTGGATCATGAACTTGGATCCACTACCTCCAATGGGTTCCACTGAAAATCTAGACGTCGGTTCCCAGTGAGCGTTGATGAGGTCGGTGACTTGGGACGCCCTCCATTTCCGGAAGTCCACAAACTGGGCGACAAAGGACCTATTCCAAAGCTGTCGGAACTCTGCAGGCGCCTCTGGTAATTCAAACACCGGGCCCTGCCTTTGGGCTGGTCCATCTGGGTTGGTAGGTGACGTTGGAGGGGTGTTTGATGAAGGTGGAGTATTAGGAAACCCTTTTGCCCAAAAGTGTGACTGTAGGGTACCCATATTTTTGGAATTTTTCCTTTTATGGGGAGGTAGATAGGGTTGTGCAGTTGCCATCTCCCACCTGCCTTTTATAGCCAAACCGTGTCTGAGCAACTTCACTCACCACACTCAATGCTCGACATGATGGATATCCGCCGTGGTACTCCTTAAATGACCTTTCTCCCTGAATCACCTCACCAAATCTTCATGTGGCAATCCTCTGTAAGAGATTAAGGTCTTCCTTATAGAAACCATCCCATCACCATAACTTCTGCCTTTGTGGCACTTCCAACGCCTTCCCTAAGCCCTAGTCCCTCCACTTCCCTGGCTCAAATTTACACCTACGCCCTATATTCTCCTGACCTTCCAGGGACTGCAAACCCCGGCTGTGAACAGTGACCTCTGCGCCACCGGGGGGAAGATTTGCAAATCCTGGCAGGCACGAAGTAAATAACCTGATTAATGCGTATACTTGCTGCAGCTATACCGATTATCTTGGTGGCCTCCAATTGGCCACGTCAATAGAGGTGGAAGATTTGTTGAGTAAATGCAAAGCAGCTACTTGCAGGTAGATGGGAATAATTGAAGAAGGGTTTTGAGAATTTTTTTTTTTTTTCCTAACAAGAACCGAGAGTTTCTCTCACTACCAACCTCTCTCTAGGAGGCAAACCACCAATTTTACATACAAGATATGTTAATTTTCATTCCCATTATAAATTCTCATTCCCGTGGGTAGTAGTAATTGCGACTTTAACAATTTCACTACAACTACAGGAACTTCTAGATCATTTTTAAGATCTAATATTAAGTCATCAATACAATTTAATTATGCTACTAATTCAATCCTGTGATCTAATTATTGATAATATAAGAATGTTCAGAATAGGGACAATTATATGAGAACATTTGTTTTTAATTAAGATACTAATTATTTAAATAACTATAATAGCAAAATTACTAACCCTCGGCTCTAATACCAAACGAAAAATGATCAAAAATAACACCAAGAAATGTAAATTACGGTGTAAGAAAATATTAATCTTTGAAAAAGAAGTTATAAATTACTTATGATCAAATACAAAATTATAAACAAGCAATGTAGAGACATTGTAGACTAAGCTGTAGTTAAGGTTGATAGTTTGTTAAAATCTGTTAGCATTCTGTTCTAGGGTGGTTAGGTGTTTAGCTAATGTGTAATCTTGGTTGCTCTTGTAATCTTACTATATATACCTTTCATGTATTCTACATTCAATCAAGTCAGTTTGAATGCATTTCTCTCCCTCTCTCAAGACTTTTCAGACATAAATGCAATTTTGAATAGTGAGAATTTAAAAAGGAGGGTACCTGGTATATCTATTTTGAAAACATAAAGCCTCAATAATAATAATAACCTCAAAATGTAACGCAGCAAAACGTGGCTGCCTGTCTAAGATTGGGGGGATTACACCAATGTGCGTATAAAAAGGAGCGCAACACATACAACTGCTGCAGGAGCCAGGAGGGTGCATCATGATTTCCATATTTCTGATTCAACATGTAAATCATGCCAAAATACTACACATTCAAAACCATTCTACCTCCCACTTTGCACAATCTACAGAGCCAGCCAAAACTAGGCGTACGATTTCCCATCTCCAATATCAACGACTATATATGGTCTTGGTTTTTGTTTTTTTAATCCCTGTACATGTAAACAAGCAAATTAATACAAGTGAAGACATCATAAAAGCAGAGACATAGATCAATACCATGGAAGCAATGGAGTATCAGTATTGGACATTAGTGAGTTACTACCACAGTTTTTAAGTAGAAATCAAATCCGCCTTCAGTGACTCACATAAATCAATTCCAACAAAACAAGGAGAGACATTATCCTTCCTCAAATATTATTCAAGGATGTAATTTCCAAAATCTTCTTACAAATGAAAAGAATCCACTTTCTCATAAAAATGAACATCTCACGAACAATCTGTAAGCTAAACTTATCTATTGCTTACATGAATGTTCGTTGGAAAACTATGGAGTTACGACGACGACGACGACAACCACAACAACAACAATAATAATAACAATAATAATAATAATAATAATAATAATAATAATAATAATAATAATAATAATAATAAACAAGTACCATGCTCTGCGCCTTTAGCTCACGAGAGGGTACGCCTGTTGAATGATTCTATCGTCAAGTTGGCTGTAAATGCCGGAATTGAATTCAGTTTTCGGACAAATATTTCAACCTGTAAGATGAAAGCCAAAAAAAAAAAACAAACATTAAACAATTAGACATTCATGGTAGAAGTCAACTCCACCGGTGTCAACTACAATTCCCAACTGCACCAGTGTCAACTACAATTCGTGGCAATCAGCGTCGAAGCTACATTAGTCGAGAGTCATGTCTCAGTCTATATAGTAGTATGTAACCAAAGAGGAGAACAAGGTTGTCAAAGATTTAATTTGACACATTGTATGTTCATCTACATATCTTAAAGATGCAGATTCTTGAATCCTAGATCCTTGAATCGTGACTTAGTATACATAATAAAATTTCCAACAAGTTATCATGAGTTACTTGAAAGTCATTTAATCCCTCAAATGAACTCGGGAATCTAACTTTTACTAGGAAGCGCCATGCTAGTAGAGATAGATAATGGTCTATATGATTGAGCATGTCTCTTCATTTTAGCCGCCATTGCATGTTCAGTGATGCCAACCGACGTTGCTTGATCTTCATGAATATTCCAAGCATGTTAAATTGCAAAACCTTCCGCTAAAAGACAACCATTCTTCCAGTCGCTTCTGCCTCCGTCTGTCCATGATAAAGCTGCTACTACTAAGTTGCCTCCAACTTCAAAATAAGCATTAAAACCTACTGAACCTGCCTTGATCACGCCATGGTCGAGGTGAGATCCAAAGATTTTACTTAGCTCTCAAGGCTAGCTGGCTGGCCTTGACAAAACTAGCCTTAGCTTGGTTATTGCTTTTGAACTCCTTAGAGCTTGGAAGGATTACCAAGGAGCTTGGGCTGATATTTATACATTTGATTGTTTGGTTTATGAGTTAGTTAAAACTCTCAAATATCTTAACTAGGTTATTCAAGTAGTGATAGTTGACTTCATGTTAAATTAAAAGGTGTTTTAGTATCTAGGTAATGTTTTTGTATCCTAGTCTGGACAAGTTCATACCTCATGATTCCTTGATTGTGGTGCTTCTATAACAATCAAATATCATTTACTTTATCCTTGCATCCTATTTTCTGCGTTTCTGGAACCTTTTTTCAATAGACCTTTGGTTAGAAAAACCTGTGTGTGTTAAATGTCATATGTTCGTTGCATTTGCACTCCAACAACCCTTATAGCAACATATACATTAACCGGTATCAGAGCATGAGCATTAGTACCATCTTGGTTGAGCGCCAGCTGAAACACAACCATAAGCCAAACTTGTTTCTTGGTTACAAAAGAACCTAGCCATCTCAAGAAGTTTGAAATGAACTCAAATTGCAGAACAGACTTTGAATGACAATGTTGACTTCAAGGCAAGAGTGGAACACTCATCTGCTCAATTGAAACATATTATGTAAGAAAAGCAACGATACCTGAGAGATTTGAAGGTACATAAGATGAGTTTCAAAAGGAAGAGGAAGAAGAAAAAGTTAATAATCCCTTTGCTTACTCGATCCCTAAATAAGAGTTTGAAGATGTCAAATGTCCAAGAAATCAAAATAAATGCATTTGATTTCAATGGTTGCACTCTGTACTTTAAGGGTCAACTTGATCTTAATACATTCTTGGACTGACTTCAAATTTTGGAAAGAGTCTGTAATCTCAAAGACACTACAGAAGAGAATGAAGTTAAGTTGGTTGCTTTGAAAGTCAGAAAACATGCCTCCATTTGACTGTTGAATGTCCAAAGGAAGACGGAAGGGCAAGATCCAATACTGGAGAAAGATGAGAAGCAAATTGGAGTACCTAATCACTATCTGCATGAAAAGTACTTGAAGTTGCAAAATTGGAAGCAACGGAATGGCAAAGTAGAGTATACAAGAGAGTTTCAGCATCATCTTTGGAGATGTGATTTTCAGAGAAGATGAGCCTCAAACTTTGGTGACATACCATACCCGTTTGAAGGATAAGATTGCACATGTAGTGGAATTGCAATTGCAACATTATAGTACTTTGGCTGAGCTTAGCTCTTTAGCTCACAAAGTGAAACAGCAGCAGCAGAAGAAGAAAGAGATCTCTCCTATGCCACAAAGCAAACCTTATCATTGCCAGAAATCATACAACAATCCACCAACATTGCTTATGAATTGAAGATCCCTAGCTACAAAGAACCTACACCCAATGTGCACGCAAACCACACAGCAACGTTTATCAAGGTGTTTCAGCTGTGAAGCATTAGGACAGGTAGCCTTTGAGTGTGCAAAGGCGAGTGTTGTAACCTTAGTTGAATAACAAGCTACGCATTTCACTAAAGCGAGACCAAAGGAAGCAAAAGAAGGGCTAGAATAAGGGAAAAGACATCAGGAAGTGGCAGAATGGCCAGTTGAGGGTGAGGTGCTCATTGTCAAGTGAATCAAAAGGAAATTTTCTATCCAAAAAAACAATTATCAAGAACCAAGTTTCCTTGGTTACCTGCAATAACATTGCTTTCAAGACATTAGTGAAAAAATTGAAGTTCTCTACTAGCTGTCACCCTAATATATCAGTGATTGAATTAGGGAAAGGGAATCCAAATTTCTCAAATATGCTTTATTGAATCTGTCAATGACGAGTTATAGAGATGAAACTGATGTGATATCCTTGTTATGAATACTTGTCATGTGTTGCTTGGAAAGCCAAGGCTATATGATACTCATGTAACCGTTAAGGAAAGCAAAATACCTATACCATTCTACAAAAAAAAGAAAATCACCTGACTCCCTCCAAACTCTGTCAAATAACTAAGAAAAAGTGCTTTAGCAACAGAAACCAAAACCTATACATATAAGCATAGTTCATTAAATTTCCAACAAAATCAGATAAAATGCAAGAAAGAAAAAGTTCGAGATGTCTACAACTGTATTACTCACCTGTTGTGATATGTCCGGCTGCTTAGTGTAGTCGTTCACCTGTGGAGCCCAGGTAGAGAGTTAACTTCCCATGACTAAAATTGTTTTAGGTGGAATTAAACTAATATAAACAGTAAAACAGATGGTCAGAACATAGGAGGTTGTAGTATGATGCAAAGGTGCCATGTTATTATCCCATTCTTATTTATCATTCTTTTCAACTATTAGTGTCCCATGCTATACCTAAGAATGAACCAAAATTGTTGTACATCTCTCATTTCTCTTTCTTCCATCTCCAAGTGCTCTCCAAAAGAATATCCAATTTCCACATCCTAGTCCTTCCTAATCCTAGTATTCTTACAACTATAGATTACAGCATGCTTGTGTGCTTTGGATTGATGTTTAGGATTCAATTAGGCCAAACAATTTTCTGCCTACATAAAAGAAAATGGTAGACAGTAAGAGTCTAACAATTCAAGAGCAAAACATATCTATACATACAACAAAGACAAATACTCAAGTAAGTTAATGCCAATATTAACCAGGAATAGTGGGGGCAAGCAAATTTGGACAGGAATGGTTTTTTTTTTTTTTAATGAATTGGTTTTGTACAAAAATACTAGGGTCAAACATATCTTCCTGAGCATAAATGAGCCGCATAGGTACTTTAGGATCAAGTTATTCACATTTCAGCTGAAGTATAACAATAAAATACCCATCAGCTTTTTCTTGGGGTGGGAGTTCATTTTTGAGAAGGGGAATCAAGATTTAAAAATTGAATTTATATGTCACATACATACATATACACACGTACATAAATATGGACAAAGATGCAAGTAGGAGATTCTTTTTATAAGCCCAAAAAAAGATGTATTAAATGACACGAGTGAGATGTCATCCATTAATAAAAGGAGGCTAAGTCAAAAAACCAAAAGACTCATCCTCTTGGGTTTTCTGCAATAGTTTTATCCACGAGATCCAAAAAAGTGCCTTAGTAACATGATGAAAACCTTGACAATTCACATTAACTACAGAAGGTTCTCAAAAAATAAACTTTAAGTTAATTTATGTTCTAGCCTTATCCTCAAAATTTGAAAATCTCTCTCGATCCAAGTGCACTGCCCAACATTCAAAGTCATCACATTCATAAAAACAAATATACCTAACATTTATAAATCACATATCGCTATCTCACCCTACAATCATGAATATCAATTGCATTACTCACTCTCTCATCAATATCAATTGCATTACACACACACACACACACACACAGAGATTAGGGGAAAAAAGTCAAAAAAATCCAAATCCATAAACAAGGTCAATAGATAAAGGGGTAAGAATGGCCAAACAATGTACTGGAGCACATCAGTTCACCTCAAATCAGTAACCTTTGCATCATCCGCTCAATCGAGCTGGTGAAGCCATTCATGTCCTTCCCCTAAACTATGTTTTCAGCCCTTAGGTCACCTCCCCAAGAGCAAGTAAAGAAAGAAAGAGGCGTGCATAGATAGAGGGAGACAAAATGCACAGCCTAGACCAAAGAAGCACCATAACAGACTAGAAATCTAAAAGTAAAACAAGCACCTAGACTATTAATTGGCAAAAGAAAAGACTCATTCTGCAACGATTTAAGAAATCAATACAGGAACAACCAAAGAACAAGTCATTGTTGGCAAAGTGGTGATAGCTAATACTTTACTCCCATTGTTCAAAAGATCAAGATCTGACTGAACACATGTGAATGATGCCAAATTGGCAAAAGATAAGCCAAGCAGAAACGAGAAACTGCACTCAGGGACTAACATATGATATGTGCCTTTCAGTTCTCAAGTGCCCGTGCTCATACACAACCCTTCTTCAGCTTAACACAGAGTTAGTTCTGCTCTGTCACTGCAGCATGCTTTTATTTGCATCTTAATTTGCTGCAAATGCAAAAAGAGCGTGGAGGTCTCTCATGGGACCACCTCATACCAACAGTCATGCCAAACTAAACATTTTACAAGTTTAAAGAATTGTATGCATACCTAGCAACGAAAAATTCTCTCCCTTAGCCTTTCATATGACATTACAATATTTCATCTTCCAACAATTTTAAAACCAAACTACAATCAGAAAGCTGTAGGGCAGGGCAACATCAAGCAGAACTAGGGCCGAAATGAACCGAGCTGAGCAAGAGCTTAGCATTCAGCTCAGCTAGACTCTTCAGCTCGGTGGGTCGTCACTTCGGCTTGCAAAATAACATTTATACGTAGTTTCACACTAAGCAAATCAAAATGATATTAACTCGCCGTTACAATAGTTTAAACTGATCAACATCAAACTTTATGCAGAATCAGACAGTCGGAAAAAAAATTGGGTCAGCCGAGCGCCACCCCAGCAGTAATGGTGCCACTCACGTCAACTAACACAAAGAAGGGTCAAATCTATGAACGTCAAAATTTGGACAAGAAATAAACATCTCAAATTTCAGTGAAATTGGTCAACGTAAAGTGTAGGACAAAAATTCTGACTACACCCAGCTTTTTTGGATAGAACAAACTTGAGTATTTGGGTCACACTAAATGTGTCCAACTGTAGAGGCAGGATTGAATTACAGCTCACAACCTTATTGTTAATGCTAATATGAAGCAATTTTTATATTAATTGAAAGGTTAATATCGAGCTTCATGTGTCAAGAAAGTCGCGTGCTACGTGCCTCAAGCCTAAAGCCCCTATGCTTCCATTACTCCAACACAACCTACAGTGCCACCTATCTTTTTTTCTAACCTGAGAAAAAATCATCACTCGCTACTACTAAAGCCTCACTGATTTGGCGCGGCTCCATTGACAATCCAGAGTTCTATGTACTATGTAATTATTCTAAAATTGAAAATAGCTCTTCCATCCAATAAACTATTAATATTCTTGACCCAATCCAAGCACCAGAATCGTATAGTCCACCTTTAAGACCCAATCACAAAAGCATTGTCCATGAAAAGCAAGTTTACCAAAAATCCAAAGCAGGAACATAAAGAAGCAAGACTTGCAAAGGCACAAGTTTTAACCCAAAAAAACCAAGCAAGAAGGTAAACAAAGTATGACTTGCAAGTTGCAACAATACGCAGAAGCAAGCAATGAGATTAGCAACGGGAGGGATTTCCTAGAATATCCTAATTAACAGCTAAAAATTGCAGCTTAAACTTTACCAAAATGTTTGTACTGCCGGATTCATATTCGAACTCCAACTTTTCTTCGTCACTTTGTGCATAAATCGATTGAAGTGTGAAGCGAGTTACAGGAATTCCATTAGGGCGTTGACGATCATCCATTACAATCTGACAAATTACATACAGCAAATAAGATAAAATAAATTATAAACAGAGAAATCACCAAATAATCAAGGTCAAATGTTCACGAAAAATGTCCAGACATTTGCTTCTGAAAGGAAATATTCAACAAAACTTAATGCTTCTCATCTTACTGAAATATTCTTCATTTTCACAAGTCCAGTTTATTTCAATTTTATTGCAACATTTTAAATGGTTCGCTTTTCTTGATAGTTTGGATTACACTTCCGATACTAGTAATGGAAATTAATCCAATACGACACTTTTCCTCCATGAAGCTCTCGTAAGCAATAAATAACATTTCAAAACACAGAGTGGAAATCATGTAAAAGTTTGGAGACTTGTACACAGCTCATAATTCATAACTTTCCCACCCGCTCCCATATTTGGAAAGAGGGCTGCAACACATTTACAGCAGGAAGCATCATACCAAGGGTTTGTATTTCAAAGATAACCAAAAGATTTAGAGTTATGTAATTAAGAGTTGTTAAGAACTTCCAAATAGGATGCTTGCTTTTACGTCTTCATCTTTAGATTGCAGTTATTATTCCTCATCCGAAAATTTATAGACTTGACGGTTGTTTTCCGTAAAGAAGAGGGAAACCTGAGCAACATAAGCACTTGTTTAGTCCATGTATGACAAACATAGTTTGTGAATGTGCCTTTTGGAAAAAGGCACTGTGCATCATTGATCTTCAACTGGCAGTTTGACGTCAATCTCACGATAGAATCAGACATTAGAACCAAACTTTAAAATGTTTTTGACATGAAACAGTTTTAATTCATTAGCTTTCTCCTTTGGAAGTTATAAGAGATCCTAGATACATAGGAAGCAAAAATAATACTGAAATTGCAGCAGCTTTAATAGACGGGTCAAGAAATGGCCTATTCTGGACCTCAATCTGTGATTATTATACCATTCTACAAACTCCCATCCGAGTTCACTACCTCACAAGCAGAACACTTTCTGCTTAAAGTATTTAGTCTGGAGTTATAGCAAACAAAAGTAAATACCTCAGTAAACCATATTCCTCTAACAAAATAAATAAATAAACCACACAAACACATACACCCAAACATATGAGTGTCATAGGGTAAGGATATGGCTTTCATAAAAGGCATCAGAAGTATATTTGGGGCAATTAGCTACCTTAACCCTGTCATATAATGTTCATCTTGAACTAAACCCATAGTTCGCGCCGAACTAAGAATTAATTTTTTCTTTTCACATATCCATTACTTTTGCGACTTTATTCTCTATGAGATTATTCTCTAATTTCTCATACTGAAAGCACATGAAGCTGATAAAATTGTTGTGTGGCACAACAGTACAATAATATACCTTGTAACCAAAAAGCTCACAACATGCCCTTCTAAACACTGAGATTCTATCCGCAAATACGGTCTTGTACCTGGCCCAAAGATACAATCATATGAGAAACCATCCATGGAAATTTGTTCAAAAACTGATTTTGATACTTAAATCAACAAACGCAGACCTTTCTTCACGTTTTTCAAGTGTTGCAATATGCTCTTTCAGCTGTAGTATTTTTCCAGATATATATGAATCCACCAGTTGCCCAGCATCAGCTGCTCAATAATACATGTCAATCTATGAAGCCCTTTTCTAAGGATTTGGACAGAATAACAAAGTTTTCTACAACTGAAAAGGTATTACTGAGGTATCATCCCAATTAAAATACCACATGGTGGAATACAGACCCATACGGCCATACCCAGTGGTGTAACTACGAAACGTTTTAGGGGTCACCATTTAATCAAAACATAAATAAATAAATAAATACGTGTACATGTGTGTGTGTGTGTGTGTGTGTGTGTAGGAACGGATCTGGTAGGAAGAAAGTTTAGATAGGAAGGTGAGAAGAGTAAATTATAGCCATTGATTTTGCATCTCGTGCGTGGACATGAATATCAGGGAGTGTGGTCATGGATTTCATGACCACATTCCCTGAAATCTGTGACCACACTCCCTGATATCCATGACCACACACGGTCAGATGCAAAATCAAGGATTGTGATTTGTTCTTCTCACCTTCCTACCTAAACTCTCTTCCTACCAGATCCGTTCCCTATACACACACACACACACAGATATATATATATATATATATATATATATATATATATACATTTTTTGGCTAGCCACACATCCCTAAATGGGTGCCTTGGTTTAAACAGGTATGGAGCAAGCTACACATCCCTAAACGCTCTTTTGTGTTTTGGCTGGCGGCTCATCAACATTTGGTTACTCAAGATCGTTTGCAGAGGTTTGGATCCTCTCTACCTAACTAATGTCCATTGTGCGAAGCAAAGGTTGAGTCCAATTTCCACCTCTTTTTCTGGTGCTCCTTCGCACTTTCTGTGGGAAATGCAGTTTGGGAATATTTGTTTGGCTCTCAACCGGAATGGTCTAGTTGGATCTCTTCAGATAGTGCCGCTTCTGGGTTTAACGGGGGTCCTAGGAAGCTCGCTCTGGCATCCCTCATTTACTATCTTTGGCACGAAAGGAACCGGCGTCTTTTCCAGAGTGCAGTTCAGGACACAACTTGTATTGTGTTGATTATTACTAATGAGGTTAATGTGAGGCTCTCTTGAGCTTCTGGCTTTGTACTCTCTGTTTTGAGTTATTGCTAAGGCGCTACCAGTTTTGTTTCTTGGGCCGAAATTTGATGTAGGCCTCCAAGGTATGCCGGGGCAACATGTAATTGTTATATATGTGTGTGGGTGTGTGAGTGTGGGTGTGAGTGTGTGTGTGTGTGTGTGTGTGTGTGTGTGTGTAAGAAAATTGGATTCTAATAATCCTGACTTTTACGAATTGGACAACAATAATCCCTACGATCAATTTGGATTCTGGTGGGCCCAAAAAAAAATAAAATTGTATTGAAGTGGCACCAAATCCACCTCCACATTCTTTTTATTTTTTTTGTCATTCCTACCCCATATTGTTTTTGTTTTTTCGTTCCTGCCCCCAAAAAGGTAATGTATTGTAGTGACTAAAACAATTCTTAAATTATTTTTTTGAAACTCCGAGCAATTATTATGATTTTTAAAAAGGAATAAAAGTGAAAAAATCGTAAAATAATTGAAAAAATTTGGGAGAAACGCTGTAAATTCGTTAAAAATCATGGTAAAGTGTTATACTAAGTTTTGAATCAAATGCAATACAAAATCTATGATATTTAAGGTATACTCTCGATGATGTCCTACTACAATCCAATTTTTTTTATTTTTGTTATTTTGGACCGCCAGAATCCAAATTGATAGTAGGGATTATTGTGGTCCAAGTTGTAAAAGTCGGGATTATTAGAATTCATTTTCCAATATATGTGTGTGTGTGTGTGTGTGTGTGTGTGGAGAACGAAGCATGACTTCTTTCTTAGTTCCCTACTCATGTATAGGACACACGAGACCCTTCACCCCAATCACCAAAAAGGAAATAACCTATATTAATAAAATCTGAAATAGTAGAGCATACAGCTTAGGTCACAAAATTTATTTCCATTAAAGGCGCAAATTTACCCCCACCATAACACCATTTGCTTCATCACCATCACCATCATCACTGATTTACTATTACTTGTATACAATTCCGAATCTAAATATTTTCATCAACATTTTCAAAGCATTTATGGATGTTGAGACCTAATAGTTGAGCCTCCATGCACAAACAATGTTTGGACATGAATAGTAAATTACTTTATTATGCTCCATACGGATTATATAGCCTGCAACTCACCATCAAAAAGTAGCATCCAGTTTTACCCACTACTAAACTGCAAATAGACCCAAAGCAATGTTACAGACTAGGTGATGGAGGACTGAAGACTTATTTTAGGAAGAAGTTTAGAAATAATAATAATTAGATATTTTATATGTTTTAGTTTCTTGTTCGTATTAGGAATATTATAGTTTCCTAGTTTGATTAGGAATATATCTTTAATTCCCTATTTCTATTAGGTTTAGTTTTAGGCAGGTTATTTACCTATAAATAAGGGCTTTGCTAGCCTTTAGGAAACAGACTACATTGAATATTAAATACATTATTATTGATTTAAGCACAGGGATGCTAATCTTTTCTGAATCCATCACAAGGATTTGGTGTTACCCACTGCTGAATTTGCTTATAACAACTCTGTGAATAAGTCTACGGGTAGGAGTCCTTTTGAAGTGGTCCATAGGGTTGCCCCTTGTCTTCCTCTTGATTTAGTGCCATTGCCTATTGACTCTCGGTCGACTGAATTTGCTGAATCTTTTGCTAAACACATTCATGATGTGCATGTCGATGTTCATCAAAAAACTGCACAGAGTAATGAAAATTACAAACTTGCTGCTAATGTGCATCGTAGGAAGATGGAGTTTAACGAAGATGATTATGTGATGGTTCGGATTCGTCCTGAACGATTTCCTAAAAACTCTTTTAAAAAGCTCTTTGCTAGAGCGTGTGGTCCTTATCGCATTTTAAAACGTCTTGGCTCCAATGCTTACTTGCTTGACTTACCTCCTGAATTGTCAATTAGTCCTATATTCAATGTTGAGGATTTGACACATTACAGAGGTACTTTTGAGCCTCCTAAGTTTTCTGCGAGTGTGACAGGTGGTTCTGCTACTTCTTCTGTTTCGGTGCCTCGCTTACCTCCAGTGGTGCCCTTACCTGTTGATGAGGTTGAAGCCATTCTTGATGATGAGGCTGTTAGCACGACTTCTGGTGGCTTTCAACGCTACCTAGTTCGTTGGAAAGGCCGCCCTTCTTCTGATAATTCTTGGGTTCCTGAGGATGATCTCCGTTGTGTTGCACCTGAGCTGTTGGAGGAGTATTTACAAGCAAACTCTCCGGAGGCAAGTTTTTCCAAGCCGGGGAGAAATGATGGAGGACTGAAGACTTATTTTAGGAAGAAGTTTAGAAATAATAATAATTAGATATTTTATATGTTTTAGTTTCCTATTCGTATTAGGAATATTATAGTTTCCTAGTTTGATTAGGAATATATTTTTAATTCCCTATTTCTATTAGGTTTAGTTTTAGGCAGGTTATTTACCTATAAATAAGGGCTTTGCTAGCCTTTAGGAAACAGACTACATAGAATATTGAATACATTATTATTGATTTAAGCACAGGGATGCTAATCTTTTCTGAATCCAGCACAGGGATGTTGAATTCTTTCTTGAATTCAACACGGGGATGTTGAATTCTTTCCTTAAGCTTTTATTTATTTCCCGTTCGCTATCACTAGGAGTACAAGAGAGAGTGAAAAGAAGACAGGGTTTCATACGGGCTTCATGGAAAAAAGAAACAGTAACCATCAACAATTAGAAATAGAGCATACCTGATTGTTTCTTTAACTCTTCAACAACCTTAAGTTTTTCATAGGCCTTCTGAAGTTCATTTTGCAAGGCTTCTATGGTTTGTCTAGCCTCATTATCAACCCCGAGAGCATTCACCATACGCAAAACCTTCGTATTATCAGCTGAAAAGTCCCCATGACCTAACTGAATACAACAAAAATAAAACAATCACCTAATACCGTCACATATAAATAAAACCACAATGAATTATATTAAAGAACCTATGTGTTGGCTTTTGTCTGCACTTTTATTCTCATGTCATGTGACAAATTAGAATAAATAAATTTAACTAGCATTCACAAACTCATTCAAACAAAATTACAGGATACGCTAATGTACTCAGATTCCAATTATTTGTGATGTACCAGCAATGCATGCAAATTAAGTAAATTGGCTAAATGGAGTTAACTACCAGAAACGCCACACCTAATGTGATGGACACCTTCATGACATGGACTCCCAAGGTGATCGAACAACTCACCCTCAAAACAAGGAATATATTTCAAGGTCCTTAATTAGGCTAGGCTACCATGAGGGCCAAGTTTGATAGTCAACCTGAGTTCACTTATATTAAGCACAATCAAAACAGAGCTGAGGAAGCTTAGCAGGGGCAAACCATGGGACCAAGAAGAGTTAGTGTGTCGATTTGTAATAGGTGTTTGTCGATCGGCACTTTACGTAATGTAAATTATTAATTTTTTATTTAGAGTTCTTAAAAAGTTTTAAACGAAAACTTGCTTAAGTATCTACTTTTATTAATACCTTATTAAAATATACTCGAATAATTATTTGAAACTTCTAAATATATTACAAAATAAACCCATTTATTTATTTTAGCCAAAAGACCTTTTTTTAACTTTGCATATAAAATAAATTAAACATATTAATCTAATTCTTGTAAAAAAAAATCAGTTTGAGGAAACAAATCATTTTTTTTACTGAAATGATGATTTAGATCAGAAAATATTATACGTTTAAAATTATTAAAGATATTTGTTATACTTGTTTGAAATAATACTGAGGGAGAATAGAAAATAGCTTATACAAAAGTTAAGAAACAAAATATTGGTACAATATGTAAAATAAAGACTTATTAAATGAAATGGAATAATAGTGAGAAACAAGAGAAAAATAAATCAAAGTTAAGAGCAAAACATGGGTAATAAAATAGATGGAAGTTGTTAATAGAAAGATTTAAACCACAAACCAATGGGACAATCAACAACTTATATTTCCTTACCATATGCACTAGAGTATTTCACAGTAAGATTTTGCAATCAAATAAATTTTGTTCATGATAGGAGTGGCCATGGTCCCCCTCAGCCACCCCCTAATTCCGCCACTAAAGCTTGGTTAGCCAAGCTAAAATCGATTGATCACCTAAACCTATACATGGTCGGAATCGTTATTCCCAAGGTTTCTAGAAAGGCAAAGTGGACAAAAATGCCTATTTAAGGAAGCACTTGACAAAATCTTTAAGAGAGAGTTTGGTAGAATCCCAGAGAAACTTTTTGAAGTATCCCGGGATGGGACCCGCTAAATCCAAATCATGATGACTCGCCCTCCTAAGACGCCCAAGGCATGGCCGAATCTTTTCCATTCGAAATGGGATGCGAGAGGCACTTCAAAGAGGATCCCGGACCAAGGGATGGAGTTTGTGGTACTCAACGAGACCATTCCCGAGCCTCCTAAGGCTCCCGGGTTTCCTCATCAAAGCAGATTGACCCGGGTTCAACTTGGAGATGTTTTGGATCCTATAGGACACCAAGGGCATAATGGTCAACCACTCGAACCATGGATCGGGTCGAGAGTTCGTCACCAAAGCAGCGGAGCAACAGCTGAGCCAGCACACGATCGTGCATCAAGCTGGCACGATCGTGCACTATGCCTAGCGCCAGCTTTTGGAGGGTGAACCAAGCGCATGGTCGAGCAAGTCCTACCAATAGGATGGCGATATCGTGCCATCCGGTTGCACGCTAGTGCACCCTCAGCACTCCCAGCGGAGGCGGGCGCTGGAAGAAAGCAGCGCACGATCATGCAGATTTCGATTTTCGAGCAACCAGGCAGCCGCTTCGGGCGCTGGAAGGACTGCAGCTCTAACGCTCGCTCGTGCGCTAGCTAGCACACAGCCGCACAACCCTCCTTCCCCCTTTATTTTTTGTATGATTTTACCTTTTTGCCCCTAATCCTTACTGATGCAAAGCCCCATTTTGAGGGTATTATTTGTAATGTTTTATGCCCTTTTGTAATTGTACATCCCAAGCCTTCTTCCACCACAATGCCTTCATAAATACATGGCATTTAGAAGGAAGAAGGGCATTGAATGTTCATGAATGAAAATTGAAAAGCTTTGCCTTTCTCCCTCTCTCAAATCTTGTTTACTTTATCCATTTGCTTGATGGTGGTGTTGCAAGTCTTCCCTTTATGGAATTTGTGGTGGCCTAGCCTTTAGCAGATTCTTGGTGGGTTGTAGTTCTTGAGTGGTGCATCTTCTTTTGCCCCAAGTCCATAACAACTTTCAAGGTATTTTTTCCGGGTTTATAATCATCATCCTCCATCTCCAACTCAAGTCTCTAATCCCACCATTGTATCCTTCACTTTTCCTGGGACACATTTTCCTAGGGAAATTTTTATCGGAAATATTTTCCTGGGAAAGTGTACTACTGTACTTTATAATGTTTGGTTGAAGTTGCACATTTCCTTGGAAAAATATTTGAAATGTTCGAACTACTCATATTTACAACTATTTGGTTTTGTTATATTAGGGGCATTTTGGAAATTTCTCCCCTTCCGAAATTTTTTCCCAATGATCATTGTAAAATTGTGGGTCCACATGAAATGTTCCCCATTGGCAAATGACAACCAAACATCGGGAAAATTAGTCAACTTAGGAAGGTTGACCAACTTCTCGAGGGTTTTTATACAACTTAACGAACTGTAAAACAAAAGAGAAGCCAACTTAGAGATTTACCATCGACATCTTATGATTCATCCTCTAGTTCCACAAAGAGTGACGAGGAAGGAAATCTTGTTGGTGGTTCTCGTAGGGAGGAGGAATATCGAGGAAGGCCGAGGAATTTGGGTCAGTGGTGTTCTCAAAAATTAATCTTAAGGAGTGGCTACTGCCAAATAAGGATAAGGAGAGGAGATGAATAGAAGATTGCATTCAAGACTAGGGGTGGTCCATATGAATGGTTAGTAATGTCATTCGGTACAATGTCGTTAGCACCTTTATGAGGTTGATGAATCAAGGAGAGTCTACAGGGAAGTTTGTTGTTGTCTCATCTATAAGCCGAAAAGGAGCAACTTACCACCTCAATCAAATATTAATTTAATACAAAAACGCAAATATTACATATACAAAGACAAGATTCCTTGTCGGTGTCCAGGCTTTCGACACTGTCCCTGTGTCCTAAATTTTAGAGCTTAACAAGTGGGATTGTCTTCATCTTAGCGTCCTACATCTATCCCAAGTCTAGGTAATATAGCAAGTGAGTGCAAGTGCATTTGAGTGTAGGTGAAGTAAATGTTCTAAAGAACAAGCCGTACGAAAAGTTTTTAAAAATGACCTTGGTTGATATCAAAAATGTGCAAGTAAAGACCAACTACTTCATTTGTCACACTTAAATCTTCCTAAAATGCAAAAGGTAACTTTTCAAAGAAAGTTTAGCATTAGCCAAAGATGTGTCTTTCGACCCCAAAAATTCAACCCTTTCGCCTAGAAATGAATTTAACAGCCACAAGGTTTCCAAAGAAATTTTGGGAAGACATAATTGTTGACTATGTAAATAAGAATGGACAAATGGAATCACATAGTAGTACTCAAAAAACACAGCATCTAGATAATCTAACAGAGCATGGTAATCTACCTTAGACTCCAGTAAAGCAATCTCGGCACGAAGGCGGTCACCCTCTCTCTCCAGGGACTTAATTCTTCTTTCTTCATTATTTAGCTTCTCATTCAGCATCCTAATTTCATTATAGTGAAGGTCATTTGCAGCCTTTTGTTCACAAAGACGATTCTCTAATTCCTTAATGTAACCATCTTTCTGAGCAAGAGTTGATCCGAACTCCTGTACTTCCAAATTAACATAACCAATCATTCCAGCATATGCAAATGCAACAGGAATTGAATGGTACAAGAACCAAAACAACCTCAATCTTTGTGCCAGTCACAGTCGCACCACCAGGTTCTACACTGTTCTGCAGCTTCAGCTGGTCAATGGTGGTTCTTAACTGATCTCTTTCTTCAATAACTGATGACAGCTGCAATGTTTGAAAATGAGAAAGAAGAAATGCCATAAATACGAAACATTAAGGAAACTGGCCAAAAAGAATTTGCAAATCAATAGTGTATCATGTAATTTAAACTTCAGTAGACAGCGTAAACAGAACAAGCAGTCTCCAGCTACAGCATTCTTTTATGAGTAATCAAAATATGTATTAAAGGACACCAAGATGTTGTACACAAAAGGAGGCTTAAATTAAAAAAATTTAAAAAAAAAAATTGAATCAGAAAGAAAAAAAAAAAAAAAAAAAAAAAACTAAAAGCCTCAACCCTTTAAGCTCTGTACTATAATCCTGCCCACAAAATCAAAAATAGTCAACTCGTTACCATGATAAAAACCATGACAACAACTACACAATGTTCTCAAAAAATTAAGTTTGAAAATGTAAAGCATTGTCGCCATGTCCTTAAACATCTGAAAATTTATTTCCTTCCAAGTGTACCACCAAATAGTCAAAGGAATCAAATTCCACACACTAAGAACCCAACTCTTCTTCAATCTTCTTCTCCATACCACTAAGACATACTTAAACCTAGAGGATGCACACAACTAACACCTATGAAAGAACATGCTGGATGCCAAAGGGTGGAGACTCAACGGCAGTGAACAAAGAGCTGTTAATGAACTTTTCCTCCTCCCCACAATAAAAGCACTTACCAGCCACCTCAAAGTTTCGCCTAGAAATGAATTTAAGCATGCCATCAATGGGTATCTTTCTTTTGGCAGCCACCCAAGCAAGTAAAAAACCTTTAGTAGGAGCTTTAGACTTCCAAATAGCCCGATGTAGAAAGTCTATCTCAGGCAACTCTTTAAACATCTCTTAGGGAACCATTCACAATAAAGCCCACCAGAGTTGGAAGACTAAAAGATTTCATCATTACCTTCAAGAGTTGCCTTATATTAGAAAACAAAACCCAAAAATTGAACACGGTTTCCTTTTACCAATCATTCGGGATTCTTAACAAAGTTAAGTACGAATGGTTGTGATTACTATTCCAAGACACCACACCTTGAAGAGATGCCTCTTTCCATTCCGCCATTTCCAGCAACAACAATTAAGTACATGATTCATTGCCCACATTTTTATGCACACAAGGATTGTGAATAGCCCAAAGTGGAGATAGAGTTGTAGCCCAGACCCCTTTGACTGGAGACGTTGGTTTGAAGAGACTTACAACATAAAGATTATGAATATCCAATACCAGGAAAAAAACAGCCATTGAGGCAACCAAGTCTAATATTCCCACCAAAGCTTAGACCTACTTTGAATTAGGTCACTGATAAGCTTTACCCGAGTAGCAAGAACCCAACAAGATCTAAGACTCAACATTCACCACATCTGAGGATTACACCTTGTGATTGTAACAAGTTCCTTTGTTTCAGAATTTGAACATTACATCTATGGGATTGTATAGTCTGGACGGGTGAATTTGAGAAGTATAAAGGACTCAAACCCCAAATAAATACAATCACGCAATAAAAGCTAACGTACATATTTTTTCAAGATGTCTCCTTACCCCCACAGAGCAAACACACTTAACAGAATAACTGGTACAATATTATCAGGATCTTTGTTAAAAAGAGTGAATCCAAAAACGATCACCTAGCTCAGAGTTCAAATAATCATGTTAAACTTCCAATTCAAGAAAATGAAAGTAGGCAGCCCTATATAAACCCCACTGCCAGTCGAATTCCCAGGGCTAAGCCACATATGAAGAAATGACAGGGTCAAGATAAAAATAGAACAGATCTGAATAAGAATAAGAATGTTTGATTAGGTTGATAATAATGAAATGTTCAGAAGGATCAGATAGTGTATGGAAATGGGACTAGATTTCTCCAGAGAGGAATTTCTCCATTTTTAGTTTGGGACTCTCCCAAAGACGCAGATTTCTGAGGAAGCAAGTATTATTGGTTTCCGCTGAGAAGAGGATGGTTCTTTATTACATAGAAAAATAACTTTTTTTTTGGGAGGGGGGGGGGCTAGGCACTAAAAAATGTAGCTAATAAGTCATCCAATTGCCTACTAGACCTCTAGAACTTACAGTTCTCTAGCAGTCTAGTAGACCACCAACTACCTTTGCATCACTGTCTAACCTCTAACTGAACATCTAGATACCAAGGAATCAAGGATGAATTTACAGAGCCTAGTAGATTCCCAGATTAAGCAACTTAAAGAACAAAAACAATTGTCATGTACAACAAAAAAAGGAGGTAACGTATGAAAAGCAGAAGAATCCACATCTTGTTCCTATTTGGAGAAAATAATTAGCCATAGTAAAGCCTACCCTTGAGTTAAGGGCTTTAACTTCTGACTTTAAGGATTCTTCCTTCTCCTTAGCCAAAGCAGCTTCTGTCTTAGCACTTTTCATATCAAGCTCTACAGTTGTGAGGGCTACTTCAAGCTGCTTCAATCGAGCATTTGCCACACTTATCTTTTCCATGCTATCAATCACCTCCCTGAATTGCAAAAATATCTTGATATGAAATTATAACAATCATTGCTCAAAGCTTTTTATGAGCGAAGTTACTGCAAGATGGAAGAATAATAACATGCCTCCACCCACCATCACCTATGTATCTTCAATGCAAACAATGCACACTTTCTGTACACATTTTTAATGATTTTCATCTTCAGACCCAAAAAAGGCTGTTAATTATTATAAAATAATTTAAATAAATTAACTAAAAACCTATTCAAACGTCTAGTGAATTGGTGTTCAAGAGACCCTTTTTTCAAGGAGTAATCAAAAGATTGCATTATAGGGACACCACAGGTGTGCCACCCGTGTACAAAAGGGGCAAGTACAAAAATATTTTCAGAGAACCAAGCACATACCTCTGTAGAGCAGCAAACTTCAGGCGGACATCATCAGAAGATGAAATGCCAGGAATCTCTTCCATGACTTTCTTCCAAGAAGATAATTCATCTTCCACCATTTTCATACTATGCTGAACTTCCTGTAACTTGAGAAGCTCTGTCTCAGCCCTTTCCCTGCGGCTTTTTTCTTCCACCAGCTTCTCCTTTAACAACTCGACCATCTCATGAGATGCCTTCAATTTTCTTGCTTCTTGTACTTCAGACTCCTTTAAATAACCAGGATAACAACCACGAAGAGCTAGGTGAGAATCAAGCCAAATACACGCCAAAGCATCCTAGAAGAAATGATGAACGGTACAATCAACATGCAAAGCTTCCTAGTTTTCTACTTACTAAAACATATCCCAACAGCAAATTTTGAATCCAAGCTTCTGAAGTACACCACAAATTGGCGAAACAAATCATCTTGTAACATCTAAACCACAATTAGTTTCTCTACTTTTCCCTCAAAGCAATCGCCACAGCTTCATTCATTAATGTTAAACCGAACCAGCACCCATCAAGAACAGGGATAATGACAAAGTCCACCCATGATGGACAATGAGATAAGCGGACAAAAACGGACGGTTAAGCTTCTTCAATTCCTAAAAGCACATAAAACATCAACTACACCCATTCATATCGTCTATGGTAATCTTAACTTGGGTGAGCACCCAAGCCATAGGACAAAAACAAAACCATCAATATCCTTTTTACAAAAGTCTTTCATAACAAAGAATTTGGACTTGTAAGGCCAAACAATCTTATCTATAAAACTTCATCACACGTCCACCTTGAAATACAAGGCAAGAAAATTGCAAACGCTATCATCTTGCCAATCAAAGGGGCTTCTTGAATAACAGATGTTGTAAGGGTTTCCTGATGGAGTAGAGTAGCAAAGGACACTGTGTGACATGATAGGGACACTAATGATCAAAGGTTAGTGATAGTAATCAAGTCCAAACATCAAACCCTAGCCACCGGATCAAAGAAGCGATTGCTTTATCCAAGAAACATGGGATTGGTAGGTCTGATTCTAAGCTGTCCAAGAAGTGCTGTAGCTTCAAATACTGAAGCCACGCATTTCCTAGACTCCTTAATGAATCTATTTTATTGTCCAATTGCCTTTAGGGCCAAAAATAAGCAAGTTTATGGAAGCCTTAATTAATGTGGTTACAACTGCCCAGTTTTGGCACTACTCAGTGCTGCTTTTTGGTTCTGAGTTTTGGTGTACGAGCAGACGCTTGGCTCATGGTGAGTATGGTTGGAACGGCCAATGAATTGTCCCCCCCCCCCCCCACCCCCACCCCACAATATTTTCCCCTCATTTCCATTTCCATAATCTAGTGCAGCAGTACTGCCTAGGCCCTGGAGCACCATGAGGTTTTGGAAGTTGGTTCTCTCTCCAGGGCTCCAACGTTCATAATTCAAAAGGGGCCAGAAACTAGACAACTACACTCCCCCCCCCCCCCCAAAACAACCCACAATTGAATCAAGGAAAATAAAGATTTTGCAGAAGAAATGGCAGCAAAAGGAAGAGAAGCCATCTGCTGAAAGCAACGTCCACCAGCAGTCAATTCAGCTTTATGCGTTTTTCCTTTTATGTTTCATGCTCTTTTTGATTCGTACTGGACCAGGACATGTTTATCTGTTGTGGCTGTTATTTATAGGGTTCCAAAGAATCCCATATATAAGGACACCTTGCTCATTGTATGCTGATTTTCTGCTGATTGGAAAATATGAATGAAGTAGAGACATTCTCTCTCAGAAAAATCCCTAATTACATATGCTAATTGTGGCTCCATCTGGTGGTGTTCTATAAGGTCCTTAGCTTAAATATGTGGCTATCGCCTATCCTAATCAAGCTTAGGCATATCCCTAATCAAATCCAAAGTGGTGCTCGCTTATCTTTGGACATTGATTACTGCTAACCCTCTTGATTTCTTTGAGTCTGATTTGCTGGTGCATGTTTTACTTGGTGATTTGTTCTCTGTTTCCATCTTTGTGGGAGTTGTTGCACGTGATTCCATTGCATTTGTATTAGAGTTTACATAACATCTTGGAAAAAAGCCCACAAACCCCAAACACAATCCACAACATAAACACTAACCTAATCCAAAAACTCCTGATATTTGTTCAACATGTCCTCTAGTGCGAACCTAGCATTAGTACAAACCTTAAAGGAGGGCGATGAACTTGATGCTCGAAGCAAACTTCAAGCTCAAGTGGCTCAACTAATGAAGGAATAGGCAAGCTTGATGGAGGGTGAAAGAGGCAAGAAGAGGAGGAGAATCTTTTAAAGGATGAAAGTAATGAAAGTACCGTAGGAGGTCTAGAAGGAAGGAAAAGAGGCATGACAACAACCAACAAAAACAACTCCCAGGGGAAAGAGGCATGAATGCCCACAAAATGATTCTGGGCCTGTTTTGCAACTAGCTGATAGCTAGTAGCTATTTGCATAAGTTGTTTGACCGAGTTGTTTAGGTTAGCTGATTGCGGGAAAGGTGTTTGGTAAAGTAGTTGTTTGTGAAAAACTACTTCAAAAAGCTTCTTCAAGTAGGTTTTTGAAATCTAACTTATTGGGTCCAAAACACTAATATGAAAAGTTAAAAGCTATTTACCAAACACCTCAGGTAGTTTTTGACTTTGGTCGAAAAGCCAACAGAGTGTGCAACAAGCTAAAAGCTACCTCAATAAGTTGGAAGCCAAACGCCCCCTTTCAGGCTAATATTCTTAAGTTTAAGGGAAAAATATATCGAAAAGAGTTGATTGATTGGCTTCAAACTGTGCATAGAGTTTTCAAGTATTTGGAAAATTTTCAAATGATGAGAAGGTGAAGTTGGTGATATTTAAGCTCCAAAAGTATGCCTTAGCTTGGAGGACTAATGCCTTGGCCAAAAGGACTAAGAAAGGGGAGGATAAGATTAAGAGTATGCTTGCAGATGAATGCTAGATTCAAGGAGAAATTTCTACCCTTGAACTATCTTCAAGAGAACGACAAGCCAACAAAGTTGACTTAAGGATCCTTGGGTGTGGAGGAGTATAGCGATAAGTTTGAGCATTTGCTTATCAATAGAGGATAAAGCAAAAATTGGTGAAGAATTTGAGCTTGAACAACAACATCTCAAATATGGTGGACTTGCATCCTTACTCAACCCTTGATGAGTTAAGCCCTTTGGCTCATACAATTGGTGTTGAAAGAAAAAGGGGATGATACTAAGGTATCCATCAAGGGTAATATGGACTTTGGGTAGATGGATCTCCAATTCTACTATTGACTGAACATAGAAGGCAAGAATGTATAAGGTGTAGTTTTCAATGCCTTACTACCTTCAATTGACATGTCGAAAGGAAACTTGTGAGAAAAAGGAGGACAAGGGCAAGGAAGATGGAGGCATAAACGAATCTTTGAGGACCCTACGAGTGTCCAAAGTCCAAACCCTGGCCCCAACAAACACTTGAGCATGTAAAATTGATTGGGAAGGTAGGTAGGGTAAAATTAATTTTGGGTAAAGCTTGGTAAATTCAGACAAGTTTGGGTAAATTTAGGTAGATTGTATAAATTGTGAGAATTGTAAATTTTGGTATATTTGGGAAAGTTTGGGGAAGTTTGGGTAGATTTAGGTAAGTAATATTTACCTACAGTTTACCCGTGAAGTTTAGCGGCTATGAAAAATTGGATTGTGGTAAGCTCTCAAGTGTAAGAATTAGGACAATGGTGAGCCAAACCTTATAAATATATAACAGTAAGTTGAACCATTAAATTAAGCCATTGGATTTAAGTGCACCACCACCGAGTTGGTTCGAACCAACTTCGTAGCTTTCCTACGTGGCACCATAGGCAAGTGGTTTTCCACCTTGGCACCTGTATTACAGTAATCCCAAGTATTGATACATTGGACCGTAGTAGTTCAAACAATTATATATTGGACTGTAGTAGTCCAAAATACCGTTCAGCTTAAAGCAAATCGGTGGTAAGGCACTGAAATCGAAAAAGCTGCTTCCACAGCACCACAGAAGCAAAAGAAGAAAAGAGAAGCATGAAGAACTCAAATGAAACAAAGGACAAAAAAAAAGAAAGAAAAGTAGAAGAACTGTATCCAGTGTCGCGTGAAGGAAGCAGCAGCAGCAGCAGGATAGGTCCCAAACACTGCAGCAGCAGCAGCAACAGAGAGTATGAAGAAGAGGGGAAGCACTTGGGAGAGGCAGAAGAAGAGACCCCCGCGAGAGAAGAGAGGAAGAAGGAAAGGAGGAGCGTGTTCTAGGGTTTCCTCACAGCCCAGACGGGGTTTTTTAAAAATAGACTATAAACATTTTCTTATGAGCTGAACAACAAAAACTACATAAAGCGCAAAAAGTGCACACCTCTCGCCATGATAAAATGTGCAGAAAGGCACAAAAAGTACGCGCTTCATGAACCTCGCCTTGCTTCACAGCAAAATATCTGTTGGGACGAGGTGCGCGCTTTCTAAAACTAAGCCCGTACATGGCCCTATGCACAAGCAATTGCATAAACAATATAAGCATCAGAGTATGGGCGCTTAGATGAAAACCATCCATAACTGATGTTGCTAACACCAAATGTCAATATCTTCTCAAAAAACACCACGCTGTTGCAAATTTATTAGCCGCCTAGGCCATTCTTCCTAAGTTATTTTTCCGGCCATAAAATTATCATACTCTGAATCCAGAGCACTAATTAAAGCGAACATTAGCAGATTAAAAAGGAATAAACTGAGTACTAATATAATAATATCACATGATGCAAAGAAAATTCACTTACATAGCTTCTGAGTAGTTCTTGCAAATGCTTTACCAAGATACCATTTTGAGAAGCAGCATCCTCCTTTGGAATTGTAAAACTTGTTAATTTTTTTTCCAATTCAGCTTTTTCGTGCAAGCACTGCAAATAAATAGCAGACATACATTTAAATTCAGAAGCAAAGCAAAGAAAACAACATCAATTGAAACTAAGCATGAATAACCACTGTATATACACAAGCACGTGTATATTGTGACTTATCAATATTGTTTTTCCTATGCCCATGTGCACATCTAAAGTAGAGCAGCCATCGCACATAAAGAGCAGCACAGAAAGTAGGCAAATGCAAATAGATTCAATATTCAATCTGCTACTTTTATGGCGCAGAAGGTACTTCCGATAGTGATTGATTAGGATTAAAAAGCTATAAACTCTTATACCAAGTAGGTGAAAATGGGAAAGAAATAGAAGCAATCTACTAAACAAGGAACAAGCACAAAGAATTAGGGCCAGATGAGGTATGGAACAAAGAGAAATAGCGAGTGTTTGCAAGGAGATTCAGAGAAGGTAGCAGAGGGGAAAAAATAAGGTTTAGGGATAGAAACCACTACACAAAAAAACAAAAAAAAATTCAATCTCAAGGACCAACAACAAAACTAAGGGGGAAAAGACAAAATACATTCAAGGAGGAAGCTGTTTTAACTTCATCAAGTCCAAGTCTACAATATGGAACCAGTAGGGCAAAATGACTATCAAGATGGCAAAAAAGAAAAGAGACAAAGAAACCTCCCTGAAGGCAAGGAAGCAAAATCACAAACAGAGACATAAAACTATATACCAACATTCCTCACTTCCATACCAGTGGCATATCCAATTTTCACCTTCATGTTTTAAGAACAGGTTGTTTCAACAACCATCTTTTGGAAATGATAGGCATAATGCGCAAAAAGGCTCAACTACATCCTAACATTCCATCTAATTTCGTATTTGCATCTCCCAACAAAAGCTTTGTATCTTGTGGAACAATAATTTCAAGTAACTGTAGACATTGGGAAAATGATTGTCCAAGGTCAAATGTCGGCTATAAAAGTTTTGCCAATAAAATTGGTGTCAAGGTTTGCTTTACACTAACACCACACACGTGTGCGCACCAGAGGGAGAGAAAGAGGCGGGTGAGTTTGAGGGTATCCCTATCATCATCATAGATTAACCAAGGGTGACTCCCAACACTCTGCTCCATAACAATTTCCTTTCTTCAAGGGGCCTTTTTTCCTCTCCTATCTGCTTTTTTCAAATCGTTCATTCGAGTTTGGTTTTGTCGTGCTTTAAACCAAGGTGTAGCCTGGTCATCACTTTCTGTCGCTGCCTTCAGTCCTTGCTAGTAGCTAGTCGATTGCATCTTTTCCATCTACGTTGCTTCTAGACATAGGTTCTGAGTGGGTGATAACTACCTTTTTTTGTAAGAAACATGTTTGGCAATTGAAGGTTGAGAGATAGTGTTACTCTGATTCTCGCCTCTTTGGATGCCAGTACCACATGGTTAGAGACAGTGTAGGAGTTGTAGAGGGAGGGAACTACCAGAATAGACCTAATCTCAAGGTTATGTCTTAGAATCTTATTATGGTGGGGACTTAATTGTCCAATATAGAATAGGGATGTTAAGATGGTGTTGCATTAGTTCTCTAGTGATATTGTCGCTCCTCAAGAATCCAAAGTGTCAGCCATCATAATGCCATTAACCTTTGGGTCGTCTGTTGAGAGGGAACCATAGCTTTATGGGATCCACGTTCTCTGCAGTGTGTTCATTCTAGAATTGGCTTTTTCTCAGTATGTTGCAAGTTCACTATGCATGAAAATTTTATTTGGGGTCGTCTGAGGACTTTAATGTTGCTCATTTCCGGGAAAGCGAAGGCTTGCCAACACCATGAGAGAGCTCTCTTAGTTCATGAACTCTTCCAACCTTACTGACTCTCCTTTAGAAGGTGGTCCCTTCACATGGTCTACTCATGAGAATGCCCTAGTTTTATAAATCGTCAATTTCTTTTCACTGCGGGTTGGGAAGATCATTCTTATGACCACCATCAAAGTATTCTTCCCAAGTGCACTTATCACAAACTAATTCTTCTTTTGGTTGCTAAAACTCATGGTTAAAATGCCATTCAAATTCGAAAATTTGTTCTAAAGGTTGCCAAAACTCATTGTTAAAAGGCTATTCAAATCCTTATGAGATGAACTTATAGATGTTTCTGGCTCCGGTTTCATTACATCCAAGAAGTTGTTTTTCTTAAGTTAAAGCTCAATGTGTTGATAGGTAGTGTCTTTAGTCATCCTGACAATAAGATCGCTACTCTAGTGTATATGGCCAATTTGCTCATAGTGTTGAAAGGTTAAAAATCAAGAAAGAATTTTGAAAGTTGTAGTTATTGGATTGAAGATTCTCCAGAGGCAAAAAGCAAAACAATGTTAGATTCAAGGAGTTGCAATTAGGGATGGCGATAGGTCAAGTTTGGGTCGGGTAGAGTCATACCCTTACCCTCACCCATTTTCAAAATCATTACCCTTATTGTCACCCGTATTTAGCGGGTACTAAATATGAGTACCTGATGGAAAGTAGAATTAGAATATTTACGAATGATAATATTTAGTAGATATATGATTTTATTATATTTAGTTTCATATTCTTGTTAGGAATATTATAGTTTCCTAATTGTTTAGGATTATTATTCTAGTTTCCTATTTCTATTAGGTTTAGTATTAAGCAAGTTATTTACCTATAAATAAGGGCTTTGCTAGCCTTTATGAAACACATTACATTACATTGATATTGAATATTGAATATATGAATTCTTACTGATTATGCACGAGGATGCTAATCTTTTCCTGAATCCAGCACAGGGATGTTGAATTCCTCTCTTGAATTCAACACGGGGATGTTGAATTCTCATCTTTAGCCTTTATTTATTTCTCGTTCTCTATCAAATTGGTATCGAAGCTCATTCTCTATCAAATTGGTATCAGAGCAAGTTCTCGATTCCAAGCCTTCACCTAAACTTTTTTTTTTCTGCTGCTATTCAATCCTTAGGGGGGGGGAAAAAGATCTGCTCAAATTTTAACCCTAGCCACAGCCCTGTTGCCCCAGTTCATCTCCCCGCCAACCACCAAACTGCCAGTTCTGGGTGACTGTCGCTGCTGTGTTATATGTGTTAGTCACTGCTGTGTCTTGCTGTTCAAGGAAGCTGGCAAGGAAGTCTGGTCCACTGGTTGTCATAGCACTGCTACTGGTTGTCTTCGGACTGCTGCTGCTGAATTTTATGTACGGTCGAGTTCCAGTTTCCTCATCTATTTTTTGTTGCCATGTTATCTCTTAAACCAACATGGCTACTGCACAAAAAGCTTCCAAGCCAACTGTTAAAAGTTGGGAACTCAATTGAGCACTCCCCCATCATCTTGTGATGATCTTATCGAGTTATTGGATAGAGTTGGAAGCCTTTTGTCCCAGGTATCTCAGTCCCCTCCAAAATCCATTCAGGATGCTCTCGAACCACTACAGGGACTCTTGATTTCAGAGGTGCAGAGGTGCTCCTTAATCATGCCAATGTTGATGTTAGGGCTGCTCTTTCCTCATGTCTATCTGAGCTTATTCGGATCACCACCCCAGATCCTCCATTTGATGATGCCTCTATGAAGAAGGTTTTTATGTTGATTGTGTCATCTTTTTAGAACCTAGAGGATACATCTAGCTTATCATACTATAGAAGCCTCCATGTGCTTAAGACTATGGCCAAAGTAAGATCTTATCTTGTGATGTTAGATCCTAAATGCGATGCTCTTGTCTTGGATTATTTTCATTATTTTCTTGCATCCATTAGGCACTACCATCCACCTATAATTCTCTCAACCATGAAGTCCATTCTTTGTTGTCTTCTTCAAGAAGCTGATGATTTTCTAGTAGAGTCCCTCGTTTCCATGCTATGTGATGCACAGAATGCTAGAGAACCACACATTGCAGAAAGTTTATGCAAGGATGTGTTGGACAATTGTGCATCACAGGTTATACGATTTCCACCATTTGTGAGTTTTCAAATTGAAAATCAACAACCTCCTGAAGTGCTTCCTGGTCAGATTACAGGCTCTGAATGTCTTCACAATGCTGAAATTGAAAGTGGTAACCTAGAGGAGTATCCAGAAGCTATTGAAGTGCCTACTGATGTGAATTTTCAGTTTAGTCATCTAAATAAAGATATGGAGAATTCAATAGCAATGATAGAGTATGTTGATTTCTTTCTCCCTGAAGAATATTTTGCTTGGAAGAAGCTACATCCCACCATTCAATTGCTACTTTTTCTGGAGAAGCTCACAGTTGTGCACTATTTTCTTATGTGTGAAGAAGTGAATTTGCTCTTCCTTTGTTGGATTTTTTTGTTTCTACACTTCAACAAAACTAGAGGCTGCGTTGTTCGCAATTGGGAGATCTATTGCATTGATTTTCTGGCTGCGTATCATCAAGCAAACTCTCCGGAGGCGAGTTCTTTTAAGCCGGGGAGAATGAAGGAAGGTAGAATTAGAATATTTACGAATGATAATATTTAGTAGATATATGATTTTATTATATTTAGTTTCCTATTCTAGTTAGGAATATTATAGTTTCCTAATTGTTTAGAATTATTATTCTAGTTTCCTATTTCTATTAGGTTTAGCATTAAGTAGGTTCTTTACCTATAAACAAGGGCTTTGCTAGCCTTCATGAAACACATTACATTACATTGATATTGAATATTGAATATATGAATTCTTACTGATTGTGCACGGAGATGTTAATCTTTTCCTGAATCCAACACAGAGATGCTGAATTCTTCTCTTGAATTCAGCACGGGGATGTTGAATTCTTATCTTTAGCCTTTATTTATTTACCGTTCTCTATCAAATTGGTATCAGAGCTCGTTCTCTATCAGTACCCTTACCCACACCCACTGGGTATGCCGGTATAACCGGTATCATTCCAGTATAATAAAAGATTAAATTATACGACCCACTTTATACCCATATGCGCAAATTAACAATCGTATTCGGGTAATTTAGCTACTATTTTGGGCAATGGTGTTTGGACAACAGACCTGAATTAGCAAAGAGGATATCCATTACAATAATAAGAGGGAAGAACACATAAACACAAATTCACACACCCAACCTAAATTCACGCACGAAACTAGAAACAATTCATCAACTCATATTAAGCATGGTATCCTTTACATAAATAAGATGGAAGAATATATACACACTCGAATTCAACAAACAAAAATGTAAATCACACATAAACACGAATTCAGCAAAAATACAAATCACAGTCCACAGATGTAACCGAAATTGGTAAAACAAGCGAAAGGTAGAGTCTGAGGCATACCCATTCTCCCTACACATGGATATCCATTACCCGTTAGCCTGCCGATGGTTTTTTTAATTGTTATTGGGACTGGGTCGGGTACAAGTACGAGCAGACACTGTACCTGTACCCCATTACCTGATCCTTAACTGATTTTTTCAAGTTTTACTACCCAAACCCCTTTTTCAAGTCGGGTAGAGGCAGTACCCACAGGTTTAGGATTTATTGCCATTCCTAGTTGCAAAAAAGTCCAAAGTGGAGTAGAGCTCAATTCAGAGTTAAGAAATTGAAGCAACTGATGGCTACATGGATATCCATTACCCAGTAAATACCCATATTTTTCAAGGGTAATGTATATCCACCCTACCCATTATCCATTATGGATGGGTAAGGGTGGATACCCATTACATGGGTATGAATTCCCATTCCTCTACACAGTTTGAAACATCCTTTTTTCCTCAGCACCTAACAGCAACTTTCCCATGTTTTTAACATCCTTTCAACTCCTAAAATGCAGTAGCATTTGAAACAAAATGTCCAAAAATCACATCGAAGTCTTGGGTGTTGGATTGCTGTTGGCACTTGGCAACTGGGCAGGTTACACTTTGGTCTTGGGTTAGCCAATAATGATATGCAGATGGCTTCTAATGCCCGAGATCATCCCCAAACAAAAAATTCAAAGTTGTTAAAACCAATCTTGGGTGTCTTTAGAGCCCTAGGTCAAACATGAAGAGAACGGGTCTTGGGATCAATACTACGCTCAAGGTCCTAAACTGGACGAATCCTCGGAAAGTTGTTCTGATGACCTCAGCAGGTGCACTAGTCTTCAGGTTGGACAAGTGTAGTCCTCTACCACACTATGAACAATGTCCTAAGACACTGTTCTGTTTCCCCAATTTCCCCTTCTCTTAACTAGAAGTCCTCAAGCTTGACACATGCTCAATGTCAGATTGGCATGAACATTAGCTAAAGGTAACATGCTCCTTTAGGGGCTTTTATTGGATTTCTTAGGCTGATTTTAGGGAGAACGCTGGAACTAGAGGCTTGGATCAGGTCCCTTACAATATATATTAGATCCATAAAACGACAAAAAAAAAAAATGAACCATGCCCCTAATGTACCATAGGGACCAACATTGCACCTTCTAGTTCAACATAACTCAATTATTTTAAGCAAATCCTCATGGAAAGATTCTTTGAGACAGCCTGTCATTTTTGAATTATTTTGTTTTGGGGTAAAGGAAAATTTGGAGTTTAACCTTGAATAAAAGTGCTCATGAATCACAAAAGCGCATGAATCAAATGAGGGATCAAATTTGTGAATTTGACAGAATCCTAGATCAGATGGCAATGGCATAGGTTCAATCCGAATGGCAGTTGGGATCATAAATTGCCATTACATATCTTGTGGAGGGATAAATCTAAGTTAATATTTAGTATTAGATAGAGTAACAAATACGCTTTCTAGTTAAACAAATTAAAGATAAAATGTTTAAATATTTACTGCTTTGTTTTATTTTCATATAAAGGCAAATATATACCATACCCATTTTGAGACGAGTGAATTTTATTAAAACTTGAGTCTGCCTTAGGACTCACTGCCAACTTTAATTATCAAAATAAAAAAAGAAAAGCAGTTGTAAAGCAGGAAAAGTAATATGGATGATAAAAGCTCCTCCTCACAAACAAACCTAGCACTTTTCTCTCTCCCCGACCCCCAACCCCCTCCCCCCTCTATCTCACGCTGTCCAGCCCACCATCTCGTAGACCCCTCAGGGTTTCAATTTCTAATTCCACTCTACCGACCACCTTTCCTCTCTTCCAATTGCTCTGTTATGAAAATCTTCTTTTCCATATCCTTTCCAAGTTTCTCCCATGGCTTCCATCGGTGTAATTTCTATGGGTTGTAAGTTTAATGGCTTTCATGGGTTAAATTAGGTTGATAAAATTTCCCATCTGTAGCACGCTCCGAAGGAAATTGGATCGTATGGAATGCTGAATTGCAACAGCATTCCTGGATCGTGGATCCAAGGGGGGCACTCTGAATTTGGTAACTATGTTCAAAAGGCATATGTGCCTGGCTCGCCCAACTTCCCAACCTTAAGCACAAGCGGGTGTCTCCTGGAATTTTTGAATGGGCAGATACCTCTTCTTGCACTAACACCAAGTGCATTTTTAAGCCTGTCTACAATAAAAGTAACAGAAAAGGAGAGAGAAGTTCCAGGTCTAGATAAATGATGCACATGGAACAAAGGACACTGGGAAAACAAAAATATAAAAAGCAAGACAGGATGGCATATAACCTTCTTAAGTTGATCCGTGGCTTCTTCCAGCTTCTCATTTAACAATCCTGATTCTCTTTCAGCACTACAAGCCCGGCATTCCATTCTGTCAAGCTACAATCAAATCATTAAAAAATGGTAGTTGATAGTAAAATCGTGCAACCAATAAAAACATTGAATGGGCAATTCAACAGACCCAACAACTTAGTTGACTTGGTGAGGCTAAAGACATCCACCCTCCAGACCAAGGTTCATAAGCTAGTGACTGAATCTTCATACTTGGAAGGGCAATTAAGAATGTGTGGACCTAATTCCGAGATGGAAATCTAGTGGAGATTTATCCTCACCAACAAAACAGAAGGGGACACATCAATATTTTGTACTCACATCTGCCCTCAGCTTAGAAATTGATAGATTTGAGTCTTCTTTTAAATGTTTAATCTCATCTTCTAGACTTCTTTTTTCACGTTCCACAGTTCCAGACAAATGCTTTAGTTTTTCTTCTAACAGGTGGACTTTCTCTTCAGCAGACGCAGCTTTGGACTCCACACTCTTGCGCATGCTCACTTCCTTTTGGAGGTTCACCTGGGAGCCACACAAACAAAAATGTTAATAACCTTCTAAGCGTCAGTATCCTATCGCTTTAACCAAGTCAAATAAACAGATTAGATCTTGATTCCGGAAAACAAAACGAGCAAAAGCAAAATATCACTTGCCTCAAGCTCATGGCATTGTTGTATTTGTCTCTTTAGTCGCTCCTCAGAATGATTAATATCCTTTAATTCCTTCAACTGCAGAGCCTGCTCACGCGCTCTGGCAGCAGCAAGCTCTTGCTCAGCATAGAGCAACTGATCCCGATATTTCTTACTTTCCATTTCTGAAATAACGAGAAAACATGGTAAAATGTGCATTGTTCTCACAGCTCCTCTCTTGTGGTCAGACAGTGTCAATCTTTACACAATTGACCCCATTATATAAAATCTTTGTCCATAGTACGGATTCAATTGGGACTTGACTTTTTTTGGGGTTTCCCCACCCTTTTAATTTTATAAAACAGGTATGGTTGTACATTGCACACATCAGTCTTATATGTAAGGTATATGTTATTGTGGTCATACTCAATGGGTAGTGTAGAGAAACAATTTATACTTAAATAAACCTAACATGACCACACATAGCATAAATTTGTCCACACTCTGAACCCATCATCTACAACACCCCACCCCCTCCCCCTTCTCATCTGTAAACAACCATCAAGAATTCAATTTTGAAATGTCATCCCACAAAACCCCATCTAATGTGGTTTGCAACCCAATCTATTCAAAGGATTTTTGAACAGGTCTTGAAATCCGATCGAGCGAAAATCCTTCCCACTTCACGTAATGCTCTCTCTCTCTCTCTCTCTTCAATGGCTTGAGAAAAAACCCTAATCAATGAGTAACTGGCACCGAGATGAAAAGTGTGCAAAAACCCAGACCAAAACCTAATACAGATGATCCCTTCCAAACGAGTCTGGAGCAACCACACCGATAGAGATCACCTACAGACACCAGAATCCTAATTCATGAAATAGACCTTTTTTAATTTTTTTGGATAACTTTGGCATTAAAATTGCAAGATACAATCCCTTCAAATCAGGATGCTAATGTACAATAATCAAATATAATAATCTTGATTATTTAATTTGTTTCAATAAACCATAGGCTGTTTCCAAATCAGAACAGTGATTTCATGAGCCCAAGACACGCGTTCAGTTAGACCTACCAATTTGGGCAGGTGGGTTAAATACAAGTCACGTGTATTTCGGTTTTGGGTAAATAGGGGTTGGGTGTATTGCGGGTTCGAGTAAATAATGGACGTTCGGTTTCAGGAGGTTCGCGTTGGGTTTCCAGCTCATGGCCGCGATTTTTTTCATTTTCCCTAAGAAAACTAAAATTATCTCTAAACACTTCCATTTGATTAATTTATGTACCAAATATTTCATTACATTCTCAGGACAATAAATTAAAATACTTAGAAATAATTTTGAGAAATAATATCTAGTAAAATTGCATTTGTAATGTAGCAGTCAATAATTTTTTTAAAAAAATGTGGTACATTGATTTTAACTATTTTGGCTATTTTGTTTCGAATATCAGATTACCTTATTGACAAATCAATTAACCAATAGACCTTAAAAATATAACTCGTGCACTAGTTAGCAAAGATATTAAGAAAATTCTTCGATTAAAATCTTTAAAAAAATGAAATAGGATACTAAAGTTCCATTCAATTGTTAGAATCAGTGGAAGTAGGATTGCACCATGCTATATCTCCTTAGTTTATATAGATTGTGATTTTGGTCAAACACATGATATATTTTTCCTCAAATATGTTTTGTTGATATTCAAAAGAAATTCATAAAATAATTTCAAATTAACCATCAAATTACAGTGAAACATCAAATTCATGCCTAAAGGCAAATCCTAAACAAAATATTACTTATTTCTTAATTCCAAAGTGATCAGCGAGACTTCTAGATATTGGCAAATTAGAACTTGAATAGTTTCATTTAACTACATCCAACTATTCCACCAATACATCATCACCTATATCTATTGTAAAACCCAATTTTTCAATCGTTTTCGCTACTCTATGCCCCCTTTTATTGCTCAAATTATTTTTACCCTGTTATCTGCCACTATTATAAAGAATAATAAAGATAAATGAGTATGTGACGTCTCTCATAGGATATATTTTGGTGGATAAAAACTATAATTATACATAATGAAACGATGTAATAGTAAAATTGTGTGACAAATGCACACAAGCATTAGTTTTTCATAATTTGAGCAACGCATCAGGCGGATTCGAGTTTGGGATTAGTTTACGAAATCGCGTCCTAGCCGCAAGAAAGCTCAAAAATGCTCGATGCACACCCCCTTGCGCTTTTGCACATCAAACCTTAGCCCCGTACAAAAGCCTAGGCTTTTTGCACTTGTGCTTTGTAACAAGGTGAGGGGCTTAACGCTCATGGGGTTTCAGCACCCTAAGTTGTTGCTTTCTAACTTGTCTCGCTAGCTTTCTCTCCCTTTTCCACTTCTTTCTCTTTCAAGTTCCTCTTTTTTTAGTCCTCGGTGGAACTCTTTGTTAATCACATCTCTATCTTTTTTCTTGCTAAATAATGCTCAAACTTCCTTCTCTATTTCTTCTTGGTTTCTAAGGTCGCGCCCTAAGTACGAAAAAGCCCACGCTTCAGAGCCCGCGCTTTAAGCCTGGGAGCCTTTGCGCTTTTTCGCGCTATTTCAATCTGACTGTTCGATTAATTTTCGATTTTAGGTCAAGAATTGTGTTCAGAACCCAGAATTTTCGAGCGAGTTTAGGTCGAGTTTCCATGTGTCAAAGTTTGCCAGGTGCACATGTGGTAACCATGGATGTAAATCGTTGGATCTACAATCACGGGCTGTGATTTCCACTTCTAACCTTCTCACTCTAATACACTTCTCATCGGACAAATATATATATGTGTGTGTGTGTGTAATTTCTACAATTTTTTCACTTTTATTCCCTTTAAAAAAATCAAAATAATTGCTCGGATTTCCCAAAAAAATAATTTAAAAATTCTTTTAGTAACTACACTTCATTACCTTTCTGAGGGCAAGAATGAAAAAAACAAAGGCAGGACTGAAAAAATAAAAAGAATGTGGAGGTGGATTTGGTACCACTACAATCCTTTTTTTTTTTTTTGGACCACCAGAATCCAAAATGAAAGTAAGGATTATTGTTACACAATTGGTGAAAGTAGGGATTATTAGAATCCAATTTTCCTATATATACATATACATACATACAATCAGTGATGAAGAGGTGCGTGCCATAAAAAGAGATTATGGAGAGGCTAAATCCAAGAAAACAGTGCAAAGCATCAACCTAAAAGCAAGAGAAGAATATGCTTCAAATCCCATAGGCTCTACAGAAGAAAAAGAAAGGACCACTAAAAGAATCATTCAATGTATTGGAGAGGGACGAGGCTGACAAAGACCTTGCTAGAGCATTCTACACAGCAGGAATACCCTTCAACTTCACCAAAAATCTATATTTCAGTAGCTATTCTTTGCACTTAGCCAACAACAATCATGCTAGTATATTCCACCAACCTACAACCGACTTCGAAGAACAATGCTAGCACAAGAAAAAAGTCACATTGAAGTTCTGTTGCAGCCTATCAAGGAGACATGGAAGAAGAGTGGGGCCTCAATATGCTCTAATGGGTGGTCAGATCGTTCAAGAAGACCCCAAATCAACATATTGGCCACATGTGGGAGGTCCAATATGTCTGGATGTTACAGATGCCTTCCGAAATATCAAAGATGCATATTATGTTGCAAAAATATTCACTGAGGTCAACGAGGAGATCGGCCCATCAAACATTGTCCACGTTGTGATAAAATAACGGTTCCAATTTCAAAGTTGTTGGACACATCATGGAAGGTATCCTCACTTTTTTTGGACCCCTTGTGTATCACTGCCTAAATTTAGCTTAGAAATACATGTGTGAACCATCTGAAAATTTGATCACTACTTAGAATGCAATGGATGAGTGATCTCATTAAGGACATCCAAGATGTTAGAACATTGATATTGAATCATGGCATGGCATTATCCATTTTCCGAAACCATTTTGGACCAATGTTGTTGGGAGTAGCTGAAACGAGATTTGCATCTAGGGTCATAATGGCTAAGCGATTTAGGAGAATAAAAGATGCACTTGAGTTGGTGATCATAGACAATGATTGGAAAAAGTTTAAGGTGAATGGAAAACACATACTGAGTTGAAGGCTAAGTCTATTAGGGATATTATACTAAATGAAACTTGGTGGCTTAGATTAAAAGAGCATGAAGAGCAAAAAAACGCAAAGGCTCCAGAGAAGGAAGTTTGAGTATTAATTAGCAACAAAAAAAAAAGATAGAGATGAGGTTAACAAAGAAGTTCACCAAGGAAGAAAAAAGAGAAAAGAGAGGAACTCAGAAGAGGAAGAAGTAGAAAAGGGAGAGAAAGCTAGCTAGACAAATTAGAAAGAAAAAGAGGAAGGAGAAGGAGGGAGGAAGAGGACAAAAAGAGACTTCTTCTATTGGCAAGAGAAAAGCCCATGAGCTCTGCGCCCTGAACCCCACTAAAAAGCGCAAAAGAAAACCCCAAAAAACCTGAGATTTTGTACGGGGTTGGGCTTCGATGTGAAAAGGCACAAGAGGGTGCACCCCAGGCGCGCTTTTTTAAACTAAGCTTGGTGGGATAGTTTAGACTATTTTTTGAGATTCACTAGATCTGTTGTTTCTATGCTAAGAGTTACCGATAAAGATGGTCCCATATTACACTTTGTATATGATATGTGGGACAACATGATACAGTAAGTGAAATTAGTTGTTTATGATCAAGAAGGGCAAGATTCATTTACTAGAATATTAGTGTTTTTTACCGTTGTCCAAAATGTTTTAGAATCTCGGTGGAAGTGTCCGTCAATAGGGATAAGTGTTTAAGAATACTTTTTCCAATTCAAAAGGACTTCGAACAAGTAGCAAATGAGTATGGTTTATTTTTCAAGGGTTTGGAGCACTCTGGTCAACCTCATGCAAGTAAATCAAGGTCATTTGTGGAACCTCTCACGTGGTGGACAAACTATGGATCGTCAACCCCATTGCTCCAAGCTCTTGCCTTTAAGCTATTGTCGCAGCCAACATCTTCTTCATGTTGTGAGAGGAATTAGAGCACTTATTCTACCATATAGAGTATCAAAAGAAGTCAACTAGCAACAAGTATGGCAAAAGATTTAGTGTTTGTATACTCAAATCTACACATACTTTCTAGAAACAAGTTGTCATATATGGAGGGTCCTTCAAGATTTTGGGATATAGGCAATACTTTAAAATTATTATTTCCATCAGTTTTGTGGGTGGCATGTTGATAAGGAAAGTAGGAGACTAATCTATGTATTTATGTCATTTTTAGGAGGTGATAGTGATGACATCGATGATTCAAGTGCATGAATGGGTGATTTGTCTCTTGATGACCCCGAGCTTGAGGCTATGATAATAGAAAACCTTGAAGATTGAAGAGTGACGACTAGTGCTTTCTTAATTTTTCGCTTTTTAGCTTAGTTTCTTCTAAATGTTATTGAACTATATTTCCATCATGTTAAATCAATTTTCTAGCTTTTTGGCTCACTGACTGTTATAGTGTTACTGAATATATCACTGATTGGTTTTAAAAATTTTGAAAAAAAAAAAAGAATATATCAATGACTAAGATTTTTTTTGTTTTTATATGTACCCCGTATCCCAGTGCCCATGTCTAAATTTCAGACACAAACCCTGTATCCATGTTTTTTGCACCTTCGATATCCAACAGTTAGATATGTACCCGTATCCGACACTTGTACCTGAGTCATAGCACCACAGTCCAGAACATACAGCGAGTTTCACATCCTTGCCCAATTTTGGGACGATGTCCCCAAGTCCTAAATTTGGGGACTTTGAGAGTCAAGCACTAGGTTTGCACCTTTGTCCAACCCCTGTGTGCAAAGCCCACATAAATAGCCCGTAACAATCACAACCATTGACTATGAAAAATAATTTCATCGTTCCAAATAGAAATCCATGTTTACTTCTACATGAGGTACTCAATGCGTACTCAAAACCAGTATAGCTATGTGGTAGACAAAATACCTGCTTTGACAAGGTTGTTGTCGAGTGTCTCCACTTTCAACTGATAATCACCCATTGCTTTCTCCATACTACCATAATTATCCAAGAGTTCTGATTTAACCTGTATGTACCACAAGAATGTCATAAACTTGGGACTAATCCTAAATTTCTCCACTTAAGTGCTACAACAGTAGAATGTGTCAGACTCAAGTAACACAACAGATTTTGAGAACATCCTAAAACAAAACTTGTAGAAGTTAATAGTAGTAAATAAATTTGAAAAGAGGAAGAGGCATTACCAATTGACGGCATTGATAGGTGCAAAGCATTTGATCATGAGAAGATTGAGGTGAGTGAGGAGTTGGGTCTGGGTCTTCATAGATGACAAGACGACGAGTGGAAGGTGGAGGGCTATCAGCAGGCCTCGTATCGTCCCTTTCCCTTTTCGTAGGAGGTGTCCGAAGCATCATTTTTGCAGCACCGGAACAAGTCTAGGGTTTCCGCCTGTAGAGCTATTCAAAAAGGGAATCCGAGGGGAGGGAAACTGGGAAAGGGAGGGAACTTAAACTTTGTCTTCTCTATTAACTAATTGGGAGCACGGGCTGAATTTTGAGTTTAATATTCAATTCTTTCTAAATTATTTATCACTTTAGATAAAATTTATAAAATGATGAAAACAAATGATAACTAAAAATGAAAAACGAAAGAAAAAGATATAATTAATAAGGTTAATTTGATAAATTAGTAATTAATTTTTTATTGAAATTATAAAGTGATAGATATTATGATAGAAAAGAAAATTAGTTAAAGTAACAGATACAATGGGAAGAAGGGAGTACATAAAAACCGTGAAATCTTATTATGTGAAAATAAATTAAGTAAGAAAATGTAATTAAGAGCAAAACATTTATATATTATTTACAAAAATTAAGTAAAAATAATTAATTAAAATTTTTAATTAATTTATACTTTGATTAAATTTATATTTTTCAATATCTATTGCTTCATTTGTTTCTTTTTAATTATAGCCTAATTCTTTGTGTTGAAAACTTTGCCTAGTAATTTTTTAAATATGTATAATGATTCTTTACATAAAATTAATTTCATTAGGGTCGTAACAAAAATTAGCATTAGAAAATTATAATACTGTAACTTTTGATAAATATTATGAGGATTTATTTTAATATTTTATAATGATTCATCATATTAGTCAAAGAGAAGCCTCGTCAAACTCAATTCCAATATTTCAAATGGATGGAACAATTTTATCATATTTAGCCTAAAAATAGTTATTTAATATCATTTTTAGTAAAATTATTTAGTTAAAGTAGGATATCTTATTCAATAGGTATAATTTCTCTTTTTGAAATTCTATTTTTTCATGTACCTAATCCTCTAAAATGACTATGTTTAGGAAATAAAAATTATTTTACTAAAAAGGAAAAACTTATAGTGGTTGTCACACAATGAAAACAATATTTATTCATACATGTGTCAGCTATTATCATCGCCGTTCATTTTTTTTTATTAAGTACAACATTATAAATTATATTTTCCTAATTAAAAAAATTTTTATGAAGTTTTTTAAAACTTAAATATCTTAACTCTAAATTTTTTCCCAGTAAACAAGCATATTTTGAAAAAAATAATTGTTTTTAAAATAAACTAAGATTTAAAAAAATATATTTTACAATTTATATTAAATTAAAAAGCTAACAGTTAAGATAAAACTACACACATTTTTATTTACTTATGGTAGTTGTCATGATTGACAACCATCAAGAAGTCAACTTTTAAACTCTTATAACCAATGATATGAAAAGAAAACTTTCCTTATAACCAAATCAATGTCTAAAGAGTTAAAATAAAAACAAAAAAAAACAGAGAGAAAATAGCATAGTAATAATGATTGTAACCTTATTTAATTTCTTTTTAGTCTTCTTCATTCCCACTTCCTACTTCTTACCTCACTGATGTATTTCAGCCCACGCCTGAAATAAATCTGTCTAGCCTAGGTCTCACTTTTGGGGACCCTAGGTTCATGGAAGAAAATGGAGATTCACAAAGTCTTGGGCTCGCCTTTGGAGACCCAAGATTCATGGAGAATGATGGAAATCCATCATTGTTCTTCATGCCAAGTCCAAAGAAGAAGGCCCAATTCAATTACAAGGAGGTAGAACGGGCCAAAGGAGAAGAATGCATTGTGGAGGCCCAAAGGCCAACCCATATCTTGTGCTCCTTGTTCCAAGAGGACGTCCAAACGTCCTAGGGAGAGTCCAAGTCCACGTCAAAGGTCCAAGTACAAAGCCCAAGTTGAACTTCACAGTTTTGACCATTTCAAGATAAATTTCACATTTCTGACCATTTCAAGATGAAGTTCACAGTTTTGGCCTTTTGGATTTAAAGTTCACATTTCTAGTATTTTAGTTATTAATAGTGAGTTTTGTATTGTATTTTTATTATTTCTAGTTGTGTGAGATGCCAAGTAATATATATAAACTTGGACATCAAGTCATAAGAGTCTAGAAGAGTCTAGAATGTTCTAGAATTAGTCTAGAACACGTGTGGTAGGTGTGTGATGATAGATTTGGCGCCAAGTTTGTTAGTCCTAGATAAGGAAGGCTTATTTTGTAACTAATCCATCTTGGATTAAGAAAGCCAATTCATAATAGGATTAATATTGTTATAACCAACTCCCCTTAGGATAAGGAATCCTAATCCAAGGAGGATAAGGTTAGTTAGGCGTCATATAGCAGTAATCCTTGGCTTGCACGCCAAGTTAGGAGTCCTAGGATGTTTAGGACTGAGTCTATTATAAATAGCTAGGCTTGTAATCATTTCAAACAACCCCGTCTTGAATTATGAATACAATCAAGCTTTTAGCTTACTCCTCGAGTGTTTCGTGAAAACCTCGTTGATCTCTTCTATTGTATCTTGGTTTGGCAACCAAGTGGTGAGGAAGAGCTTGTTTCTGAAACCTAGAAGGTGTTTGTGTAACTAGGTGGAAGAACAAGTAGCCCTAGGGTTTCATCTTGTGGTGTTTATGTATCAAGTTTGATCCCTTGAACTATCCCGATTACTTTTATCTTTCTATCTTTTAGTTAGATAAACCCTAAGGCTATTCAAATCTCTCTCAAAACCCTCTATCTCACGTCAATCTCTCTCCCTCACAAAATTCCCTCTCAAACGTCAACTCTCTCTCCCTCTCACAAATCTCCTCAAACATCTCTCTCTCAAATCTCCCTCTCTCTCATGACCTCACTTCAAATAATCTCTAAATCCCCTCTTATACAATCGTTCATCACCCTCTCAATCTGTAACACCCCAACCTTAATCACAAGATTAAGACTACACTTAGAAACCCAAACCTGTGATTAGCGCAGCGGAACACCCTAGGTCGAGGCATTACCGCCATCTCCCAAAAGAGACAAGGCAACAACACAAAAGATACTTCCAAAACCACAAAATAACTCACTAACTTGAGAACCTTCACAAAAGAAATCTTATACAACCCCTGGATAAAGTACATAACTTAAACATAGCTTTAAAACTTAGAACAACTTCCAAACATTCCAGCTCGCCCTTGCTGACTGATGAAAATCCTTAGAAACTACCTCAAGAACCTTGATTTACTTTGCGATCGACTTGTCCTTTCCCTGGGAGCTCGAACCTCCTAAAACAAAACATTGAAACATTGCAAAAAGGTGAGTGGGGAAACACTCAGTACGCAAACCTCCAGCACGTAAACCGTTCGAAAACGGTTTTGGTGCCGACATTTAAATTCATTTTGAAAACAAGGGAAAGAGGTTAAAAAGGGACTTGAATGACATGAACATAACATATGCATAACATAAATCATTGAAGATAGAAATTAGGTGGAACCCTTACGATCGGTGCAAGCACCTCACACATGCGTATGCCCAAGTTGATCTAAACTTGGAATGGGTGACTGTCAAGCAGTCGACACTGGCCAGGTCAAGGCACTCTGATCAGGAGTGCTAAAACATGAATGTAAGAATAAACATAGAATGCAGGTCCACTGTTAAATATAAAATCATTGTAAACCATAAGACTTGACATGGTATAAATTGAATGAACCATGAATATAACTTAGATTGAAAAGCTGGACAATTCGCGTACCTTGGGACGCTAGAGACCTTGGCGGCGCAGCTCGGCTTGGAGATGGCTTTTGAAACTTGTCAACTAAGATAAGAATAAGTAGAAATGAAGAACCGAATAAGGTTCTAAATTAGATTCACAAGTTTAGAAATTTAGTAATATTAATGAAATAACTTTAGGAATAAAATTTCAGGGTGTCTAGAAAATAGAGTTTATAGCATAACTTGAGTTAGGAAAATCGAAATGAAGTGAAAGAGTACATCCCGGAATAGGGAAAAACATAATCTACAACTTTGTCAACAGAACTAGAGGCCAAAAACGAGTGGAAGGGCTCCAAAATGGGCCCGGACAGCAGCTAGAGTAGAATAAATTAGGAATTCCGGAATGAAATTACATAGGGAAATTGATGTAGAAAGGTGAAATCAAAGAAGGGCACTTGAACCTTGGAAAGATAGCTTAGATTAATGAAGTATAAGAACCAAAGATTGAAGGTGAAAATGAGATTAAAAGGGGTTCCTCTAGACTTATTTAGAGAAAAACGAAGTCGATGTCACGATTGATGAAAGAGGAATGAATAAAGGAGTTTGAGGAATAAACTTTGAGTTGAAAACTTATGGGAACTTAACTAGAGAGTTATTTAGAACTTGGAAGTCACTAGCTAGATAAAACCTTGATCAACCCAAAGATATTGAACTCTTAGCTAACACTCATTGGAAGATATGTATAACTTGTGTTTACATCACTACCCTTGGCTAAAAGACCTTAGGACATACTTAGGCTTCCAAAATCATATTTTCCCCTCTTAAGACTTTAACTTAAGATTATAACATATAACCATAACTTATCAATGCTTAAAGTCCCCTATTGACTTGGTTTAGGACCTTAAAGATGGAATTTTAATAAGGGTGAACTGGGCAGAAACTTCAAGTAGACAGCCCTTCTTCCCGGGCTCATATCTCACACTCCCGACATCGTATAACTACAAACCATACCTTTCCGGAAAGCTTGCAAAGAGGCCTAAAACTTTCATGTTTACCATAAAAACCAAAAAGGTCTCCAAAGGGGCGAAAAACAGCCCTCAAAATACTGACTCAAAAATTCGTATATAAAATCGTACCTTCACGGTTTCGGTCATAACTCGGGCTATACAAGTCGAAAATTAGAAATTCCAAAGCCTATGGTTTGCTAACACCTTAAGCTATCAAATGGAGTAGAAATCTGGGCAAAAATCCCACTTTTATGCTGCTGTAAATTTCCAGAATTGAAACAGTGACTAACTTGCTCCTAATTTCAGCTCTAATGATACTTTTAGCCTTTAATTCATACTAATTCTCAACCAAACTTCACTTTGGCTATAAACCACTATATTTCCAGAATTAAACCTTGAAAACTAACTCATCAAAGAGCTCAAATCCCACATGCAACCATGGATTAAACACAAACTCAACAAGAAAGACTTGTTCTTGAACTCTTTCACCAAAACATACTAATTCACCCAAATTAAACATGATAACACCAAAATAATAAACTTAGCATATATAACCAGCCCTTAATACTAAAAAACTTAACAAGAAACTCACATGCATCAAGATTTCAACAAGAAAACCTCACAAACACTTAAAAATATACATGTATACACTTAAAACTTAAACCCTAACTTAATCACAACTTAAATTCATGCTTAATGAACATAAAGAAGATGACAAACATCAAGAGAACATAAATTGGAAGTACAATTTCAGATTATAAACAAGAGAATTAGGTTAGGGTTTGAGATTATACCACTTGAATTTGAGGTGAGAGATTGAACAAGAGAAGGGGAAAGAAGGTGGTGGCCGGAGTAGGGTGGCGCGCGCGAAAACACGCTGAAAACACCAAATGGGCGACAAAGATGGTGGCCACGGCTGGGCAGCAGAGCAAGGGGGGAGAGGGAAGGTAGAGAGAGAAAGAGTTTGAGGAGTTGTCTAAATGAAATGAGGAAAAAAAAGACTCAAACCCCCCCTTGCTAAAGCATATATAACCCCCTCTAAACAACTTAATGAAGTCTGAAATTGTAAACTAAAAACAATAATTGTAAATGTAATAAACTTAAATAATTAGTTTGTACCAAATAAAATCAATTGGTAATAATTGGGTTAAAATAAAATAAAACTTGGATGTAGGAAATCCAAATAAATGAAACATAAATATTACTTGTACTTAAATGAAATAAATATAACCCAAATAAATTAAAGTTTGGGTAATAAAATATAAATGTTAAAAGGTAGAATAATTAAACCCGTTTTTTGGTTACACACAAAAATAAAATACAACGGAACTTGGATTAAAAATAATACAAAGGTAAAATTACCACTCGAAATTATGTAAAGGAAATGTAATTTAAATAAATTAAAAGTGGAACGGTAAAATATATATATAGAAATCGAGGCGGATAAATAATAACCGTTTCTCGGTAAATAAATTTATAACGTAAAACATATAACTTGAAATACTTTAACTCATTGAATAGATGTGTAAAGTAAACTTTTAAGCCGATAGTTCGGCACCTTAGCCATCTCCTGCACGAGACTTAACACCGATAGCAATAAATAAATTAATAGATAAATAAAGGTAAACGCGAAAAATTTATAACGCGATTTGAATAATTACTGTGGTTAATAGATAATTAAACATGATTTTGGGGTGGGTTATTACACAATCTCACAAAGATCCATGCTTTCTCAAACCCTAACCCATACTCTCTCATAAACCTCCCAAGCTCCGCAAAACTCATCCTTATTCACGTGAATCATCCCTACCCTATTCCTTTTCACGTGAACTGCCCTATACTTAGATTGGTTGCACGTCACCCCTATGATGTGTAATTGATCAATCCCATTCTTTGATCCTATTATACATCACTCACCCCCATCCTTTTATTTCCCAAACCCTTATTTCCCACACTCCAATTTCGCCATAAGTTTCTACCTAATTAACCCATTAGCCCCTACCAGGCCCGGCCCTGGGGGTAAGCCCAAGGGGCGACCGCCCAGGGCCCACGACTTTTAAAAGAAATGTGGTCAGATTTAGGGCCCCGAGCATAGAACTCTACAAGCGCTACAACATTAGTAATGGGCCCAAGGGGCGTCAAGGCCCAAAAATAAAATAACATGCTGCCTCAATTTATTGATTATTAAAGTCAATATTCAATTCCTTCTTTGACCATTTTTTCGCTTCTGGGAATTTGGGGCCCCAACCGTCGCATGAGGACTGAAGGAGACAAACTGTTGGCGGTAGATTGCGGGATTTGCAGCGACTAGCGATGGTCACAACTCACAACCGACATCCATTCGGCGACGATCGATCTTCAAGGTACCCAGTAACCCAGGTCTGATTTTGGTGGATGTCTAGAATCTGGATGAATGTTTGTTTGATTGAAAAATTAGGGTTTTTTCAATCTCGTTTTGTTACCTTAAATTTGGTTCACACAGAGGAGATCTTTATACTTTGACTTTTCCAGTTGCTAAGAACGTTTTGGTTCAATCATAGATAATGTTTGTTTAATTGTGGAGCAAACTTGACGGTATACCACCTAGTTTTGTTACCTCTAATCTTCTTACTCACATTTTCCATTGATTTTGGTTCTACTTCATCGTCCTTCCTTGTCTTTAACTTTTCTCATATATCTCAATTACCCCCTTTTTCTTTTAATCTGAAATGTAGCCCTTCTTATTATCTTTGCCATTAATTCCTTTTCTCCCCCTCTTTTTTTGTCATGGAGGGGTTGGGAGGTTCACTTTCCACAGAGATTGCATGTGCTCTCTTTTGTGCATAAGGGGGAAAAAAAAAGAAATTTACTGTTGCTTGATTTCCCGTCTTCTTTTTAACGAATGTCTGATACTAATTAATTCCATAATTATTTGTATAAGTCCGCTGGGGCTAGCATAACTGGCAAGACAGTAAGAAAGAGAAAGGTCTAGGGAGCAATGAGCATGCAAGTGGGTCAAAATGAAGAAGGGCTCTATTGTGTTTCAAATTTCAATTGCTTTTTGTGAACTGTAAGTGCAGGTTATTACAGTGTTGCATGAAATAGGCACCCTAGTATTGAAAGCTAAGTTCATGTATTGCTTTAGCTGGCATTTGCAGAAGTGCAGAACAATGTGATGTAAGGCAACTAGGCAAGTGCTCAGGGCAATTTTTCATTATGGTTGAATAAAGAAGGGTTATCGCCCACTGATCATTAGAAAAAAAATATTGAAGTATATTTAGAAGCAATAGAAGAAGGATGTGTTTCATTAAAATTGTATGCACATTGCACAAGCTTTCAAATAATCAAACATCCAAGTAGAATCATCAATCATTGGTACTGTAAGCGCAATTACAAGTTGTTGATATATATATATATATATATATATATATATATATACACACACACACACACACACACACACACACACACACACACACACACACACACACATATATATATATATATATATGGAGCGGATCCAGTAGGAAGAAAGATACGGTAGGAAGGTAGGAAGAAGCAATCTGAGGCGTACAAATATAATCCGATGGCTGATAATAAAACTACCTTCCTTCCCATAAATCAACTAGTGGTTTTTGGAAAAAATAAAATATAATAATTTAGGTAGATATGATTAGCTAGAATCATGCATGAGATTAGAGAGAGAAAGATTTATTTCCCTAAATTGTAGGGATTGAGTTATCCAAATTAAACTCAATTATTATCAAAAACTAAAAATAAAAAAATAGAAGTCAACATTTTATAAGAATTTTATCATGAGTATGTTTCGTCCAACATTATCGTTATTTCTCACATTTCATGACCACACTCTGTAATATCCATGACCACACTATCATAAATTCAAATTCAAAATTATATGAAGGACCACACTCCCCTATATACATGACCACACCTCCCTAATCAAATTATATATTTATTGTCGCATTATATCGTAGACCACAGTCCCTGATATCCATGACCACACATTGCATAAATTTGTCCACACTCTATTTATATTTGTCCACACTCTGAACAACTGTGGTCATATTCTATGGATAGTGTGGTCATATAGTGTATGATTATGGATATTAGGAAATTCATATTTTTCTAAGGTCTACAAAAGTTAACTAATTGTACACAAATACACTATCATATTTATACAATGGAGTATGGTCATAAATATTAGAGAGTGTCGTCACAGATATATGTTGATAACATTGATATAATTTTGACTTAAAGGGAGTGTGATCGTATATATTAGAGAGTGTGGTCAAGGAGTGTGAGAAACAACGATTATGTTGGACTAAATATAATACCTACAATTCGATAACTTTTGTTTTTTCTTTGGTTTTTTATAATAATGGAGTTAAATTTGAATAATTTAATCCCTACAAGTTAGGGAATGAAATCTCTCTCTAACTAATTGATTTTATTTTTTTTTTCAAAAACCACTAGTTGATTTATCAGGAAGGAGGGTGATTTTATTATTAACCATTGGATTAGATTTGTACGCTCCAGATCGTTTCTTCCTACCTTCCTACCGTATCTTTCTTCCTACTAGATCCATTCTCATATATATATATATGAAGGTATATATATTGGAAGGATAATCTTAGTAATCGTTGTTAAATATGAATGTTGTCGCAATTTTTGTAAAGGACCTTATTTTACAAATTAATCTACTATGTAGCCTAGGGCCTCGAAAATGTCAAGACCGGGCCTGGCCCCTACTCCCTTTTCTCTGTCTCTCCTCGAGTTCTTGGATAAAAATGCCACTAAACTATGTAAAAATTTATATTTTACCACCCCAAAAAAATGTAATGAATATGTCATTAATTTATGTTAACTGTTACAAAAATGTCACTTTACCTGTTTGTGACCTGCAACAGCCAGTTTTATATAGGCGAAGTGTGTTTAATTTGTTGAGTATGCATTTAAATTTTCCTCCACCCAAACTACCTACCCTAATCAATATTTATCCACCCAAATTAATTACCCTCCCCTTAATTTTCTTACTGCATAATAAATTAATTGCCCCTCCCCTCAGATTCTTCATCTTCTGCTTTCTTCTTCCTCCACTCCTCTTCTCTTCTTCAACTCCTCTGCAAACTCCCGCCATAACTGAGCTCTCCCTCATATCGTCTTGTTCAATTTTGGGTGTAAAAATTTAGGCTTCCTTCTTTCTTCTTCCTTTCTCACACCCATCCTTTTATTTCCCAAACCCTTATTTCCCACACCCCAATTTCGCCATAAGTTTCTACCTAATTAACCCATTAGCCCCTATTCCCTTTTCTCTCGGTCTCTCCTCGAGTTCTTGGATAAAAATGCCACTAAACTATGTAAAAATTTATATTTTACCACCCGAAAAAAATGTAATGAATATGTCATTAATTTATGTTAACTGTTACAAAAATGTCACTTTACCTGTTTGTGACCTGCAATAGTCAATTTTATATAGGTGAAGTGTGTTTAATTTGTTGAGTATGCATTTAAATTTTCCTCCACCCAAACTACCTACCCTAATCAATATTTATCCACCCAAATTAATTACCCTCCCCTTAATTTTCTTACTGCATAATAAATTAACTGCCCCTCCCCCCAGATTCTTCATCTTCTGCTTTCTTCTTCCTCCACTCCTCTTCTCTTCTTCAACTCCTCTGCAAACTCCCGCCATAACTGAGCTCTGCCTCATATCGTCTTGTTCAATTTTGGGTGTAAAAATTAGGACTTTCTTCTTTCTTCTTCCTTTCTCACCTTGAGAAACCCTAATTTCAAGCCAAAATCAGCAATGACTTCCTCTTTTTCACTGCCCATAGCAGTATAGGTTTGGTTTGTTTGATGCAATGAGTTCACTGCCCACAGCAGCTTGGGCACCAAACTCATACCAACTCCAGTTCAATTTGAAGTTGAGGAAATCATCACGGACACCATTGCTATTTGCACGGACTCGAGTTTCAAGCTTTGATAATGGTCATCGTGTTCTTCAGGTTCGTTGCATTGCTCATGATGGGGCAAAGACTGAGGGCTTGTTTGGAGAGAAAAGTGGAATGGGTTGGGTATGGAATTAGAATCCTAGGGGGTTGGGTATGGAGTTAGAACCCTGAAATGAAAGTGTTTGGTGAGCAGTGGAATGGAATCAAAGCTATAGTGATAGTATTTGCTATTATTATTATTATTATTATTATTATGACAATAATAAATTTTAATAATTAATAATTAATAATTTTCAATTATTAATTAGTTATTATTACATATTAATTAATAATATTATCACTATAAATTATAAATTATTATTTTTATTAATTATTATTATTATTATTATTATTAGTTTTGTTGTTGTTGTGAAAGAAAAGGGATAGCTTATTCCCTCTACATTTTGGAGGTTTCTAATCCCCCTATTTGGGAGGGATAGCAAATCCCCAGGGATTGCAATTCCATTCCAGAAACTGCTCTCTAAACAGAAAAAATAGGAACTAGAACTCATTCCTACTCAATTTCGTTCCTATTTTATTCACCAAACAGGACTGAGAACAACAACCAATCAAATGAGGGTGGGACTGACAATTCATGGGCGTCTTCAAATTCGAGTAGTTATTCAGTTGCCTCTCTTCCTGATGTCCATGATTGGGTTGCTAATTCTGAACACTCTAAACTCACTTTATCTCTCCTTTGTTCAACCATTGTGCAGCCATTGTTGCTTTTTGTGAGAAATTAGGGCTTCTTGAACCAACAATTGAAGAAGGAGAAGAAAAGCCCTAATTTTTGCGCTTAGAAGGTTGGTTATGGTGGATGAACTAGTGGAAATGGGGGAGGGATGGGGAAGAAGAAGATTGGGGGGGGGGGTGTTAGCCGGCTACAACAGGTTTTGATTCGGTAAAGTGGCATTTTTGTCACCATAAACATAAGTTAATGGCAGTTTTATAACATATTTTTTCGAGTGGCAAATTTGCAATTTTTACATAGTCTAGTGGCATTTTTATCCAAGAACTGTTGAAATTTGAAAGAGCTTCCTTCAATGATGCTTGGATAAAAATTACATAGTCTAGTGTCACTTTCCTTCAAAATTAAGCATCATTGAAATTTGAAACCCGAACTGTTGCATAGATCGACAATCAGTGAGTAGAATAATGGTAACTTAGCCCAATGAATCTTTTCGATTGTCATGCATGCTCTATAAGAGCCATTCAGAGAAGGGTTCTACTGTTTTCTTACTTTCAAGGCATGGATCGACAATTTTTCTAATGATTTTGCTTTGTTCTTGTTGAATTTGGCTTTTGATGTCCATGGGTCAAGGAAAATGTGTTTTATGGGTGTTGATTAGAGTAGGTTTTTGGCTATAATTTGTTTCACCTAATTTCTTATTTTTCTATTTTCCCATTTTGAATGTAGTTTGGTAGTAATTTTGATTTACATTTACGATTAGTTCTAAGATTATATCTCAACAAGATTTGAGGGTTTGATTTTGTAATCTTGAATTATAATTTTTTGGTTTGCTCAGTTATAGATGTGATTTTATAGAGTCTAGATTGATGAACTTTACCGATAGTCTAGTGGCATTTTTTCAATGATGCTTAATTGGGTTAAATTTGAAAGAGCTTGGAAGAGTGGATGTTCGTTCTTGGAAGTTTAATCCAATAACTCATAAAATGCACAAGTAAAGGGAAAGTAATTTTACAAATATTATTCCTGAAATATATAATGAAAATTCCTTAAAGGGTCATTTTCAAAGGTTCAAACCCCAGCACAAATCATCAAATCACACCCCAATCTGCGTGGACGTTCGGAAGCCCGAACGGCGAGGAAAAATGTCCACAACAGCGCAGGGGATGCCGCATCGGAAGCCCATCATCCCGTAGCTCAAGTGCTTAGAAGCCGGAAGGGAGTAAACATGACGAAGTAGCAGGAGTTTAAACAAGACAATTGAGCAGAATTTTTGATGTAATATATAGGGAGTAGGGTCCCACTTATTTCGGATATGGTGTATCATGATTTCCTAAGCATGTACTTGTTGTAGTAGGGTGATCGGACGACTGTGAATGTATTAAGAATAGTCAGCTAAGCCTTTTAAAAATTAAGGAAGGAAGAGTAATGTTTCCTCTATTATTAAAAGACTGGGACAAAAGTAGTACTCTAGGCATGAATAAATATTACCGTTAAGTACCAAATATTTTTTTTCCTTGTATCCTTTGCACAAATAACGACTGATCAAATTGTGAATGTAGAAATGACTAACCTGGAGGAACAAGAATCCTCCTGTGATTCAGTGAGCCCGGACCACCCACTCGCTCATGAAGCTTGAGTGCAACACGAAGAGGAACCCTTACGACTATTAGGTAAATTTATTCAAGATATGGTTACCAAAGCCCAGACGACCGTCCCCTGTAAAGAAATGGACGGGAGGATGATGGAATGGGTGGCGAAACATGGTGCCAGGGAATTTAAAGGAGAAAGCGATCCCCTGATTCTTGAGGAGTGGATCAGGCACTTAGAAAAGATTTTTGAAATCTTAGAGGTAACAGAAACCAAACAAGTAGCCATCACCACCTTTTATTTGGAAGGTGAAGCCGACTTGTGGTGGGGTACGATTAAGGAAAAGTATAACTCCACCGAGTGGACTTGGGGACGTTTCGTGGACGAACTTCGTGCCAAATTCTACCCAGCACATTTAAGACGCATTAAGCAGAAAGAATTTGAATCCTTTCAGCAAGGAGAAATGAGTGTTACGCAGTATATGAACAAATTCAACGAGTTAGCTCGCTTTGCCAAATACTATATACCCAATGAGAGAATTAGGGTATAACGTTTTGGCAGCCCCCAACATCCGACGGGCTTTGGCCTCCCAAGAGTACACCACCTACCACAAACTATATGAGCGAGCAACGGAAATCGAAAGAGTAGAGATGGAACTAAGGGCTACCCGAGAGTTGACTACTAGGAAAAGGTGGACTGGGGTCAGACGAGATCACGATAAGGGAAAACAACCTCGAACTAGAACCCGCGAGCACTTTTGAAGGATCGACGCCTCCATGAAATGCCATAATTATGGGAAGACGGGGCATCTAGCTCGTGAGTGTAGGGTAGGCACAAATAAATGCTTCGGATATGGAGAAGAAGGGCATTTCATATCTTACTGCCCCCACCGAGACAAGACCTCGACAGGGAAAGCAACAACAAATTCCGGGAAGGTTCCTTAAAGGACAGGGCGATTCAATGCTCTTGCCAATCCCGTCACCGTGGAAGCATTGTTTGACATGGGAGCTGCCCACATGGGAGCCCGATAGTATGAAAGGACAATCTCGCTTACTGTAGGGATGCTAAACGGTCAACCTGTACGCTACCACCGAGCGTACATTGGATTTCCCCTAAAAATTAGGAAAAAGGAGTTTCCAATAAACCTAGTCGAACTTGAAATGGCCGAGTATGACCTTATCCTAGGAATAGATTGGCTCCACCAATATCATGCCTGAATAGATTGTCATAAATACCAGGCCCGCTTGGTCAATAATAGCGGGAAGCGCACTTATGTCCAAGGAAACCGACCTAGCAACGGGCCTAGTTTAGGCTGCATCACTAGTGGAGAAACACTGGGTTACTTATGGTTCTTGGAAGAAAGACCAAAGGTCAAGGACTCGGTGATGCAGATTCCGGTGGTAAAGGAGTTTTTGGAAGTATTTCTAGAAGAGATACTTGGGTTTCCTCCCCAGTGGGAAGTCGATTTCGGGATCAATTTAATCCCCAGAGCCATCCCGATCTCCAAAGCACCTTATAGGATGGCCCCGCTCGAGTTAGCCGAGCTAAAAACCCAACTTAACGAACTCCTCGACAAGGGTTATATTCATCCCAGTGTCCCACCATGGGGAGCTCCGGTATTATTTGTCAAAAAGAAGGACGGGAGCATATGCATCGATTACCGGGAGCTCAATAAGGTAACCATCAAGAATAAATATCTGCTACCCCGAATTGACGACTTGTTTGACCAACTTAAGGGAGCACGGGTCTTTTCAAGAATAGATTTGAGATCTGACTACCATCAATTGAGAATCAAGAGCGAGGATACCTCGAAAACAGCTTTTCGAACCCGGTATGGCCACTACGAGTTTTTTTTAGTCATGCCGTTTGGTCTAACAAATGCCCCAGTAGCCTTCATGGACCTCATGAATCGTGTATTTCAAGAATATCTTGACAAGTTTGTGGACGTCTTCATCAACGACATTATGGTCTACTCTAAGAGTGAGGAGGACCACGCCGAGCACCTTAAAATTGTGCTACAAACCCTTAAGGAACAACAACTCTATGCCAAATTCTCCAATGTGAATTTTGGTTATCGGAGTTTCCTTTTTAGGGCACACCATCGGTTATGATGTAGTTTCAGGTGTATTTTATGTCAAGTTACATATGCTTTAGGTTTGTTTTCTTAACTATGTTATGTTACATTTAAAGGAAGGAACTCATAAGTGGGTTTTCACTTAAGTTATGATTTAAGATACAGGTAAAGTCATGTTTTCATGTACAGGTTAAGTTATGTTGGAGCGTGGCGCGGTGGGGAAGTTGATGACTTTAGCTTGAGTTGTTGTTGTTGAAGAGAGGAGAGAAATCCATGAACAAGGGAATAAGGGGAGAAAGATGAACATCTCAATCACCCATGCTTGAACTTCTCAACAATAGCCTTGAACTTGAATAATAACAAGAATAATAACCAAAATCAACCAATATCAATAACCTTGAACACCAAATGGGATTGGATATGACCTTGAATAATGGTAGTCCACCACCAAAGCCTAACACCCCACCATGACCATCATAAAGGAAACATCCACCAAATGATCAATAAAGGAATGACTAGAAACACCATCAAAAGATTGGATAAAGTAATCTAGAATTTTGGGAGAAAACTTAGGAAAACCCTAACCAATGCAATAGCATGTTCATAATCATCAAAAGATATCTGGAAAAGTGTGCTAAACAAGCTATTTATACTAAAATTAGGTTAAAACAGAACAAAAAAAAAAGAAATAACACGCGCGTCGCAGGGGGGTGACTCGGGCGAGTCAAAGGCAGTCACGGGCGTGACAGCCCACTGTCCCCACCATCCGTCGCTGGCCAACTGGGGTCGCGGGCACGATCAGGGCGTCGCGGGCGCGACAGACAGCTGTCACGGGTGAGTCACCAGCTGACTCCGGCGTGAAGGTCTTCTGTCAACTTTTCTCCTCCGACTTCAAACGCGCATAACTTCTTCATCCGGACTCCGTTTTAGGCCCGTAAAATATCGTTGGAAAGCACTCAGTGTATACTTTAAGCTCCCAAAATTTGAGACTCATCGGAGTTGTATTGAAGGAGTTATGACCCAAATAGTGAAGGCACACGTATTTCGAACCTTTGATCGCCATTATCACCTTGTGTTTATTCACCCGGCTCACAACCGAACCACGATGCCAAATATTCATGGCATCTTGGGATGACCCAACATCCCATAGGCCCTCGTGGTTATTGACAAGTCCCGAATCTCTTCCCGGGCCGTTTGAAACATCTGCGGGGAAGTTCGGACCCTAACAATGGACCTCTCGCCTTAGCCAAGCTAAATTGACGCTCACCACCCCACTCTTCTTGAAGGTATAACGATTCTTGAGAAAACGGGTGAACGTACTTAGCACGGTGTTGTCGGTTAGCTCCTCTACCCATGTTCTTGTAGAAATCCCCGATGTAAGCATCACAAGAGAGTGCAACTACCGGTGCTTGCTGAACCGTTGACTTATCCTCGGACGTGAAAGCTTGGACCCGATCCCGACATGGTCCATATGTTTATGTATGTAAGTTATGTTACTATTTTACTGTTTATTGTTATCGATATTGTTGTTTGCATTGTTTTAAATGATTTTGAACCGCGCTGATAACTAAAGTGAATTTCGAAATGTTTCTTACATTATAGGGGTATACGTACTGAGATATATCTCACTTTTCAAAGTTTTCTGTTTTCGTTTTAGGACACTCGGCTAAAGGAAAAGGTAAGGCGCGTGACGGACGAACCCCTAGGCCCCTATAAGACAGCAAAGGTGATTTGGGAGAACAAACTGACCTATAGCTAAAGGAGTTGTTTATCATGATAGTTATGTATTGTATTTAAGTTTATAAGTTATGTTGTAGAGTTGTTAAGTAAGTATGTTCATGATGGGTTGTGATGTTTATATTGGGTTCATGTTATGGATGCGTGTTTGGGTTAGATTTTATCCATGTCCACTTCCGTGGACGGTGGCAATATCCTCGGGTACAAAATATGCTGCGCTAGCCATTAGGTCTAGTGAGTCATTAGCTTAATCTAGTGGTTAACCACCTGAGGGTGTTATAGTTGTGGTATCAAAACAAAACAATTTGGGATTGTAGTAGATGTTGGTGTTATAGTGTAAGATGAAGTTAAAGGAAACCCAGTGGTCTTAAGGGTATGGTATGGGTTTAAGGTACGATATGCGTTTAAGGTATGGTATAGGTAAATAAATGTTGCCTATTTGCGTTAATAGGTGTGGGGTATTTGAAACGACGCATGAGGATTGTTTGAAATAGGAATTTTAATAGGTGCATGGAATGAGGAGAATCCAAGTATATATGATTGTACAAGGAGGGATAGTGCATTATGAGTTTATGTATGGATATGTAAAAAGTTGGACATAAGTTGATGCTTTAAGTCTAAAATCAATGGTAGACCTTAAGTATGTAAAGAGATAGTGAATAAGGAGCCTATGTATGTATGTAAAAAAGGGGTTAGTCACAAGCTGATGTTGTAAGTTCAAAGTTAGTGGTGAAACCTGAAATGGTTCAAAAGGTGAATTAGTTAATGGGTTCGTCCGAATAAAAGGGTGTTATAGTTATGCAAGTTCATACCGACAGTATGTTTCTTCTTAGTTTAATGACGTTCATTTTATCTCTTTTATGTTAATGATATATGATTGTCCGAAAAGTTTCCAGTAAAGGCAAACCCTCATGGGAATAAGTTATAGTTTAAGGGGTATGTAATGATCTATGTGGAAACTAAGTATGAGATATTGACTCTTGACTTAGTTTTAAGATATGGGTCCTCATAATGAAGGTCCTTACACGATGGGAAATCATGAGTTTTATTGCCTTAGCATAGTTACCTATGTGGAAATGTCATTTTATTTTACGATCGATAACGGATCTAAAATTACTAAACCCTTACGCTATTCGTATGCAACCAGGAGAGCTAGTCTCCACACACGTTTCTAAAATTATAGAAGTCTTTAGAAGGTTGGGGTAAAATCTGTAATCTCAATACCATGAGCAAGTGAGGAGAATGCACTGTCTTCTGGCGACTCTCCCATCTAGTCATCCAAGTATAGCATTCCAAAACAAGTACCATGATTTCCTCTACACATATAACCAGGACATACATGAGAAAAGGTTCCAAATGTCAAGAGTATAGACCACTATGACCTTCAAGTTGCTACTTCAAGAGTATGTGAACTTCAAGGGTATTTTCGGGTAGGAGATACCGTATTATTTTAGCGACCTCTTGGGACCCCAATCATTTCTCCAACTACATCATATGATTCTAGTGATATAAGTGTGGTATAAGTAGCATCGTATCCTAGGGTTATCAAAGTTAGTTTGAATCAAGGAGTAGGTAAGGCTAGAAATAGGGCAAAAGCGGCCCAAGATCTAAAAGAGGGCGATGGCTCAGACGATGAAGTCTACACCTCCACCTAGGACAGTTGGAAGAGGCAAAGATGGTTCTATGAGGGTAAGGGAATAGTGATGTTTATTTATTATGTTTTGTATAGCCGGTTGGGATGTAATTGGTGACTGTGATGTGATTGTAAGAAAGGACTATACTTCCAACCAAACTATGCTTAAGTGTTGCCCGAGTAATTTCCGGGACTGGGGCGAATAGGCTTGACCCTAGCGATATTTAGGGGAAGTGTAAGCACGAGTGAAGACATTAAAACAGGAAGTCGTGTCGAACAAGTAGAACATGGGCTTTTGACATATCGACACAGGAAGTAAACATATACATAAGTGTATGCCCCCTCGACTCTTGCTAAGAAACCATCGTATGACAAGATTTTATGTAGTAAAGGATTTCGTTAAACCGTGAATGGCATGGAAATTGTGTAAAGGGATAGTTGGCCTTAGTGTACCAGATCAAGTTTAAGATGTTGTATGTAGAGTTATCGTAAGTACTTTCAAGTTAAAGTGGTTGAATTTTAGGGAAACTCTATTGAAATTTCTGTAAAGTGAGAAAGAGAAGAAGTTTTTACGATTTCTTAATCAATAAGTGTTGGTTTGAAGGGGTTGCTAATAGTGGTCAACAAGGTGAACGGAAATTTTTTACAAACATAGTATCCATGATAGAGGCATTAGCGCAGATGCAAAGACCATGAGGCCCATCAGGGTAATACTGATTTTCATCATTCTCAGGTGTAATGAAGAATGTTAAGGGAAGGAAACATAGTGAGGGAAAAGGGGAAAATAATGGAGTTGGAAATTTATAGTTCATTACATGAGAAAGGGAGTGTTAAGATTAGGTGAACATGCTTATCTGTATCTGTATGGAGGATTTACATGAAGAGACACCCGGCATGATTTTGGGGATTTAGAAGTCTCTTGCCCTTTGTCAATGTTCATATACCGAAATCCACCTAATCATTTTTTTTAACAAACAACCATTATGAGATTCAAACCCCTTCTGCATGACTATCAAACTTCAAGTTGATTACTCGAACCAAACTTTTATCTCACATTCACATTGTGCATCCTCATAATAAATCTTCCCTTATCGTCGCAATATTGAATCCAAGTTTTTCATTTTCTGTCATTGTTCATCTTCAAGAATTCTTATGAAATTCTATCATTGGTATCGGCCAATCATTCTAGCTCATTAATGATAGATCCTTATCGATTTGTTACCAATTTATGATCAATTTCCTCATGGTCATTGCCTTTCTTTTAACTGCTACCAACTCATCATTCCATTATGGTGGACTTCACTTATTTTATATGGCCCTTTATTTGGCCTATCTTTTCTTTATAGTAAGTAATCATCATTTTCAACAATGAATCTACATATTATATTCAAAGTGTAGTTCCAATAAAATTCATAATTCATTCAGGATCAATAACTTATGCCTTGCTGCTCCAAGTAGCTACTACAAAATATTCATGCATCCCAGACATTGATTGTTCTAACTTAGGAATCGAAAGTTTATCCTAACATCTTTCTCTCCAAGCCAAGTTCATTTAAGTGTTCTTATGAGTCTCCTTATGCATCATTGTACTCACTATTATTATCAACTATATCTTAGTAACCATCATTCAGGCCCAATAGATATGTATGTTTATAAACTTATGAATTATCCACATCTAACCATGAAGTACTAAAGCCACCGAGTAAATCTCTGTTTTATAATTAGCCTGGAGGTCCATAATTATACCCCTTATCAATCGTATCTTTCCATTACCATGTTTTCCCCTCCGGACCTGCCTATTTCTTTATAAGAAATAAATGTCGAGGAATAAGTTCAATAAAAAGGGGAGTAAAGCGCATAGTAGTAGTCCATATGGAGCTATCATGATTCATGAGGAAAAGTTGGAAAATATAGGAAACAGTTTCTACAGAAAGGTACAAGGGACCTTGAGTCGAGACTTCTTGAGATTAGGTTGTATATTAGTTTAAGGATTTGTGATACTTGAAGAGGGATTAGCTTGTTTTACAAGAGAATGAAAGTCATATGAATAAACTTTTGAAAAAGGGGTACACGTCGTTACCTTATTATTTTACGAAGAGATGAAAATGTTCAGAAGGTTAAAAGAAATAACATTTTTAGGACATATAGTGATCCAGAAGGTAATCTAGATCGAACCACAAAAAATGGGTACAATTATAAATTAACCCATATCAGCAATTATTCTCAAGGTAAGAGGTCTTTAGGCAGAATAGATCGGGGTCAACGATGCACTCAAGAACTTGTTTAAATGTTTCCCTGTCGCGGACCAAATTGTAGAGGAAAACTCCAAGATTGCGTAGACTGAGGAATGTGACGAAGCTTTTCAAGGACTTACGAGAGGACTCAGTATAGTTCAAGTACACACCCAATATTCCGACCTCAATGGCACCAATTGTGCAGAACATGAAAATCGAGACGTATACCAAAGGGGAATGAAAAACGTGAGATTAAGATTAACTAAATCACATGAGCATCCATTTCTAATAGAAGAAATCAAAGCGGAGCAATTGAATGATAAGGACGTGATGCATATATAAGCTCCAGAGTGGAGAAAAGAAAGATGCTGAGTTTTGACCAATGAACAAGAGACCTTTAGGCTCCACTATTCGTTTAGGTGTACCCAAAAAGGCAAAGGCCTGAGAGGAAAGACTTTTCATGGAGAGTATACCACCTTCTCAACCCTTTCCAGTGTATCTGGGAAGCGTCCACAATATATCATAACTTTAAAGGAGCAGTCTTGATGACTCATTAAGAAAGACGGCATAGCGACCCTTATGGATGAATATCTTACTTGTCAGCAGGGGATAAGTAAACACCGCCGATTAGCAGGTGAGTTGAAACCCTTAAAGATCCCCAACTGAAGTTGAAATTCAATAGCCATGGAGGTTATCATGAAGATACCCACAATGATCATTGGAAAGGAAAGTAGGTGGATAATCCTGGATGAGGTGACCAAGTTGCCCATTCTATCCCCACACATGGAACATGGAGGGTAAAATAATCTAAACCACATTTATATTCAAAAGAGTCATGGGACTACAAACGTGTCCTTCCGAAGAGTATAACCTCTCACCAGTAGGTAATAGATCCAAGCATGATCTTGGGTAGCTCTACAGGCAGTCTTGGGTACTCAACCGAATTTCAATCACTTTTATTCCCCCCCCCCCAATTTCTGAAAGACAAACAGAAAGAACCAAACCAAATCATGATGGGTATGCTCAGAGTCTGTGCCCTAGATTCCAAGTAAGGAGGGAAAAGAAAGTTTACCTTTACCATAATATTTGACCACCAAGATATCAAATGAGGCCTTTTAGAAACTTCACGGCGTGAATAAAGTTATAAATTGGAACCATACCAGGTTGGGAATGTATTGGAGGAAGAAGTCCAGATCCTCCAACAACGTATCAAAACGGGCTCAAAGCCGACCGAAGAATTACGCTGGTGAACAAAGGGAACCTTTTATAGTTTCAGCCAGTGGACAAAGTATTCCTTAAGTTTTTACTAACAAAATACATACGAAGTTTTAATGTTAAAAGGAAGTTAGGCCTTCGATATATCGGGTTATATGAAATTAGTGAAAGAATAAGTCTTGTGGTATATAGGCTCACGCTTCCTGCTAATTTAGAGCGCGTTCATGACATATTTCATGTTGTGCAGTTTTCGGAATATGTTCCTAGGCTAGATCATGTATAGAACCCGAACCATCGAGGTTAAATCTCTCTCACCTGAGATCATGTTGGAAACCGAGGGAGACGTGCGAAATAATTGCCCCCACCTGTTTTAATGTAAGACCCCAGAGATATGACGGTAGTAATTTCAAAGTTTCGAGGACGAAACTTCTTTTACGGGGAGTAAGATGTAATAACCCAAAATAAACCATCCCTTAATACGTATTAATTAGTTTAGATAATCAAGATTAAGTATAAATTACGAATAATGAAAGCGCGTGTTCCATCTTTTCTAATTAAGTGTGTATTTTGCAGGAGTTGAACAGTTCAACGATCGTCAAGTTTATCAGTCTAACAATTTCTTTTCTTGATGAATCTCTTCTGTTAATTTGTAGTGATCTTGATCATTTATGTATTCTTTTCCAAGATCGATTTATCGGGTCCTTCTTTTATCCAAGTCAATTTAAGATTTAATTATGAGAATTTATGAGGATGTATATAAGTATATTTATTCGGTTTATCAATGATGAATTTTTGCGGTATACCAAGTTTAAGTAATTTAGGATTTGGAAGACATGAGTATAAGGAGAAGGATTAAAATGGATCAAAGTTTTCTTCCTATTTAGGCCCATGGATTGGCCGAACTAAGAGGAAAAGGGAAAGGGGGACTTCTCTTTTTGGGCTTGAATTAATATATATGTATATGGAGGTTATTAAGGTTAAGTGAACATTTGAAAAATACAAACACACTTTCTCACTCATCTCTTGCTCTCCCTCTCTATCGTGCCCATCCAACTCCCCGACCCCCCACTGCCACACCTCCCTGTCGCTGCCCCTATCGCCGAGCCAGCCGTCGCCGGCGTTTTCGGCCACCATGTCACCACCGTCGCACCACCATCACCACATCTCATCCTTCTTCCTTCTATTTCAAGGGGTATATTCATCCATCTCTTTCCTTTCTTTTTCACGAGTAACCCAAGACAAGGGCGGAGCTAAGGGGGTGGCGGGGGCCACGACACCCCCTATGCTCCAGAAAAATATATGTAGAAGTTTGTGTGTAATCATGCATGAGTAATCTCATAGTAGGATGGTCCCTAGTTCGAACCTTAAGATGCTTAGTATTGTTTATTTTGTGACATTTTCGTCGAATTTTGTTCTTAAAAACCCATCTCAGTTTGCTTTTTCATTTATCTAACTTTCTATTATTTTCTTTCTTTTACTTTATATTTTGTAATTTAATTTACCTTTAGTATGAATTATATATTTATAAATAATTTAATATATTTTTAACGATGCATAGTTTTATAAACTTATGTTTTCCTATTCTTTTTATCTTTATATTTCAGTACGAGCTCTTCCAAAAGGTTCTTTTTTAGGTTTGTCAGAATCAACATCTTCTACATTCCGGTGCATAGGAAAGACTGCCTACATCTATGTCCCATAAACCTCGCTTTAGAGAGACTATTTCGAGTAGATTGTCGTTCTATGTTTCATTGTGGGATTAAAAGTTTAATAAGTATCTTTTCTATTAGATTGAGCGTAAAAGAACTATAAAAGAGCTTGGATGAAAGTTCAATAAACAAGTAAAAATAAATAATTTGACGATTAAATTTATAATAAAGTTGACAAGAATATTAATCAATCGGCACCCCCAATAAATATTTCCTGGCTCCGCCCCTGACCCAAGACTATGTTCTAAGTTACTTCTCCTTGTTAATCTTATGTTATTCCAGAGAAAAATCAAGAATCTTAAGGTTTCAAGTGGAGTTCTTTTTGGTTCAAGGCACTAAGGAGGAATTTTGGTAAGTACAAGGAAGAATTCGTGTTTAAAAACTTGAATGATCTTGGTTTTGTCATATTATTGCTATGCATGGAGCTTGGAAGAGTGAAATCACTATGAATGGATGAAGTTTTTGTTAAAAGTGTGCTTGCATGTAAAAGGATGAGGTTAGACTACCAATTTGAGAGTGTTATTGCTAGTTATGATGAGATGCATGATAAACTATGTGTAATAGGTTTAAAATATATGAAGAGTGGCTTTGCATGCATCTAAATTAGACTCAAATAAGGGTTTTCTTGAGGATTCTAATTCTGGAAATTTGCACATATGAATGAGGAAGGTATTTTAGGAAGTGATTAAGGAGAAATCATGAGGTTAATCATGCATGCAAGGGGGTTTGTGAAGTAATGTTGCAATCTGGTTGGTTATCGTTATTTCCAGAAAGTATGAGTTATGATTTTGGTTCATTTTATGGCATGATTAGGTAGTATATGGTGTTAGCTAACACCTGGTTTTTGTAGCTCGTCATTTCGATATGTATATTGGGAGTTATGGCCAAAACCGTAGAATGACACAAAGCTGTGAATATTCTATAGTCAGTCCAAAGATGTGTAATTTTCGTGGGTTTAGGGTTCTTTTTGTTTTAAATTCTAACATGAAAGTTTTAGAGGATACTTTAAGCTTTCTAGAAATGTATAATGCGATATCATAGGATATCGGGATTGAGAGTTATGAGCCACCGAGTGGAGGTTAATAATCTGAGTTTACCCAAAAAGTGTTTTGTGACTGCTTATATTCTTGGCAAACATCCGACCTTTTCCCATGCTCAAATCAAATTGTGGATAAAATAAAAGTTGAAGTCTGTGTCACAAACTTTTCATAGACAGCTTGCATGCCCCAAACCGATAAGTATAGCTTGAGTTACGACTCTCCGATTAAGTAATGTTTAAATTGTTATTTTCTGGGCAGCCTACTAAGATGGTAGTTTTTACCCTTCTTATTCATGTTTTTGACCTTCATGGTCAACAAAAAAGTTGTAGCTTATAATCTGAGCTTTCCGGAAAGTCCTTTTATGCCATGATACGATATTTGTGGGAGTAGTTATGGCCTCATAAGTACATCATAGAAAAACAAGTTCTTTCCAAGAAATCGTTGCACTCATACTGTTCAAGTCTCTGCCCGCCCAGTGTGTGATTTTTAAAGCATTAGGTACGTATATTGTCTGTTATTTTATGCATGCTATTATAAAGTATCCTTTTTATGCCAAGTTCGTTATATTTATTTCACCATTCATGTTTATATGCAAACTCTTATGATTTATGTTCAAAAGTTTACGCAAGTTTATGTTAAGCATTATACTTAAATATTTATGATTGCAAGATTTGCTTTATGTCGTATAAAGTTTATGTTTATTGTCGAGACCCGTATTTTTCACTCCAAATTCTATATGTCATGATAAAGTATAAATAAGTTTATGTGGTTTTAAGTATCAAAGTAAGACTTATCAAGTGAATTATCTTATCTTAAGTATTGATACTTAAAGAACACATCTTCCATGTTAAGTCATTTGTATTAAATAAGTACTGTTGGCTTAGGTATTTTTTTTTTATGGCGACAAGCGTTGATGTTGTTAAGGATTTTTCATGAGTAAATTTCTACTCAAGTACAAGTTTTGTTTAAGGTTATGCTATGAGTAATTATGCAAAAGTCAGGTTTTATAAGAAACCCAAGGTAACAGGTTTAAAAGTAAGAAAAATATTCAATGTTTTCACACATAAATAAAGGCTCCGCCCATGTAATCGTGTCGTAGAGCACACCAGGAAAATCGTGTCTTCCTACACACCATGTTAATCGTGTCATAGTGTACCCCAGGGAAATCGTGTCTTAGTACATCCCATACAAACCGTGCCTTAGAGCACATCAGGATAGTTTGTGTCATAAGTGCACCCCATGGAAATCTGGCCAGTATAGGACATTGTCCACCATCCGAATCTCTCGATCGGTCCGGGTATGCGCATTCGGAGGCTTAGTCGATGATCGTAAGTAGGGTGCCTTCAAGATAATAATATGGCAACCAAGTTTTAAGTACCTTAAGTTTTCTAAGTTATTGGAATTACAGTAAAGGTTTATGAGTTACATACCCAATAAGTCTTGATTTATGGTGATTTAAGGTCAAGTTATGATGTAGTTTCAGGTGTATTTTATGTCAAGTTACTTATGATTTATGTTTGGTTTCTTAACTATGTTATGTTACATTTAAAAGAAGGAACTCATAAGTGGCTTTTCACTTAAGTTATGATTTAAGATACAGGTAAAGTCATGTTTTCATGTACAGTTAAGTTATGTTTATGTACGTAAGTTATGTTACTATTTTACTGTTTATTGTTTATCAATTAGTGTTATCGATATTGTTGTTTGCATTGTTTTAAATGATTTTGGAACCGCGCTGATAACTAAAGTGAATTTCGAAATGTTTCTTACATTATAGGGGTATACGTACTGAGATATATCTCACTTTTCAAAGTTTTCTGTTTTTGTTTTAGGACACTCGGCTAAAGGAAAAGGAAAGGCACGTGACGGACGAACCCCTAGGCCCCTGTAAGACGACAAAGGTGATTTGGGAGAACAAACTAACTTATAGCTAAAGGAGTTGTTTATCATGATAGTTATGTATTGTATTTAAGTTTATGAGTTATGTTGTAGAGTTGTTAAGAAAGTATGTTCATGATGGGTTGTGATGTTTATATTGGGTTCATGTTATGAATGGGTGTTTGGGTTAGATTTTAGCCTTGTCCACTTCCATGGATGGCGGTAATACCCTTGGGTACAAAATTCGTTGCGCTAAGCATAAGGTTTAGTGAGTCATTTGTTTAATCTAGTGGTTAACCACCTGGGGGTGTGTAACGTGGTTTTTGTACCTATAGACACCGAAAAATTGATCGATGGACCTTTTTCGCGGCGCTACTTAAAAGTATGATTGGGAGCCGACTAGGATTGCTTAACCTTAAATAAGGTTGAACTTTTAAGAATGTTTTCGTTAGCAGATTAAAAACGATTTGCGCGCCCGAGATTTACCTTTAAGGAAAGAAGAAAAAAAAGAAACAAAAAAGGGAGGGAAAACACCCAGGAACCCGTCTGAGTTCAGAAGAACCAAGACGGGTTTCTTAACTGCAAAACCCTACGAAAAAGGAAAACAAAGAAAAAAAGAAGCAAAGAAAAGAACCAAGCCGGGTTCCTTTGCGCCATCTGCGAATTCTGCCGAAACAAAAGGGAGTGAAAGGAGGACAGGAACCCGCCTGGGTTCATGGATTGAACCCAGCCAGATAACCTTTGGCGTTGATCACAAATTAAGTCGTAAAAATCATAAAAAAGGGGTAAACACCAAGGCACGAAAATAGAGTCGCCAGTTGATTTTTAGGAGAAAAACAACAAACCATTAAACATAGACTCCGGCCTGCGAATCCAGAGATGGATTCGGGGGTAAGGTTACGAATTTGACAATTAAAACCATCAAATCCGCCTATTCAACGAATAGACTCTACTAGAATTAAATTAAAGTAAAACAAAACAAAAAGGAGGAATTAGATATGAATTTCACAATTTTATCATTAAAATCATGCAAAAATAAGAAAAAAACGAATTCGATAAATTACTACATGTTTACAACAACTATGCTAACCTTTAGTGAAGCAGCATGCAAAAGGGAGAAAAGAGGTAGAGAGAATATGCTAGTGTCAATACTCTAGCATACCATGGTGTGTCTATGGAAGGGAAAGAAGGGTTTAATTTATAGTGGAATGGGGGAATAGGGGGCGCGTTCTAGGGTTTAGGTTTTAGCCGCCGCGTCAATACTCAGCCCAGGAACCTGTGACGGGTTCTCGAGTGAGCAGGCTTTGGCCCAAAGAATCGACGGGTTCTTTGGCGAGTGAGATGTGCTCAGCCCAAAGAACCCAGACGGGTTCTTGCTCGTTTTCGGGCTATTAAGCTCAGACCCGTAACATTTGGGCCATTATGCTTGTTATCGGGCTAGAAATGAGATGGGTTTGCATGCTACTAAACTATTCGGCTAGCTTATTTTTACAAATAACTAAAACTAATACCGGTACAAAATCCGGTGTCTACAGATAGCCCCCACTTTGATCGAGTTTGAGTAAAACGATGATCAAAGTAGTCTTGATGATCCTGGATATGAATCAGAAGCTTGTTCTGAAGCTGGTTGACGCTTGGAAGCTTGGTCCTGCGCCGATGTTGCTTGAAAAGGGGTGTCATCGCATTGTGAGGGCCCGATGACGGCCGCTGAAGATAGGTTGACCTGCTTAGTTTCTTCCGTAAAGCCGGTCGGGGTTGATCCGCTTCATTTCGCCGTGAGGCGGACCGAGGTGACGCTTGGAAGCTTGGTCCTGCGTCGATATAGGTTGGCCTTCTTAGTTTCTTCCGTAAAGCTGACCGAAAGGTGTCATCGCATTGTGAGGGCCCGATGACGGCCGCTGAAGATGGGTTGACCTGCTTAGTTTCTTCCGTAAAGCTGGTCGGGGTTGATCCGCTTCATTTCGCCGTGAGGTAGATCAAGGTCGTGCACTTCATTTCGCAGTGGAGTGCAAGACCTGTGCCTGGATGCTGGAAAGGGTGTCATCGCATTGTGAGGGCCTGATGATGGCCGCTGTCATCGTATTGTGAGGGCCCGATGATGGCCGCTGTCATCGTATTGTGAGGGCCCGATGATGGCCGCTGTCAACGTATTGTGGGGGCCCGACGATGGCCGCTGTTGACGCTTGGAAGCTGGGTCCTGCGCCGCTGTAGACATGATATTCATCGCATTGTGAAGGCCCGATGATGGCCCTCGTCGCATTGTGAAGGCCCGATAATGGCCCTCGTCGCATTGTGAAAGCCCGACGATGGCCGCTGTTGACGCTTGGAAGCTGGGTCCTGCGCCGATGTAGATGTAATGTTCATCGCATTGTGAAGGCCCGATGATGGCCCTTGTCGCATTGTGAAGGCCCGACAATGGCCGCTGTTGACGCTTGGAAGCTGGGTCCTGCGCCGATGTAGATGTGATGTTCATCGCATTGTGAAGGCCCGGCAATGGCCTCGCCGCATTGTGAAGGCCCGACAATGGCCGCCATCGCATCGCTGAAGGCGATGATGGCCGCCATCGCATTGTGAAGGCCGATGATGGCCGCTTATCGCATTGTGAAGGCGATCGGCCGCCCTCGTCGCATTGTGAAGGCCCGACGATGGCCGCTGTTGACGCTTAGAAGCTGGGTCCTGCGCCGATGTAGATGTGATGTTCATCGCATTGTGAAGGCCCGATGATGGCCGCCATCGCATTGTGAAGGCCCGATAATGGCCCACTTAGCATTGTGAAGGCCCGATGATGGCCGCTGTTGACGCTTGGAAGCTGGGTCCTGCGCCGATGTAGATGTGATGTTCATCGCATTGTGAAGGCCCGATGATGGCCCTTGTCACATTGTGAAGGCCCGACAATGGCCCTCGTCGCATTGTGAAGGCCCGACGATGGCCGCCATCGCATTGTGAAGGCCCGATGATAGCCGCCATCGCATTGTGAAGGCCCGATGATGGCCGCTATCGCATTGTGAAGGCCCGATGCTGGCCCTCGTCGTATTGTGAAGGCCCGATGATGACCGTCGTCACATTGTGAAGGCCCGACGATGGCCGCCATCGCATTGTGAAGGCCCGATGATGGCCGTTGTTGATGAAGTGTCGCGTACTAGCCCGGCGACGGCTGATGGTGTCATGTATTGTTAGGGGGGCGATGGCCACGTATTTCGCGCATTGTCCTGCAAGAAAGAAAGAAAGAAGGCATCAGTTTATTTGAAATCCAAAATGAGTCAGAGAATTTACCTGTCAATTGTGCTTTAGTTCTCAGAAATGGGCTTAGGTTTGCCACTGCTTTGGGCTTGAATTTGGGCTCGCTTTGGCTCTGTAAACCCGTCTAAGTTCTTGAATTGGGCTTGCAATTGCAAAGCCCACTTCGGCCGTAATGAACTTTGGCCGGTTGCCAGGAACCCGTCTGGAGTCTCGCAAGGCCCATTTTCGTTGTAAATGTATTTTGGGCCGGTAAGCGGGGCTCTATACAAGAAAATGAACCCGTCTGATATCGTCAAAGCCCAGGAACCCGTCTGGCATCTTGGGCCGGATTGCTCGCTGGACACTGTCTGCGTTTTGTCATCTAGGCCGGTACTTTGCGCAGAACCCGTCTGGCATCTTTGGTCGGTATTCTCGCATCTGGGCTGGTTTCAGCGTTGGGCCTGCTTTCTCTTCTCTTTTTTTATCTTTTTTTTTTCTTGGCCAATGCATGGATAGATTTTAGGATAGATTTCCGGCCAATGCATGCTCTCCATTATCTTGCTGCTGGGACCCGCCGCTTGGCCACTTGTGTGGTGTGTATGCATCCAATTCCCTTATAAAAAAGGGCCTCTTCACATCCTCAATCACACATCTCACTCTTCACTTCCATCTCTTACTCAAAGAAATCCTTTATTCATTAATTAGGAAGCAATGGTTAGGAAAGTTAGGGATCCGCCCGTTCAACCCCATGCAGCAAACTGGGCACATGAAATGTCCTCCCGGCGAGCGTGGACTCCCAGGCCGGGTTGGGAACCGTCGATATTGGTGCCGGAACCGTGGAACCACGTATGGCACAAGCATTCACATGTCCGGGTAATGTCTTTTTCCTGACTCTGCTCTTTTAATTATAGCGTAAATTTGCAAGTAGAAATGTTTTAATTCTAGCTTGTTGATTTAGCTACAAGTAATGAAGTAATTTATGTCAACTACCCGTATTGTTCAAATCGAGCTTTTTAGAGAACCGAGGATGATAGGCCGTTTTTAAGAACGGAACTCATAGTGGGCCGGTTTGAGTTCGTCGGTTTGAGTTAGTCCGAAAAAATGAGTCCCTTTGAGATATAAAACCGTCTGAGTTGTTCGAGAAGAAAAAACGAGTGGCCCAACCTTTTATTCGTGGGCCCATTCGACTTGGCCCATTTTGCGAACTATAGAACCCGTCTGAGTTCCCGTTTAAGTGAGGCCCAACTTCCACTAAAAACCCGTCTGCATTCCCGGCTCAACTTAAATGGATGGGCCGAAAAACACAAGGCCCAACTTTTCTTGGGTGGGCCGAAAAAAATTAGGCCCAGCCCCCTTTTTTAACGAACCCGTCTTGGTTGGCCCAGGAAGTGAGCCCATCTGCCGTGGCCCATCGTTGAAGTGGCCCAACCCCCTTTCGTGCTAGAAACCCGTCTTGGTTTTCCAGGAAGTGAACCCACCTGCCTTGGCTCAACCCAATTCTTCCTGGGCCAAAAAGAGAGGCCCAAACAGCGAGGCCGGAAGGAGATGGAACCCGTCTGCGTTCCTACTGGGCCAAAAGCGAGGCCTAAATGCAAAGGAACCCGTCTGGGTTCCTGGTGGGCCAAGAGTGAGGCCCAAAAGCGAGGCCCAAATGCAACGAGGCCCAGCCCCCTTTAAATAAACCCGTCTAGGTTCCTGGCTGCAACGAGGCCCGATTGTCTTGGGTGGGCCGAAAAGTGAGGCCCAACTTCCATGGAACCCGTCTGAGATCCTATTGTTTGGGCCGAAACAGCGAGGCCCAACTTCTCTTGGGTGGGCCAAAAAAACTAGGCCCAGACCCTTTTCTGTGGTGGGCCGGAATCAGCGAGGCCCAAAACAGCTTTTGTTGGGTTGGCCGAAACCTTAGAACCCGTCTTGGTGGAACTCTTTATTTGGGCCGAAAGATGATTTTTTTAGCCCCCCTAGTTTAGTGGAAGTTCAACTTAGCTTTTGCTAAACTAGGGATCACTTGATAGGCTGCCGTAGGGACTTGTCTCTTTTTTTTTGAATTTTTGTGGTGGATCCTCAGGAGGACTCCCTTAGGACTGGTGGCAATATGCGGAAGCCAATCAAGGTGGTCGAGCATTTTGCAGAAGACAACTGGGCGCTTACACTTTTAGAAGAGTCAGGACTCGACCTCTTCTGGAAATGTGTTAAGGCCTGGGAACCTTGCACACCACGGGTAATGGGGCGTGCGCTTGCGGAGAGATTCTGGGATTCTACCAACACCTTCCACCTCCCGGTAGGAGAAATGGCCATAACCCCTGTCGACTTTGTGATGATTACCGGGCTACGCTGGGGTGGTCAAGACGTCGAATTCGACCCTGTTGTGCCAGACCAGGTGATGGAACTTTTAGAGCCTGTGCTCGAACGGCGCCGATTTGGTCGAAAAATGAAGCTTTCTTACGGCTCCTTCGAGGCTGTCATCACTTCCGCTGACTTCACTCATATGGATGAGTTTCAGCATCGCTTCATTTTCCTGGCATACTTCATCTCTGCCACCATGTTTGCCAATCGAGGTGATGATGTTTATTTGACCTGGATGAAGAATCTCCTCGATCTAGAGCAAGTCATTCACCGGAACTGGGCCAAAGTCGCTTATGCCAACTTCATTCGCTGGCTTCGCATTGGTGTACGGCCTGGTACTGATGTGGACCCATTCTTCGCGCCAGAGAGTCCGCGGGAGATGAGCGGCCCGAGCATGTGGAAGGTGCTCGAGGTAATCTTCGAGACGCTTCTCTTTTACATGCTTTTCTCTCTTTTCCCATATCGCGAGTATCGGTATTGACATATTTGCAGGTATGGGGGTACGAGTATATTAAGGGATTCACTATCCCTACCCGACACGCCCAGACAGTGCCAGCAGCAGCAAAAACTATCTCGAGCAAAAGAAGAAGCCATTTGGGAGCCTAGATGAGCTGCGCCGCATCTTGGATCACCTTGATGAGGTACATTTTTCATGTAATTTCTTTTGAATTTCTTTAGTGCTCATGTTTCCTTTACTTATGCAGGATGACGTCAATTGGAATGCCTGGGTTGGCTTCAATATTCCGCAAGATTTTGTCCCCTCGCGAAATGCGGCGCATAGGGATAGTACCCTGCGCTTGGTGATGGAGAGCCCGTCCGGTTGGGTCTGGAGTCTTGGTGAGAGGTTTACGAGGCAAACCCTGGGCCATGAGAGGTGGATAATACCATCAGACCCTCCTGAGACCATGAACGATCCGCGGGCCTTGCATGCCGAGGCGTTTGTAGCAGCCAAGACGGGTTCTTGGTATACTAACCACGCATCGATGGCATCGCCCGACCAATTCTGGGAGGAATGGGAACAATATCGGGACCGCCTGGCCTTCAGAAAGGTAGGAAGAAGACCTCTATTTATTCTTTTCATATCCCTTCTATTACCGCCTAATGTGACCAATTCTTTGTTTGTTGCAGTTGGGGCCCTATTGCCAAGATGACGAGAGGAGTCAGAGCAACTCTGGGGACACAGTTTGCGGCTACCCGAGGGCGACTAGTGAAGACATCAAACCGGAATTAGAGAAGATCCTGGGAAAGCCGGTAGGTGATTCCCTTTTTTCCTTGCTTAGTTGCAATTTGCTCAAACTTTGACCAATTTTCCTCATTCTGTGCAGTGGCGATGGAAACAGGCGAAAGGCTTTCTCAAAAATTACTTTACACTTAAATCGGCTCGCGAGAAAGACCTTGCAGGTTCTGTGGTCGGGGACGCAGACGTGGATGATGATGCACAGTCTCGTCCTGTGGATCCTCCTCGCCGTTCAGATGCGCAGGTGCCTCGTGGCCGGTCGGAGTTGAGGGACCCTCCTCGACATTCTTCCTTCATGGCCGGGGTGATGCTGCTCTCCGGAGGCACGGGGAGAGGAGTAGGCGGAGCACGGGCGCGCCGGCTCAAGATGACCGTGGGAAAGGCATTTTACTTGAGGATAGTCATTCAACCAGTTCCCACTATGGAGACACGGACTTTGGCCACGATTTTCAGCGGTCTGTGGAGAACAGCATATCCTCCATGTCTTTAGGTGAGCAGGGGCATCAGATACGGTCTCATGATCATGGGAATTCTCGCCGGAGCCGCGGCTCTTGGCATGGTACCCCCAGCTTCGTGGTGGAGACGTGTTCCGAGTCTAGCGCCGTTGGCGGAGCTGTGTGCGGTGAGCAAGAAGGCATTTCACTGCATTTAGGTACTCCTCCAGAATCTCATCATTCGGGGTCTAGGCGCCAACCCTCTCATCCTTCGCCTCAGTACCCTTATGGAATGTCCGGGTATGCTCCTGCGTCTCCTGCACCGACTGTGGATTTGGGTTTTGGCACTTCCTTTGCGGCGGTCGATCCTACTGTGGTGCTTCGCAGTGATTCGGGTGCATCTATGGGGTATAACCGTGCCCTCGTAGATGACGCCTCATCAGTGCTTCCGTCTCAACCAGTTGTTCCCGTTACTCCTTCGCAAGTGGGTTTGGAGCAGCCTCGATCGTCTGGATGGGGAACGCAAACTCAGGAATGGTCGGGATGGCCTGTCCCAGAGCCTGGAGTAAGAACTTCTTGGCCTGCTCCACAGGGGTGGCCTGGAGGTAATCAAGAGTGGCAGGTTCCAGAACACTCTTGGCTTAATGCAGGCAGTACCGAAGTATTGCACCTGTCTGGCTCAGGCGGTGATACAGAGGTGGTAGACTCCTCCTACTATCAATGGGACACTTACTTTGGAGCTGGAGGAAGCGGAACCCATGGGGCTGATAGCGCCAGTGGTGGCGGTGGAGGTCTGGCATGATGAGGATGCAGGGTCTTTTATGCAATGAACTTATGTGATGCCATGTATGCACTTAGGACGACGCAATGCAATGATATTTTGCCTTTTCTCTTTTTTGTCTTTTTTTTTGGCTCTTTTTTTTTTTACTAATGCGAACTACTGATGTAACACTTATGCGGTGACGACGCTATGCAATGCACTTCTTTTATTTTCATGTACCCTTATGCACAATAATGCAATGCGATATGCAATCTACATGGTAGGATTACTCCCACTTCCCCAAACGAAAAAAAAAGAAAAGACCAAAATAATAAAAAGATGAGAATTAAACGCTACAAGTACGTTCGAGCTGCAGTTTCGGGGCCGGCGAAGACATTTGATGTGCTGCTGAAACATTCTGGGATAAGGAATTTTCGGTCGAAACAAAATCAGTTCAACAAGCCAGCACAAAGATTATTCTGGACAAGATCAGAACTTAGTTCGAAAGAGACAGGAAGAAATTTTCGAATCCCAAAGGAGAGAACAAGCACTTCAGAGGCATAAATCCGCCAACAGTTCTAAGAATAATGCAAATGTGCGCGGTTAGTTATGGACGTAGGTCAGTTAAAAAGAGCAAACCTCACATAGGAAAGAACAAACAGTCAAACACTCAATTTTAAAAAATGTATGTGTGTTTTCTCATACTCAAACCAATAGAAACAAACTACCATAAGCTTGGTAAGAACCTCGCTCTCCCCTACTGGTATGCAATGCACAAGTGACAATCAAAAAGACTTTTTCGGGTTGCAACGGGGCTTAGGTTAGGGTAAGGAGCGGTAAAATTTGGGAATGAGGAGTTAAGAGCCATGCTTGGATTGATTTTCAATGAATAAAACACTCTAAACTCTCCTTCTTTCTTAATGTATGCAAGGCATCCTGAAACAATTCAACTGAATACAACCGGGTCAAAGTTTTCTGAATTTTAAATTGAATCTCCCTAATCACCCTTTTATTTTTGAAACTCTTTCTTTTTTTTTTTTACTTTTTTTTTACTTCTTTTTTTTTTGTGGGTGATCGGGGAGAAGAATATCTATGGAATCTTTGACTTTGATATAATATATGAACAACATAACCAAATACCAATCGCTTAAGATATGGGACTTTCAGATTCTCCCAAAAAAAGACAAACTCTCATCCAACCAAGCAAGGCAAAGGGATACTGGATATCAGAGGCCAAGGCTCGCATTGTCAGGACTCAATCATGAAAAAAAAGATAAACAAAGGCTAGGCGGGGCAAAAAGAACGGTGAATATAATGTAAGGAAGGCTATTTAGCTATGTAGCTTATCAAAATAAAATCGAATGCCTTAATCACTTTGTCACAGCGTGCAATGCAAACGTGTAGTCTTAAGCAAGATGCAAAACAAGTTCTAGAGATGCAACTAATGGGTGAGTCACTCAAGGGATCATGGAATTGATAAAAGTGATCAATTCAAAATTTAGGCAATGTGGACTCACGGGATGGAGCTCAATCAACTAAACTTAGCCCAAAGATTTGCGGCACGCACATTTATACTTTCTAAGATAGTCAGCGATCGGATACAACTTTCATAACTTGTCTCAAAATCAGAAGGTTTGAAGGAAAAGGTTTCAAAAACTTTTGAGATCTAGTCCAGATTTTTCTAAGTGAAGCAAGTTAAACTGAAAGTAAGAAAGGTTTACGGCCTCCGTTGGATGGGATTAGTCTCAACAGTTTTCTGAGGGGGGCTAGGCACGCTAGTGGCCATGGTGGATTCACTGGATTCACTGGATTGGGCAAGCGGTCTGTAGTTGGGATTGTGAATGAGTCTGCCGGTTTGTGGGTCACGGATGCGGGCTCGGAGATGGTCTGTTATCTTGCCTGCATGGAAACTGACTAGTGCTCGAAAGAACCTTTATGCCACCCGCCCAATGTATGCATGACTTAGTAGACCTATATGAACCTAGGACATGGACACGACGCCTATATGCTGACACAAGGGTGACTCACCCACTTTTATGGGAGTGCATGTCCTAACTCTATATGGACCTAGCATGATGGTAGCGGGTGACATCGACTCAACGGGCCATAAAGGGCAGAATAGGATCAATAGTAAGTGGATTGATCGCAGATTTGTCGAACAGTTTGGCCCGAAGTGGAAGGAGAAGAAAAAACAGGCCCAAAACCCGTCTGGGTTCAGACTGTAATTCCTCCCTTTCAAATAGGCACGGACAGGATTCCACAGTGAGTCCAACTAGGCCCGGGACATCGAACCCGTCTGGGTTTATAAAACCCGTCTGGGTTTGGACCAGTCCATCTCTCTTTTGATCCTACGCGGGCTAGAACGACGTCCTACTCATGTTTGGGCTAGACGCTTGGACTCGACTTTTACAGGATTAAATCACATGACATACAGATGCGGGATGAGCCTAACCATGGCTTTAGATTCAGGGTTTTTCTAGGTTTAGGGAAATGAATAGGGTACCACATGTTCTCGCCCCGGTGCATTTTCCTTGTATGGAATTCAAGGAAGAATGTGTGGGGTGTTGCTCTTTGGGTTTCAAGGAAACCTTTAGAGTGTAACACGGGGAGAGGAGAGATCAAATGCTTGGCGATGTAAGTGCATCCCACAAGTAGTGACCTCCCGCTCTCGGGGTTGATTCCTAGTTTTAAAACCTAAACCAACGCTTTTGTGCTCCCCAGCCATAAAGGCCCAAGAGTAGCCTGGTATGCAATATGCCTAAAACAATGATAAAAATGTGAAATAAATTAATTCCTCCTCTTTTACAAAAAACACTAAAATTTAATTCTTTCAAGTTTTACCCTCTTTTTAAGTTTAAGTCCCCAGTGGAGTCGCCAATCTGTAGACACCGAAAAATTGATCGATGGACCTTTTTCGCGGCGCTACTTAAAAGTATGATTGGGAGCCGACTAGGATTGCTTAACCTTAAATAAGGTTGAACTTTTAAGAATGTTTTCGTTAGCAGATTAAAAACGATTTGCGCGCCCGAGATTTACCTTTAAGGAAAGAAGAAAAAAAAGAAACAAAAAAGGGAGGGAAAACACCCAGGAACCCGTCTGAGTTCAGAAGAACCAAGACGGGTTTCTTAACTGCAAAACCCTACGAAAAAGGAAAACAAAGAAAAAAAGAAGCAAAGAAAAGAAACAAAGAAAAGAACCAAGCCGGGTTCCTTTGCGCCATCTGCGAATTCTGCCGAAACAAAAGGGAGTGAAAGGAGGACAGGAACCCGCCTGGGTTCATGGATTGAACCCAGCCAGATAACCTTTGGCGTTGATCACAAATTAAGTCGTAAAAATCATAAAAAAGGGGTAAACACCAAGGCACGAAAATAGAGTCGCCAGTTGATTTTTAGGAGAAAAACAACAAACCATTAAACATAGACTCCGGCCTGCGAATCCAGAGATGGATTCGGGGGTAAGGTTACGAATTTGACAATTAAAACCATCAAATCCGCCTATTCAACGAATAGACTCTACTAGAATTAAATTAAAGTAAAACAAAACAAAAAGGAGGAATTAGATATGAATTTCACAATTTTATCATTAAAATCATGCAAAAATAAGAAAAAAACGAATTCGATAAATTACTACATGTTTACAACAACTATGCTAACCTTTAGTGAAGCAGCATGCAAAAGGGAGAAAAGAGGTAGAGAGAATATGCTAGTGTCAATACTCTAGCATACCATGATGTGTCTATGGAAGGGAAAGAAGGGTTTAATTTATAGTGGAATGGGGGAATAGGGGGCGCGTTCTAGGGTTTAGGTTTTAGCCGCCGCGCCAATACTCAGCCCAGGAACCCAGACGGGTTCCTGCCGAGCTGAGCCAGGCTTTGGCCCAACAAATCAGACGGGTTCCTGCTGAGCTGAGCCAGGCTCAGGCCCAAAGAATCCAGACGGGTTCTTGCTCGTTTTCGGGCTATTAAGCTCAGACCCGTAACATTTGGGCCATTATGCTTGTTATCGGGCTAGAAATGAGATGGGTTTGCATGCTACTAAACTATTCGGCTAGCTTATTTTTACAAATAACTAAAACTAATACCGGTACAAAATCCGGTGTCTATAGTACCCTAGTTTTGTTTATCGTTCTTTCTCGAGGAGCTAGGGGCCTTGGTCATAGAAACTAGGTCAATGGTCGAGATGAGATTGCTAGGGTAAAGATATCGGTTTGAAATGTCACAACGCAAGAAACCAAACTAAGGTCAATCAAGGTGAAACAATGGGTTTCGGGGGCTTTTCGGGATGCAAACGGGAACAAGGGGATAGGTTTTGCAACAAGAGAGCAAGAAGGAAGAAAATCAAGTGGCAATTCCGTTAGAAAATACCCACCGGGCTTCCTCTTTCAAGGATAGTCCGGATTAACTTCCCCAAAGTCCACCACGGACCCGGAGGGTTAATGAAACGGAATTCCCTAGTTAGTCTCTACTCACTCTCATGAGTAAAGTGCTAACTATTTCAATTCCAACCTTCCAACACAAGTGTTGGATGTGTTCGGGAGCTTTCGAACCCAAATACATCCCACTTGAGGGAAGGAATGGAGTGGGAAAAGTGATTTCCCAACTAATTACTCACTAATATTGCTAACCCATACCTAATTACCCATTCACACCCTTAATTACCCCCTAACCCATTAGGGTTCTAGCCACTAATCATGATAAAAATTAAGCTATCAACAAACAAACCAACCCTAAGCATGATTTCTAACATCAAACAACCATAAACAAGCAAAACAATTGAAATAGCAAGCAAAGCAATTAAACAAGCAAGAAAGTAATTAGCAAAGCAATTAATAAAAGAGTTAATGGAAGATAATACTTATCAAAATGATGGGGATGAACAAAGAAAAGCAAAGGGAAATGATAATCCAACAATCTCTCAATTGTTTGAATCTTCAATCCTTGAATCACACCAAAAAAATCCACCAAACCCTAGAATAATTAAGGCTAATCTCTCACTAAAACTCACTAATACAAAGTTGGAAATAGAGTCTAAGTAGCTAGAATGGGATCCCCCAGGATAATCGTCAATTGGGATATATATACAAGTGAAATTGGTGGGCCAAAACGCAGAACTTCAAGCCGAACAATCGCGCAAAAAAAGGGGGGGAGACCGCAGGTGCAGTCTCTTGCTGCCCAGGGAAAGTAGCGGGTGCCACGCGCGAAAACTACTGGGCGATTCTTCCTTCGTAAGACCGCATGTGCGGTCTTCGCTGACCGTAGGTGCGGTCCTCTTTTCTTCCTTTTGTTCCTTCCTTCATCCTCACTAATTAGTACCAAATGAAGGGAAAGTGATCCCGGGTCAACTTCACCTCGGCTCTCGGTCCGGCTCGGCTCGGGAAATCACCAAAAATGCTCTAAAATGGCCCGTTTTACCTCGTTTTTGTGTAAAATGCCAAAACCTACAAAATAACTCAAAACATACTAAAAAGCCATGAAAATAAACACGAAACGAGTCAAAAGCCTAAGAATTAAGGCGTTATTTAGACACAGAATTGGGTCTAAACACCCCCCACACTTAAACTTTTGCTCGTCCCAAGCAAAACAAAACAAAAAACAAATAAGAAAAACTAAACACCAACTCCTCTGTCGTGGGTGGAAACGAGTGCATTTAGCATATGCACCAAGCCTTTTGAACCCCCCGGCAGCCCTGGTGGACGAGATGGACTCGTGAGGGTTTGTAGCAGCTATACCCAAAAAAGCCAAAGAAAAAGGATCTCGAAATCTAAATTAGGAAAACGTTATTAAACCTCCAAAAGGAACCGTTATGAGCGTCTCACAAGCTCCTATCCCAAGAAAAAGTTAGTCTTTGAGATTTTCAATGTCCTACACCTAATGCCAAGCAAAACCCCATGTGCGTAAGTGCTAGTGGGTTCTAACCGATTCCAAAAGACTCCAAAGACTCATGTCCGAGCTCAAAAACAAACAAAACCAACAGGGAAAGAAAAAGAGTTGCCCTTCCTCGCATTTGGTCGCCCTTTGCTTGGTGAGGACCGTAGGTGATGCAAGGAGAGGCCCCACACTTTATTAACGCTTAAACCTTTCTTTTTGGGGTTAGGTAATCCCAACAAAATTCTCTTTCTTTTTTTTTCTTTTGCTTTTTAAAAGTCAGTATTAGCCTTACTTTCGGGAATTGGACAACCCATAATTCGGGGTTTACCCTCCTAACACAGTCTTTTCCATACACACATCCGTCGAGAATTCGATATAGGAGGAGCTTAAGGGGTAATAGCGCCGTACCGCTAATACCGGGCCCGTGTAGGTTGGCTAAGTGTATGGTGGTTGTTGTCGTTCAGCCAACACGCCCCACTTAATCCGATTATTTAGTTTTTTTTTTCTTTTTGACTTTGCTTTTGTTTTTGCTAAATAGAGAAAAAGAACAAGCTCAGACACAAACCCCTAGAATCTCCCGGTTTCAACCAGAACATGAATGGAATCGGGGGTTTCACTAAACACTCAATGAAAGACATCTAAAGAAATAAGTCATGATTAGCACCCGAGACAGGGTCGAAAACGCTCAGACTGGTTTCTTTTAAAGAAGTTTAAGAACGACTTTTCAATTTCGACAACAAGATCCAAGAAACAACGCAAAAACAAAGCGAAAACGAAAACCGAAAGAAAACTTTTAAGGTTTTCACTCCCTTTTTTCTCCTTTTTCACACAAAATTTTTTCAAATTTTAGGCAAAACTTAAGAAAACAAAAACAAAAATGCTAGGTGATCTACCCTTGAAACAGAATATCTCCCCCCACACTTAAAACGCCACAATGTCCTCATTGTGGGAAGGTGTCACATGAAAAGGGTAGAGAACCTACAAAAACAAACAAACAGGAACAACTAGCACATAAAAGTGGTGGCGACCCGAGCTCACACGACTCCAACAGCAATATAATCCCAACACAGACACTCAAAGGGGTTCGCCACCCAAAATAAAAATCAAGCATGCAACAAGGATATATATAAATGTACACATTCAAAAAGTGCGGAAAGAGGTTACCTCGGGGTCTTCAAATAAATAACGAACCCAATCCGCGATCCAAGAAAACGTCACACTTTCGTTAGGAATAATAAACAAGAAAAACATAATAATTTGAGTGTTCACATGCATAATGAAAAAGAACTAAACAAAAATAAAAATAAGACACTACTTCTTTCACTCTAACTTCAATTTTCTTATTATATTTTTTTTTCAACTCCAACTTTTTCTATTTTTTTCTATTTTTTTTCGCATCATTTTTCTCTCTTTTTTTCTTTTTTCAAGCTTTTTCTTTTGAACCTAAAACTAATACCTCAAATTACAAAAGAAAGAAATAAAGAAAAATTAAAACGACAAGAAAATTAGAAAAACCTAAAGAAAACTAAAAAATTAAAAATTAAAAAAAGAAGAAAAGGATCAAAATTAGAAAAATTGTAAAAACTTAAAACTTGAAATGAGAAATTCAAAAATTAAGGGGTGCCTCCCATAGAGCGCTAGTTTTAGGTCCCTAGCTTGACCTAAATACCCGTTTGATTCTAGAGAGACGTGGTGCGCATGAGAGGTACATAACCAGCTTCTTCCACCATGATCGCTTCTTATTCCTTCCTCCCCAACTCCTACCATCCTTGGACAATCTCAAGTCAAGTCGTCCTTCCGGTCGTTTGGTTGACCATAAACAAGAAGAGGATGATGATATCTTCAATTTCTTCCATCGTCGCTTCCTTCTCTTTTTCCAACACCTCCTCATCACCTCCGCAAATAGAACAAGGGTCTCCTCTGGTGGTTTGATTTGGTGATGGGGATGAAGAAGTAACTTAGGCCCTTCTCCAAGTGGTTCTCCAAGTTTTAGACACATGGGAACAATCTTCTCAATATAAACTTCATCCAATGAGATTTCCCTCCTCAATGGAACAATTTTGAGGGAATCATCACGAGATGTATCTTCAATTACCTCGAGTTCGAGACATAAAGCCTTGGGATGATTGTTGTCCTTCCCATTGTCGGAATTCACTTCAAGAATGTAGACCTCCTCTCTATGCTTATGAGCAACCGTGGTCACTGAATTGACTTCAACACAAAGCGGCTTGAGAGAAGGTTTCTCAATCGGAACATCATGCCTTAGATCTATATGCTCTACATCCATCAAGTGTTGAATCAGCCATTCGGGGAGTGGAATTTGCATTTGGTGTGGATCAAATTGCTCTTTGGAGCATTCACGGATATTTCCTCCCAAAATCTCTTCTCTTTGTTGTTCTTCCTCCATCTTCTCATCCAACACTTCCTCATCTAAAACCTTAGCTTCCTCAACCATAACGACTCCCTCTTCAACATTCGTCTCTACCTCATTCTCTACATTTTCCTCCAAAACACTATCCTCTGCCCAATAAAACTCATCAACCTCTTCCCCACTCCCTAGATCGACAGAATTTACTTGTACCATTGGAGTCGATGAAGTTTGGGTGGCTTGAGCTAGTTTGAGTTCCAGACTTTGAATGTAGGCTTGGTTTTTCTTTTAGTCATCCATCATCTTCCTCAACCTCAACTCAACTGAGAATTCTTGGGGTGGTTGAGAAATTTGGGGTGGTACTATGTCTTGTTGAGTTGAATGGAAGGATTCTTCTTGGATAAATGAGTGGTGATCATAAGGTTGATAATTGGGGTTGAATGTAGGATGATAAACGTGGTATAGTCATAAGCATGCTCTCTCAAAGAATGGGAGAAAAGTGGGTTGAAATATGATGGATAGATAGCGTTCACAGGCTCTACTTGATTAAACTTCCCACATTGATGCTCGTGATGTGGACCCAAAAACAACTTACAAGTATGCATATTAGGAACAGAAGTAGATGTAAGGGTTTGCACACCTTGGGCCACTCTCAATTGATTTGGAATTTTCTCATTCGCCTTCTCTTTTTGTATTTCGTAAATAGAAGCTAAAAGAAGTGTGATAATGGAATCTTGCTCCAAAGATGAATATCCTCCTCTTGAATTGTAACCTCCCAAATCGGGAGCATATTGAACGAGCTCATGAAGGAATTTGTCGGCCTCCTCCGTAGTTTTCTTCAAAAATGTCCCTCCGGATGCAATATCAATCGATTCTTTGAGAGAATCAAAGAGTCCACAATAAAAGTGTTGAAGAAGCATCCAGTTGGGTAGATTATGGTGCGGACATTGACGTTGGAACCTTTGAATCTTCCCCATGCTTCAAAAAGTGTCTCTCCGGGTTCTTGCTTGAAGCTCATAATATCTTGCCGGAGTTTACATGTTTTATCAGCCGGGAAAAATCTTAGAAGAAAATCTCTCTTGAGAGCCTCCCATGAAGAATAAAATCCAGGTGGGCATATATCAAGCCACATCTCAGCTTTCCCTTTCAAAGTCAGAGGAAAGAACTTCAACTTAAGATACTCCGAAGATATCCCAGGTATATGCATGAAACTAATGCGCTTCTCGAATCTCTCCATATGAGTAATAGGACTCTCGGAAATATCTCCATTGAACGGGTTGCTTTCAAAAGCTTCAAGAAGACACGGCTTGAACTCAAATACCGCGTCGGGTGGTAATGGTGGTAAGATGATAAGGTTGCCTCCCATACCTGATGGTGGAACGGCGTATGATAGAAGGGTACATGGTGAATCAGCTTGGACTTCACCCATTAGGACTTGAAGCCTCCTACGATGCTCGATAGAACATTAGGGCGTACCTACATGCACCAACAAGAACCAATAGAAGCATCAAATTCATTGGGATTAGCACAAACTAATTTCTAGCGTGAAAGCAATCTCAAATAAACAAAAACCAAGAAACTAAAACTAGGGGCGCTGGCTCCCCGGCAACGGCGCCATTTTGTGTAACGTGGTTTTTGTACCCCGATTTTGTTTATTGTTCTTTCTCGAGGAGCTAGGGGCCTTGGTCATAGAAACTAGGTCAATGGTCGGGATGAGATTGCTAGGGTAAGGATATCGGTTTGAATTGTCACAACGCAAGAAACCAAACTAAGGTCAATCAAGGTGAAACAATGGGTTTCGGAGGCTTTTCGGGATGCAAACGGGAACAAGGGGATAGGTTTTGCAACAAGAGAGCAAGAAGGAAGAAAATCAGGTGGCAATTCCGTTAGAAAATACCCATCGAGCTTCCTCTTTCAAGGATAGTCCGGATTAACTTCCCCAAAGTCCACCACGGACCCGGAGGGTTAATGAAACGGAATTCCCTAGTTAGTCTCTACTCACTCTCATGAGTAAAGTGCTAACTATTTCAATTCCAACCTTCCAACACAAGTTTTGGATGTGTTCGGGAGCTTTCGAACCCAAATACATCCCATTTGAGGGAAGGAATGGAGTGGGAAAAGTGATTTCCCAACTAATTACTCACTAATATTGCTAACCCATACCTAATTACCCATTCACACCCTTAATTACCCCCTAACCCATTAGGGTTATAGCCACTAATCATGATAAAAATTAAGCTAACAACAACCAAACCAACCCTAAGCATGATTTCTAACATCAAACAACCATAAACAAGCAAAACAATTGAAATAGCAAGCAAAGCAATTAAACAAGCAAGAAAGTAATTAGCAAAGCAATTAATAAAAGAGTTAAGGGTAGAGAATACTTATCAAAATGATGGGGATGAACAAAGAAAAGCAAAGGGAAACGATAATCCAACAATATCTCAATTGTTTGAATCTTCAATCCTTGAATCACACCAAAAAAATCCACCAAACCCTAGAATAATTAAGGCTAATCTCTCACTAAAACTCACTAATACAAAGTTGGAAATAGAGTCTAAGTAGCTAGAATGGGATCCCCCAGGATAATCGTCAATTGGGATATATATACAAGTGAAATTGGTTGGCCAAAACGCAGCACTTCAAGCTGAACAATCGCGCAGAAAAGGGGGAGACCGCAGGTGCGGTCTCTTGCTGCCCATGGAAAGTAGCGGGTGCCACGCGCAAAAACTGCGGGGCGATTCTTCCTTCGTAAGACCGCAGGTGCGGTCTTCACTGACCGTAGGTGCGGTCCTCTTTTCTTCCTTTTGTTCCTTCCTTCATCCTCACTAATTAGTACCAAATGAAGGGAAAGTGATCCTGGGTCAACTTCGCCTCGGCTCTCGGCTCACTGAAATCACCAAAAATGCTCTAAAATGGCCCGTTTGACCTCGTTTTTGTGTAAAATGCCAAAACCTACAAAATAACTCAAAACATACTAAAAAGCCATGAAAATAAACACGAAACGAGTCAAAAGCCTAAGAATTAAGGCGTTATTTAGACACAAAATTGGGTCTAAACAGGGTGTTACAACATAGCATCGAAAAAAATATGTAGTTTGTATAAAATACATATTATGAATAAGATTTTTATTCATTTTCTCGGTTTTGTACATAATTATAATCATTCATAATAATCGTAGTGTAAAACCCTTTTTTTTTTTTTTTTTTTTTTTTTTTTTTTTTTTTTTGCAGCATGAGTCATCTTGTGAGGAATCGACAAATATTCTTTTTAGTGTCCATAGTGTAACCAAGTTTTGCCTCGAGTGTTATCCGAGGCCATACACATCTGGAGTGATTATCACAATCTAGGAAAGGCAAATTAGGCCTGGCTCGCCCAGGGTAATTGGGGCTCCTTCCCTATTGGTCCTCTCCGATATCACGGCTCCCATAGGTAATCCCTCGAATAATTATTCAGGTTTTCCAGGATGGGTCGGGATTCAAACTCGGGGTCGTAGGGGCGTCTTCCCTTTTTTCTCCTATCCTAACTCAGTTTCCAAGAACAAGACTTTGAGCGGTACCAGATTATGTGTACCTTGTTATGCGGGGAAAGGGTCATATTTATTATTAACTGTCATTATTACATATACATCGGTCTTGTTCGGGATAAAAGGAAATCCATGATTATTCTTAGTACAACATTATGATTTATTCGCTACAGCCCAACTCGGTCTTGGGATGCATTGGTACCTATCATGAACACGAGGAGTTAGCGAAAGCTAAGTAATGGAGAAACACTATGAAAATGAGTGCATGGTATCCCAGGTTTCGGACCAAGGATGAAGTGTTGTGCAATTATTCATAGCATCATCTATATCTTAATTCTAGTGAGATTCATAAAACTTCTCATACAAGCGTCGATCCTTCTTTAAATATTATTGGTGCACCATTCTTAACTAAGAGCATTAACTTCTCATTACTTCCTTTACCCATGGGTCCTCATTTCTTTGTTCGAACCATTGCTTCTCATTTGGGCTTTAATTAACGACGTAAGTCATTAACGTCCCAATGCATGCATTCGTTGTATTAGTGACATTTCTGTGACTTTATTCCTTGAGTTTTTAATAACAAAAAGGGATGTAGTGATCTCCATACCTTGTACAGCTTATCCTTCCTACAAGGAACAATATTCCTTAGTTAATATTGTATCATACAATTAGGGTTTTTGTTTAAGATTTCAAGTTCGGTGATAATTAAAGAAAATAACACCATAATTTCATTTCTTAACCTTTTAATCTGATTCCATTTGAAAAAGTTCCTAAAATTCATCTAGTTTATGGCAAAATTATTAGAAAAATAATACCATGCATGAATTTTTACGAAAAATAGAAAATGTGGACTGATGTCAACATTGTTCATGTTCAGAATTTCAGGTTTGAAGTTCTTGAAAGAAAATAGCACCATAATTTCATTTCTTAACCTTTTGATTTGATTCCACTTGGAAAAATTCCTAAAATTCATCAAGTTTATGGAAAAATTATTACAAAATAATACCATGCATGAATTTTTTTACAAAAAACAACAAATGTGGACTGATGTCAACTGTTCATGTCCAGAATTTCAGGTTTGAGGTTCTTGAATGAAAATAGCACCATAATTTCATTTCTTAACCTTTTGATTTGATTCCACTTGGAAAAGCTCCTAAAATTCATCTAGTTTATGAAAAATTATTGGAAAAATAATACCATGCATGCATTTTTACGAAAATTAGCAAATGAGGACTACTATCATTACCCTAATTGAGTTTTAGGGTTTTAACCTTCTAAATCTTATGTTAATGGAAATTTTTGCTCTTATGAAGGATGTTTACCTTGCTTGGGGTGATGTGGTGATGCTAGAATATGTCTTGATATTGTGGAAGTGAATTAGACACGTGCTAGTGCTTGTATAAATTGACCTCTACTCTTGGATATCTCTAAATTAAACTTGAAAGTGTTAAGTGTCTAGTTCCTCTTTTTGCATGTGTCTCCTATTGGACCCATGTTCTGTAACGCCCCGGAAATTCAATTACAAAAAAGTCAAAGTCAAACTAACGTTAACGGAAAACTCAGCGGAAGTCTCAAACTTATTTGGGCATCATTGTCGTATCGCCGAAGGGATACAAGGTGAGAAAGAAGAACTACAACTGTCTAACAACGGTAAACCAACTAAAAAAATTCATAATTAGAAATAAAACTCAACACTAACTTCAAGACTTTCATAAAAGAAACACAACATAAATAACAACTTCTAATCACGCCATCCTCACTTCTAATTCCCGTCCCCAGCATACAGATCTTCACCTGAAAATAAAACATTACAAAAATGAGGGGGAAAAACTCAATAATATCTACCCCTAAGCATTAAAAACAAGTTAAAGTTCATTTCAATTCATTTAAGGGAGAGGGAACAAGTCAAATCATTTCACAAACCTTTAACCCTTACAACTTCTTTCCTCAACCCAACCAATTCATTTTATTACACGGATGGGATACCACATCCCTCAAACTAACATTCGCCCACCAAAGGGATCAAACATTCGCCCACCAAAGGGATCACACTTCGCCCACCAAAGGCATCAAAAATATTCGTCCACCAAAGGCATCAGAAAGTTCGTCCACGAAAGGCATCAAGACATTCGCTCACCAAAGGCATTAGTCAAAACTCGCTTGTTGTTTCACTTTGAGTTATTAGTATCTTATGCAAAAATCAACTCACAGATCTCAAGTCAACCCAACCCAGGTTATCAAAACTAGTATTAAAACTACTAAAAAAAAAGGTCATCTCGTTTTCTCAACTCAATTAATCAAAGCACAGACAATTATCCAAAACAGATGGTTACAGTTTCCACATAAAATCCCCTTCGGGATGCAAATTCCAAAACAGATTAAAAATCAACAAAAACCACTTAAAGTGCATCACAAAGGGGATTAGAGCATAGACATTACCTGATTATCTTCACTTCACTTCAAATAACGAACACACTTGAGCTCACTAACGACGCGAACTAGCTCAGGCCTAACAATAGAATAGTTTCTATAATTAAAACGTGCCCTTCGAAGTTAGTATTAACTACCTTCTACCTAACCCTTCTCCTAGGAATACTATAAGGTTCCCAACATTCAGGAATTACACCTTGAACTATTCAACCTGTTCCAAATAATCAACATATTAAAACCAATCAACATTTTCACATAGTAACACATTTATTAACAAGTAGAAACAGGATAAATTGCATCTCTCTCATAGCAAGGTCCATAACTTGACTTCCTGATATCTTATGGTATTGGTTTTGGACTTTCTGGAAACCTCAGATGTCTTATAAAACTCTTATGTTGACTCTGAGACCAAAAATACACTCTAAGGATCCTAAAAATAGCAATCAATCATACCTATCCATATCTGACCTAGGTCTGGTAATCATGTCATAACTCGACTTATACAACTCCAAAGTCTGATCCACAAAATTTCTAAAAAACTAACATCTTAGGGGACTTCCAGTTCAAACGGTTCGATCAAAGGATGACTATACAATTTATGTGACCCGTTCTTTACACATTATCGAAACTGTCCCGTCCTCGACTCCCATATAGTCGATAATTTCGGTTCTAGCTTTCACTATTCGATCCTGGGATACCAATTTAGGCCTAAAACAGTGGCTAAGGTCAAGGTCTTTACCCTAATCCAACCAAGGTCTACTCCACCCATTAACTAACACAAAACTTCTAGTTTAAAACATTTAATCTCTAATTAACAAAAATCCTAAAACATAACTTAATAACCCAAAATTGTACTTTTGGACACCAAAACTCCATCAAACCCCCCCCCACCCCACCCCACCCCACCCCACATAGCAAGGTCTAAATGCTACCACTTATAACCAATAATTTAAACCTTTTTAGGTAAAGAACTTGATAATAACGTAATAATAACATAACCACATATTAATAAAATAATAGAACTACTTAAAGTTTGAAACTTTACTCACATAACATGTTATAAAGTTTATGAAACCAACAAGGAGTTTTAGAACCACCCTTTAGTTAACTACAAAATAATTTTTACATAAAGAAAACCCAACAATATATAACGTAATAATAATATACACATAATAGTCACATAAATACGTAATGTTTGAAACTTTAATATACACAATACATAATTAAAAATTGTAAAACAGTAGGAAAGATTTTAAAAACTATATTTAAGAATTATAATATAGCAATAAATATAAATTAATACTTTAACTGAAGGAATACAAAATAAACTACACTTCACAATTATGAACGATATACATAAAATATATTTCAAAACTATAATCAACCTTACTTAAGACCACAACATGCATCATTACTCAATTGTAAACAATGAATTCAAATTTAACAAATTAAACTAACCCTAATTCATGTATGAAATAATACTAACAAGACCCTAACATGATTTACATACAATATTAATCATATTAACACATAAATCATCAAAACTACAATCGTAATTATTTTTTTAAAAAAAACACAGAATACTAAGTCTAATTGTTTAACTAGGTTCATGTAATTATACAAGAATAATAAGGTGAATAAAAGAACAAGAACAAAGGTTCAAACAAAATATACTAAAACTAAAATATAAGGTTTTATGTAGAGAGTACGACGGTTAGGCTGACGCTAGGGCAGGCAGGCGACGGCAACCGGGAAGGCGGTGGCTGGGTGGTCGACGTATGGGTTCGTCAGAGGTGGTGCGGGTGTCGGTGTCCGGTGTCGGTGACGACAACAACAGTAGCAGCAGCAACAAACCCCTTCGGTTTCATGTTTCGATGGTGCGTGACGACATCGGCGGTCGACAGAGGTCACATGGTGGTTGACTTGTGTGGGGGTTGACGGCGGTGGTCAGGGCAGTCGTTGCCGACGATGGTGAGAGGGAACGAACAGGGAGGGAGAATGAGAGTGAGTGCGAAAGAGAAGACAGAGGGTGAAAGGGGCTGTTTCTGGGCTTGGGCGGCGGCCGGCGACGGTTTGGGTGGTGCTCCGGCAACGTTCCCGCTGGCGGCGGCTGACTGGAGGGGAACGACAGAGCGAGGGAGAGAAAGAGAATAGGAAGAGGTGAAGAGAGAAGAAACCCACGGTGTGTGTTGTGTTTGTGTTTGCTAAATTTTTAATAGGTTTAACTACTATTAATTTTCCTTCCTTATGCTAATCTAACTCCTAATCCCCTTCTAACCAAAACTCTTTACCTATTGAGAAAAGTCAATCCTAACTAGTTCTAGCGAATGTAAAGTTACTATCCCTACTAACTAACAATAACTTAATACTAATACAATACTAACCATAATAATAACAATAAATACTAATAGTAATATAATAAAACACATAATACTAATAATCATATAATATAAATACTAAACACATAACAATAATGCTCACTTAATAATATTATTAATAATAACTTAATAATCATAATAATAATAATATTATAATAATAATAGGAATAATACTAATAATGATAATTACAACCCATGATATTACCAATATACCCTTGTTAGTCCCTCAATGATCCTACGAGCTCAAGTGTTAGCAAAAATAATCACAAACGAATAAACAATTAACGGAGTCAAACCTAATTTACTAACGTCGTAACGGTCAACACCTTTGGATTTTTCGGGGTTTGAAGAAAGGGGGTTTAATAATGCTAGAGAGAGAAGGAGAATACGGTGAGAGAGAGAAAGAGAGAAAGAGAGGGGTGAAGTGGGGGAGTGTGGGGTTTTCTTATACTTATAAGGGTGAGTCAAGTCACCTTCAATGAATATCATGCATTTTGTAGGCAATAATTCAGCATTGTAATGATGGGGAATAATACCAATATTTTTTTCCTCATGTATGGGAATAGTGTTGGTGAAAGATAGGTCCATTATAGGACTTTGACTTGTCCCTACCAATGCTATTTTAATGTCTAGAGGGAGGGGTGGTGATGGTTAGGGGTTCTCCCCTAACTCTTCTTTGGTCTCCATGCACGTGCCCCCCCCCCCCCCGAGTAAAAACAATTTAAATTTCTTTCAAAGATGGCGTTGGAATCATATACTTAGGTAAGAAAAATAAAAAGACGGTTATTACAATCCGACCCCCCTTAAAGAAAGTTTCGTCCTTGAAACTTATTGCCTACCTGCGAACAATTGGGAAAATTTCTTCTACCTTTCTGCTTCCATCTCCCAGGTCGGGTGTCGTGGGCATTCCATAACACCTTGACCAAGGGAACCGTTTTGTTTTTAAGGCGTTTAATTTCCCGGTCTATGATGGCAACGGGCTCCTCCTGGTAAGTTAGCCCCTCCGGCTGAAGCTCTAATTTGTCGTACCTTACAACGTGTTCCGGGTCATGTAGATATTTTCTGAACTGGGATACATGGAAGGTGTCATGAATTCCTTAGATGTTTGGGGGCAAGGATAATTGATATGCTACCTTCCCTCTTTTCTTTAAAATCTCAAAGGGGTCGATGTATCTCTGACTAAGCTTCCCTTTGACTCCAAAACGTTGTACCCATTTGGTGGGAGAGACCTTTAAGAAAACTTTTTCCCCTTACTCAAATTGTAATGATTGTCGTCGCTTGTCAGCATAACTTTTCTGTCTAGCTTGCGCCACTTCCAACTTTTCCCGTATCACCAGGGTCTTAGCTATCATCTCTTGTACTAACTTGGGACCTATTAAACGATTTTCAGCAAGATCACTCCAGTCGAGGGGAGTTCGACACCTGCGACCATACAAGGCTTCATAGGGCGCCATCCCCAGTGAGGCTTGATAGTTGTTATTATAACAGAATTCTATGAGAGGCAGTGAATCTTCCCACTTTTCATCGTACTCCAAAGCATAGGCTATCAGCAAATCTTCAAGAATTTGGTTGATGCGTCTTGTTTGTCCGTTAGTTTGGGGGTGATAAGCACTACTAAATCGTAGTTTGGTACCCATGGCTTTGTGTAGCTTCTGCCAAAATCTTGATATAAACCTTGCATCCCTGTCAGAGATTATGCTGGTAGGAATCCCATGCAGCCTTACCACTTTTGTTACATAAATCTCAGCCAGTCGTTCTGCTCCCCACGTTTCTCGGATGGGTAAAAAGTGGGCTGACTTTGTCAATCGGTCAACAATTACCCAGATGGAGTCATTGCGTCTGGTTGTCCGGGGAAGCCCACTATGAAATCCGAGGACACGCTTTTCCACTTCCACATGGGTATGTCCAGGGGCTACAGCTCTCCCGTTGGTCGCTTGTGTTCTATCTTTACTTGCTGACATACCAGGCACCTCTTCACATACTCTGTGATGTCTTTCTTCCTTCCTTCCCACCATAATTCTTTCTTAAGATCTTGGTACATCTTAGTTCCCCCAGGGTGAATAACATACTTAGTTTGGCGAGCTTCCTCCATTATCTTCCGCTTTAGGTCTGATAGGTTGGGAATACAAATCCGGCCTTGGAATCAGAGGATCCCTTGGTCGTCCTTGTTAATTTCCTCGAGTTTGTGTCGTCGCTGGAGGTCAGGGTCCTCCCCTTGAGCTTTTCATAGTTCTTCCTTTAGGTCGGGTTCTATGGTTGGCTGGGCATGTAAAGTTGCGAAGTCAACCACCCGCAACCGTATTTTCTCCATTTCCTGTTGAATAGTCATGTTGGCACCTTTCTTGTATGAGGTTTTCCGACTCAAGGTATCTGCCACTACATTTACCCTCCCGAGATGGTATTGGATATCTAGGTCATAGTCCTTTATGAGTTCCAACCACCGTCTCTGCCGGAGGCTTAACTCCTTCTGAGTAAAGATGTATTTGAGAATTTTATGGTCGGTATATATCCTGCTTTGACTCACATACAGGTAATGGCGCCAAATCTTCGGGGCAAAGACAATTGCTGCCATTTCCAAGTCGTGGTTAGGGTAGTTTTGTTCGTACGGTTTCAGTTGTCGAGACGCATAGGCTATGACCTTCCCTTCCTGCATCAACACGCATCTGAGCCCATGTTGGGAGGTGTCACTGTAGACGTCGAATTCCTTCGTAGTATCAGGTAGAGTTAAGACAGGGGCTTCCGTGAGCCGCTTCTTTAATGTGTCAAAGGCCCCTTGGCATTCTTGTGTCCAGGTATAGGGTTGTGAATTTTTCAGGAGCCGAGTTAGTGGTCGAGCTAGCTTGGAGAAAATTTCCATGAACCTCCAGTAGTATCCTGCCAGTCCTAGAAAACTTCGAAGTTCGCTAACATTCTTAGGGGGTTGCCAGTTTACAACGACCTCGATTTTTCGGGGGTCCACCCCTATCCCTGACCTTAATCCCCTTAAATCAAGACTTATAACCTTGGGTATGTAACTCATAAACCTTTACTTTGATTCCAATAACTTAGAAAACTTAAGGTACTTAAAACTTGGTTGCCATATTATTATCTTGAAGGTCCCCTACTTGCGATCATCGGCTAAGCTTCCATATGTGCATACCCGGATCGATCGGGAGATCCGGATGGTGGACAATGTCCTATACTGGCCAGATTTCCATGGGGTGCACTTATGGCACAAATTATCCTAGTGTGCGCTAAAGGCACGGTTTGCATGGGGTGTACTAAGACACGATTTCCCTGGGGTACACTATGGCACGATTAACATGGTGTGTACGAAGACATGATTTTCCTGGTGTGCTCTACGACACGATTACATGGGCGGAGCCTTTATTTATGCGTGAAAACATTGAAGATTTTTCTTACTTTTAAACCTGTTACCTTGGGTTTCTTATAAAACCTGACTTTTGCATAAATTACTCATAGTATAACCTTAAACAAAACTTGTACTTGAGTATAAATTTACTTATGAAAAGTCCTTAACAATATCAACGCTTGTCGCCATAAAAAAAACCTAACCCAACAGTACTTATTTAATACAAATGACTTAACATGGAAGATGTGTTCTTTAAGTATCAATACTTAAGATAAGATAATTCACTTGATAAGCCTTACTTTGGTACTTAAAACCACCTAAACTTATTTATACTTTATCATGACATATAGAATTTGGAGTGAAAAATACGAATCTCGACAATAAACATAAACTTTATACGACATAAAGCAAATCGTGCAATCATAAATATTTAAGTATAATGCTTAACATAAACTCGCGTAAACTTTTGAACATAAATCATAAGAGTTTGCATATAAACATGAATGGTAAAATAAATATAACGAACTTGGCATAAAAAGGATACTTTATAATAGCATGCATAAAATATCAGACAATATACGTACCTGATACTTTAAAAATCACACACTGTACGGGCAGGGACTTGAACAATATGAGTGCAACGATTTCTTGGAAGGACTTAAAAAGGAAAAGAATCATTAATTAGGATTCAACTTAGGTGGGAGTATTGAAGAATAACTTAATTAATTTTCTAAGGGGTCAATAAAGAACTTGTTTTTCTATGATGTACTTATGAGGCCATAACTTCTCCCACAAATATCGTATCATGGCATAAAAGGACTTTCCGGAAAGCTCAGATTATAAGCTACAACTTTTTTGTACCATGAAGGTCAAAAACATGAATAAGAAGGGTAAAAACTACCATCTTAGTAGGCTGCCCAGAAAATAACAATTTAAACTTAATCGGAGAGTCGTAACTCAAGCTATACTTATCGGTTTGGGGTATGCAAACTGTCTATGAAAAGCTTGTGACACAGACTTCAACTTTTATTTTATCCACAATTTGATTTGAGCATCGGAAAAGGTCGGATTTGGCCAAGAATATAAGCAGTCACAAAACACTTTTTGGGTAAACTCAGATTATTAACCTCCACTCGGTGGCTCATAACTCTCAATCCCGATATCCTATGATATCGCATTATACATTTCTAGAAAGCTTAATGTATCCTCTAAAACTTTCATGTTTAGAATTTAAATCAAAAAGAACCCTAAACCCACGAAAATTACACATCTTTGGACTGACTATAGAATATTCACAACTTTGTGTCATTCTACGGTTTTGGCCATAACTCCCAATATACATATCGAAATGACGAGCTACAAAAACCTGGTGTTAGCTAACACCATATACTACCTAATCATGCCATAAAATGAACCAAAATCATAACTCATACTTTCTGGAAATAACGATAACCAACCAGATTGCAACATTACTTCACAAACCCCCTTGCATGCATGATTAACCTCATGATTTCTCCTTAATCACTTCCTAAAATACCTTCCTCATTCATATGTGCAAATTTCCAGAATTAGAATCCCCAAGAAAACCCTTATTTGAGTCCAATTTAGATGCATGCAAAGCCACTCTTCATATATTTTAAACCTATTACACATAGTTTATCATGCATCTCATCATAACTAGCAATAACACTCTCAAATTGGTAATCTAACCTCATCCTTTTACATGCAAGCACACTTTTAAAAAAAAACTTCATCCATTCATAGCGAGTTCACTCTTCCAAGCTCCATGCATAGCAATAATATGACAAAACCAAGATCATTCAAGTTTTTAAACATAAATTCTTCCATGTACTTACCAAAATTCCTCCTTAGTGTCTTGAACCAAAAAGAACTCTACTTGAAACCTTAAGATTCTTGATTTCTCTCTGGAAAAACATAAGATTAAAAGGAAAAGTAACTTAGAACATAGTCTTGGGTTACTCTTGAAAGAGAAAGGAAAGAGATGGATGAATATACCCCTTGAAATAGAAGGAAGAAGGATGAGATGTGGTGATGGTGGTGCGACGGTGGTGACATGGTGGCCGGAAAACGCCAACGATGGCTGGCTCGGCGACAAGGGCAGCGACAGGGAGGTGTGGCAGTGGGGGGTCGGGGAGTTGGATGGGCACGATAGAGAGGGAGAGCAAGAGATGAGTGAGGAAGTGTGTTTGTATTTCAAATGTTCACTTAACCTTAATAACCTCCATATACATATATATTAATTCAAGCCCAAAAAGAGAAGAGTCTCCCTTTCCCTTTTCCTCTTAGTTCGGCCGATCCATGGGCCTAAATAGGAAGAAAACTTTGATCCATTTTAATCCTTCTCCTTATACTCATGACTCCCTAATCCCAAATTACTTAAACTTGGTATACCGTAAAAATTCATCATTGATAAACCGAATAAATACTTATATACATCCTCATAATTTCTCATAATTAAATCTTAAATTGACTTGGATAAAGAAGGACTCGATAAATCGATCTTGGAAAAGAATACATAAACGATCAAGATCATTACAAATTAACGGAAGAAATTCATCAAGAAAAGAAAATTTTAGACTGATAAACTTGACGATCGTTGCACTGTTCAAGTCCTGCAAAACACACACTTAATTAGAAAAGATGGAACACGCGCTTTAATTATTCATGATTTATACTTAAACTTTATTATCTAAACTAATTAATACGTATTAAGGGGTGGTTTATTTTAGGTTATTACATCTTACTCCCCGTAAAAGAAGTTTCGTCCTCAAAACTTTGAAATTACTACCATCATATCTCTGGGGTCTTACCTTAAAACAGGTGGGGGCACTTGTTTCGCATGTCTCCCTTGGTTTCCAACATGATCTCAGGTGAGAGAGATTTAACCTCGATGGTTCGGGTTCTATACATGATCTAGCCTAGGAGCATATTCCGAAAACTGCACAACATGAAATATGTCATGAACGCGCTCTAAATTAGCAGGAAGCGCGAGACTATATACCACAAGACTTATTCTTTCACTAATTTCATATAACCCGATATATCGAGGGCCTAACTTCCTTTTAACATTAAAACTTCGTATGTATTTTGTTAGTAAAAACTTAAGGAATACTTTGTCCACTGGCTGAAACTATAAAAGGTTCCCTTTGTTCACCAGCGTAATTCTTCGGTCGGCTTTGAGCCCGTTTTGATACGTTGTTGGAGGATCTGAACTTCTTCCTCCAATACATTCCCAACCTGGTATGGTTCCAATTTATAACTTTATTCACGTCGTGATGTTTCTAAAAGGCCTCATTTGGTATCTTGGTGGTCGAATATTATGCTAAAGGTAAACTTTCTTTTCCCTCATTACTTGGAATCTAGCGCACTGATTCTGAGCATACCCATCATGATTTGGGTTGGTTCTTTCTGTTTGTCTTTCAGAAATTTGGGGGGGGGGGGGAAATAAAAGTGATTGAAATTGGGTTGAGTACCCAAGACTGCCTGTAGAGCTACCCAAGATCATGCTTGGATCTATTACCTACTGGTGAGAGGTTATACTCTTCGGAAGGACACGTATGTAGTCCCATGAATCTTTTGAATATAACTGTGGTTTAGATTATTTTACCCTCCATGTTCCATATGTGGAGATAGAATGGGCAACTTGGTCACCTCAGCCAGGATTATCCACCTACTTTCCTTTCCAATGATCGTTGTGGGTATCTTCATGATAACCTCCATGGCTATTGAATTTCAACTTCAGTTGAGGATCTTTAAGGGTTTCAACTCACCTGCTAATCGGCAGTGTTTACTTATCCTCTGCTGACAAGTAAGATATTCATCCATAAGGGTCGCTATGCCGTCTTTCATAATGAGTCATCAAGACTGCTCCATTCAAGTTATGATATATTGTGGACGCTTCCTAGATACACTGGAAAGGGTTGAGAAGGTGGTATACTCTCCATGACAAGTCTTTCCTCTCAGGCCTTTGCCTTTTTGGGTACACCTAAACGAATAGTGGAGCCTAAGGCTCTCTTATTCATTTGTCAAAACTCAACATCTTTCTTTTCTCCTCTCTGGAGCTTATATATGCATCATGTCCTTATCATTCAATTGCTCCACTTTGATTTCTTCTATTAGAAATGGATGTTCATGTGATTTAGTTAATCTTAATCTCACGGTTTTCGTTCCCCTTTGGTATACCGTCTCGATTTTCATGTTCTACATAATTGGTGCCATTGAGGTCGGAATACTGGGTGTGTACTTGAACTATACTGAGTCCTCTCGTAAGTCCTTGAAAAGCTTCCTCACATTCCTCATTCCACACAATCTTGGAGTTTTCCTCTACAATTTGGTCCGCGACAGGGAAACATTTAAATAAGTTCTTGAGTGCATCGTTGACCCTGATCTATTCTGCTAAAGACCTCTTACCTTGAGAATAATTGCTGATCTGGGTTAATTTATAATTGTATCCATTTTTTGTTGATCGATCTAGATTACCTTCTGGATCACTATACGTCCTAAAAATGTTATTTCTTTTAACCTTCTAAACATTTTCATCTCTTCGTAAAATAATAAGATAACGACATGTACCCCTTTTTCAAAAGTTTATTCATATGACTTTCATTCTCTTGTAAAACAAGCGAATCCCTCTTCAAGTATCACAAATCCTTAAACTAATATACAACCTAATCTCAAGAAGTCTCGACTCAAGGTCCCTTGTACCTTTCTGTAGAAACTGTTTCCTATATTTTCCAACTTTTCCTCATGAATCATGATAGCTCCATACAGACTACTACTATGCACTTTACTCCCCTTTTATTGAACTTACTCCCCGACATTTATTTCCTATAAAGAAATAGGTAGGTCTGGAGGGGAAAACATGGTAATGGAAAGATACGATTGATAAGGGGTATAATTATGGACCTCCAGGCTAATTATAAAACAGAGATTTACACGGTGGCTTTAGTACTTCATGGTGAGATATGGATAATTCATAAGTTTATCAACACACATATCTATTGGGTCTGAATGATGGTTACTAAGAGATAGTTAATAATAATAGTGAGTACCATGAATCCATGCAAAAGGAGACTCATAAGAACACTTAAATGAACTTGACTTGGAGTGAAAGATGTTAGGATAAACTTTCTATTCCTAAATTAGGACAGTCAATGTCTGGTATGCATGAATATTTTGCAGTAGCTACTTGGAGCAGCAAGGCATAAGTTATTGATCCTGAATGAATATGACTTTTATTGAAACTACACTTTGAATATAATATGTAGATTCATTGTTGAAAATGATGATTACTTACTATAAAGAAAAGATAGGCCAAATAAAGGGCCATATAAAATAAGTGAAGTCCACCACTAATGGAATGATGAGTTGGTAGCAGTTAAAATAAAGGCAATGGCCATGAGGAAATTGATCATAAATTGGTAACAAATCGATAAGGATCTATCATTAATGAGCTAGAATGATTGGCCGATAACAATGATAGAAGTTCATAAGAATTCTTGAAGATGAACAATGACAGAAAATGAAAAACTTGGATTCAATATTGCGACGATAAGGGAAGATTTATTATGAGGATGCACAATGTGAATGTGAGATAAAAGTTTGGTTCGAGTAATGAACTTGAAGTTTGATAGTCATGCAGAAGGGGTTTGAATCTCATAATGGTTGTTAAAAAAAATGATTAGGTGGATTTCGGTATATGAACATTGACAAAGGGCAAGAGACTTCTAAATCCCCAAAATCATGCCGGGTGTCTCTTCATGTAAATCCTCCATACAGATACAGATAAGCATGTTCACCTAATCTTAACACTCCCTTTCTCATGTCATTAACAATAAATTTCTAACTCCATTATTTTCCCCTTTTCCCTCACTATATTTCCTTCCCTTAACGTTCTTCATTACACCTGAGTTTGATGAAAATCAGTATTACCCTGATGGGCCTCAGGGTCTTTGCATCTATGCTAATGTCTCTATCATGGATACTATGTTCATAAAAATCTCGATTCACCTTTTTGACCACTATTAGCTAGCCTTTCAAACCAACACTTACATATTAAGTAATCGTAAAAACTTCTTCTCCTTCTTACTTTACAAAAATTTCAGTAGAGCTTCCCTAAAATTCAACCACTTTAACTTGAAAGTACTTACGATAACTCTACGATCTGGTACACTAAGGCCAACTATCCCTCTACACAATTTCCATGCCATTCACGATTTAATGAACATCCTTTACAACATAAAATCTTGTCATACGATGGTTTCCTTTAGCAAGAGTTGAGGGGGCATACACTTATGTATATGTTTACTTCCTGCTTTGATATGTCAAAAGTCCATGTTCTACTTGTTCGACACGACTTCCTGTTTTAATATCTTCACTCGTGCTTACACTTCCCCTAAACATTTCTAGGGTCAAGCCTATTCGCCCCTGTCTCGGAAATTAATCCGGCAACACTTAAGCATAGTTTGGTTGGTAGTATAGTTCTTTCTTACAATCACATCACAGTTATCAATCACATCCCAACCGACTATACAAAACATAATAAATAAATATCACTATTCCCTTACCCTCATAGAACCGTCTTTTAGATCTTGGGCCGCTTTTGCCCCATTTCTAGCCTTACCTGGATCCGCTTTTGCCCCATTTCTAGCCTTACCTGCTCCTTGATTCAAACTAACTTTGATAACCCTAGGATCCGATGCTACTTATACCACATTTATATCACTAGAATCATACAATGTAGTGGGAGAAAAGATTGGGGTCCCAAGAGGTCGCTAAAATAATATGGTATCTCCTACCCGAAAATACCCTTGAAGTTCACATACTCTTGAAGTAGCACACCGCTCAGACATTCCAACTCTTGTTACCTTTACAGTCTCGATATGCCACTTTATTATATATAATTTACTATTGCTTGAATGTATGTATCATCTAAGGCGCCAATGCAATCCTAATATATAAAACTATTTTTAATTTAAAAATTTGCATTAATATTTTAATTTTGTAAAACGTATGAAAATATTACTGATTGAGATAAAAATTAATATTTGTAAATGTTAATACTTGTTAAGATAATTGATTTTTTTTGATTGAGTGCAAGTTGGTGTAGGTTGGTACAAGTAAGTGCAGGTGTAAGTCGGTAAATGACCTAAAAAACATGCCTTTATTGATACAGGGTATTTAAAGTTAGGTGTTGTTCTTTTCATTGATAATCAAAGGTAGGAGTACGATAAGTAGAGGTTAGTTTGTTAAGTAAATATGGGTAAGGCATGTAGAAAATAACAGCATGTAAGGTAAGTAAGTATATGAATTTTTAAATGTATATTAAATAAGATGGGTAAGGTAATGTAAGAATGGGTAAGGTAAAGTAAGTAAAACTAAGTAAATTAAATAGAGATAGGTGAAGTATCTCGAGGTTTATACTCCTCCCTTATCATCCAAGCCAAGAGGGTAGCGTCGAGTCGAACCCGAGTGGAGGTCCAATTCGTTCGAGACCTAGGAATCCCCAAGCTCATGTTGGCCGTCCTATGGATCGACCTTGAGCCCTTTTGAACGACTCGAGAGTGTTCACCAACCCCTAGGGCTTTTGATCGTCCACTTCCCGATGGTGGCTTGTTGTTTTGTCATCAAGGAGAGGGTAAACAACCACTTTGGGCATATTTCAGTGGTGTCGAGGCTGTGACACCAGTGTCACACCCACTACAACAGAACAGGCCTGAGGCGACTGTTACTATCGGTTGCAATAGGCCTCTATCGGTCGCAGGAGAGGGCGGGCGACCGATATCAGCGACCGATACATATCGGTTGCCGCATATCCATCGTTTCCCTAATCGAGCGACCGATATGTATCGGTCACAAAACTTGCGACCGATAGAGCACACGGGCGACCGATAAGTATCGGTCGCTAATCAGCGACCGATAAGGTATCGGTCGCAAGATTAGCGACCGATATAGTATCGGTCGCAAAATAGCGACTAATACTGTATCGGTCGCAAGGATATATATTTAGTTGCATAATTATCCACCTGTCAGTTTCATGCATAATATAATTAAACATATATAATATTGAACATTCATGCATAAGTTTCATACATAAGCTAAGTTTCCCACGTACATACGTTAAATATTCATACATATACTAACTTAATATCCGTACAAATATATAATAACTAAAAATTCATAAGTTCAAGGTTGGGGAGGGAATTGCGGGGATCCTGATAAGTTTAGATATTAAGACGGGGAAGAAGAACTACCAGCTTATTGTTGATGTTGGAACACTTGTGTCAATTGGCTTTGAATATGAAAAAGGGCGGATGAGTGGGCAGTAAGTTGATCCCGCATAATAGCATCGGTGGACGGGGTTGCGTCGGCATGCCTCGAAGAAGAACTACCCTGGGCAGGGGGTGGATTATTGTAGAAGAACGAGGTCGCACTCCCAAGACCATAGACAGCTTGGTCTTTGGGTTTGTACCCCCTGCCAATTGGAGGTACAATCCCTAGCTTCCGAGGAGTTCTCACTTATGCCACGCTCCTCACATTTTTTGCGAAAAGTTTCCTGTAAGCATTCATACATAAGTAGCAAACACAATCCAAAACGGGTATAAAACATGCACTGCCACACACGGGCTTTCAAATAAATTCCAAACACGCATAAAACATGCACGACCACACGTCAGATTTGAAATTCAATCCAAACACAACTTTAAGGTTCAACGGCCACACGCCGGAGTTCAAATACAATCAAAACACACATAAAACATGCACGGTCACACGCCGGAATTCAAATTCAATCCAAAACATACATTAAACATGCACGGCCACACGCCGGATTTCAAATTCAATCCAAACACAACTTTAAGGTTCAACGGCCATACGCCGGAGCTCAAATTCAATCCCAACACAACTTTAAGGTTCAACGGCCACACGCCGGAGTTCAAATACAATCCAAACACACATAAAACATGCACGGCCACATGTCGGAGTTCAAATTCAATCCAAAACATACATTAAACATGCACGGCCACATGCCGCATTTCAAATCAATCCAAACACAACTTTAAGGTTCAACAGCCACATGTCGGGTTCAAATATAATCCAAACACACATAAAACATGCACGGCCACACGCCGGAGTTCAAATTCAATCCAAAACATACATTAAACATGTACGGCCACACGCCGGATTTCAAATTCAATCCAAACACAACTTTAAGGTTCAACGGCCATACGTCGGAGTTCAAATTCAATCCCAACACAACTTTAAGGTTCAACGGCCACACGCCGGAGTTCAAATACAATCCAAACATACATAAAACATGCACGGCCACATGCCGGAGTTTAAATTCAATCCAAAACATACATTAAAACATGCACGGCCACACGCTAGATTTCAAATTCAATCCAAACACAACTTTAAGGTTCAACGACCAAATGCCGGAGTTCAAATACAATCCAAACACACATAAAACATACACCGCCACACGCCGGAGTTCAAATTCAATCCAAAACATACATTAAACATGCACGGCCACACGCCGAATTTCAAACACAATCCAAAAGACACTTAAAACATGCACGGGCATACGCCGGATTTCAAATTCAATCCAAACACAACTTTAAGGTTCAACGGCCACACGCCGGAGTTCAAATACAATCCAAACACACATAAAACATGCACGGCCACACGCCGGAGTTCAAATTCAATCCAAAACATACATTAAACATGCACGACCACACGCCGGATTTCAAATTCAATCCAAACACAACTTTAAGGTTCAACGGCCATACGCCGGAGTTCAAATACAATCCAAACACACATAAAACATGTACGACCACACGCCGGCGTTCAAATTTAATCCAAAACATACATTAAACATGTACGACCACACGCCAGAAATCAAATACAATCCAAACACAACTTTAAGGCTCAACGGCCACACACCGGAGTTCAAATACAATCCAAACACACATAAACATGCACGGCCACACGCCGGAGTTCAAATTCAATCCAAAACATACATTAAACATGCACGACAACAAGTTTACGCTACCAACTTCGTTGGATAACTTAATTAAAGGCAGGTCTCTAAATGCCAATTCAACCTTGTTGTGATGAACACGCTCTTGGAGTTATATGTATGGGTGATCCACCGCTTGTGACGTAGCAAATGTCAATCGTTGTGCATTTAGCATCCCAATCCCCAATAAGACGAACACCCAAGAAATCAAGATTGAGTTCCTGGGTGTTCATTTTATGAGTGGTTGGGATGCTAAATACATAACGATCCACATTTGCTACGTCACAAGTGGTTGATCACCCATACATATAACCCCGGCAACTTGTTCATCACAACAAGGTTGAATTGGTATTTAGAGACTTGCCTTTAATTAAGTTATCCAACGAAGTTGGCAGTCGCGTAAATTCATTCATAATCAAACATAATAACTAACTCACTTACTAATAACTACCAAAATCATTCATACTCAACCCTAATTTATAACATATAAAACTAACCTACTTAAATTTGAATAATCATACACATTCTCAAGAATTATTTTAACTTCATTTAATTAATTATTTAATTAAACTCAACCCTAATTCTTCATTTGGAGTTATGAGTAATTAAGTTAGCAATTAGGTTGGGTTAGCAAAAATTTTACGCTACCAACTTTATAGCCTAACTTAAATAAAGAGACGTCTTCAAACAGCAGATTCATAGTTCTTATGGGAACAATCTGTCAGAGTTTTATAAATATGTCATCATGGGCTTGCGAGTTATGAAAGATGGTCCTGATGCATTTAGTTTCGCAAAAAGCTGTGAGATAAACTCCTAAAAAATCAAGATTTGATTTCTTGGGTGTTTATCCAATAACTTCTTCCTAAATTGAATGCGTCACGACCAACATTCATACGTCGCAACCACATGATGACCTATTTATAAAATTATGACAGATTGTTCCCCATAACAACTATGAATCTGCTGTTTGAAGACGTGCCTTTAATTAAGTTAACCAACGAAGTTGGCAGTCGCGTAAATTTGTTCCTAACCAAACATAATAACTAACTCACTTACTAATAACTACCAAAATCATTCATACTCAACCCTAATTTATAACATATAAAACTAACCTACTTAAATTTGAATAATCATACACATTCTCAAGAATTATTTTAACTTCATTTAATTAATTATTTAATTAAACTCAACCCTAATTTATAGCTAAATTAATTTAACTTAACTAACCAAACATATACAATCAATTAACCCTAACCACAGCCCTAACCCATACAAACATATGCAAACATCCTGTAACTAAGTAAACTAATTAAACTAATTCTTCATAACCTAGTAAACCCTAAATTATTCAAGTAAATTACTCAACTTCAACAACATATATGAATTTTACAATTAAAAATCAACAATTTCAACAACATATACTCTTACATTAATAAACAACAATATTCTAACTTTAATTTCAAGCCCTAACAACCTTATACTATAATAAACTCTAAACATTCATAATTCACCCTAAATATTACATTCAAAACATATACTATTCTAAATTTGAATTTCAAACTATAACCACACTAAAATTACTCAAGCTATAATAAACTCTAAACATTCATAATTCACCCTAAATATTTACATAAAAACATACACTATTCTAAATTTGAATTTCAAACTATAACCACACTAAAATTACTCAAGTAAATTACTCAAATTCACCCTAAAAATTTACATTCAAAACATACACTACCCTAAATTTAAATTTCAAACCATAATCACACTAAAATTACTCAAGTAAATTACTGAAATTCACCTAAAAATTTACATTCAAAACATACACTACCCTAAATTTGAATTTCAAACTATAACCCCACTAAAATTACTCAAGTAAATTACTCAAATTCACCCTAAAAATTTACATTCAAAACACAATTCTAAATCGAATTTCAAACCCTAAACTTGACTAACACTAAACACTACTCTAAATTTGAATTTCAAACCATAACCACACTAAAATTACTCAAATACAACAATAAATATGAATTTTACAATTTAAAATCAACAATTTAACTACAAAAATAAATTAGGGGACTCACATTGGTGGTTGCCGGAGATGTTGGCGTCGGTGGTTGCCGGAAGTGTGCGCACGATGGTCGCCTGTGGTCGTCGATGGTCGCAGTGTCGGCCGACATTGACGGTGGTGGCCGGAGTGAAGGTGGTTCGGGCGGTGGTTGGTGTCGGGGTGTGAGAGGAACGAGCGAGATGGAGAGAGAAACAACAGCGTATTGAATGAATTCTGCCCGTTGAGTCATTAAAAAGGGCCGGCGACTGATAGCCAATGACCGATACCGTATCGGTCGCTGGCTCAGCGACCAATAGAATTTCAGACGAAATTAATATTACCGTTGTCGTATTTATTGAGCCTCGCAACCGATACCCAACGACCGATACGGTATCGGTCGCTGGTTTAGCGACCGATAAAGTGAGCATTGCGACCGATACCGTATCGATCGCTAAATAGCGACCGATATGGTATCGGTCGCTGCCTATCGGTCGCCCATGTCAATACGAGCGACCGATACATATCTGTCACTTAGATCGGTCTCCCCAGACGTTCCATGTTGTAGTGACCGTGACAGCCCTCGGCAAAAGTGTGAGATGGGACAAAATGGGGTTTCGGGCTCATGATAAGCAGGTTACGACCGCAACAGGCTTCGGGAGTGAACGCCATGCCTGGGACGTTCTTGTCACGACCATGACATTCCCCCATTAGACTTTTGGAGCTGAGGCATGTCGCGGTCACGATCCTGTGTTTAGAGAAATCTTGATCAAGGAAATCGCCTGGGTCACCCCCGCGACAACCTGTGTCGTGGTCGGGATAGACGCATGGTCACGACTGCGACCTGATAGTCGCGTCCGTGACACTTCTACGACACTTCGCCCAGTATTTCTTCTGTAGGATGTCATGCCCGTGATGGAGATAGTCGCACCTGCAACGTTCCTGGAATGTTTTAGGTGTCGCGGCCACGACGTGCCTGGGATGATATAGTTTTTCCTCCGATTTCTCCTCTTTTATTTTCTACCCTTTAGTGTAATCCCTCTTTTGCACCTCCCTTGATGTGTTGTAAAGCCTCTCTAGGAGGGCATTTAATGTATTTAGCATGGATCCTTTTGTCATTTGATTCATAGTTTCCCTCTTCTCCCTCATTGTATTTAACCATTTACAATGGTTTGGAAGAGGCATTGATTACACATTCAAAGTTGAGTTTTCTCTCTAGTTCTCTCCTCTTCACATCCTTGCTTACTTTATCCTTAATCTCATTGTGGTGGTGTTCAAACCAAATCCTTTATTGAATTGTGGTGGTTCATTCATTTATCAATTCTTGGTGGGTTTGATAGTTCTTGGGTGGTGATTCTGCTTTACCCCATGTCCATATCTTATGTGGAAACAACTATCTTAGAGTTTGGTTGATACATTCATCTTCTTCATCATCAAGTTCATCAACTCAAGCATCCATCCCACACCATGGCATGCGTCAATAAGTAAGGTAAATAACTTCTTACTTACATTGCAAAAGAACATTACCTTAATATTTAACAACCTTAAACATGAATGGCTTAATATATATAACAATTTATATGAAATTAATATGCAAAATCATAGAACCATAATTTATATTAAAAATTAACATGAGATAGAGCGCATTTTTTCGTATATGAGTGTGTTTCAATGATATATTAGAAAATTTTGATTCGACAATTTATTTTTAAAAATTTAGACACATAATATTCTTCATTCATTTTGTTACGTACATAGCTAAAACACATCAGAACCATAATTTATATTAAAAATTACAATGTAGATATAATTTTTTTATTCTTTTGTCTAGAATGACGTTTATGACTATCATAAATTGGGGCTTGCCCTTCTTTTTTTCTATACATGGATGATAGATATCTTTACAAATTATTCTCATTTGATAAGGATGGAAAATCATTAAGATAAATAATAATGCTTAATAAAAAATATTAGCTACATTGCTTGACATGTAGCTAAATTTAATCACACCCAAAATTCCCACACCTAAGATAAGTGTAGCCATGTTTTTATAGCTACACCTTTAAATATAAATTTTCTTTCAAATAAATGTAGTTACTGGACCAAACTCTTGCAGGGTATAAGAAAAACAAAAGCAATCAAAAATATAATAACAACAACGAACAAGTTTAACAAATCAAAATGAAAAGGAAAAGACTGAAAACATATTCCATTACAAATTATTTTAAACTTTATATGATGGATATTATAGAATACTTGAGTACAAATTTTATTTTATATGCATAACATTTTCAAAATGGGATAATTAAAATAAAAATATAGTAAACCATTGCAAAATGTGTGTCACTCTTTGAACTAAGCATTGGACAAAAAAAAATGAACATATACTTGCAAAAAATTAAAAAACGACACATAAGACAAAATGAACCCATGCATAGCATTCTCTCTCTCTCTCTCTCTCTCTATATATATATATATATATATATATATATATATATATATATATATATAATTCAAATCTAAGAGAAAGAATTTGGGAGGTTTGGTTTTTCCAAATCTATGAATAAATGCTTTAGAAAATATTTTGCTTTCATCAAGACTTGAACCATGGTTGAGGACCTTGAGGTTGTAAAATATAAAAGTAATTACCACTTCTTTAGTAACATAAATATAACCTAAAAAAACAACTTATACATATATATTATAAATATTGATACACAATTAAAGTATTAAACCAAGTCATTAGTTTTTTTTTTTTTATAAAAAATAGTCATTAGTTAATTGTCTTTCTTCCACCAAATTTACTATTATAATATATCAATCTCAACATTAAAGTAGATTAAAATAAATTTTAAGAGACATTAAAATGTGCAACACCCATAAAAAAAATATATATTATTGTTCTATGTTTTCTTTAATATATAATTGTAAAAGGAAAATAAAATTATAATTAGCGTTACGATAAAAAAATATAAATTAATAGTTATATAAGGGATATAGGCATCATATGACATCAAAATGAATATAAAATACAATGTGTCACAATATGTCTCAATGTATAAAATAAAAGATTGAGAATTCAATATCATTATGGTCATTTACAACAAGTAAAATATTACTTATTAAAAAAAATTGATGAATAAATTACCTTCTGAAACATTTTCCTCTTTTATTAGTGATAGTATTATTTTTGTAATAAGTTAATCTGATTATTTACAAAGTAAATACAAAAATAATGATGGTACAATTGTTGTATATTTTTTTATTAGTTTCTATTTATTATTTGAATCGATAATTGTTATAAAATTACTCTAAAAAACAAATCACACATAAATACAGAAAAATTTTTGTGCATTATTGCATGAGATATACAACGCTAGTCTATTGTAAAACCCCAAAAAATTCGATTATAATTGCCGTTACGTTGTTAGTATTATTTTTACATTTCGTTAATTATTTTGTATTTAATTTGCTAACACTTGAGCTCGTAGAACCGTTGACGGGATATCAAGGGTAATAGACTTAGAGTGTGAAATTTTCCAATTTGTAGATGATGAAAGCTTATGTATTGAGTGAGAAAAATATTCAGGAAGTTGACACAGTTTTTGGACAGGTTGCTGTTTAGAAAACAAATTTGAGCTTAAATGAATATATATGTTCTGACCTTATGAATTGATCTTAAACGCTTAAAGGTAACTCTAAAAAGATACTTTAAACCCTAAGTTATAAATATGAAGGTGGGCTCCAAGGAAGGTTGAACTAAAGGGTAATATGAGACAAGATACTCATGTATGTACTCACAAAAGTATTTATGTAAATTTCAAGATAAAAGTAAATCAAAATTAAGGTATGGAGACTATTGACCAACTTATTAAAAGAAATAAGGAACACAAAAGGAATAAGCATAAGCTTGGATTGTGCCTCAAGAGGACTATGTTCGAATGCACCATCCTAAACTAACGTTTTTGCATGCATGCTAAAGGGATGTTGATGATGTTACGATCATCTTAGAATGCCTGAAATTATGATCGATCAATATATGAAATTCGATGTGTATAATGATGTGTTAACACCCTGGTATAGACACCGGATACACCTTTTTCGCACATATATGCTCACCCTTTTGAATCCCATTTTTTCCACAAGTCTCATTAGCCCTATTTCGTTTGATGAGATTAAAGTACACATCATAAGCTTTCCAACGCCCTTTGAATCGCTTCAATCGGAGTCCGGATGAAGGAATTATGGCTGTTTGAAGTTGGCTTAGAAAAAAAGGAAAGCCATACGGCCTTGCTCAACTCCCAGGCCCAAGCCCAAGGCGCGCGCATGGCAAGGAAGGCCACGTGGCCTTCCTCACAATCATAGCCCGCCTAATTGACTGCCACGATGCTACGCTGGCCTAAGAGAAAAAGGAAGGTCGTGCGACCTTCCTCACAATCACGACCCGCCTTTGCGATTGCCACGTTGGCAATTCGTGTGATGCAAAATGACTGGCCGCGCGACCTTGCTCGTAAATACAAACTTTGGCGCCACTTTTTTCCCTTCAGTCAATTATGATCCCATGATCATAGCTCCTTGACTGATTGACCATTGACCCAAGGAAGGTCGTACGACCATGCTATTTGCTTGGAGGGCATGATCTTTCGATCATTCCTCCCCTCCTACCATCTTCATCAACCTCTCCTCCACCTATAAATACCCCCCCCTCATCCTCACTCATTTTCATCAACAATCACCACCAACTATTATCATTCACTCTTCATCATTCTCCACTCTCTTCATTACCATCGACCTCTTTCATCAATCATCTTCATCATCATACACCCCCTCTCAAGCTATCATCACTACCACCATCATACATCTAACCATTCTCAAGCATTCATTCCGCCATCCATACAACATCGCGCCCAAGCGTTCATCACAAGGGGTCCATCTTGAAAGCTTAAAGTGAGGTTCGTTTATTATTTAATTTCAATAATGTAATTTATTTTCATGTATCACTCTATTTGTACATTCGTTTTGTAAAAACATTCATTTTTTAATCTTGCATGTTCGGAATATAAAATTCATGAATTTCATTAAAGTTCTCCCCGCTCAATTTCATTTCAAGTTCGATTTTAGTAGAGTCTATTTTTAAACAAGCGGATTCGAGAATTATTTAATTCTCGAATACGTAACCTTGCCCCCGGATTCAGAATTTGGGTTCGTAGACCAGAGTTGTTTTTTTATTTATTTTTAGGTTTGTCGATTTCCTTAAATCGGTTGGTGACTCTTCATTTATTCCCTGTTTTTTATTATTAAACATGCATTTTTGTCATATCGAAGAATTTATAAAATGACTTCTATACTCTCATATTTTAATCCAGAATTAGCATAAAATAAAATGTCAAAGAAAGAATCATAGGCCACGCGACCTTTGAATTTTTCTAAATATTTTCTTTTGGGCCAAAGAAGCATAAGGCCCAACAAGAGATGCATTATAAGCCCTGCGGCCAGTGATGATCTCCGTTGGTCCGCATGCTTTTTTTTAGCCCGGGTTTAAATTGGGATTCGTATTGAGTCATTTGTAGATTCATTCGGTATAATTTCAAGCGTATAAATAATAAAAAATGGTTATTAAATGAATAAAAGTCACCCCTCGAAAATGAATTTTGTAAAGTAAATATATCCTTATTTCAGGGTTAAGCAACCTTAGTCGGCTCCTGATCAATAAGTAGTACACTCGAGGTAAAAAGCGTGGAGCTTTTCCCGGGGTCGTCCTACAGATTGGCGACTCCACTGAGGACTTAAACTTAAAAAGAGGGTAAAACTTGAAAAAATCGAGTTGATTTGAAATTGTAAAAGGGAGATAGTTGATTTATTTCACAATTTTATTATTCTTTTAGGCATTTTGTATACCAGGCTACTCCACGTGTCTTTTGACACGGGAGCACAAAAGCGATGGTTTAGGATTAACCTAGGATTTTACCCGAGAGCGGGCGACCACTGCTTGTGTGATGCACTCTACATCGCCATGCATTTGGTCTCTCCTCTCACCCATATTATACTCCAATGCTTCCTTGAAGACCAACAAACAACACCTCATACACTTTACCTATAAACCCTATATAGGTGAAGTGCACCGAGGCGAGAACATGTGGTACCTCATCCAATCCCAACCTTAGTAAACTATGAATATAGAGCCTTGGCTTAGGATACCCCTCATGTTGTATGCTATGTGTATATATGTTTTCCCTTCCCCTTTCTTTATTGTAAAACAGTCGACCCTAGTTGAGAGACTTCGTTCTAGTCCATATAAATTTCATCTGGTTGAGAAAATGATTATTTATTAATTAGGGCAATCAACCTCAAACATTGTGATTAACCCAGTGGTTAGGCCCATTTATGTATAAGGGTTGATTACTCTAATTTATAAAGCAAAACTTATCTTGCCTTAGATGATATTATATGACCCTTTACGATGTTTCTTAATGAAGGTCCAAAATCTGACTAAAGTCCCAACAAAGTTTGTGGATAATGTCTTAAACTGTATAATAGTCACTAAGTTTGAGGAAATAATTTATAGATTTGATTATTAAATCCAACGTATTTATGGTCGGCCCGTTGTTAGGTCTAATAATATTGGATTTGTCGATTAGGCCTATAAACTAATTATAACCCGCTTATTGTTGGCTTTATTTAGTCCTTTACAATATCCACTTTCCTTGAGTAAATAAAAAAAGGATTTTTGGATGCTAATATACTGAACTTTTGGGGTATTGGACAATAATGCACTGAACTTTGACCTTGGACAATAATGCACTGAACTTTGAGGGGTGTTGGACAATAATGCACCTGAAACAATTTAAACGGTGGCTGATTTGGTGGCGATCTTACGTGGCAGACGGAGAAGATGAATAGGCTAAATAATATATAAATTTATGACATGTTAGCTAATTTACACAAGCAAACGTGATTTTATACAATTACAATAACAATCTCTCTGCGAAACACGTTTAAACAAACGTGATTTTACGTTTAGTTTTACTCTTTTCAAAGTTGATTCTCTTTTTTATGTGTGAATTAGCTGACATGTCATAAATTTAAATATTTTTGGATCAATTCATCTCTTTCATGTGCTACGCAGGATTGCCCCCAAGTCAGTCACTGTCAAAATCATTTCGAGTGCATTATTGTTCAACACCCCCAAAATTGAGTGTATTATTGTCCAAGGTCAAAGTTCAGTGCATTATTGTCCAATACCCCAAAAGTTCCGTATATTAGCATCCAAAAACCCATAAAAAAAAAGAATAAACAAAAATAGGTTGTCGGTCTTGTTGAGCATTATATTAATCAACATAATAGCCAGTATAGCCCAAAGCTATATAAGTTCATTGGTCCAAGTTACGGATTCTCTTTAAAACAGTCGGCCTGTGGATTAAGCCCATCCGAATTGAGAAACACTGACTTGTGCTTTCTAGCTTAAGATCAGCTTGCTATATTTGGCTTTATTGGACCCTTTATAATGTTCTAGGTCCATAGAGTTAGGTCATGCACTCTTAAGAAGTGGGTGAGTCATTTTTGTGTCAGCATGTAGGCGTCGAGTTAATAGGTCTCATATAGGTCTTCTAAGACATGCATGCATTGGGTAGAAAGTGTCAGAGTCAATTAGCGAGTCACTAACAAATTCCATACAAGCAAGATAGGATCTCAACTCCGGGCCCGTATTAGAGATCCACGTACCGGCCAGCTGGTTCTTAATCCAAATTACGATCCGTCCGTTGATCAAGATCAGATCATGGCTGAGGAACGATTCCAGGAGATCCCTGTCCAGGGTAATGAAGCTAACATAAGCAGTTGGAAGAGTTGTACACCAAGATACAAGGCCTAGTTTTTGCCAATTCTTTGGATCAAGAACAAAAGATTTGGAAGAGGTTCCACGAACAACAACAGGTGATGGATGGCATGTTGTAAGCCATAACCAAGATTAATTAGAAGTTAGGTCTGAATACAGAAGGAGATTTTGATGTGGTGGAAGTCCATGTGTATGAATCTAAGCTTGAACTTGCCAAGACACCTGCAGGAGATGAGTCAGGGGGCTTAGGGTCGTTCAAAGGGAAGTCCAAGGCAGTCTCAGAAGTTCCTAAAGCCACTGAAAATCCTGTTGTCAAGGACTTGGAACAAAAACTTGAGAGTCTTACCAAGATGATGAGCATTGTTTCAGTCTTTGCTGACAAGTATGCAAATGTACCTTTGCCTATACATCCAGTCATGGAGGTGACCGACAAAATTGAAGTGCCTAACATCAAGTTTAAACCATCTGAAAATCCTACTCACCACATCGAGGAGTTCATGCGACTGGCACCTCTTCACAGGATTGATGTTGACTTGTACTCTATAGTCTTCCCATTCGCCCTAGATGGAGAAGCCAAAGTATGGTACCATGCCTTGTCACCTCAGATCAAGGCTGGCTGGAATGAGCTATTTAAGGCTTTCATTAACCATTACAGTCGTATCCAAAAGAAACAAGCAACTGTAGATGACCTGACTACCATGAAGCAGAGGGACGACGAGTTTTTTCGAAAGATGGCACACCAAGTTGTCTCACATCAATGAGACTATACCTTTGCGCTTGTAGCTGACTACTTTCAAACAAGGTCTCAAAAGTGGTGAGTATTCCCGCCTGTCACGCAGGTGACCCAAGTTCGTTCCCCGGCAACGGCGCCAAAAACTTGATAAGCCACAAGTGCACGGGTGTACGTGTAGCAAGTATCAAGGTCGATCCCACAGGGACTTTGCTAACTACACACCAAATTAGCCTCCTATGTGATTGCTAAATCGATCGGGTTTTAAGATGGATCAATCTAATTCTATTTCTAATCGCTAAGAAGGTCAAAATAATCAAATATTCAAACAAATCACAAAATGAAATCAATATGAGAAAGACGTTCAGGGGATAAAACCTAAGTAACTCTATGAATCAAACAAGTAGATTGAACATGAATGTCACTAATTTGGTACATTTTAGGGTCGATAATTGCATGAATTATTCCGTACCAAACTTTTGGCAATGAAACAGATTGCTTAGTAAAATCAATCACCTACTGTCGTGGTTATTTCAATTTTATCTAAGTTAAAGATCAAATTATCAAAAGACCCCTAATTACAAAGTCTTCTATGTCTAGTTCACTTCATAATTAGTTTAATCCTAAGGATTCCGATTGTCGAATTTCTCCGTTCGGTACTTCATTCAACAATCTAAATCCATATTCTTGATGGCCAGTCAAAAACAATGACATACATAATCAACGGTTAAATAAAATGCATTCAAATTAGATAACAACTTTTTCAATCCAACAATACTCAATCCATAAGAGAAACTAATAAGGGTTTATCCCCCAAACTAAAAGAAACTACCCACCACTCATGTTCAAAATACAAAACATAACAAAAATCTATTATAGAAAGCATGAAATCCAAAAGAAAGAGAAGTAAACCAAGATGAAAATCGTTCCTCGCTTGAATGGTAGTCAGTGGGAACTTTTGCTCCTCCACTTCAATGGATTTCTTGAGAATCGATCTTCAAACTCCAATAAGCTCTCAATCTTCAACTATGGATGAATGTGGATGGATTTGTGGATGATGATAGAGATGGAGGTGGACGGTATGGAAGGAATTGGTGGTGGTGGATGAAGATGGATGAAACGGCCGAATCTACAATTATATAGCCATTAAGAGAAGTTGAAACGGCAAAATCGTCAGAAACAGGGCAAACACAGACCGTGTTTAACCCAACACGGGTCGTGTTGATGGTTTCTGGAGAAATTGAACTCTCTGGAAGCCAACACGGACCGTGTTGAAATCAACACAGGTCGTGTTGGTTCTGGAATTTTCTTGGTCGTTTTGTTTCAGCCATATCTCCTTCGTTCGACGTCCGATTGACTTGGTTCTTGACTTTTCGAAAAGCTCTTGGAGTCTACTTTTCATTGGCATAAGCCTCAAAGTCATATCATAAGTGTGAAACAAATGGTGATCAAAATATTGGACATATATCAGTTTTCGCACACTTTCTGCTATCTTACTCATAACTCCTTCATCTCAACTCGGAATTGACCTTATAATATATCGTCGGAAAGCTCTTTCAATGATGAATCAAGTAATGGATGTGAGCTTCAGAGTTTATATCATTAATCTGCACAAATTGAACAAAACACATAGAACTCAGTTAAGATAGAGAAATAAGATCATAAAAGATCAATTAAGCACATTAATCCCCAAATTTCACTATCAAAATGCTCCCAATATTTAGTCACTATTGCCCTCATTAAAAAGCAGCCTATCCCATCATTTGGGATACCACGTCATCAAGGACTTTGATTACCTTAAAGATATATGTGTCCTACTGGAGACCATGAATAATGAGAAGGCCGCCGCCCAAGGATTGGAGAATTCCAGTCTTAATTGGAGGGCTACTGGTTTGCCCATCCACCCTTCTAACAATGCTGAGACTAATGTAATTCAGTCAGGAATCCAACCAAAGTACGACCAGCACACCCCACTTGACATCACTTACGTCGATGCTTTGGCTCATCTCTTAAGGAAAAACCTGATTGAGTTGCCTTTACCAAGACCAGAGCCAGAAACGAAGTACCCAAGCTGGGACGACAACGCATTCTGCAACTATCACAGGTGTAAGGGACATGACACTGAGAAGTGTTGGACCTTGAAGAATAAGATTGAGGGTATGATCTATTCGGGGTAATTGCCTCTGCCAAAAGTAGCACAAAAAGCCCGCTAGAGCAAAGACCCTTTAGGAGAAGTCAACAGGGGAAGGCAACACTGTAGGAAGAGGACTTTCAAGTTAGCTAGGGTCTTAATTCCATTGAGCATTCTGTTTCAGAGTCAATTAGGGGAGGTATTGAGTCGGTCTGTGATATGCTCGTCTGTTAAATTCTATAAGATGTATCTATTTTATTGCGATTGTTTGAGAATCTCGTGCTTGTACTCTTGAGTTGAAAAGCTCCTTCACCCATTCGTTAGCCTTAACATCCAAGTCTGACATATTCATCTATCATCACCCTCATATACCCTTCCATTCAATAAATTTGTCATCTTGCGAATCCAGGGTTTAAAATAAAATTTAAAAAAGAAGAAAAAAAGAAAAGAAAAACAAAAAAAAGAAGAGAGAAGTTAGTCTACATTCATCAAGCAGGCTGGGCAAAAGGAGAGAAGACCACAACTACTAGTCTCTTGAAGGTGGACATCTCTATGCTCCTAGATTAGCAGCCTGAACAAAACGTGCCTAAGACAGGGGGCTACCGCCTCACCACCGACATCAGCATCTGTATCACCTGTTACCTTCTCATCCGCTCACAACATCTATCCCTACTTGTCATCTACCTCTCCATCCCAAGTTCCCATTCACCAAATCATCCCTCTTTACATCACTCATAACAGCCACCGTTCAAAAACCCTTAGCCTTGACAAACCCGGTCATTCTCTTCATGACCACTCCATATCTACCCCAAAGCCTAAAGGTGTGTTGTGACTAATGTCATCAGAAAGGAGAACGTGAGTCAATCCTATGAAGAAGAGAGTCGAAAAAAAAGAAGAAAAAAAGAGAGAGAGAGAGAGTTCCTAGTTGGTCCACCAACATGGGTCGACATGAGTGGTACAACGCTCATGTCCCTTAAGCACTTTGTTTACGTATAGAAAAACTTGTGCTGAGAGAGTAAACCCCGTTTGGGGGCCATCCATATCTCGAAGCATACCAACAAAAAGAGAGGGAGAGGGAGAGAGAGAGAGAGAGAGAGAGAGAGAGAGAGAGAGAGAGAGAAAGAGAAAAGTGATAAGAAAGAAAAAAAGAGAAAAAAAAGAAGAGAAAAAAGGAAAAAAAAGGTAGGGTGAGAAACTGGAGACGGAGCTAATAGTCACGCACACCGAAAAACTTCATAAACCTTCCAAATCATTCTCAAGCCTTGCGCCCCAAGCCTTCACATCGTCATCACGCCTTTGCAACCATAAACATCGCCAAACCTTTGCGCCTTCATAGCCATCCTCAAGCCTACCTCACTAAGCCCTCCTCGAGGCATCAATCCTTTGAAATTGTACCTTATGAACTATGACTGGCCTGATTCCACATCGGATACGTAGGAAAACCTCTTTGAGGCCCGACCGCTACAATTCATGGAGCATCCTTTGTCCTCAAAATGTTGGTCTTTGAGAGGAAAAATTAGAGAGGCTATCTCGAAACCTCGAGCTAGGCAAAAGGAGAGTGAGAGAACAAGAGAGGCTAGCTTGGAATCCCAAGCTAGGCAAAAAGAGAGCGAGAGAATAAGAGAGGTTAGCTTGAAAACCCATCAGGGCAGGTTAGGCAAAATGAGAGCGAGAGAATAGGAGAGGCTAGCCTGAAAACCCGTCATGGCAGGTTAGGCAAAAGGAGAATAAACCGTGGATTTTTGAAGTTATTTCACATCCCCCATCATAATTTCTCAACCTTCCTTCCGTCAGACTTGGATCACCATCACATTCGAATAGACAACCATTTCTCTTCCTATGACACAACTCCATCTCGACCATTCCCTCACCTCTTCTCCTATGAGGTAACTTCACCCTTGTCAATCGTCTAGCCTTAGTCGAAACATGGTCAATCATGACATACCCATATTCGACCTTCGAACCCTACTTTTCATCATCTCACTTTTCACTAAGTGCTTCATGAACCCGTCTGACCATCATCAGACTTACCTTATTTTTCCAACCGTTTCATCTTCCCATACCGCTAGAGCTTTTTGACTCGGTCATTAATGCAAGTGTGAGATTCAATATTTCGAGGCCCTTTCTTAGCACACCTGAGCAAGGTCCATCCGTCAAGGACAAGAAATCAACCACATCAATGGCTAATTGCAAACAACATCCGACTCAAGAGAAGGATTCATTTGAACTGGGGGCTCCCCTAACCCTGACATAACCTGCAGTAGGACTCTACCCATCTCCACAATGATTCGAGTAAGTAAGAGGACAAGACAAGTCATCCAGAACAATGCCTTCATCATAAGCCTCACCTATCCTGCCCTGTCCTGAAATTGCATGTCGAGTTGCTCTGACACTTAGGGAATCATCGTTCTAGTTTTGGTATTGGGGGTTATCAGCATGTTGAGTCACATGCATTGTAAAATACCGTTCATTGCATAATCATCGTTCTAGTCTTGGTACTGGTGGTCGTTTGCATATTTAGTCACGTGCATTGTAAAATACCGTTCATGTACGTATTCTCCTAGTCATTGCATTGCATCAAGAGGTCATGCATAAAGTCAAAAGTCGTGCATAAGTGCATAAGAGTTTAGAGTCAGAAGAGCAAGTGCATGCATACTCATCAAGAAAAGAAGGAAAACCAAAGAATGTCATCTTGCACAGAGGCTCAAACTCAGCTGCTAATCATCAAGAGCAAGATTAGAGGAAGCTCTAATCACACTCTGAATGATCTCTATCCAGTTCAGGCGACTATCGTCCAAAACTCATCCTCATGACGATCTTATAGTAAGCCAAAGCAACAAAAGCTACCATGGACGCCACCGACACAGTCATCCGCCTCGGGAAAATCCGTTGGGCATCATCAACATCGGGAAAATCCGATCCGCCTCGGGAAAATCCGTTAGGCATCATCTGCTCCGTGAAAATCCGATCTGCCTCAAGAAAATTCGTTGGGCATCATCAATCTGCCTCGGGAAAATCTGTTGGGCACCATCAGCTTCAAGAAAATCTGATCTGTCTCGGGAAAATTCGTAAGGCATCATCAGCATCGGGAAATTCCGATCCGCCTCGGGAAAATCTGTTGGGGCACCATCAACATCGGGAAAGTCCAATACGCCTCGAGAAAATCCGTTGGGCATCATCGACGGAAACAAAGGAGAAGGGGAGATCAGCTACGATCAATCTTCTAGACAGGTAATTATCTATGTCTCCTGCCATTGTTCAAAATAATCTAATATTCTGCTTTGGTTTCTGTGCAGGGAACCATTACCGACACCGAGAAAATCGGGACATCACCTTCCAGCTGCCGATAAAAGGTCGCTGACATCCATCTTCAGGTTGCCGCCGTCTTCTAGCTGCCGCTAAAAGGTCGCTGACTCCAGGTTGCTGCTAAAAGGGACCATCGTATTCCAGCTACCGCTAAATGGTTGCTGACGCCAGGTTGCCGCTAAAAGGCACCGCCATCTTCCAGCTGCTGCTAAAAGGTTGCTGACGTCAGGTTGCCGCTAAAAGGTTGCTTATACCAGGTTGCAGCTAAAAGGGACCACAATCATCCAGGTCACCGCTAAAAGGGACCATCATCTTTCAGCTGTCGCTTAAAGGTTGCTGACACCAGGTTGCCGCTAAAAGGGACAACCATCTTCCAGCTGTCGCTAAAAGGTTGCTGACACCGGGTTGCCGCTAAAAGGGACCACCATCTTTCAGGTTGCCGTCAAAAAAAGCATCAACATCACCCACTTTTCAAGAGCACCGCCAACATTTGCCTCCTAGTCACAACTAATCAACACTCCAGACTACTTTGACCTTCGTCCTATTCGGACTCGATCAAAGTGGGGGCTCATTGTAGACACCGAATTTTGTACCGGGATAAGTGTACAAACCGAGCACAATAAGAAAAGAGGCTAGAATGAAAGGCAAGCTAATGGGACCTCCTCAATCAAATGCTACCGGGCCAACCTACCACAAAAAACCTTCATTTTTCACCCTTTCCGCACACATATGCTCACCCTTTCAAATCCCATTTTTTCTACAAGTTTCGTCGACCCTATTTCTTTTGATGAGAGTAAAGTACACATCATAAGCTTTTCAACGCCTTTTGAATCGCCTCAATCGGAGTCCGGATGAAGAAATTATGGTCGTTTGAAGTTGGCTTAGAAAAAAAGGAAGGCTATGCGGCCTTGCTCAACTCCCGGGCCCAAGCCCAAGGTGCGTGCTTGGTCCAAGAGAAAAAGGAAGGCTGCTTGGCCTTCCTCATAATCATAGCTCGCCTAATTGACTGCCACGCTGCGACGCTGGCCCAAGAGAAAAAGGAAGGTCGCGCAGCCTTACTCACAATCACGACCCGCCTTTGCGATTGCCTCACTGGCAATCCGTGTGATGCAAAATGACTGGTCGCGGGGCCTTGCTCGTGAATACAAACTTTGGCACCACTTTTTTCCCTCCAGCCAATTGTGATCCCATGATCACACCTCCTTGACTGATTGACCATTGACCCAAGCAAGGTCGTGTGGCCTTGCTATTTGCTTGGAGGGCATGATCTTTCGATCATTCCTCCCCTCCTTCCATCTTCATCAACCTCTCCTCCACCTATAAATACCCCCCTCATCCTCACTCATTTTCATCAACAATCACCACCAACTATTATCATTCACTCTTTATCATTCTCCACTCTCTTAATTATCATCAACCTCTTCGATCAATCATCTTCATCATCATACACCCCCTCTCAAGCTATCATCACTACCACCATCATACATCCAACCATTCTCAAGCATTCATTCCGCCATCCATACAATGCCACACTCTAGCATTCATCATAAAGGGTCCATCTTGATAGCTTAAAGTGAGGTTCGTTTATCTTTTAGTTTCAATGATGTAATATGTTTTCATGTATCACTTTATTTGTACATTCGTTTTGTAAAAACATTCATATTTTAATCTTGCATGTTCGGAATATAAAATTCGTGAATTTCATTAAAGATCTCCCCGCTCAATTTCATTTCAAGTTCGATTTCAGTAGAGTCTGTTTTAAACAGGTAGATTCGAGAATTATTTAATTCTCGAATACGTAACCTTGTCCCCCCCGGATTCAGAATTCGGGTTCGTAGACTGGAGTTGTTTTTTTATTTTTTTTAGAATTGTCGATTTCCTTAAATCGGCTGGCGACTCTTCATTTATTCCCTTTTTTTATTATTAAACATGCATGCTTGTTATATCGAAGGATTTATAAAATGACTTCTATACTCTCATATTTTAATCTGGAGTTAGCTTAAAAGAAAACGTCAAAGAAAGAATCGTAGGCCACGCGGCCTTTGAAGTTTTCTAAATATTTTCTTTTGGGCCAAAAAAGCATAAGGCCCAACAAGAGATGCATTATAAGCCCCGCGGCCAGTGATGATCTCCATTGGTCCGCATGCTTTTTTCTAGCCTGGGTTTAAATTGGGATTCATATTAAGTCATTTGTAGATTAATTCGGTATAATTTCAAACGTGTAAATAATAAAAAAATGGTTATTAAACGAATAAAAGTCACCCCTCGAAAATGATTTTCATAAAGTAAAAATATCCTTATTTCAGGATTAAGCAACCTTAGTCGGCTCCTGATCAATAAGTAGTACACTCGAGATAAAAAGCGTGGAGGTTTTCCCGGGTTGGTCCTACACTTGGCCAAATGTTAACAAAACTATGGTGCACCTAATGGATATGATGATGATGTTAATGATAGTGTACCTTAAAGAGAGATGTCCGACGGGCATCGCTAATGCTGATGATAATAACTAAGAATAAGTTGTCCATAATATGTTTGTCTCCATACTTAGCGCCGATAACTCCTTTATGTTCCATGCTTAGGTACTTCAATGACCAAGGTGAATCCAAGATTGTAATAACCCGACCTTAACCCATCACAATTAACCTAATCAATGAGTTTAATTAACAAAATTGCGCATTTCAATTCAGTTAGCCGTTTGTGTTTTTGTAGGACTCGGGAAGTGCAATGACTGTCACACATCATAGTAAAACTGATTGCAAAAGAGGGGAAATCGGCCGACTGGCCAACCTTATTTGATTTGGGGATCCCCGACCTAAATTATTGATATGATAACTTCAACTATTCAAAGTAATCTCGGATTATTCGGGATACTTATCAAATTAAATACTATCAAATCGTCTGATTCATTAGTAAAAATATTATTATTATTATTATCATATTTTTTTATTATTACTTTTGAACTTATTTAAATTTCAAATTTATTCTACCTTTCTATTTTGTTTCAAGTATTTCTCTTATTATTTTAATCTCATAAAATTTTATCCTGAGACCTTAGGTTAGTACCTTTGGATAAGTAGAAGAGGAACCTCATAATTATTAGGAGGGATGTGTTAGCATTTGTATTAGATTGCGTTGGGCTTCAATCTTTTATCTCCCCTTTAATCGAACGTTATTCTCTTCAATTGGAAAAAAGACCCAAACATTAATTCAAGTGAGAGAAAAAGAAAACTCAAGCGCTCTGCTTCATTCACCTATGCCTTCTCTCTTGCTTCTGGGTGTCGATCCCCCTGTCCACCTCTCGCCAGCCAACGGTCATAGGGAAAAGAGGCGATCGCCGCTGCTAAGGTCGCCGGCCACCGCGGGGCTTGGCTCCACCATCTTCCCTATCTCCCATTCTTCTTCACTTTTTTGAGGTGAAACTCTTGTGGATTTTAAGGTGATCTATTTCTTAAACAGATATAGATTAATTAGCGAAATATTCATAATGATTACAAAATAATTAATCACCCAGGAAAGAGTAAAACTGTAGAGGCTTAGTATTATACCTGAGTGCTAATCCGGCAGAAGAAGAGGTTGATCTTTGAGATTCCAATGTAGAAATCCTCTATTGTAGGTCTATGCAGCACTCTGGGAACTCGATTGCTAGATCAACCCGATTGAGACTAATCTCAATCTTAGATGTATGTGTTTAGGGTATTTTATAGATTGTTTCAGGAAACAATAAATATAACTGCTAAACTAGGAGAGAGACGAACTCAAGAAATCACCCTGGTATCTCTCTAGAAATCTTAAACAGTTGATTCGAATAAATCTCTCAGACGTACTCCCTTTTATAGTGTTGGGTGGCTTGGGGAAAGGGTTAACAAAAACCCTAATAACTATCTTCCTTTAAAACGAGATCTAAGATCCAACACGGTCCATTTACAAGTGACACGGTCCGTATTGACCTCCAGAACATGTTTAAGTCGGTTTCTAAGCAACATGGTCCGTGTTAGCCTAACATGGTCCGTGTTGTGTTGATTTCTCCAAAAAATCAACTCTCGACACTTCTAATCATAACACGATATTATTTTGGGTAACATACATTGTTCTAGGGCACTGACTTGTGTTTACTCAGTAGAACCAAAAAATATAGTTGTAATTAAACATATTTAATTACCGAACTTAGAGGTCTTTAGAATGACATATAATCACCATATTATTTTGGCTTAGACTCTAAGTATATCGAGTGTTGGGACACTTTCAACAATCTCCCACTTGTCCCATAAGTGTTCGATTTCTCAAATTCCCTTGTCTCTTACTGTCTCAGATTCGGATAAAGTAAGCTAACATCATCCTTATGTTAACCCGAATGTTCCTTGATCTCTGAGTCAGACTTTGAAAAGTAAATGATCATCTATTGATCCATCTGAGCTCGGCCAAACATTTTCAGTCTAAGCTCATCGAGTGGCCAACGAGACAACTATCCATGATTGGGATAACAATGCCATCTTGTTCAACTACACAACCTCACATGCTCCAACTATAACCAGACAACGCCTTTATGGCCTCTTGTTACGAAAGGCATTGGATGCGCTCCAAATTTAGAACAGACCATGTATTTTATGTAATAAACTCAGGATTTAGGAATTATCCTTGAGTGGCAAGAGCTCTTATGACATTCACAATTAGGAACTAGGTCAATTGTCGACCAGAATTAGCATTATCAAGTTTACTTAATGGGTGACAAGGCCGTAAGCGCACGGTGTATGGAGTAGCACGTCAAGGTCGATCCCACAATGACTCAATTAGTTGCTCAGTAAACTAGACTCTATGTGATTGCTAAGCTAATCAGGTTTTGGGTTTTGAAATGGTCTAACAATGAATTAGAACTAATAAAGCAGGAAAAAACAATCAAAGATTCTATCTAGAGAGAAAGACTTCTAGGGAAATGGTAACCTATCAATGAGTTTGATTATTAAAACCTAGCTTGCACAATCATACATTCAAGAAATGAATCAAGAACGATAACCATAAGAACTCTACTGCTCTTTCAATGCTAACAGAATTACCTCAATTAAGCTAAATTACAACTTTCATATATTTTTCAAGTTAATCAAAGTTGAAGATCTCAAATATTATGGTTATCAAAAGGCCCCCTAGTTAGCTATTCTTTTCTCAATTTTCACAAAACTAGGTAGAAAGGTTGGTAGTCAGATTATCCTAATTCACCTTTCAATACTTCTCAGGTTAATCTCAAATTACAAGTATTCCAGGCCTTAAGAACTCTCATAAACATGGAAAACACAATCTTCTATTGATTCAAAACAAGAATTCATGCACAAACTAAGAAACGTTCAATCAAACTACATTGTTTCGGGTTGCAAAACCCTAGAATTCAAGAAAACTGCTCACTCATTGTCAAAGAAAACATGAAACAAGTTCCAAACATCATGATTGATTCTCAAAACAAAGAAAGAAATCGGAAAGAAAGACAACTACGAAGAATACAGCCGTTGAGTCTTTCGATCCTGGGGTAGAGTCTTCCTCGCGAGCATTGATAATTTCTTCTTGAATCTTGATCTTCGCTTCTCTTGAATCTGTTTGAATCTTGATTCTTGATGGGGAATTGGTGAGTAGAGGGGTGGATTAGGGTTTCTCTTCTCTCTTCAAGGATGGATGAATCACTGGATGATAATGAATGAATGAATGAATCCCCTCTATAACCGTCACTTACCCCTCTTTTCTTCACATGAAACAACACACGCAGCCAGCCACGAACCGTGGCTAACACAATAGCCTAGCCGTGGCACCCACTGCCTCACTCTCCTTCTTCTCTTTCACGAAACAAGGTAGAGCACTCGAGCCTGGCCCGCCACGAACCGTGGCCACCATGGTCAGACTGTGGTGGCTACTGCCCAGTCGTTCCTTGCTCTGTTTCATTCCAAATTCATACCACGCTCTGGGTTTGACATGTAGAGGCTTGTGGTGTTTTTACTCTTGCCTGAAGTTGAGAGAAAGTTGATGTTTTGGCCTCAAAACCTACAAATTTGTATCAAAAACAACACCACCAAGTGTAGTAGGGAAATCAGAATATAAATCAAGGTTCACACTCAAAACTATCCCTAATTCACTATTGTAAACCCCCAAAAACATAGTCATGAAAAGAAGTTATCAATGGGGTTTCAAAAATCAGACCTCATCTAATTTCCCATTTTGAATCTGCTAACCCTTTTGGACATTTACATAATTCTAAACCAGGATTGATGTAAACCTTTAATCTTATTCTTATTGATGAATCAACAAGGTCATAATTCATGAACAAGTCATGTAAACTTGACTTGTTCACATTCCAAAATGTATTTAATACCTATTGTACATGCAAGACCATCATGATTTAATTGCAATAGGGGTTTAGTCCACAATACTTGCAATGAACATTGCACATTCTTATACTATATCCACTAACAACCTTGCGTATGGGGTGATATCTCTGGAACTCATGTTTGGATTTCTAATGGGCTTCAGCTCCTTTGCTTGAGTAATGGCTCCTATCAACAAAGGTTTGTTCCTCTCGCAAGGCTAGAAACAACACCCAGTTCTAAAATGACCTTCATAACCCAAAAAATTTTTGTGGCAGCTTCTGAAGTCGCGTCATACTTATCTTAATTGTAGAATTAAACTTGTGTCATGTTAGGAACCTCTTCCAGCTAACCTCAATTCCACTCAAACAGATAGTACAATTTTCTCTAACCTTTCAGATAATCATACCGTTCTGACATAGATGTAGCATTAGTGTAACTCTTCACACTTAGCTTTCATCAACTACGGTAGACTGAGGATATATCCTTGTTTTGTTCATACATATACACAATGTATACGCTATGTTAGGCTTTGAACATCTCGTGGTATACATTACTCCCATGCCTAGAGCATGACTTATATGTCTCATCCTTTTTAGGTCTCCTAATTGTTTTACGAAAATCAGATTCACCAAGGATATGCTATGATTCATGGAATTTTATCCATTCTTGAAGTGTGTTGAACTATTAAACACCTTATAACCTTTGATTCAACCAATCAAAATCTTTAATCTATCATTATAGATCTTGTCTCCAAGAAAATTCTTAGCCCCATCAATCATTCATTTTGAAAAATATTGCCAAGCCAACCTCAGTAGGTTGCAACATATGAATCTTCTTCTCAATACGTAGTATGCTAATCACATACAGCACTAGGAACGCATTGCTCCCACTGAACTTCTTATAAACACTAGATTTTTTGCACTTCTCAGCACATCAAACCTTTTGATGGCCTGATCAAAGTGATCGATGATTCCAATTCCTAAAAGCACCCTTAAGACCAAAGATGGTCTCTTTAAGCTTACAAGGATTCCAACCAAAACCCTTCAGTTGTGTTAAGTACGCATCCTTCTTCCAAATCTAATTTTGAAGGCAATTTTAAAACATATCTGCCACATGTCACAGCCATACTATGGAACTATGGCTAGGAGTATCTTAATGAACCCATGTTTTACCTTAAAGGGCTTCTTATGCCTAACAGCTCACACCTTCAGGTAATTAAACAATGTTCTAAACTTGCTTTCATACATGGAGTCCATCTTGGATTTCATGGAATCATGACTTACTAAGGCTTCTTTGAAGTAGGTAGAGTAATTTCTTTCTAAAAGTAACATCTCATGCTTACCCATAGGAGAATGATATTTTTATGGCTGACTGAGTTGTTTACCTTACCTAACTTACTTTCCTGACCAATAGGAACGTTTGAAATGGGATTAGGTAGTGAAGTTTGAGGTGATGATTATAGTGTTTTTGTCTCTTGAACTTCGATAAGTTGAAAAACTCTTCCACTCTTTCTCTTAGAGACTAACATGCTCTCTAAGAAGAAAGAATTTTGAGATACAAACACTATGATCTACAACAGTTTGTAGAACTGATACCTTTTTCTTTAGAAAAGAGTTCATGAACCTTTTCTCTCCATACATATATGGTGTCTTCTCTAGTGCTTTAGATAATTCTTGTTCAATATTGTTGTGGTTAATAGTGTGTGTCCCCAAAAGTAACAGACAATGATGACTCAACCATCATTGATGGCACTATATCTAATAGAGTGTGATTCTTCACTTCATACATGCCATTGTGTCGTGGTGTTCCTAAAGGAGAGAGTTGTGAAACGATTCAACACTCTCTAGGATGGTTAGTGAGATCTGGGTTCAAATACTCACCTACTCTATCTAATTGAAGGGTTTAGATTGTCTTGTCAAGTTGGTTTTGTACTTCACTTTGAAATTTTTTTGAACATTTCAAAGGATTTGGACTTGTGCATCACTAAGTAGACATATCCATATCTACTAAAATCGTCATTAAAAGTGATGAAATAGTACAAGAAACCTTCCTTAGCACTAGTGTTCATAGGCCCAAACACATCAGTATGTATGCATCCTATCAAGTCACTTGCTTGTTAAGAGGTGATTTAGTCATCTTACCCATCAAGCATGCTTCACAAACATCAAACTTTACGAAGTTTAGGTTTTGGGAAATTGGATTCTAATAATACGAACTTTTGGTCATATAATACTTAATAATACGAACTTTCGATTTGGTCCTAAATAATATGAACTTTGACCCCCTGTTGCCCCCAGTAACATGCCACCGAGTTAGCTTTGTTTTGACTCGTCGGGAAATCTAGGTGGCAGTGGCGGCATGTTTTCTTTGATGATTGACCATGCCATGTCACCAATTGACCTAAAAAGTTGCCACGTCACTCTCTCTTTCTCTCTCCTCTCTTCGTCATTCCCAAATCCAATTTCCCCATCATCTTTTTCTTATTCTTCTTCCCAAATCCAACTCCAAAATCAGATCCCACGAGTACATATTATTGTTCCACCTCCATTTTCAGGCGAGAAACCCAACCCTTACAAAAACCCTTCAAAATTTCAAACCCAATCTTCCTGCTTTCTCTCTTCCTTCCTCCAAACCCCATTTCCATGTCTAAATCCCCCACCCCCAGGGGCACCCAAAATCCCACCAAAAGAAAACGGGCTCAAAACCCTAAACCCCCCGCCAAATGTGTTCCCAAATCCTAAATTGAAGACATAGAGGATTTGCTCAAGTTCGATGAGGAGGAAATTGCCAAAATTAGGGCTTCTTTGTTGGAGTGGTACGATGAGAATAAGAGGGACTTGCCTTGGAGGAGACTGAATGCTGATGATGCAGGAGGAGAGACGAAGGCGTATGGGGTTTGGGTTTCCGAAGTTATGCTCCAACAAACTAGGGTTGCTGCTGTCATTGATTACTACAATCGCTGGATGCAGAAATGGTTGTCTATTCGTCACCTTTCTCTTGCTTTTCTTGAGGTTTCTTTATTTTTTTTTTTTATGTTGTTTAGGTTTGACATGGATATATACATCTGATTGAGGGTTTAGAGGTAGAATATTGATGAAAGTTGTTGGCTTTTGGGGTTTGTTTGAATTGAACTTATTGTCTATGTGTTGCTTCCTAAAAGAATGGATGGAATGTGGGCCACTTCTTTCAATCGACCGTGTATGAAAAAATCTCTCAGGTAGTTTTCTGTAAGGATTACGTCGATCCTGTCTGTATATTGTCTTGCTTGCTCGCTGTGATTTTGGGATCTAATTTTGGAGTTGGATTTGGGAAGAAGAAGAAGAAGAAGAAGAAGAAGAAGAAGAAGAAGAAGAAGAAGAAGAAGAAGAAGAAGATGGGGAAATTGGATCTAGGAATGACGAAGAGAAGAGAGAGAGAGAGAGAGAGAGAGAGAGAGAGAGAGAGAGAGAGACGTGGCAATTTTTTTTAGGTCAATTGGTGACATGGCATTGTCAAATATCAAAGAAAACGTGTCGCCACCGCCACCTAGATTTCACGACGAGTCAAAATAAAGCTAACTCGGTGGCGTGTTACTGGGGCAACACGGGGTCAAAGTTCATATTATTCAGAACCAAATCGAAAGTTCGTATTATTAAGTCTTATATGGCCAAAAGTTCGTATTATTAGAATCTAATTTCCCTTTATTTTTCAAAAGTCCTGCCCTTAACAGTTTCTGAATGCATTTATGGTTAATGTAACTAAGCTTAAAGTGTCAGAGTTATGTTTCATTTGAGTCATTTGTTCAAACTCTTGGCTCAACTATTAGTTCCCTTTTGATCGTATCTAGGTGCTCTCGCTGTCTTGCCAAGACTACTTCATATGGAAATCTTTAAACTATTTACACATTTCAGCTCCAGATCCAACCTATAGACATGAATTACCATGTCTTATTTTGTTCATCTTTGAATATTTGAAATAATTCATTCCTCGTACGTATGCTTAATGGTCCACATACGTTTGTATGTATGAATGTTTGTTGGCATGTTCACGTTTTCTTGTAAAAGGTACAGTCATGCTTTGCAAACATCATATGTTTCAAAGTTTAATTATGCAAAAGTGTATCACCATGACACTTCTGAATGCCCTCTAATTTACATGACTTAATAAATAGTTCCAAGGTTTGTTTGAACATGAGTTCTTCCTTTTAAACCTTTTGGTTTCAATGTGTTAGATGTGTTTATATGAGATCCTCTCTTTAATTGAGAACTTGAAATCAAAATCTACTTATAATTACAACATATAATCACCGATAAAGTTCTGTTATATGTCTTGAGGAAATAAATAAATAATCAACTCTACATGAGGAGCTACAATTGTTTGCATGCTCTCGTTTGTAGGTTGACTGTCATCCTTCCAAACACATCTACTTTGTTGTAGATGTTTCACATTTCCATAAATCTGAGTTTTATAGCAGGTTAATATCTAAAGTCGGTTTAACAAGGGGTAATGTGTATCATATGCTCACTGATCAAGAAATGAAATCATATTACTACATCTTAAGTCTTCCTTATAGTTTGGACATTCACGCTTCCAGTGTCATATATCTTTACAATAAAAGCATACATGATCTAGTTGTTAACCGGTAGCTGTCATTGGTTGGATATGTACAATTGTTTGCCCTTACCTTTCCTTTGACTTCTTGTCTTTGGTAGATCTCTAAAATCATATTTCCCTTTCACTACAAGACTATCTCTAGTGGCCAACCTTTTGGCTAAAGGTGGATCTGAGGTTTCTCATGTTTTAAAATAATCAAATTATTTCAAAACATGAGCGACACCATCAATTGGCCCTTATCGACGATAACTGAGACTATCTGGTTATTGGTTTCATATTTATCAACTCTAACTAGTTCGTTGAACTTGGTCTTGAGTTGTCAATATTGAAATTCTTCCTCTAATCTTCAAACATTTGGAAGTTGTATGAATACTACGACATTACATGTATCCATTTGCTTGATTGACCTCCTAATATTGATGCCTAGCTCAATGCTATATCAAAGACATGTTCCTTTTATTCACCTCCAAGACAATCTTGAGATGGCGATGACAATGAAGGATTTGTGCAATTGTTCTTCGCTTTCTCATGGAGAAAACAATATTTGATTAGTTGTAGATGTTTGACTGAAAAGAGTTAATTGATTTTACGAGACAAATTGGTTCATTTTAATTATTATTCATCAAAATAGAAATTAAACTGTTTAATTTCAAAATTAAAATACTTTATTAACTCTCACTTAGTGTTTCAATTTTAACTAAGACCCACAAGGCACATAGGCTCAAGTGGACTTTGGCCTAACAAAACTTGAGCTCATATTACCTTTGGTGGTTCATCTCATGATCGATCATTCAAAAATGAATCTTGGCAATAAATTTGTATCGGATATAATATTTTTTCTTTGCTCTTAGCCCAAAACTATTTTGATAGCTAATTTGAATTGACCTAACTCTTACCCTACTTATTAGTGATAGGCAAAATAACTCGCTTTGGCGAGACTATTTTCCATCTAAGTGGTGTTTGTTAGGCTAATCAATAATTCAATTTTGAGAGTAAGATTTAACCTAAACATGCGATTGTAGGTCAACTCATTCGAAAAACATAAAAGACATAATAAAACAACATGCTATAACGAATTAAAGCATAAATAAATAAAACCCCTAGTTTGGTCACCTAGACTTAATCAAACTAATTTAACTAAGGTTTCACAGTTTTCAAGAATTCCTTCTTGGATTTGCAACTTCCTTAGACATGACACCCACTCGGATTGACATCTTCATTGTTGTTGGGCTCCCACTTAACTTGACATCTCCAAGTACAATAATTTTTACAAAGTGAACCTCTTAGAAAGAGGCTTTACATGAATTAAAATAAATTCAACTGAATTTAAATTTAAATAATTCATTGACGGCACACATGTTGTATTTCACCCAACCTGGTACACAGATCGGTAAAAAACAAATCGACTACCTACGGGCATACTAGAAGCACATGCAAACAAGCAATATTGCAATATTTATATCAAATATAACTTATGCTCAAATAATAATTATGAAGTCATATTTATTGCAATTCAACACACAAAAGGACACAAAGACTAAATAGTTTCAACAAAGTTTCCAAAACAGTTTGCATGATTAACAAAATATAACAAAATTCTAGATTTTATTATCTTAATTGCCTAAACGAATTTATGCTTTTAGGGATTACCTTTACATACAAGTTACTTAATTTCCTAAAATAGGAAATTAAGTGTTCCAAAAAAATACTATATCTATTGAAAATTGCAAGTTTCCTAAACTTCACAAATTCTATAGGATTTTATGTCTGACATCTGATTGAGTAACAATAGGGTTTGATAATTAATTTCTAGAAACTAATCCCAAACCCCAAAAACATATAGTCGTCAACATTGCTGGCAACACGACCCGTGTTGCTTCCCAATGTCGAATATTCAGTGCAAGAAAAACATAAATAAAAATATCAACTAACTTCAAAAACTTAATGACATAAAATTTCTCATATCATAGAGTTATCTAATAACCTATCATAAAATTTTCCATAATTTTATCAAATTTACATATGTTTGTAAAATTCAGAGAATTAAACTAATTTAATTCAGTGTTTTACCAGAAAATGAAAGAGAACAGTCTGATAAGTTTGAAAATTAAATTGTACAATTTTTCCACACAGTAGAGTCACCTAGTGAGCCATTGTGAATTTTCCATAATTTTATCAAATTTCAAAAAATTTGAGAAAATTTAGAGGAATAAACAATTATATTCTGTTGAAGATCTAAAAATCAAGGAAAATAATTTAATGATTTTGAAAATTCACATAAAAATTTCCCCACAAGTGTAGTCACCCAGTGAACTATTGCAAATTTTTTAGAATTTTTACGAATTTCTATAAATTTATAAAAATTAGAGAAGAAAACAAATTTATAAAAATTTCCCCACAAGTCTAAATCAGAAAATAATTCTACAAAATTCTATTTTGCGAATTAAAACTATTTTGAGTATTGTCTACTGTTTAATAACATTAAACATGTTCATTTCTAAGACAATCTAAAACATGCCAAGTTCGTGCTAATTTTAACAATTAAATAAGCATAAACATCATAATTGAAGGCAATAAGGAAATAAATAATAATGAAGCATGAAAATTTGCAATAACATTTCAGATTTACTATTACGAACAAAAAAGACCAAAACTTTCGATTTTCATTGTAAGTGTCATATGACTTGCTATTAATGAAATCGTTATGTTTGGTTGAAAAAAAAAGACCAAAACTTTCATAAGGTTTTGAAATTTGGGCATAAAATCTAATCTAGCAAATTCATAATATAATTCAACAATTCACAAAATTATACATGAATAAGGCATAACACATAAGCATGCAATTGGTGGCTTTGATACCACTGTTAGGTTTTTAGGTGATCTATTTTCTAAACAGATACAGATTAATTGGTAGAATATTCATAACAGTTACAATACAATTAATCACCTAGGAAAGAGTACAACTGTAGAGGCTTAGTATTATACCTGATCGCTAATCCTGCTGAAGAAAAGGTTGAGCTTTGAGATTCTAATGCAAAAATCCTCTACCGTAGGTCCATGCAACACACCGGAAACTCTATTGCTAGATCGACGCGATTGAGACTAATCTCAATCTAAGATGTATGTGTTTAGGGTATTTTGTAGATTGTTTCAGGAAACAATAAAGATAACTATTAAACTAGGAGAAAAACGAACTCAGACAATCACCCTAGTATCTCTCTTGAAGTCTCAAACAGTTGATTCGAATAAATTTCTCAGACAGACTCCTTTTTATAGTGTTGGGTGGCTTAGGGAAAGGGTTAACAAAAACCCTAATAACCGTCTTCCTTTAAAATGGCATCTGGGGACCAACACGGTCCGTCTTACAAGTGTCATGGTCCATATTGACCTCCAGAACCCGTTTAAGCCGGTTGCCAAGCAACATGATCCGTATGAGCCCGACACGGATTGTGTTAGCCCCACACGGTCTGTGTTGTGTTGATTTCTATGATGATTTCTACAAGAAATCAACTCTCACCACTTCTAATTACAATACAATATTATTTTGGGTTACATACATTGTTCCAGGGCACTGATTTGTGTGATCCAGTATGACCAAATAATATAGTAATAATTAAACATATTTAATTACTAAATATGGAGGTCTCTAGCAAGACATATAATCATTATATTATTTGGGCTTAAACTCTACGGGTCCGTTTGGACCTAGGAAAACAAGATGGAAGAAAAAATTCGTGGAAAAAAAATTAGGAGGAAAAATTTTTTGGGGTAAAGTAAATTTCTTTCTCTTGTTTGGTTAAAGTAAAATTTTGAAGGAAAAAAAATTCATTTTCTATTCAACTTTCTTTTTTTTGTTTGGTCTGAGGAAACATGTATGGAAAAATAAAATTTGCATGAAACCTTGTAAATGTCAAGCTTCATTTTTCTAGATATGATGCGATTTGCAGGGGGGAGAGAGAGCGAGAGAGAGAGAGAGAGAGATAGAGAGAGAGAATCAAGGGAGCCACGAGAGTTAATGGAGAGAAAAGTTGGCTTTAATCCAAAATTTTTAAACCAACTTTCCTCTCATTTTTGAAGGGAAATTTTTTTGTTCTTTTTTACCCCAAATTTTCCATTCAGTTTTCCAAATAGATGAAACATTTTCATTTTCCAAATTATTATTTTTCCATGTTGTTTTCCAAGGTCCAAACGGACCCTAAGTATATCGAACACTGTTGGCACACTCCCAACAACCCTAACCCTCTTTGAATTCGATTTCAAGTTTTAATCTTCAATTTGTTGTTCTTCCTTGATATTGTTGGTTTCTAAGTATAATTTGATGTTAGGTTTACTTTAATTTGGGTTGTATTGGATAAATTTGGGACTTAAAATGGGTGAGTTTTTTTGGTAGACATGATGAATTGAGTGGGATTATGTAAGCTTGTGAATTGCATGATGTTTTTATAGTTTAATATAAACCAAGATTGAAGCTTTGTGTGCTAGATGTGCATGTGGGATTCTTAATGGTTGATTAAGTAAGATAGTGAAATTTTGATATGGAAGTGGTAAATTAGCAAGATCCATGGATAAACTAAAGTTGGATTAGGTGTGATCGTGGATGATGGTTAAATGCATCTTGCTTTGATATCGATTGGCCCTTAATCAAAAGGATTATGCAATTATGTTGTTTATATGTGGGTAATGTGTGAGTTGAATAAGTTAAATATGTGAAATTTTGTGTTGAGATGTTGAGTATAAGAAAGATTATGTCTGGTGTTGTGGAAGTGACTTGAAATGGGAAATATTAGAGCCTTTGGTACTGAATTAGTTGTGTTGTAGCCATGGCAGATTAACTATGAAAGCAATCAAGGGTTTAATGGAACTAAAACACTAAGGAAAGAGCTTTAATTAACCATTTCGGTTCAAAAGATTGAATTTGTCTGGAACAAATCAGGTCATCCATATTCAAAATTATTGTTGAGAATTATAGTCTTAAATTTTAGCTTTCACCCGGTTTTCAAAATTTTGAGATTTCGATGTATATAACTCAAGTTATGGCGAATTTAATATGTGTGCCCGGTTATATACGTTTTTCTGGGGCAGTAGGTTTGTGAGCGTTTTAAGGCATCAAGGAGATCTTAATAGCTTAACTGATCGACATGAAAGTTGTAGTATGCTCTGCAAGCTTTCTGAAATAGGATCTTACGCGTTCATCGGATGTCAAGGTATGAGTTATGGCACGTCAAAAGTAGCCATGTGACTATGTTTTAACCAAAATTGTGAGGTTATTGTGTCATGTACAAGCCACTCTTTGGGGTTGTTCCAAAGATTTTATGAGGTTGTGGTCAAAACAAGAGGTATAGTGTGTGATTCAGGCTTTCCATAGTCTCCTCGTACTCGTTCATATGACGTCTAGATTTAAAGTTATGAGTTCTCAAAATTTCAATCCCAAACTTTATTTTCTGTAGGGCGACCCTCTTGTATCATCATTTTTAAGCCTTTACACTTATTTTTGGCCTTAACTCTTGACTAGAGAGTTTGACAACTTATTTTTAGCTTTCCAATAAATATTTTACGAAGCTTTCTGATGTTTGCGGAGGGAGTTATGATTTTTATAAGATTACCGCAAAAATCAAACTTTACAAGTTTTTTTAAGGAGCTTTTCCTTTTCAACTTTAGATAACAAGTTACTCTCCTTTTTCCAAGATTCCAAATTAATGTACCTTATTGTTCGTTTCTATCTCAAGAGAGGTGCAAGAGGTCGTTGCTACTCCCTATTCAAGTTCACTTCAACACTCGGATTATTTCTACTTACATTTACAAAGTAAAAGTATGCATATTGCCTATACCCTACCCAAATTCACTTATTTCAGTTCAAGTAAGCATGTATATTAATTTAATTTGGTTAATTATAACTTTATATGTTTTTCTCTCATAAATGTGATCCCGATCCAAGTTACTCGTGCCAAAGGTGCACTATCCAAGTCATAACCTGGCCAATGTCAACCGATAAGCTCCATGTGGACTTCCCGATCGGTCTGGGTACGCACATATGAAGGCTTAGTCCGATGATCGCAAGTAGGGAACCACTTAGATGATGATGATGATGATAATAACAACAACAACAACAACAACAACAACAACAACAACAACAACAACAACAACAACAACGACAATAATAATAATAATAATAATAATAATAATAATAATAATAATCATGCAATAAGTTTTTATTTTAAATTTCTCTTCTCTCAGCTTGCAAAAATGAATTGAAATGTGCGAAATAAAATGAATTGTTTAATACTATTTTGACTATACAGGGATATATGTATTGACTTTCGACTCATTTGTGAAAATATGTTTTTACGTTTTATTTAAGGTGCTTCGTCTATGTCGGTGAAGCCAAACACCAGTTAAACGTCAAGTTAAATCTTGGGACGTGAAGATCCTTGGATTATGAAGTTCACTAGTATTGAAGTATGATTTCTCTATCCTTATGGGTTAGGTTTATAGAATCAAATTATTGATAAATGCATTATTTGCACTTATTTTTAGGTATTTTAGAAGCATAATCATGGTGATTTTTTGGCTAAAAAGGTGTTTAATCTTCCCCATTTCTCTATTTACACTTGGTCTTTGCATTTTTGGCATTGATTTTCATGTTTAGGGCCAAAAAGGTGATTTTTGGAGCAAATTTGGTAAGGCCAAGGGTACCACGGGCATCAACTACTGTTGATAAGACCGTGGTAAAAATTTCAGCAAGAAACGAGCGAGATAAGCGCCAACCTCGGGCTGCCCGTGGTGACAGCCATGGACCGTGGTTGGAGCTGTTTTCTCGCTGCGGCGGTTATTTTTGCGGAGATAACCGGGGAAAAGGAGGGGAACGCGATTATCACTTATTCTGGGCAGAAAAGAGAGTTTTTAGAGAGGAATTCTTCACCAAAAAACACCTCCATTCATCAAGAATCAATTCGAAGGCATTGAAGATTTGGAATTCGAGAAGAAGCACGCAACACTCTTGTGAAGTTCTTGAGAGAATCCTACGAATTTCTCCCTAGTGTTTGCTTTACTCTTCTCACTTTCTCTTCCTTAATTATAGAATTGATTACCATGTTTAGAACGTATTTCTTGTTTTCAATGAATACTTGTGAGTAGATTTCGTTCTTTCTAGGGTTTTATGAACCATCAATATGGAGTTTGATTAGAAATGTTTTAGTTTGTAATTGAATTCTCAATTGAATCAATAGAAGGTTGCATTTTTCTTGCTTACGAATGTTCTTAAGGCCTTGGATGTTTGTAATTCATAAATTAACCTAAGAAGTACCGAAAGGTGAACTAGGGGAATTTGACCACCAACCCTTCTACCTAGGCCTAGGAAAGTTGAAAAAGGAGTAGTAGACTAGAGAATCATTAGATAACCCGAACTCGCTTAGACCTTCAATTCTGTTTAACCTGAAAAGCATACGAAAGTTGTTGATTAGGTTAGTCAGGATAATTCTATTTAGCATCGAAAGGGCGATAGAATTTACAGGTTATCGATTCTTGATTCGTTTGAGTTACTTTCTTGTGCATACTTTAGTCTGGCTTTCAGACCCTGTTGTTTGGTGAGTAAAACCCTAGAAGTCTTCATCCATCGAATTACCTCGAGTTAATCCTTTCTAGTCCACTTTAGTTCTAGTTAGTTCATTAGAAGTCATAAAAAAATTCATCAACCCGATTAGCTTAGCAATCAAGTAGAGGGATAGTTCACTGAGTTACTAGACCAAGTCCCTGTGGGATCGACCTTGACATTGCTACAATAGTACCCGTGCGCTTGCGGCCCTGTCAAGTTTTTGGCGTCGTTGCCGGGGACTCTGTTCCTAGCAGTCGGTAAACGAATTCTCTTAGGTTGACTAGGCTGTTTTCTTTTTCTATCTTTTTCTTTTCTTTTTTTTCTTTGATCTTTTATATAAAAAAAAACAACAAAAAAATGGCAATTCTTGATTTTCCCCAATTTGAGCAGGAATTATTTTGGCACTATTTTGAGAGATTACTTGCTTGTCCTATTCTATGTGGTATTGTGCCTGGGAAATCAGATGTTCTTGACATTGTTGCTTTGGGGGTGAATAGTGAGACTCGTACTCTATTAGAGTATTTTGGTTTCTATGATACTCAAACTGTTGATGAAGCTTGGAGTTTACTTAAGTGGCTTACACGTGATACTCGTGATTTTGAAAATTATTATGGTGCATCCTCTTTCCCCAATCTTTGTGCATCTCATGCTAGATTATGTACTCAACCCCATTGTTTGCCTCATTGTCGTTTATGTAATTCTTTCGACCATGATGAATCTGCATGCCCTGTTTTAGCCAAACTTGATTTTTTGATGAGGGCAATGCAAGAGCAACAAGATAAGGTTGAAGCTTGTCTAGAGAAAATAGATGAAATAGTTGACACTTCTAAGTCATCTTTGCCAACTGTTGCTCCTTCTTATCCTAGCTTACCTAGAGACACTACTGATGGTGTCTTGACTTTTCCTAATGCATCCTTACCTTTTTCTCAGTCGACGGGGTTTGAGGTGAGTGATTCCCATAGGTTTGATGCTAGGTATGAAGTTAATGTTTGTCATGAGTCAATTGATGCTATTGATGAGGAGGCCTGTGAGGGGTTTGTGGGTGGATTGGATCCTTCAAGCGAGGAACCTGTTGATGTACTCCATGTTTCTACACCTTGTTCACCACCTTCCCTTGCCCCTAAGAACCTTGAGGAGCTCATTCCCTGTGAAAAGACCAACGATGTTCTTGTTGATGTAGAATGTGTGGTTAACTCTTGTGATGTGACTGTGATTGAGGGGACCAACAATGTGTTTGACTTGTCCTTAGGCACTTTAGAAGGGTTTCATCCCTATCTTGATCCATATTGTGAATGCCTAGAGGACTCAGCTAGAAAAATCATATGGACAACTTATTTTGATTCTTTTGATTTTTCTAGTGCTTTTGACTTATTTGAGAGAGTGCAACTAACATTTTTTGCCATGAGTATTTTGTTGCTCTCTTATATGCAGGCTTGTGAACCGCATGCTGCGGAGTTTGAATCTCAGATTGCTAGTCAGGCTAGTACTTCCACCACTCCTCCAGGAAAGCTTCCTAGCCAACCTGTTGCGAGCCCAAAGGACCAATGCAATGCCATAACCTTAAGAAGCGGGACGCAATTGGCGGGGCCTAGGGGTGTGTGTGATGAGCATGTTGTTGTTGATGTGCATGATGATAAATAAGCTTCCCCCGAAGCTTAAGGATCCCGGTAGCTTCACCATTCCTTGTGAAGTTGGAAAGATTTCCATAGACCGTGCATTATGTGATCTTGGTTCTAGTGTGAGTCTTATGCCCCTCTCTTTGTCCCAAAAGCTTGGTATGGGTGAACTAAAGCCCACTACCATTTCCCTCCAGTTGGCCGACCGATCGGTAAAGTTTCCCATAGGAATTTTAGAGGATGTCCCCATTAAGTTGGGTAGCTTCTTTGTTCCTGTTGACTTTGCTATCCTAGAGATGGAGGAAGACACCCGTACCCCCATTATTCTTGGTAGACCTTTCATGGCTACGGCTGGGTGTTGCATTGATGTGAAAAATGGTAGGATGTCCTTTAGTATAGGAGGTGAGAAACCTGAATTTAATTTGTTTGAAGCTGCTAAATTCCCTGCATTTTCTGATGATTGCCTTAGAGTGGATATCATTGATTCCATTCTTAGGGAAGATAGCACTAACATTCGTTCTTACGATCCTCTTGAGCTTTGTTTGTTGTCTAACAATAAAACCCAGGATCACGATCCCGAGGTTGCCCATTGTGTGAAGCTCTTGCAGGAATCCCCAGAAGTTCCACCAACGCTGGAAACGGTGGAGGCACTAGAGGTTGAAAGCAAAAACAAGCAAGCTTCGAGCGAGAAGGAAGCACTAAAGGTAGAACTGAAACCTCTCCCTTCTTCCCTAAGGTATGAATTTCTTGGCCCCAATTCCTCTTATCCTGTGATAGTGAATGCAAACTTGAATGATGCTGAGATTGATTCATTGTTGAGAGTCCTTAGGTCGTATCGTAAGGCCATTGGCTATACCATAGATGACCTTAAAGGAATTAGCCCCTCATTTTGCATGCATAGGATTTTGATGGAAGATGATTATAAACCCACCATTCAAAGTCAAAGAAGGTTAAACCCTAACATGAAAGAGGTGGTGAAAAAAGAGGTCTTGAAATTACTTGATGCTGGGATTATCTACCCTATTTCTGATAGTGAGTGGGTGAGTCCGCTGCATGTTGTGCCTAAGAAAGGGGGGATGACTGTGGTGAAAAATGAGAACAATGAGTTGATTCCTACCAGAACTGTTACGGGGTGGAGGATGTGTATTGATTACCGCAAGTTGAATGATGCCACCCGTAAAGACCATTTCCCTCTCCCCTTCATTGACCAAATGCTTGAAAGGCTGGCGAATAATTCATTCTTTTGTTATCTAGATGGGTATTCCGGGTTTTTCCAAATCCCTATCCACCCAAGTGATCAGGAAAAGACCACCTTTACATGTCCTTACGGCACATTTGCTTATAGGAGAATGCCATTTGGGTTGTGTAATGCACCCGCTACTTTTCAACGATGCATGATGGCTATTTTCTCTGATTTTATTGAGGACATTATGGAGGTGTTTATGGATGATTTTTCAGTCTATGGCAATTCTTTTGATCATTGTTTAAGAAATCTTGCTAAAGTGTTGTCTCGATGTGAAGAAGTGAATTTGGTTTTGAATTAGGAGAAGTGTCATTTCATGGTACAAGAGGGTGTAGTCCTTGTTCATGTTGTGTCAAGCAAAGACATTGAGGTTGACAAAGCAAAGGTTGAGGTGGTTGAAAGATTACCACCTCCAACTTCTGTTAAGGGTGTTAGGAGTTTTCTTGGACACGTTGGTTTCTACCGACGGTTCATAAAAGATTTTTCAAAAATTGCTAGACCTCTCACCCGATTGCTTGTCAAAGATGTGCCTTTTGAATTTGATGATGTTTGCTTGAGTGCTTTCAACAGGTTGAAAGAAGCTTTGATCACTGCGCCTATTATGCAAGCCCCGGATTGGAGTTTACCGTTTGAAGTGATATGTGATGCAAGTGATTACGCATTGGGGGTTGTTTTAGGGCAAAGAAGAGATGGCAAGCCTTTCGCCATCTATTATGCGAGCCGAACTCTGGATGAGGCTCAAGTCAACTACGCCACCACGGAGAAGGAGTTCTTGGCGGTCGTTTTCGCCTTGTAGAAGTTTCGACCATACTTGATCAACTCCAAGGTGATTGTGTTCACCGATCATGCCGCCATTCGACATCTCATGAAGAAGTCGGACTCTAAACCTCGGCTCATTCGCTGGGTGTTATTACTCCAAGAGTTTGATTTGGAAATTCGGGACAAGCCCGGATTGCAAAACGTGGTGGTCGATCATCTCTCTCGATTGGAGGATGTTCCGAAGGAGAAGCTCCCTATTGATGATTCTTTTCCGGAAGAGAAGCTCATGGCCGTGTGTACCCCATTCATTCCATGGTATGCCGACTATGTCAATTATCTTGTGTGTGGAGTGTTGCCACCGGACTTATCATATCAACAAAAGAAGAGGTTCCTATTCGAGGTGAAGATGGGGTTTGCCGGAGATGCATTCCGGAGGAAGAAGTTCAAGGGGTGCTACATCATTGCCATTCCACGACCTATGGTGGACATTTCGGCCCCGATAAAACCGCTTCCAAGGTCTTGCAAGCCGGCTTCTATTGGCCGACCCTCACCAAAGATGCAAGGGAGTATGTGCTAGCATGTGATCGTTGCCAACGGATGGGTAACATTTCACAGAGGCACGAGATGCCCCAAAGCGGAATTCTTGAGGTTGAGCTCTTCGACGTGTGGGGGATAGACTTTATGGGTCCTTTCCCTCCATCTCACAAGAACCTCTACATCCTTGTTGCTGTGGATTACGTATCCAAATGGGTGGAGGCGATTGCATCTCCGACGAACGACTCAAGGGTCGTCATCAAATTCCTCAAGAAGAACATTTTCGCTCGATTTGGCACTCCCAGAGCCTTATTGAGTGATAACGGCACCCATTTTCGCAACCGGCTGCTAGAAACTCTCCTGAAGAAGTACGGGGTGTTCCATAGGGTGGCAACACCTTACCATCCTCAAATAAGCGGGCAAGTAGAGCTTTCGAATAGGGAGTTGAAGAGCATTCTCGAGAAGACGGTTGACCGATCTCGAAAGGATTGATCATTGAAGCTTGACGACGCCTTGTGGGAGTACCGCACTGCGTTCAAAACTCCCCTTGGCACCACTCCATTCCGGTTGGTGTATGGGAAGCCATGTCATTTGCCCGTGGAGTTGGAACATCGAGCATTTTGGGCTGTCCGAACTCTGAATTTTGATGCAAAGGCAACCAGTGAGAAGCGATGCTTCAATTGCAAGAACTGGAGGAATTGAGGTAGCAAGCTTATGAGAGTTCGAGGATCTACAAAGAGAGGACCAAGAAGTGGCATGACAAGTTCATCTTGCCAAAGAGGTTTAAGGAAGGCGACATGGTCCTTTTGTTCAACTCGAGATTGAGATTGTTTCCGGGAAAGCTGAAATCCCGGTGGTCCAGGCCATTCCAAGTTATGAAAGCATATCCTCATGGAGCTGTGGAAGTTTGGAGTGAGTCTACCGGCACATTCAAGGTCAACGGGCAGCGACTTAAGCCTTACATCACAGGCCAAATCGAGGAGAAGGCCGCATGTTATGTCCTCGCCAATCCCGTATGACTTGAGGTATGTATCGTCTAGCTTAAGACGTTAAATTAGCGCTTCTTGGGAGGCAACCCAAGCTTTTTAATTACTTTTCTTTCCCTTTTCATTTTTTTCTTTTATAGGAGTTTATCTTTCTTTCTTTTCATTTTCCTTCCCCTTTCCTAGTTTTTTCTTATTTTCCTTAGTTCATTTCATTTTCGTTTTGTTTCTTTTCTTTGATTTTTCTCTTGTTTTTAACCGTGGCTTTCTTTTGTATAGTGTAAATTTTTGTGAGTATTTGTGAGTAAAAAAGAGAGAGAGAGTTTGAGGGAGTGTAAGAGTGAGTTTGAGCAAGGAAAATTAGCATGGAGGAGTTGGCCTCTAGGGTGTTTTGATGGTTTAATGAGTGAAAAGTGTTTGAGTTAGAAAGAATGAAGAAAAAATGAGAGTTTGAGGGAGTTGGGGGAGAAAAGAACTGTAAAAACTTCAGTGAAAAGATAGAAGAAAAAAAGGGTGTGGAAGGCAATTCAAGAACTAGCTCATAATGAAGTTCCAGGGCCAACCTCGGTCTGCCCGAGGTTTTCACCTCGGACCGTGGTAGCCTGGAAATCATCCGTTGAGGAGAATTGGCTTTCCATCGCCAACCTTGGCCTGCCCGAGGTTCTGACCTCGGACCGTGGTGCTCTGGATTTCGTTTGTTCAAGAAGTACAGCTTTCCAGCGCAACCTTGGTCTGCCCGTGGTGAAAACGATGGACCGTGGTTCGTCTCCCACCCTTCCTCCAATTTTTCCCCTCAAAACTCCATTTCCAGCGCCAACCACGGGCTGCCCGTGGTGACAACCACGGACCGTGGTAGCTGGAAATCAAAAACAAAAAAACCAAAAAAAAAAAAAAATTCTGCGTGAAACAGTAGAACGCCAACACAACCACAAGTGCTCATGGTGGCGACCACGGACCGTGGCAGATTCGCTCGTTTTTTCCCCCTTTTCTCACTCAATTCATTCATTCTTCCTCCTTCTTTCACCTATTTTCGAACCCTAGCTCCCTCACATCCTTCTCCATCTTTCTCCTTCATTCCTCTTCTTCTTCTTCTTCCTTCACAAACCCTAAACCTTAACTCTATCTTCTTTCTTCCTCCTTTCTTTCACCCCCATTCGTCCACCACAAACCCTAACCCCAATCCACCAATTCGACCCAAATCCTCCCCCATACCCACCTATCCCTACCCCTATTCGAACCTCCATGCACCACAACTCCACCTCTACCATTCACATTAGCCACCATATCCACCAATTTCACCCATAACCTCCATTTTTACACTCACCCTTCACTCCCATTTCTCCCAAAAATCACCATTGTTGGAGCTTCAAGTTGCCATGGCACCCAAAAAGAGAAGAACTGATGCTGCTGGGTCCTCCAACGAGCCAAATCCGAGGGAGCTTCGTGCTCAACGAGCCGCAAACCGCGCTGCTATGGAGCAAGGTAATGATCCTATCCCTTTTCAGTTCACTAGCCCAATGCATACTGCCAATTACTTGCGTTTGAGAACTCGTGGTTTTGTTGCTACTCAATATGTTGATGATGCTTTGTTGCAATCCATGGGTGTATTGGATGACATTAAATGGTTGTTTGCTAAAGGGGGGATGGGTGATTACATAAACATCAAAGAACCTTCCTATTCGGACTTGACCTTGGAATTTTTGAGTACCCTATACACCGAGGTTCAAAATGGGCGTAATTTCCAAGAGGGGGTCATTAGGTTCCGTTTGCGTGGCCAAGACTATCAATTGAATTTGAGTACCTTTAATAGCATTTTCCACCTCCCGCGTCCCATTGATGTTAGTGAGTGTCGTGTGCCTCTAAGGTATGACCCAGATTCTTTCTGGGAAATGATCACCGGGGAGCAACATTTCGACTCTAGTCGGTCTAAGGCGACCGAAATCAGAAACCCTGTGATTAGGTTAGCTCAACGCATCTTTGCGACGAGCTTCTTCACGAGGGATGATAGCATGAATATGCCTCGGGTAGCGGAGTTGTTTTTCATGAAGAAAATGTATAAGGGTAGGCAGATGGACCCCGGCTCTTTCTTAATTACACATCTTCAAGAGATAGCTAATAGGAAAAAGGGTAAGATCACTTGCGGGGGGATTGTCACGAGGATTGCAAAATCTCTCGGAGTCATGCCAAATGAGGAGTTTAGGATTCCCGGGTCTGAGAGGCTTGACCATAGCGCTTTGACCACCATGCTCTTCATTGTTTCTAGGGGTGGTAACATTTACTGGAGGTACCCAAATCGGCAGCTCATGTAGTTGCCCAATGTGGCCCGAACGCAATCATGCATCGCAGATAAACACTCGCTTTGACCACCATGCTCTTCATTGAGGACAATGTTGTGTCCTAGCATGGAGGGGTTGGTTAGTTTTATGTGACTTGGTTGTCTTGTTGATTTGGTTGCTATGTTTCGATGATTGGTGATAATTTTTGGGAGAATGACTTTTGTATATGCATTTGTACATATTTTTGCATCATGCATATAGTTTGCCAAGCATTTAGCATATAGTGGTGTTTCGTTAGTCTAGGTGTGTCCTTTCTTTCTTTTATTTTTCTTGTTTTTCTTCATAGGTAACCACTTAAGCATGTAGTTTGCATTTAATTTAATTGCATTTAGTTCATCTAGTTAAAAATAGAAAAAAAAGGAAAAAATAAAGAAAAGCCAAAAAATTAGAAAAATCAAGCAAAAAGAAAAAAATATTAGAATAGCCTTAGGATTAGGTTAGGTAAGCCTCCGGTGATGATTGTAAGCCAGCCAGTATTTCTTGTAGCTTTGTTTAGCCTTTGCGTAGCCCGTAAGTGATTCAAAGATTTGAAAGAAATTTCGAAAACATCTTGATTTGGGTTTACATCTTGATAGTGAAGATTTATTGCCCTTCTTAACCCTTTGATGTGAGCTTAGCATTTGTATGTTTATGTTCTTTGATTGGTTGTTGAGCACAAACCCGTGAGACCACTAAGCCAAAATGACTAATCAATTTCATTAGTCTCATATTTCCATGTGTGACTCAACCTTGGTTGTGATCTCTAGAACTTGCTTTTCATCTCTTTGAAACTGCACTTTGCATCATGCATTGACAACATGATTGAGGAATTCATTCGCACTTATTGTAGCTACAATACCAAATAGCCACCCTATTCATGTAATTCTCCACCTTTAACCCTTCTTCTAGCCTTTGATTACTCCGTTTTCTTGGAATAACCTGAAATTATACGCCTTGGCCAATTACATATCTTTCTACCTTAAGCCATTGCTTGGAGTATATTAAGTGTGGTTGATGGGGTTAATTGTGAATACATTCGCAAAACAGTGTGTTGGGAAAGTAATGAATAGGAAGTGTTGGGATTTTTCTCACTTATGTAGCATCAATGTAGTGGCTATGTTAGCAAAACCCGCCAAGTTTTGTAATTAATTTTGTATATGATTTTCACTTGCCAATCACTTGCTTCGAAAAAAAAAAAGAGAGAGAACAATTCAATAGCAATTAGAAAATAAAAAATAAAAAAAATAAAAAAAAGGAGCACAAGTGTGATGGCAAGTGAGGAGTTTAGTAATGAGGCAGTTTCTAATAAATGTTTCCGGGATTGTTGTGATTGTTTATGGGCGAGTAAGGTTCAATGACACTGAGTGAGGTTGGAAAAGTATAACTCCAAGCTTGGCTTCGAGCTCCACTTATACAAATATTTTCCGTCCCTTACCCCTAACCTTAGCCCCGTTACAACCCTTGCAAAGACCTCTTGATTGTCATTTGCATTTTGCATACAGTGGTAGAGAATTGAGATGATCATCAAGCATATGGTAGATTGTTTCCTAGGTTAGAGTATTGAGAGAACCAAACATCGAATTCATTTTGAAAATACATGAGGGGAGTGTTTCCACATCCCCAAAAGTGAGGATTGCTCTCAACCGTTTTAGTTTCATACTCATACATGTGTTCTCTCGCTAATTCGGTGACGGAAGGGTGACTAATTTGATCTTGATGGTGTGATTCCCCTAAATCCTTTTCGAAAATCTCCCTCTATCTTGTGCTAAAATGTTTTAATCACTTTTGGGTTGTGTTTTGGTTGGACAAAGTTACTTGAGAGTTCTGCTAATGCTTACCTAAGGGGGCTTGTATATAGGATGTTCGAGTCTTTCTTTTCTTTTTCTTCTTTTGAGTCCGTTTTTCCTAGTTTTGAGTCTAGTACTTGCTTGGGGACAAACAAGGTTTTAGCATGGAGGGGTTGATAAGTGCATTATTTGCACTTATTCTTAGGTATTTTAGAAGCATAATCATGGTGATTTTTTGGCTAAAAAGGTGTTTAATCTTCCCCATTTCTCTATTTACACTTGGTCTTTGCATTTTTGGTATTGATTTTCAGGTTTAGAGCCAAAAAGGTGATTTTTGGAGCAAATTTGGTAAGGCCAAGGGTACCACGGGCATCAACTACTGTTGATAAGACCGTGGTAAAAATTTCAGCAAGAAACGAGCAGAAAACAACGAGACAGTGCCAACCTCGAGCTGCCGTGGTGTGACACCACGACCGTGGTTGGAGCTGCTTTCTCATTCAGCGATTATTTTGCGGAGATAACCGGGGAATAGGAGGGGAACGCGATTATCACTTATTCTGGGCAGAAAAGAGAGTTTTTAGAGAGGAATTCTTCACCAAAAAACACCTCCATTCATCAAGAATCAATTCGAAGGCATTGAAGATTTGGAATTCGAGAAGAAGCACGCAACACTCTTGTGAAGTTCTTGAGAGAATCCTACGAATTTCTCCCTAGTGTTTGCTTTACTCTTCTCACTTTCTCTTCCTTAATTCTAGAATTGATTACCATGTTTAGAACGTATTTCTTGTTTTCAATGAATACTTGTGAGTAGATTTCGTTCTTTCTAGGGTTTTATGAACCATCAATATGGAGTTTGATTAGAAATGTTTTAGTTTGTACTTGAATTCTCAATTGAATCAATAGAAGGTTGCGTTTTTCTTGCTTACGAATGTTCTTAAGGCCTTGGATGTTTGTAATTCTGAAATTAACCTAAGAAGTACCGAAAGGTGAATTAGGGGAATTTGACCACCAACCCTTCTACCTAGGCCTACGAAAGTTGAAAAAGGAGTAGTAGACTAGGGAATCATTAAATAACCCGAACTTGCTTAGACCTTCAATTCTGTTTAACCTGATAAGCAGACGAAAGTTGTTGATTAGGTTAGTCAGGATAATTCTATTTAGCATCGAAAGGGCGATAGAATTTACAGGTTATCGATTCTTGATTCGTTTGAGTTACTTTCTTGTGCATACTTTAATCTGGCTTTCAGACCCTGTTGTTAGGTGAGTAAAACCCTAGAAGTCTTCATCCATCGAATTACCTCGAGTTAATCCTTTCTAGTCCACTTTAGTTCTAGTTAGTTCATTAGAAGTCATAAAAAAATTCATCAACCCGATTAGCTTAGCAATCAAGTAGAGGGATAGTTCACTGAGTTACTAGACCAAGTCCCTGTGGGATCGACCTTGACATTGCTACAATAGTACCCGTGCGCTTGCGGCCCTGTCAATTATGTTAGGAATTTGTATGAGGTCCAAATACTTGTGTTATATTTTCGAACATGTGAACTATCTAAACTCTCTAGGATGTTTGAAGTTACTTGGTATGATGGATATTATCTAGAGGACTTTTACGGATCTGGGTGTTTTGCTTAGCATGATGAAGTTACACTCAAAGTTCTTGTGATCATATATGTTTGGTTAGTGTGACGTTGGTTCATTTGTTGTCTTTGTGTTTTGTTGGCCTAGTCCCTCGTTGGACGCCGATAATACTTTCGGGATTCCTAATCCTTTGCGCTAATTATTAGGCTAAAGAGGTAATTATATTAATCTTATGATTGTTTAATCTAGGGATTTACAGAGATCTTGAAGGAGCAACGACGGGGTGGTGGAGGCACAAGTACCCCAGGATTTGGGTAGCCACACAAGAAGGGGGAATAAGGAAAGGCTACAAGTTCTAGTATTACCTATGTAATAATTATTGTAACTTAGTTAATTTCTATGTTGAATTTTCTAGGACTAAGTAATTGGATCCGATCACTGTGTAAATGTAATGGATCCGAACAAAAGTAAGAATATCTCGCCCTACCTCCCCCCCCCCCCCCAAATCTCCATATCCTAAGCAAGACAGTAACTAATCAATTAATGATAACTTATATGATGACCTCAAGGAATTAATTTTGAGAGGCTTAAGTATTGGAGAGTCGTATCTGTAAGCAATGACGCCCGTCGCACTTAGGCCTAATTCACGACCCATTCTGGAAACCCAAAGCTATGCATTCGAGGGAATATCCATGTAGTATGGGTTAATGGCGTGTCTCAAATGGATAATAACCTCTTCTCGACCCTAATCGTCTAAGGCTTATGCTGTGAAACCTAAGGCCCATCACTCTCAAACATGGACTAATGATTGATCCCAAAATGTGACATTCTATAACATGGTAGATTGATCCCAAAATGTGACGTTCTATAACGTGGACTAATGTTATAACCTGAGACATGATATATTCTAAAATATGGACTAGTATAGTTAAACCAAGACCCTTAACCCTATAATTGAGAATACTGACAAATTATGGATGTAAGACAAAAAAAACAAATGGTAGGAATATATTAAGGGTGTTGCACTACCTCTAAATTTTTTTTGCCATTTAGAGAGACTGGTTACAATTTACCCAAGATTCAAAAATCCTTCACTACCTACTTCTCCATGAAAAAGAAGCAAAGGAGGTATAATGGATCATTTTACTTTAGTCCAATACAATACAAGTTGAAAAAATAATTTGTTTCAACTATCCAAATTATGGATATGTCTCCTCTTCTTCTATACATTTTTAATTATCTATAACCGGTTAATCAAAGTTAGATGGACATAGGACACGGAAAGGTGAGACGCTAAGAGCCAAACACAGATAGGACGAGGCGCAAATGAGGAAGAAATCAAGAAAGTGAAAAAATGTACCTAAAATTTCAACCAAAGATTGCTATCGGTGACCTCCCTATGCGAGAACTGGAAGGCTATGTTGTAAAAACCGGACCATCCGCCGGCCGGTTCAACCGGGAACCGGGCAGTTGTCCGGTCCAGTTTTGTAATCAACTCGGTCAGCTGGTTTAACCGCCCAAAAATCGTCAAATCCGGTCCAACCGGCCAAACCACGGTCAGACCGGGTTTTATTAAAAAAAAATTGAAGTTTTCAATTTTCAAGTCAAAAACCCTAACTGGCTGCCCTCCTCCTCCATTCGCTGCTCTCGTCTCTGCGCCTCTGTCGCATTCTCTCTCTCTGTTTACTCTTGCTCTTCGCCCGCTGCTCCCTCCTCCCTTTTCCAATCTCCCTCTGCTCTCAACTTTGCTGTTCACTGCTCACTTAGTGCTCCCTTCTCCTTCCTCCCTCTGTGGCTCTGCGTTCAACTTCACTGCTCACTCAGTGCTCCTCCTCCTTCCTCCCTCTGCTCTCAACTTTGCGTCTCTGTATTTGTGCTATCAGAAAAGAATAGAAAGAAAGAAAGAAAGAGAAAGAATATAGAGAGAGAGTGGTTTGAAAGAGAAAGAATACAGAGCGAGAGTGGTTTGAACTTTGAAAGAGAAAGAAGGAATTAGAGTATTTTTTGTATTTGTGCTATCAGAAAACAATAGAAAGAAAGAAAGAGAAAGAATACAGAGAGAGAGTGGGAAAACGTGAAAAATCGAAACAATAGATGTAAGAGACAGAGAGAGGACAACAATGAATTTTATTATTTGTCTGTGTGAAGTACAATGTGACAAGAATAAATGAGCTGTAACCAACTAATCCTAATTGATTGGTAATTGGCATGCGTCATCAGTCTCAGCTCCTCCATTTATTAAATGCAAATTGTTTGATATTTGTGATTATTTCCTTTTCATTTTCTTTTCATTGGGATCGATCTGAACTTAGGATTAATCATGGGCGGATCTAGTGTACATCCAGTGGAGTCAAGCGACTCCACTGGAATTTGAAAAAAAAAATTGTTTTTGACAAAAAAAAATTAATGTATTTACATATATAATTTCCATGCTTGGATTATTGCCAGATAAGCGTTGGTCGAGTGGTTTGCTTTGCATTAGTTACACCTTTTGAATGTGAGTTCAAGGCCTGATAGTTGCAAGTTTTGGACTTTTGTTTTTTTTTTTGGGGTTACATTTTGCTTCTATTCTTCTTCTTCTTTTTTTTTTCAAGACCCTTTTTGCACGAGTTTAAATTTTTACTATTATCATTTATGAATCTTTTATAATTCATTCTCAATTTTCAAAACACCCTAATATTCTCAATTCTCTTGTGACTAAATTATGGTTTGTATTTTAAATTGATTTGTTATTTGTTAAATGAATCAATCTAACTAATACCTATCTATGAATTGGATTGATGTAAATTTAGTGAAAATAAATTTGCTAGATGCATAACTTACAATTTTTTTATTTGATTTTGGAGATTGTCAATTTTAGGATTTTGAATATTTGCTAGCAAATTGAATTATTGAATGTCTAATTTTTCCACCTTAATTATTAATGACTCAACACTGTTAAATTTGAATTTGGTTGACTTTTTTCAACTTTTCACTTGTATCGGTTTTGTGACACTCAATGGTTTATTTGTTGGTTCTTTTATGCTTTAAGATTGTGCTATATGTATCTAACTAAGCATAATTTATGATTTCACCTTAAATGGAGAGATTTTTAAGACGATGACTAGGGAATCAATATCTCATTTGAGCACCGATTGACAAATTCTCTATTGATTCAAGAAGTGGAAGAGATGGTACATCACAAATACCACAATTAATCTCAAACACCATCATCACCACCTTATAATGCAAACACTCACCCTTCTAGTTCCATGGGAAGATGTTGTGTTGGCTTAAGTGCTCTTTCATGTGATCCAAAGGGAAAAAAAATCAATTTTCAGCTACCATCTAAATGGGATGATATAAGAAGAGCGTACTTATTTTGAGGACTATGTCTTCCAAAAAGTGTCCAGTGAAATTATCATTAACTGTTTTAGGAAGATTTATGATCGTCAATCCGATGTTTAGGTATTTATTTTTGTTTAATATCATTTTCCTGACTAATACTGAATTCGCTATTTTCGTAACATTCCAATTTTTTAGTACTGTTAAATTTTATTTTTTTAGCAAATAATTATTGACTCCACTAAATTTAAATCCTGGATCCGCCACTGGGATTAATTATATTTTGAAGTACATGAAAAAAATTTTAATTCGTGACCAGTTCATGCCGGTTTTGACCGGTTCAACCGGTCCGACCATTGAACCATTGGCCTACTGAGTCAACCGGTTCGGTGACCGGTCCGGTTCTGACAACATAACTGCAAGGAAGAGGCTGGAGATGGGGGAGGAAGCAAGCAACAACGCACACTTGCATGAAAACGACCAACGCAATGGGAGTTTAAGGTTTGGGCCAAAAAAAATTAGAATTTTTATGTAAACGCTGGAATAACTGGTCCAATGGCAATTTTGGTTGAACTGGGTCCTCCGATTTTATTTTTTACGATTCGAACTATATGGCAGGTTAAACCTAAAACCGAATCGAGCAAATCACCAGCTTTTGGCTAAACCAAATTCGGTCAGTTCGATTTTTATAACATAGGCTAAAGGTGGACTACTACTAGGGACACACATGCTACCAAAGGAAAGCAAGTTTAGCCTCAATATCGGACATAACATGCCAATTTAAACAGTTCGACGGGAACCCGGTGACCAGATTGAATCGATCAGGGCTTTGACTTGTCCAATTAGTTAGACCAGTAAAAACCGTCGAGAACTGGTTGACCGGATGATCCATAGTCAAACCGACCTTTCATGGTTGAAAACCCATCAACCATGTCTAAAGTCCAAACCAAGACAAACTTTGGGCAATCTGATGTTTGAATCTTGTTCCAAACATAGAGAGGTGGGAAGGAAGAGGTGAGGATTGATTTCATGACTTTAGTCCTTATATTTTCCAATCATGTATATGTAGTAATTTATTAGAGTGACAAACTGAGAGATGAGGAGAAAGGGAAGAGGCTTAGAAACCTCAATACATATTACATGCACCTAGAGTACGTGCTCCGAGTAAGTATGAGTGAAAAATTATATTATTGGACGTGAACAACAAGGAGGTATAGGTGAACAATTGTGTTATTAAAAGTGAACAGGAAGTAGATATGAGTGAACAATTATGTTATTAAGAATGAATAATGAATGACCAAATCTGGAGCACATGCTCCAGGAGCATATAATAAATTGCATAGAAACTTACTTCAAGTTTCAGGGGGAGGGGGGATGAGTGAGGAACTGACGATAGTGAATGTGAAATCAATAAGTGACGTGGAGTACTTAAAGAGATAAACGGTGTCAGTAGATTAGGGTTACAACTTACAAAAGTAATAAATTTACTTATTTTATTGAATTTATTATTTTTTTTAATATGCCAATTTTGGGCTTTTTGTAGTCCAATAGACCCAATCAAGAGGAAGAACTAGGAACTTGAAGGCCTTTATTTATTATATAATAACTTCCAATTTAATGATTAATTGTTTTAAGAATTATATATATAAAAAATTACGTCCATGATTAGATCATGACAATTTGTCCAGTTCAACCAGTAATCCAGGTCAACTTATTAGTCGAAACGGTCCGACCAATTGACCCATCAACTCTCCGAGTCAATAGGGTTGGTGACCAATGTGTTTATAACAACACAGTTTAGCCATACACTTGATGCAAGGATTAATTCCCTTGTTGCTCAATACAGAATGTGGTAACCATATCCTCTTGGTAGGTGAATGTGGCCCATTGCCATCATGAACCAAACCAAGTCACCAACAAACTTGTGAAGCTTACTTACCTTCGATAGGGATATTATTCATGTGAAACACCTAGACGATCTTCAAGGGAAGTTCAACACTTGCTCCATATCGACTATCTGAGAGCGGTTGGTCTTTATGCTAAGTAATGTGAATTTTTTATATAAATAAAAGAAGGGGCTTGGCCCCACCAAAAAAAAAAAAAAAAAAAAAAAAGAGTACTTCCTTCTCCCTACTCCATCTCCTTTCTCTATTTAGAAATTCTAGTGTTGTCTGTTTGCTAAATCATTCCTCTTTCGAGGAAGCAACACCTAAGAGGTAGCTTGGCTGGTTATGCAGTTGAGCATTCTTTACCAAGTTTCATTCATACCACAGCTCATTTCTAAGACTAACATGATGCACATCTTTCATTCAAGGGATGACCTAGTGTAATAGAATTTATCCATTTTTAGCAAGAGGCCTGCCTTGCCTTGCCTCCTTTCTCATCAAAATAAGGTGTAGCTATTAAGCACCCAGCTAGTTCATCATTCATAGGAAAATATCCATTATCACCTTATTTGGAAGCCTTTATTATCAAACACATACGACAGATTTGGAATGTAGATAAGGGTAAACATCAGGACAGAGCAGTGCAGTACAAACATACAACTTAAAATGGCTGATTGGGACTAAACACGAGACTTGCCGATGACCTCAACAGTAACCTATAAACTGATACAACTATCAGTACAATTGTTGCATTCCAAGCATTTTAACACAACCTGAATTCCACATCCCAAATTGCAGGAAATTCTTTCAAAAACTTCATGTTTCCATCAAGAGGGAAGTTTGAGGGATCCCATGCATCCTCAGTATCAAAAACAGAGTTCATACACTCAAAGGGCACTCTGATCCAAATGCGTAAAATGTCTCTTCTAAAATTCACTAACCAGAACTAATAAAAAAACAGTTCAATTACAATCACCTCATACACTGATGAAAAAACAGCAGTTTCAGGTACTGAATGTTCACATCCCTATCTAATAATAAGATGAGCCAATGCCAAAGCTGGATTTGTGGTAGCAACCTGCCCCACTAGCAACTAGTTAGCTCGCGTAATTGGTAGAAATCTTCTGACCTTTCCCGATGCATGATTTCGTCATAAATACACAGCATAAAACTTTCCCTGTAAAACAAGTGCAAGGTGGAAGCTCAAAGCCATTTCCAAAGTTGTAGTGGACGGACCATCACCATTTCACCTGTCTATACCATTTTGGAGGATGATTAGTCAGACTTTCTAGGTGAACCCATCTCAATGTCAATCAAAAAAATTGCATTACCAACATCCTAATCGAGATCCTGATATCAACAACTCAATATTCTGAATTTAGACCTTGAAAACTTGTATTTTTGATTTGGACTAAATTTAGATCCAATCAAAATATGCAGATGGAATACAGTCCCATTCAGGTACGGGGAGTTTTAGTGCCCATTTATGGTGCTCCAACTGGCATCTCAAGTAAATCCAACCCATATTCCTCGCTCAACTTTGGAATCAGATGTCTTCATTTAGGGTTTTGGCATTGTGTCATTTAGGATCTTGGCAGATTTGAAACCAAAAAGGCAAGTTAAAAGCAGTAATTATCACAATTCTTCCAAAAAAGAAAAAACAGTAATTATCTATAGACATCTCAGGAATTCTCAAAACACATTAAAATGGTGCATAATGGGGAAAACTATTAAAACGTCATAATTTCGATATAAAATCCACAATTTTCGCAGGTTCTCCTACAACTAAAGCTGCAAAAAACCAAGACATTCGACAGACCTCCAGGTAGGGCATTCAGTGTGAGACAATAATAAATTTATATCTTCCAAACACAGATTTAACTGACAATAATTCCAATTCTTTCAGTGCTTAAATATACAACGGAAAAGTAACAAACCTGTCACTTTCAGCATGAAGCTTATAGCCATGCTGATCTACTTGTAGGGGACAAATATGATTGACGAATTCTGGCCACCAAACCCGAAAGAATTGGACAATGCTGCCTTTACTTGGAGTCTTTCTTTCTTAGGGCCAACCAGCAAGTCAGTGTTCTGGTACAAAAACTACTATTAGACATTGAAAGTATAAACTCCCACACACAGTTTGACAAACAGTAACATCCCTTATTAACCAATGAAGTTGGTCTACTGACAACAATCAAGTTCATAAGAAGGCTCATACAAGCACCCCATCAAGTAAGAAATCCAAGCAACAACATAGACAGCCAATTGAATCATCATCCACCATTCCAGTCCATTTAATACCCAAGCAGCCTATTGAGTCCAATTAAACCCAAACAAGGGTTGAGATAGGGATGAAGATATACCTCATTCAAACAATTTCAGACCAGAACATATAAATCCAGTTTATCAGTTTTCCAAATAAAATTGACATGAAACACAATCAATATTAGTCAGGATAATTTTTTACTAATGCAGTCCAGCTAGGATAAGCTCAGGTCCTGTGAAATTGAGTTGCCTTGCTTGCGGTGAAACTACGGTATGGCTTTGAGCTGAGCCAACCCACATCAAGATCAGTTTTGCATAGTTTCTCTTTAAAACAAGATAACATAAGACGTGCAAGTTCTTGTAGGGGACTGGAAATACAAAAGGAAAGGAGAAAAGCGGGGTTTGTGCAGGCAAACGTAGAACAACACAATGCAATGAACATTAGGTATTAGATAAACACACAAAACAAACCCAGTTTTATATATTGTAAGAAACAGATCACACAACTGAGCAAGTACAAGAATCATACCACTCCTTCATCTGGATTTTCAAGGTTAACATTCGGATGTACCCAACCTGTCCGTATTGCCTGTCATCAGAACCATCACAGCTTATGTCAACTATCACTTGCCAGGGATAGCAAAAAGTTAGTGGCGATGTAGGATCTAATTTGGGAGCTGCTTATTTTAAAGTTTTCCTCTTTAAAGCATAAACAATTAAAAACAAAGGGGCAAACACAAACTCAAGTACAAAGGGTTAGCTAGAGAAAATAGTTAACTGGGTCATTAATGAGGAACATCCCCCAGATACCTGGCAGTCTAAGAGACTTTCAACTAGATAATGTCATTAGTTGGGAAAAGAGGTTCAAAGTTCTGCATCATATTACACAAGAAAGCTCCAAGTGTAGAATCCACTTGCAGAAACTGTCCTGCACAGACCTGCACTACTGCTTTCTTGGGTAAACACTTGCAGGTTCTCCAACATTTGTAGGCTCAAATTGTACACAGATTCAGTCTGCTTGTACCCTGTAATTTATGTTTTCCTCTTTTATTTCATTCATTTATTTGTTTATTCCCTCAAAAATCGCAAGATAATTCCTACAAATTCAAATAGTCTGGAGTACGACTACTAAAAAAGTCATCTCATAAATACATGGCCAAAATTAACAATACATTCACATAGGTACCTAATATCATGTAAGATATGCAGTAAAAGTTTTTGAATTCTTCCCCAAGTCAATAATTAAGGGAAAAATTAAAAACAGTGAGTTGTTTACTGTTTGCACAAAATCAAACAAAATTTAAACAATACAAAGTTTTGTGAAATTCTTGACTGTTAAAGAAAGAAAATCAAGGCTTTCATCATATTACATGCAAAATGGCATGACATTGGGTTTAAAATGTTTAAAAAATGACATAGCATTCCATGTATGATAACTTAGGCACCATATGATCCCACAACCGTGTTCCAGCGCCAAAACTTGGAGGCATACTATAGCAAATAATTGCCCTTAAAGGCTAGATCAAGGGCCATAATTTTTAATAGTTGGATTAGTCTCCTAAAGCACCCCCAAAGATTGAATTATAGGCATCGAAGAGAAATCAGCTGGACCATGTGGATTCAAAAGCAAACACTACAAAATCTCAATCAATATCTAAGAACAATTACCGACCCACAAACAAGAACTAGAGAGAGAAAGCATTCAAAACCATAAACAATGGATTGTTTTGATTAGCAATAGTAGGATAATATGAATCATCAATGTAATCAACCGAATAACAATGATAAGAATTCCACCAAGGTTAGCTTAAAGGAACCGACTACTCCGTGAAGGAATCCACTTACTACTGCCACCTAATCAAAATTAGGATAAAGAGAGTAAGGTTTGAAAGAATGTCTTGGGCTCTAAAGCCGATTTCATTAATAATCTGAATCGGAGTTTTATAATGAGGGGATGGGTTTATAAGCACCCACTAATTCCAGAATTACCTAAATTAGAATAAAATAGAGAAAATCTATAAAACATGCCCTCATTGGATTAAAATCAGTGTAATTTCCACCTTAACTCTAAAATGCCTAAAGACCACGTTAAGAAAAGTAAAAGCCCAATAAAATTGCTAATATACAAAAACTAAATGGACTCCCAAGTTCCACCATTAAGACCACCAAAACCTAACGAAGTTGAAAATCTCAAGTTTTGGGTGACCAAAAGGTAAGTGTCACAAAGCAGTTCAACCTCCCATCCTTCCGCCCTGAAATCCTCATAGGTGTCCTCTGCATAGGGAGTGAGGTCTCCAAATATTAAAGGTGACTTACGTTCATATTTCCCGACAGCTCCATTTTGTTTGCATTGGTATCAATCCTCTTGAAGACCATGCAAGGCCCCACCCCACAAGCCATAAGCTAACTCTTCCTCCTAGAAGGAAACGTCACCTTTCGAAGATGTAGCCAAATTAAGTCACTCGGAATGAATATCAAGTGTCTCTATGATTGTTGCTTCTAGACTTGTACTTTTCATTGATCCTTTCAATATGCATCTTAGCTTCTCATACAGTCACTTCACCTCACTTGCCTTCTCTTGATCCTCATAGCTTACTTTCTTGTCACTTGGTAGTTGAATGAGATCAACATGAGTAAGAGATTGACTCCATATCAAGCTTGAAAAGGTGAGTGCGAAGTAGCATAGGCAGGTGCATACTTTTGGGCAAACCCTACAAAGGATTGACCCAATAGCATGCTTAGAAAGGTGAGTAGTAAGTAGCATAAGTAGGTGCACAATTGTTGGCAAACTCCGCATCTGCTAGGTTCACCTCCCAATCCTTAAAGATTGATACGGTCTTGTTGGCTACGATGGTTTATCGATTCGTTTGAGGATGACAAGTGGAGCTTAGTCCCAAGAGCCACCACAAACAACCCCAGAAATGGGAGAGGAACTTGGTGTCCTTACTATTGGGAAGCCACTGAAGCTTAATAATCTCTTGGAAGTATAAGTGAGCGGTAAAGGAAGCAACATCAATTTTGTGGAATGTACAAAACAAACCACCTTAAAAAAAACCAGTCCACTGACACCATGATCACGTGATGTTTTCATAGGGTCCTAGGCAAACCCAAAACGAGATCCATACTAACATCCTCTAAAGGAGAATTTAGAGAGAGAAGAGAGGTGTAAATCCTTTGATGAAAGGCACTTTCAACCTCATGACAAGTATTACACTTTATCACAACTCCATGAACAATACCAGCCATCATAACTCATAAGCCAATATAAATGGTTCTTCAAGATCTCTATGACCTTTTTAATACAAAAGTCACCTAGAGCACTACCATCAACTTTTCTCATAATTAGTTCCCTTGGTGAACTTCTAGGCACGCAACTTATTGCTCTTCTGTAAAGTCATCTAGAACAACACAACAACTATAAAGATTGAGATTGGCATACACCTCATTGACATGTTCATCACTTTGAGCTCTTGGAGTGACTAAAAACCCAAGATGTGAGCTATAAGAGTGGAGAGTAATGTACAACTCCTGGATAAAGCATCCGCTACAACATTATCTTTGTCAACCTTATGCTTACAACTAAAAGAGAATGATTGGGGAGACCACCCATCCGGCATGCCTTACATTGAGTTTAGCTTGCCCGTTCATCGGAGTGCAAAACAATAGACTTTGACGTACAGTAATAACTCCAATAAGAGAGGGCACACAGAACAGCAGAGAATTCTCAATCATACATTGAGTAGTTGATCTTGGAACAATTCAACTTCTTACTAAAATAAGGCAAGGGCCTCTTGGATTAGGTGTCTTGGATTAGGTGAGTACCACCCTAATCCCATCTCCATTAGCATCACATTCCACTTCAAGATAATTCATCAAAATTCAAAAGAGCAATTGCAATTGTGGAACATAACTTTTCATTTATCACTTGAAAAGCCCTTTGAGGCCTGAAAGTCCACTTAGAAGTTAGAACTACCTTTCTCCATATGTTCGGTAAGGGAAGTCGTGATAGACCTAAAAACCTTGATGAGGTGCCAATAGAAGATGTTAAGCCACAGAAGCTTCTAACCTATGTGGTAGAGGTTGGAGTAGGCCAACTATTAATAACCTTAATTCTCGATTCACCCTTTTGTATGCCTTTTCCTGGAGCAATGTAACCAAGGAATAACTGAAATACGACTAAAAGGTCCTCATATTTTGATGTAATTATTTAAGGGTCCCGTATTTTGACAAATAATTGTGAGGTGACATTATCTTTGCTGTAATTATTTAAGGGGGACATTCCGACCTATATTCCAGCGTACAAAGCATTAATTGCAGAATTTGTTGTTGATTAGGGTTATGTAGTTTTGACCAACCCTAAACATTGAGGCTTGGAATGATAGTTGACTTCAATTAAAACAACCCTAAACACAAAAATCATTGCTTCCCGTGTTTTTGGCAGGAAAATAGGTCGGAATGTCCCTAATAAATAATTACAACAAAGATAATGTCACCCCCACAATTATTTGTCACAATATAGAGCCCTTAAAATAATTACATCAAAATATGGGGACCTTTTAGTCGTTTTTTGAAGGAATAACTTGAGACAAACTAATCACACTTCTCAAGTTTATCAAAGAACTTTTGGTGCTTGGAGACATCGAACACGTCGGTGAGATGATCACCATAGGTGCTTTCATTGGAACCATACGCAAGGTTATCGTCAAAGTACACTAACACAAATTTCCCAATGAAAGGTCACAACACTTTGCTCATCAACCACATCAGCGTAGTAAGAACATTAGACCAAATGGAACAACAAGCCATTCACAGAAACAATAATTAGTATTGAACAAGGTCTTCCATTCGTCACCTTCTTTCATCTGTATGTGACGGTAACTATTATGAAGATGTATCTTGGAGAAGAACTTTACAGTCATATAGTTCATCAAGCATATCATCCAATCTTGCAATGGGAAAACAATACCTAGATAGTGATGGTGACCACTCTTGAGCCTACAATTTTTGCCATGTGCCATCTTTCTATAGAACCAAGAGTGCCAGAACAAAGCAATGACATAAGCTCTTTCGAACATAGCCACACTCTAATAATTCTTGTACTTAAGTTGGAGCTCCTTAGACTCACTCCGGTTTCACCCAATAGACCGCCTTTTTGGATAAGATGGCTCCATGGAAAATTTCAATTTGACGCTAGCTCAACCCCACTTAAAGGAGGGATCCAAGGAATATCATTAGGGAGTACATCCTTTAATTGATGGAATACATTCTTGGCAAAAGGAAGCAATGGTTTCACTTCCTTGCTTGTGTTTGATTCAACCACTGGCAAGGCAAATGAAAGCTTGCTCTTACTAACGGTTGGTCAATTCTTGTTTCACCCGTAAATAGGCTTTTCTCACTTCCCTTCCTCGACTTAGTTTCTCTAAGTGTAGGTGGTGGCCTAGGCCCTAAGTAAGGCTCAGGCCTTTATGCTTTAGGGTATATGTATTTGCTTGGCCATTGTGTATCACATGATCATACACCCATGATCTCCCAAGTAAGAGATAGCATACATCCATTGCCAATACATCGCATAACACGTCACAAAGACCAATAGGAAAGAAAATATTAGCTTAGTGAGAAACTATGTTACCCCGACTCTTTATATTCTATGCCATACCTTTGTCCGATCCTTGATACCCGAACAAGGATATGACACTCGATACTTCAAATTACAATGAAAATGTGCGAATTTTCTTAAAAATAGCCGAGTCCGACACCCATATTCGTGTCCGATATGGACATTCGTACCCGTGTCCGGGTAACATAGGTGAGAAACAACTACACCTCTATGCTTAAGCCAAGAGTATAAGGTGTAGGGTGCAATTTTCTAGGAAGAGAATCACCTTTACTAGGTAGCTCTTAGAGAAGCTGAGCTTGCTTAAAGGAATATTGAACACTTTACTTTCCTACCTTATTTCTCCACTTTAGTAAATAGGTTATACACATCATTAAATGAAAAGTATAGGGTCATCTTGTGAAGTAGTTCAAGTTCTTGTTAGCCTTAGTATCATGATCAGCATGCCAAGTTTCAAGGAGGAGTCCATGATTAAGTCATTTTATCAAGAGGTCCTCTAATTTCCAAGTACAACTCTCACATCTGTTCAAGTCACCAAGATAGTTTTGAAGCCTTAAGGAACTCATGGGGTCTTTGTAAAGCCAAGCTGAGACTCGAGGATTTTAACTAAGTTTCAATGCTTATAATAAAGTCACTTTATGTTTACTATGAAGTTTGAGGCAACGAGGTCAATCAAGGTCAAGGCAAGTTCTAGTGACATGTTCCATGGGCAAAATGGTCATTTTTTAGTAGATCATTTTGAAGCTCAGCAGTTGTGATAATTCGTCTAAAGGCCAAGGAAATCAACTAGCTACCTGGACATGCAAAGGCAAGCAAAATAAAGGGCACAAGCACAATGCATCACCCACCATCTTATTGTGTTATTATAGTTCTATTTTCTTGTCTTCTAGCAAAAATTGTAATGGTCCCCTCTAGTACTATTATTCTCTTATTTTGGCCAAATGATCAAACTATGTGAAGGCTTCTTTTGGTCGTTGATTGGCTGCCTTATTAGTTGGGGGTTTGTACCAAACTTTGAGCATAGCTATCCTATACATATAATTGTAAGCTCAAAAAGGAAAAAGTGAGCTGACGTTGAATGAAATACAAGTGTTGAATACCCATTCTTAAGTCTTGAAATCTATTAACTTTATCCAAGGTTTCTTGGTGTTGTTTAGAGTAGTATTCTTTACTGGTTGGTGGTGGCTAGACCTTTATCCATCCATGGTGAATCCTTAGTTCAACACACAGAATCTCATCCATTAGGGTTGTCATATTTGTTTGGCTTTGCCATCTCCATTTTACATGTGAACTTTTGCATGTTACCGTGCGATTGCTTCATTTAAGTCCTTGAATGCCTTTGGCGATGATCTTGAGTGTTTTGTGGTCATTTGAAGTCATTTAAAGGCCTAAACATAATTGAGTTTCAAAACTAGTAGCTAGCATGCTTATCTTGAAATGTTGACTTGTTTGTTACCCCCCCCCCCCCCCGGGGTTTTGCTTATTTTGGTTATAACTCCATCAGTGTCAAATTATAGTGAATCTTCTTGTGTTTTTCTCCTATGATCTTTCATCCTTAGGCAAGTATCTGAACCCAAAGTGTTCAGTTTAACCAGTTGAAATGCATAAGTTTAGTATCATAACTCCAATAGTGCCTTATTTACTTGAATAGGTGACTCTTTGCTTAGTTATTTGTTTGCTATTCTCTTCCAAAAGGTTCTTAAAACTCACAAACATCCTAGCTACAAGTAGAACCAAAGCGTTCACCCATTTATATTATAACTTAGCCACCAAAAAAAATTTAAAAAAAAAATAAAATAAAATAAAAACCCAGCTGCACAAAAGGCCATCATCATGCATGATGACACACCCAACTCTTCTAACCCATCTTCTTTCCCAACCACAACACCCCGCCCCCCAAATCCTGTACCAAGGGGCTTAACCCTTAAGCAAGCACACCAGATGAAACTAGCAAGGGCTATCCTAACTCGAACAAAGTTAGAAGACGTTGACCACACAAATGGAGGGTATTTTGACCAGGTTGGGAGATTTGCTAGTTACTCAACATATGGGAGATCATGGCAACCCTAGGGAGAGTTATGGGGATTCCAAATGTGAATCTAGTGATGGGGAAGATAGTGATGAATCCAAGAGTGGCTCATGTTGGGGTACCCCGCATAAGGCGACAAATGGACAATTTCAAAGACATTAAGGTTGAACCACCTAGCTTTGATGGTAATCCAAATCCAAATGACTACCTTGAGTGGGTTCCAGACTTGGCGAGGATCTTTGAGGTGAAAGTGTATGATGAACTCAAGAAGTACAAGGTTGCTAGCCTCAAGTTGACTAAGTATTCTCCTCTCCGGCTTGAGAACCTTAAGAATCAAGGAGCTAGAGATGGAAAGTCTAGGATAACAACTTGGACCAAGTGAAAGAAGTGTATAGAAAGGAGATTTGTTCCAAAACGTTAAAAGAAAGAACTATATAATGAAGTGTTCTCACTTAAATAGGGAAGCCTTGGTGGTGTTGAATACATTAGGGAGTTCGAGCAATTGTTGATGACGTGTGATTCATAAGAATCTCAAGAGCAAGTCATGACTAGGTTTCTCAATGGCCTTGATACTAAGCTACCTACGAAGGCAAACTTGCAAAAATATTTGGAACTACTTTCTTTCTTACATTCCACTAGGCAAGTGAGAAAAGCATGTACTTTCTAGCTACTTAGAATATAAGTAATAGTTGTGTGCTCCCACATGGCAAGCATTCCCCCAAAACACATGCCAAATACCTTGAGCATACATATTGGAAAGCATGCCCATCAAGAAACAGCAGCAAGTTCAAATCAAAATATAGATAGTTTTCTTCTGACTAAAATTTCCAAACCAGCATCAGCCATTATTAATTACTTGATTATCTCCACAGTGTCAAAGAATTACCTGTACGGTAGCAACAGCTTCTACAGCACCAGCTGCTCCTAGGAGGTGACCAACCATGGACTTGGAAGAGTTTATTCGCAACTGTACACAACCAATTTAAAAAGAAAAGATTAACAAAATATAGTCTGGTTATGTTGGGTCTTGTGAGATATGGAGGATTCCCAAGGGTGGCTTGGTGATTTAAAGGCAGAAATGAGCCAAAAACCCAGACAAACTTAGGAGGACCAACAATGGTGAAGCGTATAAGCCGTCATACAAAATGTGATTGAGGTAGAACATAAATAACATTACCTCAGGATTATCACCAAAACAACGAGCTAAAGCTTGGTACTCTTTAAGGTCTCCTGATGGAGTTGATGTAGCATGTGCATTAATATAGTTGATATCTTCCTTGGCAATACCAGCCTCCACTAAAGCTTTTTGTATGCAGAGAGTGACTCCAACTCCTTTTTAAAAAGCACAAGGACAACCAACTATAGTCATTTCTCAAGCTTAATAAAATCTCATTCAGCTACCAACACACAGCAGCAAACGGGAGGCATAGCTGTTAATGTAGCAGCCGCTATCTAATACCTCCAACAAAAGTTTCTTACAAGATCATCATGGTTTTAAAATAAGAGAACTTTGTGAAGTTTTTGAACAAAAATGGCAGCATTGCTCAGAGTTCTCGAAAGACTTAGTCATGCAAACACACCATTTAAGTATGCCAATGAAGCAGATCTTAAACTAGCATGCTGACCAAGACAAAGCAGCGGTAATTAGTAGAATTGACCAATACTTAGTGTGCATGTGAGTGCCGGGATGAAGAAAATCCTTTGTTTTCAACCATGAAGTTTACATGTCAGATTGGGCATGTGAATGACCCTATCGTTGTATTCTATTCTACCACGAGGAACTAAAGCATGCAACAGCACCACAATCAGAGACAAAGTGAACATGGAACATGGCATGGCACCGTCAAAGGAGTGGATTATTATTTATTACCCAATCAAATAGGTTAAGTTAAAGATTTAGAATCTGAGAAAGGTTTAAAGTGCAGAAGGCCCGCTATTGTTCGCAAAGTTGCTAATGCACACAGCTCACAGGGAAGGCACCAAATAAGTTTTGATCTTTCAGCAATGGAGGTAAAAAAAACTGTAGTCAATAGCAAACATGCATTCAGCATCAGAAAGGTTGCTTCTTATTGATATAATGTCACCAACAGCCCCTGGGAAGTCCAAAAAAATCAATTTTACTTTGGATTTGGAGACCCTTATTCAATAAGTGGTTTGTTAGCTTAGCTTCACCAAAATTAATGGGTTTTGCCGAATGAATACTCTAATGTAAAATTCACAACCATATCCATCTTTCTGAAGCTGCTATACTATGCCCCCTCAACCAATTCCTTTACATTTAGAACAGTTCCTTGGAAGCTTTCTATGAAGTTAGAAGTCTATGGCTACCATCAACTGATCCATTTTTGCCTGGGGAACATCAAAGAGGATTTTTTGTATGCAATAAATTAAGAAAGAGACTTGTTGATTATATATGCTCATGTGCAGAGAGAACTGGAAATCCACTCACCAGGCCCTGCTTCACTGTTGATTTGCCAAAGTTGCTTGCAAGTTAGAGTTCAATTTCCTAGGCATACCTTGGATGGCTTTGATTCTACGATAAAAATCTTTCTGTTTCAGTAAGTAGAAGGTTGGAAAGACAACTGTTTGGTTATCCCTCATTCTAGAGTTATATGCATAGAGAGAACTAAGAAAGCCTTCTAGAATCTGGGGATGGGTCTTTAACGCATTGAAGATAATGGACCAAGAAGCTAAGTATTGGGCACTTCAAAAAATTAAGCTACATACTGAGATAATGGAAGTGCTGCAGTAGCAGTTTCAGTCATGGTACAGCAAAATCTCGGTAACACAACAATCATGTTCCCTATTGCAATTGTCACAAGATTGAAAACGCAATTCAGCTGAGTCTAAAACCTTTCAATTGAGGCTGCATCATAGAACAGCCACATTTTGATCCATAAGGGTGTCTTTTATATAGTTATAGGATGCTTGCTTAGTGGTCACAGGTAGATGCAGCTAGCCAATCACATAAGGAGATGGATAATGTTTTGGCAACCCGGCTCTATTCTCCCATAACTCATCTCACATGAGCATAATATTTCATAACAACTAAAACATAAATTTCAGTTGATGAAATCCCCATGGATCAAATGGAAGGAAAATCTTGGTATAACATATAACACTGCTGCAATCTTCAATCACACCAACTAACAGCCATCAACACAATGAAGTGTAAATAATAAGAACCAGGAACTATGACAATCAACTACAATAGAAACTTGCAGGGCAATCAATCGCAAAAAAGTACAACACCATGAAACTTTGTCATCAAGCAAATTTAACCAATAAAAAAATAAACTTCACACGTACACACGCCCACACATATTCACTAAGTGTCCCTGCGAATGGGTTAAGCTGTTAATATGATACACTCTGGTGGACTAGCCGTTGGACATGTGCTTCGATAAAAGGAAGATTTTGTATCTCTATTTAAAGAATACACTTCACAAATTATATCATCCATGAAACATAATATCCCTCACATTGCTAAAGCTTGAATATTGGTAGAAGACAAAAGGTTGTGTTCAGACACTCCCTCCCCCCCACCCCCCAAAATCATGAACATATTTCTAACCATAATGCATGCTAGAAAATGAACCTACCACAAATCCCATTACTGACAGCAAACAAGAGTACATGTTCAAGGTTAAATACACAGACCATAAGCAGGGACATAGAGCGAGTTTTATCCTTTTCTGGGAATGCGAATATAACTCATGCTAGCACGGACTTATACAAATGAAGAATATTCGGATCCGGTCAAAATCAAGCATTTGTACATGAATTTATGATGCCTTTTTTTTATGATTTTCGCCTTTAGGATTTTTCATGTAAAACTCAGTCATTCAGCCAAATTCGATAAATTTTATAGTCATTGATGCCTTTAAAAAAAGAACAAATAAGTTCAGTCATTTAGTGATCAGGTTTGGTTCAGGTTTCTGTCCAAGTCTGGACAAAAAGACAGCTTTTGGGCTGGTTTGAGGGATTTGACCAAACCCAATACAGCCTGTACCCAAATTTCTGTACGTGCTCAGTTCTTTTTGTCAAAAAGCCATTATATGTTTATTCTTCTTTTCCTTATCAAAAGCCAAAAACACAAGCACATAAAAAGCAGTTCTTTTTGCTCTTTTGATAAGGAAAAGAATAATAAAAATATATATAAACAGGAAAAGTATGGTTGCAAAGCAAGCATCCTACAAAAGGAAATACACCTCCAATATGGACTCTATCCACAAAGTCTATAAAATCAAAGGAAGAGCAACAAAAACTTCTTTCATCCCAAAAGTGAAGAGTGTTAATGAAATTTTCATTAAAATGCTGAAGAGGCATTTTGACACTCTCAAACACTTCAATGTTTCTCCCATGCCAAATGCTCCAACAACTTGCATGCGGAATTTAAAAAGCCTTCTTTTTTTAGCTTGTCTACCAAAAATTGCCTCTTAAGTCCTCAGCAACAATATGATCCCTCATAGAGTTAGAAACGACTCACGAAACTCCCAAACAGCTAAAGGCAAACTCCCACAGAGCTCTACCAAAACAACAGTGAAGCAGCAAGTGGTCTGAAGACTTGGCATCATCTTTGCACATAAAGCACATACTCACCAGGATTTTACCCCTCTTCCAAATTATCTCAAGTCAATATACTCCTAAGAGAGGCCTCCAATATAAACAATACAAAAATAGTAGGGGAATGGTGTCCAAAATCCAATGTTCACACCACATCACTCAATGACAAGTAGAACAAGTAACTACAGCACATTAGGAAACTAATTTAGGCATGTATGCTGCCAAAGTAGTGACAGCACTCCAGATTAGCAAGAATACCGATCACCAAGCCAAGGGAGAGAGATGACACAGACACACATGCATGCACGCACGCACGCACACACTGGTAACACCCCAACAACAACCAAAATAACACAAAAATTTTAAATTAAAAAAAAAAAAACCTGGAGGGTAAAGGAGCTGAAACCTCCAAATGGTTTATTCTTGTACCAAATATCTCCTTTTTCGACCACATATTTGTGTACTGAGTTAACAGGTGGAATAGTGAATACCAACTGGAGGCAGATAAGTGAACAAAATCGGATTCTTTTCCATTGCACAGATGATTAGTTGCAACATGCACTGAAGGCAACATATAATGTGATGCAGCCAACCAAAATATATTATGGTTCTTGGGGAACTCCTGGGATAAAAGTGTGTGACAGACAAGACAAACAATTTTTTTTTTTTTCCAGAATAGTCCATATTATTCATAAGGAAAATATACTAGTTTACATACACATCGGTTTCCTGAAAAAAACTTAATTACAATCTTAACCCATATCACATCGCGACAAACAATTATTGTTACAGTTCCCATCATAGAAAAAAGGGAGGTACTCGCCAGGAAAGTTATGTTTCAGTTTTCTACTATGCTTTTATTAGACTGTTTGGTTAGAGGTTTCTGTTTCGTTAAAGAAAAAGGTGATCAAGCCCTTTCATTCCGTTAATGTGCATGTTTAACCCGTTTTGTTATCTTCCTTAATAGTTCAGCAGTTGTCCATTTTAAACAACACCAAATCTCAGTATATGTAACCCATCCATGGGGATCAAAAGAACAAGATTCTAAAACAAGCAAATAATACCCAGCTCATTACCGCCACCATACAACTGACACTTTCTCACAACCATATACACCCTAAAGAACCCTCCCCTATACTTTGGAGAAAGAGAGGATGGGAGACTTCAACACATAATCTTCCCTTGACTGTTCCAACTTTGTCCATTGCTATAGTTTGTCATTATCTGATACTTCTCTGTTGCAGGTTAAACCCTATCAGCAAGGCTTCAATCAAGAATCCTAGTAGTTGGGGCAAGCATAGAGCCTAAACAACCCTCCTCTATACATGTCATGGAGAAAGAGGGGAAACCTCCGCACGTATTATTACCATATGTTCCAAGCTTATCCTTCATTGTCATCTGAAACCTATCTTTTACATAGCAGACCCTATCAACAAGGCTTCAATCAAGAAACCCATAGCTGGGGGGTCATGACAAAACAGAGGGCAACAAATAGAGCTTTCTGATCCAGAGAAGAGGGGAAGAGACAAGCATACCAACAAAGAAAGTAGTCACAATGGTAAATGTTAGGGGCACAGTTTGCCAGCACTAAAAAGGAGATGATTGAGACACGAAACAGCATACACGATATGGAGGTGGCAGCTACTATGGTGAAAGGAATAGGGATAAGTTCTGAGAGAGGGAGCCACTCATTTGAGACAGTGTTGGTGACATGTTAAAGGTAAAGATGGCATGAAAATGGGAAAGTGGGGAATTGGTGATAATAGGGATGTCAGTGTGAAGCAGATGGTGAAGGCAATAATAGTGGTGTTGATGAGGGTAAGTTCAGAGCAAGTCAAAAGAAACTCCAGTAAAATAAAGGAGAAAAGGGATTTTGCTGGTTCTTCAGTTCTTCCCCAAGCACAAACAAAGGGGTCTTATTTCTTAACCCCCTTGGGAACTTAGCATCTATGGCAGACTCTATTAGTTGATTCTTTGAGCATCATGTTCTAAAAACTGAACACCTTTTCTTTATCAAATTCCTAATAAACTAAACACTAGTACAACTCATTGTCTTCGGATAGGAATGAGAGAAATCAGAATGTGATAACCAAGGTTCTGCAATCCTAGACATCCTAACAAAGAATAACCTTGATTGGTTCAATTCATCCTGCAAAATTCTAGCTTAACCCTTGTCAAGGCCACTTCAAAGACAGATTAAGACAATTTGGTGTCCTTCATGCGACAGTTACAGCCAAAATCATTTCAGTGATAATATTAAGTTCCAAGTATATGCAATTAGAAAATATTATATGTGAGGTGTGGACAGTGGTGATGAATTTGCAATGCAAACCCCAAATGCTTCAATTCAACGCACTTGGCATCATAGAGAACAGCAGGCACTTAACTTACTCGCAACTACTTATTGAAAAGTTTTAGGCGTACCTTCTGGGTGAGGTTCAGTCATGTGATAGGCATCACAAGTGAAACTTCCACCCAAAAATTCCGCGTAGATATTTGCCCCTCTTTGCTGCAATATCAAAGTTGAAACTCGATAAATACACTGCCCACATTAAGGCATCTTTTAATAATAATTCACCTTTCAAATAATTGGCAGCAGAATCCTACCTTAGCATGCTCTAATTCTTCTAACAGAAGGACCCCCGCTCCCTCTCCCATAACAAATCCATCACGGTTCTGTTGAACAAAAACAACACAGGTCGAGTTAACATTATTCTGAATTGATTACTTGCGTAATGAACACCTTTTAACTGCTTTTCAATTTCTTTTTCCTTTCGGGTGTAGCAGCATGGGGGGGGGGGGGGGGGATCAACCAAAACATAACTGGGAAGTACAACCAATAGTGTGCATCAACAACCATTAACTAATCAATTAGATGATGATTCTTTCTCCTTTAATAATTAATTCAGTTAGAATGGCATAACCTGATACACAAGATCAGCAAAGAAGAATGTAGACAACTTTAGTAACAACAAAGTCAATAAAGATTAAATGCCATGAGATGTTCGACATACAGAATCCCAGGGGCGTGAAGCTTTGGTAGGATCACTGTTCCTTTGTGAAAGCGCTCTGCAAGCCACAAAACCGCCTAACCCTGTTTCAATGTTTAAGAAGTAAGAATATTTTCATCAGTGCTCCTACAAGAAAATAAAGCTAAGTTGAAAACATTACCAATTGGTATTATCGCTGCATCTGAGCCGCCACAAAGCATCATATCCTACATGTTCTCCAACGAAATTGCAAAACAATAAGAACTTCAGCTAAGAAGTCGAAAGTAAATTTGTTTTCACTACAATCCATGCAGAATATAAACATACTTACAGCTTCACCTCTAATTATATGCTTTGCGGCATTTAGTATACAAAAGTTGCTTGTAGCACAAGCAGTAGAGATTGAATAATTTGGGCCCATCCATCCCTGTGATTTTGAAAGAGGCAAGCCATCAAGAGAACATTCTGCAGTTGGTAAGTGCAACATGCAAACCAACAAAAACTCACCAAATCCATTGCAAGCATGGCAGATCCCATATTTGTTGTTGCAAATGGTACACAGAATGGATTCATCTTCCTGTACGAGACACGAAGAGCTTCTATAGCATCATTGAAAACCTGCTCAGTACGCGGCACAACCCAAAGAGACAAGAATTTTAACTTAGCCATATAAGCATGAAACAGGCATTTTCTTTTGTAACAAAAGGCAAATCACATGAGTGATCTCCAAAAATAAGCCACTAAGGCTATTCTTTCCCATACATGCTATTTATTCAAAAGAAAATAAGCTTCCCCAAGAAAAGCAGCCTTCTGTAGAAAGCAATCAAGGAGAAGCTTGAATTGCCCTCATTAAAAGCAGAATATAACACAGTCCAAACTAATTTTCACTTGTTAATAGAATTATAGAAGTCATTCACATGTGAGCTAAGTACATGTCAAACATTAAATAGTTACCTTCATTCCACCCATTGCAGAACCGATAAGAACTCCACATTTTAATTTGTTCAATTCCTTCATCACATCTTCTGTGACACCACCATCTGCCAGAGCTTTCTTTCCAGCAGTAAGAAGGTAGAGCATAAACTTGTCCATTCTCTTAGAAAGTTTAGGGGCAACCCATCCTTCAGTTGAGAAAGACTTTATTTCTCCAGCAATTCTCTGCACACATATATAAGAAATGACAATGAACAAACTGAAGACACGGAAGTTTGCATTCTATAAGAGCATTATTTAACTCGTGTACCGTTGGAAAGCTGGTACAGTCAAAAGTCTCTATCTCACTAATGCCACTGGCACCCTCGAGCAAATTATTGTAGAAGACTTCTGGATCATGACCTAATGGGGTCACAACACCCATCCCAGTGACAACAACCCGCCTCTCCTTTGTGACAGGCTTCTTAGATGTCACCTCCAGTGAAGGCTCAGTAGCTATGGCCATTGCTTTCCCTGAAAAGATGGAAGAGATTAAAAGCACAGACATCATCAAATAAGCAATGCAATATGTTCAAGTTAAAGTACAGCTAAGCAACAATATCCTTATCATCATGTTCAAGGGAAAAGATTACCTATGACAAGGAAACAGTTCAACTAGTTTTACTCTACACATGAAGCAGAGACAAGACCACATATACCGCTCAGAAAGTCCATACGCCCATATTTTGGGAACTATACCAAACTACATGAAACCATAGACTCAGCCTTAAGTTTGAGGCTGATTCTCCAAAACCCATGATCACTAATCCTTTTTTTGGGGTGGAGGGGGCACTTCAGGTGTGGCACTTTATGATATTTGTTTGACAATTTTACTGAAATCAATGCACAACTTCATCATAAGATACATCCCAGAGAATCAAAATGTTTTCAAAAAGGCAAGCAAAGAAATGACACTCATCACCTCAACACAAACACCAAACTTTTCTAAGTCACTCAGATGTCAATATATGATGTTTTGGAGCACATTATAAAAGTTTACAAGCAACCAAAATAAATCAAACAATCATTCTGAAATCAAGGCATGGTGAGGGTTCAGAATACGGTAAACATCCAGCAAAGCTTCACAACACACTTATGGCATCAAAAACTCAGTATCATCCAAGAAAAATAAAACGAAGTTAAAAAGTGCCCTTTGAAATTGCAGGAACAACTAAATTACATAGAAGAAAACATTACTAAATAAGAATAAGCACCAAGCATTCCACAATACCAAGTTAACCCAGCAAAAACTAGGTATGAGACGTATCTCCATCTTGTGTGTACAACAGAATACACTCACAAAGACACAAGGATTGGGGAAGAACAGGAGTGAAGCATTATACAACATATTGTGCACGTGAGTAGCATGTTGCATGATTGCGTGTAACTTAATACCTTCATGTAAGAGAGACAAAGCCCCTCACACAATTTGCATGTACCCAGGTAATGACATCAGAGCATACTCCAGCCTCACAGGAGATGGACAATAATTAATTGGTAGGCTATCTCAAAATTCCATTTAATATCATTTAAAATACCCATCATCTAAAACAGAGGAGATATGTTGTTCAAATTCAACCATATAAATTTTGGTGGCAAACAACAGACTTAAGAACAAACCCATCTCCATCCCCCCAGAGAACATCCATTCAAAGCTCTAATAATTTGATGACATGGGCATAAACCTCTCATCAAAAAATAAGACAATTAAAGTTATACCCAGAAAGGCAAAAAAGAATTAGTATACCTGAAGGCAGAGCTTGAGTAGTCCGCCTCTGCCTCTGCTTTCGGGTGTTGGAAAATCCGCAATGACCAAAGAAGGAAAGGGTTTGATTGTTATAGTAGTCGTCACAAGGCTCAAAGGCTAAACAAGAAGTCATGAAACCATGAATGCTGGATCTACAAGAAGAGATTGAAGGCCTTGAAGCAGTAACGAGGGCATTACGTTTGGTAAGAGTCCTCCTCCTGTTTGTAGTGGTTGATGAGCATATTGATGATGAATTTTTCTCTCTCCCACTACACCCAACAGACATGCACGCCGCAACCAGCCACGTGCACCATGGAGACGCCATCGTGTACGCCGCCGCCATTGGAGAGAAAGAGAGAGAGACAGAGAAAATCTTCACTACTTCGACTCAACTAATATTCTCACCACCACCAATAATTTATTTAATGGATTTCGATACAATCAAAACAGAAGATACCCAGATGCTAAAACTTCATAACAAAACCAAACCGATTGATTTTGGTGTTCTGGGGAGTAAATAAGAACATTTGGGATGGAATTTGAGGAAGGAAATTGGAGCTCAAAAAATGACAATGGAATCTGTAAATGTATTTGTAAAAGGATCCTTTTGTTGTGTTTTTTAATAAGGTTGTTTTGAAGCTCTGTGCTATGTATCTATCACCCTCCCTCCCTATCTAATCTGTAGTATCCAAGAGAATGCGTTAGGTGAAGCCAAGTAATAAACTCACAGGGGAAATAACGATGGATGGCAACTGGCAAGTCCTTCTGGGCTCTGTGAACTCCGCTGCGCCATTATGTGAGAGAAGACTCAGATGCACCCATTTTTCTTTTTTCTTTTTTATTTTCTTATTTATTTTATTAACTAACAAAAAAACAACGCTTAGTTCTACGTTACTTACGATGGACCTGCCACCACAAAAAAGAGTGAAAAACTCAAAAGTACCATCTCTGTTTTTGGGACCTTTTCTTTGGATATTTTATATTTTTATTATTTACCTTCAAGTGTTTAACAGCCTGTCATCATTTTTATTTTATTTTTTTTTGTTATTAGGTGTGTTGTGTGGTGCAGTTACATGGTCGGGATCGGAGGGGGCAGAGTCGTGAATAAGAGCAGTTCCTATTCCTCATCTCGGCTCACCATCAACCCAACTCCAATAGTTACTCCCTCAAGTGGTCAACTTGGATTTCTCATAATCACCCGGGGTTTGAACGAGCGTAATCCCTTAACAACGACTCTCCAATACTCAAGACTCTCATAACTACTCCTACGAGATCGAGGTTGTGTTCCGCAGAATGAGCCCGAATTAGATGGGGACAAGGGGGTAATCCTCACTACTTAATCACCCACTAATTCTCAGGCTCTCATATGTATTGTTGGGATTATTTCAAGGGTATAAAAAATTATATAGCATAAGAAGTAATGTGGAACAAGTATGAGAGTCATGTATAAAATAAATGTGAGTAATATGACCAACACAACACGGATCATGATGACCTCACCACGGACTGTGTTGAGGCCCAAGAATTGTTTTAATGCTCCAACGGCAATATGATATTCTCCATTAAGTTGTAATCTCGATTTTATATCAGATTTAAGTACCCAACAGCTATATCTTCATTATACCACATGGTCAATAGACTTAGTCAATATCAAAATACTCATTAAGGACCCTAATTAAGTCCTTTCACCAAGGGTATGAAGAGGGGTGAGAAATCTCCTATAAATAAGAGATATTCTCTACCATTTGAGGACATCATTATCTAATCACAACCTCTCATTCTTGTCTAGACTGCAACTATACTTGAGTGAAACAAATGAAAAACAAGTTTGTCTTGAGTATGTAAAGTGCTAAGTTTTATCCCTCTGAACATTTACGGTATAGTAAATAGTTGTTAAGGAAAATGTTTTTGTCCATAACTCTTAGCAATATCCAAGCAAGATAATCGTATGGTTATTAAGTTCAATCTTGATCTTGTTATACATACCGCAAGAAGATCAACAAGCCAAGAGAAGATGATGAAGATTCAAGTTGGCCAAGCATCACTTTCTCAACATGTATTCCCGCAATCATAGTCGATTTTTAAGTTACCGATTAACTTGTTAAACCAAAGGGTCTTCACTGGTCTCATCCATTACATTACATTTTCAAATAATGTCAAACCTTGGTTTACTATAGGCAAAATTAAAGAAAATTAAGAGTTCACTTTAATACATTACTTTTGTTCTACTATTCTCAAGGAGGACCCCTCCCTTGCATGTGGTTGCTACAACATAAATGGTTTTAGCCTGTAGCAACATTTATTTTCACCTATAGCGGCATTTATAAATGTCGCTAAAGCCTATAGCATCATTTAAACAAATGTCGCTAGAGGCGATGTCGTCATAGGTTTGTGCGGAATTTGTTGCGTTTGCTACTCCTTGAATTTCTCGCGATGGTTGTGATCGAGCGAGGGAGTTGTAGGAGGTGCATAGAGATCGAATCCGAAAATGCCAGCCCATACTTCGGGAAGAGGACAAAGTTCATTCCAAGCGAAACGAAAGACATGAAACTTGGGATCCCAAAATGTGAAGGCGGCTTTAAGGAAATCTCAGTTTATTTTGACTTGTTTAAGGCTCAAGATGAGGGTTAAGTTGTAACAAGCGAGAAGTTGTTTCTCGATTTTGGAAAGGGTATTCATCCATGTGTTGAGTTTTCTTTCGAAAGTCATGTTTGAGAAGAAAAGAGAACAGAACAGAATGTGACGTATTGTGATAGCAAATGGCAGCGAGGTTGTGTTTAAGTAGCAATTGCCAAGGCCATGGAAAGTTACATAGGTACACCTCCTATGTGTGAAGTCCGATCGGACTACAGTGAGGACTGGCTGCTGGCAAACACTCATTCGGATGAACCACGGTGGCTAGCACTCTGTGGAGGCCCATCGGCCTTGAGCAGGGGGGAGGAACTCGTTTTGAGAGTTCACACCCTACGTACGTGCATGCATGGAGAAGGACATGGTTTAGGGGTCTTATACGTGTTAGTGTAAAAAAAAAAAAAATTGTACATTTGTAATTATTTTGTTTTAGCTTTATTAGGATTATTATATTATGTTATGTACTTCCTTTTTTTACTTTTATTTCTTGTAACAGTTTGAAATTGACCCGTGCAATAATAAAAATAAAAACTGGGGTTTGCATGCATTTTAGTAGTCAAATCACGTACATAAATAGAAGAGTCTACTTGCTTGCATTTTCGTTGTGCATTTAATTATTCATTACATTGCATTGGTTACTACTGCTGAAAATAAAGAAAAGAAGTCTTGACGATGATGCCTAATAGTTCCCACTAGAATTGCCACCGCCAAAGATACTCCCGATTCTCGTGATCGCAAAGAACTCGGTGAGACTCGCCCCGAGTGCCGAGAGGACCGGCAAGTCCGATCGGAAGGCATGTCATGGGGACCAGGGCCTGGATAATCCTGACTATAGCCAGGGGGCTGGCTATAGGGAACAATTGAATGAGGATGGTATTGAGGCGCCCATTGACTAGGCACCCTATCCACTGAACCTTGGAATCCACTAGATTCTCAGCAGTCTTCTACCATAAACCCTGGAATGCTGGGAGTCTTCTTCTACCTCCTGACGACCTGGAAGAGCTAGCCCGGGGAGCTTGACGTTCTCCCATCAAGTTTTGATCCCTCCTGAAAGACGATTCTTCTCCCTGATCACCACGGCGAGTCCTCCTACTAGTCTCTCCTGCTGAAGAATGGCGAGGAGGTCATCTCGAGGAACTCCCGGAACATGGCATACTCATGTGGGAGTGCGCTTCACCATCATCATCCTCAGGAATTGGCACTGGGCCCCGATATTAGTCGTTCAAAAAGTTCTGGTAGATGAATTCCCGAGTTGTTATGCCTTCCCTCAGCAAAACACGAATAAGGGCATATGATTGTTGCATGGGAAAAAAGATCAATGAGAATCTATGCGAAATGGAAGAATGTGCGAGATGTGTGATTTACCAGGTTAGAATCAAAAAACTGCAACACTTCATAATTGTTTGGCACAAGCAGAATGAAACCGAACAGCATGTCTTCGCCCTCAACATACTCTGGACCTTCTGCATGTTGGTCCAAGAGAGGATCATAATATCCTCCCAGCTACAGAAAGGTGAGTAGCCAACAAGAAAGCAAAGCATCAAGCCATGGGTGGGAAAAGCGAGAAATCATACCTGAGCAAAGACCAAGCATCCTCTATGACGAGTAGCCGCTTCTGCTCAATCCTCAGTGGGAACAATGAAATTTGCGGCAAGTTCCCCAACCATAAGCCGAGTAATTTCAGCCTCAGTCAAAGCCTGCTTGTCAAAAATGAGCTCGGGAGGATCCACAAGCACTCTTAAGGGCCATTCCCCGGTGTGCTGAAAGAAAAAACTCTCTCCCAGATAAAAAAACCAGGCCAGAAGGGCCCTCCAACAACAGACGAGATTGGCTCGCTTCCCTCGCGAAGTGGATATCAAAATGGAGGCCATCCAATTGAAAGCCATTCCCATGGAGACCGGACGATGTCCTCCTATTGGGTTCATTATTAACAGAGGCTCAAAGGAAGAAGAAGGAAGGAGTAAGAGAAATAAAACATACCGGTCGAAGGTTGTCAATGATTCTTCTAAGACCATTCAGGTCCTTGAAGTGATATTTCGGATGACGGTAGTCTTTTAACTCTAACCATCGTCGAGCAGCGGGAACACACAAGTCGTTACAGTGGGTCCTGCCAACTATAGGAAGAAAGTATGTTAAGACCCACACCTACACACCAAGAAAGGCCTTAGTAAGATTGAAAGAAATTTTGCACACTACAAAATTTCTAAAAGAAATGTCTCGGAGCATACCTTCAGGACCCGCCAAAGACTGTTGCCCAGGTTGAAAAGTTTCGCTTCTGTAGTCCTTGGGCGTCCCACTGTGTCACAACCAGTAGGACGGCAAGCGACCCGCATCCCTCTCACTAAATGGTGGTGCATCCAAGAAAGAGCAATCGTGTCCTCATAATTTGCAAAAATGGTGGCATTGATAAAATGCACCAAAACAAGAAATTGGCGCTGAAGAAGGGGAAGATTCTCGAAATCCTGACTCTTCAAAACGGCCACCAAATGAGTGTACCGCAGAACGTCATTCCGACCTGCCAGCGCAGTAGCAGGACGCAACAGCTCATAAACTCGAGGGTCAGCATCCTTTCGAAATTTTAGCAACTGGCCACCCCAGTTGAGGCCAGTTATCATCACAAAATCAACAAGAGTGAGCATCATTTCACCAACAGGGAGGTGAAACGAATTAGTCGTATCCCAAAAATGCTCTACAATGGCACGTCCAAACATCCTCCTGCTGCGAATCCTCCAAGAATCTAGACAAGCCAATAAAGGGTCGAATCTTGCATTCCTTACAGTGGCCGTATTTTCCCCACCTTTGAGTGTTTGGACAAGTCCACTACACTTTGCATGCTCCCACAAGTTTTGAAGGAGTCATCCTACAGGCAAAAATAAACCAAAAAGAGGGAAAATGTTCAAGTCATTCCCAAGGGTAATTCTAGAAAATGACGTGTGCTTAAAGCAAAATTTAGAGTATCGTCCTACTTTAAATTCAACTTAAAGCGCCAAAACAAGAAATAACATGCAAACATCTCCAAAGATAACATGTTATGAAAATAAGCTTGTAAAAGCGAATGAAAGGCATACCGAGGTGTGAGAGCGGAAGAACCATGCATGCTCATCCTGGCGGAAGACCAATTGTGCTGGAGTAAATTCTCTGCTAGAATATTCTCTTTGCGTCGTCCTCACATAGGGACGTTCTTGAACAGTTGTTTGAGTAGCACGACGGTGTCCTCTCCACAAAAAAGCCATTGCTTTGCAAGCAAAACTTAAAATGCCCAAAAGAACTTCTAGAGAGAGAATAAGAAAGAAAGCCAAGAAAGAGCTCGGATTAAGTTGTGAAGGATGCTGAGTTCCAAGCTCCCATTTATAGACATTATGGCTTGACCCACACAGCCACGTGTCAGGATCTCACTGGCCAGAGCTAAAGGCCGATCAAACCTTAGGCATCACACAATTACTGTGGTCAAATTATGGCCTGCAAAAGTTGCATTGTACAAAGGAAAGATTCTCCCATTTCTTAAAGTTCGATCAACCTAGGAAAGGAGGGAGTATTTGTCTTCTTCTTGATACTTGTTTCCAAGAACCAAACATGCATATTCTCAAGAAAAGAGCACGAATAAGTGTGCCCAATAAGATGAAAGTGGTCTTCTCAAGTTTGAAGGATCAAGTCCCCTAATGAAATGCACATTCCCGATGATTATGTAGACGCAATCCGAGGTAAGCTTTTCGGATCAAAATTTAAATTTCATAAAACTAACAGGAAATTTGCTTGTGATTTACCATAAATAAGAGCCATCGGCATCGTGTCCGGTGAAGTCTCCCACATCAAATTGCCATCATCAAGGTCAAAACAAAATCAGAGTCATCGACATCGCGATCGGTGAAGTCTCGACCCCCAAAGTCATCGGCATCGCGCCCAGTGAAGTCTCTCGGCATTGAATTGCCATCAAAAGCACATCAAATCCCAGGGCCATCGAAATCGCGATCGATGAAGTCTCCCCAACAAGTAAGGCGTCATTCTCACCTGAAATCATCTTAAAGACGCAGAGTCGTGAACCGCGACATAGGACTTTAGCTTCCAAGTATCAATTTCATACCTTTAAGTAAGGCGTCATCAAACGCCTAAGATCACTCCAAGTAAAGCGTCATCAAGCGCCTGAGACCACCAACAAGTAAGGCGTCATTCTCGCCTGAGATCATCTTTTAAAGACGCAAGTCGCCCACTGCGATGCAGGACTCAGCATTCCAAGCGTCAAACTCCCATCATTTCAAGTAGAGCATCACCTTTTCTTGAGATCAAGCAACAAATCACACCTCTCCATTTCAGTCAAGTAAAGCGTCATTCTCGCCTGAGATCATCTTTTAAAGGAGCAAGTCTCCCACCGCGACACAGGACTTAGCTTCCAAGCGTCACCCCAGGCTTTACATTCCAAAGTCATATCCCTAACCAGTGTCCATCAAATCAGTACTACTTTGATTCTCATCCTATCCATGGCTCAAGCAAAGTGGGGGCTATCTGTAGACATCACGTATTGGTACATAAATATATGACATATACTATATAGTACAACATAGAAATAAAGAAGAAGAAACCAGATAATAAAGCGTAATTACAAGCACTTTACATGTATAAGTTCGCCTAAAGACACATGCATGATCACATATGAAGTTTAATAAGCTACATGAACACTTTTATGTACAATTATAAGCCATGAAAGCCATGCAAAGTTACGTAAGACACATGCAAAAAGGTCTCAAGATCGAAACCTCACAAAAGCACCTCAAAAACACTCCATAAAGCTCATAAAATGCAATTGTCGTCCATAGTATGAACAACTAAGTCCCAAGGCAAACCATTTCACACCTTGCCGACCAAGAATGCATGAATGGTGATTAAATACATTCCCCCCCAGTCTAAAGGTCGATCGGACTTTAGCATTCACACATAGATTCATTCACATGCATGCTGCCGACCACCCACAAACACCCCCTTGCACCTAGCAATTTGTGCCGAGGTTGACTACGAATTGCATGTGATTGTATGGGAGTGAATGTGCATGTATGTGCCTAGCCTCCAAAAGCCTATAAATACTACTCCTCTCCAATCCTCACTCATCAACTCATTCACTCATTCTTCATCTCATCTCATTCTCCATTCTCTAATTCTCCACTCTCATATCATCTCTAATTATCCTATTACCATTATCATCTTCATTTTTGTATCATCTTAAACCTCTAATCACAATCCCATTTCCAACTATCCTTATTCTTACATAAACTCCATCAAAAACACCACAAAAAGCCTCACATAAATCCCACCAAAAAACCTCACAAAATCCATCTTTTTACTCCATTTTCCATCTATTTTTTGATACTACTTAGGCATATTCAAGAGGAGTGTTCAAAGGCTACTTCAAGGAGGAGTTTTTAAGCTACTACAAAGGCTAGGCAAGGCTCCTTCCAAAGATCACAATGTAAGCTTTATGTGTTTCTTCCTTATGTAAATTAAGTGTTGTATATGTACTTCTTTCTTTAATTCATTTTACATGTTGAATGAAGTAATTTTATAAGGTTCTTATTTATCTCCTTTCCAAACTTTATTAAAAGCACACTTTATAACTTTTAGTAGAGTCTTTCCTTTTGTGACAGGCGAGCTCAAAAGGTTCCTACCTTTCGAGTTCGTAACCTTACCCCCGAATCCATTCTCAGTTTCATAGGAAGAGTCTTTCTTTATTTTCTTTTCAGTTTTGTCTTGGCTTTTCCCTTAAATAAGTCAGGTGGGGACTCCTTTTCGAAATAAAATACATTGCCTAAACTATGTCTAACATGGTTTTACAATGTACCGATGTAACTTTAAGGTGATATGGCATTATTTCTAAATAATATTTGCCTAAATTGCTTTCTTCCAGGCTTAACATCTTATGAACAAATTGAATTAATTCTTGAAGAGTTGGAACAAGTGGATGTTCACTCCTAAAGGTTTAATTTAATGATTCATGAGATGCACAAAGTAAAGGGAAAGTGATTTTACAACTATTATTCATGAAATGTGCAATTGATCCTTAAAGGGCTTTTTAAAGTTAAACCCCAACACAAATCCCAAACTCCGTCCCACGGGCGTTTAGAAGTCTGAACGACGAGAAAAAATGTCCACATCTGGCTTTGTCTGGGGAATTCATGTTCTAATTGGTCCTTTGTGCTGCTTTTGTGAAAGACAATTTTCCTAACTGGATCATGTTCTCAATCTTATTCTTCAAAGTCTAACTATTCTTTGTGTCGCGCCCTCGGGATCTATGGTAGTTACATAATTTCTCGTCATTCCAATGCGTTCCCTTTATTGTTGGCTCGACCTTTGACCTTGACACTAGACAAATAAAGAAAACTTCATTCCAATGCATGTATGACCTAAATGACATATATGGGATTTCCTAAAATGAAAAACACCTATATGCTGACTCGAGAGAGACTCGCCCAAGACAGGGGTTTGCATGTGCTAACTAGCCTACATGGGACTGCCTAAAAAATGAAAGACACTTTTATGATGACTTAAGGAAAAGACTCACCCATGACATGGGTTTGAATGACCTAGACCCTATATGCAACTTCCTAAAGAATGAAAGATTCTTACATGCTGACTTGAGAAAAAAAGTCACCCGTGACACGAGTTTTCATGTCCTAAATTTTATATGAGACTTCTTAAAGAATGAAAGACACTTACATGCTGGCTCTATACAAAGACTCACCCATGACATGGGTTTGCAATAGACTACCTAAAAATGAAAGACTCATGTTGACTCTGGAAAAGACTCATCTATGATATGGGTCTGCATGACCTAACCTCTATATGAGACCTCCTAAAGTGTAAGACATATATTTACTGACTCAGGAATGACTCACACGTGACACGAGTTTGCATGTCCTAACCTCTATATGATCCTAAGATAACCAACAACACTTTTTACAACAAGAGCATTATATAGGGCCGGATAAAGTCAAACATAGCGAGCCGACGTAAGTTGGAAACCGCAAGTGAGTGTTTCTCAATTCGAATGAGCATAGACCACAAGCCGACCGTTTTAAGGAGAATTTGTCACTTGAACTAACAAACTTGTGTTAACTCAAGCTAAATTGGCTATTATGCAAACTAGAATAATGCTTAACACACTAACAGTTTGACTTCTATTTAGACATTCTTTTTTTTATGACCCAACATATTTATTTATTTTAGCTCATGGAAAATGGATGTTGTAAAGGGCCGAATAAAGCCATCAAAAAGTGAGTTAAAACAGACTTATAAACTCAATTATTAAATCTATCATGGATGGGCTTACCAACGGGTTGGCCATGGATTTTGTTTTTAGACTTACTAATCGAGTTTATAAATTTATTTTCTCTAACCTTATGACTATTACGCGGGCTAAAAAAACACACACTGACTTTGTTTAATTATTAATCGTTTTTCTTTGGACCCTAAGTAAGAGAATACTGAAAATATAATGGTTGAATAAAATCATCAAAGGTGAGTTAAAATAAATTGATAAACAAGGATAAATAACCTTTAAAACAGGTGGACCTTACAATTGTGCCGACCATATAAAAAATTTAAGATTAATTAATTTAGTTTATAACTCATTTCTTCTCAAACCCAGTGATTAATACATGACTAAAACAATATCTCGAAATTAGATCAAACTCTAATGAGGACTCAACATACAGAAACAAATTTACGCATAACATACAACACACTTTATTTATTTACTCGAGAAAAGTAAGTATTGTAAAGGACCGAACAAAGCCAACAATAGGCGAGCTGAAATATAAACTTAATTATTAAACCCATTATAGATGGGCTTAAACAACGGGCCGACCATGAACTTGGGGATTCAACAATTAATTTCATAAACTAATTTACTCTAGTCTAGTGACTATTACGCGGGCTAACACAATACCCACTAACTTGGTTTGTATATTAGTCAGATTTTTTGGGCCTTAATTAGATGAGTATTGTAAAGGGTCATATAAAACCATCAAAGGTGAGTTGAGTTTACTTTATGGACTAAGATAATTAACCTTTAGGCATAAATATATGGCCCAACCACTGAGCTAACCATAACATTTGAGGTTAATTAACCTAGTTTGTAAACATATCTCCTTTCAGCCCAATGATCCTTACGTGGACTAAACAATACCTCTAAACTAGGGTCGACTCTTTACAACACAAAGGAACACATATTCACATAGTATACAACATGAAAGGGGTATCTTAAACCAAAGCTCTATGTACGACAGGGTTTATTGGCTGGATAAAGGTTTATTGACTCATGTCTCACCCTGGTGCATTCTCGTTGTATCAATCCAACTCAAATGTGTGGGGTGTTGCTCTTAGAGGCTCGAGTAGAGACCTCGTAGAGTGATGCATGAGTGGATGTGGTAACTAAAGCTCAAATCGGTGTAAATGCACCATTCTGAGTATAGCCGGTCCGACATCCCATGGGTTATATTTTGTGGTTTAAAAGAAAAATCTAAACCGTTGCTTTTAGTGCGTCTAAGCCAAAATACATGGCAAAGGAGCAGCCCGGTATATGCAATGTTTTTATGCCTAAAAAGAATGACTTAACGATGTAATGTTAAAATTTATTTTCCTTCCAAAAGTTTTAAAGCACACCAAACTTTTTTCAAGTTTTACCCACTTTAGAAAACTCCCCAGTGGAGTCACCAAAAATTCGGTGAACATTTTTTCTCATCGTTCAGACTTCTAAACATCCGAGGGATGAGGGGATTGGTGATGGGGTTTACTTTTAAAACTATTTAAGGATTTTCTGCACATTTCATGAATAATAGTTGTAAAATCATTTTCCCTTTACTTGATGTATCCCATGAATCATTAAACTAAACTTTAGGAGTGAACATCCACTTGTTCCAACTCTTTAAGATTAGTCCAATTTGCTCACAAGATGTTAGTCTCAGAAGAAAATAATTTAGGCAACCATTATATAGAAATATACAAAATCACCCTAAAGTTGCATCGGTACATTGTAAAACTATGTTAGACACAGTTTAGGCAATCCCGATGTGTATTGGATTGAAAAGGAGTCTCCACCCGACTTTTTTAAGGGAAAAGCTAAGAAAAACCAAAAAGAAAATTCAGAAAGACTCCGCCTACGAAACCAAGAAGTAGATTCGGGGGTAAGGCTACGAACTCGAAAGGTAGGAACCTTTTGAATTCGCCTCTCACAAAAGAAAAGACTCTACTAAAAGTTATAAAATGTGCTTTCGATAAATTTTGGATGGAAGATAGATTGAAACTTTACATGATTCTTTCATTCAACATGCAAAAGGTTGAAAGAATTACAACATATACACAATTACATGAAAAGAAACACACAAAAGATACCTACATGATATTTTTGGGAGTAGCCTTGCCTAGCCTTTCTTGAAGTGCTTGAGCCTTACTCTTGAATTAGGTTTCTTAAATGCCTTGAATACTCCTCTTGAAGATGCCAAATAGAACTAAGATTTAGGGTAGAAAAGTGAATGAAAAGGTGATAAAAAGGGGGTAGGAAAATGATCTTTTTGTAGGGTTTTTTGGTAGTATAAGGTTAGGATTTTTTGTGGTGTTTTGTGGTGTTTATGTAGGGATAATCAAGGATAATATAAGAATAGAGATTTGAGGTTTAAGAGAATAGAGAAACGGAGATAGTGACGATAAGAATGTAGGAGAGATTTAGAGAAGAAAGTGGTAGAGTTGAGAGATTAGAGGTGAAAGAGAGAATGAAGTGAATGAGAGAGTAGAAGTGTAGGAGGATAGAATTAATGAGTTAGTGTCCTTGGCTTCGATATTAAGGAGGTATAGGTAAGGGAAGCTTGAATATGCATGCATTCACCCACATAGATGTCATCGACTTCAAGTCCGATCGGACTACAAGGGGGGAGGAATGTGTCTTGCACCTCGTGGTCAGCAATGGCGCATGAATGAACCTGGGTCTGAACACATTTAAGGACGATCGGCCTTGAGGCAGGGAGAGTGTACTTTATCTTCATCCATGTACCTTTGGTCGGTGTGAGTGTGAATAGTGCATGAGCGCAAATGGCTTGTACACTTGGACGATACATGCTTTTTTTAGCTCAAATTGAGTGTCTTTGTGAGGTTTCGATCTTGAGACTTCTTGGAGCTTTTTGCATATGTCCTTTATGTGGTTCATGCATGCATGGCTGTATTGATTATGTTTCTTACGTAAAAGTTGTGCATGCTTTGGGCTAGATCCTTCACATGTGATGATGCATGTGTTCTGCGTGAACTTGTGTATGTAACGTGCATGCAAGCAAGTATCTTGGCTCGACTTCTTCTCCTTATTGCTTAATTTATACTATATATCTATGAGCTCAAATACCCGGTGTCTACACTTTTTCCTAAACCATTCATTAGACCCCTCACCCAAAATCTCTGGTTATAAGTTCGAAGTGTTGTACAGACCCGACATAACTCGATCCAGTTGGGGTATGATGATTGGTTCCACCCTTCAACATTTGCCTTTTTCAAGTGTGTATAGTGTTTGTCCTTATCTTGAACCTTTTATCTGAACCTGAATTTGTTTCTGAGTTTAAAAGGCTAACTAAGCCCGACGTGACTCGATCCAATGGGGATTTAATGACTGGTTCACCCCTTTGTTATTGTAAATGTACACATGTCCTACATCTATCCTAGGATCATGTAGGTCTAGTACGTCAGCAAGCAAGCCTAGAAATAGGTGTTTGGAGTCTTGAGTCAGCATATAGGAGTCGAGTCTTGGAGCGTATGCGTGACGGGAATAGATGAAATCCATGCTTGATGATAATAATGTCAATGTTGTTCTTGAGGAATTGATAACCAAAGACTTGATAGAAGAAGTATATAATAATAATAAGCAACCCAAGAAAATGCACTAAATGCTTGTTCACCCATGGAATTTGATATGTCTTTGGATAAAGGATGATCCACCACCAAGAACTAACACCCCACCATGACTAGAAAAAGGAGATCCACCACTAATCAATAAAGAAATGACTTGATCTCACAACCATTAACAATGCAATGGATAAAGAGCAGAAGATTTTAGAGAGAGTTTTGAGTAGGTTTCAAAAATACCTTTTTCATTCATCAAAAGCTAAGTCTCTCTCTTTTCCAATTACCTATATGTAAAGATAGGGATAGAATCCCAAGAGAGATTAGCACTAAAAGGACCATTAACCCAAGAGTTAATTACATTCCAAAACCTAATCTAACTCAACAATACATTGGGAAGGAAAAGGCTTAAAACATAATTACATTGATTAGAAAAAAAAAGACAAAACTACCCTTAATGAAGAAATGGAAAACCGGATCAGCAGGGTTGTCGTGGGTGCGACACAAGTCGTTGCGGCTATGACGGGTTGTCTTATACAAGGGGAAACCTCTTGGATTTGGCTGTCGTGGCCGTGACGGACGCTTTAGCGGCCGCGACGAAACGATGGGAGAAAATTCCATGCTCCAAGAGTCACGGCCGCGACTAAGGACGTCATGGCTGTGACGTCGTAACGATAGGATGACAACTCGGTTGTGACTCAGCCGTCACGGTTGTGCTGGTCATAAATGAACTTAGATGTCGCGGGCACAATCCTTCTGTCACGGTTGTGATGACCCCGAGCCTCTAACTCCTTCAAAAGATACTCCATGATCGCATTGGTCGTCGCAATCGTGACAAGACCATAGCGAGCGCGACCTGCCAAAGGTTGGTCGGAGGTAGCGATCGCGAAAAGGCTGTTGCACGACGACCTCCCGTCCCAAAGGCTGGAACTTTCACGGACAAAAGAGGGGATGGGGGAAACAAGGATCGTGGTCGCGACAAGTGGAGTCGCGCCCGCGACCTCCTGTTCCTCAACCCTTGACGTCCTCAGGGCTTATCATGGACGTGATAGGGTAGGTCACGGCCGTAACTGACCTGATGCTCCCCTTTCCTCCTTTCTTCTTCACCTCCTCACCTTTTCTTTGGTTTCGTTCTCCTTATTCTTGTCGATATGAAAAGAAAGCCCCTTTTAGAGGCTATCATGACCTATCCATTGGATGGTCGTGATTACTCGGCCAAACCCTGGGTTGATGTTGAATTGGAGCGATTCGGTCGGCCGAGAAGCAATCCGCTTGGCCCAAGTAACAAGGGCCGAGAAAGGAACTTGGGATGCTATAAGTCTGCACTAAGGCATGTTTTGTAAATTGTATTTTATGCAAAACAAAAATGAGCATTGCATGCTTATGGGGAAAAGAGAGGGGAGTTTGGGGGTTTTATTTTGATTTTTAATTGTTAATGGTAATCTCTAAAAGAACTTCTACAACTCCCTATTATCCATACTAATTCCCTCTAATTCTTTCAATGAGTAATAAGCTGAATTTTTATTTGGCTTTTGCTCTATGGATGGCATCACACTTAGGAGGATATTAGAGAATTTTTGCCCAAACAATTTTCTTTGATAAGTAAAATACGTAGAAATCCTATCCTCATATTTTATGTGCTTATGAATTTTAATCATCAAAGACATGTAGGAACAAGCCAACCATCCATTCTAAGAGGAGGGGTATGGGACGATATGTGTTTGAGAAATTTTGTCTTTGATGATCAAAATTTATAAGCACGTAAAATATGAAGATAGGATTTTTAGGTATTTTACCTATCAAAGAAAATTGATTTGGATCATCACAACAAGGCAATATGAAGCTCAGGGGATGGGAGTACCCAAGTTTCTCAACACCCACAATATGTATCGAACATTGATTCACAAAATTGAGAAAATGAGAATAAGATCAAGGATACCTAATTTAGCCAAGTTGAAATCACAAGTGATGGAGTACCCAAATTTCTCAACACCCACAATAGATATCAACATTGATTCACAAAATTGAGAAAACAACAACTCAAGCAAAACTATAACCTTGAGCTTTGATACCATATGAGGCGTATCGTGGTGAGATTGGACGTTGCTTGAGTTGGAGAAGACGGAGGAGAACGATTTTGAACCAGAAAATCAACTTGGTATCCGAAATGGACATGGGATGAAGGAAATCCACCGCCCAAGAACAACAACCCACCAAGAATTTGATAAAGGCCAAGCCACCACAAAGGATATAAAGGGAAGACTTGTAACACCACCATTAAGCAAATGGATAAAGTAACAATATTTGAGTGAGGGAGAAAGTCAAAGTTTCTTCTATTTTCATTCATAAACTTTCAATGTCCCTTCTTCCTCCGAAATGCCTTGTACATATAGAGGCATTAAGTTGGAAGAGAAGTTTGGGGAGTACAATTATAAAATGGTCCCTTAAAAATACATTAAATGCCCTATTGGAAGGTTTTACAACAAAATAAGGGAGGGGCAAATGGGTAAAATTATAAAAGAGGGGGAAAAAGAAGAGAGTTGTGTTGAAACATCCTCAAACCCAAAATAGGTCATGAGCGTGACCCTATACCGTCACTATCCTGACTTAATTGTTCTAGGGCAAACCCCATCAATGTCCAAGGGTCACGGTTGTGACCCTGGGATTTTCCAGGAGTCAAAACACGAACTAGGGGGTGGCCATGGTCATGGCCCAAAGGGTCACATGCATGACCTAGGTGGTCATGGTTGTGACCTAAATTGGGTAGCTTCCCTTGATTCATCCGTCATTTACCGAGCTACCGACCAGTCCCATGCTCATAACGGTTGACCGTCATGCCTTTGGTTATAGCAAGGACCCAAAATATCTCATGTGGTCCCACTATGGTATAGAAATATCCAAAATACCCTTGTGGTTTATTCTTGATCGCTTGGAGCCCAAAAGGAAGACAAGTTTGACTTCGTTGCCTTGTGACGATGAAGTTCCAGGAGCCTTAGGAGGCTTGACAATGGTCGCGTTGAGGACCCCAAACCTTATCCTTTGGTCTAGGATCCTCCTTGAAGTGGTCGCGCACCCGTTCTTAAACGAAAAGCCTAGTCTCAGGATCAAAACTTGGATTTGGCGGGTCCCATCCTAATATGTTCACATGTCTAATATGATATATTTTAGTGAGTAAAAACTATAATTAGAAGTGAAAAAGTATAAAAATGAAAAGACGTAATAATGAAAAATGTATGATAAATACACAAATGCTATTATTGATTTGAGGCACAGGTCTGGCGATTTCAATGAAGATATATAAATGTATATATTGAATGATAAATATATGATAACTGTAACTGTATGTTAAATGCACAAAAGCTATAAAAATGAAAAAGATGTAATATAAATGTATGAAAAAATGTTTATTATTTTCTTTTTGAAATCAAACATAACGATTTCATCAATAGCAAGTCATACTACACTTACAATGAAAATCGTGATTGAACAATTGTAAATCTAAAACATAGATATGAAATTCAACTTTCAAATAACTAATACTAATCTTACTGACGTTCGGCTCCGATTTTTTCGATGACTCTGCATCTTTCCTCGATGACTCTGCATCTTTACCATTGACGAAGAACCTCACAACCTATGGTATAGCGATTTGAAAGTAGATCTTCATCCAACGTATTAGATCACACCAACTGAACAAAAACTCTAGAAAGAGACTAAAAACCCTAAATAAGGGTACAATAAAAACTCTTACAAAAGAAGAGACTAACTTTCTTTGTGTAAACGTAAAACCAAACTAACAATTGGAGTAGAAATCAATCAAATTGGGGCTTACCATTGACAAAAGAATCGATGGCAGCCCCTTCAAGGAAGTGGAGGTTAGGGTTTTCTAGAGAGAAAAAGATAGGAGGAGGTTAGGGTTTTTTTAACTTTTCGAAAAAATGTTTATTATTGGTCTCGAGTTACAGTTACATTACTCTGAAAAAAACAAATTCAATACTTATTTATATTATTAAAGACAATATATTGTTTCATTAGTTTAAGGGTGGCTACTAATAAATTATATAAAAATAATATTTTACTTGTCATAAATGTAAAATTAGGCATGTAATTTGTATGATCCGTAAATCTTACGTAAGACCATCTCACCATATATTTATCAGAAGACATATAACTTTCAAAAAATTGCTCAGAGGTACCCCAATATTTAGGAAACTATTTTTCGGTACCCCAACTTTTCAAAACTCATTTTGAAGTACCTTTAATTTTTGGGTTAGTAACTATTAGATGCTTTTCCGGTCATCAATTTGGTTAAGTGACCGAAATATCTTTGTTCTTCCATTTTTGAAGAAATACCCTTGAAGAAGAAGAATAAGGGTTTTCGGTCACTTAATAAAATTGATCGCCGGAAAAACACCAAATAATTACTAACCCAAAAATTAAGGGTGCCTCAAAATGAGTTTTGAAAAGTTGGGGTACCTCCGAGTAATTTTTTGTATAACTTTGTTGTAACATTTTTATGAATGTAGGGGTGACTCATAATTTATTTGATATGACTTTCATAAAAGTCATCCATTGATAAATTGTTAGTCACATTTGTATTAGAAACTCATTCTAATCTCATTATTAATTGTGTTGTTAAAACCAACTCGCCTGGACCAGTTGAATTGAGAGCCGATGGAAAGCCCAAGTTGGTTCTAGCTGCAACCCGTTCAGTAGGTCTAACCACTAAAAATCGAAAATAACTGGTTCACCTGATTCAACTAGGAACCGACAATTGGATCTGTTTCCTACTTTTACATTAAAAGCTTTCTTTTTAGCTAAAATTAAAATCCTAAGTAGCTATCGTCCATTGAAGTCACTAAAGGGCGGTGCATGAGCTTGATTGAAATTGATTTGAATTATTTAAACATTTCCTCAATCTCCAATTTGAACTTTCTACTACACTTTTAGTATATATTTTTAGGGTTTTGACTTTGTTGATCTTCTATTTTTAAATATGCATGTGAGTGTTGGTATTATTATGGCTAATTGAATTTAAAGTTACTTGAGAAAAAAAAATAAACTATTGATGAGTGTGAGTGTTTATTCACTCTAAATTTAATGGCTAATCTTTTGGGAGCTATACGAAATTTTTTAATATATTCATGACTAGGTCATGATGAATTGGACTGATTCAACTAGTAACCCAAGTCAACTGGTATAATTTGGTAAACCGTCTGACCATTTGGCACATTGACACTGGTAAGCCGGTTTGGTGACCAGTGCGAGTCTGACAGCATAGCTTATTAATCACAATAAAATATTAAAAAGGTCGCCCTTTGAGGAGTACGACTTATGATAGGTTTTCTGGAAACTCTCATGCTAAAATTTACGATGATTAAGATATCATTTATACTTCTACCCAAAAAAAATTGGCATTTATATTTAGTGTATAGCCAATGAATACTATGAATTATACTTGATAATTATGTATATTTACAAGAAAAAAGATGTTTATTTAGAATCACGAAAACCATATGTTACAAATAATTCATGATCAAAGACACATATCATTGTGCAAAATCAAAGAGGTACGTAGCAGCCACTCGACAACTACTCCGTCATCTAACCTTCCTACTGACACGTTGCAAGTGTATCGGATATAATTGTAGCACGTCAAGGTCGATCACATAGGGACTCAATCTAGCAACGCAATGAACTAGCTCTCTTCTTGATTTCTAAGTAAGTTAGTTGTGAGCTTGTTCTATAAACTAATTCTAACTAATAAAGTCAACGAAATAAATCTAGGATTTAATCAATGAATAAAACATATAGGGATTTGTTTTATTAACAATGAGTTTGATTATTAAGACCTAGTTTATGCAATCATTGCTTCATTCGAATAAAAGCATCGATATCCTATTGCTCTTTCATTGTTTAATAGAATTGTTCTAGTTAACCTAATTAACAACTTTTAGGTGCCTATCAAATTAATCAAAGTTAAAGAGCGCAAATTAATGAAGTAATTCTCTAGCTTGCTATTATTTACGCTAACTTTTATAAGCACGATAAAATAGTTGGTAGTTGAAGTATTCTAATTCACCTTTTAATACCCCATAGATATTCTTAAATTACAAGTACTCAAGGCCTTAAAAGTACACATAAACATGAAGAACACAACTTTCTATTGATTGAAAAGAATTCAAATACACACCATAAAATTCTAATCAAACACCACTGTTTCGGTTCACAAATCCCTAGATAAATAACATCGATCGACTCACGATTATTTAAAGCATTACAAAACTTCTAAACAATCAGACCTCAAAAATACAAGAAGATAAATTATGGTAGAACAATCTTAAAGAAATTCACTTGAGTCTTTTACTCTCCAATGGAAATTCCTTCAAAATCACTTCAGTTTTTCTCTTCCATCTTCAACTTTGTGTTTCTTTGATTTGATATGGATAATATAGGGATTGAAGGATGGGATGATAACCCCGTTGGTGTTATTTAGAGTTAAATAGCCATAAATCAACCTTAAAAACACTCAAACTCGTCAAAACCTGTGAAATCGCACGAAGAGTATTGAAAAGGGGGTCACTTTAGGTAGCTTGAGGTGGCCTCTATCCATGTCCATTCACTTTGATTTTTCAACCACAGTTTGATTGTCCATAAGGAGGTCTATCGTCAACTTGTTTTCACCAAATTAAGGAAATCATGGTATTTTGCCTCAAACCTACAAATTTAAGTATAAAAAAAAATTTAAAAAACCACCAAATGTAATATGGAAATTAGGATCGACTATCAAAATTCCCTAAAATCTAGTCAAAATATACACTTATCACCCCACCAAGGTTCAAGTGGGTGAAAATAAAAGTTTCCCACAAGGTGGACATTATGGTTAATTGGTCATGTTTGCCATGGCAATTTGATACCTCCCATGTTGTCAAAATCGGCCTAGTCATCAAACAAGTTGACACAATGGGTCAATTGGTTGGACCAACTTGACCAGGTCACCAATTGACCAGGATCACCGTTTGAACCAGTCAAAACCAACACAATCAGATGACAAATAAAATGAAAATTTTATATACTTTCCAAATACACAAATTATCAACAATACTAGGGGGGAAAAAATAGGCTTTGCTGAAAAATGATAAACTGGTTGAACTGTCAGCTCCGGAGCAACCTAGTTTGAACTGGGTGAACCTACAAAAAACGGATTGAAGCAAAGACCTAAACCGGTCTAACCACTAGGTCCGGGGTCAACCAATCCAACTGGACCGGGCAAGGCGGGTTTAACAACATGGGGTCCCTTTGCTAGCTTGTAACGTTCACTGATAGTTACCCTTGAAATAGGGACCAAATCTTTTCGGAGTAAAAAAAAGTAAATATCATTATCCAAAAATGAGGTCAGAGGGTTGATCTTCATAAATCTGCATAGAAACCTGCAAAAATACATAAGCATACCCTTTTGATATATGAAGCCTGCTGTTGATCCTACATCATCCAGTGCTTTGCCATAAACTGAAACGTATACTTTGATAAGTTCAACTCCAGTACTGATACATTTCATATCTCTATATATTACACAGTATCTAACGGGCAGTTCTCATCCTCTAAATATGATCAAGGTTTTCAAATGTGTTAGGGAAATTCCTACATGACCTGTTTTCGCTGGAGATGCAGAGAAACTCCAACTCCATAATCCAAATGGCATCTTCATGATTGAAACACGAATTACTCAACAACCAACAAATTATTTTTTGTCAGCCCCTCACCCACCGTAGGCAGTTCCGGTGATGTTTGCCACTCTCCATCCACCAAGAATTTAATTTCATACCTGATTTCAAAAATAAAATATAAAAAAAAAAAAACCACAAACAGAGCACATTCATGGCTACAACACACTGATATGAAGTTGGAATTCAAGTAATAACTATCCGATTCTACGACATGACTAAGAAAGGTTGCATAAGGTCAAACAGGAAGATACCGGCCAGGTCGAAGCAACAATGTAGTAGAGAATTTGGTGAAGGAGCCATTGTACTCTGGCGATAAATGCTCTCCTTGACTCCATCCATCAAAGCTACCCATGACTTCCACACTCTGCAACCATTTTATTATTAAAAGTTAAAAGAAAGAGAGATATTAATGGCCTTGTTTAGTTGAGTGTAATCAACAATACAATGCAATTTAATCATGATTACACTTTTATTTACATTACACTGTTTGGTTGCTAATATAATTGTAATAACACTAACGTATTGTTTGGTTGGATACTTGGATGTAATATGATAGGGTTGTAATGCAATCAACAATGTAATGTAATAAACTATGTAATGTAATGTAAAAGTGATTGCATTACTTACTTAAAATAGAAAATATGTAATTACAAATGCAATAAATCAATCATATTTATTCTTTTAAGTCTGTGTTCTATAACAGAGAGAGAGAGAGAGAGAGAGAGAGAGGTGCAAGAGAAAGAGAAGGCAAGAGATTTAAATGTGTATGAGAGAGAGAGGTCTCTGTGCGTGTGAGAGAGAGAAAGAGAGGGGGGAGGGGGACATGGGTGTGAGAAATAGAGAGCAAGAGATATTTGAATGGGTGCATGAAAGAGAGATGTGTGTGTGTGTGTGTGTGTGTGTGTGAGAGAGAGAGAGAGAGAGAGAGAGAGAGAGAGTTAATGGGTGCACAAGCACGCGAGAAAGAGGGAAGGGAGAGAAAGAGAGAAGGGAGAGAAAGAGAGAGAGAGATGGGTGTGAAAAAGAGAGAGAGTAGAGAAACATGGGCGCATGCGCGCACGAGAGAGAGAGAGAGAGAGAGAAATTTAAAAGGGTGCGAGAGAGAAATGGGTGCAAGAAAGAGAGAGATATAGGTGCTAGAGAAAGAGAGCAAGAGAGATTTAAATGGGTGCACGAGAGAGAAAGAGAGATGGACGAGAGAAACGTGTGCGAGAGATTCAAATGGGTGCATGAAAGAGAGCGAGTGGTGTGTGTGTCTGTCTATCTGTGTGTGTGTGTGTGTGAGAGAGAGAGAGAGAGAGAGAGAGAGAGAGAGAGAGAGAGAGAGTAATTAAAAATGGGTGCACAAGAGGGGGGGGGGGGGAGAGAAATGAGTGTGCAAAAGAGAGGGGGGCAAACAAAAACATTATTTAAATAGTGAAGTTTTATATGAATTTGTAAGTTATATATGATAATATGAGGTGATATTTTTGACATTGTAATCAAAATAACATAAGTAGGTGAGTGTTATCACAATTAAATTACTAGAGGTTATTTTGTTTACAATGTAATTTTAATTACAATGCTCAAAATGCAACCAAATGTAATGCAAGTAACAACGTTACTATGATTACATTACACGGTTGATTACATCCCACCAAGCAAACAGTAAGTTACCTATGTTATTTTGATAACAATCTTAAAAGCACCTCATATACTAATATACTATTTTGCACTCAACACTTTTTCCTTTTCTACACAAGCATAATCATTTTCTCGGATACAACCATTTTACTCCCTCTCTGGTGCACCCATTATACCCCCCCCCCCCAAGCAATGAATGCTTCGAGGTATGGGGTTGGTGGGGTATTGAGCCAGGATGGTCATCCGATAGCTTTCTTCAGTGAGAAGCTCAATGATTCCAAAAGAACTAACCACACCACCTTTGAGAAAGAGTTGTATGCATTGATTCAATCCCTTCGCCACTAGCGATATTACTTCCTCCCTCAAGAGTTAGTGCTATATCCTGATCATGAAGCTCTGAAGTACTGGAAATCCCAGACACATGTCAACCTCAAACCTACTAGGTGGGTAAAATACATCAATGAGTACTCCTTTGTTCTCTAGCACAAGATAGGTGCTCAAAATAAGGTGGCAGATGCTCTTTGTCTAGTCGGGTACTCGTTAAACAAAATGAAAGTGGAGGTTCTTGGCTTTGAGAACTTGAAATATGCCTATCGCTCTTGTCTTGACTTTGCTATCATCTTTAGTGACCTCCACGCCATCCTTCGTAGGAACCATGTGGATTTTCTCATCCATGACGGCTACCTCTTTAAGGGCTCTACATTATGTATTCCTAACACTTTCTAGATCTCTTAGTTTGGGAGACACATGCAGTGGGCCTTGTGTGAGACTTAGGTAAGGATAGGATTGCTGCCCTTGTGGAGGATCATTTCTACTGGCCCTCCTTTAAGAGGGATATATCCCAAATTGTGTCTCAATGTCGTGCATGCTAATTAGCTAAAGACAAAGAGGCAGAACACGGGTCTCTACACACACCTTCCTATTCCTGCTCCTTGGAAAGATATTGTCATGGACTTCGTGCTAGGTCTCCCTAGGACAACTCGTGGTCATGATTTTATCTTAGTTGTGATCAATAGATTCTCCAAGATGGCTCACTTCATTGCTTGAAATAAGACAGATGATGCGTCTCATGTCGCCAAGCTAGTCTTTCGTGAGATTGTTAGGCTAACCTTCCCACGTCCATAGTGTCCAATAGAGATGTCCAAGACTTTATGGAAGTTGTTGTGTGGCACAACCCACAAATTTTCTGCTGCCTTCCACCCTCAGACAGAGGACGTGAACCGTAGCTTAGGTGACCCTCTTCAATGTGTAGTGAGGGAGAAATTGGGTGCATGGGAATTGTCTCTACCTCTCATTGAGTTTGCATATAACAATGTTGTCAACCATACCACAGGTAAGAGTCCTTTTGAGATTATCCATAGGTATTCCCCTCGCTCCCCTGCTGACCTTGTTCCCTTACCACTCGATGCATGTACCCCCTAACCTGCACATGCATTTACACAACATATTCATGATTTGCATGCTAACATCTGTCATAAAATCATATTGTGTAATGATAGCTATAAGCTTTCAGCTAATGTACATCGCAGAGTCGCTATTTTTGAGGTGGGTGACTTTGTTATGGCTTGTAAGTTGTATTCAGCCTGGACGCCTCCCCAAAACTGCTAACAAAAAGCTACATGCTCGTGCAGTGGGAACTAGATTACCCGTAAATTGGGACCTAATGCCTATGTACTTGACATGTTAGAGAACTTAGGTATTAGTCCTGTTTTCAACGTGGAGGATCTAACTCTTCACCGAGGTACTTTTGAGCATCCTTGTCTATCTTTTAGTGCTAATGCAAGTACTTAAGTGCCAAAGTTCCCTCTTTTGTCACAATCTCAGCCTCCTCGCATTGATGTGCTCGATGACGAGCTTGTCTCGTCCTCTCATGGTGAGTTTCGTCGTTTCCTCGTGCAATTGTCTGGCCGCGGTCAGGCCGATGACACTTGGATTACAGAGGATGAGTTTCGTGAGCTTGATCCTGCGAACTTAGAATGGTATCTTGACGACAACTTGCCGAAGTCGAGTTTTTCTCTGGTAGGGGAGTATGATGCACAATGATTCTTTAACAAGACATATTCTAGGAGTAGGAAGTTTCATAAATTAAGAATCTTAGTTTAACGTAATAATATCTTTTAATTATCAATTAATTCTCAATATTATCTTTTAGTTATATTAGTTTCCTTATTGTGTTTTAGTTATTCTAGTTATCAATTAAGAATCTTAGTTAAATCTCCCATCCCCTCTTTGAAAAGGCAGGCCTTGATGATTATTGAATTGAATTGAGTGAGTTCCTTTGTGAGAATTCCCTTGGTTCTACATCACTTATATAGAGTAGAAGCCACGATGCCATGTCATGTAGCCACAGCCTCCCCAAAAATAATTTATAAGTCTCGGCGTCAATGACATGAAAGACTAACATTGCAGATAGGCACCCATTGTTAGCACAATATAAATCATACCAATCTCGCACTGACCTTCCAGATTATGCCCCTATATCATCATACTACTCTTGGAAAGATCCTCAACTATGATCCCCAAGCCAGTCATCATTGAGTTTGGCATGATATTCAGTGCAAACCCTCCATCTATCAAAATGTGTTTAACCTTCTACCCACCAATATACCCACATACAAACAAGGACGATTATGAGGCTTAGAGCCTAGCAAACAATTGGTAAGTCATCATCGGTAAAAGTGATGGTTCTGCTGTAAGAGACACTAAGTGAAGGCACCAATTGATTCCTCCACATCCTTGACTTTGTCAGCGAAAAGCTCACAATGATGCAAGGTATTAGCCACACGACAACGCATCTCTTCGGGCAGATGAAAAGTTTGTTCTCATGCCGTACATGTTAATAAGGACTCTATGACACTTAAGAGTTTTGTTGCCACCCTTTTGAAGATGCTTTCGGCTTTGAGATCCGTCATCCTCGTCTTTGAGCTCAAAGTATAAGAACATTTTTACTACAATTTCGTATGATTTTACCAGCAAACTCATTTGGAAATATTCTTCCAAGGTGATATAGGAAAACTAGGATCTTGATCCAACAACTCAATAGGATCGAGTTGTTGCTTCTCAAGGATGGCAATCTTCTCCGTTCCCTTGAAGATTGAGGGTTGCTCTTTCTTTTTTGTTGCTTTCTTTGACAAGGTGGTAGTGTTCGAATTGTATATTGCCTCCTAGCCTTCCTTTAGGAAACAAGGGTTCACCACCATCCTCAAACCTTCTCACCTATCATCATGCTCTTCTCTCGAGGTTTTGACTAGTACAAGAACAGGTTCTGGTTCATGGCTTCCCAACTTGACCATCAAGAACACTTCTGCCAATTGGAATTGGGTGTGCCGAAACACAACTGGCTTCATCTTCATTGTCAAAGTCCAATAGTATCCCCCCTTTCTTAGCTAACTTCACGATACAATACTTTAACGTGATACACTTCTTGAGAGGGTGACTGACCACCCTATGATAGTGACAATATCTGGATCAATTCTTCTTCCTAATTCTTCCAATCTCTTTGGCCGTACAAGCCGAATAACGCTTTTCTCCAGCAAGTCATCAAGCATTCCTTGCAAATCCAAGTTAGGAATTAGGTATTTCTTCTCCTGAAGTTCCTTCAACGTATGACATTTCTTTGCATCATCCTTCGAGAATGTAGTTCTTTTGTTTTTCTACTTAAGCTTGGCAGAGATCCAAATTGGCTCATCATCTACAACAAACATGAACTCCTTTGAAATCTTTGATGGTTTGACATTCTTCTTATACTCTCTAGTAACCTTTCTTGCTTCAGATGAAGATAAAGACTTTCCCCATCAATTTGCTACCGTTATCTCCATGTCATGTGCCTTGGTTGCCAACTACTAAAAGATTTTTGCTTTGATTATATCAAGGAGACAAGGACATACAACAAACCCCAGTGCATACCTTGAGCGCACATTCCAAGTTGAATATTTAGACGGATGATCCTCGCATTCAAGATTGAGGGCCCTCCAACAATGATTGTCTCGCCCTCCTTCTGTTGGTATACGTCAACTCCGTCATGCTGACAACACGTAAGTGTTGTAGAACCTTTCGAGAAACTCTTTCTCCATTTGCTCCAAACTGTTGATAGATTCAAGCTCTAAATTCGTATACCAGTCGAATGTTATCACTTTCAAAGAGCGAACAAATTGTTTCACCAGTTGATCTGCTATCCTGGCATTGCTACAAGTCTCAATGAAATGAGCGATGTGTTGCTAGGGTTACCCTTTGCATCAAATTGTTTTGACTTTTAGGCTTGATAACACTATGACATTTGAAGGGCATCTTTCCTTTTTGTGTAGGGCTTTCTGTACAAATAGCTCTAGATTGATGTCTCTCCCAGTTGAGCCCTCACTGCATTTGCAATCGAACTTTACATTTGTTCTACAATCATTAACATTGAAGATGAACCTTTCCTTTTTTTCCAATCATCATTACCCTTAGAAGACTCTTTGTTAGATCTGCATTTGCTAACAACTTTAGATTTGTTCTATAGTCATTAACATTGAAGATGAGCTTTTCCTTTTTTTCCCATTGTCATCACCCTTAGAAGAGTCTTTGTTAGATTACTCCTTGTGTGACTCCTCTCGATGCTAGCACTTCTCTATCTTCTTCACCAACTTTGCAATCTCCTTATTTTGTTCATCGATTTTTTTGTCTTTCTTCGCTTTCCCGGGCAATCCCTTTTAGCATAGCCTCCAACTCCGCTATCCTTTCTTCCATGTTGATATTGCTAGTTGTCATCATCGATATGATAAACAGTACGAGTAGATTCAATCTTTGCTTCTGAGAAGATTGATTCCTCTTCGAAAATTGGGGAAGAATCTTCACTTTAGTAGCCGTGGCCTTCAAAGCCTTCAAATTGGAAAATCAAATTTGTGCGAGTGGAGTTCTTCCATCCCACGAGGGTTAGTCTTCATTGAGCCAAACATAATAGTGCTTAGCTTCCATGAGCGAAGAGCCATTTAAGGTACTCACCATGCGTTGAAGTTGACATCTTGATTTTTCTGCAACTGAGTTAACACAGTCATGGTTGGTTCTTCCAGCCCAGCAAAAATAGCTGCTATGGTTTTTGCCATCCTTCGAGTTGTCACTCCGCTCGATGCAGCACTTATAGTTGTTGCTCCATGAAATGTAGCTTGAGTCATCCTTCTCTTTGAGAGTTGAGAGACAACTTTCTTAAGCGTCATCTACTTAAACTAGAGGTTAATCTTGATTTCTTGGAGAAAGAGATGAGATGTAGAGACATCCCACTTACCGTGCCAAACTTGTAAACACAAATTTCGAGTATAAATTAACTAGGAAACAAATTTGGTATCAAAATAAAATTTGTATTGATTTTTTATTTTGCGGGTACAATTCTCTGGTTGACACTTACAAGTAACTAATTCTCTAATTCGGTCTTTTTTGGACAAACTTTGATGAACATGATCTTGACAGAGGGTCTTAAAGACTTTATCTCAATCAAAATGAGTATTCGATCTCCTAGGAGCCAGCGACACGAGCTTTGATTTGTTTGATGTGTTCCCTGCAAGAGTATTTCTACCTTCTTTTTTAGTCTTCAAAATGTCTACCCTCCAAATGAAGGAGGGAGCTCTCTATTTATAGAAAAGTTACGCTAGGGTTTAGGCCCATTTATCCAACTAAAAAAGCATAAATAATTATTTTCTACATCATCTTGACATGTCACGAATTTACTGACCATGATGAATTTTCATTTAAATTTTAATTAAAAGGACCGTCGGGATTAATTTGACACATGGCGGATAATAATTGGCCAAATAAATTAGCTTGAATGGCACTATTTGATAGGTAGAGTTTTTTTTTTGTCTCCTACGGCCAGTGATTTTTTTGTCTCCCACAACCAATGATAATACTACAGTTCAGAACCTAAATAATCCTTAAGAACAGAGTAAAGGTCAACGAAGGGAGTACTGAGATGCTTTAAACGGAGCTGCACATGACTGAATGAATGGGATGCCTGCCAAATTTTCAATAGGATTTGACTTCTCACGTTATATGCATTCTTCTAACAGCATCCTCATAACTAATGAAAAGAATGTGTGATTTCTTGGACTTGGACGATCTAAATATGCACCACCTCTCCCTCCTATAAAGTGGTTATCGTTCCAGAGTATCTATACATCAAATCATTGAAGGCCCAGCTATTACTATGAATTTTGAAATTAAACAAGGAATATTTGAAAACTAGTTGACAAGAGCATATCGAATATTAGGATTACAGTTCTATGGAACCACAAATGGAACACTTGAGTGACTTAATGGCAAACACTAGACCTCCACGTGGACTACACTAGTCCCATTTGTGTCACAAATATGGTGCAGGTCCAAGGATTAAACATGGTGCATGCAACATCTAATTAGCATCCAAGTTGGAAGATATGATTTACATCCACAATGTGTAAGAATATCGACTTGTGAAACATGATATTGGCCCTGTTTGGCAACCAGTTGTTAGCTGGTAGCTTTTAGCTGTTAGTTGATAGTTGTTTGGGCCAGCTATTTGACTTTAGCTATATGGATTAGCTTATTGCAGGAAAGGTGTTTGGTAAAATAGCTGCTTGTGAAAAGATACCTCAAAAAACTTCTTTTTGACCTTGGTCAAAAAACTAACAGTGTCCAAAAAGCTAAAAGTCACCCCAAAAAAGTTGGTAGCCAAACACTGATGTGTGTGTTTAACTTTGGCTTAGATCTAATTTCCAAAATGCTTCTTAAAAATATTTCTCAAAAATTGTTTTAGCAAATATTATTGGGTGTCTGGTAGCTCAGTTAGAGAAGTCCTCAAGAATCCACATCTATTTGATAATGGTTTATTGCACTTTTTGCTTATATATTTTTTGGGAGGTAAATGTTATTTAAAAATATATTTGAAGTCTAATATCCATTGGTTACTGGCAACCACTTGTTGATTTACAATTCACAAGAAAGAAAATCAAATTGCAAGATGCTCTAATCATAATCTTTGTCTTCCCTAAAATAACCATCATTCTAATGAACTCAAACAAACAATAATTTATGGTTCATATCAATTGAATTTTCTGGGCAACATCATCTCACAAATCGAAGCCATTCTAGAAAGTTTGCTTAAAACTATTCATAAAACAAGGCATTTTTCTGACTTTTATGACGGGAACACTAGTTCTTGCTATAGATCTTCACCTCATTCATGGGGACATGAATGTTGCATATGATTATTGCACATTAAGAAGAAAATAAAATTTTGGTTATTAAGAGCAAATTACAACTCGGGAAGATCCCATAATAGTATAGAGGTTGAAGAAGTAGTTCGATGGCACTTTTGGAAACCACTGACTAGTTGGCATCTCAGAGAGAGAGAAAGAAAGAGAAGAGGTGGAGCAGCTATGCAACCAGGAGGGGTGGAAGGCAGTGCATAACTCAAATATGAAAATAAATGGTTTTTGCTGCTACTGCGTATCACATTTGGTGTGAGAGAAACAGGAGATTTCATCAAAGCTATTCTCAAGATGCTAATAGGATTGTCTCATATATCTTGAGTGATATTTCTTTGAGGCTTAGTTAAGCTTCTGTTTTGTTTTATATTGTTTTGTGCTATTTGGAGGAAGATTAGGGTTTGAACTTGGGTCGGTTGTTATGTTAGACCCCTCGGGTATGCCCGAGTATCTTTTATTCGATTTTGTTAACGGAAAATCTTTCCGATTTCTCCAAAAAAAATATATATGAAAATATATATACATATATATATGTATATATATATATATATATTATATATATATATATATATGGTGTGCCATGTTAATTAATCAACTTGTGAGGACACCTTAGTCCCAATGTGAAGACTTCACTTAGAAGAGCTACTACTCCACAGGAGATCAAAAGAAGCTCTAATTTGTCGCTTCTGGTTTTTCCATGAAACGGAGCTGTTTTCTACTTCTACGGAGTTGATATCAATTTTTCAAAAACTCATTGGCTAAGCTTCTGTTGCATGGCTCTAGATGCAGATCAATAGCTAGGCCAAAAGGCACATTGTTTGCTGTCAGATTTTCCATTTAGAATACTGAAACATTTGTTTCATTCTAATTATAAGAGAACATTAGTTTGCGCAGACATTGACTATTCTACCATACACTGCTTTGGAGAATAATTCAATTCAAGGATCAACCAATCCAGTACAGCATAAGACTCAATGAAACAATCATATAGCTCTGATTAAAAAAAAATTAAAAGCAAGAAGCTTGTCATTTTTTCAAAGTAGAAAAATGTTCTGACAGTTTAAGAAATAAAGAATCAAGAATACTTAAAGTGAAGGTTTTTTTCTGTTAAGGTCTTACCTCGGCCATGCCAATCCAGAATACAGGCACCTCCTTGGATTGTGCAGCATCAACATCCTTTATCTGATCCTGTAGCTTTTTCTGCACACCTGGAAAGTAGAAGGATTTTACTTTCACGCACTTTCCAATTTTGTCCTTTTGAGTTGAGAAGGAAACTCGAAGAGAAATCAACATTTAAGTCAATTGGTGGGAAAATCCTACTGGATAATGCATGCATAGGAGGTAGGTTGTATTCTCATCAGTCATCACCCATCAGTGCTTGTGGAAGAACAGAAATGTAGACAAACCTTCTAGCTGGGAAAGTAGATGAGATTGGATGAACTTTCCATTCACCTTTCTTGAGCCTTCTGGAATTCCAGCTTTGGCTATTTCATCTGCCAGGGCGACTAGCGCCTGGACAATACCCCAAAAAAAAAGGAATAAATAAAATCACCAGTTCTACACCATCGATTCATATAGGGGCAAAGTGGGGGGAAATTGAAGCCCTCTGCAACCACGAGCATTGCCAAGAAAAATTGCTCATTCACTAGTGATCTTTCAATACACATGCAGTTTGTTGCAGCAATCGATAATCATCAGAAGGCACTATGGTATTTATCCCACTTCAAAGACAAAGAGGTTTAACTCCTCCGAGACTTGTGAGCAGAATCCATACCAGAGAAGAAGCATTTTACAACATTCATACCTTAATTTCTTGCTCCACTGCAGCAAGTTCTGTCTTGAAATTTATCAGTGCCTCTTCTTTCCCTAGTAACTGTAGAGAGCACAAAAATTCAAAAATAAGAAGTCTAAAAGACACCCAAACTAATCTAGTCTGCTTACGAAGAATTTGGCAGTTCTGTGTGAAAAGGTCCTACTGTCAGTTTCACGGTCAAATTAGAACCCAATAATCTCATAATATTCCAAACTAACATAAGAAAACGCTCTCTTCCACCAAATAAAGTAATAAACAGTTAGTACATAATTTTGAATGTGGAAAACTGAAACCATTTCCGGCACCAACTCCAGTCAAAACATTGTTGACGCAAAATATAATGAGGAATATGTTGGAAAACAATTCCTATTTTGCATATTTAAATTCGCTACCATACCACTGAGATTCATTTAAAACATTAAAGGCCAGCCGGCCAGGTACAGTAAGTAGACAAGAACTTAGCAGTCCATTTCAACAAAATCTACACACAAGTTATCAGTTCTCAAGCTACCACATAAACCATACTTGAATTGCACTAACCCCTTTCAAACCTCACCTGTTGTAAATAATTTGGATATTCGCTATCTCTGAAGTGTTCAATTTGCATTTTACCAAGTATACTAGAGGCAAGAATGTGGCTGTTAAGCAAAACAATCCATCTTATGAGACATGATGCACACACTACCAAAACCAAAACCAATACTCCAAAACTCTGCCTAAGGGAGGTATGGAGGGCTCGGATGTGGCACTCGTACCCCTAAATTTTGCAATTATGATATACACACTATTTTCATCAAACAACTATCCTACCTTCCACCTCTCCCTTTCCCAACTTCAGTTTTTTGCCTGTCTGTCAGCATGCCAAAATCTAATACAATAAAACCATGCTGATATTGACATGCTAACCAAACAGGGCCAAAGCTAATAAATAAAAATACTCAAACTCAAATGAGACTATTGAACTTCTCAATTGGATATTTTCTTACAAAGTGCTCAGCAAGTGATCAAAATATAATACTATTTACGTTGTATTCCCGCAGGAGTAACCTATACTCCCGGCCCAAATATAAATGATACTAGATACGATTAAAGATAACATAATGATATCCATGGATTTCTATTCACCACAATTAAATGCAACAAGAATAACAAACTCTCAGAGAAAACACGTTATTCACTACTATTAAACAATTATTTAGAAATAACAAAAGAATTAATACCTATTATTACTATTATTATTGTTGTTCTTTTTCATTTTCTAATAGAAATTAAATGTAAACAAACTATTTTACTTTTTGTGCAAAGAGGCTCAGCCAATTTTCACAAGTTACATGACATTGATAATTTACAATATTTTTATGGCATATAATTATTACAACTAAAGCCAATTCAAAATTTTCCAATACATTACATGCACATAGAAACACTAGTTGTCATGAAATGTAGTCAACATATAAATCAATTCATGATTCTGACTAGTGTTTCAGCCATAGTTTGTACATGTCAACAATTATTCCCTTGGTAAACAAGTAGCATCTATGATAAGCGATCACATAACAGTCACCTAAATTTGGGCAATAGGCTGGGTGCCGAAGGGGCCTATGCGAACGGGCCTAGAAAAACGGGCTTAAATGGGCCGATCCTAAACAGGCTGCCCATTTATAAATTGCTGTGGCCCTGCAGACTGCTAACAGGCCTAGAAATACAAGCCTGATCTGAGCCCACTCTGCATAAGGACACAATCAATGCAATACAAAGGACAGCACTTGCGATGGAAATTAAGCACAGAACTCTCAGTTCAAAGGCTCAAACTCTTGCATAATTGACATCACCAAGTGGCGAGGTAACCGAGGAACACATATTGGTCTCTAATTCATTACGAGTATAGTGGTTTTCTGTAATTTGTAAGCCTCCAATGTACTAAAGCTAAGGCAGCACTACGAATTAGCTACCCAGCTTAAAATGCATTTAATGTGAATGAGTGCCACTAGCCATATTTGGACACAAGCTTTGACCCTGAATTACAGTTTCGTAAAATCATTGCCAGAGAGGGAGAGAGAAGGCACATGAGGCAGGGGGTATCCAAGTAAACGCCAAAAACTATAAAAGACGAAAAAACATAAAATTTAATGAAATCAAGTAAAAAACCCAAGCCTGCTAAAAGTACTAGTGGGCCAACCGACCAAACCCACTAAGCTCTAATAGTCATTGTTAATAAACAGCCTAAGCTAGCGATGTAAGCAAACAAATCAAGTGAATACCTGCCGTTTTAGAAAGCGGTTCTGCTGATTGGCGTCGCTCAGTTTTTTTAGAAGCTTTGCTCTCTCAGAGTCTGCATGCAAGGCTTTCAACTGCAGAAGGATAATTTGATGTGTTGGCCAAATGATGTTACAAATAATTCTCCATGCGTTATCTACTTTGAATAAACAAATATTGTAAGAAACTGAAGCAAATTCACAAATATTTAGTCAGGTAAGTGATATCTTGAATCTTTTGAATAGGCTCCACAGAAAAACCCACCTAGTTTGACTCACAATATAAGATGTATACTGTGACATAAACGTGTTTTAAATGGAATCCTTTTATTTAGCCTTTAAATCAACAAAGATGAACTGCTAGCCCGAAACAAAGTACTGAATCATTTTATCCCTTTTCTGATTCTAACTTTCTTAAGCTCTTGCTGTTAAATGTCGAAGAGCAAGTTGGTGCCAGCACAGCTGAACTATACCGTTATATCAGAGCAGCCCCCATGACTTTAATCTTTGAACATAGTTTCAGCCAGATCCTCTCTGGACCAGCTATGCTGAAATAGTGTATAACTTATGAAATTGATCTTTGCCATAGTTCTGAATCTATAACTCTAAAGTTCCAACTTCCAACTCAAGGTGTGGAAGACAGGATGTAGCAACCTTACTCCTAAACTGAATAGAGGCTGGCTCGATTGCACATGGGTTAAAACTATCCATTGCGAGCTACTCCATAGAGATAAAGCCACAGTCGTTAAGGGGGGTCTCTCCCCCCAAACCAACACACACACAGAAGTTATATTCAGTCTAAGCTTAAAAATGGTAAATGAACTTTTGAACTATTCAGAAAGAACAGTTGTGATAAAGTGGTGATAGAGAACTAAAAAACTAAAGATATGAATTCAACATCCTTGTGTTGGATTCAAGAGAAGAATTAGGCATCCCGTGCTAGATACGGGAAGAGATTAGCATCCCCGTCCATAATTAGTAAGAATTCATATATTCAATTCCAATACCAATGTAGTATCTTTCATAAAAGCTAGCAAAGCCCTTATTTATAGGTAAACAACTTGCCTGCTACTAAACCTAATAGATATAGGAAGCTAGAATAATATTCCTAATCAAACTAGGAAACTATAATATTCCTAACAAGAATAGGAAACTATATAAAATTATTAAATATACTAAATATTTATTATTCCTAAATCCTAAATATACTAATTCTGCTTTCCATCATTCTCCCACGCTTAAAAAAACTCACCTCCGGAGAGTTTTCATGAAGATATGCATCTAGAAAATCAACGCAACAGATATCCGAGTTGTGAAAGTCAAGGCCTCTGGTTTTGTAGAGGTGTAGAAAGATGATGATCCAACAAAAGAAGAGCAAACTCACTTTGTCACACATAAGAAAATAGCACACAACTTTGAGCTTCTCCAAAAAAAGTACCAATTGAATGATGAGATGTAGCTTCTAGGCAGCAAAACATTCGTCCGGGAGAAAGAAATCAACATGCTCCACTTTTTCCCTTGATTTCTCCACAGATTTAACAGGATGACTAAACAGAAATTTTTCATAAGCAGGCAATGTCCTTTGGTGTTGCTTTTGTAGATACTATATCTTCAAGAAGACTTCAACATCATTGACAGAGGGCATAACAGGCATCAATGTAGGCGTTGTAAGAGAATAAGTCGTAGAACCGTCTGGGATACATCATAAATACATAAATGTGGGAGCCTCAAAAGTACCTCAGGAAAATGTCAAATCCCCAATATTGAAGATAGGACTAATAGATTAGTCAGGAGGTAAATTAAGCAATTTGAAACTGAAGCAAATTTGTTCACCTTTGGTATCAGTTGAAGATTGAACATAGCTTTTAAGAGATAGATGACTCACTTCCTATCCTTCATCATTACCAGAACTTTCATGACTCTGGACTTGACTTATGACCCCAAGACACTCTTTCTAGAATGACTTCTGAAAGTCATCTATCCTAGAAGTAATTATGTTAATAATTTCTAACAGATCACCTTTAGGGTCCGTTTGGACCTAGGAAAACAGCATGGAAACAAATAATTTGAAAAATGAGAATGTTTCCTTTGTTTGGATTGAAGAAAAATGAATGGAAAAAAATAGTTGGAAAGCTGCGTGGAAAATTTGGGGAAAGAAAGAACAAAAAATTTTCCATTCAAAATGAGAGGAAAGTTGAGAGAAAAATTTTGGGTCTAAAAGCCAACCTTTTTCTCCTTCATCGCTCGTGGCTCTCTCGATTCTCTCTCTCTAATGCTCTTCTCTCTCACTCTCTCTCTAACTCTCTTGTCTCTCTCTCTCTCTAACACTCTCTCTCTCTCCCTCTCTCCCTCTCCTCTCTATCTCTCTCCCTCGTTTCTCTCTCTCTCTCCCTCGTTGCTCTCTCTCGCTCTCTCTGTGAGTCTCTTCTTTCTCTCTCTAACGCTAACTCTCTTCTCTCTCTATAACTCTCTTTCTCTCTCTCACTCTCTCTCTAAGTCTCTTCTCTCTCTAACTCTCTCTCTCTAACTCTCTTTTCTCTCTCTCGCTCTCTCTCTAAGTTTCTTCTCTCTCACTCTCTCTAAGTCTCTTCACTCTCTCTCTCTCTCTCTCGATAACTCTCTTTTCTAACTCTCTCTCTTTCTCTCTCTCGCTCTTTCTCTCTCACACACACAAACTTTTAATATCTCTCTCCCCAATCACATCATATAATCTAGAAAAATGAAGTTTGACATTTACAAGTTTCCATACAAATTTTATTTTTCCACACATTTTCCCCCAAAATCAAACAAGGAAAAGAAAGTTAAATGGAAAATCAATTTTTTTCCTTTCAAAATTTTAATTAAACCAAACAATAGAAAAAATTTACTTTGCCACAAAAAAAATCTCCTCCTAATTTTTTTTTCCCATGTGATTATTTTCCAACCTGTTTTTCTTGGTCCAAACAGACCCTTAAACTTCTTGTTTGAATCCTCCATCTTTTCACATATTTTTGTATACCAATCTGACTCTGCAAGCTCGTCTCACTTCCCGTGACTCTTTCGAAGACCGTCATTGTTCTAGAAAACATCATGGTGCAACCAGTACACAGCCCCGAACAGCAGCAGCACAATGACAGCCAGCAGTAGCAGCACGATGAACAGTAAATGCGGCGACAAATCCGGCAATCAGAGTCTCTGGGGATGCTCGGCGGTAGGGAGACCAGCAACTGCTGGCAGAGCACTGAAACGACGAATTAGAGTTTGTAGCGAATAAAAGCTCAGATCAATTGAAGGTCAAGTTGGGATTGATTCCTTCAATTGAGGTGGCTTTTAGGGGCGAAATTGAATGGGTATTCCGATAAGCAAATCAATTTCTGGTGATGTTCTTGTGAGAAAACGAAATTGGGAATTGGGGTTCAAGAATTGGGGGATTTCGCAGATTAGGGTATGCGAAATTGGGGGTTTTTGGGTTCGGATGAGGGCGGTGGTGGAATGGTGGTCGAGTGACCAGTTTGGTGGATTGGTGGTGGTTGACGGGTGGAGCGCAACGGTCGGTGTTGCTGCGTCAGGCGTTCTTTTCTCAAGAAATTGGATGGTAGCTCAAAAGCTTCGCGTGAAACTTGAAATCAAAAACTTGCTTTTGATACTAACTAGTAGTTAGAAAAACGCACCCGATGCGTGATGCGTGATGCGTGTAGTAAATATATTAAGTAACAATAAATAAATAAATAAATTATTATAAAGGAAAGGAGTATTGGGTGTCAATAATATCAATTTTGGGGTTTATTGGATATTAATAATATAGATTTTTTTAGACACTGATAGTATCAATTATTAACATATTTTTTCACCAACAATACACTCCTGATTTGGTATAATTTTGACTCATGGAAAGATGACGTAAGTCCATAATGTATGACATAAAAGGCAGAGCTTGTATAGAAAATGTTGAGGATGACATTGATCTGTCTTCCAGGTCACACATTATGGACCCACATCATTTTTCCGATGAATTGAAATCATAACAATTCACTGATGTACTGTTGGAGGAAAATAAGTTGATAGTTGATATTATCAGTGTCCAAGAAAATAGTTTGTATTATTAGTATCATAAAGGAAATGTAATCAAAGAGAAAGAAAATGATCATGCATAAACGTCTACATTGGCATACACATTGATTTGCTTTTTAGAACTCTTAAAGGAATTCATTGAGATTCATACGGAACATTAGAATTTACTAATAAAATTAGGAATCTTAGGCTCCATTCTTTTTTATTGTAGGTTTGTTTGCGGTCCCATATCGCACCGTAGATTTTCAATTTTCAATTTCACTACAACTCACCATAACTTTTCATTGCCATTTTTGTTAAAAGTGCAAACTTTTCAAATAAAAATTTAAAACTTTCACATTATTTCTACCTACCATTATTTTTAAATTAAAATATATCAATCCATCTTCCATTATTTTCACCACAATTTTCCACATTCCATCACAGCGCAACCAACCGCACCACAACCATACCGTAAAAAAATAGTGCTGGCAAAAATTCGAGTCCGTGTAAATTTGGGTCGGACACATTCAAACAATGGCAAAAATCGGACGATAAATTCATGTACGGACCCGATTTTATTTCGGGTCGGACGATTCAGACGAAACTAAAATCGGGTTCGAACAATAGAAAAAAAGAGAAATTTTATGTCCGAATATTCGATCAATATCAAAATTTCAAATATCACCCTTTGTACCCATATATATATATATATATATATATATATATATATATATATATAGGGTGATATTTGTAATTTTGATATTGATATATATATATATATATATATATATGGGTACAAAGGGTGAGATCTGAAATTTGTATATTTTATAGAAGGTAATTTTGGGAAGTTGTAATTGGTCCTTTATACTTTTTTTAAAAAAACAATGTCTATACATAAATAAATTTAGCTTTATTTTTTAATATATATATATATATATATATTTATGGTACATTATAACTAATGTATATAACCTCTATTTTTTTTTTACAAAAGAAAATAGACTACTTTTTCTGAAGTACTAGTGATAATCGAGAAGTGATAATTGATTGTTGTATGCGTTTGAGAAAAATGGTCAATAATAATTATTATTAACTAATTGTCATTAATATTACTTTATAACTTAATTATTAATCAATCGATATCTATAATCTATCTATAATTTATATAATAATATAAAAGTAATATATTTGAAATTTAAAATACTCAACCCAAAGTGATTGTAGGGGTTACTGACCAATCATATTAAAGAAAAAAATCGATTTAAAAAAATAATAAACAAGAAGTCTAATTAGATTAAGAGTCTATCTTATCTAATTTGAAACCTACTTCCCACCCCAATTAGGACTCTAACTCCCACCTAAATCTAATTAGGACTCTACTTCTCACAATCTAATTAGGACTCTACCTCTCACCCCCCAAATCTAATTAGGAGTCTACCTCCCGATCTAATATATAAACATCGAAACATCTTTCATTCTTTTTCAATTTGCCAACTATTAACATTTGAAGCAACCATTGAATTCTCGACAAACTTGCAAATACAAGCACGTTAGTTTTCAAAAAGTAATATCAGTATGTACCACACCATAATTATTTATAAAGCACACAATTGAATTCTCTTCCAATCTGTCTATCAACGTTTTCTATATAAGCATGTTAATTTTCGAGAAGTACTATCAACATGTACCACACCATAATTATTTATAAAGCACACCATTGAATTTTCTTCCAATCCGTCTATCAACATTTTATATACAAACATGTGGATTTGTGCGCTTTTTGTAATAAGGTAAACGATTAATTCATCGGCCCCTCTCTCATGCTCATGGTGTACTTTAAATTTAATTAAACCTCATTTACAACCCCACACAAAGATTAATGCTTTAGTGCCAATTAAATTTAATGGGAATTTAAAAATATCTTATTATATATGAATGATATGTTAATTAAATTTAAAAATACTTTATTGTGTACGAATGATATGTTAATATGAATTCGAGTAGGTTCTCATGGTGTACGATTGACACTAAATGTGAAACATCAAGGCTACATTGTTGGAATTTAGAAAGCCCGCAATAGAAGAAAATTTGATGGTCATTAGTTGTGTATAGTGGAGGTTGTTTGTGGAATTAAGAGGAATATTTTTTACTAACATACTACATTTAGGAATTCATTTAGGCAACATATGTGTATAGATAATATTATTGCGTGGATCATACATGGTTATGTAGGAGATTTGATAATGGTGTATAGGGTGCAATGAATTTTGCCCTTTCATTAAGCTTATTCAATTTTAAGCTTATTCTGCCATTAAGTTTATTTTAAGCGTTTTTTGAAATATAAAAAAAATAATGTATAAAGGTATAATTTTATTCAATTTATATGTAGTAGTATATTTATAGAATGCAATCAGATCATTGAATTTTATCTTTATATATAATATAACTTTACTGACAGGGCAAGATACTTTTCCAAAATTCATATAATTCAAAATGACTTCTTTTTTATTTGAATTGAGGATGATAACATATTTATTTTTAAAAAAAAAACAATATATTTATTTTATTTATTAAACTATTTAAAAATATCATGTGCATTGCACGGGTTAAAGACTAGTGATCTTTAATATGACAATTGCAACATATAGTAATATGACAATTGTTGTATACGTTTGGGAGTTACAATTTATGAATATTAATTTTGTTATCATATATTTGATGGACTAGTTCTTAAATTTGTAACTAAAGTTTTATCTATTACTATTCAAACGAATGGAATAATTTTGTCATTCTATATAAGGTCATTAGCTCAAGTTAAGCAACGAGATTATTCTAAAGCTTGATATACATATTCTTTTCCTAATTTTGAAGCATGTCAAAATTTGATAGTATGTTGCAATAAGGTACAGTATTGATCAATATATAGATTTTGTTTATTTGTTGATTTGGGTAGTAAATCAGTATGTTTAATAAACTGGTTGATATATTCATATGTACGAATGATATATTGGTAGATTCTCGATGATGGTTGCACGATGAATATTTTACTAGATTGGTGAGTGTGATTTATTTTTCTTAAACTATGTTTTCCCTATGTTTTTGGTTTGATAGCTTTTAAATATTATTCTCTCTTAATCGAATTCTAATTATGTTCTATGCACTATTTTTTCCCTAAAAGATAAATTTTTTTAATAAATATTCTTATCTATATATCAATTTCAAAGAATTAATAATTTTAATTATTTAGACTTGCTCTCTTTGACATCTTCTTAATCGGTTGTATTTTTTCATTTATCTTTTATTATTACTTTAGGCCTTATCATTTTGTAGTTTTATTTAAAATTTCAATAGCAGTAGATATGTCATTTGTTGTTTCTGAAAGATAATTTTTAACTTACAATTCTCCTTTATATTAGTGTATGTTTGGTTACTTGGATATCATTTCATTTCATTTCATTTACTCTAATCTAAAAGGGAGAATTGCTCCCTTATTTTTTGTTTGTGTTTTGCAGGATACACTCTCCCTTTTTTTTTGTGTTTTATTTGCAAGATACACGTGGACTATACTTATGCAGCTATGCTACTTGCCTCTTCATTTGCCACTACCTTTGTCTAATCCCATATCCATCTACAACTCCCAAATTTCTTCTCTATAATTCCAAAAAAAAAAACCTTCACCTCCATAATTTATGATCTTCTTTTATAAACCCTTGTCTAATTTTACATTAAGTGATAATTAATTTGAAGTGAAAGAAGTATACTATTAAATTTCAAAAAAAAAAGGTTGTACATTATTAAGGATTAGAATAAATTTTATTTTATGTATATACTTTTTAATAAATATTTTTTTTGTAATTATCATTAAATCTATTTAAAAAACCACTTTGAACAAATTTTACAGTAACTTTTTTTAGTTGAATTGTTGATAATATTAATATTGTATTTGGCCTGACTTTTATCCAACTTAAGCAAATTTTGACTTGATTTTTGTCTATCCTAAAAGCAAATTATGCTTTGTATAAAGAAAATTTGTAAAATAATAGTTAGTTTTCCTAATTAGTTTAGGTACGAATGCAAACTATGAAGGAAAGGGCTAAAATTATTATCAAAATAAGGGATTGTTTTTTCGGAGATGTAAGATAAAGTTAGTTAAGGTTTGGGAGATTCTACCAAGTTGAAAAGTTTTTCAACTATGGTAGTTCTTTTTTTTTAGGGGAACTATGGTAGTTGAAATGTGTAATTACCCTAAAATATATCTTTAAGAAAATCAAAATTAATATATACTGATTAAAGAACTTGTTACAATAAATAATCCTATTTGCTGGGATATAATTTTTTTTAAAATTTAATATTTGAAGGATATTCTACCAAAATTGATTTATTTTCAACTATGATAGTTGAAAGTGCAAGTATTAAATTTATTGATGAAAGTAACTTATTACAACAGTTAATCCGATTTAGTGAGATAAATTTTTTTAATATATGTGATTTATTTTTATAAATTAATGGTTATAAAATTTTCAATTTAGTTCAAAAAAAATTTCAACTATGGTAGAATTTTCAAGGTTAGGAAAGGTAATAAAAGAGAAGTTAGGTAAGGATATAATAGAGATAGGTAAATCTCTCGTCGTCTTTTTTTTATTATTTTTAAATAAGTTCAGTAAATAAAATAAAGAATTTTAAACATACATTCCCTAAAAGTATAATCTTGTTCTTTTGGACGGTAAGGTAAAATAAAATTAGGTTAGGTAGGGTAAAACAAGGATAATCCTACCAAGTAAAAAAATAGGACCTAAGATTTTATTGAAAACAAGCTTTAGGATATACATCTTTGATTCTATTGTAGTTTATTCATGTTCTTTGGATTGGATAAAATGAGGTTTGGATGGATTGGATTGGATTGGATTGAATAAGTTATGATATTTTTTTGGGAATTTGTGTTTTTAGAAAGGATATTTTTTTTAGATTTGTGTAAGGTTTGGTTGGATTGAATTGGTTGGATTGGATTGGATTGGAAAGAGTTACCAATCCAAATAACGGGGTTAAATATATATAATTTTCTACATCTAAAATAATTCATTATCGATTTTATGTATCCAACTTTTGCATATCCACTTAAAGAAGAGATAATCATGTTAAAGACCCGTCCATCGGACGGGCATTGTAGCTAGTTTCATCAAACAAAATGAATGTTTGGATATCTATCATGTTTGTTTCAAATGTTTGACTCAAAAAAACTTTCCGTATTTTTTTTTTCTATTTAACAACAATGCCAATTGATCATTTGTTTATGCTTTAATTAACAATTTCATAATGAATTTTTCCAAAATGATAAGTGTCTTGATTCAAGGTGGTTATTAACCATCTTGAATTTCACTTAAATCATTTTCTTGTATGTAGGCCCGACCCTGGGGGTAGGCCCAAGGGGCGACCGCCCAAGGCCCGTGACTTTAAAAAACAATTGACTCTATCGGAAGGGCCCCTAATGCAAGCTTAAGTTGGTAACTTCGTATGGGCCTTGGGCCCCATCACCAAAAAAAAAACCCTTTAATCTATCAATTACCAGCACCTGTTCCAATTCTTTGACAAATTTATTGTGCTCGACAGTCCCAAGTCCCCAAACTGACAATCGTCCTCAATTCTTCGTCCCCAGTTCATCTCTCTTCATCGAAGAATTCCTCACCCAGTGTCGCCATTCGATTTCCTCACTATCCTTAAACTATCTTGGTCAGTGTTTAGTAATCCCTCAATCTTCTTCCCAATTTGATGAATCATGAATATTTGTTTTAAGGTTCTCTTGATTGAAAAAAGACTAGAATGCAAATTATGGAATCGATTTGATCATCTAGGTGGGTATATTTTTAAATTGATGATTAAATACAAGGGGAAAAAAGAAAAAGAAGGAAAAATACCAACATCATTAGTAAAGATGATGGGATGATTGCCTGCTAGAATTTCATCGGCGACTATGGTGCCTTGGATTCAGACTTTGTTGATTTGGTACTGATCTTGGCACTGGGATTGGATTTGGATTTGATTAAATTGGAGGATTTTGTGCTTGTTAATGATGATTTCGTGGAAGCTGACACTTGTTGATGCCTTGTTTGAATTGAGCTTTATGAGCTTGGTTTTGGTGACACTAGGAGAATTAGATTGGTTCAAATCATCATCTTGATCTTTGGATGTTTTGGTAAGCTTGTTTTTTGTCATGGATGAGGTGGAAGTCCCCTCACTTAACTTATTTTGTGTGGTTTGGTCTTTGGTTAAGCTACTACTAGGTTTGAGTAGCTTGGTTTGGTTTTTGGCTGAACTGGATTTAGTCTTGATAAGATTGGCCTCCTTTCAGATTTCTTCTTTTTCAATGAAACTTCATCATCTTCATTATATCATATGAATAGTTTTAGACTGGTTGTGATTGTTTTGCAACAACAATATTTTTTTATTAATTTGGACTTGTTGATAGTTACTTGATGACTACTTCGTGCTTGCTAGTGTGAAAGTGGTTTGCAATTTTGATTTGTAGCATTTTTAGCAAAGATGTTATCAGAGGAGAAACAACTGATTTTATATAAGAAATGAATAGCTGCTACCTATGCTTTCTTTTTCTTATTTTCGCTTGCTGATTCTTGTAGTCTTTACTCTATAGGACTACATCTGTATATGTCAATGGCATTGTTGAGGTCAAGTCCTATGTTTGAGTTATGACTATGTCCTATTTCTATCCTCATTCCTTATATAGAGAATCCAAACATCTAAGGGTTGTCTTACAATAACTAACATGTATAATGTAACCAAAACTCCACACTAAGACTAAGAAAATGAATAAAAGAAAATAAAGGAAGCTGCTCATAAGATTAAAAAGTGACGCAATCAACTATAAGAGATTATTGCAAATTAAAAAAAAAAGATTTACCTTTGCTACTACATTATGCTTTATACTAATTGGGCAGTAGTACGTAGATCAAATGAAATATATATCCATATGAAGTTTGATGTATCGCTAGTGATTAATTGGCAGAAATTGACACAATAGAATTAGAAATCTAAAACTGTATCGTTGTTTAGTATGAATGTTGACACATTTTCTTTAAAAGGACCCCAATTTACAAATTAATCTACTATTTGCCCAGCGCCCCGAAAGTGTCAGGACCGGGTGTATGGATAACATCATGAATAACATCATCATGAGTTACATCACAATGCTCAACTTGAGTTATTTAAAAGATCATTTTGTACGGATGGTATTGGGTTTTATGGCCCAAATTCTATTTTGAAGGAATCAGACGCTACTAGAGCCGAAGCCGACGCTGCCAGCGTCTTAGTTCGAAGTCCTCACTCAAGGCGCTGCCCCTCTGGCCACAGACGCTACCAGCGTCAGCTACAACTATTGTTATATACTAGCCGCTGCCAGCGCCTCAAGGCACGACCAACGTCTCCGGGTGCTACCTTTTGTCTGCGGCGGCGTGGCTTCCATGTTGTTTATTAGGTTATGTAATATTTAGCCTAGTTTCCTTTTTCCTTCATTCTACTATAAATATAGGTTATTATTAACCTATTAGATACACACAAAATTGAGAACATTCTTCACCTCTACCCATCCCTAGGTTGTGAGAGTATATTTTAGAGAGTTATTATCTTGCCTTCAGTTTATTCCCGTTGTGCTATTAACCGTTTGAGATCTTGCGTCGATCTCGTTGAGTTATATAGCCGTTTGAAATCTCTCTTGTAATCTCTCCCCTTATACTAATGGATTATTGCTCTGTTGCCGTCCGTGGTTTTTTCCCGCTTTGGGTTTCCACATAAATTTTGTGTCACTATACTCTCTATTTTAATTTCTGATCTTGATATATTTTTCTCAATTTATACATCCTGATAATTTCCTCTTTCGCTGCAAATACTAGGCTATCTTTTGCCTCGATCCTAACAAGTGGTATCAGAGCCGGCTTCAACCAAATTTATCAGAGTTGGGTTTAACCAAATTTATCAAATTCAAATACAACCAGGTTCAATCATATTTGTATTCAGATTCCTACAAAGTCGGGTTCAAGCAAGAGCCTATTTCAGGTTTCAACAAGATCAATCTTTCAAGATTGTTCACGCACCTGACGGTTTTGATTTTCCTTCGAGGAAATTTGGGTGATGTCGTATCTTCATGGAATTTGATCCAAGGTGGAGTTTGTTGGACAATGTCCCAACTCCATTCAGACTCAAGTTTGGAAATTAATAATTATTTTCCTTATTGATATTGCTTGGGCTCCAAGCAGTTGAGTTCGACTAGAAGACTATTCTACGTCTACTTGGGTTTACTATAAATACTAGGTTGTTCAACCTAGTTTGGTGTGGCCAAATTATGTGCCTCCACGGCACCCTTATGAGATCTTTTTTTCTATTCCGCTTTGAGAGTTTTTTTTATTATGAGATTTAATCTCCCTTATATCTCGTTACCCTTACTTTGAGATATGTCTATTCCCATTGTGCTATAACCGTTTGAGATCTTTCCTTCTTGATCTCGTTGTGTTATACAACCGTTTGGGATACCCTTTGCAATTTACTCCCGTTGTGCTATAACCGTTTGAGATCTTTTCTTCTTGATCTCGTTGTGTTATATAGTCGTTTGGGATACCCTTTGTAATCTCTCCATTATAGTGGATTTTATCTTATCTCCCGTGGTTTTTTCCCGATTTGGGGTTTCCATGTAAAAACCTTGTCTTCATCACCATTACATTGATCTTGTTTATCTTTTCTTATTACCTACATCCCTAAATTAATTATCTTGTATTGTTTCCGCTGCAATATTAGATCCGGTTCAATCTAGATCTAATCCCCAACAAGATGTTTCACATCTGAATCCAATCCTAACAAGTGGTATCAGAGCTGGACCTGACAGATGGATCCTCATGAGTTACATCACAATGCTCAACTTGAGGAACAACATCTTGAATTATATCCTTAGGTCTTGGAGCTGAAAAGAACTTATAGTCTCATCAAAAATTGCATCTATTGATTCCATAATGGTAATTACTGACATGCACTCATTTGGCTCAACTACCAAAAATCTATAAGCTTTGGTATCTTGAGCATAACCTATAAAGATGCACTCAATTCCTCTTTCACCTAATTTCCTTTTCTTAGGTTCCAGGACCCTTACAATGGCCCTACAACCCCAAATCTTAAAATACTTTAGATTTGGTTTTCTTTTGTTCCATAACTCATATGAGGTACTATAATTCCCTTTTATCGGAACTTTATTTAAAATGCAACAAGTCGTTAAAATGGCTTCACCCCAAAATCCAGTACTTAAAGCGGAGTTAGACAACATAGAATTCACCATTTCTTTTAAAGTTCTATTTTTCCTTCCCGCAACCTCATTTTGTTACGGTGTATAAGTAGCAATTGTCTCATGTACAATCTCCGTTTCTTGGAAAAACATTGGATCATAAAATTTCTCTCCTCTATCGGATCTTAAAACTTTAATCAAGGTCTCACATTGTAATTCACTTCTAGTTTTATAAACTTTAAACTTTTCAAGTGTTTCATCTTTAGAACTCAAAAGATAAACTTGGCAAAATCTAGAATAATCATCAATGAAATTCAGATAATACTTCTTACCACCAAAAGAAGGTGTACTATGAAAATCACATAAATCACTACGAATTAAATCAAACAATTTAGAAGTTTTTTTTATACTTGAAAATGAACTCTTGATGATCTTGTTAAGCAACATATCTTACACTTTTCTATGTCATCATTCAATTTAGGAATTAAATCAAGATTGGACATTTCCTTTAAAATTTAAAGTCCACATGTCCTAATCTAGCATGTCATAGAAAAGAATTACTTCAACTTGACACATGCATATAAGCGGAAATCATGCCATCTTTATTACTTTTAGCATTCAACTTAAACATTTCACCTTAAACATATCCCTTCCCAACAAAAGTCTCTCCCTTAGAAAGTATATAGTTATCTCCATCATAAACTTGCATAAAACCAAATTTACTAAGAAGATAGTTGGATACAAGATTCTTACAAACCTCGGGAGTCAAATACACATCATTCAAAAGCAAAGTTTTCCCGGAAGTGAAAATAAGTTCCACTTGCCCAATGCCTTCAACTTTAACCAGGTTGTTGCCCATTTAGAGCTTCACACCATCATCCGCCGGTTTGAGAGTCTTGAATAACTCTTGTCAATGCAAACATGTCTTGACGCTCTCGAGTCTACATACCAATCATTACTACGAATGGAGACCATGTTGATTTGATCCTTAATCGTGGCCATGAAGGAATTGAGTTCCTTCTCCTTGTTCTTTCCTTTAGATGTATTTATGTTCAAATGACCATGCTTCTTTTTCCATTGGTAACACTTTCTCTTTATATGCCCTGGTTTGCCATATTCCTCACAAACTTGCTCGGGTTTCTGAATTCTCTTACAAATTTTGTTCTGGCCCTTATTCTTATTCTTGTTTCCCTTATTCTCTTGCATCATATGGACCTTAGATTGCTCTTTGGTACCATCTTGTAGGCGTAACTCATCTTCAATCCGAAGATGGTTAGTCAATCTTTCAAGAGACATAGCCTCTTTCCGGTGCATGAGTGTCATTTTAGTCTCATTCCAAGAAGAGGGTAACTTGTCAATGATAGAAGATGCGATTATAGATTCATCCATGTTTAAGTTGTATTTCTTGAAGTAACTCAAAATACATTGAATCTCATGAAATTGATCTACAATATTCCTATTACCATCCAGTTTAAACTTCATGAATTGACTAACAAGCCAATTCTTACTTGATGCATCTTCCAACATGTACTTAGCTTAAAGCATCTCCCAAAGCCTCTTATCCAACTCCACATATTGATAGACATCAAAGAGAGTGTTGCTCATCCCATTGAGAATGCATCCTCGACATTTGTAGTCATCATTCTCCATCTTGAGTCTTTGTCGAGTAGCCTCCGAATCTTCTGTAGGTGTCTTCTTCCCATCTTGATCCTTTCTCTCATCATCATCTTTAGAAGACTTTCGGTTGAATTCGTGGAAAGCTTCTCGATTGAAGATACTTGAACTTTCTTGGGAGAAATCTCAATGTTAAGAACATTGGCCACATTGAGTGTAGTGAGCAAGAAATGCATCTTGCTTTGCCAACGCCGAAAATCCACTCCTTCAAAACATTTTAGTTTTTGGAAATTGCTCGACATACCCTGAAGTGAGGTCATTCTAAATAGTTGTTAAGATTGTTGGAGGAATGGGAGTATGGTAGAGATTCCAATGGTATCTCACTTTGGGTATCGCTAAGAGTTGTGGACGAACTCACTTTCCTTAAGAACTATTTTCTATACCGTTGTAGACACCGGGATTTGCACTGACATAATCCCGACCCAACAAAAATCCAATAAATCAGTTGGGCTGGATGCCAAGATGGGTCGTTGGGCCCAGGTGATCGGCGGAGCAGGCATAGCAGTTCAAAGCAGCCCACTAGCTGAGATAAAACCCGCGTGGGTTTTAAGAAACTAAAGGCGGGCCAAAGAAAAGGCGGCCCAGAAGCAGATCCGGCCCAGCGACTACAAAACCCACGCGGGTTTTCTATTACCTGAAGTGTGTCGTTTTGCTCCGTCCACGTCAGCGATTCGTGCGAGATTATTTAAAACCCGCCTGGGTTTTCTGTTTCAAACTCGACGCCAAAATTCTTGATCACCCTCCCCTGATTTTAGCCCATGTGCCTTGACCTTCTGACCTTGACTTCTAAAACCTGCGTGGTGTTTGATTTTGCATGGGATAGGGGGCATGATCTTAGGGGTATGTTCCCCTCCATTTCCCTCCAAATCACTACCTCCTCACCTATAAATACCCCCTCCCTTTTCACCATCACATCATCAACTATCCTTCACTACACTCATACTCTACTTAAATTTTCTCTCAAAATTTCATACTTCCATAATCATTCCTACCAACTAACACCACTATTCTACCCAAATTCTTATCAACACTCATCTTCTACAACCCTTATTCCACCATAATTTCCAACCATACTACCATCTTCCATATTCACCCTCTAAACCTCCTCTATTCTCTTTTGACACATCCATATTATCATCCTAATACCATTTTCCAAACCACTTATATCTTTCCATCAAGGTCCAAGGTCAAGGCAAAGTCAAGAATTTCAACCGACGCATTCGGGCTCCTAAATCAAAGAGGTTCGCTTTACTGCTTTCTTTATTATTGTTATTTAATCATGTAATTTGTACTTTAATTCCATTACTTGTGCACATTTTGTAAATCAAAAATCCCATTTTATATTGCATGATGAGAATATAATTTCGTGAAATTAATTAAACTTCTCCCCGCTCTTTTCATTTTAATGTCGATTTTAGTAGAGTCTGTTTTCTAACAGGCGAATTCGAGAGTTCTTATAATTCTCGAATTCGTAACCTTACCCCCCGAACTTAGAATCGGGTTTCGTAGACCAAAGTTATTTTTATTATTTTTTATGGTTTGCCGGTTTCCTTAAATCGGCTAGCGATTCTTAATTCTTTTATAACCCGTTTAATTATTTAAAATACACGGATTTACAACAACATAGTTAAAAAATGGTTTAATGTTTTCCCCTCACTAATCCAAGGTAAAAATCGAGAGAAAATGGGTCAGAAATTGATAAAACCCCCGCGGGTTTTATCAGTTTCAGCCCATCTTCTCTGGCCCATGGAAGAGCACGGTCCGGCCCATGGTCTGTTAAAACCTGCGCGGGTATTGTCAGTCCATGGCGGCCCGTTTGCCTTCTGCTGGGCCTGGATCTGTGTTTGGGCCAATATTGAATTATTTCTTAAAATATTTCAGTGTAATTTTGAATGTTTAAATAATAAAAAACGGATTTGTAAATAAATAAAGTTTCACCACCTCGAAAACAAATTTTGAAAATAAAAATATCCTTATTTAAGGATTAAGCAACCTTAGTCGGCTCCCGATCACCTAAGTAGCGCATCACGGGGAAGAGCGGTCACTTCTCTCCCGGGGTCCTACAACAGTAAATGTTCAAAGGGATAATAAAACTTAGCACTTAACACACTCAAGAAACTTATTTCTCACTTGACACACTCAAGTATAGTTGCAATGTAGAAACGAATGATAGGATGTGATTAGATGATAGTGTACTCAAATGGCTAGAGAATGATTCCTATTTATAGGAGACATCTCACACTCCTTAACCCTTGGTGAATGACTTAATTAAGGTCCTTAATGAGTATCTTGACCTTGACTAAGTCAATTGACCATGTGGGATAATGATAATATAGTTGTTAGGGTCTTAATTTTGGTGTTAATACGAGATTACGCCTTAATGATAAGGATTATATAGCCGTTGGAGCATTAAAAAGACTTTGGTCCTTGCCACGGTCCGTGACAGGTCACCACAATCTGTGGTGAGGCAGCACAATCCATGTTGCTTACACCACGGTCCGTGTTGATCCCATATGCCTTTATTTTGTTCTCTGGTTGCCACACGACCCATGTTGGCCTTAGCTTGGCCCGTGTTTAGGGATGGCAATGGGCAGGATCTGGGCAGGGCCCACCTGGATCCATATCCTTACCCATATTTTTAACTGGACCCATATCCTTACCCATATCCTTTGGGTCTTTTCTGAATGGACCCATATCCTTGCCCATATTTTTGGCTGGACCCATATCCTTACCCATTTACCCATATCATTTACCGACATTTAAATTGAACTTTTACCGCATATTAATTAGCAAACCCGCAAAATTTGTCCGACTAAGTGAGACTTCGGTCTCTGACGTTGTGTCTCTTTGAGAGTACGAAAGGCTGAGAGTAGAGAGAAGCTGACTGCAAGAGAGAAGTATCAAGTAGTCTAGACTAGGGTTTTTTTCTTTTCACTTTCCCGCTTCAGTTCTTCACATTAAAAAAAAAAATTAAATTCATCTTAAGTGTTAACAAAAACTAGGGTTTCCAATGTCTTAAAGTATTAAATTCATTTTACTTATTAATTTATTATATGTATATAATATAGCGGATTTGGGTAAGGATCTGGGTCCTGCCCTTGGACCCAGACCCATATCCATTTTTTGACCATTGGATCCATATCCTTACCCATATCCTCTGGGTCTAAAATTTGTAGACTCATATCTTTAAAAATGGATCTGGGTATGCGGATCTGGGCAGGGTCCAAGACCCATTGCCATCCCTACCCATGTTAATCATAAAACTCATATTTAACTTATATATGATAATTATCCTTATACTACATGATTTCTCATGTTGTATAATCTACTCATACTCTTAAAATAATCCCAACAATTACGTAGAACTAGTGGATTTCCTCCACAAACATAAAATAAGGATTTTTTTTTTTTTTTTTTTACAGTCATCCGTTCAACCCAACCAAACATTGAAAGAAAGCATAAGGAAGTCATACTTCAAAAAGCGATTTTTAAAAAGAAAGAACTACAAACTCAAAAACCATGTTTGATGAGCATTACACTATGAGGAAGAGGAAGGGGAAAAAGAATTCACAAGAAGCATCAAACTAAATACGTTCACAAGACGTCCATTAGTAACCAGAAAAAGAATTAGGGAATAAAGAATCAAAACTAATTACTACCACAGAAGCAGACCCCCCTCCCCCCAACACAAACACAAAAAAAGGAAATAAGTAAATTAAAGCAAACAAAGAAGGATGACCAAAGAAGAAAAGGAAAAGGGCATGAGAAACTCTCCAGATGCACAAGGATGTAATGTTATTATCATATATATTCATGGGGTAGAATTCATGTTTGAAAAGTATAATTGAAATCAGGCCCCTCAAGCAACATGACAAACTAATTATTGTATACAAAATTTGTCCGCTAACACCAGTAAATCCCCACGTTTAGCTGTAAAATGCTACACAACAGCTAAAAGACTTTAAATCCTTACCTACCCCTGGATGAGATCAAATGTAAAAGATTCTAGGGTATAAATGCCCACTATGCAGATGCAAGATAAGGAACTAGAGGAAATCAACAAGACAAAATAAGAAATGCTACAAAAAGTGCTATCAAATGAAGATCAGATGGGTCGTGCACAGTTCATAGTGTGAGGGTCCCATGAGAGTGTACCCCATTGGCTACTCCATAAATAATTAGTAAGTACCTATGTGCACATAGTGAGAAAAGTGGGCAAACCAGGACCATCAGACCAAAACCTTGAAAAACAGTCAATGGTATTGCTCCGAGAGAACAAAATTAAAGAAGAAGTTTCTTGTAAATAAGGTCGGTGAGAAAGGTGCATAAGAAAGATCTTTATAACATAACAAAGTGAAATTTGGAGTACCATAGAGTAGGCCTGGGCATTGGGCTGAGGCCCCTATGGGCCCTAAAGGTTAACACTGAAAATACAAGATCAAAGCCCTTCTAAAAATCTATAGGGTCGGGCTGTGTGTCAGTATTATTCGAGCCGAGTGAGGGTCGCTCGTGGGTCGATTTCGGGTCAGTTAAAAGGACCCTCAGTCCGTTAGTTAGTCATAATTAGGGCTCAACATTTCGCCAGTCTCACTTTCTAATCTCTTCTCTATTCTCACTCACCGTCCATCTCCGCGCGATAAATCGACTCTACCACGGCCGGTAACTCGACATGTTGTCTATCTCCACTTACCTCGGGCCAATTCGACCATCGCAAGAAACTCAAGTTGTCCATCTCCGATGAGTTTTCTGAAATCTGGGTTTAATGCTTAGGCTAGGGTTTACCCTACTATTTCTTTAGCTTATTTTTCTCTCTTTTTCTCTCATATTCAAACCAAATGTTTTATACTTGCTTATCCGGAGGCTTTTCGCAAAGGACTCTGCAATCCCTTCCTCAAAACTGTAAATCTCCCTCTCAGTTCATACTTGCTAATCCCTTCCTCAAAATAGTTTTTTATGGATATTGGTTTTTGATGAGTAGATGAATTGGGTTTTGAATAAGTAGATGAGTACCTAAATTAGGTAGATGTGTAACAATTCTTCATCTACTTGATTGATCCTGTGGATGACTAGTTAAATTGGGTTTTTTTTTTATGGATATTAGTTTTAGTTTAATACAAAAAGTTATGCTAGATTGGTTTTTGTTCAAAGGACAATTTACAAAAAAATGCCCAGTAGATGACTAGATTTTGATGAGTTGATTTTAAATGCCCACTAGCTTTTGATGAGTTGATTTCTGTTCAAAGGAATCCTGATTTAGGATTACTTGGTTGATTAGATTTCAATGGGGTTTTGGGATTAGATTTCAATAGAGTTCTGGGATATAATGGGGGTTTTGGGATGTAATGCCCAGTAGATGCTCACCAATTTTCTCAAAGGGGCTGAACATACCCAAGCCCGTATAACATCACAAATAGCAAATGGGCGGGTCAGGGTCAGCTAACCCATGACCCGACCCAACCCTATGCGTGAAAGTAGTCAGCCCAACCCTGACCCATTATGGTAATGGGTCGACCTGACCCGACCCGACCCAACCTGTTGCCCAGCTCTACCAGGGAGGGAGAACTCCTCACCTACCTACTACTCAACTACCATCATGTTCCCTCTTTAATACCCTATCGGTGTCGGTGACTGGCCGATTGACGGCCATCGCCGGCACCACCGTCCCCAGATCTGTTGATTTTTGCTGTCTTCTTTCAGTGTTAGCTAGTCTCTCGAGTTTTTTTAGGTTGTGTTCTTCAGTTTTTCTGCGTGTGTAAGGCGGTTTTCGGGCCGACACCACCGTGTTTTCCCGGCGCAGCTTCCACCGTAGGAGGAGTGCGGTCGAGTCTCCGGTTCACCGGTCAGTGTGAACCCCATTTTTAAGAGCACCCTTCTATCTCAAACATCTGAAGTTCGTCATTTGGCTACCGGCGCTAGTCCGTCGTGTTGAGTTGTCTCAGCTTTGGGGTGCTAGTGGACGGTGGTTTCTTGGTGGTTAGTCTCGTCTTTCAAGGTCTGTGGTAGGATTGTGGGGTCGTTGAGCCTGACTCCGGCGTTTTCCGGTGAGTTCCTTTGGCGCAGACATCACGGAAGGTTGGGTTAGGAAGTCAGGATTGTCGCGTGGCTAGTTTCCATCACCCCGCATGCTTTGGTGAGCCAGGTGCTTGTATCTTGTCTTTCCTCGTTTTCTTATTAAGTTAGTGGTTAAGTTTATCAGTGGAGTCTGTAGACTCATCTTTGTGCTTAGTTTATGAGTATTTGGTTGGTGTGGTTGTTTTTTGGTAGCGTCTCTTCTAGCTTCCTAAGGTAGATTGGGTGGGTTGTGGTCTTGCCGTTGGTTGGTTTGACTTTGCTAATCGTTACTGGCTAGGTGTGAGGTCCTGTCTGTTAGGGGTGGTCTTGTATTAGGATGGGAGCGAATACTCCGTGGAGTGAAATTTTGGCATCCTGGGAAGATGATTTTGATGGGGATGTGCTAAACCTTTTGGGGCAGATGGAACATCCTAGTCAGGCCATCCCAACGGCAAAGAACTTTAAGGAGGAAGGTAATAAACTATTCAGAACTGGATAGTATGACAATGATGTACGATTGTATGGGAAGGGCCTACAATTTGTATGTGTTAGTGATCCAATGTCCGAATCAGAGTACTTGTTGCTGTGGGAATTGGCTGTGTCGATTCATCTGAATATTGTTGCTTGCGAATTGAAGTTGGGAGGGTTTTTGAGGGTCGTTGAAGTGTGCAGATTTGTGTTAAAGTTTGAACCAAACAATGTTAAGGATTTACACCGAAGTGATGTTGCTTATACTAAGTTAGGGAGCTTGGATGAAGCGATGGGGGCGTTTATCCGGGCTTTGGAGATAGACACTTCAAATGTAGAGGCTAAGCAGGAACTAAAGCAGGTGATAACTTCCATCAAGGAGCAAAATACAACCCTCTTCTCGAAAAATGACAAGAATGTACGACCATCTGTAGGACCCGGAAAAAGGTGACCCTTTTCCGCGATGCGCTACTTAAACGATCGGGAGTCGACTAAGGTTTCTTAATCCTTAAATAAGGATATTTTTTATTTTCGAAATTCATTCTCGGGGTGATGAAACTTTATTTATTTACAAACCCGTTTTTTATTATTTAAATTATCCGTAATTACACAAATTAATTTAATAATAATTTAATCCCGGCCCAATAAATAAATCCAGGCCCAAGAGAGAACCAGTGGGCCACTGGAATTAGCTAAAATCCGCCTAGGTTTTAGCAGATTCCAAGTTGGGCTACTGATCTCCTCGGCCCAAAGAGAAACTAGGTTGAAAATGATAAAACCCGCCTAGGTTTTATCATTTTCTGGCCCATTTCTCTCGGGACCCTCCTTGGATAAATATTGGATATGATTTAAATTATTTTCTTAAATAAATTTTGTATAAGAAATCGAATATTTTAAATAGTAAAACGAATATGTAAAATGTGAAAAGAGTCGCCAGCCGATTTAAGGAAAATCGACAAACCGTAAAATAAGAAAAGAAAGACTCCTGTCCACGAACCCGATTTCTAGGTTCGGGGGTAAGGTTACGAATTTGAGAGTTATAAGAACTCTCAAATCCGCCTGTTATAAAACAGACTCTACTAAAATCAACATTAAAAAGAAAGAGAGCGGGGAGAAGTTTGATTAATTTCGCGGAGTTATTATTCGAATGATGCAATATAAAAACAATGCGATTTTCATTTTACAAAATGTGTACAAGTAAGGGAATTAAACAAGGAATTACATGAATAATAATAACAAAATGAACCAAAAAAAATGGAACCTTGCTTAAGGTGACGGATGCGATGACTTTAATCCCCTTTTAGTTGCCCTTGACTTGAAACCCGGATGAGATGATGTGAATGGCTAGAAAAGAGTAGTATATGGATGGTTGTATGGAGGTGATTGATGTGATTATGAGAGGATTAGAGGTGGATGTGGGTGATAAGATTTTGAGAGAATAATATGGATGTGGTAGATGAGAATGAGAGTAGAGTAAGGGTATTTTGATGATGATTGTTGGTGACATGAAGGTGAAATGGAGGGGGTATTTATAGGTGAAAGGGTGAAGGATTTGGAGGGAAAAGATGGGGGGCATACCCCAAAAATCATGTCATCTCGGATCAAAACCTAGGCGGGTTTCATGGCGTCAATGGCAAAGTCAAGGCACGTGGCTTTTATCAAGGGATTGCATGGAATCAAAAGAAATTGGCGCTAAAAAGCTTAAAAACCCAGGCGGGTTTTGATAATATTATCACGCGGATCAGTGACGTGGATTGAAACGACGTCGCCTGCTGCTCCGCTCAAAACCCAGGCGGGTTTTGAGAATTTTTGGGCCAAGGCGCGCGACTGGGCCTGTTTCTGCATGGGCCTGTTCAATAAAAGTTAAAACCCCAGTGGGTTTTAAGAATTATTTGCAGCTTATTTATTTTCCTTGGGCTCGGTTTATTGATCCTTTGGGCCCAATGACCCGTTTATTACTTGGCCCATCTGACTTGCATATTTTGTTGGGTCGGAATTATACCGGTACAAATTTCGGTGTCTACAGAGAGCCCCCACTTTGATCGAATCCGAATAGGACGAAGGTCAAAGTAGTATGAGGATATGACTTTGGTTTGCAAAGTCTGATTTGATGCTTGGAAGCTGAGTCCTGCATCACGGTTGCGGGCGGCATGCGCCTCCTTTGAGATGATCTCGAGCAAGAATGATGCTCTACTCGTTATCGGACACGATGCCGATGGTCGATGAAATTTTCTAGTCTTTCCCAGTGTCGCCTCCAGTCTTTCCCGTTGTCGGTTCCAGTATTTCCCGGTGTCGGTTCCAGTCTTTCACGATTCCAGTCTTTCTCGGTGTCGATTCCAGTCTTTCCCGGTGTTGGTTCCAGTCTTTCCCGGTGTCGCTTCCAGTCTTTCCCAGTGTCGGTTCCAGACTTTCCCAGTGTCTGTTCCAGTCTTTCCTGGTGTCGCTTCCAGTCTTTCCCGGTGTCGGTCCCAGTCTTTCCCGGTGTCGATTCCAGTCTTTCCCGGTGTCGGTTCCAGTCTTTCCCGCTGTCGCTTCCAGTCTTTCCCGGTGTCGATTCCAGTCTTTCCCGGTGTCGCTTCCAGTCTTTCCCGGTGTCGCTTCCAGTCTTTCCCGGTGTCGGTTCCAGTCTTTCCCGGTGTCGATTTCAGTCTTTCCCGGTGTCGATGTTGATGTTGGTGGGCACTTTTGGTGCCGAAGGACTTCATCGACGCAGCGATGGCCTCGGGGAGACTTCATCGGGCACGATGCCTATGGCTCGGAGATTGAGACTTCACCGGACGTGATGCCGGTGGCTCGGGACTGCATCGAAACTCTGTCGATGGTCCGGAATAATGACGACAGCGACCTCTTGTTCGGTAGCTGAGTGATGGTGGTCCTTTGTCGACACCGTGAAGGGCGACTTTTTATCGCGGCTTGATGGCGATGGTCCCTTTTAGCGGCCTGAAAATCATGCGAAAAAAATCGAGCATCAGCTTTATTGAAATAAAACGAAGGAGATTTGATTCTCACCCGCGGGCCGCAAAGTCTGAGTGTATGCTCCGACTGTGGGCCGAAAATTTGGGCTGTAGGCGCTCCAAAACCCAGGCAGGTTTTGGCGTCCTTCATTGGGCCGTGTTTGCGCCTGGACCGTGTCCTCTGGGCCGCTTCTTCTGGATCAAGCAAAACCCAGGCGGGTTTTGTATATTTTTTCTTCTTTTTTTTTCTCGTGAAGGAATCAAAGTGGGGGTCGTTTCACTTGCGGTCATAAATTCTCCACGTCGCCCTGCCTCTCTTTTGGGTGACAAAAGGATAACCTTTCGGATTTTCGACCAATGAAATGCGTTTGGCATCTCGAGGCGGTTACTAAAAATGAGTGGCTCACACTCACCCGCCCTTTCTATAAATTCAAGTGCATTTCCTTCATTTCCTTCACATCTTCATCTCCTACATCTCTCTAGCTTACTACCTCTCTCTCTAGAAAAGAAACCTTGCCCTTTTTTGAAGCAACTCTCGGGTTTGAAAAGATGCAACCTCGAAGTCACAGAAATCCACCTCTTCCTCATGCGGCGGCTTGGCCTCATGAGCGGTCTTCGCGACGCAACTTCGTTCCTAGCATGGAAGTGGCTCCCTCTGATCTCGTGGTTGAATCTTGGAACCATGCTTGGTTTTACCGTTCCCATGGCAAGGTAATCCTATAAACCTTCTTATTGTACTTAGTTTAGCGTAAAAATGAGGAAGCATGAATTTATTTTTCATACTTTGTCGATTTTTAGCTATTTTAAGTATGCATGTTAGGATGTAAGGTGACCCATTTTCTGCATTTTGACCGAAAAATATCTGCGAATAGTTTGCAAAAAATGGACCAAAAATATTTTGTACGTGTTCTGGGCCAATTATCCAAGTAGCGGCCCACTAGGCGGAATAAAACCCAGGTGGGTTTTATGTCCGACTTATTGGGTCGCATGCGTGTTTTGGGCCGGTCAACTGGGCTAGGCGGAGTCAAACCCCAGGCGGGTTTTGACTCGCCTTCCCCCTTTTGCTGGACCGCCTCATGGGCCTTGACTGTAGGCTTGATTGAGTCAAAGCCTAGGCGGGTTTTGGACTCAAATATCCCCAATTTTGTTGCTAAACCGGCTCGGGCCGTGATATTTGGACTTGTTTGTTTGCTTCATGGGTCGTGGCTCTGAGCCCAGTGTCCGTGCTGGGTCCAGCTTGGGTCCATGAAATCATGCTTAGAGCCCCCATTCTAAAATGACGCCTTTTAAATTTTACCCTTAGGAGGATAACCTGAAAACTCCCGGCGCCTTAAAAGAGCCCCTTAAGGCAGCAGAATCAATCCCGGGGAATTTTGTCCAAGAGACTTTAACCGCGGCGGGCTTCATGCCTTTCTGGAAATGCTTGGAGGCTTGGAAGAAAAGGACGTTCCGTACTATTGGTCGAGCGATGGCAGAGAGGTTGTGGGATTCCACCAACACATTCCACTTCCCGGTGGGTGAGATGACAGTCACACCTAAAGATTTTGTCATGATCACCGGTCTTCCTTGGGGCGGGCAGGACCTGGTCTTCGACGCAGATGTTCCTCCTGTAGTTCTGGATTTGCTGACTCCCGTGTCTGCGCGTTTGGGGCGTCAGCAAGGTCTCCCTAACCTTGCCTATAAGCACTTCGAGATGACCGTTCGCGATGCGAATTTCCAAAACTTGCCTCTAGAGCAACGCCGCTTTATTTTTATGGTGTATGTCATCTCTGCTACACTCTTTGCCAACCATGGGGATAACATTTCTCTGTCCTGGTTTCGGAACCTCCTCAACTTTGATAATATCCGAAACCTGAACTGGGGCAAGGCGGCCTATGCCAACTTCATCCATTGGCTCCATCGTGGCGTCCATCTTTCATTGGATGCGGATCCAGTCTATCTCCATGCAGCCCAGGCTCGCTACCAGTACGGTCCTTCCTTGTGGAAGGTGCTCGAGGTATGTGCTCGATCCTTTTTCTTTTCTTATTTTATTTTTAAGGTTCTTATTCATCTTTCATTCATGGTTTGACATGTCGTGCATGCAGTCGTGGGCATATGAGTATATCTTGGCCCTGGGAATTCGCTCAAAGAAGAACAAGACAGTGCCAGCTGCTGAACGCTGGACTATTGAGGGCATACATGATAAGAAGTACAAGTCGGGGGCTCTCGACCTTATTCGTGACATTTTGGATAACTTGCAACCGGTATCTCCTTACTCCTGATGCCTTTTCTATCTTCTTTGGCATGCCATATTTAAATGTATCCTTCTTCTTGCAAGACCAAATAAATTGGCGTCCTTGGGCAGACTTTGACATCAGAGGGTTGCCACAACCTCTGGATCGGGTGGAACACGACACCCGTCTTCGCCTCTTGATTGAAGGGCCTTACGGCTATGTGTGGTATTTAGGGGAGAGGGCCTCGAGGCAAATTTTGGAAGGTTACCCTGGCCTCATTCCCCTAGATCCTCCAGTACAGAGGTTTGAGCCATGGCGGATTGACCCGACCATTTTAAGGGATCTAGTCCGTGGTCAATCATTTGACGATTTCGTGCACAACGTTCCCCAGGATCAGTTCGATGAAGAGTTTCAGCGTTATCTTAGCCGTTTGGCTCCTCGAGTGGTATGTATCTTCCTTCTTCGTCCTTGTCATGTTTTGGCCGTTTTCTAACTGGAAAGTCTACAGCTTGGACCCTGCGCTAAAGCTGCCGAAGTGAGGGCTCCTCAAGAGAGATGAAAGATTGGTGGTTTCCTGGAAGTGGAGCACAGTAGTGAGTGCTCCGCACTTAAAGAATTCGACCGTAAACCTGTAAGACTCGGTTTTATGTTGCCTCCTTTTACCCTGTATACCACTTGTGAATGATCCGTTATTTTTTCTATTTTCCAGCCGCGGTGGGGTATTCTCCGGCAGCTGACTAAGGAGTGGAGCACCATGAGGAAATTCATTGATCGGGGCTTCACTGGTTCGGGGAGATACCAAGGTGACGCTGCCAGAGGGGCCGATATGGAGGCCGATGTAGAGTCTGTTCCTAGAGAACCACCTCGTCGTTCCACTACAAGCGCTCCTCGCACGAAACCCCCACGTCGCTCTTCGGTTGGGGAATATTCCACTCGAGGTCGATCTCGGGAGGAAGTTGGGGGGTCTTCTCGTCCTCCTCTAGCGGTGTGCAGGGTCGGGCAAGGTATTCGATCGAAGATCGGCCTCCGTGGATCCCATCGTGGCAGTGCAGTAGCGAGGCCGCCCTCAAGCATGGAAGAGGACATGGCTCAGATGTCCTTGGAGGAACCATTGGGTCATGGAGGGTCATATCACAGCACTGGATATGGTGAAGCTCAGCCTCATCCTTACTGGGTGGAGGATGCTTCTGAATCAAGCGCCACCTACCGGCCTCCTCCTTCTCGTCATACCCCGGCTTCAGTGCGCTCTACTCATCGTGGTCGTGAAATGGTAGTGAGGGACCGCGATTCAGGTGCATCCGTAGGGTATCCTGGCGGCCAAGCCCTAGCGGATGACGCTACTTCGCGTCCTGCACCTTATTATGCTTTATCTTTTGGTTCTGGTTCTGCGGGATGGCCTATCCCTGCTCCTGAGATGGGTCCGTCATGGCCCACGGGTTCCCAAGAGTGGACTGTGTCTCAGCACTCCTGGCTGGGTGGATCTGCTTCTTCCGGTTGGCCCGTCCCTGGCTATGGAGCTGGTCCGGTATGGCCTATTCTTCACTGGACCGGCAGTTCCCGATCATTCTGGTGGTGCCGCAGGAGCCCTCTATGTCTTCGCCGTCGAGTGTGCGCCCTTCGAAAATGCCCTTGACCGGGCCATCACCTCCTGTGCAGACTGCTCCTGGACCTGACTATTATTCCTGGGATACCTACTTCGGCGCGGCTGGCGCTTCTAATGCAGGAGCCTCAAATGCAGGGGGCAACTTGGCGGAGGACAGTGGCGATTCCGGTTCCCTGTGGTGATCACCTTTATGCAATGCAAGACTCTTTTTTTATTATATTTTATTTTTATTTTATTTTATTTTATGACGTATTTTTATTTTATGCAAGACTCGAACTTGGTGTATGCACAACTTGACGACTTTATTTAATGCAATTTCAAATGATTTTTTACATGATGGGATTAATTCCAATTAATCCCCCTTCCCCAAAAAGAAAATAAAATAAAAAGGACAAAAACTTAAGTGTCGGAGATAGCTCAAGCGAAAAAAACAGAACTGGACCCCATTGGGCCGATAACAGGAACCGGAATATCAAAAATACACGAACAGGCCAATCGAAGCAAAACCCGATACAATACTACACAAATGGGCTGCGGAAACAGGAAAACGGGCCCAGAATGCTTAAAACCTAGGCGGGTTTTAAGCGGTAGAGGGAGCTGGGCCGGAGCTGGCTGGCGCGCGTGGGGAGATCTGGCAAGGTTAAAACCCGCCTGGGTTTTAACCTTTTTTTCTTTTTTTTTTTTGTTTTTAGCCGTTGAAGAAAGGCTTGAATCATGGGATATGATGGCAACGGCTATGTGACTGCTTGCTGGCCGATTTGCTCCATTTTTTTTATCATGGATGAAGGTGTATAAATAACCCCTCCTTTGCCATGGAGATCACCCATCATCTTCCATCGCATTTTCCATCTGAAAAGGCCTCCTAAAATCACAAAAAAAGAAATCCTCTTATCATGGCCTTCGAGAAGAAGCTAGCTACTTGGATGAGCACTTTATCCAGAGACAAGAAGAAAGAGCTCGGGAGATATATTCTGAAGAAGTTGCTAAGTCTTCGACAGGCGAGAGTCAACCATGACTTTATTCGAGCGGCGAGCTCCTTTTGGGATCTGAAGATGCATGTTTTCCGCTTTTCCTTGAAAGAGCTACGCCCACTACCCGAAGAGTGGTCGTCCATTCTCGGGACAAATCATTTTGCGCGACCGACATCACCTCCAACTGTTGCAGACAACACCAAACAGTACAAGGAATTGTTATGTCTTCCGAACCGAGTCATAGGAAGCGCATTATTTGGCGATAAGGTACATTTCCAAACCATTGTCGAATATTTTCAATCGCCTGACACTTTGGAATATGGTCCCGTGATACGAGTGCGAGCACTCGTATTATGCCTTCTTGGAGAATTTTGCTTTTATCATGGCGGGCGAAGAACCGGGCCAGCGGGCCTAATTCAAATTGTTGAAGACATGGCTCGAGGTTTTAATCCAGTGCCGTTGATGTTGGCGGAAACTATGATGGGTTTGGACAACCCGGATCTGGAATATGAGCTTCGTGGGAGCCCCCTGCTTCTTCAGGTACATTTCCTCCTTCCTCACTCATTTTTTTTTCAAATCCGCCTACTGCCTTTAAAACCCAGGCGGGTTTTAAGGTTTTTTTATTTTTTTTCGTTAGTTGGGAGAATAATTGGTATGCAATCATAACCCGTGCTAACTTTATGGGCAGATATGGCTCATGGAGCATTTGGGCCTTATCGAAGATCCTCGTAACCCCTCGGTGCTTGCAAATTATTGTCAAAGGAGGCGCAAATATACCGAGCTCTGATCGGTAACTGAATGGGTCGCCTTTCTGAAGGAACCTTGTGACATCGCGTGGTGGATCGAGTGGTGGCATGTTCCCGAATATGTGACCAGTGATTATCGCAACGCCTATGTGTGTATCGCCGGTTTAACACACATGACTTTCTATTTTTCGGAGCGGGTATTGCGACAGATGGGTCGCAAACAGACTATCCCCGAACGACTATGTGAAGCCCCCGAACAATTGAAGCTTCACGGCTCAGTGATAGAGTCTTGGCTGAAGTATTAGGCAAGAAGGCCGACCCTTAAGGCTCCGTCAAAGGCACATGTATCAGAGATTGCGGACTCTGAATATCACGGATGGTTGATCGCGATTGTCGTGTCTCGTCGTGCTGGAGAGGCGCTAAGAAGTCGAACATCCATGAGGGAGAGGCTGGGTCCTCGTTCCACGATAAAGGATCATCTCGGCGCGAGGGTGACGGTGAAGGACCGGCTTGGTCCGAAGGTGGAGACGCGGAAATCTCATAAGCGAGCCTATAAACCTAAAAACAAAGAGACGGACCCAAACGAGCCTAAAGACATGGAGATTGATCATGAGACCACTGGCGACGTAGAGAAGGTGAAACAAGACTAGGAGATGGATGGAAGCGAAGGAACTGAACTGCTTTGCTATAATAAACTTTTATTTAATTATGCCTTTTTGAATTTTCTTATTTACAAGCAGTGTACTTGCATTTTGATTATTAATAAAAGAAGAAGTGTTATTTACAATCATTGTGTTCTTGCAAATTTTATCTTTCTTCCTTTCATGAGCATAAATCGAATATTAACCAAGTGTCCGAAAATTGGTTTTCCAGTTGCTTGGCTATATTAAGCATAATATCTCTTGAGTTGATCCAAATTTGTGGGTTGAATCACATCTTCTCCATCCATGGTGGCAAGCCGAGCTGCTCCTCCAGGTAAAATTTCCTTAATCATATAAGGCCCTTTCCAATTAGGTGCAAACTTTCCCCTTGGATCTTGTATTGGTGCCCTCATTTCCTTAAGCACTAGATCACCTTCTTGAAGTGAACGACCTTTCACCTTCTTATTAAAGGCGCGAGTGATTCTATTATGATATACCTGAACATTATGCAACGCACTTAATCGCCTTTCATCCATCAACATTAACTACTCGAACCTTGCCCTAGCCCATTCTGCCTCCGGCAATTGGCTTTCTGCAACTATTCGTAATGACGGGATTGCTAACTCTATCGGCAGGACTGCTTCCATCCCATACATTAAGGAATATGGTGTTGTTCCTGTGGTAGTTTGAATTGAGGTTCGGTATCCCCATAAGGCAAATGCTAACTTGTCAGGCCAATCCTTGTAAGTGATGACCATCTTCTTAATGATTCCTGTCACCATTTTATTGGCCGCTTCTACAGCTCCATTGGTTTGAGGTCGGTAAGGTGAAGACCGATGATGCTGAATTTTGTAATTGGTTAGCAAAACTTCTACTTCCTTTCGAAAATGACTCCCATTATCGCTGATGATCTCATGAGGTACCCCATATCGGCATATAATGTTCTGAAGGATGAATTTGGCCACGTGCTTAGATGTGAGCTTGGCAAAAGAGGCTGCCTCTACCTACTTAGTGAAGTAATCAATAGCGACCAAAATGTATTCATATCCTCCTGTTCCGGTTGGGTGTATTTTGCCAATGATATCAATACCCCAGACCGAGAATGGCCATGGAGAAGTGAGTGTCGTCAGATATGAAGGAGGTTGATGCTGCAGGTTGGCATACTCCTGACATTTGTGACATTTCCGAACAAAATTCAAGCAATCTGCTTCCATAGTGGTCCAGTAGTAACCAGCTCTTTGAATCTTCTTCGCTAGCATGCGCCCATTCATGTGAGGCCCACTCTCTCCTCCATGCACAGTAGTCATGACTTCCTTTGCACTTTTGGCACTGATGCACAACAAATTGATGCCTATAGGTGACTTCTTGTATAAACGATCTTGGATCAAGCAGTATTGTGCTGCTAAAGCCCTGATCGCTTGTTGTCCTCGAGCATCTAACTTAGCTGGATATTCTCCCTTCCGAAGGAAATTGGATATGTCGAGAAACCATTCCTCAATCTCTTCTTCTTGTGCTTCCATGACACAGGCATACACGGGTTCAGACTGTCACTCTACAATTACTGGTAGCTGGAGCATGCCTGATGGGATGGATATCATTGAGGATAATTTAGCCAGAGCATCGGCCAGTTCGTTGTGATCCCTAGAAAGGTATTGGAAATTGATCTTCTCGAACTGGTCAGCCAATCCCAAAAGCTTCTTCTGATAAGCTAAAAGACACTCACTTCGAACTTTCCACACGTTCTTAGCTTGGTTAATGATGAGGCTAGAGTTTCCAAAGACATTTATGTGGCGTATTCCTAAAGTCAAAGCGGCTTGTAGGCCTTTGATGCATGCTTCACATTCCGCCGCATTATTAGTAGCATCAAAATCCAATTTTACAGATACAAGGATATGTAAACCTTCTGGGGATAGTAACAGTACTCCTATTCCACAACCCATTTGATTAGAAGCTCCATCAAAATACATTTCCCAAGTAACTTCATCAGTCAAGAACACGTCTTCGTCTGGGAATTCCAAGTGGGTGCTTGGAGGTTCCTGTGACGGTGAAGCAGCCAGAAAATCTGAAACAACCCGCCCTTTAATAGATTTCTGAGGTAAGTATTGAAGGTTGAACTCGAAAAGCATGACTACCTATCGAGCGATGCGATTGTTGATGGTAGGTTGCTCCATGATGAATTTGATGGGATTGTTCTCAACTAGTACATATACTGTGTGTGAGAGCATGTAGTGTCTCAGCTTTTTGGTTCCCAAACTAACGCAAGAGCCATTTTTTCTATGTCTGCATATCGACTTTCGTAGTCTAGGAACTTCTTGCTCAAGTAGTAGATGGCGCTCTCTTGACCTTTAACCTTTTGAGCTAGCATAGCCCCCATTGTTGAGCTAGTCACGGTAAGGTAAAGGAGTAGAGGCTCATTTGGTACTGGCGGCATGAGAACTGGGGGATGTTGCAGATACTCCTTGATTTTCTCAAAAGCAGCTTGACATTGATCGTCCCATTCTACTTTGCTTCCTTTCTTTAGCTTCTTGAACAAAGGTTCACAAGTCATGGTGAGCTTTGAAATGAACCTGCTGATGTACTGGATTCGGCCCAAGAAACCTCTTATCTCCTTTTCTGTCTTAGGTGGTTATAACTGTTGGATAGCCTTGATCTTTGAAGGGTCAACTTTGCTGGGTTGAGCCGCATCTTGTATTTGTGAAGTCGCAGAAAGAACTTCCGGAGGTTAGGAATATGACCCTCCCTTGTCTTGGACTTAACAATCATGTCATCAACATAAACTTCTACTTCAACGTGCATCATGTCATGTAGTAGGGTATTGGCAGTCCGCTGGTATGTTGCTCCGACATTTTTGAGACCGAAAGGCATGACGACATAACGACGTGCCACATGGTGTGGTAAAGGAAGTCTTCTCCATATCTTCTTCTGCCATTTTTATTTGGTTGTAACCAGCATATCCATCCATAAAGGATAAGAGCTCATGTCCGCAAGTGTTATCCACCAATACATCAATGTGGGGTAAAGGGAAACTATCCTTGGGACTAGCCTTGTTAAGGTCTCGGAAGTCCACACACATGCGCACTTTCCCATCTTTCTTGGGTACTGGGACAATGTTAGCAATCCATTCAGGATATTGGACTGCCTTGATGAACTTAGCGTTAAGCTGCTTGATCACCTCTTCTTCAATTTTCTTAGCCCATTCAGGTTTGATCCTCCTAGCCTTTTGTCGCACTGGTTTTGCATCGGGGAGCAAAGGTATGGTGTGCTCCGCAATTTCCCTGTCAATCCCTGGCATGTCCTCGTAAGACCATGCGAACACATCTACAAACTCTTGGGGAAGCTCTGTAAATGCCACATGTTCTTCTGCTGTGAGTGAACTACCTGATTTTAACTCCCGAGGTTGTTCTTTCGTGCCCACATTTATGGTGATGGTGTCTTCCAACATCGCCATCTTATGCTCATGTTCATTAGAAAATTCTTTTAAGGGTTCATTAAATTCCAGATTATTATTAGCGCAGCAGTTCAGGGAAGAGGGGAAAGAAGAATCAGAGTAAGTAGAAAGGTTCATTTTATTGAATGCAGAAATGAGTACATCGCCAGCGGACTCAAGACCAGACTCACTTGACTCTAGACTCTTATGATCAGACTCTATGTCCATAAGAATAGACTCTCCTACAGATAAAACAAAGCTATTATTCTCAGCATCGACCTATGAGACCGCCTTGACTTCTTCTTCTTCAGTGATCATGAGACTTGGATCAAAGCTTGGGTTGGATAATGCAGTAATAACAGCGTCAGATTCAGACTCTCCCTTAACAGCTTCTTGTCCGAACAACATGCCAAATATGTTGCTTCCAACAAGGTGAGTCCATTCCAATGGTGGCTGTTTGTCCCGAGCGGGGATGAAAACAGTAGCCATGTTAATGGTGCAGTCATTGAAAACTTTTATCCCAACGACCTGAACTCCCTTGTTCTTTAGGTAATATGGTTCAGGGAATCCATAATAAGGGAAGTCATCACCTTCCCTAACGAATTGTCCATTCAGGGTGAGTGGATAGGGCTTCATTTGAAACAAGGTAGGTGGGTTGTTCATCCTCTTCTGCTCAGCTATGGCTATCTTGGCGAGCCTAACTTCCTTCTTAGTTGGCTTGTACCCTAAGCCGAACCTTCCCTTCTGTTTAAATGTCTTGAACACAGGAGGAATCTTGCTTTTCGGATTCTTTCCTAGTGGCATCCCAAGGAAGTGTCCTTGTTTCCTGATTATTGCATGCACTTTGGGATTTGAGTAGGGATCGAAGTCAAAAGAAGCTTCATCCTGGCTCAAAGTCGCCACAAGTTCAAAGTTGTGAAGTTCTTCGTCCATAGAACTATGTTCTACCTCAAGGGTTGCTTGCTTGGGAGTGAAGACAGCATTGATGGATTCTCCCGAGATGGTGATGACTTGTCCTTGGACCAGCATCTTTACCTTCTGGTGTAAGGAAGATGCTATAGCATTACATTCATGAAGCCACGGCCTCCCTAGCAACAGATTGAAGGAAGTTGGGATGTCTAGCACTACAAACTCCACATTTCGAGTGATATTGCCTGTAGTGATAGGCAATATTATGGACCCAACCGACTTTCGAGGAGAATTGTCGTAAGCCCTTAGTTGTACACCATTTTGAGCCAAGTGCTGTTGTTGGACTCCCAATTTCTGTGCCGTCCTCCAAGGGCACACATTCACAGCTGAGCCATTATCAACCAAAACTAGAGGGATAGTTTTGTTGGAACCTTGCACTGTGAGGTATAATGCTTTGTTGTGGGATGCTCTTCCCTGAGGCAAATCTTCAATCCCGAAGGTGATAGACTCTTGTTGGGTAGTCACATGAGCAACTAGAGATTCAGGAGTTGTTGTGGGAGATACTGTTAATGCAGTAAGAGCATCCATCATCTACTGTCTGTGTGCCTGTGAGGTACAAATCAATTGCCAGATGGTAACTTCAACCTTGGTCTTCTTCAGTTGTGTAAGGAGAGGATCTTCAGGTGCGACATGGTTGTCGTTGGTAACCATTGGTGTAGGACTAGAAACAGCCACTGGGGTGGTGGTGTTCCTGTTGTTATGGCGACCTGATCGAGTGAGAAATGCTACATCATCGGATGTTGGCTCATCTGGCTCCATCTTGGAGTATTCATACTGCTCTTCGTCGTCGCTATCCCAAATACCATGAATGGATAGGTCTTCATGAAAACCGAGCACTTCAGGGATAAGTTGGCCTGTTTCAACAATCAAAGTGGAAGGATCAAAGCTACAAACTCTATGAAAGATAGCGTTGGTATGCTCAGGCATAGGGTTGCTTTGATTGTTGGCTTTTGAGCAGCTTTCGGCATGGGTAGTGTCCCATCCCTTATCATATCTTCTATTTTGTTCTTGAGAGACCAGCATTTCTCAGTATCATGTCCTCGACAACGATGGTAGTGGCAGAATTGATCCAAATTCTTTCCTCTTGTTGCTGATTCTTCCCTTGGCAAAGGTAGGACCAAAAAACCCTTCTTGACCAATCGATCAAGAGCTTGTGAGTAACAAAGGTCCAATGGCGTGTAAGTCTCATACTTTGGTATGAAAGGCCCCTTGCGCTGGATAGAGTTAGTTTCCATGATCTTAGGAGGGTAGCTAGACGCACTAGTGGCCCTCCTGTTGGAACTAGACCCCTTCCATCCAGGCGAAGTGGTCTTATCATTATGCATCTCCTCTAGTTGGACACAGATGTCCTTCAAGTAGTCAAAGTCTTTGATGACGTGATATCCCAAGTGTTTGGATAAACTGCCTTTTAGCCCTTGCTTGAAAGTAGACAACTGTAGGCGAAGAGGGATTGTCTCATTGATGTGAGACAGCTTGGTATGCGATCGCTCAAAGTAATCCAGGAAGGATTCGTCATCTCGTTGCTTCATGGTGGTCAAGTCATCCACCGTAGCCTGCTTCCTCTGGATGCGGCTGTAGTGATTAATGAAAGCTTTGAATAGTTCGTTCCAATCGGCCTTTGTTTGAAGTGGTAAGGCGTGATACCATACCTTGGCTTCGCCATCTAGAGTGGATGGGAAAACGGTAGAGTATAAACCGACATCAATTCGGTTTAATGGTGCTAGCCTCATGAACTCTTCGATGTGATGAACTGGGTTTTCAGAGGGTTTGAACCTGATGTTTGGTACCTCAACTTTATCAGCTATCTTCAGAATCGGCTGAACAGGTAATGGCACTTCCAGATATTTGTCAGCAAAGGCCGGCACAGTGCTCATTGCTTTGGTAAGGCTTTCTAATTTCTGTTCAAGGGCCTTAACGGCTGGATCCTTCACAGGTTTAGATGCCTCAGGGGTATCGGCTTTTGTCTTGGATATCCCACTCCCTCCAACATTTGGGGATATCTTGATGATTTCGGGTTCGGACTCATATCCCTGCATTTCTTCATCGTCTTCCTCAACACTCAATCCCAGTTTGGTATTGATTTTAGTAATGGCTTGCAGTATACCATCCATCACTTGTTGTTGCTCATTCAGCCTTTTCCCCACCTTCTGCTCTTGTTCTAAGGTATTGGAAAATACCAGACCTTGCATTTTGGTATAGAGGTCATCCAAATGCTTCGTGATGTTAGCTTCGGTGCTCTGGACCGGGATCTCTTGGAATTGTTCTCCAGATATGATGCTGTCACTGGTTGCCGACGGATCGTAGAGGGATTCGGAATCAAACGGCCTGTTCGTGGATCTCGAATGCGGGCTCGGAGTCAATCACCAATGATGCCTGTATGGAAATTCAAAGTTAAGACACTTGATAACATTCTCCGACACATTCTACCCGATGCATGCATGTTCTAGATGACCTATATGATCTTTGACACATGTATGCTGACATAACGGACTCACCCACTTTTTGAGAGTGCATGGCCTAACTCTATATGGACCTAAAAACAGAACATTATAAAGGGCCGAATAAAGTCAACTTAGTGAGCGGGTCATAAGTTGGCAGACCATGGTCAGTGTTTCTCAATTCGGATGGGCCCACTCCACTGGCCGACCGTTTTAAGGAGAATCCATAACCTGGCCCAACAACTCATACAACTCAAACCATATTGGCTCTTATGCGGACTAGAATAATATTCAACAAAACCGGCAACCCACTTTTTTTTTAACTTTTTCCTTTTTATATTTTTTTTTAATTCGAGGAAAATGGGTATTGTAAAGGACTGGATAAAGTCGACAATAAGCGAGTCATAATCAATTTATGGGCTTAATTGACAAATCCTATATGGTTGGGCCTAACAACGGGCCGACCATAAGTGTGATGGATTTATTAATTAAATCGATAAATTAATTTACTTAAGCCTAGTGACTATTATGTAGTCTAAGATGTTATCCATTAACTTTGTTGGACTTTTAATTCATTTTTGGATCTTTGTTAAGAGAATTTCATAAAGGACCATATAATATCATCAAAGGTGAGTCAATTTTTATTTATTGATCAAGATAATCAACTTTTGAGCATAAATGGGCCCTTCCACTTGGGCTAACCAAAATGCCTTTGAGTTAATTATATTAATCAATAAATAATCCTTTTCTCAACCTAATGAATTTTATATGGACTAGAACAAAACCTCCAAACTAGGGTCGACTTTTTACAAAAGACAAGAAAAGGGGAGGGATACACATAACACATAGCATACACATGGAAGGGTACCCTAAACCAAGACTCTAAATTCATGGACTTTTATGGTTGGGTATATAGCCTACCGCATGCCTTCGCCCCAGTTCTTCATACCATAAGGTAAGCAGTTAGGGTATTTCTCAAAGAACTTCAAGGAAGCTCTCGGAGTGTGACATCAGGAGAGGAGCGACCAAATGCTTAGAGATGTAGAGTTCATCCCCATAGTAGTGGCCTCCCGCTCTCAAGGGAAATCTTAGGTAACTTAAACCGTCGCCTTTGTGCTAACGTGTCAAAAGACCCGATTAGTGGCCCGGTATGCAAGGGATGCCTAAAAGAATAATAAAATCGCGAAATAAATTAACTCCTCCCTTTTACACTTTCAAATCAATTTGATTTTTTCAAGTTTTACCCTCTTTTTAAAGTTTAAGTCCCCAGTGGAGTCGCCAATCTGTAGGAACGCCCCGGAACCCTCCCGTTCGGGGAAATTGTTTCGGGTGCCACTACTTAAACGATTGGGAGCTGACTAAGGTTTCTTAATCCTTAAATAAGGATATTTTTTATTTTCGAAATTCATTTTCGTGGTGATGAAACTTTATTTATTTACAAACCCATTTTTTATTAATTAAATTATCCGTAATTACACAAATTAATTTAACAATAATTTAATCCCGGTCCACTTAGTAAATCCAGGCCCAGAAGAGAACCAGTGGGCCACTAGAATCAGCCAAAACCCGCCTGGGTTTTAGCGAATTCTAGGCTGGGCCATTGATCTTTTCGGCCCAAAGGGAAATTGGGTTGAAAATGATAAAACCCGCCTAGGTTTTATCATTTTCTGGCCAATTTCTCTCCGGACCCTCCTTAGATAAATGTTGGACATGAATTAAATTATTTTCTTAAATTAATTTTGTGTAGGACATCGAATACTTTAAATAATTAAACGAGTTTATAAAGTTACAAAAGAGTCGCCAGCCGATTTAAGGAAATCGACAAACCATAAAATAAGAAAAAGAAAGACTCCGATCTACCAACCCGATTTCTAGATTCGGGGGTAAGGTTACGAATTCGAGAGTTATAAGAACTCTCGAATCCGCCTGTTATAAAACAGACTCTACTAAAATCAACATTGAAAAGAAAGAGAGGGGGGAGAAGTTTGATTAATTTCGCGGAATTATTATTCGAATCATGCAATATAAAACAATGCGGTTTTATTTTACAAAATATGTACAAGCATGGAATTAAAGAAGGAATTACATTATTAATTACAATAATGAAAATAAAGAAATCGAACCTTGCTTAAGATGTAGCGATGATGACCTTGATCCCTTGAGTTGCCCCTTGACTTGAAACCCGGATGAGAAAATGTGGATGGTTTAGGAAAAGTGGTGTATGGATGATTGTATGGTTGTGAAGAATATGATTTGAGAAATGGATTATGGGAGAAAAAGTAGTATAATATGGATGTGGTGTGGGAAGGTGATTTTGTGATGGAGGATGATGGAGATATAATATGGAGATAATGGGAGGATAGAATAATGATAGGGGATGAGGAGAATTTGAGAGAGTGGAAGTATAATATGGTGGGAGAGTAGAGTAAGTGTATTAGATGATGATTGTTGGTGACATGAAGGTGAAATGGAGGGGGTATTTATAGGTGAAAGGGTGAAGGATTTGGAGGGAAAAGGTGGGGGACATACCCCAAAAATCATGTCATCTCGGATCAAAACCCAGGCGGGTTTCATGGGGTCAATGGCAAAGTCAAGGCACGTGGCTTTTATCAAGAGATTGCATGGAATCAAAAGAAATTGGCGCTAAAAACTTAAAAACCCAGGCGGGTTTTGATAATATTATCATGCGAATCAGTGACGTGGATTGAAACGACGTTGCCTGCTGCTCCGCTCAAAACCCAGGCGAGTTTTGAGATTTTTTGGGCCAAGGCGCGCGACTGGGCCTGTTTCTGCATGGGCCTGTTCAATAAAAGTTAAAACCCCAGTGGGTTTTAAGAATTATTTGCAGCTTATTTATTTTCCTTGGGCTCGGCTTATTGATCCTTTGGGCCCAATGACCCGTTTATTACTTGGCCCGTCTGACTTACATATTTTGTTGGGTCGGAATTATACCGATACAAATTCCGGTGTCTACACCATCTCCTAAAAGTGATTCGCAAGGAGATTCAAAGATTAGCATTAGCGGGGTGCAGGGATTGGGAACTGCGCTGTCGAAGCTGGGGCTAAAGAAGCGGAAGGTAGTCAAGGACAGTGGAGTACAGGGATGTTACTCCAAGGTGCTGGGGAGTGGAACTGTGGAGGGGGGCATGAGGAGACCTCATTCCCTTCACTTAGAAAAACCTCAATGCTATGTGTGGAGGATAGGACTTGTCCAAGTCTTACACAATATCCGGCTTTCAACAGTCAAGAAGGACAGAGCAATTACTAGATCATTTAAAAATTTATTAAGACAGGTATGAGGGGAGATACTTTGTCCATCTAAGACAACATGTATGAGAGGTGTTGCGGAAGAATGCAATGACTTTCTACGATCCAAGGAGTATGAGCTTTATGACAATGAGAGTTGTCGCCAATCTTTGTAGGGGTGGGGAGGACATGAACGTGGATGAGGTCCTCTACAATCCTGTGGAGCAAAATGGGAATTGTACGGGAGCCAAAGTCATTCAGGAAGTGGAAACCTCCTCAGAGGTGCGACAAAAGTTTGGAGGACTGATTTTACAGTCACGTTGACAAGATGATCTCTTTAAGTTTGCTACAACCAAAGGAGGAGGCAAAATTTCTAGGAGACACCTTAGAATATGCAAGGGTATCTGACATTCTGCTAGGGGTCAAGATGTTTGTGTTGCAGGTACCAAGAGGAAGTTGCAGGAAGAAGGTCTGTTCTAGGGAGCTCGTGTACCTTTGAAGAAGCGGCTCAACTGAGGCGATCAACAAGCAAGTGATGAGAGTAAACCGGCGTAGGGTTTGGCGATATAAGTCAAGCAAAGCGTAAACGACTCGTCAATGAGTGTTCTATCTTTAGTTTGTGTTTTAGCTTTCAGTTATATAGTTATTTTTACTTGTTTGTGTGTTGTACAGTCTCCTTTGGCCAAAAAAAAAAGATCTTTATTTTTGCTAAGGTCTTTATTTTTGCGAAGAGCAAGAAAGGTGCATGCGACTATCTAAATCAAAGAGACCAATTGAATGATTTCAATCTGCCCTCATACTTACGTAAATATGCAACATTATTTCTATGTTTTTTCCCTCAAAAGTGCTCATAAATTTTGATAAACTTGCAAAAATGTCACTAACATTTTTTTTTCCCCATAAATATACCCCTACACTTTTACAAAGATGTAAAAATTCCCCCAAACTTATCCTTGACTGGTAGCTGAGTAATTGTCATCAATGGCTTATGGTTAGTGTCTGCAAAAATTTTGGTCCAGGTAAGTTCGAGTCAGTCAAATTCGATAAATGTCGAAATTCGGATGAGAAATTTGTTTCCAGACCCTTTTTTCAGGTTGAAGAATTAGATCAGAGTTAAATTCGGGTCAAAGTCAGGTTCAGATTTTTCCAAGCTGGACAAAATTTTGCCAATGCTACTTACGGTTGTCATCGATAGGAGAACGGAGTGGAGATGTTAGGTAGCATTGAATCATTGAACATCGACGATAACTTGGTGATTGCAACAGTATCATCGTCATTCTATATCAATTATAAAGTTAATAGTATTTTTGCATATTTACAACAGTTTAAGTGCATATTTGAGGAGGAAAAAGTCAGATTATAAAACTAAGGGTATTTTTTAATGTTTATAAAAGTCCAGGAGTATATTTAAAAAAAAATATGCAAGGTTATTTTTGTACAGTTAAAAAGTTGAAGGGTATATTGAGTTGAAAACTCAATTTAATTAGAGCAAGGAGTTAATGTTAGGCATATGAGGTAATATTAGCAAACCAGTAATTTGGACAATTGTTTCATTGTTCACACTTCTTATGTTAATTCATTATAAGGTTATACACGATCTCCCATGGAGCATCGAGCTGACATAGGGTTGCATATATTTCGTAGGGTACATAGTAATTATTTTATGCACAAACATTATTATTTTTTATTATTACATATTGTTAAGAACTTTTCAATTACACTAAATTTAAATCCCGAACATGTCTTTTGGAGGCCATTAGTTTAGTTATTGTTCAAGCGTGGAACTTTGGTTAAGACTCAAAGTTTGCTAATTTATGAATTGTTTAACGGTTGAACCTTGTAGTAAGTTTTGGTTAATGTTATCTCATCAAATAGTTTATTGAGTTTTTCCTTCATGTTTACAACCTTGCCTTGTGTCTTTTCAGAGATATGGTAGTGACACGCTAAATAAATTGACTTTTGTTATTAACGTTTGACCTTGACTATTAAATTTCGTAACTAGGCTGTCGGGGCGTTACAGTAACAATGTAGATCATATCACTCTGCCTGCTATAATTTCGTTTTTTTTAATTTGTACTTGTTTGTATTGTTAAGTTTACGTGTTTTGCATGCATTAATTTACAGATCTTGTGACAACGTTTGCTTCTTTTTATTTTTTTTTACTTAAAAAATCGATGGAGTAAAGGCCGCTTCGGTGCACAGTGTAGGAGTAACCCTCCTACATTTGCACCTTTACCCCTAAGCACGTTTTCAGTTTGTAGATCGTGAAGTTTCATTTTGTTTTTGTTAAGTTTTGTAAAATTGACTGGCGACACCTTTTTTTTATTATTATTTCATGCATGTTAATTTATTTGATTTTTACTTAAATTTATTTCTCGACCTCTTTTTTTTATGTTGGTGAATAATTTACTCACGCATCAGGCTAGGATGATGTATATTTGATAGTCATATACATCAAGGAAGACATCAAAAGCCTAATCATGGGAAGTTACTTGTTGCTTACTTAAGCTTACTTAAGCTTACATGGAGAAAGAGTAAGTCATTCTTACATATGAAGGACATCACGTACACGGTGAAATACTTTGTCTCGTATTTCAGGTTTCATAAGTCAATTGGAGATGACATCTAAAGACCGAATGAAGAGCAAAGAATAAGCTTTCTAATGGTTCAAGAATCTTGAAGATTGGATCACAATTGAAGGAATTATCATTGTTTCTTTCTAGCCATGTACATATGAGTCTTTTATGATGTCATATTTGTATTGAATGATGTAAGCTAGGAATCATTGTATTCTTGAAAGGAGTCACGCCTAAGGGTCCTAGACTACTATAATAGACCCTTTTTGGGTGCCTCTTGTAATCAATTCATCTCATAATCAATATCAAATACAAGTCTAAACACATTGTTGTTTTCTCTCTAGTTTTCATGCTAGAATTGTGTCTTCTTGAGGGAAGTCACGTGGAATCTCTTCTTCTATACTAAGATTGGCTATCTTAGTTGGTGATAGGAAGAGTTGGAAGATTCTTTGAAGTGGTGTGACTGTATCTTCAAGGGAGAAGCCATCGCCATTATCGTTCATTCGTTTATCATTCAATTTGGTGAGTTTCCAATTGTAATCGTTTGATTCTTTTTGTTGTAAATTCATCCATATTCGTTTCAAGCTTAAGATCAATCACAATCTTATGCTTCCACCCTTATTCCATTCGTCCATATTCATCAAACATTCGTCCATATACACGTTCAAAACAGCCATTCATTCATCTAAGAATCAATCTACAAGAACTTAGTTAAAAGATCCTTTTATTGTTGTGTAATGTGATCTCTCTTGGTCTCATTATACATCAAAATTGGTATCAGAGCCTAGGAGATTGATTCTTGTGGTTCTTGTTATCATCTTTTTCAATCTTTCCCCTACATTTTCATCACACAAAAGCCCCAAAACACGTCCCACACAAAACTCCACAAAGCACCCCAAGACCCAAACACAATCCCATCAAACCAAAGCCTAAACACAATCCCCACATCACCCCAAACCGAGAGTCTTGCATATCTTTCTTCATCAAAGATTGATATTACATGGCGTGCGTGAGTCTCTAGTGGATTCACAAGATGATATACAACAAATGAAGCAGCAACTTGATTATCTCACCAAACAATTGGAGAAACTTATGCCCCTTCAAAAGGAAGGAGTATGAATTGAATTTGATTCACGTATGGTGAATCTTTATGAAGTCAAGTATGAAACACAATATGAATGGAGTACATGTCCAAGGGGACAAATTTGGTTTCAAAGAAGAGATACCGGAGTTCAATGGGAGTCATGATCCGGAAGTATTCTTGGAATGGATGCATCAAGTTGAAAGGGTCTTTGATCTCAACGCCATCCATGATGACCAAAAGGTCAAAAGCGTTGCATTAAAGCTACAAAAGCATGCTAGCAAATGGTGGTCAAGCAAGCAAAGTAAACGGCAATCAAAGGGCCAAGATAAGATACGTTCATGGGTCCAAATGAAGAAGAAGCTCCAAGAGAAGTTTCTGCCCCTTAACTATCTAAGTGACAACATCAACAAGCTTTAAAGATTGGCCCAAGGGAGCAAAAGTGTGAAGGAATATACAAGGGAGTTCAAACGTCAACTTCGGAAGTGTGATCTTAAGGAGGAGGATCCACAAACTTTGGTATGTTATCTAATTGGTCTTAATGATAATATTAGACATATTATTGAATGGTAACCATATAAAACTTTGGATGAATTAAGTTCTTTAGCTCTTAATGTTGAAAGACAAAGGAGAATTGAGAGTAAAGAACCTTTGGACATAAACCAAACTCCACAAAATTCATCCCCTCTTACACACCCATTCCCTACACAACCAAGACCACCCATATCTCCCACACAGTTCCACGCCAAAAGCACCACAAAACAGCCCCAAACCCTCCCCAAATCTACTATCCAAGAACCAAAAACCCTTTTCCAAAGGAGATGTTGTCATTGCAAAAGTTTAGGTCACATTGATTTGGAGTGTCCTAACAAGAAAGAAGTGTCTTTGGTTGAGTACCAAACGTATGATAATGAATTATTTGAGGAGGAAAATTGATGTATGCAAGGACCTAAGATCAGAGTATTGACCTTACAATACACCACATTAACACGCAAACACACAATTCTGGCCTCACAATAGAGATTCAAGCACAAACACACCAAAACAGACCTCGTGACAATAATTCAATTACAACCTCCTTCAAACAGAGTATGAACAACAATGAACAAATGGATGAAATGGATGATGATAAAATGATGATCGGATGAACAAACTTACAATCAAACAGTAACCAAGATAGTCTTGAGGCTCAAGCTGATACGAACCCACCATAGCTAGAACATCAAGGGCAATGGACTGGATGACCTCAATGGATACAGGCACACCACCATCGAGATTATCAAGCTCTACACCCACCACAAGGATTGCCAAATCCTTGCTATGTAGTAGAATTAACCAAGATGAGAGTTTAACGTCACTCACAAACAAGAGGCTCAATTAAGGCACTCAAAATGCTATTGAATTCACTTATAGATGATCTCCTCAAGCTGCCGATTACAATGTATTAAAACCTAGGGTTGAGCTGGATGATTAAGGGTTTCCCCTTGCTCAAGAAACTCACTAATTAAGCATTAAGCTACTTAACTAACTTAGCAAGCTAATTAAGCCTCATTACAAACTGGATAACATCAAAATAAAAGGAAATAAAATAACAAACGTGTTTTCATTATTACATAGCCGTTAGTTCACCTCACAAGCTGGAAAAGACCTCAACAGCTCGGAAATGAAGTCTTCATGGAGGACCTCAATGCAGAACCACCTCACAGAACTGGAATATCCTCAACAGTTCAGAAGTGATGTCTTCAAAGAGGACCTCAGAACTGGCAAACATCTTCACTGAGCTGGAAAGTCCTCAACAGCTCTAGGTGAAGTCTTCAAAATACTGGTGAGGACCTCAATCCAAAGATATGGAATTGAGAAATGACCTCACTGGCTGGCTGGTGTAGTTGGATGACCTCATGACTTGCTGGACCAACATGTAGCATCCTTGGATGTCAGAGTTGGGTGTTGCTGATGATGATGTCCTTGATGCTAGTGTGGATGAGGTCATAGTTGCTCCTGCTGGTTCTGGCTTTGAACTCTGGTCTTCTAATGGAGGACCTCCATAATCCTCCCCAGGTTGAGGAAAGTTTGTCCTCAAACTTGGGAGGTCTTCATGTTCTGGAAAGTAAGGCCTCAAATCTGCAATGTTGAATGTAGGACTGCCTCCATAGTCTTCAGAAAGGTCTAACTTGTAAGCATTGTCTCCAATCCTCTCTAGTACTTCAAAAGGTCCATCTGCTCTTGGTGTCAACTTTCCCTTCCTCTTGCTTGGAAATCTATCCTTCCTTAGATGAATCCACACTAGATCTCCTGGATTGAAAACCATCTTCCTCCTATGCTTGTTTGCTGATGTAGAAACTTGCTCAGAATACTTGATGATCTTCTCCCTGACTTGCTGATGAAGCTTCTTGATCTCCTCTGCATGTTGACCTGCTTCATAACTAAACCTCACAGAATTTGTTAGTGGTGATAAATCCAATGGATTTATAGGATTTCTACCATAGACAACCTGGAATGGGGAAAGGCCAGTTGCCTTGGATGGTGCTCTATTGAAAGCAAATTCAGCATGAGACAAGAGGGTGTCCCATCCTGTTTTGTTTGTGGATATCGGTGACCTCAATAGTGTTCCGAGTGTCCTGTTTGTGACCTCTGTTTGCCCATCAGTTTTGGGGGTGACAAGTTGTGCTATACTTCAATTGAGTACCCAACTTCTTCCAAAGAGTAACCCAAAAATGACTTAGGAACTTGACATCCCTATCAGACACCATACTCCTGGGAACACCATGGAGTCTCACTACCTCCTGGAAATACAATTCAGCTATCCTCACAGCATCAAAAGTTGTATGACATGCAATAAAGTGAGCCATTTTGCTGAATCTGTCCACAACTACCATGATTGAATCTTTTCCTCTTTGAGTTCTTGGTAGACCAACAATGAAGTCTAGGCTGATGTCCTCCCAAGGACTGTTTGGACCTGGCAAAGGTGTGTATAGCCCTTAAGGTAAGTTATGACTCTTTGCAATCTGACATGTAGCACACCTCCTGACCCAATGCTCAACATCCTTCCTCATTTTAGGCCAACAATAATGTTCCTTCAGCATAAGAAGGGTCTTCTCAACACCAAAATGTCCTGCCAAGCAACCTCCATGAACTTCAGAGATTAACAACTCCCTAAAACTGCTCCTTGGAATACATAACCTTGCTCCTTTAAAAAGAAATCCCTGGTCTATATGGTATAGAATTTGAGGATGTCCTTGACATTTCTGGTACAACTCTCCAAAATCTTCATCATTCTCATACAAAGCTTTCAACTGTTCAAAACCAAGCACTCTTGCATCCAAAATTTGCAACAATAATTACCTCCTGGATAATGCATCAGCTCCTTTGTTAAGCTTCCCAGATTTGTGATGGATCACAAAATGAAATTGCTGCATGAACTCCAGCCAAGTAGCATGCCTAGTGTTTAGTTTATGCTGCCCCTGAATGAATTTGAGGGCCTCATGATCACTGTGCAAAATAAATTCAGCTCCAATAAGATAATGCCTCCAATGTTGCAAAGCTCTAATGATGGCATAGAAGTCCTTATCATATGTACTGTACTTCCTCTTGGCCTCATTGAGTTTCTCACTGAAATAAGCCACTGGTTTTCCTTCTTGAGTCAACACTGCTCCAATGCCCACGCCTGAGGCATCACACTCCACTTCAAAGATTTTGGCAAAACAAGGTAATGCCAAAACTGGTGCTGAGGTTAACTGTCTTTTGACCTCCTCAAAAGCTTTCTGAGAAGCTGGTGTCCAAGTAAAGCTCTTCCCCTTCACTAACTCAGTCATAGGAGCTAAAATAGTGCTGAAGTTCCTCACAAACCTCCTATAAAAAGATGCTAATCCATGAAAACTTCTGATCTGTTGGATTGATGTTGGAACTGGCCATTCTCTGATGGCTTTGACCTTCTCCTCATCTACTTGAATTCCTTCTGATGTCACAATATAACCAAGGAATATAACATGGCTGGTGAAGAATTGACACTTTTTGAGGTTCCCATACAACTGCTCTCTACTCAAGATCTCCATAACACTCCTCAAGTGATTTACATGATCCACTTCAGACTTGCTATAAATGAGTATGTCATCCAAATACACAACAACACATTTCCCAATCAAAGGTTTCAGAACTTGATTCATGAGTCTCATAAATGTTGAAGGTGCATTTGTCAAACCAAAAGGCATGACCAACCACTCATACAAACCTCCTTTAGTCTTAAAGGCTGTCTTCCACTCATCTCCCTCATAAATTCTGATCTGATAGTAACCACTCCTCAAATCAATCTTTGAAAACACAATTGAGCCATGGAGCTCATCAAGCATATCCTCAAGTCTTGGAATAGGATATCTATATTTAATGGTAATCTTGTTGATGGCTCTACAATCAATACACATCCTCTGACTCCCATATTTCTTAGGAGCTAACAAAGTTGGCACTACACAAGGGCTCAAGCTCTCTCTCTGATCATTCCTTTCTCCAACAACTCATCAACTTGCCTCTGGATCTCATTGGTTTCAGCTGGGGTCATTCTATAAGTTGGTTTGTTTGGTAAGACAGATCCTGGGATGAGGTCAATTTTATGCTGGATGTCTCTTTTAGGGGGTAAACCTGATGGCATTTCTTCTAGAAAAACATGTATGAACTGGTTGAGGATGGGTTGGAATAATGGATGGCTATTTTGTGGAGCTGGTTCATTTTGTGAGGCTGGTTCTTCATCAAGATCAAGCAAAAGTAACTCCTTCTGTTCACAGAACTCATGATATTCAGCTGGCAAGATCACATCAAGGGATGGTTCAACAATGAGGTTATGGGTTCTTTTTGTGAGCTGGGATGGTTTAAGTGGGGTGAGGACAATTTTTTTATGATTTAGGTTAAGGGAATATGTGTTGGCTCTTCCATCATGGTTAACAGATCTATCAAACAACCAAGGTCTTCACAACAATAAATGACATGCATCCATAGGTATAACATCACACCACACTTCATCTTTATAAACAGAACCAATTGAAAAATTCACAAGGCATCTGGATGAAATTTTGATACCTTTGCTTTGACTCAACCACTAGATGGTGTAAGGTGCTGGATGAGGAAAAGTTTGCAAATTCAGCTTTTGCACCATAGTCTGTGAGGCTGCATTGGTATAGCTGCCTCCATCAATAATCAAGGAACATATCTTCCCATGAACAGTGCATCGAGTGTGAAAAATATTCTCCCTCTGCTCAGCTTCTTCATCAACTGTTGAACTGCTAAGGACCCTCCTGATCACCAACATTTCACCTTCATCAGGTCTGGCCTCAACTTCCTCTTCATCATACACAGGATCTCCTTCAGGTTCATCAAACTGTTCCTCCTCAACAATTGACTTAGGTTCAATAAACAGTGCTGCTTGATATTCTGCTAAGGTCACTGCTCTTCTGTTTGGACATTTTGAGGCTAGATGTCCAAGTCCTTGACATCTAAAACATCTCCTCTCAGGGAATGGTCGATTAGTAGGGACTGGGGTTCTTTGTGGGGGATTTTGGGATTGTGTTTGAGGTGGTTTAGGGGCTGGATATCTGATTTGTGGTTGTGGTGATGGATAGGTTCTTTGAGGTGGATTATAGGATTTGTGGTAATGGTCTGATTTGGTTTGAGGATAGGTTTTGGCTGGATACTTGCTTCCATACTCCTTCCTTTGGGCCTTCTTCTGCTGTTCCACCTTATGAGCCAAAGAACTCAGCTCATCAAGTGAATGATACACCTGTAGCTCAACAACATTCTTGATATTTTCATTCAATCCTGCAAGATACCTCACATAGGTCTGAACTTCATTCTCCTTCATGTTATATTTCCACAGCAGATGTTCAAACTCCTTGGTGTAATCCTCAATAGATTTGCTGCCTTGGACCAAGTGTTGAAGCTTGAAATAATTGTCCTTCATGTAACTTTCAGGTAAGAACTTCTCCTTGAGCTTCTGCCTCATTTCAGCCCATACTGACCTTAGGTTCATCTATCTCCTCTCTCCTCCTTTGCAAGTTATTCCACAATGTAGATGCATATTTCTTCAATTTCAATGCCACCAACTTCACCTTGTTCTCCTCAGATAACTCCCTCAAATCAAACACCCTCTCCACTGTTTGCAACCAATCCAAGAACACATCAGAATCTAACTCCCCTCCAAACTCAGGAATATCTATTTTGAAATCCAATTTCTCGACTCTTCTATTTTCCCTCCTTTCTTCCCTCTCACTCCTACTCCTGGATTCACTAACACTACTCCTAGGTGATCTCCTTATATACCTCCTTCTTCTGTGATACCTAGGTCTTCCTCCTTCCCCTCTAGATTCACTAAAAGGGTTCTCCTCCTCTTCTTCTTCTTCATATTCAACATCAGATTCTCCATTGATCCCTCTCCTGTGCAACCTCATGTAATATTGCAACTGCTCTCTCATAATTTCCATTCTCCCTTCCATTTCCTCCTTCTCCCTCAAGGCTTGTTCTGCTACTTCCTAAGGTGTTTTACTACAGCCCGACATTATAAACAACACAAATAACACAAACAGAACTTCCTCCAAGATGTTACTTAGCTCTGATACCAATTATGATGTATGCAAGGACCTAAGATCAGAGTATTGACCTCACAATACACCACATTAACACGCAAACACACAATTCTGGCCTCACAACAGAGATTCAAGCACAAACACACCAAAACAAACCTCGTGACAAGAAATCAATTACAACCTCCTCCAAAACAGAGTATGAACAACAATGAACAAATGGATGAAACGGATGATGATAAAATGATGATCGGATGAACAAACTTACAATCAAACAGTAACCAAGATAGTCTTGAGGCTCAAGCTTATACAAACCCACCACAGCTAGAACATCAAGGGCAATGGACTGGATGACCTCAATGGATACAGGCACACCACCATCGAGATTATCAAGCTCTACACCCACCACAAGGATTGCCAAATCCTTGCTACTGTAGTAGAATTAACCAAGATGAGAGTTTAACGTCACTCACAAACAAGAGGCTCAATTAAGGCACTCAAAATGCTATTGAATTCACTGATAGATGATCTCCTCAAGCCGCCGATTACAATGTATTTAAACCTAGGGTTGAGCTGGATGATTAAGGGTTTCCCCTTGCTCAAGAAACTCACTAATTAAGCATTAAGCTACTTAACTAACTTAGCAAGCTAATTAAGCCTCATTACAAACTGGATAACATCAAAATAAAAGGAAATAAAATAACAAACGCGTTTTCATTATTACATAGCCGTTAGTTCACCTCACAAGCTGGAAAAGACCTCAACAGCTCGGAAATGAAGTCTTCATGGAGGACCTCAATGCAGAACCACCTCATAGAACTGGAATATCCTCAACAGTTCAGAAGTGATGTCTTCAAAGAGGACCTCAGATCTGGCAAACATCTTCACTGAGCTGGAAAGTCCTCAACAGCTCTAGGTGAAGTCTTCAAAATAATGGTGAGGACCTCAATCCAAAGATATGGAATTGAGAAATGACCTCACTGGCTGGCTGGTGTAGTTGGATGACCTCATGACTTGCTGGACCAACATGTAGCATCCTTGGATGTCAAAGTTGGGTGTTGCTGATGATGATGTCCTTGATGCTGGTGTGGATGAGGTCATAGCTGCTCCTGCTGGTTCTGGCTTTGAACTCTGGTCTTCTGATGGAGGACCTCCATCAAAAATGTAGTAGAAGAGGAGTATGTAGAAGAATTGCTTGTGGCAAGGAGAGCCTTGAAAGAAGTATATGTGCTGAATGAACATCAACAAAGAGAGTGCAAGATCTCTCATTGTACCAACAAAGGAGAAGTATGTTCATTGATCAAAGAAGGAGAAAGTTGTGCCTCCTATGGTTGCATTGACGCCTCTACAACAATGATCCACACGTTAAATTTGGAGAGCTATTCATGTCCTACACAATGGCTAAGCCATGACAAAGACATTCATGAGGATCCAAGAAGTTTAGTAAGTCTTTCCATTTACAATAATTGTAGAGATTCATTATGGTGTGATATTACTTTTATGGATACTTGTCATACTTTGTTGGAAAGACCAAAGTTGCTTGATAAGAATATCATGCATCAAGACACATCTCTACTTCCATCTTATACCACACGACCAAAGGAGAATAAGAGCAACATTGTGACACTTATGGAGAATGAGTATCATGAATTTGGAAAGCAAAAGAGCCTTATTCTTGTACAGTTGACTAAGCAAACAAATTTCATCAAATGTTCGTTCACTCTTGAAATCTCTTGTGGAACGTTTCTCTTATATGTTCCCTAAAGATATCATCATACAAGAGTGTCATCAAAGGCTGCCACCAAATCAAGAGTTTCAACACCAAGTAGATCTTGTTAAAGGATTTATGCTACATAACAATTCGGCCTATGGAATGAATCACTTGGAGTTAGTCATGATCATGATGGATCATGAGAAGCTATATGGAGACTTGGAGAAGAATCAATTCCTCACGTTCCAAGTTGTATGCCTTGGGTATGACTTATCAAGAGAAGGAATCCAAGTGGATAAAGAGAAGGTGAAAGCAAACCGAGAATGGCTCATACATGCATCTATTCATGAGAGTCACTTGAATGAAGCAAGTCATTTGCTTAAAGAAGATGCTTTAATAAGAAGGACTATGTTAGTTAACATGCTTGAATCAAGAGTACTTGGGTTTGAGTATATCCAAGTGTTGTATGAAGAAGATGATGATTTTAAAGAAATATATGAGATATGTAAGAAGCATCATCAACAACTCTTTCATATTAGTCATGGATTTCTTTTCAAGGGAAATCAACTATGTATTCCAAAAGGTAGTACTCGTGAAGTCTTGATCTTGGAAGTACATGGAGGATCTCTATATGATCATTCGGGTATTAAGACGACGTATTTCAAGATGAAAGAATATTATTTTTGGCCTAGTATGATCAAGGATATTGAGTATGTAATCAAACGTTGCAATGCTTGTGGTCTTTCTAAAGCTCATGAAGATATCAACTTGAATCTCATGGTTGAAATGCCAAGGATTCAAAGAAGTCAAGCGGCTATAGTCGTTGATGATCATTCAAAGATGGATCGATTCATACTATGTCATATTACTTATGATGAAGGCAAAGTTGTGAAACTATACTTTGAAGTTGTGAAGTTACATGGGATTTCTACATCCATGGTGAATAATCGAGAATCAAAGTCCTATATTGTCAATGGGTTATTTTGGAAGAAGTTGATGAAGTTTAGTAAAGGAGTCTATGATGACTTCAAAGCCTTTAAGAAGAGAGCTTGTAATCTCTTGAGAAGAAGCAAGGCGAACAAGAGAGTTGATGCTCACAACACTTATGGAAAGGTCTCTTAGAAGAAGAAAGTGAAGCTTAGAAGAGAAGGGCCATATGATCACTTACAAGTGATTTGAAGTCATATTCATGGAGAAGAAATGCTCAAAGTTTGAGGACAAACTTTTTCAATCGAGGGAGTATGATGTATATTTCATAGCCATATACATCAAGGTCATCAAGGAAGACATCAAAAGCCTAATCATGGGAAGTTACTTGTTGCTTACTTAAGCTTATTTAAGCTTACATGGAGAAAGAGTAAGTCATTCTTACATATGAAGGACATCACGTACACGGTGGAATACTTTGTCCCGTATTGCCGGTTTCATAAGTCAATTGGAGATGACATCTAAAGACCAAATGAAGAACAAGGAATAAGCTTTCTAATGGTTCAAGAATCTTGAAGATTGGATCACAATTGAAGGAATTATCATTGTTTCTTTCTAGCCATGTACATATGAGTCTTTTATGATGTCATATTTGTATTGAATGATGTAAGCTAGGAATCATTGTATTCTTAAAAGGAGTCACGCCTAAGGGTCCTAGACTACTATAAATAGATCCCTTTGGGTGCCTCTTGTAATCAATTCATCTCATAATCAATATCAAATACAAGTCTAAACACATTGTTGTTTTCTCTCTAGTTTTCATGCTAGAATTGTGTCTTCTTGAGGGAAGTCACGTGGAATCTCTTCTTCTATACTAAGATTGGCTATCTTAGTTGGTGATAGGAAGAGTTGGAAGATTCTTTGAAGTGGTGTGACTGTATCTTCAACGGAGAAGCCATCGCCATTATCGTTCATTCGTTTATCATTCAATTTGGTGAGTTTCCAATTGTAATCGTTTGATTCTTTTTGTTGTAAATTCATCCATATTCGTTTCAAGCTTAAGATCAATCACAATCTTATGCTTCCACCCTTATTCCATTCGTCCATATTCATCAAACATTCGTCCATATACACGTTCAAAACGGCCATTCATTCATCTAAGAATCAATCTACAAGAACTTAGTTAAAAGATCCTTTTATTGTTGTGTAATGTGATCTCTGGGTCTCATTATACATCATAGGATGCGTTCACTACCCAGGGATCCTCGCAAATTCCTGTCCAATAGGCTCACTCGAGACACTATGCGAGTCACCTAGTCGACCTATATGAAATCAGACAGTGGCATTACCAAACAACACTACCATGAGATTCTCGTAGAACTAGTGACAGTGGGCTTGACTTAAGCCTTGTTCAGGCCTCCCGTAGGCTTACACTTCCAAAATAACTTTTCAACACAGAGGACCAACTTTACAAGGACTACTCAGGAAAACAGTTCTGGTTATTATGCATGTAGGTCTTACATGTTCCTGAACATCCAAAATCATTAAGATAGCTCATTTCTTAGAATCTAAACAACAGGAGACCTTAGTCCTCAAAAACAGTAGCCAGATGGCTATCTAGATAAATTTTAGATCACGTAGATACTTCACCTTGGAGGGAGGGAGTAACAAGAAAAATATAAGGGCATCCCCCGATCTCTTAATATCCCCTTGTAGGACAGACTTGGTCTTTAGTAGTTCCTGCAACCCACTTAATTGTTTCATATTAATTATTAGTATCTTATGAATCTCAGTCATCCAAACTTAAACAATAACGTAACTCAACTTTCCAAACTAGTACACCAAAACTCAGGCTTTAAATGACTATCTAAATTTTGTTTAACTCAGAAAAGAATTTATAGACATGAAAAGCAGACAATCAAACTTCACAGAAAGTCCTTTTCGGGACGCAACTTCATAAAATAGATTGAAATCCTACTAGGGATTAGGGCATAAACATTATTTGAAAATCTTCACTTCTCTTGACAAATAAACTTAAGCTCAACTACGACATCACCCGTAACACAGACCTATATTACCCAAACCCAAGAACCACATTTAGGTTCCTAATGTGCATCAAAATAAATCACAAAACATCACAATAAAATATATAAATCTAAACTTATTTATTGAAAGCAAAACATGCTAGATTACAACACCACACTTGTAAAGGTCATAACTTGCCATCCAGATGTCCTATGGTTATGGTCCTTAACTTTTGGGAAACCTTGGGAAGTTTATGATAACTTCTATGTTGATCCCGTATTATAAAACACATTCCAGAGGGTCTAAAAACAGCGTGCAAACAAATTGGTCCACAATCGATGCGTCCTTAATTAGTAAATGATCTATAACTCGGGCTATACACTTCCAACAATTGAACCGTACAATTCTTATTAAAGCTAACTCATAAAGTATGTGCAGACCAAAGATTTTGGTTAAAACTCACTACACAATTAATGATGGATTTTTAAAGTTGACTCAACAAGTTGTGTTGTACATTTTATTTATAAGGCTAAATCCTTTGGCCACTGGCAGTCTGTAATTTTTTCACTATTTTCTTATAGCAGTCCAAAATCAATTTTCGGCACCAGAATGCTGATGTGGCAACCGAAAAGTATGTTAATTCAAAGTAACTTTTTGGCCACTGGCAGTCTGTACTTTTTCACTATGTTTTGACTGAGAATAATCCAAAATGACTTTTCGGCCACTGACAGTCTGTACTTTTTCACTATTTTCTCATAGCAGTCCAAAATCAATCTTATGCACCAGAATGCTGACGTGGCAACCAGAAAGTATGTTAATTCATACTTCAAAAAGGAAATTTCCGGTTGCCACATCAACTTTCCGGTGCCCGAAATTGATTATGGATTGTTATGAGAAAATAGTGAAAAAGTACAGACTGCCATTGGCCGAAAAGTCACTTTGGATTATTCCCAGTCACAAGCCCTTCAGTATAGATATTGTGGCCAAAAACCCATACTTATATATGGTCCAAAATACAACTTTTAAATATTAAAACATATCCATAATAACCCAATACCAAAAATAACCCAACATTACAAAGATAATATTTTAACCCTAAACTAATCACATGACCCTAAACATGTTAAACTCATATTTACCGTCAAAGATCAAAACTTTATCAACTCTAACTTATCCAAATACTTAACACATATGTGGATTTTTCGCGTGTTTTTCCCTTGAGTCCCTACATTAAAGAAGGACGAGAGGGGATATTTTCTCCCATAATTTGATGCGTCGGTTCTCCTATAGTACACATAAATCTTTCATTATTTACCACCTTGTAAGTAAGGACAACATAACTGAACAAATTGAAATTCCGTAACTTGCTCGTTCCTTGGACTTTTAAGGTCACTCAAGTTGGAGTCGTTCCTAGATTTAGCCTAGTTTATGACCATATTTTTCAACAAATTTAATCATGAATGGATTAATGCAGTTTGTACCAAAACCGAATTAAGGTTGACTGATAAGTGCTAATTGTGACTTGCACGAACCGTGGCATGAGTTTCACGAGAAACGAAGCAGGGGACACTCGGCCAGCGGCCACCACGGTCTAACCGTGGTGAAGCCAACGGACCGTGGTGTCCCATTTCATGCGCAGCAAGCAATGGGGAGCAAAACCAGGCACCAGCGCCGACCACAGGCTGACCGTGGCGGGCTACCATGGACCGTGGTGGCTGGCCACAGACCATGGTGGTCAGGTAAGTCGTGCGGCGACCGTTTCTTTTGCGATTAAAAGAAGAGAAAGAGAAGTTTTGGGGGTTCGTTCATTGTTCATCTATCAAGAGAGAAAGAAAGCTCCTAACCCTTACTACTCCTCCTTCCCCATTCAATCAAGATTCAAGATTGAATCAAACCAAGAGAGACCAGAACCAAGATTAGAGGAGAAATTGTCGGCATTTGCGGAGAAGGTTCCTCCCCGGGATCGAAAGACTCAACAGGACGTATCTTCGTAGAATTCATATGGTTATCAATTCTTGATTTGTCTGAATGAATGATTTCGCGAAGTAGGGTCCAATAGTCAAACTCGTTGCTAGGCAAACATCTCCCTAGAAGTCTTCCTTCCTTGATTTGATTCTAGATAATTTCCCTACTTTGTTAGTTCTGCTTAGTTTCTAAAAGCTTTCCATAAATCAAAACCCTGTCAACTTAGCAATCAAGTAGAGAGCTAGTTAAATGCGTTGCTAGATTGAGTCCTGTGGAATTGACCTTGACATGCTACATCGTCCCTGTGCGCTTGCGGCCCTGTCATTGACACTGTTCACATGCAGAACGAGTAGGAGGTAAAGCCTAAAATGGCTAAAATTTTTGCATGGAAAGTTTTTGCTTTACTTTCTTAACACCTTAAGTTGATTCTTTAATTTAGGAAAGTTTGTCGAATGACCCCATTTTGCAAGGAGAAAAGTAGAACCCTAGTTGATGGTTAGGTTTGTAAATAGTTCATGGTCACAGTCTTAGCCTGGTTTTTAGTTAACAACTAATTTTTGTTATCTTGTCTATTGAGTGCTTGAAATGTAGAGGTACGAGTCTTGAACTACAGTGTTGTGGGGATCGAAAAGTTCTAGGCTTGTTCAGTGTTGTTCTTCCTTGTTGTGCCTCCAAGTTCGTGTTTTTCTTGAAATGTGAAGGCAATTGTGTTTATTCTTTCATGGTTGACTTAGAGTTTTGATCTTCAAGATCATGAGGTGATTTTTATCTAGCAAGAAGTAGAGATGGAGAGAGCGAGCGAACGAACGAGAGAGAGCGAGCGAACGAACGAGAGAGAGAGAGAGAGAGAGAGAGAGAGAGATAGAGAGAGATAGAGAGAAAGAGAGAGAGAGAGAGAGAGAGAGAGAGAGAGAGAGAGTCGACTAGAGAGAGAGAGGGAGAGAGTCGAGAGGAGAGAAAGAGTAAGAGTGTGAGTGTGATAAGTGTGTGTACCTTGCTTATTGTAAACACTCTATCTCCTCTCGCTTCTATTATTCTTGCATGGATGTGATAGGTATGCAGCAAAAATTCAGTATGGTGGTCGGGCTTTGAGACCAACATTCCCTCCCCATACCTAGGAATAGTTTTGATGAATTGATGGAGTACATTGGGTGGTCTTATCAAGCCCCCTCTATTCGTAATCTTCCCTAGTGAGCAAGATGGTAGTGGAGTTCATAGAGGTCACCAGTTGAAGGCTCCCAATCCCCAAGTTTTCGACCTATCTTTGTCCCTTAAAATCAAGCATTTTCTTTTGGTGACTTTCGAACATATTACTTAAGAGACGTTAAAGTTGGTTGATTGACACTAACATGTCCATCGTTATTTAAGATATAGCCTTTGTGGATGAACCCTTCTTTCATAGTTCTTCAGTGTCAGGCTCATATCTAGGTCGTGGCTTCTTCTTAATGTGTTTTTGTCCAACCGGGTGTGTATTTAAGGCTTAGCGGGGTTCCTAAGTCGATAGGGATGACAGTCAAGGTCCGAATCTGAAGAGAATTCGATTCGCTCCGATGCAAAAACGTCGAATCTGAATCTGACTAGAAAAAGTTAACTTTGAATCCGATTTAAAAAATCTGACTCCGATTATGATTGGGGGGGGTATGGAGGTGACCACCTCCGATCTGATTAAATCCGATTAAGTCTGATTATAGTAATTAATATAATTTTTTTTTTACAAAAATAAAAAAAATAGAAACCAGAGTTTTATTTTAACAATTATGATATATTAATCGGAGGTAATCAGAGATAGAAGTAATTGGAGTTAGAGGAAATTATTTTACGAAAATGTATAAAAGCTAACCGGAGTTGGAGGTAATCAGAGGTAATCGGAGTCGGAGGTAATCGGGTCGGAGTTGGAGTTGGGTACCTCCGATTAAATTCGGATTTGAAGGTCCACCCACCTCCGATTAATTGGATTAGGAGGTGACCTCCACGTCCGATTATTAATTAAAGTGAATGTAACACCCCAGATGTATGGTTAAATGTGGCTTAAAGGGATTGAAATGACTACTTATATCACCAATGTACACCTCTTTTATGAAAGCTCATCTGTTGGGAACTCCTCAGTTAAGCGTGCTTAGCTAGGAGTAGTCCCAGGATGGGTGACCTCCTGGGAAGTTTTCACAAGCAGTGTGTGAGTGAGGACGAAGCACGCTGGAAAGACTCGTGGTGATTTGTGGGGCCAGTCAGCGATCCTTGAAGCTGTTATCGGTAATGTTCGCGGCCCGGGAGGGGCCGGAGCGTTAAAGTGAAGGTGGAGGTGGGTACCTCTTGTCCGCCTCCAAACCGTTGCCATCCCTTTTGAGTTTGAATGACTTGTAGCGCAAGTAGTGTCAACATGATAAGATCCAACGCCGTTATTAACCCCCGGATGCATGGGTATTACAACTTCGATGACAAACTCCATTGCTTAATCCTGTAATCCCTACATCCACCTGTAGTACCTTGATGCTTTGGGGAAGCAAAAGGGAAACACTCCTGACATTCTTGGCATACTTTATGATCGAGGATACAAAGAAATGATATATGGGAACCTCGCTTTGAAACACAATTTGACCCTCTGTGCATATGCATGCTACTTGGTTAAATCATGTATAATTGTTTACTATGCTTGGCTTTTGAACTAAATCTGACTTTAGGTTCCCCTAAGTACTGCTCTAGCCCGCACTACCCATTGTCTAACCCAAAGCAATATAAATAGTGAAGAAACTGTGATGGTGTGATGAGCCTCTATCCAAGCCACTATAAGTTTGTAGTACACATCCGTGTCATTAAGGAAAGATTCAATGGAGGCGGTCTTCTTGATCCTCATCGGTCCTTTGTAGTACACATCCGTGTCGTGGACCTTTTATTCAAACTTGAATATGCTTTTGAGTTCAAAAGGCTTTATGAACCTGATGCGACTCAAATAATTGGAGGTTTAATGACTGGTTCATCTCTTTTGTCATGTCAGACCCTCTCTTAAACCTTTCATTTGATCCCTAACCTATTTCTAAGTACGAAAGGCTGCATGCATAAGCCTAACATGACTCGATTCAATAGGGGTTTGAAGTCATGTTCCATCCTTTTTTGTTGTTGTCAGTGCGTCATGCGTCTCTATTTGTTTAGAACCTATTCTCTGACCTTGTTATATGTTTCTAAGTTCGAAGGGCTTGTCAAGCGTAGCATGATTCGATCCAGTGCGGGTCTTATGATTGTTTTGCCCTTTTATTGTTGTAAATGTACATGTGTCCTACATCGGTCCTAAGATCACATACGTCTAGCATGTCAGCATGCAAACCCAATAGTGGGTGAATTGAGTCTTATGTTAGCATATAAGCATCGAGTCTACACTATCGTACAAATCATTATGTTATGCATACATCATGTATCTATTTTCGAGGTTAGTTCTTGAAGGTGCGGTTATCATACATACAGTATAGGAACTCCGGTCTGTGCTTATATCCATGATCCAACAACAAGGAGGATCATTTACAATCCAGACTACATCTCTTCACCACCTTCAAGGTCATGTCATAGGCTAGACTTCAACATGTTCAAAAGTCCATCAAAAAACCAAGTGACCAACAGCATCCTGACTACTCAAGACCCATACCAACTCTTTTCTAAAGTACAGAACCTCGTGATTGCCACTTCACGAAGGCAAGAGAAGTGACTAGATGAACAAAAGAAACTGATATAAGAGTAGGAGGCTCGTTAAAGGACGCAATTTGATGATGCCCTTCTTTACTAAGCTTGCAAGCGCTTGAGCGTATGTGATGTCTAACAAAGTGTATGTTTCATACTTGGGCGTTATAAGGCCCGACTTACATTGGATGGAATTAGTCTCAACATTTTGGGGAAGGTTGTTAAGCACGCCAATGGTCCTACTGTTAGAGCTAGAGGCCTTCCATCCATGGTTTGCAGCCTTTCTTTTCTCTATATCCTCAAGTTGAGTAGAGATCTCCTTCAAGAACTTGAAGCTAGGCACGACGTTGTATTCAAGCTTAGATTCGATTGAATTGGGTGTTTCGAATAGAGTGTTGTGCCATTTGGCATAGTAATTCAGGAACGACTCTTCATCCCCTTGTTTTATGGAGCTCAAATCGTCTAGGGTTACTTCTTTTTTCTGGAGCGGACTGTATTGTTGAAGAAAGGCTTTCAACAATTGGTCCCAATCCTCCTGAACATCGGATGGAAGTCCATGGTACCATTTCGTAGCCTCTCCCTCGAAAGTGGAGGGGAAGGTAATAGTATAGAGATCCATACCAATGTGGCCTAGAGCATCTAAGCGGGTGAACCCCTTTACATCATAAGCAGGGTTATCAAAAGGCCTGAACTTGATATTTGGGATTTCCACCTTGTCGGGCACACTGATGGGTAGTTTGGTAAGAACCGGAACGTTTATAATCTTGGATACTAACTCAGGCATCAAGCGGATACTTTTATTCATGTTATCCACTTGAGCCTATTATGCCTTGAATCGTGAGTCGTTGATGGTATTTGAATTGGTGGAGATGACATTAGAAATTGGCAGGCCCTGTTCAGGTTTGGAGTTGGTGCTAAAGAGTCCTCCGCCGAAGGTTGTTTCTTTGTTATTTGGGTTCCCTTCACCCACTTCTTCTTCAACATCTAACTCTATTTCTTGCTAATTTTTCCAAGAGCTTCGAGTATTCCATCCATCACCATTTGGTTTTGATTGAACCTAGTTTCAACGGTCTCCTTAATTTTCATTTCCGGTTCCACGAGCCTTCGTTTGAGATTCAGGTCCTGCTTATGGTTTTCCATGAACATGGTGCCTTGCAACTTCAAAAGCTCTTCTTGAAGTTGTTGGGATGACACATAATGGATCAGGATGTCCTCCAACTGAGGAGGGGTTTGGTCACCTAATGTTGTCGACATGGTTGACTTGCGAACTCTGGTTCGGACTAGTGGTAGAATGTAGTCTGGATTTGGGATGAGCTGACATCATTATGGATTGCAAATGTGAGCTCGACGGGGATATGTTATCCTGCCTGTATGGAAATCTGTTAGGAGGGGTTTGGTCACCTAATGTTGTCGACATGGTTGACTTACGAACTCTAGTTCGAACTAGTGGTGGAATGTAGTCTGGATTTGGGATGAGTCGACCTGATTATGGATTGCGAATGCGAGCTCGACGGGGATCTGTTATCCTGCCTGTATGGAAAGCTGTTAAAGTTCAAAAGATGACTCTAACACTGACTACCCGATGCATGCATGTCCTAGTGGACCTACATAGGACCCTACTATGTACTCAATGTCTACATGTCGACACAAGGATGACTCACTCACTTATTTGGGAGTGTATATAGACCTAGAATGATGACTGACAACATGAATATCTATTGGGCCCTTACTTAGATCTAGTCACGAACTATGATACATGGTACTTTTCTTTTCGGGCTCAAATCTGAGTAAAAGATACAATAAGTGTTCGACTCAAGGGATATCATAAAGGACCAAATAGGAACAACGGCAAGTGGCCTGGACCAAGAATAAAGCGAAGACAATAGGCCCAAAGTGGAAGAACTAGGCTAGTCCAAGCTCGAAAGTCGGGCAACCTTAGTCTTCCAAGTGGGTCGTCTAGGTTCGCTATAGAAGGAAGATTGAGTCGTGCCCGCAGAAAAGCTAGCAAGCTTTAAGATCCTCAAGGTCGTTATTCGATTCACTCGCGTGTTCCTACGCATGCTAAAACAACACCCGACCATGATGGGCCACACATACTAACTCGACACATATCATCATCATCATCATCATCATTATTATTATTATTATTTATAATGTGTACATGGGAACACATAGCATATAAATGAAAGGTTAACCTACCTATGACTCTAAGTATGAGATTACTAATTTTGTGAAAGATAGGGTACCGCATGTTCTTGCCTCGATGCACTTTCCCTACATGGAAGTTTTGCTCTTTAGACTTCAAGGAAGCCTAAAAGAGTGTAACAAGGGTTAGATGAGAGATCAAATGTTTGGCGATGTAAGTGTATCACACAAGTAGTGATTGCCCGCTCTCGGGATAAATCCTAAGTTTAAAAACCCTAAACCACCGCTTTTGTGTTCTCCTACCTTTAAGACCCAAAAGTAGTCTGGTATGCATTATGCCTAAGATAGTAAAATTGTGAAATAAATTCACAAAAAATTCAATTTTTTTAAGTTTTACCTTCTTTCTAAGGTTAAGTCCCCAGTGGAATCACTAATCGTTAGACCCCGAAAAATTCCCATTTAGGAAATTTAATTCAAAGTGCTACATGAATTGGGGATCGAATGAGGTTGCTTAATCCTTAAATAAGGAAATTAGTTAAAATACTAACAATTCCAAATCATCTTGAATTTATAAATCGGATCCACAAATTCGAACATACGAACCAATGATTAAGAATTCCAAGCCAACCATAATACGCAAGATAACTGACTCGAACTAGGCCAGCCCATTGGACTGACAAGCAAAGCTTGGCGGCTTTTATCTTGTTAAAGCAATGGCCTGTTAGTCTGTGGATCATAAATAAGGGCCAACGAACTAATAAAATCAGGCAACTTGACGGTGAAGCAGACTTAACTATTTCTTTGTTATTTCCCATGTTAAGCGTAAATTGGAAAATTCAATCAAAAATACAAATAATCATAACTCAAATAGATCAAACTAGGCAAATCATGATGTGAAGAGTCGCCACTTGCTTTTTAGGAAAAACAACAAACTTTTAGAAAATTGACTCCGACCTACAAATTCAGAAATCAGATTTGGGAGTAAGGTTATGAGTCTGATAATCAGAAAATTATCTAACTCGCCTTTTTTCGAAAACGAACTCGACTAAAACCAAATTTAAGTGAATAAATACAATGAGGACTTTGTAAAGATTTCACAAAGAGACTATTATGTCATGCATTATAAAAATATACAATTACAAGTTGTACAATTATTGAATCTTCATGTTTACATGTTAACACAAGAATTAAAAGTGATGAAAAGAAAATAAAAAATTAGTTGACCTAATTAAGCAATTAGCAAGCAAAGGTGAAGGTGAAGGGGAAAGTGAAGGTTAAGAGAAGGAGAGAGAATGAGAGAATACTACTAGTATCAATACGACAGCAAAACTCAGAAGGGGGGGAATAAAGGGGGTAGGCTTGTATTTATAGGTGAAGGGTTGCGGATTATACAAACATTACGAGAATAACTATAATATTCTGTAGAATAAAATAATTGAGATTATGGTATGATTTTCCACAATTAAAGAGTGAGAGATATTATTTTCCTAATAGAAAAGCCTCTCGGCTTTCATATGGAAATGGAAATATTTCAGTTATTTTGTGGAAAAAAGGAATAATGCCAACGGGTAGCTGAGTATTCGACAACCAACTAGAAAAGCCCGTAGACTTCTCTAATTCAGCCATATTTATTGCATGCTAATTTTGACGAAATGGGTCAAAATCAACTAGAAAAATTTGGGGGCTTTTTTAATTTAACCGCATTTTTCGAAAGTTGAGTTCAAGAAATGGGTCAATGTCATTTGGCAAAGCCTGAGGCTTTTTTAATTTTCCTTGGTTTGGCACATGGTTTGGGAGAAATGGGCTGACATATTTAGGCTTTGTGTTGTCTATTTTGGCAAGAAATTATACTAAAATACTGATAAAAAATCCGGTGTCTACAAATCCTGCCAAGGCCTTGATCATTGTTTTGTGGCCTTGCCCAGGTTACACGATTGTGTGCCATGGGGGCACGATCGTGCAACCCCTCCAGGTGGTTTGGCAAGATCGTGCCATCTAGGGTGCATGATCGTGCAAGCCAAGTCTGTAATGGGTATTTCTAGCACTGGGCTCCAACGCATGATCATGCTTATTAGACGCATGGTCTTCGGTCAACTCCACTGAATTCTAGCGCTAAATAAGAAGCGCAAGATCGTGCAGGTCGCGTTTTCCAGCAAAATTCAAGAGCTTTCTCCCCTCTTTTATGTGTTGTTTTCCCCTTTTGCCCCGACATATATGTTGTTGTAAAACTCCAGTATGAGGGTATTAATTGTAAAGAGCATGGGCTCTTTTGTACGTAATTGTCCCAAATCCTCTTCTACTCCAATGTATATATGCATTTACATTGTTGAGGAAGAACATTGAATGTTAATGAATACAAGTGAGTTTTATCTCAAACTATCTTTTCTCAAAGTCTTCGATACTTTATCCTCAATCTAATTGTGGTGGTATTCAAGCTAAATCCTTTATAGAATTGTGTTGGTTTCTCGTTTATTCATTCTTGGTGGGTTTGATTGTTCTTTGGAGGTGGTTCTCCTTTACCCCAAGTCTATATCTTGTTTGGGTTGTCCATTTCTATGGTTTAGTTGTGTTAATCATCATCATCATCTTCTTCAAGTTCATCAACTCAAGCATCTAATCCGTCCATGGTATGCTTCATTTCGGTTATTCAGGATCCAAAAAATTTCTTAAAAACCAATAAATTAAGGTATCTAATAATCATTACCAAAAGTAGTAGTACCAAAAATTATTTCCACAAAACACAAGGTAACTTAGTTTAATTTTCTGAAACCGTTTCTCCCGAAAGTTTTTAGGTGTTTGGTAATACATATTATAGGAATGAGTGTTTTTTAAAAGTAGAAACTATTGATTAGTGTTTGATAATTATAGATACTTATTTTAGCTACTTTAAAATCCTAATAGATTGAGTATTCAAATTCTTTTTATTTATTCATTTTTCACAATTTACAATACACATTTAGGCCCTGTTGGGCAAAAGTAGTGGATTCAGTAGCAGATAGTGGTTGGGGTAGCGGATAGCGGTTTAGGTGACAGATAGCGGTTAAATTCTAGCGGATAGCTGATAGCTATTTAAGTATCTATTTGTAGAGAACATGTTCGGTAAAACTAGCATTTGAGTTAGCTGACGAATATAAAATAGCCAAAACGAACGTGACTATTATTATTATTATTATTATTATTATTATTATTATTATTATTATTATTATTATTATTATTATTATTATAACCCTAAATTAAACATAATAATTCTCCGATAAATTTCATAAAAAACGCCTTCAAATTGAAAATCAAACTAACAAAACTAATATAATTTTAAAAATGAGAATACATATTACTACAATATTCACTGTTTAAACTTGGTGGGTTTGATTGTTCTTTGGAGGTGGTTCTCCTTTACCCCAAGTCCATATCTTGTTTGGGTTGTCCATTTCTATGGTTTAGTTGTGTTAATCATCATCATCATCTTCTTCAAGTTCATCAACTCAAGCATCTAATCCGTCCATGGTATGCTTCATTTCAGTTATTCAGGATCCAAAAAATTTCTTAAAAACCAATAAATTAAGGTATCTAATAATCATTACCAAAAGTAGTAGTACCAAAAATTATTTCCACAAAACACAAGGTAACTTAGTTTAATTTTCTGAAACCGTTTCTCCCGAAAGTTTTTAGGTGTTTGGTAATACATATTATAGGAATGAGTGCTTTTTAAAAGTAGAAACTATTGATTAGTGTTTGATAATTATAGATACTTATTTTAGCTACTTTAAAATCCTAATAGATTGAGTATTCAAATTCTTTTTATTTATTCATTTTTCACAATTTACAATACACATTTAGGCCCTGTTGGGCAAAAGTAGTGGATTCAGTAGCGGATAGTGGTTGGGGTAGCGGATAGCGGTTTAGGTGACAGATAGCGGTTAAATTCTAGCGGATAGCTGATAGCTGTTTAAGTATCTATTTGTAGAGAACATGTTCGGTAAAACTAGCATTTGAGTTAGCTGACGAATATAAAATAGCCAAAACGAACGTGACTATTATTATTATTATTATTATTATTATTATTATTATTATTATTATTATAACCCTAAATTAAACATAATAATTCTCTGATAAATTTCATAAAAAAACGCCTTCAAATTGAAAATCAAACTAACAAAACTAATATAATTTTAAAAATGAGAATAAACATATTACTACAATATTCACTGTTTAAACTTCAAAGCCAAGAATTTGGGATACTTTTCTCTTTTGTCCAACTCAAAAATAATATGGAGATTGGAAGCACTTTCCTTGTCAGTGGCAAGAATAGTAAGATGAAATTGGAGGGTAACCTTGCAAATGTACATGTTAAACGCTAATTGATTTCCTCAAACGTTAGTGTACTTAACGTCTCAACTTTTTTGTAAAAAGCTAGTTAAAACTCTATCCACTAATTTTAAACACTAATTTACCGAACACTTAAAATTTATAAAATAGAGTTTTTAATTCAATGAAAATGCTATACGCTATTCCAAACATTGTTGCTGAATAGGCCCTTAATTTTCCTCATTATACGATTTTATTTTCTTTTTTTTTTATAAAAAAACCTATAGTGGTTCTCCTGCAAAAATTTTATGTAATTTATATAAAATAGTTAAAATTAAATCTATATGAGAAAGAAAATATTATTACTAAATATTACCTATTTTAAATTGATAAACGTGAAAATTAAAATCAATTATTACAATAAAATAGAGTTTCCTCACAAGAAATTAGAAATATCTTAAAAATAAACATGGAAATATATTTTCATTAATAGCCAAGCTCTTTGATAGCTTTTTAATAGAAAAAGTTGAGCTAATTTTAACTTCTACAAAGTTGTAAATTATTTTGGAATACAGCATTGTTTGACCTAATTTCAACTTTTTTCTATTAAAAAGTTACCAAAATGTTTGGCTAAAGATACACTTTGGCCTATCAAATTGTTAGATAAAATGGACTAGGTAATTTTTTTTACCAAAATTTACCGGAATTTACCAAAATATACCAAAATTTACCAAAACATACAAAAGCATAAAAAATCTAATTTTCGTGTATTAGGGTCAATTTTAATTCTTTTTTCCCAAAATTTACCTAAAGTTATCAAGCATTATCGAACTTAACTTTTACCCAACTACCAAATATCCAACAATTTGACAAAACCTTAATATGCAATATGCATCAATCGCATTTAAGAGTGTTTGGATTAAATTGCCACTAAACTTGTAAAAAAAGTCCAAATTTCTACTGAAATTTTTTTGTATGAAAAATATCATTTATCTTGATAAAATAGCCAAACATGTCATTCTAACATGTTATAACAATTGAAACCCTAAATAACTAGTTAAAACACAACCTAACTAAAGGAGAAGATAATTAACCCAAAACCTTCATTAATTAATTGTTCTTCTTCTTCTACTTCTTCTTCTTCTTCTTCTTCTTCTTCTTCTTCATTCTTCGATATATATTGTATACACCCGGAGCACGTGCTCCAAATTTTTATAAGTGAACAATCATTGTAATACAAGTGAACAATCTAATATCTACGGTGAACAATCTAATATACATGGGTGAATAGTCATGCTATCTGGAGCACGTGCTCCTGGAGCACCTAATAAATTGCATTCTTCCATATATTATTGTAACACCCCAGATATATGGTTAAATGTGGCTTAAGTGGATTGAAATGACTACTCATATCACCAAGGTGCACCTTCTTTTATGGTAGCTCATCCGTTGGGAATTCCTCAGTTAAGCGTGCTTGGCTGGGAGTAGTCTCAGGATGGATGACCTCCTGGGAAGTTTTCCCAAGCAGCGTGTGAGCGAGGACGAAGCACACTGGTAATGTGGCCAGTCAGCGATCCTTGAAGCAGTGCTTGGTAATGTTCACAGCCCGGGAGGGGACGGAGCATTACAATTATACCTATGCTTCTTCTCCTTCCCCCTCCTTAGTCAACTTGGTCCTCACTTCCTCTTGTGCTTGCTTCCATCAAGGGAAACAGAACCAAAGAAGAAGAGAACAAAGGAGGGTGGCGTGGCAGAGGGTCTAGACAAAGCCACGATTGGTGGCAGCGCGGAACAAGGCAACAGTTAGGAAACCAGAGACGGTAGTGGCAGCAACTGCAACGAAGCTTGAAGGCACGAGACAGACCTAATGGCGGGGTTTTGGGCTATTTCAGGTTGTAGAAACCAAGTCCTCTAACCCATTTTTGGTGAGAAATCCTAGTATTTTCCGGCGGATTTTCAAGTATAACAGTAAGCCTAACTTATACTAATAAATTGTGGGTGTGAGTTTGAGTAATTTTTTGTTTTAAGGATGAGAGTGGTGAGTTTAGATGGGCTTGATTTGGGACTGGGTGTAGGATTGGGTTTGAGTAATTCTTTGATTTGAGGATAAGAGAGAGTGGTGATATTATATGTGTTTGATTTAAGATTCGACAAGGGTGGTGTTTCATAATGGGTGGTTTTTGGTGGTTCGATGGTTATGCTGATGATGATGTTGAAGGTTTGACGAGGAGAAGAAGAAAGGAGGATGAGATGGTTTTTCTGTAGAGAGGGAGTGAGGAAGAAGATGAATTGGTGGAAATGGGGGTTGTGTTTTCATGGCGGGGGAGTAAAAGTTGGAAGAAGAATAATTGATTAAGAAATATTTTTGGGTTAATTATTTTCTTTTTTAGTTAGGTTATATTTTAATTGGTTATTTAAGATTTCAACCTGTTAGAATGACCAAGTTGTAGATTATGCTCCCGCGGGAGTATAGAACTCTCCCCTACTCCCACTATGCCAGGTCAGCATGTAAACAATCTCGTGTAAGTTCAAAGCCCGGCCCAGAAACGTCAGTTATTAAATATAAAAGAACACAATTATATACCTAGAATTTGTGATAGTCGAGTGGTAAGAGAGATATTATATTGCCATGGGGTCTTGGGTTCAACATGTATCAATGATAATTTTTAGATTTTAATTCCTTTGTTACTTTATATCAATACTTTTTATAGATTTACTTTTTTTTCTTAACACTTTATTTTTTTAGTTGCTCCAGCATTTATTTTTGGGTTTCCACCATCTTTTCCTTTTCATTTATTTAATTGCTCCATTATTTATTATATCGCAAAAAGGAAGTGATCATATAAGCATTGGGTTTTTGTAAGCATTAGGATGGAATATTGGATCTTCAATCAATGGATAAGTTAAAAAAAATGGACTTTTTTTTTTTGCACACTGCACATGACTTCATTAATGAGGGACTAAAAAAAGGGAATGGAATTGGGTGTATTGGGAAGGGTGGAGCATGCAATCAAGGGATTAATGATGAGAGCTAAGGAAATCAGAACAAAAAAAAAAAGAGAGAGAGAGAGAGAGAAATGGATGGGCACATGGCAACGTAGGAAGTCTAGTAGTAATTGCAGTAGAAGAACGTATGAAGCAGCAGTGAAGAGAAGGATAAGCAAGCAGGAGGCGAAAAACCAAAGGGCATATATTTTTTTGACATCTGGTGAAAATTCGAATGCTATAGGACTAACAGAAGGTGAATAAAGTAAGTGATTAATGTTTTGATACGTTTTTTTTAGTGAGTTTTGAATAGGGTTGTGGGTTTATCCTGATGTTGATCTTTGAAGATGATTGTTGTGATGTATGCACGTATAATGTTCGCAATATGAATGATGAAACATCCATAGTTAGCCACACTCATATAGCGGTTGATGATCACAAATAATCATGTTAATATTCACAATGTGAGTTATGAAAGTCCATAGTTAAATGTGTTCATCACACACGTATATCATAGATGTCGTTGATGTTCATTTGTGAAGAGTGAGGGGGTCCATCATTTTAGACTGTGGACATTAAGTATTACCAAACAGGAATCACGCATGTGGAGTGTGGATATAGAATTCATCATGTAGTTTTATTCATTTGTAAATAGTGATGGACATGTAGTTTGGATTGTGAACATCAAGTGTTACTAAAAAGGACAATGTACGTATGGACTGTGGATAACATGTTTCTTCGTATGCATTATACCCAATTATGTGTTGGATTTAATTGGCGCATACTTGATATATTTTTATTCATTCAATTGACATGTGGGCACTCATCTCATGTGCGTCGACTTGATATATATTTATTCATTTGTCAAGAGTGAAGTCATCCATTATTTTAAGTTGTGGACATTAAAAAATAACAACAGTAGACATCAAGTTCTATCAACATGGACATCAAGTATAATAACAGTGGACATCAAGTATTAACATTATTGACTCAAAATACACTCATGCACATTAATACTTGGCCTTGAAATTACATGAAGTGGACATCTAGTTATGCCTATGTGAACTTCACGTATAAATTGCAAGAACAACAAGTTTATAGATCATTACACAATGAATTGTGGCGTCATACAAACTAGACATCCAAGAATAACAGTAGCGTACATCAAGCATTACCAACATGGACATCAAGTAAAATAACAGGGGACATTAAGTATTACAAAAGGGGACATCAAAATAATATTATAGGCACATAATACACTTAATGTAACGCCCCCAGAGTATTAATCACCGAATTATTACTAAACACTTCATAACCCAATGATTAGCAGCGGAAATAGAATCCGAAGGCATTACCATCGTCCATCATCATGGACAAGGCTTATAAACCATCAACACGAACACCAAGACAATGAAAAACCCCCAAAGCATACTCTAACATGACACATACTCACCAAGAAGAATTTACATTACACCCTTGAATTAAAATTTTTCATAACCAACATAAGAAATTACAACCAACTTCCAACTTGGTAACCACAACGATCCACAACAATAAATACTAACAGTATACCATATAACTTTAGAATAAATGAGACCTCCTGCTTCCCAATCTAATCAAACTTCTTTTTCAGTACTTGTGTATCAACATTGGAGCACCACCTAAAACAAAACATAAAATAATTTTGCAAATGAGTCAAAACTCAATACGCATACCCCTATACAGTAAATAAATATAGGCAATTCATTTTATTTCGCGCATTTCAATTCATTTTGCAAACAATAAAACAACAATAAACTTGCTTGCCATATTATTATCTTGATGGTCTCCTGCTTGCGATCATCGGTCTAAGCCTCCGTATGCGCATACCCGGACCGATCGGGTGGTTCGGATGGGTGTGCACTGGCCAGATATTAACTTTGGTAGTGCTCGATGGCACAAGAAACATGGGTCGGGGCCATAATTACATGACAAAACAATTAAAACCAACTTCATTATACTTATTACACTTGCTTATTAAACTCATATAAAAGAGTTTAAGAAGAGTACAGGCAATATGCGTACCTTGAAACTGAATCGCACTTAAGCGACTTGAAAAGTTTGACTGGACTCGAACAGGGAGCAGCAACGACCTCTTGGATCACACTTGAGATAAGAACACTAAAGTGAATTAACTTGGATTCTTGGTAAGGAGGATGTCTCCTAATTAACTTAATAAAAGTAAACTTTTAATTAAAAGATTGGAGAATTTTTGGGACTTCGCAGTAAATTTGTGGAAGACATAACTTTCTCTATAAACCTCTAAAAACTTCATGAGAGAACTTTTCGGAAAGTTAAAAATAAGTCTTACAACTCTCTAGTTAAGAGTTAAGGCCAAAAACAAGTGTAAAGGCTTGAAATTTATGATATATCAGGGCTGGCCTGCAGTAATGAATAATTGGGAGTGATACTTTGAAAAAAATCATAACTTAAGTTCTAGAGATCAGTTGGGTGCGTATAAGCAGCCTGTGGAAAGCTTGAGTTGCGATCTACAACTTTGATGTTGGCCTTTAAATCAGAAAGTATTTAGAAGACACCGGAAATTTGCTTTGAAAAAGACTCGGTGAAATAAAATTCTGGTTTGACATGGTTGGGAGCCTTACTTTGCCGGGTGATAACTTTTCACCCCAACATCTGATGAACGCCTAAGACCCCATTCCAAAAAGTTTGAAGAGCATACTACAACTTTTATGTTGAACACTTAGGCTAATAAGGCCTCCTTGATACTTAAAAATGCCCCTGAACCTACTGCCCCAAATTCGTATTTAAATAGGGTGTCAATTTAAAAACACTATAACTTGAGTTATACTCGTCGAAAACTCATGATTCAAAGCCCGGAGGGTAGCTATTACTTAAAGTTACTATTCCGACTATAATTTTGGTCGAGAAATGTTCTGGACGTCCCGAAAACTCAGAAAATCATATTTAAACTCGAATAACAAACTCCGATTTTCTTTGCTATTTCTCTCTAATTTCTTCAACTCTAACTATTTCCCGACTCTGTTTTAGGTTTCAAGTAGTGGAGCATCCCAAACTCTATTCATGCTCATATCAATGCCCTAAAAGGTACATGCAAGACCCAAGACACAAGGTCCCAACTCCACCAAGCATTCTTTACTCACTTCTTCTTATTATATAACGCAATTAAACACACCAATCTTTCATGCATTATAATCCAGTGGCAAAATCTCTTTTTTTTTTGTCTTTTTGGGTACACTAAGCCACCAAAACAACATGCAAATCACAATCTACTGTAATCAAACTCAATTCAACAATTATATACCAAAGTTCTCCAACACTTTCATTGAGACATGACATCAAACACTTGGCATGCACCACTCATAAACATAAACCAATCCAAAACCAATTGGTAATTCTAAGTAATACTTAAATTTGATAAGAAAAACAACGAATTTTGAAATTAAAACATAAAAATTCTGATTAGAGGGAGTTAGGCTTTACCTTGAAAAAGAGAGGAGAAGAATAAGGATAACTGAATAATGGTGCTTGGAGGTTGGTGATACCAGTGGCGCACCGCGGCGGTCGGCTCCAGCTGGCGGTTGCCGGCGACGAGCCCAGACAGATGCCCAAGGGAGACGAAGGCAAACAAACAGGAGATAGGAGACAAGAGCAGTGTTGGGAGATGAATAATGTACGTGAGGGAGTACTTCTTAACAATAGAAAGGAAAAATGAATCTAATGCTAACAAAAATTAAAGAGATGGAGCTTTAAATTTTAGGGCCCAACTAAAAAAAAAACTTTAAATTAATACTCTTAATTCCCCTCCCCTTATCAACACTATCTTTCTACTAATATCCAATACTACTGATTTATAGTCTTGGGGGATAAAATTTTTAAAAATTTACTAATGAGAGGAAGACTATAAATAAAATGGGGAGGTGGAATAAATTGAAATTTAAATAAATTAAGGAACGAGGAGATACGATAATAATATTATTATTATTACCATTAAGAATACCGACGAATCAGTCGACTTGATAAATTTGGTCAGGTAAGTAACCTGAGAGTAATTTGAGTAACTAAAATTGTCACATAAGTACTTTATATACATAACACACTAGATTGAAGTATGATGGTCGTTGCTCTGCTCGAGTCCTACAAAAACACAAACAGTTAACTGAATTGAAATGCGCGAGTTTAGTTAATTAATCTCATTACTTAACTTAATTACGTTGGGTTGGGGTCGTGTTATAACACTTAAGCACAACAACAAGGGACATCAAGAATAACAACATTGGGCATCAAGTAATATTAATATGGACATCAATTATGACAACAAGGAACAATTCACTGTTAACATTATTGACATACAGTACACTCAAGCACAACAGCAAGGAACATCAAGAAAAACAGCAGTGGACATCAAGTATTATCAATATAATCATCAAGTATAACAGCAAGGGCATCAAGTATTATCAATATGGACAACCAATACAATAGCATGAGAACATCATGTATTATCATCATGGACACACAATACACTCAGTAGCCTTCCATATACGTCATTATGCAGTAGCTTTACTCCTTTTTATTGGGATACATAATAATCAATTTCACGCTTAAACAATTCTCTATGCTTCATTAAATGCCTTCATTCTAATATTTTCATTGTTAACATGTTGCATTATATTGTTTGTTGAGTCATGGACATCAAAACAACATGGATGTGGACATCCAACATAATAGTATTGGACACCCAACATTGTCGTTGCAGACAACAACCATTACCAATGAACACGTCAAGTACAACTTAATGTCAGACACAAACACATAACCATTTTTCTGCAAACACATCCAATAAAAGTGTTTTTGCATACCAAACACATATTATTTTCTGATAGAAAGGAAAAAGAAAATTACAGGAAAAAACTAAACAACACGCCGAGTATTGTTCATAACACTAACATGACAAACATTAAAAAGATCTTAAACTATCCGAATACACAATCTACTACATAATCCCAACGCAACAGTCCACTATCTCGCTAACTTGAATCAGATGGGCATAAGTGACTTGGTCTCATCCGAATGGGACGCCTTATTATAAGTATGGTCCTTTAATTTATTGCCTTCATGCATAATAATATCATGACAATACAACTTCCTCAACACTTCCAAACATTTTTCCTACAATGAAAGACAAGTTGTTGTTCATCCTATTGTGAAAAGAAAATTCATCTTCAGGTTAATTTGCACCCTCAATCTGAGTAGGGGCCACCTCAGATGAAGTTCCCATAACATGTGAGCGAACTGAACTTGAATATGCACCCTCGATCTGAGTAAGGGTGTAACGCCCCGACACTCCCGAGCCGCGGACATTATCGAAAACGACTTCAAGGATCGCTGACTGGCCCCACAAATCACCACGAATCTTTCCAGCGTGCTTCATCCTTGCTCACACGTTGCCTGGGAAAACTTCCCAAGAGGTCACCCATCCTAAGACTACTCCCAGCCAAGACGCTTAACTGAGGAGTTCCCAACGGATGAACTACCATAAAAGAAAGTGCACCTTGGTGATATAAGTAGTCATTTCAATCCTCTTAAGCCACACTTTATCTATATATCCGGGTGTTACAAAGGGCCATCAGCCCACATCAAGTCCATCAAAGGAGGTCCAACTCACCTATAAGGAGGTAGATCGAATCTTGAAGGAAAACATGAGCATAGAGGCCCATAGGCCCATACATATTGTGTGCTCCTTATGGCAAGAGGATGTCCAAACACCCTAGGGTCTACAAACAACACGCCAACAAGCCCAAGAAGAGGCCCAAGTCACGTCCAAGAGAAGCTTCATTCTTAGTTTTAATTCTTTTGGATGTAATTTAATCTTTAGTTTTATTTTGGTGTGTTTTAAATTTTAATTAGGAATTAGATAAATCTAGAACATTCTAAATTGTTCTAGAATGTTCTAGAAAGAGAGTTAGGCGTGTGCTAAGAGTAGTTTTAGGCGCCAATTGGTTGTTATCCTAGATAAGGTTGGCTTATTTTGTAACTAATCCATATTGGATTAGGAAAGCCTAAACCTATTAGGATAAGGTTGTTGTAACCAACTCCCCTTTGGATAAGGAGTCCTAATCCAAGAGGAAGTTGGAGTAGTTAGGCATGTACTACTAGGATATCTTGGCTTGCACGCCAAGTAGGAGTAATCCTAGTCTAATTAGTATGGCTTGCACGCCCAGTAAGGAATCCTAGGGGAGTTAGGACTCTCCTAGTACAAATAGCCTAGTTTGCAATCTTTAGAAATCAATTAGTTGAGAAATATGAATCGAGCTTTAAGCTTACCCCCTTGAGTGTTAGGATTAACCCTCTCCCCTCTTCTATTGTATCTTGGTGTGGTAACCAAGTGGTTTAGGAAGAACTTGATCCTAGGTTGCGGTCTAGATCAAGAAACCCTAGGTTGTCCTTCTTGTGGATTCAAGTAGGAAATCTAGCTCTATCCCATTATCTTTCTATTTCTTAGAAAGATAATATCTACCCTCACCTCATACCCCCTCCAACATCACTCTCTACCCCCTCCATACTCCCTCAATCGTCCACCCTCCTCCCTCCTCACAAAATAGCTCAACCAACTCCCTCTCTCTCCATAACAAACTCATAACAACTTTCTCTCTCCTCTAACAACCTCTCAACCTTCCCTTTCCCTTCAATCTCACGCCACACCCTCTCTTTCTCCCTCTCTTTTACGTTAATCCTCTCCCTCTCTCCTCTTTCAAGAATCAAACCTCTCTCTCTCTTCCCATTCAAGATTCAACCCTTCTTGAATCTTGAAACCACCAAAGCCCTCACGGCAAAATCCCTTCCCTATTCTCACCCATCTCACGTGAACCACCCCATCCTTAGACTCAAATTCACATATGGTACCCCACTCTTAGATCGTTTGCACGTCTCTTCTATGATGTGTAATTGAACAACCATTCTCTTGATCCCGTTATACATCATAATTTTGGTATCAGAGCTCTAGGTTGTTTGAGTGCAAACCAAACACATGACCTTTTCCAACCCAATTCCCAAACCTGCTATTCCAATAGCTTAACCTGCTATTCCACAAGCCTTACCTGCAATCCAAACACATAACCTTCAAACCTTCAGTACCAACCTGCAACCCTAAACTCCACAAACAACCCAAACACATTCCCTTCCTTACCTAACGTCAACCGGACGTTCCAAACTCCTCCATGGCTCACGAATTGTTCATCATGAGGCGAATCCTCAACAATTCGATTGTTCCTGAAGATCAACAACAGCGAGAAGCTATCTTTCAGTCTCGCTGCACAATCAAAGGGAAAGTTTGTTCCTTGATCGTTGACGGAGGAAGCTGCACCAATGTAGCTTCTACAACTATGATGGACAAACTTCAGCTAGAGACTAGTCCACATCCCAAACCCTACACCATTCGATGGCTCAATCAGGGTGAAGGACTACGAGTTAGTCAACGGTGTTTGGTAAGCTTTTCTATTGGAAAATCCTATCAAGATTCTTTATGGTGCGATGTATTGCCTATGGATGCTTGCCATATTCTGCTTGGACGACCTTGGTTATTTGACAGGAGCGTGACGCACAATGGAAGAGCCAATACTTACACTTTCAGACTCAACAACAAAAAGATAACCCTAGCTCCACTCAAAATATCCAATCCGTCCCTACCCCAGAAGAATGAACAAAACTTCGTTACCCTTATGAACGCTGAACATCATGAGTTTAGTGAACATAAAGAGATCATTCTTCTAGACCAAAACACAAACCCTAACCATGAGAAATCTGAAGGTGACGATCAACCTGATCACGCCACCCATCCTCTCGTCGCTCCTCTATTGGAGAAATATTCTCATGTGTTTCCAGATGAGATGCTCCTAGGCTTGCCTCCCCAACGTGATATTCAGCATAAAATTGATCTCATTCCCGGATCAGTCTTACCTAACAAGCCGGCATACCGCATGAACCCTAGCGACACTCAGGAGGTCCAACGTCAGGTTGATGAACTCCTAGCCAAGGGTATGATCAGGGAAAGTCTCAGTCCATGTGCCGTCCTCGCATTACTGGTTCCAAAGAAAGATGGCAGTCAACGCATGTGTATCGATTGTAGAGTCATCAACAAAATTACCATCAAGTACAGGTTTCCCATACCTAGACTTGAAGATCTACTTGACGAACTCTATGGTGCTCAAGTCTTCTCAAAGATCGATCTGCGAAGCGGGTACTATCAGATCCGGATTCAAGAAGGGGACGAATGGAAGACTGCCTTCAAAACTAAAGGAGGTCTCTATGAATGGTTAGTCATGCCTTTTGGACTAACTAATGCTCCTTCTACTTTTATGAGACTAATGAACCAGGTTTTGAAGCCCCTTATCGACAAGTGTGTTGTTGTCTACTTTGACGACATACTTGTATATAGCAAGAGCGAGGATGATCATGTTTACCATCTACAATCAGTAATGGAGATCCTAGCTCACGAACAGCTATACGGCAATCTTGCCAAGTGTCAGTTCTTCACCAACAAATTAGTCTTTCTTGGCTATGTACTCTCCGCTGACGGGATACAGGTTGATGAAGAGAAAGTCAAAGCGATCAAAGAGTGGCCTACACCGACTAGTATTCACGACATCAGGAGCTTCCATGGCTTAGCCTCTTTCTACAGGAGGTTCGTAAAGAATTTCAACACCATTCTCGCTCCTATGACTGAACTATTGAAATCCAAAGAGTTCTCATGGATGCCAGCAGCTCAACAGGCATTTGAGAACATGAAGCACCAACTCTGCACTGCTCCAGTTCTTGCTCTAACAAGTTTTGAGAAGAAGTTTGAAGTTGAGTGCGATGCTTCTGGAGTTGGAATTGGCGATGTACTATCTCAAGAGGGCCGTCCTTTGGCCTACTACAGTGAGAAACTCAGTGATGCAAGAAAGAAGTACAGCACCTACGACAAAGAATTCTATGCTATTATTCGTGCCCTAGAACATTGGAGACACTATCTTATTGGCCAGAGTTCATATTGCATAGCGATCATGAAGCATTGAAGTACATACAAGGGCAACACAAGCTCAACCCACGCCATGCTAAGTGGGTGGAATTTATGCAAGCTTACCACTTTGTTATCCAACACAAAGCCGGTCACTTGAACAAAGGAGCGAGCATACTATCTCGCAGGTACCTATTATTACATGTTCTTGACTCATGTGTGATAGGTCTTGAACACATCAAAGATCTCTATGAAGAAGATGAAGATTTCAAGGAGATCTACGAAACCTGCAAGAAGCGCCCCAACTATCAGTATCACGTGGAGAATGGCTTCCTATTCCATGGGAATCAGCTGTATATTCCCAAGAGCAGTCTTAGAGAGCTTCTTATCTTAGAAGTTCATGGAGGAAGTCTAGCAGGGCACTTCGGTATTGAGAAAACTTATCTCATGGTGAAAGAACACTATTTTTGGCCTCACATGGCTAAGGACGTTAAGCATATGGTGAAGAGGTGTTCTACCTGCAACTTGTCAAAGAGTCACGTGCTACCATAGGGGTTGTACACGCCCTTGCCAATTCCACAAGGCCCTTGGGAAGATATTAGCCTCGATTTCATCGTGGGGCTACCAAGGACACAACGTGGGAAAGACTCTATTATGGTGGTTGTTGATCGGTTCTCGAAGATGGCTCACTTTATTCCATGCCGCACCACCTATGACGCAGTCAAAGTTGCAGATTTATATTTCCAAGAGGTTGTTAAGCTTCATGGTATACCAAGGACTATGGTCTTTGATAGGGATGCAAAGTTCCTTAGCCACTTTTGGGTTACTTTATGGAAGAAGTTGGGAACCAAGCTCAAGTATAGTACTGCGTGTCATCCCCAAACTGATGGGCAAACAGAAGTCACCAATCGAACTCTTGGCTCTTTACTAAGATCCTTGGTGAATAAAGACAAGAAGGGGTGGGATACTCTTCTCCCACACGCTGAGTTCGCCTTCAATCGAGCACCTAGCAAGGCAACGGGGCGATCTCCATTCCAAGTAGTATATAGGAGAAACCCTAAAACTCCCATGGATCTCACGCCTATCAATACTACTATGAGCTACAGTCATGAAGCTAGCAAGCGAGCCCAAGAAATTCAAAAGCTCCATGAGGAAGTAAGGAGAAGAATAGCTAAGTATACTCAACAAGTTTCAGACTTAGCTAACAAGAAGAGGAAGAAAGTGGTATTCAAACCAGGAGATCAAGTATGGGTTCACTTGAAGAAGGAAAGGTTCCCTTCCAAAAGGAAAGGCAAACTCGTCCCTAGGGCTGATGGTCCCTTTGAAGTCCTAGAGAGAGTCGGAGATAACGCATACAAGCTTTCCTTGAATGAAGATTATGGTGGGAGTGCAACATTCAATGTGGCTGACTTGAAACCCTACTACAATGAAGAAGAAGACCTCCCAAGTTTGAGGACAAACTTTTCTCAACAAGGGGGGAATGATGTATTTCAGCCCACATCAAGTCCATCAAAGGAGGTCCAACTCACCTATAAGATCGAATCTTGGAGGAAAACATGAGCATAGAGGCCCATAGGCCCATACATATTGTGTGCTCCTTATGGCAAGAGGATGTCCAAACATCCTAGGGTCTACAAACAACACGTCAATCAAGCCCAAGAAGAGGCCCAAGTTACGTCCAAGAGAAGCTTCATTCTTAGTTTTAATTCTTTTAGATGTAATTTAATCTTTAGTTTTATTTTGGTGTGTTTTAAATTTTAATTAGGAATTAGATAAATCTAGAACATTCTAAATTGTTCTAGAATGTTCTAGAAAGAGAGTTAGGCGTGTGCTAAGAGTAGTTTTAGGCGCCAATTGGTTGTTATCCTAGATAAGGTTGGCTTATTTTGTAACTAATCCATATTGGATTAGGAAAGCCTAAACCTATTAGGATAAGGTTGTTGTAACCAACTCCCCTTTGGATAAGGAGTCCTAATCCAAGAGGAAGTTGGAGTAGTTAGGCGTGTACTACTAGGATATCTTGGCTTGCACGCCAAGTAGGAGTAATCCTAGTCTAATTAGTATGGCTTGCACGCCAAGTAAGGAATCCTAGGGGAGTTAGGACTCTCCTAGTACAAATAACCTAGTTTGCAATCTTTAGAAATCAATCAGTTGAGAAATATGAATCGAGCTTTAAGCTTACCCCCTTGAGTGTTAGGATTAACCCACTCCCCTCTTCTATTGTATCTTGGTGTGGTAACCAAGTGGTTTAGGAAGAACTTGATCCTAGGTTGCGGTCTAGATCAAGAAACCCTAGGTTGTCCTTCTTGTGGATTCAAGTAGGAAATCTAGCTCTATCCCATTATCTTTCTATTTCTTAGAAAGATAATATCTACCCTCACCTCATACCCCCTCCAACGTCACTCTCTACCCCCTCCATACTCCCTCAATCGTCCACCCTCCTCCCTCCTCACAAAATAGCTCAACCAACTCCCTCTCTCTCCATAACAAACTCATAAAAACTTTCTCTCTCCTCTAACAACCTCTCAACCTTCCCTTTCCCTTCAATCTCACGCCACACCCTCTCTTTCTCCCTCTCTTTTACGTTAATCCTCTCCCTCTCTCCTCTTCCAAGAATCAAACCTCTCTCTCTCTTCCCATTCAAGATTCAACCCTTCTTGAATCTTGAAACCACCAAAGCCCTCACGGCAAAATCCCTTCCCTATTCTCACCCATCTCACGTGAACCACCCCATCCTTAGACTCAAATTCACGTGTGATACCCCACTCTTAGATCGTTTGCACGTCTCTCCTATGATGTGTAATTGATCAACCATTCTCTTGATCCCATTATACATCACCACCTCAACTGATCCCTGATCAACAACCAACAAACCATCAGTATTCCCGCCAACTAATATTGAATGGTTTCAACAACATGTACAGTCAATATGGTCATATTACATAACAACAGTGGACATAGAGCATGTCGAGTATGGATATCAAACAAAATGGATGTGGACATTAAACATGGGACATCAACCATTATCAATATGGACATTAACCATTACCAATGTGTACATCAACTACAACCAAATGACATACACAAACATCACCATTTTCCTTTAAATGTCCAATTTTCTTGACCTTAACGCCCACTTTAATAACATGTATAGTGAGTATGGTCTTAAATACTTAACAACAGCAGACATCGCATCATGATTATGAACATCAAACAAAGTGGATGTGGACATTAAGCATGACAACAGTGGGCATCAACCATTATTACTGTGGACATCAACTAATACCAACGTGCACATCAAGTACAGCTGAATGACATACACACCCATCACCAATTTTCCAAATGTTCAATTTCGCTGACCTTAACGTCTACTATGACCTCACTTGATGTCCACACTGAATTCAAATTTCATAAAAAAAAAACCTCAACCGTACATAAAAACACACCTTATGAAATTAAACCCTAAAAAAACCACATAAACAAATTAATTGGGGACAAAACGATTAAAAGCACAATACACATCCAATTGGAACCCTAAATCGTGAACAACACTTCCTATACTACTCGAAATTGCCACAAAAAGTCGCCCACCTATACTTTTCCAACACCGTGGTTGTTCGCCGTTGACTTCGTCGGCTTCCACTACACCAAACTACGGAAAACCAACCCACTGATGTGGCTGTTCGTCGTTGAGTTCGCAACCCAGGGGCTACTACACCGAATTGTCGATACAATTGGGAGGGGGAAGGAAGATGACTGTTCAATTTTGTGAGCATGTCTTCTGATTTCCTAAGCTCTCATCATTAATCCCTTGATTGCACGCTCCCCCCTTCCCAATACATCCAATTCCATTCCCTTTTTTTAGTATCTCATTAATGAAGTCATGTGTAGTGTGAAAAAAAACCAAAGCCCATTTTTTTCCTCATCCACTCACAAAAACCCAATGCTCATATGATCGCTTCTCATCGTAAAATTAGTTTAATTTGTTTCTTTTTTTTCCTTTCAATACTGTAATACCACGTGTATGTGGTTAAAGTGTAGCTTAAGAGGATTGAAATGACTACCTATATCACCAAGGTGCACCTTCTTTTATGGTAGCTCATCCGTTGGGAACTCCTCAGTTAAGCGTGCTTGGTTTGGAGTAATCTCAAGATGGGTGACTTCTTGGAAAGTTTTCCTAGGCAGCGTGTGAGCGAGGACGAAGCATGCTGGAAAGACTCGTAGTGATTTGTGGGGCCAGTCAAAGATCCTTGAAGCAGTTATCGGTAATGTTTACGACCCGGGAGGGGTCGAGGTGTTACAAATACAAATTAGAGAATGGGAAAACAAATCATATGCCCTTATAAATATGATTGAAAGGTAAAATGTTGTTGTGCATAAGTATTTTAGTTAGTGTGTAACAGTATGATATTTGGTGTATATTGTTGACAGCGACGTTTGACTCATTGGATGAACATGAGTTAGAGCTTGACCTTAACACACCCATAAAGAGCACCCGCAACAATGAGTCTGAGTTTGACTCATTGGATGGGGTGAAATCTGTGGACCCCGATCAAGAAAGTCAAGATTTATCCCTTTATTTAGCTTGGTGTTCAATGATGAGCATGAGTTTGACTCATATTAATAAAAAAGTAGATGAATCTACTTAATAATATAATTAATTTGGTTATATCGATGAAAAATGAGGTGGAAGAAGAGAGAGAGAAAAAATATAATTAAAATATCAGTGTGTTAAACTTGCTTTCAAATTCGTCTCGCAAGACTGACGACAAGAGTCTCGCGAGGCAATTTCATTCTCACCACTAAAATGTCATGCACGACCTTATTCCGTTCTCATCCCGTGCCATGTTAGCAGTGAGTCGATTTCAAACTCACCATTGCAGATGGTCTAATGTGTAAACGAGTACGTGTTAGTGTGCAAATGTGTCTATGTTATGGTGTGCTAATGTGTAAATGAGTCCGTGTCAATGTGATAATAAACCTATGCTTGTGCGCAAAAGTGTCTGTACTAGTGTATAAATGAATCTCTGCTAGTGTGTAAATAAGTTTGTGTCAGTGTGTAACTATATAAAAATACTTTACTAAAATTTAAGTAATAATTTTTCCCAACTTTTGTTTGTTGCCCTCATTTTACTTGCGTAGCCCATCTTTTGTCACAATTTTCCAACTTTGCCCTTCTCTCCTTCTAAACGCTCTAAACTCTCTCTCTACATTCATCACCCACATTCATCATCTCCCTCTTTACTGCCACCAACTGCCACCTACTATTACCGCCGTCTGCCACCGCCGTCGACAACCGCCCACAACCAAAATAATAACCGAAATAATAAACAAAATTTCAAAAATAATAATAGCAATAATAATAACAATAATAGCAATAATAATAATAATAATAATAATAATAACAACAATAATAATAGTGATAATAATACAATAATAACCGATTTTTTTTTATAAAAAAAATACATCAAATGTGCCTGCATCGCGCTCGGACCATGGTCCGGACGCCCTCAGAACACGTTTCGACCATGGCCTGAACGCCCTAAGAACGCGTCCGGACCATGGTCGAGCCGCGCTCAGATCGCGGCTCGACCATGGTCCAAACGCATCCAGAATGCGTACGTTTGGACCCCGTTCTGAGGGCGTCCGGACCATGGTCCGAGCGCGATCCGAGCACATTTGAGGTATTTTTTTTTAAAATAATCCGGTTATTATTGTTATTATTATTATTATTATTATTACTATTATTGTTATTATTATTTTTGAAATTTCAATTAATATTATAGTTGTTATTATTAAAATTATTATTGTTGTTGTGGTTATTATTATTATTACTATTATTATTATTATTGTTGTTGTTGTTGTTGTTGTTGTTGTTGTTGTTGTTGTTGTTGTTGTTGTTGTTGTTGTTGTTGTTGTTGTTGTTGTTGTTGTTGTTGAGTGGGATGAGAGAGAGTTTGAGAGACAATAGAAATGATAATTTAAAGCTAAATTTGAATTAGTTACAATATATTAAAATTTTAAAAGAGAAAAAAAATATCATAATATATATCTAAAAAGTAGGTGGATATCAAACTCATGAAAAAAAATAAATTTAAGAAAAACTAAAAAATATATGAGAATAATTTTTGATTGACATATAAAGAAATATATGTATGAAAAAATCATAAAACCTTGAAAAAAGCTAATCAGTGTGATAATGAGTCTATGCTTATGCGCAAAAGTGTTTGTACTAGTGTGTAAAATGTAAATGAGTCTTTGCTATGTGTAAATGAGTTTGTGTTAATGTGTAACTATATAAAAATACATTATTAAAATAATAATTTTTTAGACAATACAAATGATAACTTAAACCTAAATTTGAATTAGCTACAACAAATTAAAATCTTAAAAGAGAAAAAAATATCATAATAGATATCTAAAAAGTGGTTGGATAACAAACTCACAAAAAATAAATTTAAGAAAAATTCAAAAATATATGAGGATAAAAACTGAATCTTTGATTGACAAATAAAGAAATATATGTATGAAAAAAAATCATAAAACCTTAAAAAAAGATGTAGCAAAGTGAATTCAAACCCTTAACCACCATTACACATAAAGCTTGAATAACCATTAAGTTGAATGATCAATTATAATTTCACATCGTGACTTTACTATAGTGGGAGTAGGAGGGGATGTATAATTTCCGTAGAATGACATATCTGTTGGGCAAAATTAGTCTTTTAGATAGCTGATAGCGGTTTATGTAGCGTATAGCGGTTTAAGCAGCGGATACAGTTTTAAGTAGCGGATAGCGGATGACTGTTCAAATAAGAATTATGTTCGGTAAATTTAGCAGTTCAATTAACAGATTAATGTGAATTGACATAAAAGGGTATCAATAATTTCCAAAGATAAAATTTACAAAGGGTATTTTTTGACCGAAAAATATGAAATGCTACTCCAAACGCTAAACGTTAACTTTATTAGTGTTTCACAAAACGCTCCTTAAAACGCTAAACGCTTCTCAAAACGCTAGCTTACCGAACGCTAATATTTATGCAATTAGAGTTTTGATTTGGTCAAGACGCTAAACACTACTCCAAACGCTATTGTCGAACACATCCTTAACTATGAAAATATTTTATCAAATTAAATGATATTTGTCTCACAAAAATTTTCAATAGCAATTTTAATCGGAACACCAAGTTTCTGGCATCTGCTCTAAAGGTCCAAAGGCAAGCCCACCCTCCCAACCGCGTCGCAAAGCGCAGGGTTAAGAGTGAGAGACAGCAATACAGAAAGAAAGGAAAAAAGAAAAGTAAAGAAAATTCTTTCGGTAATCAAACTGCGAAATTTTGAACTTATAGACGATCCAAAATCAAGTTTTCAAATCTTATTTCCCGGCATCGCAACGAAGCAACTGAGGTCGGCTACTCAAACAACGCTGAATCTTCACTCTTTACCAATTTCTTACTTTTTCATCTACTTCTGTTAATACCTAGGGTTTAAGCTTCCACTCCGAATTTGCGTTGGAATTTGATACTACTGCCAGGTCAATTGAATCAAAATTTCTCAAGGAGATTTCGATTGGGGCCGTCGTAAATGAAGCGGAAGCGAGGGCATAAAAAGGGCAAAAGCCAGGAGCTGCCTGCTCAAGAGGAGGAGGAAGAAGAGGAGGTGAGCACAAATTCCGATGAAAGCTCGGGTTCTGAGGAGGAGAATGATGACAAAGTTGAAACCCAATCACAAGTAGAACAACCCCAGAAACCTAAGGTGGAAACCCCAGTTGAAAAGGTGTCCAATGTAAGGTCTGATAGGCTGATTGAAAGACCCCCTACGACTGCTGTTTATGGGCGTGTTAAGGTCAAGCTCAAGACGTCAAAGCCTGTCGCTCCTGTTGAGCCTCAGCTTCAGTCTTCTGAAGCTCCTGTGGCTAGTACGAGTACAACAGTGCAACCAGCGCCTAGTGTGGGTCCTGCTCCTGCTGGGTCTGATGCTACTAAAAAGAATGATGTTGAATGCAATGGGTATAAGGAAGGCCATGTGTTGAAGGAACAACGGGGGATGGGCCATGCCGCTGATGCGAGTGCCATGCCAGAGAGTAAGAAAGTTGGGGGTATTAAGATTGTCTCCACAAAGGGTGTTAGCCCACCTGGCAAGAAAGAGAGTAGTCCTGGTGGGGTGATAGTCAGGAGGGAAGAGGAGGACCATGACGTAAAGGTGACTGAACAACGGTCCAGGTATAATAAGAAAGAGTTAGAGGCTTCATTAGAGGTATGATGGTGATTCTTTGTTTGCTATAATGGTTTTAATTGTAGATAGTCGAAATTTTGATAGTTCTTTTTGGCTAATGTTGTGTTTGCTTGTATTTTGTCTCCTGGTTATTAGGTGGTAAAGAAGGTCATGAAAATGGATGCAGCTGAGCCTTTTAATGTGCCCGTCAATCCAGTTGAGCTTGGCATACCAGTAAGTATAACAGACTATCTGTCTCCTATTGTGTCCAGTGTCCACCCATTTGCTTTCCTATATGTTTGGAACTGTGGTAGTCTGACGATTGGATAGTTGTCCTTACACTGATCTAGGTAAGGGAATGAACTAGGGGTCATATTTGCTGGGAGCTGGTGTGTGCCCGAGCCACAAGAATTAAGTACCTTTAGTGTTGGTGAGAAGCCAGTCATGGACTTAGCTCATTTGGAAATGGACAGTTCTATGCTTATTCTCCTCTAGGATAGCTTGTTTCTTGTGATTTTCATGATGTTCATAGTTGTGAGTGGTTGTTTGCATTATCAGCATAGTGTTTTTTTTTTCTTTTTCTTTTTCTGAAATTGATTACCTTGTCCTAGGAAGGACAAATGTTTTGAAAATTATAAGCGCTACTTCTACTGGTAACTAGCTATTGATTATCAGATCTGCTGCTTATTCTGAATTTTGTAATGGCACTCTAGTTTGATAAAGGTGTGCATTGCAAAGCAAGCACAAACTAATGAAGATAGCTTACTAGTCTGATGCTTTAGTGTTTGATAAATCCATTGACAATTCTGTAAATAGAATATTATGCAAAACAACTATGTAGTATATGTTATATATAGCTGATATTGTTTCCTTGCATACCAAACTAGGACTATTTTGATATCATTGATACACCAATGGATTTTGGTACAATACGCAACAACCTTGAAAGTGGAGCCAAGTACTTGGATTCTGAGGATGTGTACAAGGATGTCCAGTATATATGGAATAATTGCTATAAGTATAACAATAAGGGTGACTACATTGTGGACCTCATGAAGCGCGTTAAAAAGAATTTTATGAAATATTGGGTGGTCGCTGGCTTATATACTGAACAAACAAGGAAGACAACCGGTAAGTAGACCCCCCCCTCCTCTCCCACCATGGTGTTTTTTTTGAGGCTTGGACTGTGGGTAGGAGCAAGACAGACTTGTCAATTCAAGTGAATGGCCGAACGGGTCAAATATAGTTTGTTTATATTCAGGTTTGTGTGAAATACGGGTGGGTGTGGACAGTGATTAACAGAGACAATTAGCTATTGACTAGAGTGCTTGATGTGCTTGTCCAAAATGTTTGTCTTTCTCGTATTGTTTTCGCTACACTTCATGAGTTCCTATTGATTCTAATGGAGGCCATACAATAAACTTGAAAGTTCAAAGTTCAGGAGCTTATCTCCGTATTTATGTCCATGGAGAGAAGTTCTCCAGCCCAATGGGCCCCTGTCGTAGGGAATACCAACCCACTGGACCTGTAACGAATGGGGATGCCAATATCTAGGCCCACCTCCCAGTCACAACACTCCCACAATGGGTAAGAAGGGAGTGCTCCCCCTAGGAATCGAATCCTGGGAGGGAAGGATAGGTGGTGGAGTCCTTGCCACCAAGGCAAAGGCTCATCGGCGTAACATTGGTACATATATTCCTTGAATGCTATGATTTTTTTTTTAATTTTTTATTTAATTTTTTTTTTGTTTAGGAGACTAAGAAGCACTAAAATTTATTTTTATTTTTATGTTACTTATCCCACACGAGCATGCTCAAGACGTGTCAAACATGGGCATAATATATCCAAGATTTAAAAAAAATCCGAACGTGAAGTGGACTCAATTTTCTGCTTGTATTCTTGCGAAAGTCATCCATGTTTAGGCTCTTTACACTACATTCAATAGACGGTCGTTCCCCTTGCACTATCAAAAGTGACCTCACTGTTATGCTTTGGTCATGTTCTTCATCTTTTTAACTTGTCTTCTAGTTATGCATAGGGTTAATGCTACTGGTTTTGAGTTGGCAGTACTTCAAGCTCCCCCCTCCCTTTTGGTGAGGATAGAAAAGGAAACGATGGTATTAGGACATGGAGTTATGATGTAGAACCAAGGGAATTCTCACGCAAAGGAATTCACTCAATTCAATTCAGTAATCAATAAGGTCTACCTCTTCAAAGTGGGGATGGAAGATTAAATAACCTTACAATCCAAACATAATAAGGAAATTAGAACGACTAGAATGTAATATTGAAACTAGGATAACTAAAGATAATATTTGCAAATTAATTAGGAAACTAGGAAAACTTCTGCCCTAATTTTTCCACCTCAGAGAATTCCATTTTATCCTCTTCTGGTGGCAGGTTTGGTTGGTTGTTACGTTTCTGTTTCTCTTTCCCCTCTATTCTCTGAGTTGGTGTGGAGGTTGGGTTGTCAGTATGTGATGAGAGTATGACATAAGAGGTTTGCGGCAATTGAAAGTAAGTCTTTTAACTTTTCAATTGTTGGATCCAAAGATGACTTGCTGAAAATTTCTGAAATGGGAGAGGAAGGAGGTTCGCTCTGTTTTTGTCAGAATTTGTTGCTTTGTGGTTGGTGAGGGCTTGGAGTAGATTCTTTAAGTCAAAGTCTGATCGCTAGAGAAATCATATTCAATATGGTTCAAGCTCCTTCTTCCTGGAATTTAAACATAATCGATTTGGAAAGTTCGTCCAACTATCTGAAGTAAAAAAAAAAGGCAAGAAAACTTTCATCATCTTCCTAGCTGGTTGGAATGATAGGGGATGGAAGAGTTTATATGTTGCTCTAACTGATGTCGTTGGCTACTCAACCGTAGCTTATCATCGCCCTATTTCTTCTAAAGTGAATCCACATGCGTTCAATGGTGTTCATCTTCCGCCACCTCCCATTGGGTGTTGTCCAAATTGTGGTCTTAAAGGTGACCCAACTGCTTTTCTCCGCTCTTTTGCTAATGCGATCTCACCTTCTTTCGTGAGGACTCCTGGTGCAAGCTTTGAACTGCGTCCTATGTCTAAAGATCTCCAAGTGCACCCTAAGGCCAGTGACAGTCACAAAGCTTTGTCTAAGAATAGGGGTCGAATGAGAAAGTGAGATAACTCTCAAGTTTATTACTGTCGTAAATCCATTCAAAATGAAAAATTTGTTCTTAGCAAGATTTCAGCTGGTGGAAACGTTGCTTGTGAGGGAACCTCTGCTGCTCCTGAAGTTTAAGTAACAAACATTCGTACCGAAATTTCTCCTTTGGCTAAAGATGATGGTCGGTCTATGGAAACTAGTGCGTTTTCTTTGACACTAGATTGTGCTTCCAGTATGGAACAAGCGATGCCGGTCTCATCTACTTTGAGGTTACTGTGGGTTAATGAAGAGCATGCTCCATCCTCTTCTTTGGTGATCAATTTCTCCTTTTCTCTTTTTTCTGATCACTCTATTCTATCTCCCTTAGATTGGGCCCTGAATTTGTGTAGTAACGAGCCTTGTGAGCTACCTGGAAGGGTGATTAGTGATGCTGCTGCGTTGAATGCTCAAAAGAATGTTTTCGGTTCTATGATAGGGAATTTTGGTGTCCATTCAAATGTTTTGATTGGCCTTTGGTTCCACTACAAACGGAATCTAACTTTTTAGTGGCTCCCTTAGCCATTGACTCCTCCGCTTATCAAGCTGTCCTAGATACCTTTTGTGTTGTTGATGTTTGAGACGATGAAAATGTTAACACAGTTAATGTTTCTAAGTGGGTAGCATGAAAAATGAAAGGTGTTGCTAAGTGCATAGGGATTCTAGGCATAGGCTATGAAAACGAAGTTCTTTATCTTATTTCCAGAATTGAGAAGAATCATGAATTGTCCAAATCTAAAGTGCAGAGATCACCTCCTTCTTCTAAAAAGCAAAGGGAGCTTAAGAGACTTGACTTTGGGGTGAACTATGATAAGCGTTGCTCGTCTTCAAGTGGGATGTTGATTACTTGTTTATAGATTTCTATCTTGGAATGTGAGGGGTATTAATGATTGTGAAAAATGGTCCTGGCTTAACAATTTCCTCAGAGATCGGAAGTGTGATCTTGTTTGTCTTCAAGAGACTAAATTGGAGGAGGTTTTAATAAAGGATGTTCACAATATCTGGGGAGGTCACCATTTAGTCGACTTTGTGTTTCTTAAAGCCTCTAGCGCTTCAGGTAGTATTCTAGTGATGTTGGATAAAAGTTCGTGCCGTTTGGAGTACTATATGTGTGGAGAATTTTCTTTTTCCTGTGTCTGTCAAGTTGTTTCAGATGACGTTACTAAGGCATTCACAGGTGTCTATGGTCCTCAAGCGAGGGTTGATAAGCTAAGGACGTGGAGTGAGCTTTGTGAGATTCATGATGGTTGGTCAGGGCCTTGGTGCTCAGGTGGGGATTTCAATGACATCTTGTTTTGTGATGATAGAAGTTCTCGTGTTTGTCCCGCTAACACAATGGAGGAATTTCTTAATTTTGTTAATTACTCGTCATCAAAGGCGAGGCTCCGATTAGGCCACAGGGGGCCATGACCCCCCTCCCATCCATAAAAAGTCGTACTACAATTTTCATTTGTGCCACTATATTTGTATTAATCATAACTTGCATCAATGGTAAGTTCCCTTTAATATAATGTAGAAGTGAAGGGTTCAATACTTGCCTCTTGCATTTTGTCCCTATTTTTTAGTTGTTATAATTGATAAACATAAGGTTATTGGTTCGTCTCTCCATGGTGGAATTTTGCTCATATTTTTTTGTCAGTATAAAAGGAATTGTATATTTCATTTTCTTTTCACAAATTTAAATAAATTTAAAATTATCATTATTTAAGAATTATATTGTAATATGTATTATTAAGTACCCATTGAATTTTGTTTATATACATTTTATGATTCTCTTATCAATTTAATACTTTGGCCCCCTTAACATAAGAGGCTAGCTTTGCCCCTGCTCGTCATTGATGGATCTTCCATTAAAGAGTGGAGACTTGTTCCCTAACTGGTGTAAGCTCCAGATTGGATCGGTTTTTGGTGTCAGCTACTTGGGAAGAGTTCTTTCCTGATATGGGTCAGCTTAGACTTCCTAGACCCATGTCATATCATTTTCAAATCATGCTTGAGTTAGCAATGGTGGCTAGGGGTAAGACCACTTTTAGATTTGGGAGCATGTGGCTTCAACATGAAGATTTCTTTCTTTCTTTCTTTTTTTTTTGGTTTGTGTTGGTCAATGCTTGGTGGGAGGAGGCGCGGGTTTATGGCTTCACTAGCTTTGTTGTCGCGAGGAAAACTCAATTTCTCAAGGACAAAGTCAAGAAGTGGAACAAGGAGGTTTTCGGTGAAATCATGGTTCAAAAGTATAATATCCTTGATTATTTACTCTTTAGATGCTCGAGAACAACGTTGTGGTCTTTCAAACGATGACATTCAATGAAGAAAACTTGCCAATGATTAGTGAGCTAGAATTGTGTCCATGGAGGAAACATTTTGGAGACAAAAATCTAGGGCTTTGTGGCTCAAAGAGGGTGATCTGAACAAAAAGTTCTTACATAGGGTGGCCAATTTGCACAGGAAATATAATCGGTTATCGTCTGTGGGTGTAGACTATATACACTATGATGAGTGTGAGGACATGAAGGTTGCCATCCATGTTTCCTTTAAATCTATGTGTTATTAGTCTGAATCTTGGAGGCCTAAAGTTGATGGTCTGGATTTCAACTCTTTAAGAGTCCGTTTGGACCTAGGAAAATTGGGTGGAAAAAAAAAAATCTCGTCGAAAAAAAATTGGGAGGAATTTTTTTTTGGTAAAGTAAATTTCTTTTTATTGTTTGGTTTAAGTAAAATTTTGAAGGAAAAAAAATTGATTTTCCATTCAACTTTCTTTTCCTTGTTTGGTTTGACGGAAAATGCATAGAAAAATAAAATTTGCATGGAAACTTGTAAATGTCAAGCTTCATTTTTGTAGATCATATGAGGTGATTTTGGGGGGGGGGGGGAAGAGAGAGAGAGAGAGAGAGAGAGAGAGAGAGAGAGAGAGAGAGAGAGAGAGAGAAACAAGAGTTAGAGAGAGAGAGAGAGACATAGAGAAGATAGTTAGAGAGAGAAGAGAGTTAGAGAGAGAGAAGAAAGAGTTAGAGATAGAGATAGAGAGAGAGAGAAAAGAGTTAGAGAGAGAGGAAGAGAGAGAGAGAGAGAGAGATAGAAGAGCGTTAGAGAAAGGGAGAGAGAATCCAGAGAGCCGCGAGAGATGAAGGAGAGAAAGGTTGGCATTTAGATCTAAAATTTTTCTCTCAACTTTCCTTTCATTTTTGAAGGGAAATTTTTTTTGTTCTTTGTTTCCCCAAATTTTCCATGTAGTTTTCCAACTATTTTTTTTCCATTCCTTTTTCTTCAGTCCAAACAAAGGAAACATTCTCATTTTCCAAATTATTTTTTGTCCATGCTGTTTTCCTAGGTCCAAACGGACCCCAAAGGATTTTGATAAGCACTTTATTGATTTGATATTGGAGAGGAAGAAGTTACTAGAGCTCTCTTTGAATGTCGTAGGGATAAGGCTCCAGGACTTAATGACATGACCATGGCATTCCTTTAGAGCAACTGGGATACTATTCATGGCGATGTAATATAAATTTTTATCGACTTTTATTTTTTAGGAAAATTCGTGTCTAGCTTGAATGCCACTTTCATTACCCTCATTCCCAAGAAGGCAAATGCAATCAACTTTAAGGGTTTTCCTCCTATCAGTTTGGTCGGGTGCATTTACAAGCTGCTTTCCAGGGTACTAGCTCTTAGATTGAGGAGCGTGATTGGAAACATTATCTCTTTTAATTAGAAAGCTTTCTTTAGGGGCCGTCAAATTCTGGACGCTGTACTGATTGCTAACGAGCTAATGACTCAAGGATCAAGGCCAGTGCGCTAGGAGTTGTTTGTAAATTGGATATTGAGAAGGCTTATGACCATGTCCACTGGGAGTTCCTTCTATACATCATGGCTAGAATGGGTTATCGAGATAAATGGACTGGTTGGATTCGTCCACGTATTTTATCCACATCCTTTGCAGTCCTTGTCAATCCTACGGAGTTCTTTTTCGCTTCTAGAGGACTATGTCAAGGAGATCCATTATCACCCCTCCTCTTCTTGCTGGCGATGGAGGTCTTTTAGAGGATGATTGAGTAAGCATCAAGTAGAGGACTCCAAGTTGATTTTTCTGTTAGCCGAGTGAATTTGGCAACCTTGACTTTGTCTTATCTCTTTTTTGTTGATGACACAATCATTTTTTGTGATAGTGATTATGAACTAATGGTGAATCTTCGTTGTGCTCTCACTTGGTTTGAGGTTGTCTCAGGTTTGATTTGGCAAAAAGTTCTATTATGCCTATGGGTCAAGTGGACAACATCCAACTGCTAGCTAAAATGTTTAGGATGCGGTATTCAGAATTTCCCCTCTGCATATCTTGGTCTCCCTATTGATGCAGGCTTTCAAAAAGTTACATATTTCGATTCCGATTATCGGAAGGTTTAAAAAACTCTCAGGGTGGAAATCTAGATCTCTCGGGGGGGGGGGGGGGGAGATTAACTCTTGTGAAAAGTGTCCTCTTGCCTTCTTCGGTGGCTTCCATGTTGGAGGGTCAAAGGAAATTCCTTTGGGGTTCTTTTGGGAGTGATTTTAAGTATCACTTGGTGAGATGGAACATTGCCAAGCAACCGCTTTCAATCGGGGGTCCTTGTATGACGGACATAAGATAAGTGCAACATGGCTCTTTTTGGGTAAGTGGCTATGGAGATTTATGAATGAAAAGGACAATCTTTGGAGGAGGCTAATTACGGTTAAATATGGTGAAGAAGGTTTTGGATGGGCTCCCTCATTACCCAGTGGCTCTTATAGGTGTGGTCTATGGAAATTCATTGCCAAGGGATGAGATCTTTTCTCCCCTCACATTTCTTTTTTGTGGGTGATGGTTTTGCCGTTTCTATTTTTGTTCTTGCAATGAATAGGAATGCTTCCATTGCCGATTATAGGGAGCAACTTTCAGGCTTTATTGTTTGGTCTCCTACTTTATTCAAGATGGTTTTGTTGATGAAGTTTCTTTGGTTTCTTTCTTCAACATCCTTAATGATGCCACTTTAGGAGTATCTTCACAAGACATGGTGAGATAGGATTTGAGTAAGAAAGGGACATTTTTGGTTTGTTCCTATTACTTCAATCTTCTTATTTCACATTCTTTTGCATTGTGTCCTTCCGACATTGGTGCTTTCCCGTCCACATTATTTGGAAGTCTTTGGCCCCTTTGAAGGTTACGTTCTTTGTTTGGGAAGCAACGCATTGGAGCATTGTCACTCGTGATAACTCACAGAAAAGGGGGAGAATTTCAGTGAATAGGTGTTTTATGTGCTAGGGGGATCTTGAATCGCCTCATCATCTATTGCTACATTGCACCTTTGCTAGGTCTCTTTGGGATTTAGCCTTTGGGTGCCTAGGTGTTCCTTGGGTCGCTTGCCATTCGGTTAGAAGTCATATTCTCGCTTGGGAGGGTGCCTTTGGTGGGAAATCGAAGAAGAAGAGAGCCATGGTTATTCCTCATGTGGTTTTTTAGCCTATTTGGAGAGAATAGAATCAAAGTGTTTTTGAGGGAGTTGACACTTCTGTTCAGCACTTTAAAGATAGTTTTTTGAAGTCTCTACTTTTGGGTTATTGGGAAGTTTAGCTCTTCGCCTTTTGATGTAGTGGCTTTGGTGGATAACCTTTATTTGGTTGTACATAACTTTGTAGGATGCTTCATATGCATCTAATCTTTTTATCTTATTATTAATATATCTTATTTTCCTATAAAAAAGTTGCGAATTAATTGATAGCTAAAAGATAGTCGCCCTAAACTAAAATCCCCTAGTTTATGAAACTTCCTACTCTTCGTAGAATGTGTTTTGTCGAAGAACCCGATGTCCGATGTGCATCAAGTTATCTCTGAAGGTTTTGAGTTCATGGCATCACACTCCTCAATTATTGAGATGTGCTCTACCACCAGAGCATGTGAATGAGAAATGACATCACTAGTAATTAACTGATTACTATTATGTGGATAGTCTTAGGGTCTTATTAAATCTTTCTGATTATGTAACATAATAAATTTATGTTAACAAATATAGACATGGATACAACATGATCCAACACACGGACACGCGACTTTTGAAAAAGTTTGGATACGACATGTATACTAGACACATAGTGGTGAAAGAAATTTTGGAGTTTATCTGTGTCTGACTTTATGCTTTTACCATTAGAGAGGTTGTTTTTGGGATGAACATAACAACAAATGTTTCGTAGTGCATGCATTCTACAACTACCAATATCAATGTCTACTTCCATATGCTATCTCTATATTTCGCATGTGTTTGAGAGTGTCGATATCCAACACGTGTTGGACATAGATTCGTGAATTTGGAGCCATTCAACATCCCCTCTCTTGGGGACCTTCTTATTTACTATAGTAAAGTGTCCTTGCTTCTTAGAATTTATTGTAGTTAATTGTATTGGGGTTGTTTTTAAAACAATTGTAGGTGTTTATAGCAAAAGACAAACATATTAAGTAGCATGTCGGATGCCGTCTCGGACACTTAATTTTTTCAAAATGTGTTAAGTAGAGTGGATTGCTTATTGGATTGGTTCTTGCTTCAATAACTTGAGTTTCCACCTCGAATCGATACTTGGGTTTTGCCTTATGTTTTGCTATTCGGTTGATTCAATGGATGTGATTCCTGCTAGATCATCAATCTCTTTTGACAAGTGGATAATAGAGTGAGTTGCCAACACCCCCCCCCCCCAAAAAAAAAAAAAAGAAAAGAAAAAAGAAGTCAGAGTCTTACTTAAAAAGAAAGTTGAAATATCATAAGAGAAGAAAGGTCCACAGAAGGTTCACGTGGCCATGTTTGTGTCCGTGCTTGTTATGCTGAAGCATTATGTATAAGTTCTTAGTAGATTGTTCTCACTTATTATGCTCTAGTCATCTTTTGTTCTTATTAAGATTTATGGTGGAAAGTCATCAATTACCCAGTACTTTTATCAAAAAAAAGTCAAGGACAGTTAATGTGGCATTTTGCTTGACAACTGTGTTGGGACATGTATTAGATGTGTAAATTTAGATAATAGAGAGAAAAAAAAAAGGAATCCTTAACCATTCCCTGCACTTCTAGGAGTTGGTTCTCATACTTCTCTTTAGATAGGGCTTAATCTATGGCCCTTGTCCCCAGATCTTTAAACCTTTCATTGCGGTGCTGTTGGAGCTTTAATCTATCAGTGCTTTTTGTATGAACCCTAACATATAGGCATATGCATTTTTTTAAAAATATTTGCACATACCTATTTACATTGCTAATCAGCTAGCAAATAGTGTTGTACATCCTGGTATAGGCCACTGATATATGCTGCGTTCGTTGTTGCCTGGTGGCTTTATACTGCAAAACAAGTGACTAGTCTTGGTATGTCTCCTTGGTTTTAGGTGGTGACAGCACTTCGATGGATGAGGCAACAACGTCAAGTCATGGAAAGAAACTTAAACGAGGAAAGGGGTATGTTTGTTGCAGTCAGAATTAATTGCCTTCGTTTACTCAGCAACACATGTTAAAATAGGGTTGCCTTTTCCTCTCAGTTTATTATTTTGTTTCTTATTTGGTCTTACAAATAATGTTGACCAATGTCGTGGAATGTACATTGCAACACTAAATATAGGCATTTGTTACAATTTCTTTCGATGTGTTCCTGACGTTTGGAACTGACTTTCTACAAAAATGAGTCTGCACTAAGGATAGAATTGATGTGGAACTTTTATCTTGAATTATTAATCTTGTAGGATAGAACACAGTACCAAAAAAAAAAAAAAAACTATTGCATTTTTTTAGGTTTTGATTTTAATTTGAGCTAGATGTGGCAGCAGAGTGAATTCAACCACTTAGCTGTACATTTTTAGAGATTTTGAAGTTCAGTGTAATATGCCTTCAGCACTTGCAGCGAGGATCTAGACATTATTTAATTGAAAATTGTTGCGTTTGGATGAGCTCTTATCTGTGATTTTCCTTAGAGAAAGTCTCAAGGTAGTTCCATTTTCCATTTCTAGAATGTGCGGGATGCCTACTCTGACTAGGCTTCTTTGGGCATGCCGTTTGTTAAGTCTTTATTTACTCCTGTACAAAAGAAAGGATATATCAAGGGTGCTTTTGAATGTCCCACATTCTTAATTACCTTATCATATACACTAGCACATTAGGTTCTGTAGTCAACCTAGCTTATGCCTTAGTTTCTGCTTATTTTGTGATGTGGATCAGTATGTTGATAAACTGGATGTATTATGCACCTAGAATTGTGAGTTAATAGGCTTACAAATGCCTTTTCCTTGTTGGAAAATTTGTTTTTGCAGAGTTAAGCGTCATAAAGATGACTGCATGTGTGCTATCTGTATTATGAAGCGCCGTAGAAGGGAGCGTGAGGCACGTGAAGCTCAGGAGGCATGTGATACTGGAGGTCAAGCTACTTCATCTCAGACTGAAATTACAAAGATTGGTCTGCCACAAGAGTACAAGCAGGAGGTAGGTGTTGTATTTGTGATTATACATTCTGCTTCTTTTTTTTTTCTTTTCTTTTCTTCTCCAATTGTCTTTGCCATCTTGTTGTCCCATTCCCCTGATCCTGTGTCTTGTGAGCAATAGAATCTACATGAAGTAGATGGGGTTTACGTACTTATTGTTCTCTTTTTATTTTCTATGTTTTTTTTATGTGGATGTGAAACTGATTCATGCAAGCTATGAAAAGATTCTGCTTTATGGTAGATTATAGACCCAAGGATCAATTTTGCATCATATAACTTCAAAACCCATCAAAGAGGAAACAAAATCTCCCAAGCTACTTCCCAAAACAGAGGAATAACAACAAGCAATCAAAAACCAACACTCAACAAGATTAAAACAAAGGATATGATCACCTCTAAAGAGATGCTCACCAAAGTGATCTAGATACTCCCAAGGATGATTGAATAAAGAAGAGATTCACCATGAACCCTTCAAAGACGTCACCAACTATTTCTAAAGAAGTATCCACAAAGTACCACCAAATATTTCTAAAGAAGTATGAACAAAGCACCACCAACAAGGATGAAGCTTTTAGAGAGGAATTCTGAGATTGGGTCTCAAAAATACCCTATTTTCGTTCATCAATATCAGCTGCATTCTTCTCTTTCAAATGCCCAGCTATATATGGCATTTGTTAAGGAAAATCCCTTGGAAAAGAACCCCAATCAAGGGCCATTAATAACCCTAATACAAAATCAAAGGTTGAGATTGAGACTTACCAGATTGGGAGTGAGGGTAATTGGGGAAAATTACATTAGATTATTGAAAACCCAAACATAACAAAAGGGGAAGTTCACGCGTAAGTTGCTGAAACATTGCAGGCAGCACAGTCGTGTCCCTTGAATCTCACATTGGCGAGGGGGGGGGGGGGCACGACTGTGTCCTGTAACAAACTGACACGAGTGTGCCCTCCACGGGGGTTGAAGACATTGTGGGCATATGAAGGACACGATCGTGTCGGGGTCAGACACAATCATGAAGACCTATCGGTTGGGGGGGGGGGGTCTCGACCGTGTACCGGGGACGATACAATCAGGATCCCCTCCCTCGATGGGTCTTCATGATTGTGTTTGACCCCGACACAATCGTGTCCTTCATATGCCCACAATGTCTTTGACCCCCCGTGGATGACGCGCCCGCACCAGGATGACGCGCTCGTGTCAGGCTGTTACTTCTCCATTCCTTGTTCTTCCTTCCTCTCATGTAATCCCGACTCTCCTTATTAGCTTGCCGAGGGGATCATGCTCCCTAGAGACCCCGAGGGGCCTTGGGAATACGCCAAGAGCGGACGGGACTGAGAGGAGACCCGAGATCACTTGGCCCGAACCTAGTAAAGTACTTGTTCAAGGGGCAAATGTCATGAGTGGTGGTTTTGATCACGGTCTCTTCTCCGATGATGGGCAAAACAAGCTCGACCCAAGGTGATGAGGCTTGTATCAGAAACTAGGTTCCTAGTGTCATCTGGGTCTAGAAGGTAACAAATCTGTCTCCATATTCAACTCATTTCTCGCCAACTGTTGCTTCTATGCTAAGCTGGCTGTAGACCCACCTGTCATATGAGCCAGTAAAATTGATGGTATAAATTATGGTCTTATTTTGTATGATGTTTACAAATTGTACTTTTCCCAGTGTGCTTAGGCAGAATTTTACTTAATAACCCCTTTTCCGATGTATCTGTGATTCTTTTGGCAGTGCTTTTATTGTTGACTCTTGCAAGTTATCCATGGGGAAGACTGACTTGATTAATATCAAAAAGCTAATTTCACGATTTCATTTAAACATGCAATGAAGTAGAGAAAAGTTCGTGAAAAGAAGCATTAAGTTTGGCTATTGTTCAGTGCTTGATTGTGTGATGAAGTGCAGTAAACAAAAACAAAAACAAAAAAAAAACATAATAAGGCACATTTGTTCATTATTTCACTAAATGTATCTGGTAATTCAGGACAAAATATTATAAAGATATAAGAGCATCAATTTCATGAATACGTTGCATAATGGTTACTTGATGTCATTGGGAAACACAAACTGGAAATAAGTAGGACAGAAATGCTACAATTCGGGAAAGGATGAGGAAATTGAAAAGTGAATTACTATCATCTAACGATCAAGTGATAGGGATATGCTACTTGGTAATGTGAATGATTAGGAGGCCAAAACTTGTCTCTTACTGCATTTATGGTTTGCGACTTTAAGGAGAATTCACATGTAGAAAGTCCCTTTGGTGAGGAGACATCATCCTATATGGAGACTTCCCCAGACAATGATGCAGATGCTGAGATGGAAGATGGAGAGAACACAAGGCTGGAGGATGTTGCCTCCCAATATGAAGATGAGCAGCAAGGCCAGGACAATAGAATGGAATTACGTGATAAATCTGATAGATCTGAGGACATGTCCGAGAAGTCACAGCGAAGTGACAAGGTTGAAACCGAACCTTATTCTAATGTTGAGGCAAGATCCCAGGATGAATCAGCTTCAGGAATGAAGAGTCACGCTCAGGGACAGACATCCATGGAAGGGCAACTTGCTGGATATTTGCAACAACGACATGAGGTATCAAACTCCTATAAGATTTTCTATGCATTTTTGTGTCTAAATCTTCTTCAGACTTGAGTTGGTGAAAGTTAATATTGTAAGACACAATCATTTGTCCTACGAAAGCAGGCAAAGTGATTCCTGTATAACATTTCTCCACAACACGAATGAGCTTAACTAGTATTGAAGGCATTATGGATACCATTGTTAATGAGCTTGGCAGCACAAGCAGCTTTTTAGCTTATTTGTATCATGCATTTGGAAATCTGTATCAAGATAGAATGCATGTAGAATAATTAATCAATGTGATGGTGTTGCAGCTACTGGAATTGGAAAAGAAGCGTCAAAAGTTGAGATTGTTGGAGACTTTCCATGATCTTGAAAACCCAATGCTGGAAGACTTATGTGGAGCACTTTTCCCTAGCAATCCTGGAAGCGTCTGGAATGGAGCAAACTCCCTGGTGCGACACCAGAAATCACGTCACACAAGTGGCATTCATAAGGCTGTAGCATTGTTGATGACACCCTCCTGTAAATCAACCCCCTCTCCTAAATAAATTTTTGTACTTGATCTTGTACGTTTCTCTTGGCCTTCCTGCTTATAAAAATTGAGTGAACACTTAAATATGTTGGATTCTTCATCAACATAGCCATAGGTATTGGAACTTTGGAAGTGTCAAAAGCTGATGGAACATAGGCATGTGTTGGATTCTCTTAATTACGTTGACATTGTGTAGTAGTAGGTTCTTTGTAGTGCTTTTAGGTATTATGAATATGATGTAATAAATAATTCCATCAATGGGCATTTTCTCATTGTCCACACATTTTCCCACAGGGCATGAGCTTTTCGATTGTGATCTTCTGTGTTATATCTACAGTTGAACTGCTGAAGTTAAATTAATTACAACCTTTGCTTAGAAATGTATTTCATTCTTTCCTCTGATCGTTGTTAGCATATTTTCTCAAGGTTGAATGGAATGATTTCTCAGCTGAATGAACCTGAACCAGAACCAAAACCAAACGAAGCGGCAATATGGTTTTCTAAGCTTAAATTTTATTCAATTTGAATCAACCTTTGAAGTTTCCGTTAATGCAATTTTGAGCATTCACAATGGGTGGTTCATAAATTATGAGGAATTCATGTTTGACTACTAACTCTTAGCTATCAGCTATTTAGATTGACTGTTAGCTATTAATTAGCTATTTGGATTAGTTGTTTGTAAAGAAAGTTTTTTCCGGGGAAAATTTTCCTATAATACCCTCCCCTAAGGGAAATTTTCTCTAAGTGAAGGTGGGAAATTACGCAAATTCTAGTGTAAGACGGTCATCCCTCTATTGATAAATAGTCACCACAATGTTATACGTCTTATGATAAATTCATGGTAAGACGGTCTTACATAAGAATTACTGGGGAAATTATGGGTTACCTATAAAAAATTTTTTTTTTCCAAAGTTAACATACAACCAAACATGAGGAAAGTTGGTCAACTTGGGAAATTCACCAGTATCCCTAAGGTTTTTAACCAACCAAACCCTCTTTAATGAATTTTCATTTATTCCATAGTATATAATCTTTTAGATTATATTTTTACGCCTTTCAAATGAATTATATATTTATGATTATGAAATAAAAATTTCTTTGTTATGCATTCGTTATATTTAGTACTCCATACTAATTATAATATGGATCAAATGGCTCTGAAATCCTTAATTTTGAGAGTTGTTAATCACAATATTTCAACTTCACAACTGACTCATAATAATCCAACTTCTAAAGTGCAACTCTTGTGTAAGTACGTACTACCCCTGTCCCTAAGTCATTGTCAGAAAAATTACTTTTATAAGTCCAAAGTGTTTAGGAACTTGTGTAAAAAATTTACAGTTCGACACATATACCTTACACCACATAGAAAATTGGGAAAGAAAAAAGAAAAAATATTGTATATTAGTATTAATTAAGGGTAATAAGGGTATTTTAATTGTTGGAATTGTAAAATTGACAAATAAAAAGAGACATGATAGTTAGGAAATTTGACACTCATTTAAAAACGGAGGTAGTAGTTTTTAATGAAATAGTACATGCAGTGATCATCTAAATCCCCCCCCCTCCCAATCTATCTATCTATCTATCTATATATTGAAAAGTGAGTGATCTAATAATGAAGTGACAAATATCACATTCTCATTAATTGAGTCACTCACCTATAATCAATTGCATTCATTTAGGAAAAAGATTTTAAAAAGTAATTAAAATGGTAATGAAAAGGAGTTTTAATAAAAAATCATCCACTTAATAGAAAATGTTATACCCAATTCCGACCACATTTTAAAAATATGTAGATAGACATAGATAAATTAGGTATATTTATTTGAATAACAAAGTACTAATGTATTATTATCTAATATATAATGAATATTAATTATTTGCAATTGTTTCTAAATCAATTGCACAACATGAATATGTGTTACACCATTAGAATTATTTATGTAACATATTCACAAAAATTGACCTGTCTTATCCATGTGTTTTCTCATAATAGAACTTAGAAAAGATAGACCAAAATTATAAAATAATTCCGATCACATTTTAAAAATATGTAGATAGACATAGATAAATTAGGTATATTTATTTGAATAACAAAGTACTAATGTATTATTATCTAATATATAATGAATATTAATTATTTGTAATTGTTTCTAAATCAATTGCACAACATGAATATGTGTTGCACCATTAGAATTATTTATATAACATATTCACAAAAATTGACCTTTCTTATCCATGTGTTTTCTCATAATAGAACTTAGAAAAGATAGACAAAAATTATAAAATATTTCCTTTCAATTTTAATACATATTCCTTAAAATATAATTAAGATATTTATTAGAAAATCTACAAACAACATCAAAATAGACAACAAAAAAATATTAGTACTCAATATTTTTGGAACAATATCTATTGTATTTTGTTCTTTGTTTCGAAATTTCTTTATTTACTGTTATAATAATAACATAATTGACATATGATGAAATATAATATTTTACATATATTTTTCCCTTCATATAATATTAACTAATATTATTAGTGTTTAATTTTTAAAAAATATTGTTAAATTTCTATTGCTTTACATTGTTGTTGAAAGTGTTCTTTTCAAAAATTAACAAAAATTAAAAATATTATTTTCTATTCCTCCCTTAAAATGCTTGAATCATTATATTTGATAAAATTTTAATTAAAATATATTAATGGAACCATTTGTTAATTTATTGGATTAAAAACTACTATTACGATAATATTTCACATAAATATTAATATGATACACATAATTAAGATATTTTTTTAATATTAGTTAGGGAGGCTATAAATTTATTTGGTTGAATGAAAACTACTGGTAATAATTAATATATTTTTAACATACAAATCTAACATAAAGTTTAAGTTAAAAAAGATTCACAATATATAGCCAGTGTAATATAATTTCATTAGAGTAATTCTTTAATAAATAATACTCGATGCATGAAATTTTTATATATAGTTTCTTTATCTTAGTAAGTATTATAATATGTTAATTTCCGTAAAAAAAAACACCATTAAGACATTTAAATTTCTATATATTTGCTTCAAACTAATAAATAAAATTTGTTAAATAAACTAATTAATTATTGCAATGTTATTGTATAAACTCGAATTAGGGATATGAGTGTTCATTATTGATTGAGCACAAATCATTCACAAAATAGTGTTGTATTTAAATGAATTATAAAAATCAATCACGTATTATTCGTTTGTAGGCCATTAATCATCGGAATAAAGAGACAATTGAAATGTTAAAACTAAGTATTTCAAGTTTATGAAGTTCTTGGAGTATGCATGATTTAGTTTAAGAAGATCATATTTATTTTTCCAGTTATAAGAACACCTAATAAAAGATATATCATGTACTTGATATACCTTGTAACACTTTTTGTTTTAGCTTTATTGTTTTTTTTTTGTTTTTTTGAGGAAAAGCTTGGAAGTTCAATAAGAAATTAAGATATGTTACTTGCTCATTGTTATTTTATTACATAATGAAATACAATCTTATTTTAAAGTTATGTGAAAAAGCTAATGAATTGCTTATAGATTTAACCCAACAAATTTTTTGATATTATATGTAACATACTGATAACATTGACTTAATCAATTTAATGATTAAGAATTGTTGGTTTAAATTTATGACTATCTCATAAATTATTTAAATAAGGATTTTTGGATACTAATATACTGAATTTTTGGGGTATTGGACAATAATGCACTGAACTTTGAACTTTGAGGGGTGTTGGACAATAATGCACCTGAAACAATTTCGACGGTGGTTGACTTGGTGGCGATCTTATGTAGCAGATCGAGAAGATGAATATGATAAATAATATCTAAATTTATGACATGTCAGCTAATTTACACAAGCAAAATGTGATTTTATACAACTACAACGATCTCTTAGCCGAAACACGTTTAAACAAACGTGCTTTTATGTTTTTTTTTTAATCCTTTCAAAGTTGATTCTCTTTGCTTATGTCTGAATTAGCTGACATGTCATAAATTTAAATAATTTTGGACCAACTTATCTCTTCCACCTGCTACGTAGTATTCCCACCAAATTAGCAACTGCCGAAATCGTTCTGAGTGCATATTGTTCAACACCCCCCAAAGTACAATGTATTATTGTCCATTGTCAAAGTTCAGTGCATTATTATCTAATACCCCAAAAGTTTAGTATATTAGCATCCAAAAATCCTTTAAATAATGAAAAATTACAAACTAATTTTATTATATTATTGAAAGAATCTATGAAAACGGTACGAAATACAATATAATATTAAAAGTGAGAAATTCAACCATAGGGTGAAAAGTCACATTCTCATTGGTTGTGGCTTTTTTTTTATTATATCATGCTATTTTTTTTATTACTTTATACTTTATAGACATATGCTAAGCCATGAGATAATTTATCAATGTATTTGTTGAATTGTGCGGGATTGATTCACTTTTAGTTCGTCTATGGTTGCCAGCTCGCTTCAAGCGGCCCTCTCCTCTCCTCAAATCAAACCCGGTTTCAATATCCATTTCATGATGGATACGGGTCCTTGGAGGGTCGTTATGACCATCAAGGGGAGTGGTGTTCCCTTCTACGAAGACCCCAGACCATGGGATGACATCTTGGGTCATTATCAAACCATTCCCGAGGTTTCCTAGGGGCTCCGGGACCACGACATGAATAACGAAGCAATGACGCACTTGACTCTCATTTTGGCGTCAAACGGAGGTAGAAACAACTCAAGGGGCATTTTGGTCTTTTCACCTTCAATGAAGATCATCCCCGGGATGTTTGTGATCCTTTTGACATCCAAGGGCATTTTGGTCACTTACCTCTCCCAAAGGTCGGGATGGAATATCGTGCGAAGGAGCAGAAACGGGAGATAAGCCAACTTAATGGCAATAGCAGGAGGCGCTGGCTGCGCCTCCATATGCATTGGCCGCGCCCCTCAATTTGCACTTGTCGCCAAATTCCAGTAGGAGGCGATGGTCGCGCCTACATAGACGGTGGCGCACCTCTCATTATCTCTTTGTCGATGTCTGCCTCGAAGAGGTGTTAGCTACGCCAACATAGGCGCTGACCGCGCCAGTTCGCGCCTCTTCATTTTTCGCCCAACAGCGTGCGATTTCTTCTTCTTTTTTGGTTGTTTTTCCAACATTTCCCCATTTCCTTTACAAACGTGTAAAACACCTCCATTATAGATATTGATGAAGCTTTTAGGTTTTAGACTCAAAACCCTCTCAATTGGAGAGTTTGTAATTGTGGGTTTTCAAACCTTAATTTAATTAAAGCAATCCTTTGGGTGGAATTTGCTTGTTGATTTCTCTTCCTTGTGATTGGGTGTTCTTCCTCCATTCTTTGTGAGATTTCTTGAGTGTTTCATGGTGTTTTGCTTGTGGAAGATCCTTTTGCAAGTTATCGAACATCTTAGTTCAATTGGGTGAGTGTTTACTCTTTACAATTATCCATGTCCTTTTAATTCTTGTTGTAGTTGTTTATCTCCATACACCCAAAAACCCTAAAAATTAGTTGTTGTGTTTATAAGTTCAATGGGTGGATTTTCATCATCCACATGAATTTGTGTAGATCCTAGATCCCGACCCTCTCCATTTATCGTTATTTGAAATAAATATCTTTTAAGAATCCATTAGATATTTGTAGGTTACTCACATTATATAGTTATTTAATTAGAATTTTTCAAATAATCAAATTCATATCGAACATGTATACTCTAACAGATATTTTAAGAAAATAATTCCTAATATACTATATTAGATTTGTTAATAACATAATTTTCTAACGCAAATTTTAGTATAAGACCGTCTCACGATAAATTATCGTGAGACGTCCTACATGGTAAATTTTGTCAAAATGAAAACACAAGAGCATGTTGGAGAGTGAAATCAATCTCCTTAATTAAATTAAAAATAAATAGCATAGATTAGGTAATTATTTTTTATCCGCAAATAGCGCACACGTTTTAAATGGAACAATTTCCTAAATACCTTTTACAAATTATATAATTATAGGTGACTAATAAACCGTCAACGATGACTATATTATGTCATCTCGAATTTAGAAACAAATAACAACGTATCTATCAAGCGAATTAAAATATAGGTGATTAATATTAAATTTTTGGGGTGACAAATAATATGGTATCTTGATTCTTAGCATACATATGTGACTAATATTCGACGTTAGAGTGACTAATAGTACATTATTGGACGCAAATATATGACTCAATGGTTATTATATATATTGGACGTAAATATATGACTCAATGGTCGCATATATATGTATTATAGTGGTGGTCACGTTATTATTAGAATACACGCGACTATTATATGACTCAATGGTGACTAATCTTCATGTTCTTTGACACACATAAATGCTGCTATTGTAGTAGTCATATTCATATAACTAAAAAAGTCACATTTAAATCAGAGACATTTTTAAATTTTCAATAATTGTAGGATCTTTGTATAATATAAGAGATTGTAGTAGTCATATTCATATAATTAATAAAGTCACATGTAAATGTAAATGAAAAATATTAGTTAGATTTTTATGGGTAATAAGTACGTTTATTTTAGTATAGTAGATTTCAAGATTACTGTTTACTTTCGTATGTTAGTACAATCTTGGCCATAGTATGTGTTTTTAATATCACACAATAATAATCTACCATTACGACGACTATTTATAATTGTTGTGATGACTAGACGGTTTTTACAATTCTATTGGTGTTTTTTTTTAATATCGTACCGATAGGACGATTAATATTTTAACCATGCAATGACTATTTCAATGTATGTTCATATTGCACACATTTTCACTTCATATACAAATACTATAATTATACAAAACAATATATACCCATGAAGGTACATAAAAGCGTTTATTTGAAAATAATAATTAGTAACAAGGGTATTCAAATGTAGTCATATAAGAATACATAATTAGTCATATTTGGCGTCATATATATGAATATATAATAATTATTAATAAAAGTACGTAAAAGTAGTCATACAAGAAAACATCATTAATCATATTTTGGCGTCGTTTGTGTTTATTAGTCATATATATATATATATATATAAACGTCCTATATTTTCGGATATAATCTTCAAATAATCTAGATCATTTTTCCAACTTCCTAAATTTAAAGTATATTTTTTCTTAAATCTTCAAATAATCCCACTTTTTGGCAAATATAATTTTTTCCCCTAAATCCTCAACTTCAAACATGCTACATTCAAATATAATTTTTTTTCCTGATCCCACTTTGGCAAATATAATCCCACTTTGGCAAATATAATTTTTCCTAATCCGTAATTTGACAAATAATCTTAAATCTTCAAGCATACTTTTTTCTTTGATTCTTCAAATCCAAACGTAATATATTTTCGAACGTGATATATTTTATTGTCCAACGTACATTCATTTATTTCCATGTACGTTCATATTTTCATAATCTAAATTTGGCAAATAATCATAATCTTTGTATCATCATAAACAAACGTGTAACTAATTTTTCAAAAACAAATAATTTCAACTTTTTAAAATATTTATGTGTAAGTAATTTTCTATCTTGCAATGACTAATATTGTGTCCTTGGTTCGCCGAGATAATCTAAGTTCAACTAATATACTAATTTAGTCATAGCACTATTATAAACAGTCACACGTATTAGCCATCTTTTTCAAACTCCCCAAATTTAAACGTATTATTTTTCCGAAATCGTCAAATAATCTGATTTTGGCACATATTTTTTCCATACTCTTGTGATTATTGCATCCTATATAGTCATATAAGAATACATAATTAGTCATATTTGGTGTCATATATACGAATACATAATAATTAGTAATAAAGGTACATAAAAGTAGTCATATAAGAATACATAATTAGTCATATTTGATGTTGTTTGCGTTTATTAATCATATATATATTTAAATGTCATATATTTTCGGATATAATATTTAAATAATCCGAATCATTTCCAACCTTCCCAAATTTAAACGCATATTTTTTCTTAAATCTTCAAATAAACCGAATTTGGCAAATATTTTTTTCCTACACCTTCAAATTTAAACGTCTTATATTTTTCTCCATGGACGCTCATACTTTTTTCCTATTTTGTTCATATTTTCCTAATCTGAATTTGGCAAATAATCCTAAATCTTCAAGTATATTTTTTTTCCTTAAATCATCAAATTCAAACGTGTCTTTTTCCCTAATGTACGTTCGTTTTTTCCCATGTACATTCATAGTTTCCTAATCCGAATTTGGCAAACAATCATAACCTTCCAATTATCACAAGAAAAACGTTTATGAATAATTAAATTTTTCAAAAACAGATAATTTCAACCTTTTAAAATACTTACGCATGACTAATTTTTTATAATGAAATGACTAATATTGTGTACTTGGTGTGCCGAGATATCTAAGTTCAACTAATATACTAATATAGTCATACACACTTTTATAAATAGTCGCACGTAAGCCATCAAGAACGATATTCCAACAATATTGTATAGTATTAACGAAAACATTCACATCATAATTATACACCAATAATACCATTATTGTATAAAAATGCAAAAGTCCTCATCTACTAACCCTAATTAGTAAAACCACCAAAGTTAAATAGTTATATAAAAATATCATAGATTTAACACGTACACTAATATATTAAATCAATTTTTTTGGGTGTTTTGGTTCCAATTTCCTCAACATATGACTCTTGATTCTTTGTGATCTTCCTTTTGTCATTCTCGCCACCAATCTGACCCTCATTCGGCGTCTCATTGTATGGTTTCATCATTGTTGTTACTACATTATTCAAACATATCAAAAACATCGTTTGTCACTTCTACATCATTTATTAATCCACTACTAACCAATAAAACATATATTATTTGTCACATTTTCAACGTATATTTGTCACCTATAATACAATCAAAATAGTGGACGCAAAAAAAAAGAGATACCAAAAAATCGAGGTAATATATTATTAGTCCCTCATAGATTGAATACTAGTCAAGTATATATTATTATCCACCCATATTGATTACTAGTCACATATGTTATAATGTAAATTGAATTTTTGAACGAAATATCAAAACAAGTAATAATCATATCAACAGAACCAGTATGTCACTCTTTTAATTTAACGAGATAAAAATTTCGAAATGACCATATTTACTGACGACAATAGTCTCCTTATCAAGGCTAAATAGTCATATATGCATTTTGTAAGATTGTTATCTTAATTAACAATACTAAATACTCGTTCATCACTGATAGTCACATGGGAAACATAAAATAGTCGTATCACGATCAATTTCTATGTCATTCTCGCCACCAATTTGACTCACACCTAGACCTGGCAATTCTCGACCCGACCCGGAAACCCGACCCAAACCGACCCGCAAAAAGTGGGTTTTGAACACGAAATTCCGACCCGGGACCCGAAAATGACCCGACCCAAAGAACCCGGTAAAAAACGGGTCAGTCGGGTCAGGTTTGGGTCGACCCGTTGGGTCAGACACTTTAATTTTAAGTGTTTTGTCCACTTTGGCCTTGTGCAAAAAAATGGGTCCATTCCATGAAAATTAAGGCCCAAAAGTAAAATATTGGGTGGTTTTGGAAAGCTATGCGTAGAGAGAGATATACAAATGAAATAATCAAATAACAAATGACCAAAACAAAACCCAACACTGTCACTCACTCACTCTTTCAGTGAACCCTCAAACTCCTGCAGTCCCGCCTCTCTCCTCTCTTTCAGTAAAATAGTGTATTATTGTCAAAGGTCAAAGTTCAGTGCATTATTGTCCAATACACCTAAAGTTTAGTATATTAGCATGCCAAAATCTTATATATTTCATAAGTATTGTTATTCGTGATTGTTGGCGTAAACCGCATAATACTTGTAGACTTGAAGATTGTTAAATTTTGTCCATTAGGTGTATATTAATATGTCAACACAACTATGACATATCATGGTGGTCGAACTTGGAATGGAGTGATACATTACATAGGCGTCTTTGACTAATTATAATCAATTTTATTAGTTGGAAGTGACTGAGAAAAAGGGCGGTCATGACCCGTAAACCCGACCCAAACCGCCCGAAACCGGAATACACCCGACCCGTATTTACCCGAACCCGAAATACACCCGACCCGTATTTACCCGAACCCGAAATACACCCGACCCGTATTTACCTGAACCCGATATACGACCGACCCGTAACCCGCCCGCCCGCCTGTATTGACAGGTCTACTCACACCTGACATCTCCTTGTGCGGATTCATATAACATTGGTCACTACATTATTCAAGCATATCAAACATAATATTAGTCACTTCTACACTATTTATTAATATGATATCAAACATATAACATTGGTCACTTTTTCAAAATATATTAGTCACCTATAATCCAATTAAATTATATTAGTCGCCAATAAATCAATAAATCATATAACATTGGTCACATTTTCAAAATATATTAATCACCTATTATCCAATTAAATTAATGGACGCAGAAGCACGAGATATCAAATAATCAAGATAACATATTACCAGTCACCCATAAATTGGATACTAGTCAAGTATATCAATCTCAACACATTCATTGACACATAAGAATCAAGGATTGCTTTCAATCATACAAAGATTACTTTCACCAAATAGAGTTATTCAACCGCACAATCATATGTGTCAATCTCGACAAACATTACATTCCCCAAACCGAGTATTCAAAGATTGCTTAAAAATGATTACATCACGCTATATCAAACGATTACAAATCACAAGTGAAAATTTCAAAAAATCAGAATAGTAGTCAACGAAGTATATTCAGAAATCTTGCACCTTCAAACATTTCTCCATTGTTCGAATTTAAATTCGAGCAATGGTCACCAATTCAAATATTCACACTTTCAACATTGACATATAATCACGATATCCACAATCGAATATACATAGCAAGATTTACTTACCCGAGACGACGATGTTATTCGAGGATGACTGACGATCTTCGCGCGGAGATGGTGTCTAATTTGCTCAGATCGTTAGGGTTTCATAATAGGAGGAGAGAGAGATTAGAGACTATATATATGGAGAGTGCACCACATACACGAATTAAAAGAGTGACCCCTTTTTTTTTGTCTGATGTGGCACCCCGTCTCACGTTATTTTAACGTGAGATGGTCCTATATAAGATAGATATTTATTCTTTAAATAACCAACATGGATGTTACACATTTTAAATCTTGCAATTTCAAATCTCATAATAATTAAACACAAACATAATAATTAACATATGTCCGCGTGAAGCACGGTATAAAAATAGTAAGCTTTTATATTTCATGTTAATCACATATAGTCTTATTTGAGATTAGAAAAATTTTCCATGAACTTTTTCATAAGAATATCGGGAAAAGAAGAACTAATAAGAATTATTATTATCATTGTTATTATTATTTATTGTAAAAAAGTAAAATCATTGTTATTATTATTTATTGTAAAAAAGTAAATTCCTGTTTACTCTTGTAACTAAGATGCACACATATATCATACTCCTCATATATTAACTTATTTATCTCACATATAAAGAACTTTCATAGAGATTCTGTGTTTTGAAATTGATTAAGTAGCTTTAGTTAGTTAAAATTTTCTCTTACAATTATTACATGGGCATTAATTTAATGAAATTACGTTTGCACGAGCTCATACATCGTATCTTTCATTTAGGCGCATGTTTTATCATATATGATGACATATATAATTCATGCTAAAATACTAATTTAAGCATAATTGTTGATTTAATGCATGCAGAATGTTAGGTTGATTTTGTTTGACATTCACCACCTTTTCTATAGGCGCATGTTTTATCATATATGATCACATATATAATTCATGCTAAAATACTAATTTAATCATATATGATCACATAAAAAAAAAAAATGGGGTGCCTTGTCTCTGCTTGACATTCACCACCTTTTCTTCCACAACACATTCCTGAAATTTTAATCAGGGATAAATATGTTTTCTTAATACTACCTCCGTCCCATATTGTTTGTCCATCCAATTATATTTAAAAGTCCAATGATCATGGAAAATGGGTGAAAAATGTGTAATGTATCAGAATTGCCCTTACTTTTCTCATGTGAAGAAAAATAAAAAAGAAACAAAAGAATATTTATTAGGGGTATAATAGAAATTACAATCATTGGAATTATAAAATGGACAAACATTTTGGGACAAGGGAGTTAGGTAGATGGACAAACAATTTGGGACGGAGGTAGTATTACACTTGATCCCTCTCATAATGACTATTATAGAAAAAACATGGCCCTTATGGCCAATTTATCATCTCTCTCTGTCGATGATATAGTTTTGGGCTTAGGTTGATTTTGTTTGTTTTTTTATTTTTTATAATTAGAGGGCAACCAGCACAAATTTATTGACAAAGCCAAAAGTATGGAATAGTACACCCAAACAAAACACCAAAGCCCAGGAAAAAGACCGAAACATCCAAAAAGAGCAGAAAAGATCCCTACCACTAGCTATAGCTTTTAGGTTACCCACCAACTACAACTCCACTTGGACTTTTTGTAAACTCCCATCACATATCTCTGTTTCAAACTTCCATTTTCAATTTTTCTACCTCACAACAATCTCGTTTACCACCACTTTATGTTCTCAAGTTTTATGCAGCAGAACAATCACATTTGCGTAAAGAATGAGACACATACATACATATTGTTTTCACCTAAAATCCTCCTTCAGTCACTAACATACCATACAAATCAACCTTTGCTGTTGAAGTATATCGGGGGTTGGTCTCATTTTGGTCCAGATATGGTTATCTGCTCACTTGAAGCCACCCTTCCTTTTCCACGGTTCAAACCCGACCACATGATCTATTTCAAGGTGGATCTGGGTACTTGGAGGGTCTATCGGGTCATCATTAGAGGTAATGTTCATATCAAGGAAGACCTCGGGCCATAGGTCATGGTTTCGGATCCTCATCGGGATCTATCTCAAGTCTTCTAAGGGGTCTCGAGATTCTTGGCACGAATAATGAGGCAGAGTCTCCCATGACTCTCATTTTGGGCGCCAAACAAGAAGGAAAAAAACAATCACTCTTTCTATCGTAATGCCTTCAATATGACTCAGACGGACTTGAAATTTTACAATGAGAGTTCTCGATCGATATATTATGGGCTCAAAACAGAGTCTGAACAAAGATGTTATGCATGTTTAAAGTCTGCACAAAAAAAAAAAAAAAAAAAAAAAAAAATACTAACTGCTAACAGTACACCATCAAGGTCGTCGATAACAGCAGGCCTGCTTCTTCATAATAATATTTATCATATTTTTTAGACTACTTAATCAAAAACATAAATGATTACTTTTTCTAGGCCTTAGATTGAGTCTTATTATCTTTGTTATATCTCGTAACATTTTTTTCTCCATGGGTGTTATAGTTTGTTAATCTAGGAATGAGGAATATCGTAAATGGAACTTAAGATCAGATATCAATCAACATAATAATAAAAAAAGTATGATTGATTTTTATTTTCAAATTGAGTGAGTTTGTATCTGCCATTGTGACTTTGTGAGTTGGGATAACCTTTAATAATTTTGATCTTTTATTTCTATGTAACTATATAATTTTTGTATTTTTGTGTTTTTATCCAACCAACTTAAAAAGATACCAACTAACCTGTTCTTTTATGCTGGCAGCAATGCGGTGTGGAGGAAATGTGGTGGATTGTGGTGGGTTGGGAAAAGTTGTGGTGGATTGTGGGGGTCCGGGAAAGTTGTGGTGGAATATGAAAATTTTAACTTTTAATAAAAAGATAAATTAAATGAGTATTGCTTAACGTCGCCCCCTTTTTACTAATGTCGCCCCCCAAATGACTATTTTACCCCTGTCCTTTTTCACTCCTCTCTCCTCTCTAATTTCTCTCTCTAATAATAATAATAATAATAATAATAATAATAATAATAATAATAACAAAAAAATTAATAATAATAATATTTACAAATTTTTTTTAAAAAAAACCCAGAAAATACGGTTGCCGCACAAAAAGTGCGGCGACACATGATACTGCCGCGTCGATCGCGGCACCGTGGCTTTGCGCGACCGATGTGCGACGATACCCACGATAGCCGCGCACTTTTCGTGCGGCAACCGTAATTTCTGGGTTTTTTTAAAAAAAAAATTGTAAATATTATTATTATTATTGTTATTATTATTATTATTATTGTTATTATTATCATTATTAATATTAAATTTCAATGTTATTATTAATAAATTAACGGTTTTTGAAATTCAACCTAAATTTAATAATAACATTGCAATTTAGGTTGAATTTCAAAAACCGTTAATTTATTAATAATAACATTGCAATTTAATATTAATAATGATAATAATAATAATAATAATAATAATATTTACAATTTTTTTAAAAAAAATCCAGAAAATACGGTTGCCACACGAAAAGTGCGGTGGCTGCCGCACGTCGGTCGCGGCAAAGCCACGGCCGGTGCAGTGATTGACGTGCGGCAGCCGCCGCGGTGCCGCCGCACTTTTTGTGCGGCAACCATATTTTCTGGGTTTTTTTTAAAAAAAAATTTGTAAATATTATTATTATTATTAATTTTTTTGTTAATATTATTATTATTATTATTATTATTATTATTATAAGAGAAAGAAACTAGAGAGAAGTTAGAGAGTGAAGGGTCAACGGCGATATTGGAAATTATTATGAAAAAGTGTGCGACATTAGTAGAAAGGGGGGCGACGAAAAGCAAACGGGTAAATTAAATAGGAAAAAGCATATTGTGGTGGGTTGTGGTAGATTGTGGTGGAATATGGAAAGCTGTGGTACAGTGTGGCACAACAGCCCGTCAACCGCATAAAAGAACGGGGGATATATCTTTATAGTTATCATTTTTATAAAACAATTAGATACACCCTCTGTCCATATTATTGGTCACTTAGGATAATATTTTTCATTATAAATCTAATTCTAATAATTCTATGTAACAAATCATTTTATATATTTAAAAATTTATATTGAAAAAATTTTAAAATTTGACGGTATAATTTTCAAAAGCGACGAATAATATAAAAACCGAGAAAGTACATGTTTATTAACTCCAACACTCTTCTGCTACTACCATCACCATCTATCATGATAATTATATATGTAGGATTTGAGAAACATGCATCAACAATGGTTCTTGGAGTGATACTATTGCCTCTATGTTTTTGCTAATTAACTCTAGCACTTTGTGTATTTTGTTCTATGGCTAAAAGACTCTACGAGTCTCTAGATTGGTTTATGAACATTCATTTATTGGCATTTTATGATGACATCAAATTATCTCCTTAGCGTTATTATTTTTGCTTTATATTTCATTATTTTTTTTGTTGTATGTTTTCGTTATAATTTATTATATTATTTAGATTTATTCTTTCATATTTCGTGATATTTATATCTACTGTATCTCTATATTATTTGCGCATTCATATATTCTAAATTGACACTCATTTGAAAGAATGGGCAAAAAACTATCACATTAAAATAGGAAAAGATTAAAGCATCATAACTAGCATCGTTCTTCCCACCAAAACTTCTTAGACAATTATTGTATGCTCCTGGAGCATGTGCTCCAGGAAATGACATGGCATCCATGTCAAATTTTTTTTTTTAAAAAAAAATCAGTAACTACTTGTCGGTTACCAACGTCAGTTAAACTGAATTGTTCACTGAAGATAACATCATTGTTCACCATACGATGTTCACTAAATTGAGTTGGATTGTTCATTCACCTCAACTGCATGGTTAATTTACTTCAACTGTGTTGTTCATTTACTTCAACTATATTGTTTACTGAACTTGTTCCACATAGTTTACTCTGAGAAAAATTTAGATTGTTCATCATAACTTGTTTCCTCACTTGAAAGATTAAATTTGTTTACTCATGAAATCAATTTATAATATATAATCTTCTTATGTGACAAAATTTCTATCATTAGAACTTATCGAATAACATGTACTTGAACTTGCAGGAGTGAATGACTAAACAATGAATTAGTAAATAATGACATGGTGAACAATGGAAATATTTTCAATGAACAACCACTAGTTACATGATGAACAATTGTAACATATTTAGCGAACAATCTCAACATATCTAGTGAACAATCTCGATATACAGGGTGAACAATCTCAACATATGTAGTGAACTATCATATCTGGTTATGAGTGAACAAAGACTCTTTTATGGATGAACAATGTCATATGCCACGTAGGATCCGGAGCACCTGCTCCAGGAGCATATAATACTTATTCTTCCGAGAATGGCTATTTTTTCCCCAGTACTACGATCAGCCGGCCACTCTTTTCTTTTCTTACTATTTGTTTTTTTTAAAAAAAAAATTTTGGCGCAGCATGTCTTTCTTCTATCAAGAGTACCCAGTTGTCATTTAATTTTATTTTTTGTTTTTTTATAAATTGTGATCGAATTATAATTTCTATTTTTAAGTTAATTGAATTATAATTATTATTTTTGGCTTGGTCGTGTTTGGGGAATGGAAAAAAAATTTAAGTAAAGCTTATTATTTCACAATCGACCATTATAAAAAGCTCGTAAAAGAATACTAAAAATATATGTTTGCAAACATATCATGCAATATTCTTACAAATTCTACTGCAATGCTAATAATCTCATAACAAAATGTTCATAAAATTTTTACTACAATGCCCATGACAAAATGCTCATAAAAACTTCACTCCAATGCTCTTACACACTTAACTACAATACTCATAAAGGTACATAATTATAGTAATAAAAGGTAATGAGAATGCTCATACCTTGTCAAAAATGTTCATAAAACTCTATTGTAATGTTTTTAGACTCTAGGGACAAACGTTACTGAAAACACTCATGAAATTAAGCTATGCATGCTCATAAAACTAAATAATGAAATTAATAAGTTGAATGCCCATAACTATATTAAAAGCATTTCTATTGAAATATTAAAGTAATTTATTACTAACCATTAAACAAAAACATTTAGTAAAAAAAAAAAAGATTTCTTTACTGAATTAAAAAGAACCAAAAAGAAATATAAAAGATCATATATTCAAATAAAATGCAAAATGAAACTCAAGAAGATAATTTTTTTTTAAAAAAAAAAGGACAATAAAAATAATGTGCTGAACATAAACTACAATTTAAACATATGGGTTGGGCTTCACAAATAGACTGGACACGTATGGAATAAAACAAAAAAAAAAGAAAACATGCTGCTCTAGGGACAATACATATTACATGTACCTAGAGCGCGTGTTCTGTGTATGTATGAATTAACAACTATGTTATTGAAAGTGAACAATAACCATATTTAAAACATGTGCTCCAGGAACATGTAATAAATTGCACCTCTGAGAGCACAATCATTTTTTCCTTTTTTTTCCCCAGCATCAAATGAGCACTGGTATCTGGTCGCTTGACAAGTCATTGCCACAACCAGACCAAACACTCCCTCTCTTGTGCACAAACTGATCGACCATTTCTATTTGGGTATAGTAGTCTATTCTCACAAATAAACAGAAAACCTCAAACTTCCTTGTTTGCAACATCACAACTGAATATAAGACACCATATCACAAATAATCTAAATTTTCCTTCATACATACATGTATATAAACAACCTTCTTTTCCTAGCTAAAACCTAGATGGGACGGCAACTTTGGCCAGAACCCCATTTAACTCATCAACATCAACGGACATGCCAAGAGAATGCTCCACGGCCTTATCGCAATCCCCACAATAAATGCTGGGAATAACTGATCAAGACAAATCAGGATGACCAAAGAGGTCGAAGGATCTTCTTTTGCAGTTTTTCAGCCAACAAGGATATCACATGATCTAATCCAGATCATACTTGACATGTCCAAGGTATAGCCCACAGGCGGGAGCCATAGGACTTGCAGCAGTAACATCCTTGGCGTTCAGGATCCTTTCCACTGAAACAATTCATGGTTTTTTTTTAAAGTTTTTATTTTTGGTACAGTTACAGAGACCAAATAAAGCGATGAGAAAGAGATGTACAAAGCAGAAGAAGAAACTCCAGCACCTAAACAAAAAATATGAAACAAACAAAAGTACTTACCATCCGAAACAGTTAGCTGCCCAGTTCCAACACACTTCAGAGCACCAACAAGTAACCTAACCTGAGCATAGTTACAGAGTATCAAACATCCGCTAGAAATTAGGGAAAATGAAGAATCAACTTCAGCTGGTGAAGGATATGTTCGCCACTTTTCATCTAAAAAGTAAATGTGTTGTCTTATTCACGCACAACTGCCCATACAGAAGCACACCCAGCACGAGCGTGCACACACACATGACATTTGCACAATAGCACTATACACTGACCTGCAATGCCTAGTACTGCATGAACAAAGTTTATGTTTTTATCTCTTCATATGATGCATGTATGGCTATAAAAAGAGGATCAGAGTGCTAAGAACTAGCACTAGCAAAAATTCGGTCCAGGTAAACTCAGATTCGGTCAACATCAAAATATAGACGAGAAATTGATATTTGAACCCCTTTTTTTTCCGGGTTTGACAACTCGGACAGAGCAGAATTCAAGTCAAAGTTGGGTTCGAACAATAGTGGATTTTCTCCGGGTCAGACAAATTTTGCCAGCGCAACTAAGAACTATCATACATGTTAGGTTCGTTGGTTTTGTCTTAGCAGCAACGACACCAAGGTTTGCTGATTTTCTAAGAGTGATCCTGCAATTGACCCAAGTAGACAACCAACAAGGTCTGTGGTTTGCCAGGAGTGATTCCACAAATAAGTAGAACAACAACCAGCCAATCCTTGCAAGCAGAACCAAGGAATCAGATGGAAATGGGTTAGTGGATTCTTCTCCACCTACAGAAGGAAGCAAAAAAGGGGGCAAGAATGCAACCAGTAGGGAGACAAACGAACTAACCCAAGGGGTTAATGATTCCTTCTCCACCTACTGAGGGAAGCAAAGTAAGAGGCGAAAAAACTAGGGAGAAAAACAGCAACCCTGCACCCTTTAAACAACCAATAAGACTGAGTGTCTGTCAGTTTGTGATTTCAAAGATAAAGCAGATGATCCTTAAATGATACAGAAACACCACACAAAAATGAATCCACCAGGGCCGAACCCCTAAGGTGAGTTACATACAAATTGCACCACTAACACACACTTAAAAGACCTTAGAGCACCACTGAATTTAGTCAATACTCAGATGCAGAAAAACTAAGGATTTAAGATAACCAAATAAGCAACAGCTTTGTTCATTTGCTCGTGTCTCCAATGCTTACAGTGAGGGTCCTACTTTGTAGGGAGAGATAGCCCCTTAATCAGTGATTAAGTCCCTGAAGTCGTTAGTGACTTAATTTAGCTTAACTAAAATCCAAAAATGAATTTTTTCAAGCCTACATATTGTTTACACTATTGAAAATGAGGTACAATTGCATTGGAAATGGCCTTAGTAAGCTGCTAATCACAAGAAGCAAGGGACAAGTTGCTGAAAACAAAATGCAAGCAACCAAGCAAGCAAAGATTATGTATAAAGCAATATGCCTCTTGATCAGCCAATCAGAAGGCTTCTTGCCCTTAACTTGTTGCTTCATTGGTCAGCCTTCATCCAATCAGTGATGATAGTGTTTGGAAACTTACATTTTAGAGGGAAAAGTTGTAGAATGCAAGTAACCAAGCAGGCAAGCAGCTGGCCTACCTAAGTTGGGCTCAAAAAGACACTTTCTTTGGCTGATTTGAGCTTGAAAATGAACCTTCTAGGCCCCAAATTGGATGGTTCTTATAAGTTAAGACACAGAACTAAACGGAGGAACAAGGATCAGGCTTGGATCATCCTCAAGGAAAATATGCAGGTGATGATCACAACCTATGCACTGGTTGTGGAAACTAGCTTTGGCATTTCTGTTTGAAGAGCTTCTTGGACTTTTAATGGCAATGTTGTACCAAGGCTGGTTGTATGGCATTTGCAGGATGGTCTCCATCATCCTCCCCTGGTTGGGAAGATTTTGACCTCAAACTAGGTAAATAGTCATCTTCTAAACATAGATGTTCAAATCAACAACATTGAAGGTTACACGAACCCCATATTCTCTAGGCAGGTCAATTTTTTAAGCACTGGGGACTATTATCTCTAGAATCTCGAAGGGACCATTAGCCCTTGGTAGCAACTTGCCTTTTCTCTTGGCAAGAAACATTTCCTTAGATGAATCCAAACAAGGTCTCCAGGCTAAAAGTGAGTCTCCTTCCTATGTTCATTAGCTTGAACCTTAGATTGAGTATTGAAAGCCTCAATTTTGACCCCTAACTTGCTAGTCCAACTCCTGGATCTCCTTCGCTCTCTTGTCAGCCTCATAGTTGAACCTAGCAGTGTTGGGGATAGCAGTGAGGTCAATGGGAGTAAGAGGGTTTCTCCTATAGACCACTTGAAATAGTGAAATCTTTGTTGCCATCCCTGGGGCTCCGTTAGAGGCAAACTCAACATGGGGAAGCAGCTCATACCAATTCTTCAGATTCTTCTTGATCAGGACCCTAAGCAAGGTACCAAAGGCCCTGTTGGTGACTTCTGTTTAGCCAAAAGTCGAAAGTGGCTAAATGTGCTGAACTTGAGTTGAGTTCCCATCTTCTTCCCTAAGGTGAGCCAGAAATGATTCAAGAAGTTGGCATCTCTGTTAGACACCATGCTCTTACGATGCCACACAATCTCACAATCTCCCTGAAGAAGAGGCTAGCTACATTGCAAACAATAAAAGTGGTATTGCAAGGTATAGAGTAGGCCATTTTAGAAAACTTGTCGACCACCACCAAGATTGAGTCTTTGTTTCTGTGTGTTCTTGGTAAGCTTGTGATGAAATCAAGGCTTACATCTTCCCATGGTGTCTCTGGTACTGGTAGAGGGTTATATAGCCCTTGAGGTAAGTTGTGGCTCTTGGTTAGCTTGCAGATGGAGCATCTTTTGATGAAATGCTCAACATCATTCTGCATCTTGGGCCAATAGTAGTGTTCTTTTAGGATGAGAAGGGTTTTCCCAATCCCAAAATGGCAAGCAAGAGCTCCTCAATAGACTTCTTGAATCAACAACTCTCTAATGTTTCCTTTAGGGATACACAACCTAGTACCCTGGGGGGGGGGGGTGGGAAAGAAAAAAAAAAGAGCCTTAGTCTATATGAAATAGGCCCAAGGGATGCTTGGCACACTTGCTGAATAGCTCTCCAAGATCGTCATCTTCTTCATATAGCCTTTTCAAGTACTCAAGCTTAGGACTCTCGAGGTAAGAGTCATCAATTACATATACTTCCTTGAAAGGGGATCAACACCCTTGTTTAGATGGCTAGCATTCTGATGGATCACAAAGTGAAAGGATTACAAATACATAACCCACTTGGCATGTCTGCGGTTAAGTTTATGTTGCCTTGAATGTACTTCAAAGCCTCATGGTCAGAGTGGAGAATGAATTCACAACTGACTAGATAGTAGTGTCTACAATGTTCTAATGCCCTGATGATGGCATAGAACTCCTTGTCATAAGTGGAGTTCTAGGCATCATTCAATTTCTCATAGAAGAACGCTAGGGGCTTGACTGCTTGGGACAACATTGCTCCAATGCCTACTCCAGCGGCATCACATTCCACCTCAAAGACTTTGCTGAAATCAGGTAGGGACAGAACTGACACAGCATTCAACTTCTGGCCCTTGATTACTTTAGTCATAGGAGCCATGATGGTGCTAAAAATTCTTGACAAACCTTATGTAGAAGGATGCCAAACCATGGACACTCCTTACAAGCTGGAAAGAAGTTGGTATAGGCCAGTCTTGTACTACATTGATCTTCTCGTAGTCAACCTGTATTCCCTGAGGAGACACAATATAACCAAGAAAAGTAACTTGAAGTAAAGAAACAACAATACTCTAGGCTACAATAGAGCTTCTCTTAGGCTAAGATGGCCAGGACTGCTTTGAGGTGCTCACATGATCTACTTTTGTTCAGCTGTAGATGAGGATGTTGTCAAACTAGAGCACCACATTAGCCTGTCAGGGGCTTCAGGACCTAGTTCATGAGCCTCATAAAGGTGCTGGGAGCATTGGACAGGCCAAATGGAACGATAAGCCACTCATAGAAGCCACCTTTAGGGTGTGTTTGTCAGGAGAGAAAACACTTTCTAGGAAAATGTTTTCCTAATTTTCTAGTGTTTGGTACGAAAAAAGTTTAGAAAATCATTTTCCCCTAAAGGAAGGAAATTGACTTCCTTTGTTCAACCTAGAAAAAATATTTTCCAACCTTGATTGTTGGATCGATTTTCACTATCAATTTTAACTGAAATTTGAGGGCGAAATTCAAAATAAATGGTTTTGCTCGAAATTTTGTAATACGAAAGAATTGATTTAAAAATATCAAATATAAACTTTTAGCTCAAAATATTTTTATCTGCTAACATTTATCGCAACATATACGAGAATTTTTGCCGCTAAAACAAACTGAAACTTTAAAAAATTTCAACTGTTTTAATCAAAACTTTATGATTTGATAGTATGGACTAAAAAAAGCTCAAATATGAATTTTAAGCTCCAAATATCTTCATTTGTAACATATATGGCCACTTTTGTCGATATTTTTTTGCTGACAAATATAACTAAAATTTAAGAACAAAATTCAATTTCATCGGTTTGTCTCGAAACTTTACAATACGATAGAAATTATTAAAAAAACTCAAATATGTATTTTGAGCTCCTTATATTTTCATTTGTAACATATATCGCTACTTACGTCGACATATATGGTCATTTTTTAAACAAATAAGGGAAAATTTAACATGGAAAACCATTTCCTTGGAAAATCATTTTCTTGGAAAATCATTTCCTCCGAAATCATTTTCCTTCCAACCAAACACAACCTTAGTCTTGAAGGTTGTTTTCCATTCATCGTCTTCACAAATCCCGATCTGATAGCATCCACTCCTGAGGTCAATCTTAGAAAATATTGTTGAACCATGGAGCTCATCCAAGAGGTCTCTAGCCTTGAAATGGGGTACATGCACTTGATAGTAGTCTCGTTAATGGCTCTGTTGTCCACACACATTCTTTGGTTACCATCCTTCTGGGGAACAAACAAGGCAAGGATTCCACAAGGGCTGAGGCTTTCCTTGATCATGTCTTTGCTCAACAACTAATCTACTTGTCTTTGGATCTCCATGGTATCAAACTGGAGACATCATGTACGTAGGTTTGTTCAGTAAGACGGATTTTGGAACAAGATCAATCTTATATTGGATGGAACTTTGTGGGGGTAGGCCATGGGTGGTGTCAGCCCGAAATACATGCTGAAATTGGGTTAGGATGGGATTTCTGTTGGGGCATGTGTTTGGGGATCAAGGCCAAGTAAGATTAACTCCAGGATGGAGCTAAACTCTAGTTGATCAGCCTCGCATTGGCGGATAATTAGGAAATCATTTTGTGGTTGGTTTCTTGGCTTTTGGATTTCGGCCGGTGGTAGAGGGGTCAAGGTGATCTTCTTGTGGTCTTTGGTGAATGAATAGGAGTTAAGCCTCTCGTTGTGGGTGACTTCCCCATCATACAACCAAGGTCTGCCTAGGAGCACATGACAGGCATCGATAGGAATCACATCACACCAAATCTCATCCTTGTAGTGCCTGCCAGTAGACAAAGTTATCAAGCATCTATAACTTATTTAAAAACCTTTACCAGCGTCCAACCACTAGATGGTGTAGGGTCTATGATAAGGGGTCACAGCAAGACCCAACTTATCCACCATGGTCTTGGAAGCTACATTGCTGCAACTACCTCCATCAATGATCAAAGAGCATACTTTATGGTTGATGGTACATCTAGTGTGAAAGATCAGGTCTTTGTGCTCATCATTCTCCTGAGCAGCAAAGGCTGCTCAAAGTCATCCTAATCACTAACATGTCTCCTTCATCGGGTCTCTCTTCTACTTTCTCAATGGTTTCATACAACATCATCTCGTGCTCATACAGTTCTTCCTCCTTATAACAAAAAGTCTGATACTTTGCTAGATTCACAATTCTCTTGTTAGGACATTCTGAGACAATGTACCCCAGTCCTTGACATCAAAAACATATCGTATTCTCCTGAGTTCTAGGAGCAACAATGGAGGTAGGCTTTTGGCTTGTAGACGAGGGGGTTTTCTTTTAGTATAAGGAGGGTGGGGACTATGGTAGATCTGTCTGAAGGACTTCTTAAACTTTATGGCGATGCAGCACCCAGGCTGATTGTATAATATTGTCGGAATGGTCCCCATCATCATGGTTTTTCATGAGCAAGTTCCTAGCTAACAAACGAGTTCTATTGGTTTAAATAGATTGTATTCCGTAGTTTTGAAAGAATCAACTTACATAGGCTTTCGATGGATATTGTTTGCTTTTTCTGCCTTTATTTTTCATGCTCACTTCTCTTCCCTGATTTCGAAGGGTGGATTTTGATTAGTCATGTGTTACTTTCTTTTCCTTTCATATTTTCTTATACATGCAACAGAAGCATACTAGGATTTGTGCAAGTTTAGCTTTCTAAAGATTAGTCTAATGTTTCACTAATATCGATAGTTCGTACATAAAGTCTGCCAAAAGCAATGATTATGACTTGAGAACGAGCAAAAGTATGGCATTTTAAAGCAAACTTTGGATTACCTAACATTTGAAATAAAAATGGCTTGCCAAGCCATGAGCTGACTTGGTAAGCTTTCTAGTATGGCATTGGAAAATACTTGAAGTTTGAGCATTTGTAACAGTCATCCATACATTTGGATCATATGTAGGGCCTACTACCTCCACATCATCTAATAATCCAAGTCGGGGTTTCTTTTTAGATCCACAAGATCACCCAAATTGGATCACCAAACAAAATAGGAAAATTGGACGGTAATATACCGACCTTTAGGGGTGTTGAATAGCAATATACCGACCTTCACTTTTGGACAGTAATATCACTGACCTTTATAGTTTGGTGACATTAATGTACCTTCAAGGATTTGCACCCTAAAAATTAACAACAAAACTAACCCCTTAATCCTAAAAATTCCGAATACAAACACTCAACACCCCTAAAAATACCTAAAAATGGCACCGGTCTTTTTGCATGCCACGCGTCGGATCACAACCGATTCGCCGCCCAGAAAATCCTTGAAGGTATATTAATGTCACCAAACTATAAAGGTCACTGATATTACTGTCCAAAAGTGAAGGTCGGTATATTGCCATTCAACACCCCTAAAGGTCGGTATATTACCATCCAATTTCCCAACAAAATATACCCTTAAACTTTACTATAAGTATATTAATTAATTTTCTGTTTTTATTTTAATAAAAAAATCCCAAATTTCTTACATGGCAAATGAAAATAAAAGTAACAGGGGTGTGTTGTTCATCCAGTAGCTCACGTGCAGATCATGTGCCAATCCATATAAAATATTGATACATTAGTTTCGCCCAGCGGACCATAATCCAACCAATGCAAGTGCTCTTATGCTTACATCTACTCATATTTCTTACTTCGTGGGAAACTTACGTTCATGTTTGGTAAACAACTTTCCAGCCTCATAAACTCTTTTTGAGGCTATTAGCTTTGACTTTGGTCAAACCCTATCTGAAGTGTTTGGTAAATAGCTTTTTATATTAACTTTTTGGACCTTGCATGGCTTCCCACGAACATCTAATTTTACCAATCAGCTAAGTAAAACAACTAATTCAAACAGCAAATTCAAATAGTTAATCCAAACAACTTAGTCAAATAGCTAATTCAAACAACTAATAGACGGTTGTCGAGGAGGGCCTATATGCATAAATTACAATTTGTATATGAATATCGATAAGATCCTTGGCCAATGTCTCAACCTTTTGTATGGATTACAACGTTCCTTCCGTATTGTCTACTTAATTATTCTTTGTGTACTTACAAATAGATCTCCGTATTTAATGCACGTATTATGAAATAGTTTATAATAATTTAAGGTGTCCCATTTAAGACTCCCTCCGTTTTTTTTTTAATTATCACCTTGGTAATTGTGTTAAAAACTTTGACCGCTAATATCTTAATTTGTACAATGATTCATCATACAAAATTGATGTTGTTAGATTCGTTATAAAAAATACTATTAGAAAAGTATAATATCGTAGATCTTTATAAAAGTATTATGAGTGAAATTGTTGATTAAAGACGGACCTCAGAAAGCGTGAAAAACTAATAAAAAAAACGGAGGGAGGATTTTGTTGGTAAATCACACTTTAAAATTTAAGACTAGTTCGATTGAAAAATTGGGTGTACAGCAAGCAAACAACGTAAATTAGGCAAAAGAAAGAAGAAATACTGACTTGATGATAGAGAAAAGAGCGTGCACGTGCTTTCACCACCAAGCAACGGGGTGCTTTCCTCATGCCAAATCCTAGACAATATCCATCGGAAGTCTCTTTAGCAATATCAGTGAAAGCATTAACAGTTACAACTGTTGAGGATGGAAAGTGTGGAACAGATGCAGCCTCGAAAACCTGAATCTCATCTAGAGTCCTAACTGGGGAGTTGGCCTGCGCGCAAATTAAGAACCCATTACAGCGGTCAGAAAACGGCTACAACAGAAGAAATATTATAATGTCTATCGGAGACGAATCCAGTAAAATTGAAAATGAACTTATCTTAATAATCAGAAAGCCATGATAGCTAATTCTAACTCAGCTGTGTGAAAGACAAGAACAATTTACAAAAGCAACATAGAACAATTTACAAAAGCAACATAGATAGGCCAGTAAATGAACTGAAGGATACGATGGCAGAAAGGATTTTGTTTCTGAAATTTTTGCTTGGTGAACTGATTTCATCAATGTCTCTAATTTACACTACACAGCCTGTTTGATTGGCACAGAACACCAAAGTGCTGAGTCCAGACGACTGATCAAGTTTTGAAAGAAACCATTCTGAATATTTTGCAAAGAAGAGATTTAGAGCAGCAGTCATATGCTCTTTCCTCCACAAGCATTTACACACACATCTACCAAATTGTGGAAAAAGATCACCCAACAGTAGAAAAATAAATGGCCAACATCCATAACCAGAAGAAGGAATTCAGTTTTTCCTCCAAAAAGAAGGTAAAAAGGAAAAAAAATACACTTGGAAGTTGGGACACCAGAGTACTCAAACTTTGCAATGGAACCTCCTACTAAATCACCCAATTAATCAGACTCTGAAGCTATAAAATACAGAAATTAATCAGAATCGCTCAATCTACATGCTGACGGAGAAAGATATATTTGAGTAATGCTGCGCAAAACTTTAAAGAAATGTCTTTGCAGAATATCTTAGTTAAGCTAACTTTCATGAAGCCTCCCTCAATTTGGAAAGACTAATAAATTTCAATGGTTAACCAAAGAAAAGGGTAATCTTCTGATGTTAAAGACTCCCTAGTCCTCACAAGGCACTTATGATGTATATAGAGGAGAGAGAAACAACCTGACATCCAGCAGCCCTGAAAGAACTGAAATCGTGCTTTCCAATAAGAACTTTACATGCTTCCTGAATAAAATAAAATAAAATAAAACTTAATCAAAACTGATCACAAATCAAAAAGCCAAATTTATTGATATACTCAAGATTAGCTACTAACGCAAACCTGCATAGTTTGAAGATTCAATTCCTCAGGAACATGCCATGCCCGATCTCTCTCAAATGTGGACAAAGATTCAGTTCCGGACAGCAAGCGGTAGTAATAGCTGCATAAAATCACTATATTTAGACATTAGGGAAATTTTGAAATCAATATAACAATGATAGGTGTTGATATCAATAATCCATAGCATATGATTTTTTATAAGAAGAGTAAGTAGGCTAGTCCATTGGGGCCCCCAATCTCGAGGGTGACCACCAGCAAGCTCTCTGGGGTAGACAGGTAAGTACCAAGCTGCCCATGACAAGCATGACCCATCAACTTTAAAATTTCCATGAATGGGAAACTTTTTTGCTGATATGAAGGTTTGAACCTTGCTAAGGAGCTAGGAAGATGGAAGGTAGACAACTAGGCTACCACCTCTTTTAGTATACACATGCATCTCACTACACTAAATAAATACGACATTGCCAACAAAACACTAAAAGGTTAAGACAAATTAATAAGAATTGCAAAAGTAAGAAAGCTGTAGGTATGACATTAGAAACAAATACTTTTGAAAAAGTAGTCAAAGCTCTCAACAAACAATTGGGTCATTGCTCCTTTTATTTGTGCATATTTTGTAGTTCTCACACCACCAATATGAACACCCCACGCACCAAGAAATGAACCTAAGGCCACCAGGACAAAGGGCATTGTTCCTCTTCTTTTCATCTTTTTTTCTTTCGCCTTTAAATCTACCAGTGTTATGTTTAAGGTTCTTATTGTTCTTACAATATCTCTTTTCATCTTGTTTCCTTTTCCTTTTCTCTTTTGCCATTTCTGAAGGTTGGGATAGCTTCTTGTACCCAGTCTTTGAGGTTGGTGATGGTACATCGATCTCTTTTTTTTTTTTTTCTCCTTTTTCACAATGGGTAATGTGATGTTGTTTGATTATAGGATAACCTCCATTCTCTTTCGATCTACTATTCAGAGGTTTGCTCAAGTCTTTGAGTGTTTGGAGCCTTCATTCAAAAAAGCGCCCAAAGTGCGCTCTAGTGCACAAAATCGAAGGGAGGATGAAAGCGGGAAAAAGATGACGAATGAGCGACTCATGGATGATGCCAGATCGAACGAGCCAATAACTCGAATGCCTTCGGTCTATTTTTTGAGCAAGAATCATAGCGTTACCTTACCTTTGCCATGATACGGACTCCAAGTTCTTCTGGCGCCGAGTGGCAGCCTCGACCCCAGCGGAAGTGCGATGTGTCTGGAAACTCGGGGTCATAAATGGATCCGGGTACACCCCTGCGCTAGCAATGGAGTGTGCGACCTTCGAGTGGCGCTCGCCTTTTGCGCTTTTCCTCATAGCGCAAGGCACACGCCTTGTGCGCCTTCTGAAATTTTTACTGTTCAGCCCCAATGAAAAAAAAAAAAAAAGAAATCTGTAGTTATTTTTGAAAAACACCTTCTGGGCGAGAAAACCCTTGGCCACGTGATCCCTGTGCCTTTCTTCTCTCTTTTCTCATGGGTCTATTCTGCTGCCTCTCCTCAAGTGCTCTCCCCTCTTCTTCGTGTTCCCTGTTGCTGCTGCTGTGGTTTTCGGAACCTCCTCTGCTGCTGCTGCTTCCTTCGCACGACACTAAGTACGATACAGTTCTTCCTCTTCTTTAATTTTTTTTCCTGGGCTGCGATTGTTTTCTTCAAGCTTCTCCTTTCTTCTTCTGCTTCTGTGGTGCTCCGGAAACAGCTATATTTTCTGGGTTGTTGAATATTCTTCTTCATTTGCTGCTGTTCTGGCCTTCTGAGTTACAATTTTTGTTTATGGGCTGCTCTTTTTTTTATTTTTTCTGGGTTGTGACTTTTTTTTTTTTTTTTTGGCTGGGTTGTTTAGTTCTTGATTTTCATGTTTCGTTCAGTGTTTCTATGTTCTCTGTTTCGCTGTTTGATTTTAGTTTATTAGGCTCTAGGGCCTCAAGGCCTCAAGACTACATTGCTACTTGGCTATGTTGCTTAGTGTGTTGTTGATCCAAGTCCCACCCAGGTCCTCTTGATGGATGGGAACGACTTTCCAAGCCTCCGGGAAATCCATTGGGCCAAGGCCTGGACCAAAGACATACAAGTTCTCAGTTCTCACTAGGTCTGGCCGGGCCTTCTACCACGGCCCAACCTCCCTTTTCATGACTTCCTTGTCCACTCCCGCGACTCCTTGAAGATGTCGGTTCGGGTCGCCATCAGTATGAATAATCCTTGGAGAAGTCCTGGGCCTATCTTAACCAACTATGGCTCGCGTCATACTTTGGCAGAGTTAGGAAGAAGGATGAAGAAGAGAGCTAGAGCAACCGGTCACGGACGTGGCCCTTAAAGTCACACCTGTGACCCCTCTTAGCACCCGGCTATTTGCCCAGGGCAATGTCCAGTGACTCACTATCATGGTCGTGACACTCCCATGGCCATTTTCCCCATGGCAAGATCATGGTCATGACTTTTGTTGTCACGGTTGTGACTACCAGCAATTATTTGGAGATCTAAGGCAGGTTACCACCGTGACATATATTGTCACGTCCATGACCGCATCAGGGTTTTTCAACCTCTTCGGATGGAAAATGAGGTCACGGTCGTGACCTCCACTGGTTATGCCCGTGACCAACTCAAATTCAGGGTTTTAGACCCTCCCCTTTATATACACCCCTTCCTCATTTTATCATATCACAACTTTGCCTCTTATAAATGAATATTACCCGGCCCTTCCCCAAAATCTCTTCTTTCTTTATCCATTTGTTAATGGTGGTGATTAAGAGTGTCCCTTTTAGAGCTTGATTAGTGGTTTATAACCTTTCCATCAAACTTGGTGAGGATTTGCTTGGAGTATCAAGTGGGCGTCGGTGGAATTTCCTTTATGCATCACCTTGTGCCTCCTTAGTTCAATCTTAGCGATTTTGTCTTTATAGATTGAACATATCTCATCTATTTTGCTTGTTGTTGGTTTTCATGCTTGCAAAACTCATCCAAAAAGATAAGCTTGAGATATTGAGTTTCTACATGGTTTGTCTAGTGATTGTGGTCTGATTATTTGGTCCTGGGATTGTATTCAACTTGATTTTAGTTCCCAACCCTCACCCGTATTAGTTGTGTTTCCTAGGTCTTGTTTGAATGAATATGCTTATTTTATCTCTTTAGAAGACTATTTGGTGTAATATCGTATGTTAAGACTAGTTGCATGATTTGGTGTGCCTCGCATGTGTGAAGCGCACCTTCGCTTCGGGTCTCACGTTCCCAAGGCGTTTTTTTTTTGCATGTCGCGCTTTATTATTCCAAGTTTGGAGCACAACTCTTCTTTGTTAGTCGCGCCTTTCTGACGATGACAGTGTCACCCAACCATATAGCATGCCTAAGGTTAGGTCACTGAGGGTAAATTGCCTAGCCTTGTTATACTTACCCAAAATTATCCAACCAACATTTCTATATTATACAAACTTACTCAACCTTTTCATACTTCAACTTATTTACCATACCCAACCCTACCCAACCAATTCCTAAACAACACTAATACGACTTTAATGTCCGCTTTTTACACGGATTGATGGAGTCTCGCAACTAGCGGAAAGTTCGCAATCATATCTTATTTCCTTCACCTTACTTCCCCTCCTACCACCTCATCTTCTACGCTTGCTTTCAGTGGTCTTCCTTAAATTTCATCAGGAAGTCTAGGTCTCATTTTTTGTGAGGGAAGTTTCTCATGCAATATCTTACATTGTGATAATATATAGAGGAGCAGTACAGTTTTGGTGAATAGATGCTTTTATGTGCAAGGATGGCGGATAGATGCATGACCTCAGCCACTCGTACCTCACACTGAATCCATGACTAAAACTTAAAAAGAATACCTTCATATTAAAATAGGGAAAACGAGTACTTTACATGCGCTCTTGGGCCATATATCTGGCATGAAAATTAGAGGGAATGCTTCGGACATCGACTACCCTTATGTCACCTTCTTTCTGCAAAACAAGTTTCAAATCATATTAAGAAACTAATGACAAACAAAATGTGCATGATGAGACAAAGGCAGGCAAAAGAAAACAGCCAAGGCAGAAATTATATTTTGCACTATTACAACGGGTTTAATCATTTATACCCTTATTTTTGTTAAGAGCTAAGAGGATTACATACAGATGATTTCCTTGCAGTGCCTCCATTTTTTTACTTACATGTTACAACATATAAGCAGCACAATCAGAAAAATATATTTTCAACATTCAGGGAAAATTTATGGATAAATATCTCAAGAAATTTTCTGCTTGATAAGACCAGCCTAGAGAATAAAAGATCATGGATTTATTTTGTTAAAAAAAAAGCCTGCACAGCTATACTTCAGACAATTCATATCCACTAAAAATGCCTCAAGACTTGGAGGGTTTGTCTAGTGGTCATGGTCCATCGTTCCCAAGTTAAACTAAAGATGTTGAGAAAAGGTAATTTATTATGATAAAGAAAATGAGAAGGGGTGGATGAGGGGTTAGTGAATAAATTGCATGAATGTTTTATGCGTTTCAAGCAACTTAGAAGAGTAATACAGATCTATAGTCAATTTTTCAAAAACTGGCTGGAAGGTACCCCTCATTTTGTGGAAACTATTTTTAGGCCCCAATGTGTCTAGAATACGTTGGAATGTACCTTATAATTTAAGTTAACGCCGACTATTATTAAACTAAATCCTGAAACCCAACACTAAATGAAGTGAATCATTAATAAAGTCTCACCTTGCGTTTCCTGCAGGCCTCACCAAGCTAAGGGCGACATAAACAAGGGAAAGACATCGCTTAATAAATTCTTTTTCACTTTGATTCGAGCTTGGATGTGAGTTTTTCTTGTGAATCGATCGGAATCTTTCAGAACCCACTAAGCACTTATGCACATGGGATTTAGCTTTGCATGAGATATCGGGAGTCGAAAATCTCTAAGATTGGCAATTGCTTGAGTTGGGCGTTTTCGTGGTGCTCACAACGGTTCCTTTCGGATGATTAGTATCGTTTTCTTGATTGCGTTAGCATGATTCCTTGAAGCAAGTTGTTTCCTCTTTTCTTTTTCGTTTCCTTGTTTTGTTTTTCACTTTCCCTCTCTCTTTTTCTTTGGCTTTTGTGGGTATAGCTTCTATAAACCCTCACGAGACCCACCTCGTCCACTCGGGCTGGCGGGGGGTTTAAAAGGCTTGGTGCATACGCTAAATGCATCCGTTGTCTCCCACGAAAGTGGAGTTTGTGTTAGTTTAAGTAGTTTTCATGTTGTTTTTGCTCGGGACGAGCAAAATCCTAAGTGTGTGGGGGGTGTTTAGGCTTGTTTTTTAGCCTAAATGTTACTCCATCTACTTAGAATTTTAGCTCGTTACCTTCCCTAATAAATGTCCCTTATCCGTTCTTTCTTTTAGTTTTTATGCAGGTTAGTTTGGACCCGAAGCATTGGGAGATACCGAGTCGTTGATGCCAAGAACCCCGCCTCGGGAATTCAAGGAAGCAGCCCCGGGATCCTAGGAGCGGCCCTCACCCTCAAGGTCAAAGGAGAAGTCAAGGAAAATCCAGTAGGTCACGGTCATTACCCCCAAGGGTAATGCCCGTGACCATAGATAGAAAATAAGCAGAAAGGCAAACCCAGGAGGTCACGGGCGTGACCCCACTTGTAGCGTCCGTGACCTATTTGTGAGAATTAATTGCCAAATTGCCGAGAGCGGTCACGGTCAATACCCCCAAGGGTAGCGCCTGTGACCCTGCTGAGCTATTTTTCCCCAAGTGTCGACTTCCACGAGGTCACGGGCGTGACGGCTAGTGGTAGCGCCCGTGACCCAGCTGAGGAGATTTGTTGAAGAGTCGATTCCCAGGTGGTAACGGGCGTGACGTTCTGAGGTAGCGCCCGTTACCTCAGCGAAGAATTTCTGTTCGAGAATTTGGAATCGCCTCGTCACGGGCCTTTAGGGCTAAATTCGGGTATACCTCGGGAGAGGCCCCGGAGTGGCCTTTTATTGCAATAACTCCACTTCTATCTTGGCTTAGTGTCATAATTAGAACCTCCTTGCTGTTAGGGTGACTATTAGGAGGCGAAAACCGACCCTTGGGCCCCTTTTTCTCTGATTTTTATCTGATAATCTGTCTTTATCCTTCAATCCTCTCTAAATCTTCTTTTTACCTTAAACTAAGCATTAGTAGTGAAAGTTTTGACAAAAAGTACCTTGCTCCCTGTGGATACGATAATTAAACCCGCACTGTATTGCGAGTGAACAAAATGGCGTTGTTGCCTGGGAGTTGCGCCTACCGACCTTTTAGTTTTCTTGAGCATTCCCTCTAGGTTTTAAAAGAAAAAGAAAAAAATTTAAAAATTTAAAATTTAAAAAGAGAGATAGGAAAATGGCATGTTTTACCTTCCCCTAAGGTGAGCATGAATTACTTTGTGATTATTATGATAGATTAATTGATTATCATGCTTATTGGATTTCTCAAAGTTATAAATCTTCTTGGGCGGAAGTGTTGGGTGTCTTTAATGAGGGTGTGAATTTTGAGATTCGTAATCTGCTAAATCACTATGGTTTTAATGTTGAAAATGATTATGAGGCTTGGTATTTACTTAATTGGTTGACCGAGGATACTCGTAGTTATTTGGAGAATTGTCATGCTTCGGGTTATTATTCTGATAATCCATGTGCTCATCATGTTAGATCTCACTATGAAAATTTATGTGCGAATAATTGTCCCCCGTCCCCTTGTATTGATTTGCATAGTCAATCTCCATTTGTGGATAAACCAAGGGAAGCATCTTATGAAGATTCATATGTGAATACTTCTTCCATTCTTCTTTTAATTCCTATGCATGCCCCCTCCTTATGTGCTCAATTTGAAACATCTACCCATGCTTCCATGTCTTCCACTTATGTTCCTCATTCGAACTTTATCGCAAATGATGTTAACTATGTGCAACAAGATGATGTTCATGAGTTAGATGTTGATCTTGGGTTGGGATGGGATGTGTTTTTGATGATATTGAGGAGGAGGTTGACAACTCTTCTATTTGCTTTGAATGTGATGATGTATCCCCCTCTTCCGATCATGTAATCTCCCATCATTCATTGTTTATCACTCCGTCATCCGACCATGCATGCCTTGAGTCTCTAGGTACCTTTAGAGGGTATGATCCCCTCCTTGACCCTTATCTTGCCTACCTAGAGGACTCACCTAGAAAAATCATGATTATTCATTTATTTCATCATTTTAGTGATTTTTTTAAGGCTTTTGATAAGATGTTGAGAACACTTACCTATTCTGACTCATTGATTTTTGTGTTCTAATACATCCATGACTCTGAGATGCATTCGAGGATGCATGATCTTCTCCTACGGGCGTTGAATTCTTCCGATCTTGAAGGCCCGAATCTTGAAGAATAAAGAGCGGCTGATGCTCCAGTATGATCGAGGTTATCCAATTTCATTTCTTGTTCTTTGAAGACTAAGTGGTAACCTTGTTCCACCTTTTCTCTCATTGTAAATATTTCTTTGATCTTGTTTGTATCGTTTGTTTTCTTTTTGCATGCTTGTTTTTCCTTTTTGGTTGCATACCCCCTAGTATGCTTTGTGTTGGGTTTTCTTTGTTGTTGGAGCTGTGTGGGCTCGGGGCGCCACCCCTTTTCTATGTGCTAGGTGCTTGTATATATGTTTGTTTTCCTAGTTTTTCTACCCTTCATGAGACACCCTTCCCACAATGAGGACATTGTGGATTTTAAGTGTGGGGGGGAGATCTTTATGATTCAGGGTAGCTCACCTAATATTTTGTTTCTCTTTTTCTCTTAGAAAAAAAAAAAGAAAAAAAGAAGTGAAAAAAGTGCTAAATTGTGAAAAAAAAAATCGAAAAGTGTGGAGAAAAATGAAAGAGAAAATGGGAAAAAGTTGTGAACAAGCCAAAAAGTGTTTTGTTTTCTGTTTTAGGAGATGCTTTCGATCATAGCAAGGTAGATAGCCACCTAATTGGACGAACTAATCGGCTAGAAGCGGTCGACATGAATGACCATAGGCCTTAGTTTGGATGATTGCCATGAATTATCTCTAATAAACCCCTCTTTTGAATGTGAAAGAAGAGTCCTCTCTTTTTACACGCCCCGATTGTGATTTTCTTACCCAAAGTTGGATGGTTTGAGTTGTTTAGTGCTCTTGCTCGCCTTAATTAATGAATTAATTAATTACAGTCGGTTCCACCGATGAGGGTTGGTATGAGTGGACGGCGCTCATGCCCCTTAAGTACAATGTTTACGAATGGAGCAACTCGAAACAGGGAGGGTAACCCTTTGCGAAGGTCGGTCCTATTCCCAAAAAAACCGACGCCCTAAAATTTTACAAAACGGATTGAGAGTAAGGCTTAATTAAGAAAGAAAAGAGTGAAAAAAAAAGAGGAAAAAGAAAGCAAAGAAAAAGATAGTAGAAAAGAAAAAAAAGTTGAGAAAGTGAAAGAAAAGAAAAAGAAAAGAAAAGAGAAGTTGAAAGAAAAATAAAAGAGTGAAATTAGGTTACCTAATAATCCCGAGCTTGAGCATGAAAATGACTTTGATTGTCCGACTTAAGTTAGGAAGGATCGATTAGGGCCCACTTGCACTTGTGCACGAGAATTCTTGCTCATCATGAAACTGTTGGGGTTAAAAATCTCTAGGATTGGCATTTTTCCAACCTAAGAGTTCTTAATTGTTTATGTTTGCCTCTTCTTTTTTATTGGTAAAGCCGGTTGGGTGTCTAGGTGCGTTGTTATGGGCTTGAGTATCTTCTTCTTCTCTTTTGTTTTCTTTGTTTTGTTTTTCACTCTCCATTCCCTTCCCTTTTCCATTTCTTCTCATGGCTTTTGTGGGTAGAGTTGCTACAAACCCTCACGAGACCTACCTCGTCCACCCAGGCTACCGGGGAGTTTAAAGGGCTTGATGTATGTGCTAAGTGCATCCGCGATTCCTGCGAAAGTGAGTTAGGTGTTTTTTTTTTTTTTAGTTTCTTAGGTTTAATTCGGTTAGTTTTGCTCGGGACGAGCAAAAGTCTAAGTGTGGGGGGGTGTTTATTCCGTTATTTTGCATGTTTTATCCCTTTACTCTATGACTTTTTGTTTGTTCCTAATAATTAAATTAGGTTTATTCTTATGTTTTTATAGGTTTTACTCTTTTATTAGATTTTATGTCTTTTGATATTTTAGTTATTATTATTAGTGAAAATGAAAGAAAATTATAAAAATTGAGAATAAAACCTAAAACTAAACCCTCACTACCCAGCCCATCACCCAATCCCCCCCCATCCTTTCTCCTCTTTCTCGGCCCACTTGATCCCTCACAGCCCAAACACAGACCCAATCTCATTCTCCTTCCCCCCCTTATTAGGCCCGGTTTCCCATTCAGCCCAAAACCCATTTTCCCCCTATTACCCATTCCCATCTAACCCACCTAATTAAACCCTAACACTAATCCAAACCCACCGAACCCTAACTCTAATTACCCTGTCTTCGGCGCCCAGAACCAAACCCTCCCCCTCATTTCTCACATTCTCCATCTCTCTCTTTCGACCCTTTCTCTCTCTAGCCGTCTCACTCTCTTCCTCTCTCTCATCTATTTCTCTTTCTTCGTCTTTGTCTTCTTCTTCTTCTCTGAAATAACATACACTCACCCTTTTCTTTGTCTTTTCCAGATTTGGAAGAAAGGGGAGCCGAAAGTACACATGCAGCAGACATTCGGATGCACCATCCACCACCATCGTATACATTTGCAGCAGTAGAGCAGAGAAATCCTCACCGTTCACAGATCGAAGATCAAACGGTCGAAATTCGTTAGCAAGGAATGCAGACCGAGTATAAAAAGGAAGAGGATCGAAGAGAAGAGCATGGTGGGTTCTGGGGAAAGTGACGCCCCAAGGCCCTCCATCCTTAGGGTTAGTTTTAGATTAGGGTTTTGTTTGCGATTTGATTTAGGTTTGATTTTGATTCATGTTAGAGGATTTCTCTGGGATTCGATGTTGAATGATTTGGTTCTTTTAGTTTTTGATCGATAATTTTCGGACTTTTTGGATGATTGGATTTCATGTTGATTTGTCCATTGTTCTGGATTTGTAATGTTTATTGATCTGTTTCTTACTCTCTGTTTTGTTTCCCTCTTTCCTCCTTTCTCTCTGATTCGGTGAAGGTTGTAGTAGGTTAGTCTTTCTCTCTCTCTCTCTGTTTTTCATCGTCCTTTTTCCCATATCTTTTCCCCTTTGTTTTGCTGCTCTTTTTTTTTTCCTCTGTTTTGTCTTCGTTGAATCGTTGTCCTCTGTTCATCTCTTGTTTTCTTTCCTTGCTTTTCTTCAGTTGGTAGCGGTAGGATTACTAGGGGCTTTTTGGTAGTTTTAATTAGGAAAACTAGTGAGTAATTAATGAACCTAAGTTAGATAGGTTGTTAGTTGGGCCAGCTATTGTTTGGGCCATTAGGTCTTAGATTTGTTAGTTGATTAATAATCAAAGTGAAAGTCCAAGGTTAGATGTTAGATGGGTCTTTGATTAGCTTAATTAGGATTTTAATAAAATGATTAGTGGCTAGTTTTTCCTTGGCTTAGGGGAAGGTTTTAATCCCTAATGAGATCTCTTTTCTAAGGTTTGACTTAGTTAGGGCATTATGCCATGTTTTATGAGGTTTTCATCCAAAAACTCTCTTGATTGTGGGGTTTAGTAAGAAGTGGAAACCCGCTAAACCTACTCAAACACGATCTCTAGGGTGATTGGATGGATATCCGAGCAATTCCTCATTCATTTAGTGGAGAAGTTCGGGTAGGGTGATTTGCATAAAGCCCTTTAGGTAAGTCCTCATTCATTTAGTGGACGAACCTTGAGGGCCAAATTCGGGTATACCTCGGGAGAGGCCCCGGAGTGGCTTATTTCTTGCAATAACTCAGCTTTTATCTTGGCTTAGTGTCCTGACCAAGACTTCCTCGTGATTAGAGTGATCGATAGGCAGTGAAAGACCGACCCTCGAGCCTTTTTCCTTCCTTTTTGTGGTTTTTAGTGTGTCTTCTTTTAGTTTCTAAAACCTCTCAAAATGAATCATGAAATCCCAACCTAGTAGGTGAGAGTTTGAGTGACTTTTAGGTTCGGTACCCCAACTCCCTGTGGATACGATAATTAAACATGCGCTATATTGCGAGAGAACACTCACAAGAAACATGCTCAAATCACCAAATTTGTCACCTGGCAATTGTTAAATTATTATAGGGTACCTTAATATGTATTCTAGAAACATGAGAGCCTAAAAATAGTTTCCACAAAATAAAGGGTACCTTCCAGTCATTTTTTGTCAATTTTTTCAACTTCAGACTATACCAAGCAAGAGAAAAATGTTTCCCTTCAAAGGTTAACTGCTTAATTTAACGAGTGGCCAAACACCAAAGCCATCAGAGACAAGAAATCCCACCTAGGTAAAGGGAATGTGAATGGCCTCGAGACTAAGTTAGAGAGAAGATCTTTCCCTTGATTGTACATCTGACGAACACACACACACGTGTGTGTGTGTGTGTAGAACAAGTTCAAGATCCCAAAATTTTCTTCCATTACTTGGATGGCTTTCCATTGCAGGTTGCATACCCTTTGATAGATTGCAATAGTTTGATTTGCCCCTTGCCAATCGTTGCTTTCTCTGTTTGGAAGCCGAGGAATCCTACTCTCATTTTTTCTCGAGTGGTCCTTTAACAAGGAGGTTGTATGCCCTGTGCTTATGGATTTCTTTGGATGTTACCCTGATTGGTCCTCTTAGACTTCGCTTGCTAAGATTTAGAAGCTATCAAAAAAAGATGCTATGAAACTTGCTTTGAATTTTACTGCTCTTATATACCATTCTTGGACTGAAAGGAATTTCAGGGTATTATAAAATGTTTCAAGAAGGGCTCCTACTCTTGCTCACATCATCACTAAAGATGTTAGTAGCTGATTAGTTTGAGCCTATTTTCCTCCTTGGTTGTTTGATTGTATAGGGAGTTTATCCCAATTTGGTCATTTTTGGTATTGTTTTGCCCTTCTTGATATGCCGAGAGTATTTTTGTAATTACCTGTTTTGTTAATGAAATGATCTCGCCAATTTTCCGATATATATCTATCTATCTATACTCGGCAATTAGGCCTTCCGTACTAGGGCCAACATGACACGACGCGGATCCTGACATGGGACCCGTGGGGGGGTTACGGGACACAGCCAAGAACGAACCCTAGTCATAAAACCCTAGGTCGAACAATTGGACAACCAATTGGTGGGTATTCGGCATGGTTGTTGGGGGCTTTTGTCGCAGGGACAGTGCGACCCCACCCATGGGTTTTTTTTCCGGCCAGAAGTCGCCAATTTCCGGTCGCCGGTTAAAGACGGGAGAGAGGAGAGAGAGAGAGCAGTGCATATGTTTTCAGTCGAGTGGACCGAGGGGGGGGGGGGAGGGAGGCCTAAACAGCGATAGGGGTTTCTTATGGATTATTTTGATTATTTTAAAAAAAGTAAAGTGGTATCCATTTTTTTTGGGCTTTTTTAAAGTTGGGCTGAATATATTCTTTATATAGGTCAAATTCATTTAAATTAAAGTATCCTGGGATCACAATTTTTAAGGATGTCTTTAAAAAAAATTATAATATTTCACTATTAATATAATTAAATATGTTATGCAACTTAGGGGTCATATTTCCCCTGCCATGTTGGACCCTTGGATACCGTGTCACCATGTCCGGAATTTTTAGAGATGCCATGTCGGATCCTTAGACTCATGTCGTCATGTCGAACACCCGTGTCCCGAGTCCAGGTAACACACACACACATATATATATACATATGTGACATACGTGTACGTGTGTGAGTTTATATCATGACTATATATATGTGATAGAAGCTCAGATGGCGGGGTAGGTTCAATAGGAATAGGCAATTAGGATCACAAATAACAGTCCACAGTTTTTACTTTTTGGTCCAATAAATGAAAATAAGGTCTCTAATTGTATAATCGAAAAATTTGGAATTACGCGTCATCTAATTATTTTTTTATGAGGACAATACATGTGATTTATTTGAAATTTAAAAGTTTTCTGCCTTTGTAACAATTCCCACATCTGATCAATAACTAGCGTAGTTGGGAAGCCTAGCCCTACACCTCATAATTCATACAAATTTTCTATTAGTTTTTCAAAAAAAAAACTAATAAATAAAAATAACTAATAAAAATAAGATCACGCATGAGGCTCCATCTGCAGATGTTAGATAACTTAGGAATTCCACATGCAGACATTAGATAACCGACGACATTGTTTAACCTTCACAACTGAATCTGTGCACACCATACTGATCTCCTTGCAGTCTAGCCCTTTTTGGGCCAGCATTAGATAACCGACGACATTAGATGACCAACGACATGGTTCAAGTGGTTTGGCACTTGTTCCCTGCAACAAGGTCTCGAGGCCGAGTCTTGCGAATGGAGAAAATCTATGATGGCAGAGCTCTACCCCGGGCCAGCATTAAGCTCGACCTCTACCAACAAAAACATAATGTCTCTATATCATATGATGTATGTTGGAATTATATTGTCACATGAATTGAGATGCGCATTTATGTCTTGCATGGGATAATCAATTCTAATTTTTTTAATTTTCTTACCTACAGTCGTTTTTTCAGAGTAAGCTTTGGATATTTAAATAAATATGAAGTATAATTATGTAAGCAATCACAGAATGGTCGGTCCCAAAAAGAATATGGGTTATGTTAACCTTAATAACTAAATGAGGTGAGCCAAATCTCCATGCCAAGCTTTCATGAAGTGAAGTTTGAGGGTTTGCTCAGCCATATTTAGTCTTTGAAAATCCAAATATTTCGAGACTAATGTTAAAAGTTAGTTTTCTAAGGAAAAAAAAATTGACAAGGGAATATTCAGATCTACTTAATTTGAATTCACAATATTTATGAGTACGGTTCATCTGTATACTACTTTCTTTATTAATGTGCAATTACTAGTTACTCCCTCTATTCCATATTAATTGTCATCTCTAGAAATTTATACAATGACTTGTTATATAAAATTACTACCATTAGATTTGTAACGAATGGTACTATTCTAGAAGTATAACATTGTAATTATTAATAAAACATTATATACGAAATTATCAATCAAAGAGTGATATTGGAGACCGTGGCAGTCAACTAAGTAACAATTAATATGGAACGGAATGAAGGGAGTATCAACCATGGTATTGTGATATTTAGCAAATTTCATTAAGTTAGCTCAATTTAAGGTTTGTACCAAGCCAAGCCTGACTTGGACTCAATAAGGAAAAAGCTAGTCGAGCCTAAAATGTTCCGGCTCGAATCCACATCACACCTTAGTATATTTCTTTTTCTTTGAAATTTCCCAAATTTCACTAAATTAGCTTTAAGGTTTATACTCGGGGTGCAACCAAGCCAAGCCAAGCTCGACTCGGACTCAGTAAGGAAATAGCTTGTCGAGCCTCAAAATGTTATGGATCGAGTCCATGTCACCGTTTAATATTTTTTTTTTTTTTCTATTGAACTTTTCTAGTTTGAATGCTAAAATTCAAAGCTTAAGTTCAAGATTTGCACATTGAACTCCGCAAATGGGGATTAAAATTAAAATTACACTTTGTGGATCTTTCGGATGTGATTGACCTGTGTCCAAACTTTAGCAAAACAGCTTTTTGTTTTGCAACTCCAAATTTTCCTCAATTTAACTTGGAAATAAAAGAGAATTATCAAACTTGTACTTTAATATTAATTTTTAGGGACCTAAATTACTATAAATATATTTACACTTAGAGAACATAGCATATTTTCCACCCAAAATATCTAACTGAGCTTAGTCAAGTCAAGTCCGAGCAAGCCTTCCTAAGCTTGGGCTCGGCTAGATAGACACCCAAGCTGAGCACAGCATTGATCAAACTGAGCTTGAGGTAAGTAAAGCTTTGACCAAACCGAGTTCGAGCCGAGCTTTGACTGAATCGATCCCGAGAGCGCACCAAAATTATGTAAGTTATGCACACATTAAGTGCGACTTAAACCAGTAGCATTAGCGGTACGACAAACTTCACCTAGTCAGCACTACAAGTTAACGATCACCATTCTTGATATTCTCACCCACAAATGAAACTCAAGGATGATAGCACAAGCCATAAGAAAAAACAAGATAGGAACAAGGGGATAGAACACTCACAATTCTCATGGACCTTACCATATTAATTTATGCAAACAAAACAGAGTGAGAAACAAAAGTGAATGCTATTCAATTGATTCAGAAGATAACTGCTCTGACCAGAAATTACCTGTAAAAAATGGTTGACAGCTTTTCTAACAACATGAGCCTCATGAGGTCGCAACTACAAAAGCAAACATCAAAGAATTGTCAGTCAAACCAAAAAGATGATTACTTGCTCGAATTAGCTCTGAATAGGGACGCTTGCATTTTCAATTGGATAAAAGAAGAAACAGAAGAGTGCATAAGCAGAACTTGAACAAGCTCCTAACGATACAGTGAATTTTAGTTAAACAAAAGAAGAAACATAATAGCCGAGAAGAGATGACAGTTGTGGTGGGGGGACCTCCAATGAATAATTCCACATCCACCAAGAACAGAAAAAGAAACAAGAAAGGTCCAACTACTGTAATTGAAATCTGAATTTTCACCATTTGTACAAGAATTATATTTTCTTGCTCAATTATTCTTCCATGTTCATATGCTTGCTAACTCATTCTAATTTATCATCTCACTATTATAAACCTCAATTTTCTAGGGGTTTCCTTCAGTGCAAATACATGTAATATGGTTAGGTGCAGCTACTTCTCATCCAGTCATTAAGGATTCATTTGGTCCTTGGAAAATGAGATGTACAGAAAATTTTTGTCTCTCCTCACTAATTTAGTATAAAATGTCCCTTATTCTCCCAATCCCAACTTCATTTTCCCCTTTCCAATCCTCCCCCTATTATTTAGCCTATCAAGTTTTCCTCCCACTTTCCTTGCAAATCGGGACGAAAAATGCCCTTTGACAAAATGGATCAAATTTTCCTTTTCAATCCAGCTCTCAATCTTTCAATTTTTTAAGCCAAATGAAGGAAAGTAAATCATTTTCAAAAAAAAATATTAAAAAAAACTTTCAATCTTAATTTCCAAGAACCAAAACAGAGCCTAAGTACTGGACCATGCAAAGTCAGCAACACTAAGCTAATCAAGCTATGTAATTGTGCAATGCCGCTAACGGTAAAACTTAAACCTCTAGAGAGAGATAGGAAACTCTAGTGAGTGAAAGTCTCAATAATTCCCTTCCCTCATTCAGTACCTCGATGGGACAAGGAAGACCCTAGCTGTTCCATGTTGAATTACCAGCCCCTCCTTTCAGATCTGCTTTCTCTCTCTTCTCTCAATAGGCTACCCCTCCTGTTCCTAATTGTGTCTTGCGAGACTCAGACCAAAGGAGACCTCTGGATCCCCGGTCAGAAACAAACCCCAGATCTGTTTACTTTAGCAATTTTCTTGAGCATTTCTTCTATTACAGAACAAATTTGTCAAACTTTAGGTGGTCTTGGATATCGTCTCCCTTTAATCCTCGAAGAAAGAGACTAAATCCTCAGATATGTATTTTTTGGCTACTCCTCTACTAGATAAGTTCTTATATCAACCTATTTCTGAAGGTGATGGCTCAATGAAGTCGAAAAGAAAGGGTTGTAGGCACTGAACCTTGGAAGCAGAAGGTCAAAGCTGCTCTATATCTCTTAATACCAGGTGATCTTGCTCCCCTTCTTCAAATTTCTTGGCCTCTGTGGTGGAAATTCATTGGCTGTTTAGTTTGTGCTGAGTATTATGTTGCTAACTGTTGGCTGCTGGATAATTATTCTACTACCCATGACTTGTATGTCTACTTGAATCAGTTCTGGGTTGGTTTGTGCACTGAAATATCCACCACAGGCTGGATATGGCTCACATCTGTTTGTGATTGTCTAGTTCATCCCGTTGGAAAAAGCATTAGCTTTTATTTTTCTAATTCAAGTATTTTTGTTCTGGTAAAGTAGGCAAATGATGTTCTAGTTCAAGGAACCCCTCAAGAGTGCACAGCAACCTTGTGTTGCCGCCTTAAAAATGAATTACTTTCAATGGCCATTTTGTTCAGCCTTATTGGTAATACTTGGCCAGGCTTATTATAGAATGGGTCACCCTTAAGAATGATGCTATACTGCTTGCTCTAAGTCACTCCAATGGCATTAGAAAGTGGGTCCTAACTAACTTACATATAGATTCTCTATTGCCTTTGGTTGTACACCATCTTGTGAGTGATCTTTTAACGGACTTTTATTTGATCTGGTCTACCTTTTGGAAAATTTATGCTTGGTATTCTTGTCCGGTCCAAGCACTTAGGGCTTTGTTTACCATTCCCAGTTGGATCCAGATAATCAATAGCATGTGTTTAGGGTGGCTAACTTCGATTAAAGTGTTTGAGATGCACAGGGGTTTAGGTGGAAAATGCAATCAAGGCTCCGAAGACCAGACCTTTAGGGGAAGGAGGCCAAGCCTCGAAGAGGACCCTTTCCTCTACTTTCAAAATTTTTGTTTAGCTTGTAATAGTCAATTGATTGTTTTACTGATCATATGGTGTATTTTAACGTTTATGAAAATGCTTTGGCAAGAGAAAGTATTATCTAGACCTAGCTTTTTCAAGCTATTGAATGAGTTAGTAGTATTAACACTCATAGCTCAAGTATGTCCCATAAACTTTTAATTTGAACTAAGAAGCAAACTTCCAAGGGGATTTTGTCTGGAGGGAAATTGATAAGTTGATCTCGAAATCAGTTATACAACGGGGTATTTATTTATCCGAAGTCAATGGTCTATCCTTTTGGAAAAAACAATAAAAATACAGCAATATTATAAATGAGATTACTTTACTGGAATGTACAAGGAATTAAGAACAAGTGCAAAGTTGTGGAGATAAAATTTTTATCTTCCAACAGAATGCCTAACATAGTGTTCTTAAGTGAAACTATGGTCAATGATCAAAACACAACTAAGATTATCAAAAGATTAAAGTTTGGGAATGCTAAATTCAGTCCATCTCACAATCACTTGGGTGTCCTCTGGGCTTTGTGGAACACATCTAATATGGAGGTTCACTTCCTTTACAAAACTCAAAGAGCAATTTACCTATATGTTAAAGAAAGAGTACAGGTAAACAATCAATCCTATCTGGAATTTATGCGATTGCTCAAATGCGAGAAAAAGATTCATTTTGGAATAACTTTAAGTTACTAAACCAAATTTCTCACTTACCTTGGTGTATTATAAGGCATTGTAATGGTATTCTATCCCTGCAAGAAAAGTTTGGAGGGCCTATTCCTCAAGAAAACTAGTTTACTAAACTTAAAAATTTTTGTCAAATAAATTAGTGCTGTGGATATATACCCAAATGGATGTCTAATCACTTGGAGAAAAAATATTCATGGTCATAAGATCTTTGAAAGGCTTGAAAGGTCACTAGTTCGCCATGATTGGGGTGGCCTACATCCTTCAGCCACTCTCACCCATGGTCCTTCCTCGTTTTCAGATCATTTTTACTTACTATTGGACTCCGACTCAAGTAGAAGTATTAGAAAAAACCACTCGTTCAGATTCAGCCAACACTAGACCAAGTTTGACAAAGTTAAAAACTTAGTCAAACAAGGTTGGAAATGTGATGCTAGGGGTTAATCAATGTTCCAAGTAATCTGTAAATTAAAGCAAATTAAAAATTTACTTCGAGTTTGGAGCAGTCAAAGTTCAAGAAATTTTAAAGAAAGATTGGAAACCAATTTAGCAAAAATCCAATCCGTGGAAGAAAAGCTCTTATAAGACCCGTTTAGCATATGCTTTAACGATTGGCATAACAGGCTCATTACACAAAGAGAAAGAATGCTACTTTTTAACAAAAGTATCGGGGAAAAGTTCGTCGTAAACGATGGTTGACAAAAGGGGACCATAGCTCCACCTTCTTCCATAGATCAGTAACCTTTAGATAAAAGAAGGCTTTAATAACTAATATTAAGTGATGGAGATCATCCCACTGCCACAGCCTTTATCCAGGCCCGCTACCTTGTTGGCCAACTACCCTAAGATATTCCAAGCAGATCCTTCACCAAGCAGGGATATTCAGACAGTTAAAAGTAAGGTTTTCTGACTTCAATTTCTCTTAATTGAAGTCTTCGCAAGGGAAGAGCCCTAGGAGTCTTTTGAAGGGCATTACTTAAGGTTTCCAGCAAACCTATGTGTATCTATGTTGGAGTACAAATGGCTTACAAACTTAGCCATTTTCCCAGATTGGTTTTTGCAGAACCCCTGTTCTGGCAGGCTATAAGCTCTAGGCTCATTTGTCTTCATTTGGTGACCATAATGGCTGCTTTCAAAGCCATTGGAATCCTTGGTGAGTCCCCTAAGTCTGGTCCAAGAATGCAGCTGGCTGCTATATCAGGACATCTTTACAGTTCAAAAAGTCCAAGCATCTTCTGAAGGAAGCTGCTGAAGTCAGCTTGCGTATTCTAGCAATTACAAGGGTTATTCTGGTCTTTTCATCTTGTGATCAAGATACCCTCGGTAAATATGAGTTGCTATGGATATTTAGCAATTGGTAATTCACTTTGAGCAGCAAATATTCACGAACAGGTGGAAGTAATGCATGGTTTATAAGATGCTGGTCCAGTAAGAATCATCCAGGCAGCAAGTTGAAATGAAGTGGCTCATTTTGATACTAAGTTGTGTAATTATGCATGTAATTTAGCTCAAGCAGCTCATCTTGTTGTAATTTAGCTTAATTAAATCTGATTAGAAGCTCCTTCATCATTAGGAAACCTCATTAGCTTAGTTTAGCTAGCTGGTTGCTTGCTTAGCTGCGGTACATAGCAAAACGGATGTAATATTTTGTTCATTATCAAGTGATGAATGAAAGTGGGAGCTTGTTGCTTCTTTGTTTGTGAGTATCTAACAACTCTCAACCCTTTTCCATTCCTGTATCTTGATTGTGGCAGATCAAGTGGTGACAGTTGAGCTCAATTCATTCTTATGGTGGTGATTCGGTATCCATAGGAGTGTGTTGAGTTTACCCTTGTGTTTTCTGCTGAGGTGTTTCTGTATCAGCAAGAACACAACTTATCTTTCTTCTTTTCCTTGTTTCTCTTTCCTTTATGCTAACTTTGCACACAAAGCCAGCTTAAGTTGAGATCCATCCTGGTTTCAGGAAGCTTGTTAGTGTTGTCCAGCTCTTGCACTCTGATTCAGTGAGCTGCACATACATCATCTTGGTATCAAAACTAGCTACTATCTTAGAGAGAAGCTTCTTGCTGGTCTTAATCATGTCGAGTAGCAAGACAGCTGAGGAAGTTGCAAAACAGGCTCTAAGGGAGAAGGCTGAGTTGGACTAAAATTACCATATTGCCCTCATATTTTCACCAAATTACTTCATGTATTATTATATAATGATCTTAATAATATTTTTTTAAGACTTTTAATAATTTTTTTATCATATCAAATGAAATGTATATTTCTCACTCATTTGGGTAAAAGTCAAGTTTTGGTAAATTTTGGTAAGTTTTGTCAAATTTACTCTAATATATCAAAATTAATTTTTTTATTTTTTTAATTATGGTAATTTTGATAAATTTTGGTAGATTTAGGTAAAAATTTACCTCATCTATTTTATCCAACTTTTGATAGACTCTTAATGATTTATTATCAATAAGTGACACTAGTGTTATCCCACTACATTCATTAAATTACTAGTCTTAAACCCGTGCTATGTACGGATGTATTAAAAAGTAGATCTTTTTAATAATAAAAAGACAACATCAGTGAATTAATATTAACACCAAAGCAAAACAATACAAACACACAGAACAACAAACAAAAAAGGAAAATAAGCAAATACAATTTCAAACTCAAAATATGCAATCTCCAATCCATTTGATCAATTACGTCTGCTCTTGTGACTCGTTATCCATGAAAATTGAAACTCTGCCAACCCCTTCTAACCAATCTCTCATTCCTATACAATCCTTTACCAACACATCATACCCCTTCTAATCAATCTCAATCCTATACAACCCTTTACCAATGCATCATATTTACTATATAATTTATAAATCAATAAATGTACAAACAAATTAAAAAGAACAAAAAACCTATAATGCGACCACCTCCTGGAAATGCAGGGGGCTTTTTGAAGAAAAGTTAAACTTCTTCACTTCTAACGATATTTTCAATTAAGAGCTATAGAACATAGCTCCGTCATAACTCATAATTAATCTCATGCATTCTGGATTCCAAACATCCCTGAAAATGCAATAAAGAAACACAAAAACAATTAGAATATCAAATTCAATTACATTATTTTAATTCTAAACACACACACACACACACTCACACCCAAAAAAAAAAAAAAACTCTTAAGATCAATTTTCATGTTTCAAATCCATCAAAATCATTTCAGGGTATGAACTAGTACAATAAATTAGGATAGACATTTAAGTGAGAGAAGAGAATTCAAAGTAAAAAATGGTACTCTCTCCTTCTCATATTATCTGTCACTTTAACTAAGTTTCTTTTTTCCCATAATATCCATCACTTTGTAATCTCAACAACACATTAATTATGAATTTATCAAATTAACCTTATTAATTACATCTTTTTCTTCAATTTCTCCTTTTTATTAACCTTTTGCCTTTTTATTCACAATTTTATTCAACATTTTCACATTTTCAATGATGTAAATTAATGTAGAGTGTAGGTTTTTTTTTTGTTTTTTAAATTATGTCTTAAGTGACAAATAATACGGGAATGAGGGAGTATTAATTTACTGTTAACAAAATTTAAAAAGATAAAGAATAAAGAGCTAGTGAAATAAAGAACTTGTAAACGGCCAAAAGCCCACTAATAACATCATAAACAGAAGATACACCCAAAAAAAACATAAAACAAATCCTAACATAAATTCCTTAATTCATATCATCATTATTATATAGATTGATTATTAACCTCCAAAAACTCACCTCTTACCAGTCTACAACACTCCCCTGTCCTCCCTCCGTATTTAGCCAAGAGCTCCTCGGATTGTTCCTTCTTAGATTTTTGTCTAGTTTTTTCATCTTCTTCTTCCTCTTCTTTGGACCTGAATATATGCAATTAAAACTTCCCCAGATTCAGATCAGAAATTATTTCACATCTAACAAATACCCAGAATTTGAACAATAACATATACAAACAGCAAACTCGAACCACATGAAGAAGAAGAAGAAGAAGAAGAAGAAGAAGAAGAAGAAGAAGAAGAAGAAGTTGGGAATAGTTAATTGAAAGGATTACCTTCCAGAGACCAGCTTCGAGGCCATACTTTTTGGTAACTTCCTCAACTGAAGTGAAGAAACATGGTGGAAAAATAGGAGTCTGGTAGAAATACAGGAAGAAGAAGAAGAAGAATAAGAAAGGGATAGGTGAAAGTTAGAGAGAGAGAGCTGAAAAGAAAGAAAATGTCCTGACAAATTGCAAAGATATGAGAGAGGGGATGGGAGAGATGCTCTAAAACATTAAATAGTGAAAGAAGCATACGTGATTGAACATATGAGAGAGAGGGAGGGAGAGTGGTGCGGTAACTGATAGATTAAAACATGTTTGGTTGAACAGAGCATGCTTCTTTCACTATTTTAAAAATAAATTATAAACTGTAAAAATTTATTATAATTATCTTTATTATCATTGGCTCTGGTTTCGCAAATTGCTCTCCTTTCAGTATTTAGAGGGGTCCACTAACTTTTCTATTAGATTTATATAATTTTTACCGAAATTAATAAATGTAATTTTGGTTGGAAAAAACATTGACTAATTGAACACTTTCTTAAAGTTAACAAATTGCACTCATATTTTCACTAATATTGCATCATATGTTGTTATACAATAGTGATTTTAATAATGTTTTCTTAAGGCTTTAATAGTTCTTTCACCAAAATTGTATCAAATGAAATTCATACTTTTTAGTTATTCAGATAAAAGTTATATTTTGATGGTATAAAATGATTTATTAACAATAGATGACGCTAAAATTGTCTGTTACATTTACTTCATTTTTACCAAAATAAATAAATGTAGTTTTGCTAGAAATAATTAATGATTAATTCAATATATTCTAAGTTAACAAATTCTTCATTTTATTAGCTCTAGTCATATAATGAATGATTTTTTTATGTAATAGATTTTACTAATTACTAAAATAAAAATAGAGCTGGCATTGAATAATAATATCAAAAATTTATATTAAAGAAAAATTATTTTGTAATTATAAATTCGTAATCTGTTTTGAAATATTTGTATAATTATAATGAAGAGAATTATATTGCTAATATATAAATGGAAAATCACTAACTTACATTTTCACAAACATCTAATTTTATCAAACACTTCTATTGCAAATGGTTCATCATAACATTTAAGTCAAACAGCTAACAACCAATTCAAATAGCTAACAGGTAACCATTAATTGCCAAACAGGGCCAAAGTATGGATGGGATAAAAATGCACATTTACTAAAATATCCTTCTTGATTAATTTAAATAGAATCGGTTAGTATTTATAATATTAATCAAGTATGAGGATAATATTGGAGTTTAAGATGACTTATGAATTACCAATATGAATTACCACCCCTCCCCTGGTAATAGCTTAGTGGGAGTTGGAGATTTTGATTCTCATTCATAATCCCTCATTTTCAACGATTGCCATAAAACAAACACAGAAGTTGTATTATCAATTTATGTATTCTCGTAATAAAAAAAAAAAATTTACCAGTGCAGAGCATGACTACTCCAGAGAGAGGCGCCATGAAAAAAGAAAATTCTAGAACCCCTTTTTTCCCGACCTAGGCCCCTAAGTTTCTAGACCTCTCCTGCTCTTGGACTAATCATCTCCCATCTCAAACAGATGATTTCAGGAAAGATTTTCGAATCAGAGTTGCAATCTTACATATTTTCCTTTCCCTCAAAAAGTTTTTTAGATAACAAAACATGAAACCTAATTTTAGACCATTCGATAAACAAGATTCAGCCTAGGTATCAATGGATGAAAGTCATGCGATGCAGTAATCGAAAAAAGTTAGAGATTTTGTTGTACTCTCAATGGTTGAGTTGGTAATCTGCAGTTGCTTTGCATCTTCTGAGGCACAAACAAAGCAGTTGGAGAAGAACTAACCATTGGGGAGATGACAGATGGCCGCTTGGCGATTTCGCTGAAGGCTAGAGTCTCTAATGGTTCAACATGAGGTTTCGTCGTTCGTGATAATAGAGGAGCGGTGGTTACAGCGCAATCGTTCAATCTGGGCATTACCCCTATCCTAGTCACAGAAACGATGGTGTTGCGAATGCTTTAAAGGAGGCATATGAAAGAGGGTTAACAAATATCATCGTGGAAGGCGGCAACAAGATCATGGTGAATGCAGTTAATGGAGTTTGCAGCATTCCACGAGAGATCTCAAACATTGCTTTTGACATTAGAAGATTTATGTTGAGTGTCAATTGTTCACAAGTCCATCATGTCTATCGGGAAGCTAATAGAGCAGCTGACTGATTAGCTAAGTATGGTATGAGTGTAATCGACAAGGTTAAGTGGGATTATAGATTCCCTAGGGAGATGCTTTGTATTCTCCATGAAGATTTCTTAGGTAGAATCCTTGTGAGAAGGAGTACCTAAGTGTTGTATCTTACCCTTTATAAAAAAAATAGATAAAAATTATGTATTCTCATTCCCACCACCCAACTCCCTAATACCAAATGCCCCCTTAGGGTTTATATCACACTTTTTTTGGGTAAAAATAGGTGGGTCAAGTCCTTTTATTTAAACGCCTACAAACTCATTACATAGCATAAAGACCATGTGCTCTCATGCGATCTTCATGGAGCAAGTGGCCGACCTCCCTAAGAGGGTCACCACACTACAACAGAAACGGCCTGCAGCGATCGTTGGTATTGGTCACTGCAGGCCTCTACCAGTCACTGGAGAGGGCAGGCGACCGATAGCAGCGACCGATAGCTATCAGTCGTTGGATATTAGTCGCATGTGGACCGGAGCGACCGATAGCTATCGGTTGCTAAGTTTGCACTAATATCTCCATCAGCGACCGATAGCGTATCGGTCGTTGTTTTTGTTTTTTTTTTTAAAAAAAATTAGGTTTGGGGTTGTGTAGTTAATAATCACATTGTATTGGTAGCCATATTTATGAATTACTGGTCGCTGCTATTATTATATTACCCAACATACATATATATATATATATATATATATATATATATATATATATATATATATATATATATATATATATATATATAATCAGCTACATATTCATAAACGAGGCAATTTCATACATAACATAATACATACCATTAGGGATGGCAACGGGGAGGATCGGGAATGGGGATATATATCCCCGTCCCCATCCCCGTCCCCATCCCCATCCCCGCTTCGAGGAATGATTCTTTCCCCATCCCCATCCCCAACGAGGATTTTTTGAACCTATCCAAAATCCAACCAAATTTTAATTGGACTCGATTTTTAATCGGACCCGGTTTTTAACATGTTCAAAAACCAACGTAGTTAACTTGCTCAAGCAATAATACATCAAAATCAAACAATAATATATCAAGCAATAATACAACGTACTTAGAATTCGAAAATTATTACGTTATCCTTGCTATTAATATATATAGTGAATTAAAATAAAGGTTATTTGGTAATTTTAAAATTTTCGGGGATGGGGATTCCGGGATCAGGACGGGGAATTTTCCCCGGCGGGGAAAATGGGGACGGGGATGGGGAAAATTTTGTCCCCATCCCCCCTTGTCCCCAAGCGGATTTTGAAAAATCGTCTCCGTCCCCCTTCCCATCCCCAATGGGGGTGGGGATTTTTCCCCAGAGCGGGGCGGGGCCCTAGCGAGTTCGGGGATTCCCCGCCCCATTGCCATCCCTATATACCATTAAACATTCATATATAAATATATATATATATATATATATATATATATATATATATATGGTTCCATGTCATACATGTACTAAGTAAACATGCATAAGTTCTATAACTATGGTTGTGGAGGGGGTGGGGGGATCCGGATAAGTTCAAATATTGAGGAGGAGAAAACGAACTATTGGTGTAACGCCCCGAAACCTTAATCACACAATTACCCAAACATTACGGTAATCACATGATTAGCGCAGCGGATAACGGCCTAAGGCGCTACCGCCGTCCCACTAAGGACAAGGCAAAACCAACCAAGCACACCAACAAAGACAACCAGAACCACAACTGAACCACATTCACCGACATGTCCCCATACATAAAGGAGTTTACAAAAGCCACAATTGCTTAACTTTAACAGTACATAAACACACATAGACCACACGCTTATAGATCCTTATATATCTCCATACACCACTATCACTTGCTTTATAAGTAGCCCTGTACGACGCAAAAGTCTACCTTTCACTTTAGAGAGTAAACTACTTCTGAGCGTCCTTTCCCTTTTCTGTGGAGCTCGGACCACCTAAAACAAAACAGTAAAACAACGCAAAAGCGAGTGGGGGAAACACTCAGTACACAAACCTCCAACATGTAAAACCGTTTCGAAACGGTTTTTCATGCCGGCCTTTAAAACATTTCGAAAACGAGGAAGGGGCAAAATAACTCGTGCTAAACCAATGAAGTCTTTAAACTTTAAGAATTCTATGCATATGTCGTGCTTTACTTTGAAAATATAACGATAATAAGACGTGGTATCCCTTACGATCGATGCCGAAGCACCTCACACACGCGCATGCCCAAACCGACCGGGAGTTTGGATTGGGTGATCAAGGCGATCGACACGCCAGTCAAGCTTACTCCAATAGGAGCTGTAAAATAATGCTAGGATTCACTCTAGCTATCAGAGAACTACGCCTCGAGACCACTTATAAAACAATAAAATCATTAGAATGTATCTATGCAATAAAGCGTACATTTGTAAGCATAAGAGTTGGACAATTTGCGTACCTTTAAAATACTGTGAACTTGGTGACGATCTGGCTCGGGGAATGGCGCGGGGCGGTGTGAAACTTTGAGCTAAGACGATAAAGGTTACTAATTAGTGCAAGGGCTATGAACAAAAAGGGCCGTAGCGGCCCATAGAAAGGATTTGAAATACACATGTAAAAGAAATTTCAGGTTTTTGAGGTAAGAGTATTTTGGCTATAACCGGGGCTAGGAAACTCGGAATTTAATGAACGAGCACTTTTCGGAAAGGGAAAAATAAAATCTATAAGTTTGTCAACTGGGTCAGATGCTAAAAATGATGGGAAGAGCTCGGAAAAGGCTCTGGACAGAAACAGCGAAAACCGAAATATTTTCTTTGTGCGGTTTTTGCGTTTAAACGGAATCGATAAAATTTTATGCACTTGCTCTAAACTCATAGGAGCTTTATGGACAGGAAAAAAAATACTTGTAGAATATGTACTCTTATTCTATCAAAGAGGCTTTAAAAAAAATTTGAGAGCGATACGAATTTTATTTCCTTTAAAAACGCGAGACTTCGGTAATAAAATACGATAAAATCAAATTACATAAAAGACATCGAAGTCTCTTAAAGCCAAGTCCTATGGTCCTCAATCATCAATTCCATCTTAACAACCATAATGTCACATTTAAACACCCAAAAAAACCTCACAAGGTCACTATAACACTTTTGGTTCAAACTTAAAACAATATATTATACCCAGAATTTCCAGATTCGCAGCCCTTCTTCCGGGCTCTATAACTCACACTCCCGACGTCGGGTTAACGCATACCATACCATTTCGGAAAGCTTGAAAGGTCTCCTAAAACTCTTACGTTGAACACTTTTTCAAATTCAAACTCCACACAGACGAAAAATGTGCAACAAGTCACTGCCTCCAAAATCGTATATAATTGCATGCCTTTACGGTTTTGGCTCTAACTTGAGCTATACAAGTCGGAAACCCGAAATTCAAAAGCCCGGTGTTAGCTAACACCTTAGGCTACCTTTTTACACAAGAATCTGGGCTAAAAACTAATTTTACCATCTCCTATAAAAAGTGAATTTTGGGCAGAATGCACTGGGGTGTTTGAGCTCACATGCATGCTCCATTTTCATTCAAGTTTTGTACTAATTCTTTACCCAAAAGAAGTCTACTCATAACACTACCATTTTCCAGAATCCCAACCTCAAAAATTATCATTCAAGCTTGCATAATACACATGCACAATCATCAAGTTACATGCACTTACATTCCATCACAATTTCTATGACTTTCTTTCATATAAAACACCCAATCAAAGTATTATTAACTTAATTACTCTTCCAAAACAGAAATTAAACTCTAAAAACTTCATCAAACACTTCATGCAAATCAATAATACACCATTTCTCTCATCAACATACACATCTACACCATTAGCATGAATACTCCATCAAGAAAACACTTGCATTAATCATAAACCTTAACCATTCAAAATTATACTCTAAAATTCATGTAAATGGAGAATAAAAGGGATGAAAACAACCATTTAACATTTGAAAAACATCAAAACTCAGATTATATAAAAAAATGGAGATAGGGTGTGAGATGAATACCACTTGAAAGAGGAGATAAAAATGAACAAGGAAGTGTGGAAGTGGAAGAGGAGCAAGCGGCCGGCGGAATTTTGGCCGGAAAAGTCGCTGGCGATCGGCGAGAAACAAAGGGGAGGGGGGCTGGTGCTCGGCGAACAGGAGGGAGAGGGGAGAGCTGAGTGTTGAGTTTGATTTGAACCAAAATAAATGACCCTTGGCCTCCCTCACACCCCTTTTATAATACTCCCTCCCTTACTAAACAAATACTAATAATAATAATAACAATAATAATACTAATACCCTTAATAAGAGTGTACAAAAATTCTCTTAAATAAAATGGTAGTAAAAAATACAACTTGTAAAGTGAATTTAATTGTTACGGGAAAAACGGTAACGATCGATATTTTTATTAAAATTCACCTTGCCGTAAAAATCGAAACGGTAATCCAACCGATTTTAAAAATAAACATTAGAACCTAAAATAATAATAATAATAATAATAATAATAATAATAATAATAATAATAATAATAATAATATGAGGTCCAAAAATGATAAACTTTAAAAGCACTAGAAAATAATTCAATCGGTAATATTGACCGCTTAGCCATTTCCTCCTAGACCTGTCACCGTTAGTTAACTGTAAAAATTAAAAGAATTTAATAATCACATTTTAGCTAATTAAACAAATTTAATTACCCTAATTTCTGTGATTTAGGGTGGGTTGTTACATCCTTCCCCCCTTAAAAGGAGTTTCGTCCTCGAAACTCGCTGTTTATTAAAATTGCTGTGGAAAATACCTTAAAATAGGTGGGGGTAGCTTTTCATCATATCCTCTTCAGTCTCCCAGGTGGCTTCCGAGGTTTCTTGGTTTGCCCAAAGGACCTTGACCAATGGGACTTCTTTGGTACGTAGCTGTTTGACCCTACGATCCAAAATTTGAATCGGCTGCTGTTCAAATGTTAGGTTTTCCGCTAGAAGAGGAGGTTCTTCCTTTAAGATATGCGTTGGATCCGGTACATACTTTCGGAACTGGGAGATATGAAAGACGTCATGGACATGTCCCAGGTTGGAAGGTAACTCTAAACGATAAGCCGATGGATTAACTTTCCCCACAATAGAATAAGGTCCGATGTATCGAGGGCTTAGTTTACCCTTAACATTAAATCTCCTAATTCCCTTTGTAGGGGAAACCTTGAGAAATACTCTATCTCCTATATGGAATTCGAGTGGTTTCCGCCTTTTGTCGACATAGCTTTTCATTTCACTGCAGGCACCAATATGTCTTTGAATCACTTTGACCTTTTCAGCTGTCTCTTGAATCAACTCTGGGCCTATGACTAGTACTTCATCTAGTTCATTCCAACATAAAGGTGTTCTACATTTCCTGCCATACAAAGCCTCAAAAGGCGCCATCTGAATAGTGGCTTGATAACTATTATTGTAAGCAAATTCCACGAGTGGAATATACTGATCCCAATTCCCTTGAAAATCCAAAGACACATACGCGAAGCATGTCTTCCACAATCTGGTTTACCCTTTCTGTTTGACCATCGCTCTCTGGATGGTAAGAACTACTGAAGCTAAGCTTAGATCCCAGAGCCCTTTGTATAGCACTCCAGAACCTCGATTGAAACCTTGTATCCCTATCTGATACAATGTCCTTTGGAATCCCATGTAACCGTACTATCTCGCGGATGTAGATATCCGCCAACTTATCTACTTTCCAGCTCTCATGAATAGATATGAAATGCGTTGATTTAGTAAGACGGTCGACAATTACCCAAATGGCATTCAGTTTAGAAGTCGCGAGGGTAGTCCCATAATGAAGTCCATCGAGATTGACTCCATTTCCATGTGGGAATATCTAAGGCCTGAGTTCGCTCAAGGTCGCCGATGCTCACTTTCACCCTTTGGCGTCAAACATTTATCCACGGTTAGCTATGTCCCTTTCATGTTAGGCCACCGAATCGCTCTCAAATCCTGTACATCTTCGTACCTCCAGGATGCACGGAGTATATTGACTTGTGGCCTTCTTCCATAACCCTTAATCTTAAGTCCCCTCTGTTGGGTACACAGAGTCGATTCTGAAACCTTAAAATCCCATCATCGTGGATCAGAAGGCCAGACATTGCCTTGGTGGTCAGACTATCTACAATTCTCCTAAAATCCGGATCATTCATTTGCTCTGTCTTGATTTCATCAATAATAGACGGCTGTAAAGAGATAGCAGCCAGTCTCTTGTCAGTATCTCCTCTACTCACCAAGTCGATGTTCTCCTTACTCAACTCTTGCCAAATTCTAGGATGAATCGTTAGACTCGATATAGACCCGTGCTGGGTCCTCCTACTCAAAGCGTCTGCTACTGAATTTGCCTTCCCGGGGTGATACTGGATATCCAGATCGTAATCTTTAATAAGCTCTAAACACCTTCGTTGTCTCAGATTTAACTCCCTCTGAGTAAAAATATACTTGAGGCTCTTGTGGTCGGTGAAAATAGTAATGGAGACTCCAAATAAATAGTGTCTCCAAATCTTGAGAGCAAAGACCACTGCTGCCAGCTCCAAATCATGTGTCGGATAATTCTTTTCATAAGGCTTTAATTGTCTGGAGGCATAAGCTATTACCTTATCTCCTTGCATCAACACACAACCCAGCCCCTGATGCGACGCATCACTATACACAATATATTCCTTCCCTTCCTCGGGTAAGGATAAAACTGGGACCGTCGTGAGTTTCTCCTTTAGAGTCTGAAACGCTTCTTCGCACTTATCGGTCCATTCGAACCGGGTGGTCTTCTTAAGGAGGTTTGTCAAAGGTAATGCCATCTTGGAAAAGTTTGGCACGAATCTTCTATAATATCCAGCCATACCTAAGAAACTTCTGACTTCCGTAACCGTAGTGGGTCTCACCCAATCTTTAATAGCTGATACTTTGTGAGGATCCACTCGGATGCCTTCGCTGGTCACAATATGTCCCAAAAATCCTACTTCCTTGAGCCAGAAATCACACTTTGAAAATTTGGCATACAACTGTTTTTCTCTTAAAAGCTGAAGTACTTGCCTCAAATGACTTTCATGATCCTCATAACTCTTTGAGTATACCAAAATATCATCAATAAAAACGACCACAAACTTATCCAAAAAAGGTTTGAACACACGGTTCATCAAATCCATGAACACTGATGGGGCATTGGTAAGCCCAAAAGGCATCACGGTAAATTCATAGTGCCCATACCTTGTCCTAAAGGCAGTCTTAGGGATGTCCTCTGCTCTTACTCTAAGCTGATGGTATCCTGACCTTAAATCAATTTTTGAAAATACTCCTGCTCCTTGGAGTTGGTCAAACAAGTCATCGATTCTGGGTAAAGGATATTTGTTCTTGATCGTCACTTTGTTCAATTCCCGATAGTCAATGCATAACCTTAAACTTCCATCCTTCTTTCTCACAAATAACACCTGGCTCCCGGCGAGGAACTGGGTCTGATAAACCCTTTGCTTAAAAGGTCTCCAACTGTATCTTTAGTTCCTTTAGCTCTGCTGGGGCCATTCTATACGGAGCTTTAGATATCGGCCTAGTTCCGGGAACTAGCTCAATTTCAAAGTCAATCTCCCTCCTCGGGAGTAGTTCCGTAATTTCTTCTAGGAAGACGTCCATAAACTCCCGTACAACCGGGATTTCTTCTACCTTAGGCGGACTCTGCGATACCTCCTTTAGAGAACACAAATAACCTGTACATCCATGATTCAACATTTTGCGCGCCTTTACATATGTTATGATAGGGCACGGGCTTAATTCTAGATCCCCAACGAAAAGGCACTCTTTCCCTAAGGTATTCTGTAGAACGACTATCCCCTCTCCACACTTGATTTGAGCCTGAGTCAAAATCAACCAATCCATCCCCAAAATAATATCGAACTCCTCTAAGTCTATCTGTATTAGGTTAGCTGGGAAAATTTCTTCATTCAGAACTAGGGGCACTTTCTCGAAACAAGTCTTACAAACTATGGTTTGTCCATTCGGTAAACCAATTAAAAGGTTTACGGCGCGAGCTAACTTTTGTAAGTCTAAATTTAATGCAGCTTTAGAGGAGATAAAAGAGTGCGTTGCTCCAGAGTCAAATAATGCAATAAGGGGTTGAGCATAAATGTAAAGCGTCAGAATAACCATACGGACTTAGCTGCTTCTCTCTTTCCCATGACGTAGGCCTGGCCCACGCTTCCCTGCTGTGAAGCGGTCCTTGCTGGCGGCATTGGTCGTGTCGTGCCCGGTTCAGGCCTTCTAGGCTTCTTCGGGCATTCAGCCACTTTTCGTCACTCACGCACCAAAAACAATTGTTAGTGCCTACCCGACCGGGTGGTGGAGTGATTGGTCCCGCCGCACTTCTTACACGGCTCCCTATTAGTGGGCGGGTTGGTGAGTCCCTGAGTCAGTACCGGTCTCCGACTTGATTTTCTTATGCAGAGGCGAGGTAGGTACCCCACGCTGCTCCACTTTCTTTTAGTGCGTTGGACCTCCACGATTCAATGCCCTTAGCTCCTTCCGACTCGCAGCCTGACCTCTCATACATCCCTGCGTCGTGGCAAAATGGTGCGACGACACTGATCACGTATGTAAGGCGCTAGGCCTCCTCAGACGAGACATCTTTAGCCCTTGGTGGCTACATACTCGGTCTGGCAAACCGGGCGACTCATGGAACTTGGACGTATACTGTAACACTGAGATGTCCCTATTAATCATTGACCAATCTAGGAATTCCTTTTCCTTATGCCTCCGAAGAGATATGGGATAGAACTGAGCCCTAAGCTCCTTTAAAAGTCACCCATGTCTTTCCGGTTTGATGTACTTCTCTCGATAGTCCTCCACCAAATATCCGCCTCACCTTTCAAGTAGAATGTCCCTATAGTCACTTTCTTCTCCTCGGGGACTTCAATCACCTCAAAAATCTTTTCCATATCTCGTACCCAATCCTCTAAAATGACAGGGTCATAACTTCCTGAGTAGGTCGGGGGGTTTCTTTTTGCTACCCAATCAGCGTAATTTTCTTTCATATTACCCGTTGGTACTGTGGTTGGAGTTGGTACGCTTAAGCAATTCATGTAATAACGTCCCGAAATGGTCGGGGTAGACAGGTGGGTTTTGAGGAACGGATCCTAAGGATGTCTCGGGAAGTGATACCAACCCTGGACTAGGGTGGGGTCCTTGAATTTCCAACTGGTTTCCTTCGGTCTCTGGTGCTGGTTCGCCATGGGGTGAATTCCCCGACATTTGCGACATACTACAATATCACAATAATAACAATGTTAATAGACCACTTGATTCGTAATTACCTTTTCTTTAACTTTCCTGTCCAACAATAAAGTCTTTAATACACACCCCTTAAGGTTTGTAGTACTTCAACATTAATACATATTCTATATAAATCGATAACGTTTATTTGGAACCACAATAAATTTTCTCCCTGTATTCACATAAGCAGGAAAACTCCCATTCTTCCACTGCACTTTCAAGTTACATGATAATTTTAAAACTCACAACATTCCCATAATCCTATAATAGATCATGTCATTCCTAGCAATCTTGGGTTCTCCCTAAAGAAAAATTGGGAGATACTCCAGCAATTACCTCCACAAAATAATTCAGTATATACGAGTTCAACACTTGAAATAAAAGGGCATACAACCCTGCTTCCCAAGCCAAAATATAGGGAAGATCAAAAGAATCGTATAGTTCGACCAAATACAAGGTTCAACCTTGAACAAAAACAACTTGGTTAACCCAACTATTACGGTCGACTAGCTTACCCAAAAGAATAGGTTAGCTCCTAGCTACCCTGTACAAAATCCCCTAGAAGAATCTTTTCTTATGTCCCTGTGTTAGATCCTTCTTCAGAGTCTCCATGCTCCGCCCGCTTCATCATGTCCGCCAAAGCAAGTCGATACGTCCTGACTGGAAGACACCTCTTGCGCTTAGTCTTCCTCATTATGGGCCACGCTCGTACTTTCGCTTTACCCTCTCTAGGACCTCGAGGCACTATGACACCTATGAGGGTTGCATCATCACTGTCATTCCCCTCATTCTTAGGCTCTTGGCCCAACTCACCCTTACCTTGGTCCAATTTAGGACCTTTCTCTTCCTCGGGATCCGACTTCGAAGCCAAAGGCTCCTGGCGCGGAGGTGGTACAATGGGGACCGGGCGTCCCGTGATCGGTGCCGCAAAATGGAGCTCCATTCCCTTTGCCGGGGATGGGTAGACAAAAGCTGAGGTGGGTGTAGGCAAGGCTAGCACCTCATGTAAAGACGGTGCCAAATCAGTGGGGTGCATTTGTAGGGCAAGTGCAGTCTGTGTGATAATAGCTTCTAAAGCTACCTGATTCCAGGCTCCCAAGTAATCAAGGCACCACGTGTGCCGGTCAAGATCCCCTCTAAGCAACAGTGGTTGGTACCTATCCTTGATCTCCCCCCATGGTTTCTCATGGGGTAACGTTGCCTGTAAACATCGTGCTCTACAGACGTCATCTCTATACTCGGTGTTCGGGTTCACCATACTGTACATGTCGAAGGCTTCTTGCAACTTCTTTAGGTGTTCGAATACATTTTCCGTGGGGTCCATGAACATGGCAAAAGGGTTGGGTAAAGAACCGCCTGTGGGATCCATCTACAGTATACAAAACAATAAAATAAAACTCCAATAAATTATCCCCTTTAAACTGGCTATAAAAAGAAACAATTAAGGTAAGGTCCGAGACTCCACCCACTAAAATTCCATGAAGGAACCAATTTTTTCCCATTTATTTTCGAGCTTGGCTCCAATTTACTTAGTTATACTTTAGACACATATCTTCCAAATTTCGTCATAATTACTTTTGAGCATTCTTTAATTCATAGAGGAAGACAACAACACTCTATATACTTTCAACTATACTTCAATGAAATCCATAATTGAACAAAAGAATTTCTCACTAGCCCATCTGTTTTCCATTTCTTATGCAACCATGTCTTCTTTTACCTCTACACATATTCCTTCCTTGTCTAAAAGATAGCTCTACTTAACATCCATCATTCACTTAACTCTTCCTATCATTCATTATGAATCCCATAAATTCCTAGGAAAAATTCGGCAGCATTTCCCCTGTAAATAGGACTATTCCCAAATTTACATCCTTATTTTTTTCACCTGCAAAGTACAATTTATATCACATAATCTCAACAGAGATGTAATAACCCGCCCTAAACCATAGCTATTATAGTATCTTAAACTTGTTTAATTAGTTTTAATTGATTATTTAATTAATTTGTAGCTTGCAGTTAGCTAACGGTGACAGGTTTCGGCGGAATGGCGAAGCGGTCAGTTTACCGGTCAAACTTTTTACCGAGCTCGTTATATTTTATTTCGGACCTTAAATTACAATTATTTTAGGTTCTACAATTTTATTTTAAAGACAGTTTATTTATAGATTAATTTTCCGTATCGAAACGATTTTATTTTCGGGTTACCGATTTACCGTCTTTTTAAAACCGATTAAATTTATTATAGTTCCAAAGTATATATGTAATACCCATGTTATGTTTTATTAGTAATATTAGTATTTTTATAAGTGGAGTATTAGTGTTATAATTGCAACATTTATTAATGTTTTAATTAAGCTAATTAAAGGGAGTGATATATATGCAAGTGGGGGAGCTTAGGGGTCATTTTGTATTCAAAATTAGACAACTCTCTCACCTCTCTCTCTCTCTCTCTTGCTGAGCCACGCCCAGCCCCCTCTGCCGCCATTCCCGCCGGCGCCGGCCAAAATCCGGCGAGATTCCGGCCACTTTTCCGGCACCATTTTGAAGCTCTCACTCCCCTCTTCATCCTAGTCCATTTTATTCATCTTTTCAAGTGGTATTTTTCTAGTGTTCTCTTCCTCCATTGTTATGGGTTTTGAAGCTTTTGATATTATAGTTTTACCATGATGTTTTTGTGTTAATTTACTACCTTCTTTCATGAATTTAGAGTACAAATTTGTTGTAGTTGATTTTAGTGAGTAAAGCTATGTTTTTGGTTCAAGTTCATGTTAAATGTGTTGAGGTTTATGTGAATTATTTAAGGGATGATGTTCTATAGTCATGCATGTTGGATTGGAAGAGATATTTGAGTTAAACTTTCTGTTTTGTAGAGATAATAAACTATTCTTGAGTTGTTTGGATGAATTACATGAGAATTGTGAAGGAAATCATGTTATTTGTGGTGTAGTTTAAATATAAATGTATATGTGTTGTTGCATGTGAATTATATAAGTATGGATGCTAGTTTTGAGGCCTAAGGTCTGGAAATTTATGAAGAATTGAGTAAAGCATAATAGGTACTTAATTAGTGTACAATTGGAGTTAAAGAAAACCATGCATGAAGGCCAAAACTGACCCGGAACCTACTGCCCGAAATGAGATTTTTATAGAGGATGCTAAAATTAGTTTCGAGCCCAGAATTTAGTGTAAAAAGGTAGCCTAAGTTGTTAGTAAACACCGGGCTTTGGAATTTCGAGGTTTCGATTTGTATAACTCAAGTTAGAGCCAAAACCGTAAAGTCGCGCAATTACATACGAATTTTGGAGTCAGTGTATTATTGGGCATTTTTCGACCAAATGGAGTTTGGTTCTGGAAAAGTGTTCAACAAAAGAGTTTTAGAGGACTTGACGAGCTTTCCGAAAACGTATGGTATGTCTTAAACCGATGTCGGGAGAGTAAGTTATAGGACCCGGAAACAGAGCTGAAAAACTGGAAATTCTGGGTAATTGCATAAGTACATTAAGGGGTTAAATGTGGTTATAAAGGTCTTATAAGTGGGTTTAAGAGTGGCTAATCTAAGGACTATAGTATTTGTGATATACTTGTTAAGTGGGAACCTTAGAGCTCGATGTTGAAGGACCCCGAGACCTTAAACTATTTTACCGTTTTACCATTTTAATTTACCGAAACTTCCTAAATTTATTGGGAAGTTTTTATCGACTGAAGTTTTTAAAGTCTTTTAGTAAATTGAGAGTTTATATTTTACAAGTATTTCCTTGGTTCATAAGGCTCTTATAAGTTTAAAGCATTTATCCAAGCCTCTTGATTTTATCTCAAACATCCAAAAACCGTTATTATTATTGTCGGTAATTTACTGCTACTGTCCGGCTCTTTCGAGCCTTTCTCATTCTTTTTAGCCTCTGGCCCGGCCATCAAACTTGTAGAGCATATTTTTCCCTTTCCGAAAAGTACTCGCATAGCGAAATCCGAGTTCTATAGCCCGAGTTACGATCAAAATATCATTGTCTTTAAAACCTGAAATTCCTACACGTTTTATTGCCGAAACTTTATTGCGAGGTTCTACGCCCTCACCTTTTCATAGCTCCTATTTTAATACCGAACTCTATTATTATAGCTCAAAGTCCTGCTTCGACCCAAGCCATTCCCCAGCCGAGATCGCGACCGGACGGCTCACTCGCTTCAGGTACGCAAATTGTCCAGCTTTTATGATCTAAGTCATATTCATGGTTCATTCGATTTACGCCATGTCAAGTTTTATGGTTTACAATGTCTTTATGTTTAATAGTGGACCCGCTTTCTATGCTTATATTTACAGTTATGTTTTCGACCTCTGATCGAGTGCCTTGACTGCAAAGGTCGATCGCTTAGCGATCAATCATTCCAAGTTTAGATCAACTTGGGCATACGCGTGTGAGGTGCTTGCACCGATCGTAAGGGTTCCACCTACTTTCTATCTTTATTGGTTTATGTTTATGATCATGTCACTCAAGTCCTATTTTAACCCCTTCCCCGTTTTCAAAATGAATTTAAATGCCGGCACTAAAAACCGTTTTCGAACGGTTTGACGTGTTGGAGGTTTACGTACTGAGTGTTTCCCCACTCACTTTGCGAATGTTTTTAATGTTTTGTTTTAGGCGGTCCGAGCTCCCAGGATAAAGGCGAGGTTAAGCACGAGTAAGTCGTCTGTACAGAATAGTTCTCTAAAGGCGATCGAAGATCGGTGTTCAAGGTTGCTCAAGGGCGTTAAAGGCCACTTAGTTGTGGAAACCTATGATATGTCTGATAAAAGGTTGTACAATGTGTGTGTACTTTAAATTTAGCAGTTGGATTGTATGGAGTTTAGTACAGTTTTATGGTGTATTGTTATATTGTGGTTTTGTGTTTTGCCTTGTCCCGAGTAGGGACGGCGGTAATGCCTCGACCTAAGGTGTTCCGCTGCGCTAATCATGAGGTTAGGTTCCTAAAGTATAGTCTTGATCTTGTGATTAAGGTTGGGGCGTTACAAGAGAGCTTCACGCTCAAGCTTCCATTGTAACAGTTCCTCTAATTAGGCCCAATTTGCCACATAAGACACATATACTCTGCACCCAAACACATCTAAGTTTCAATGTTCTAATAGTTCTCTACATTCCCAAATTTTCTCCTTATAACTCCGCTCTGATACCACAACTGTAACGCGCCGAAACCTTAATCACACAATTACCCAAACATTACGGTAATCACATGATTAGCGCAGCGGATAACGGCCTGAGGCGCTACCGCCGTCCCACTAAGGAAAAGGCAAAACCAACCAACCAAGCACACCAACAAAGACAACCAGAACCACAACTGAACCACATTCACCGACACGTCCCCATACATAAAGGAGTTTACAAAAGCCACAATTGCTTAACTTTAATAAAGACATAAACACACATAGACCCACACGCTTATAGATCCTTATATATCTCCATACACCACTATCACTTGCTTTATAAGTAGCCCTGTACGACGCAAAAGTCTACCTTTCACTTTAGAGAGTAAACTACTTCTGAGCGTCCTTTCCCTTTTTTGTGGAGCTCGGACCACCTAAAACAAAACAGTAAAACAACGCAAAAGTGAGTGGGGGAAACACTCAGTACACAAACCTCCAACATGTAAAACCGTTTCGAAACGGTTTTTCATACCGGCCTTTAAAACATTTCGAAAACGAGGAAGGGGCAAAATAACTCGTACTAAACCAATGAAGTCTTTAAACTTTAAGAATTCTATGCATATGTCGTGCTTTACTTTGAAAATATAACGATAATAAGACGTGGTATCCCTTACGATCGATGCCGAAGCACCTCACACACGCATGCCCAAACCGACCGGGAGTTTGGATTGGTGATCGCTAGGCGATGACATCGCCAGTCAAGCTTACTTACTCCAATAGGAGCTCAGAAATAATGCTAGGATTCACTCTAGCTCTTTGAGAACTGCGTCTGGACCACTTATAAAACAATAAAATCATTAGAATGTATCTATGCAATAAAGCGTATTTGATCGTAAGCATAAGATTTGGACAATTTGCGTACCTTTAAAATACTGTGAACTTGGTGACGATCTGGCTCGGGGAATGGCGCGGGGCGGTGTGAAACTTTGAGCTAAGACGATAAAGGTTACTAATTAGGGCAAGGGCTATGAACAAAAAGGGCCGTAGCGTCCCATAGAAAGGATTTGAAATACACATGTAAAAGAAATTTCAGGTTTTTGAGGTAAGAGTATTTTGGCTATAACCGGGGCTAGGAAACTCGGAATTTAATGAACGAGCACTTTTCGGAAAGGGAAAAATAAAATCTATAAGTTTGTCAACTGGGTCAGATGCTAAAAATGATGGGAAGAGCTCGGAAAAGGCTCTGGACAGAAACAACAAAAACCGAAATATTTTCTTTGTGCGGTTTTGGCGTTTAAACGGAATCGATAAAATTTTATGCACTTGCTCTAAACTCATAGGAGCTTTATGGACAAGAAAAAAAATACTTGTAGAATATGTACTCTTATTCTATCAAAGAGGCTTTAAAAAACATTTGAGAGCGATACGAATTTTATTTCCTTTAAAAACGCGAGACTTCGGTAATAAAATACGATAAAATCAAATTACATAAAAGACATCGAGGTCTCTTAAAGCTAAGTCCTATGGTCCTCAATCATCAATTCCATCTTAACAACCATAATGTCACATTTAAACACCCAAAAACAACTCACAAGGTCACTATAACACTTTTGGTTCAAACTTAAAATAATATATTATACCTAGAATTTCCAGATTCGCAGCCCTTCTTCCGGGCTCTATAACTCACACACCCGACGTCGGGTTGACGCATACCATACCATTTCGGAAAGCTTACAAGGTCTCCTAAAACTCTTACGTTGAACACTTTTTCAAATTCAAACTCCACACAGACGAAAAATGTGCAACAAGTCACTGCCTCCAAAATCGTATATAATTGCATGCCTTTACGGTTTTGGCTCTAACTTGAGCTATACAAGTCGGAAACCCGAAATTCAAAAGTCCGGTGTTAGCTAACACCTTAGGCTACCTTTTCACACAAGAATCTGGGCTAAAAACTAATTTTACCATCTCCTATAAACAGTGAATTTTGGGCAGAATGCACTGGGGTGTTTGAGCTCACATGCATGCTCCATTTTCATTCAAGTTTTGTACTAATTCTTTACCCAAAAGAAGTTTACTCATAACACTACCATTTTCCAGAATCCCAACCTCAAAAATTATCATTCAAGCTTGCATAATACACATGCACAATCATCAAGTTACATGCACTTACATTCCATCACAATTTCCATGACTTTCTTTCATATAAAACACCCAATCAAAGTATTATTAACTTAATTACTCTTCCAAAACAGAAATTAAACTCTAAAAACTTCATCAAACACTTCATGCAAATCAATAATACACCATTTCTCTCATCAACATACACATCTACACCATTAGCATGAATACTCCATCAAGAAAACACTTGCATTAATCATAAAACTTAACCATTCAAAATTATACTCTAAAATTCATGTAAATGGAGAATAAAAGGGATGAAAACAACCATTTAACATTTGAAAAACATCAAAACTCAGATTATATAAAAAAAATGGAGATAGGGTGTGAGATGAATACCACTTGAAAGAGGAGATAAAAATGAACAAGGAAGTGTGGAAGTGGAAGAGGAGCAAGCGGCCGGCGGAATTCTGGCCGGAAAAGTTGCTGGCGACCGGCGAGAAGCAAAGGGGAGGGGGGGCTGGTGCTCGGCGAACAGGAGGGAGAGGGGAGAGCTGAGTGTTGAGTTTGATTTGAACCAAAATAAATGACCCTTGGCCTCCCTCACACCCCTTTTATAATACTCCCTCCCTTACTAAACAAATACTAATAATAATAATAACAATAATAATACTAATACCCTTAATAAGAGTGTACAAAAATTCTCTTAAATAAAATGGTAGTAAAAAATACAACTTGTAAAGTGAATTTAATTGTTACGGTAAAAACGGTAACGATCGATATTTTTATTAAAATTCACCTTGCCGTAAAAATCGAAACGGTAATCCAACCGATTTTAAAAATAAACATTAGAACCTAAAATAATAATAATAATAATAATAATAATATGAGGTCCAAAAATGATAAACTTTAAAAGCACTAGAAAATAATTCAATCGGTAATATTGACCGCTTAGCCATTTCCTCCAAGACCTGTCACCGTTAGTTAACTGTAAAAATTAAAAGAATTTAATAATCACATTTTAGCTAATTAAACAAATTTAATTACCCTAATTTCTGTGATTTAGGGTGGGTTGTTACAATTGGCCTGCTGTTGTTGTCCTTACGTTAGCTGGTTCAACTGGCTCTACATTTGGGAGAGGACGACATCGTGCGCAGCTAACCGGTCCATATAAATAGCATACATTGAAGGGGTTGCACTGACATTACCAGATGAGCTACCCTGGGCAGGGGATGGAGTTTGGTAGAAAATTCGGGTTGCACTACCAAGACCATAAACAACCTCATCTTTGGGTTTGTACCCCACGGCCAACTTTAGGTACAACTCCCTAGCCTCCAGGGAGTTCTCCTGAATGCCACATTCCGAACACTGTTGGCGAAATTTATCCTGTAGGCATTTAAATTATTAATTATCATATAGTTTAGATTTTGCCTCAAATCATGTTATTAGAAAACTTATCAACATTTGAATATATATATATATATATATATATATTTATGTATATATATATATATATTTATGTATATATATATATATTTATGTATATATATATAAAATTACTCGGAGGTACCCCAATATTTGGGAAAACTATTTTTCTGTACCCCAACTTTTCAAAACTCATTTTGAGGTACCCTTACTTTTTGGGTTAGTAATTATTTGATGTTTTTCCGGCCATCAATTTTATTAAGTGATCGAAATACCCTTACTCTTCTTTAAGGGTATTTCTTAAAAAATGGAAGAATAAGGGTATTTCGGTCACTTAACCAAATTGATGACTGAAAAAACACCTAATAATTTCTAACTCAAAAAGTAAGGGTATCCCAAAATGAGTTTTGAAGAGTTTGGGGTACCTGAAAAATATTTCACCAAAAGTTAGGGTACCTCCGAGTAATTTTTTGATATATATATATATATATATATATATATATATATATATATATATATGCATTCGGGTTGCACTACCAAGACCATAAACATTGTAGTAGTTGTTAATTGTACACATGTATACATGATTGTCGTTTATCACGTCCATGAATGAACCATTTATATGTATGTGAAGAAACGAATGAAGCACCTAAGGGTCATTTGCTTTGAAGAAACGAATGAAGAAAACATATGGTTCGAGACATATATATATATATATATATATATATATATATATATATATATATATATATATATATATATATATATATCAAGCAAAGTAGCATTCTCTTATCCATTCACTACCTAAAACAAAACTCTATTTGCCAAAATATAGGGAACATCCGGCAGAGCTTCCCCTAAAACGTCGGAGTTCAAACACATTCCCAAACACAATATATGCTCAACGGCCACACGTCGGAATTCAAGCACAATCACAAACACAATATATGCTCAACGGCCACACGCCGGAGTTCAAACACATTTCCAGACACTATATATACTCAACAACCACACGTCAGAGTTCAGACACAATCACAAACACAATATATGTTCAACGGCCACACGTCGGGGATCAAACATATACACAAGCACAGCATATGCTCAACGGCAAAACACCGGAGTTCAAACACAATCCCTACACAATATATACTCAATGGCCACACGCCAAGGATCAAACACATGCACAAGCACAATTTATGTTCAATGGTCACACGCCGGAGTTCAAACACATTCCCAAACACAATATATGTTCAAAGGCCACACGCCGGAATTCAAACACATTCCCAAACACTATATATACTCAACAACCACACGCCAGGGAACAAACACATGCACAAGCACAATTTATGTTCAATGGCCACATGCCGGAGTTCAAACACAACCACAACCACAAGCATATTCACAAATAGAATTTCATATATAGTTTGCACTACTAAATTTTTCACGAATATGTTATTGAAACTTACATCAAGTGTGGAGGACGATGTGGAACTCCACACCGGATTCCCTTCAGCATCTCGCCCACAGTGTATATGTGCGTGGACATCGGAAAGGTTGAGAAAAACCCCCTCGACAACCTAAAAGTGAGAACAATAATTACAATTAATTGTTTAAAGAGTTAATAATGGTTAATGTTTACGTATAATTTACGTATAAGAAAATCATATTCGAATTTTCATAATTACTTACACAAAAGTCCAACCATAGTGTAGCTTTCTCTCGTTTATCCAGTAGGGATGCACCTGTGTAGGCCCCGGTCGCGTTTCTACGACTTTGTTCCCCGACAAAGGGTGTTAAACATGTGTCGGCAACCTATTCATTCGTTAAGGAAAAAAACAAATAAGGTTAATAAAACCAATTTTATAGGTCAAGGTACATGGGTTTTTGTGTGTTCAACTTACCAATCCTCCCCTCTTTCAAGACGAATCCTATTGGGGTATTGGCGAGGGTCTATTGGTTCTGCATTCTGCCAAATGCTATGTGGTTGTATCCCCCTAATAGTTAATAGAAAATAAAAATAAAGCACATGTTAATTAGTTTGTTAGCATGATCTTAACAAGGATCGTTATGAAGTTGACCGCACCTCTTCAAAAATATGTCGTAACAATTCATGTTTACTGATTAATCATGCCATTTAAATACTATTGCTCTAAAGTTATAGTTTTTGTCTTTTATTCTCAACAGTTGTTAGTTGATTAATTATTTTGAAGATGATTAATTCAATGTAGTAATGAAGGTTTGGTTGGTGTATAATGGTAAATAGAGTTGATGTTAATAGAAGGTAAAAATAAAATACATGTTAATACTATGTGGTTGTCTTCCCCTAATAATTAATAGAAGGTAAAAATAAAACACATGTTAGTACTCATTGCATATGAAAAAGATTAACATGCGTATGAGTAGAATACATTGGCTTCAACTAAATCATCTCGATGCTCGATTTGATTTAATATATGAAAAATATTAACATCGGTACGAATAGAATACATTATAACGACAATTAATGTATAAAAAATATTAACTTGTACACATTAATCATACGTTTGTTAATCACTACTAATTTTCCTTCTCGTCCTCACTACAACTTTAATAAATCATCTTTACTATTAAACCATTTTAACACATTTAAATCTAACTTGAATTTCCATAAACATAATTTATTAACTTGAATTTTAAGCACTATACTAACTTGAATTTCAAAAAACACCATACTAAAACTTTAAGGTTTCAAGAATACTAACTATTTAATGTATATAACTAGTCTCTAATCCGTGCGACGCACGGGTAAGTTTTCAATAATTTTATGTTATTTATTTGCTAGAGTAATTCTATACTAATTATTAACCTAATCTAATAAAAATATTATTTTTTATGAAATAAACTATCATTTGAGTTGATTTTATTTGATGACCGTGACAATTATGGATAAATAATTTTATATTATTTTTCTTCGTAAGAAGGATGTTTGTTTTTTGAAAAAATTGTTATGACAACAACTACGTGACAATTCTATTTTCTTATTATTTTTTATTTTATATTTGTGGCTTTTAATCTCTTTTCAACTTTTTAATCTATACTTATTCCAATTTCTTATTTTTTTTTGGTAGCTTACATATAATTTAATTTTTGTATTGTTAAAAAGTATATATAGTAGTTTCAATGAAACTTTTATTTTCTAAGATAGTTATTAAAAAAAATACGAAACAATAGTATACTTTTTATGAAAATTTTACTTTAGTATCTATTACTATATTTTATTTCTAAGGTTCTGGTGATAATATTATAATGATAAATTGATGAAAGGAAAAGTAGCAATGGCTCTAGTTTTGTATTAGATATTGGTAATTTATGTATGCATGACTTTATGTATTTTTTTTCTTTTTTTAAAAAAATTTGAAATGTTCTAATGGTGTATGCATTGAATATTGGTAACTTATGTATGACTTTAGATATTTCTTTTTCATTTTTATTAATATTATATTTATGAATGTAGTAATAAATTATGTAGGTTTGGAATTTGCTTTGGAATTCACCAAACCTTCTAAATTATTTCTTTTAGGTTTGAATTTTCATTAGGAGTTTGTGTTTTAATATATTTAATAGATTATTTAATGTTAACAACTATTTTAAATTTCATTGAATTTCAAATATACTTAAACTTTAAGGCTATCAATTAAAACTTTAAATACACTAAAACTTTAAGGCCTAGGTTTCATTGAATTTCAAGTATACTAACTATTTACTGTATATAATTTATTTAACAATTATATTACCAAAAAACACTATACTAACTTGAATTTCAAGCCCTAAACATCCATAATTCAACCTAAATCTATATCAAACATTATTCTAACTTGAATTTTAAGCCCTAACTTTACTATTACTATAATAAACCCTAAACATCCACAATTCAACCTAAAAATTTATCAGAAAACACTATTCTAAATTGAATTTCAAGCCCTAACTTTATTAATACTAAACACTACCCTAAATTTGAATTTCAAACCATAACCACACTAAAATTATTCAAATAAATTACTCAAATACAACTATATATATGAATTTTACGATTAAACATCAAAAAATTAACTATAAAAATAAATTAGGGGACTCACATATGGTGGCGGTGGCGGTTGTTCGCGTCGGGGCTTGTTGCCGGAGAGGTGAGGGAGGTGGTTGTCGGACACGTTCGTGGCGACCGGAGAAGGCGGTGGTGGCCAAAGAAGGTGAATGAGGGGGGGGGGGGGAGGCTTGCGTCGACGAGAGAGAGAGGAGAAGGCAGATGAGAAACACGTAATGTAGAATTGAATTTGGGTTCTGTCATTAAAAGGGGGCAACGACCGATACACTATCGGTCGCTGCGTATCGGTCGCCCGTGTCGATAAGAGCGACCGATACGTATCAATCACTAGTACGGGCGACCGATACGCATCGATCGCTAGGGTCGGTCGCTGTACGCGTTTCATGTTGTAGTGCCAAGAAATTATAACTCGGCTATATCACGATCTAAAGCTAATTTTGCAAGTTTTTCTGTCACAATATTCACTTCTGGGTAGCAAAAAACCACTCTTATTACTATTTGAGTTGCTTGATCCACATCCTGCACTTGTCAATTAGTGAATTTACTTCAACATGGATGTGTCCCTCCTCTCCATTCATCATTTAAACTGCATGAAGCAAATCCACCCTTAGTTCTAGGTTCTTGATCCTCATGTCCCTTGCTATCTTGATGCCTTGAACAATAGCTTCAATATCCCCTATGAGCAAATTCTTGGTGTACCCCACCATGCAACCACCAATTGGAGCATATCGCGTGCGGTAGGGCGTTGCATAAGCCGGAGAAGAAGAAGAATGACGAAGTTGAACTCGAAAAATACCTTGGAACCTAGTGGAGGTCGAGTCGCAAAAGGTGTCGACCATGGGCCAGTATGGGCCGACGAATCCAGGCAAGAGGGCCTCGAGGCTCGCCAATCCCCAGAAGCACTAACCCAAACTGGATCCATAATCATAGGGGGTTCATGCTAGGTCCTGGGCGGGGGAGGAGCAGGATACACACCCTTCCATGAAGCGCTCGAAGACCCACTAGACTAGACAAGACTAGTAACAGAGGGAGGCACGGGTCACTTCGGAATGGGCACCTGCTCAGCTTGAGCACCCCGACCTCGACCTCTCTGACGCTTCGTACGGGACGACTCCTCACCACCATCACTGCCCCGAGCACCAACACCCTTGGTCTTGCCTACCAATGAATGTCAGCGTGGTTCCTCTAGCTCAGGACTCGAGCACAGTGCATTTGCATTAGAAGCACGAACAACCAACTGGAGCTACCCCTCAACCCCACTACTCTCATCCTCAAATGAATATTGGCGCGGTTCCTCCAACTCGAGACCCGACTGCCCTTGTACTTTCCCTTCTTATTAAAACTCAAGTGGGCGAATCTCATCATCCTTAGCCATTCCCTCAACTTCCGCAGCAACTTCTTCACCTGGGGTTGTACAGAGAAGAATAAAGTTAAAGATTAAGCAGTAAGACAGTCGAACGGGTGACAGAAATAACGAAGCGACATACGGTATGCACGGCCTTGAGAACCTGGGCATAAGAGTCCAAGTCAGTATGGGCCAGGTCGATGAAATCCATCACTCTCAGAGCCCATGCTGATGACCCCTCGCCAGCCAACTCATCCATTCCACTAAGGGGGCTCAGCTACAAAGGGGCATAATTAGTACACAAATAAACAAAACAATGCGGGGAAAAAACAAGAGTACAAAGCATACCATGAAGAAGCCCAATCGAGTCAAATGGTTGGCGAAGACGTCATCCTGAGCAGGATCACATTCTCGATGTAAGAGGAGCACGGGGTCCCACTCCGAGCCTCCCGCCAGGCCGGAAGAGACAGGAAGCCAGGATCAAACATCTCAACAAGAGGATCCCTGAGCACGTAGGGAGGATACTCCCCACTCAACTGTGTCATGACCCACTCCTCAAGATACCAGACGAAGCCATATGGGCCCTCCAACAAGATCAGTCAGCCCGAGATAGCCCCTACCGTCCCCAAATGGAAGGGGGGTCCATCAGATAATACGACATCCAAGGTCGCCAAGTCACGCCCCCTACAAATAACATAGGTTAGGCCCGTATAGATGGAAAAACATAACAAAATAGGCAATGAAATCCTTAACGGTCTCAGGTTATCCAACCTCCTACGGAGATCGTTCAGGGAGCCGGCACCATACTGATGCCCTCTTATGTGCTCGAAAGCCCACCTAGAAACAGCAAACACTGTCTAAAAGCGGGCGGTAGTAGGCACCCTAATGGGTTCAGGTACTCGTAGGACAAAACCTGCACCAATAGAAAACGTCAAAGACACTGCAAGAACGAAAAAGGCTCCAAGAAAAACCCCAAAAACAGGAAGCACTTACATCTAGAATCTTCAACAAACTGGGGGTTGTAATCTCCATGGGTACATGCCGCCCTCAAGCATCGAACTGCCCAGGGTTCTTCACCCGGCTCCCAGCACGCAACAAACGGATGAACGAAGTGAACGCCACCTCTCCCCAATTCAGACGGAGAACCTCTTCAAACAATAGCAACCTCCTCACTTAGTATAGATAAACATCGTCGCCCCAGTTAGCGATGATGGTGTCACTCAAGAATTATACCAACAACAGAAATCTCCGCTACTCCACTAGAAGATCGCGGTAGGATCTACCCTTCAGCACCTTCTCAAAGTGTCGGTACCTCAAAGCATCAACCCGCCTGCCAGCCTTGGCCACGACAGGATGCAACCAATGTATCCTTGTGACACCCTCGATCCGGTTATAGGTCATACTAGCCCCATCCCAGCCAAGACCCTTGATCATTGTGAAATCGGTGAGGTAACAGTCATCTCCCCCACTCGGAGGTGAAAGGTGTTCGTCATGTCCTAGAAACGCTCCGCCAGGGACCCATCAAGCATCCTGGGGGTTTGAATGTGCTAAGACCTCAAACAAGTCAGAATAGGCCCAAAATCGGCCTCCTGAATGGTCTGCAGACTATAGTCTCCCAAATGGTCCACTACCTCTAATTAACAGGATGGGCCTACAACTAGGCAAATTGTCGCTCTAAAATTACAGAGAAGAAAAAACAATAAATGGGGGCTAAAAACCTTAAGAAAGCCAACCAATCAAGTAAGCCCAACTCGCGACACAATAAACTGGCAGCGTATCGACACAGTTATGTTTAAATCTTGACATAGCATAACCGCCCAGTTACGCTATAGGCCGGGTATTCTCATCCATTGTCTAACGGAGGCGCCACAGCCAATGCCCATCCGGACAAATCCCACTGCTGTCGCCGCCACCGTAACCGACAGACTCGGACCACCGACCCAGACACATCGCAAACGACGAAACGATGGTGGAACGAGAATGAAAGAAAATCGACGATGTTCGCCGTCGATGTGTAACCGGCTGGTTACGACTCCGGTAACCTTCAAGCCACAGCCACCTTAACCGGCCAACGCCAATCTGCCACTTCTGACCCGTAATCGCTCAGTTACACCACCGGAATCTGCAGATCTGGCGTTTTCCCTAAAATGGTATTGAAATCTAGTACTGGCATGTAACCTCCCGGTTACGACGATGGAACCCACTACGACGCCGGAGAACGGCTAAAGTTGTTGTTATAAATACATACCCAATCCAACGAGAGTACTTTTTATGTACAAAAGGTTATCTAAGAACTAATTACATTTATCCGTAATCCTAATTCTAGCTTTAGTCTGAGTGTATGGCTCAACTCAACCTGAATAGGATTGTATGGTTTCACAAAATAAGGAATTGACAGATGACATTGAAAATAAACATTGCAATCAAAATTTTGACCATACTCCATCAAACTGTTAGAAGGAATCCCCGAATTTTAACCAAAAAATTTAGCAAACTCTTCCTGAATCTTTGATAATTAATATGATCAAAGGTTGAAGAAACCTGATTTGTGAAAGACTACAATGCATTTCTACGTTTTCAAAAAAAAATATTCACAATTATTTTCCAAATTTTTTTTTATCAAATCTATGACATGAAGAAGACGAAGAGAGGAAGAAATGGCTTTAATTAAAGTGATGGTACTTTGGTCTTTTTATTTTTAAATATAGGGGTAATATGGTAAAACAACGTACTCTATATATTTATTATAAGAACAAAAGCCAGGTGTGGTAAATGTTATTTCCCAAAAATCATGGTAAAATCCTCTTTTTCTAATAGTTAATGGGTGGCAAATGTAATTAGTTTGTTAATTCTAATGAATAATTATCCGTAGGATCATAGCCAAGCCAATAAAGTCATGACTTTAACTGGTGCACTAGGTCAACCAGTCTACTATAATCAAATCGATCCAACCCATTGGGTCAATCGTGCACCGAGTCAACCAAGCCAATAAAGTCACGGCTTTAACTAGTGCACCAGGTCAACCAGTCTACTACAGTCAAACCGATCCAACCCATTGGGTCAATCGTGCACCGAGTCAACCAAGCCAATAAAGTCACGGCTTTAACTGGTGCACCAGGTCTACCAGTCTACCACAATCAAACCGATCCAACCCATTGGGTCAATCGTGCACCAGGTCAACCAAGCCAATAAAGTCACGACTTTAACTGGTGCACTAGGTCAACCAGTCTACTACAGTCCAACCGATCCATCTCATTGGGTCAATCATGCACCAGGTCAACCAGGCCAATAAAGTCAAACTAATCCAACCCATTCAATCAATCGAGTTGGTGATTAACCGACCAATCTTGGGTCTGATAACATATTCATTTGCAAGCTCTGATTTGCTCTGAACTCAATAGCACACCAGGTTTGCCCAGCTTGAACTCACTGTTTCACATATACTGACGGCAACACCTGAACAACCACAACACCAGTTCCCAACCGATAGGAGCGGTTCAGGTTTTGACAATATTAGTTGCCACTTCTGTTGCAAGGAAGAACTCAAACAAAAAAGACAGGAAAAGCAGCTGTTACAAATGAAATCCTGCCTGCCTATTATTGATTTCAGATTCTGATTACATGAACCCAAATTGGATAGCCTGGATAACAAAACTCATTAAAGAAGCCTTGTTGTCTATATGTTTATCCTAACATCCTCTCTTCACTTCTAAAAAGAAAAAAAAAAAGAATATCTAAAATCAACATGGGATATTCCACCACATGAAAAATCTTATACATAGACACCAAGGACAACCAAACCTGCCCAGCAAACTAAACAAAAGCTCACTTGCTGTCTGTAAAGTCGGCATCGATCACATCTCCATCAGGGCCTTTACCAGTTGAATCTGAGGGGCTGGACTCACTGCCTGGTGCTGGGCCAGTACCAGGGGCACCTGGCTGGTTGTAGAGGGACTGCCCAAGTTGCATTACTTCCTGGTTAAGAGCAGCCATGGCATCCTTAATAGCTTGGGTTTGACCCCCTGAGACAGCTTCTTTGAGTTCCCCAAGTTTTGCCTCGACCTTTTCTTTAACGGCACCAGGAACTTTGTCACCAAGTTCCTTCAATTGCTTCTCAGTCTGGTAGATAACAGAGTCTGCCTGGTTCTTTGTGTCAATGGCATCCCTCTTCTCCTTGTCCTCCTTTGCAAATCTCTCTGCCTCCTGAACCATTCTTTCCACCTGCAGCATTTTTTTTAGGATTCAGACATAAATTTCTTAATCTGGTAGTTGGGCCAATCAGTGCAAGACAAGGATTCAATAATAGTCATTTGTGAAATAATATGGAGCCTCAGAGTCATACCTCATCACCAGGTAAAGTACTAGCTCCGGTAATTGTGATGTCTTGCTTCTTTCCTGTTCCCTTGTCCACCGCAGTCACAGAGAGAATTCCATTGGCATCAATGTCAAATTTGACTTCAATCTGAGGGACACCTCTAGGTGCAGGTGGAATGCCATCCAAACGGAAGCTACCAAGAGACTTATTATCTCTGACAAACTCTCTTTCACCCTGGAGGACATTGATCTCAACACTTGTCTGTCCATCTGCAGCTGTTGAGAACACCTCTGACTTGGAAGTAGGCAAGGTTGTGTTTCTGGGAATGATCTTAGTCATCACTCCTCCAAGTGTTTCAAGACCCAATGACAATGGAGTCACATCCAAAAGAACAATGTCACTCACATCTCCAGCAAGGACACCGGCCTATAATAATGTACTAACTCATCAAAAATGATACCCGGCAATTTTTATGACTCAATGGTGTGAACTACAATGAACCTCAAATCAATACTGAAAAGCATCTTGCATCAGAACAACAAAGCATGGCACAGGCCACTGAAGACCAAAAAAATAAAAGTAGCATAATAGACCTCAAGCATTTTTTACCAAAACTTTTAATGGATCAATATCAGTATGAAGAAAAAGGAGTTCCTTCCTTGAGAGCAACTGTATTCAGAAGTAAGGATTTACCCAAAAGTAGCATTTTTCAATATGAGAACTAGTATAATGGAAACAGATAAGGCTGGAAATTGTTAAGAATAAAGACCTGGACTGCAGCGCCAAGAGCCACAACTTCATCAGGATTAACTGTCACATTAGGCTCTTTGCCAGTCATCTTTTTGACCAACTCCTGTACAGCTGGGATACGGGTAGAACCACCCACAAGAATAACTTCATCTAAATCACTGAAGGAAAGCTTTGCATCTTTCAGAGAATTCTCAACTGGTCTTCTGAGCCTGCAAAATGCAACAAAATAAGAGCTCAGATATGAACATGGAAACCCAAGAAGCTAATACAGTTATACACCATAAAGAACATATCATGTGAATGTTTCACAGTATTAAATGCAGGAAAAGAAATGCCATGATCCACCAATTTCTAGGACTATCAAACTAGAGTGGGCATTAAAGAATTTATCTACCTGTCTAGAAGGTCTGAACACAATTCTTCAAACTTGGCCCTTGTCAAGGTAGTTTCAATATGTTTGGGTCCATCGGCAGTGGCAGTGATGAAAGGCAAACTACAATGGAACATTTCCAACTGTCAGCTTACCATACAACACATATTATATTTAAGGAAACCACTCTATCAAAACAAGGTACTAAACGGGATCAAAAGATATTTACCTAATGTTCGTCTGTGTCAAGGATGACAGCTCCATCTTAGCTTTCTCAGCTGTCTCAGTGAGACGCTGAAGGGCTTGCTTGTCCTTCAAAAGGTCAATGCCTTCATCTCTCTTGAAGTTTCCAGCAAGCCAATCAACAATTCTCTGAACAAACCATGTCATTCACTCATTAATTATGCAAGTAACATAATGTCATCACAAAAAATAAAGGCATAAAAGGGAAGATAGCAAAAATTTTTGCATTGTGAAAGCAAAAACAAGAATGTTTCACCTCACCTTGTCAAAGTCATCACCACCCAAATGTGTGTCACCAGAGGTGGACAGCACCTCAAACACCCCATCACCAACCTCAAGCACTGCAAACAAGATTTTCGTTTAAGTGGTTACCAATTAGTGTTACTCAATTCATGTAAGTCATGCACCTTTAGAGAAAGTACTCGACACTTAAAAACAAACCAGGTAACGGACATCAACCTTTCAATATAAGTTCAATCCATCCAGACCCAATAAGACCCAAACTAGGATTGACAGCACTATTTATATACTTGCATAGACACAGACTGGTCAGAGGTAGGTATATTACTCAAGAATAAACTAAAAACCATCTTAAAACATGAAAACTCTAACTACTCGCAAGTCCCCAACCTAGCAATAGCAAACAACAAATGTCACATTTATAGAGGTTTGGAAAATTCCAAACCTAACTCCAAGCCATGTAAATTATTATTTTAACCTACAAAATATGGTAATAACTGTAAAATCTGTTTAATACAAATAGAGAACTACAATAATGCATGTTGGATAAGCCGATTATAACCTTAAAAACCATTGCATTTCTTTATGAAAGAACTCAAATAATATTGCCATAAAAATGAATTTAGAAAAGTTCTACAATGGCTTTGCATATAATCACTAAAATTATGAAAACTCAACAATTATTACCTTGCATCGCATGGGCATAGATATACTAGCTCCATACACATACCAATTAAGAGCAGAAATTTTGCAAACATTCGCAATATTAAGGCAGGCGGCATACCTGAAACATCAAATGTACCACCTCCAAGGTCAAAGACCAAAATGGTCTCATTGTTCTTCTTCTCAAAACCATAAGCCAAAGAAGCTGCAGTGGGCTCATTAATGATACGAAGGACTTCCAAGCCAGCAATACGTCCAGCATCCTTCGTTGCAGTCCTTTGAGAATCATTAAAGTAAGCAGGAACTGTCACAACAGCCTTGGTTACTTGGTCATTCAAAAATTTTGATGCATCGTCCACAAGCTTTCTCAGCACCTTCAAGAGCAGAACCAAAACATGATTTCCATTTTTAGTACGGTAATTAATGACCAGTACATAAACTCCACCACAGAAAACTTAGATAAAGGCATAAACAGTCCTCCTTAGCAAGACTTTGGAGAATTCACCGCATAGACACCATCTTTCAAATGATACTAGTATAAAACAACAAACCACAAGGCACTCAACGTACACATCTTCCACAACTGAAATTCAAACAGCATACAACACCGTCTTGCCAACAATTTAGGTAACCCACTCTCGCTCAACCAGAATCATCAAAACAAATGAAATTACCAAAATCAAACTGAAGAAATAACTGATTCAAACAAAGAAGCAATCAAACTCATTCCCAGAAAGACTCAATTTTAACGTCAAAAACACACGTTACTTCAAGAAAGTGCAATTCACACATTTTCCCACTAAAATAGATAAATTACACAACATAAACCAAGCTAAATCCAAGTATACTCCAAACTTCACAACATAAACAGAAAAGTAAAAGACGGAATACAATACCTGTGCGGAAATCTCTTCGGCAGCGAACTGCTTTCCAATAGCTGGACAGTCGAGTTTAACATTACCATTCTCATCCCTAACGACCCTGTAACTAACTTGCTTAGACTCCTCATCGACTTCAGACATTTTCCTTCCAATGAAACGCTTCACCGAGAAGAAGGTATTCTCGGGGTTCACCACCGCCTGACGCTTAGCAATCTGACCCACGAGCCTCTCCCCGTTCTTCGTGTACGCAACCACAGAGGGAGTAGTTCGCTGCCCTTCGGCATTTGTAACTATAGTGGGCTTCCCTCCTTCCATGGCGGCCACAGCTGAATTGGTTGTTCCAAGGTCGATTCCAACAACCTTCTCGCTTCGAACCCTAACGGGACCGAAGGCGTTACGGCGAGCGCTCTTCCTGAGCCTCAAGAAGGCAGCTTTCGGGGCTCCAAATGATGCGGAACTAGGGTTAATTTTCTGGCCGAAGAAGGCGGAGTTGTGACGGGGGTTGGAGACGGTAGAAGTGAAGGGCGTGGCGCCGATGACGGTTGCGGATGACGCCATGCTTTAGATTGAGCTCCAACAACCAAAACCCTAAGCCCCAACCCTTTGGATAGAGTGACAGAGTTTGAAGAAAGCAGAAGCCGGAGAGAAATTTAGGGCTGGGGAGTTGGTGGGTAGAGAAATAGAGGCGGAGGTATAGAGAAGAGAAGAGAAGAGAACAGAAGAGGCACCGAGAGGATAAGAAATGGAAGGGTTTTAAGAGGGGGATAGGGGCGAATGGGTGGCAACTAGATGGGTTTCTAGAATTTTCATTTTTCTTAAATTTCTTTTTTTATCTAATAAAATTTAAGATTTAAGATATTATTTCGAGTTGGGACTTGTGAAGTTGGATGTCAAGCAAGCGGAGCTAAAAATTTACCCAAAATTACCATACCTCCCCAAAATAATATTTTAGCATAGAAATCAAAATTTACTAAAATTAACCCATCTGTTCCATATTAATTGTCGTCTTTGGAAATTGTGCATCAAATTTTAAAATTTTTGACTATAAATTTCTTAATATATACTATGACTTGTTATATAAAATTAATACCATTAGATTTGTAATGAAAAATACTATCATAAAAGTATAATAATGCAATCGTTCATAAGATATTGTATAAGAAATTATCAATCTAAGAGTGACATTGGAGACCGTGACAGTCAACAAAATGACAATTAATATGGAACGGAGGGAGTATTAAAAATAACGTTATCGTACTTACCATTTACTCCCTCTGTTCTATATTAATTGTCATCATTTTGACTTTTACGATCTCCAATATCACTCTTTTATTGATAATTTTTTACATAATATGTTGCTAACAATTGCAATATTATACTTTTCTGATAATATTTTTATAACGAATTTAATTGTGGTAATTTTATATAGTAACTCATTGTATATGTTGAGTAATTTATTTCAAAGTTTTTGAAATTTGACTATATAATTTTCAAAGACGACAATTAATGTGGGACGGAGGGGGTACCAATGAATTTTAATAGTCACTTAGATAACTAGTAAGATAAATGATCAATGTTCCTTTTTTTCCCAAGTTTTTAGTAATATTCTAAGGGTCTGTTTTTTCTATTTAGAGAACATTTTTCTGGAATGAAATTGCAATCTCATGGAATTTGTTATCTCTCTCAAATGGGGGATTAGAAACCTCGCAAATATGGGGAATAGGTTGTCCTTTTTGTTCAATAACAACAACAACAATCACAACAACAATAATAGTAATAATAACAATAATAATTATAAATTTAAATATTAATAATAATTATCATTGATTAATTATTAAATGTTATAATTAATTATGATTGATAATAATTATTAATTTAATAGTTAATAATTAATAAAAAATAAACAAAAAACAAAAAAAACTAATAATTAATAATAAATATTAATAATTAATAATTTATAAGAATGATTAATAATTTGATAAATAATTAGTAATTAATAATTAATAATTATTACTTAATAATTAATAATGAATAATTAACTGATAATTAATAATTCCTTATTATTAATTATAATTAATAAAATAAATAATAATGATTAAAATTATTAAGTAACAATTAATAATTAATTATTATAACTAGTTAATAATAATTCATAATAAATAATAAATAATGATATAAGTTATAACTAATAATAATTAATATAACAACAACAATAATAATAATAAATTAACAAACATAAATATTAATAATTGAAAATTAATTATTGATTACTATAGTTAATTATTAGTAATTGAAAATAATGAATAATCAATAAAAAATAAAATGTAAAATATAAATAATAGTAATTTAGTATTATTAATTAATTATTATTATTTTATTATTGATAAACAATAAATAATGAAAAATAATTAATAAATAATGAATAATTATAAATTATAATTTATTATTAAAATAATTAATAATAATATGAGTAATTAATATGTGATAATAAATAATTATTATTTGATAATTATTAATTGTCAATCATTAAAATTTAATTGTTAATTGTAATTATTGTCATAATAATAACAATAATAATAATAATAATAATAATAATGTTATGGAATAATTGTGTGAATGTCCATACTCTTACTTTTCTTAGTAATGAAGTTTTCTTAGAGATGAAGTATTCTTGGTGATGAAGTATTCCTAGTGACGAAGAATCCTTGTATTATAAATACTTTCTCGATGACAATGAAATATTCATTCCTTTCTTTCCTCTCAATTACTCTGTCTCTATTCTCTCTCTACTTTATCTTACATTCATAATACGTTATCAGCACCAAACTCTACCATTTTTTTTCCCTATATTGGTTTTGGTCTTGGCTTTGTTATTCGTTAATTTGTTCCTATATTGGGGAAGAATTTTGTATTTCTTTACCTTTTAGGTGCTCAATTTCAGAAACAAGCAAAATAGAATGATGAATCTCATGTGTTCCTTTTTCATTTGTCAACCTCACATCTTAGATCTTGATCACTTGTTTCCTGAGAATACTAATTCTACCATTCACAAAAGTTGCTCTGCCTCGTCCACATGTAGCGAACCAAAAAGTTACTCAATCTGTCATAATGAATTAGGAAGATGGAGGAAAAAAGTGGAAAAAATGGAGAGATATAGAAGGAGAATTGATTTGTTTATGTTTCATCCTCATCGTTCACCAACGAGGAAAGAAGGAAGCAAAATCAATTAAATTGAAGGCGTTCTCAACAGGCACATGTCATCAAAGGATTTATATCAGGTGCATATGAATGAAAGTTTGACATGATCCAAAACCCTTGCTCATTATTGCACATGTCATCAAAGTTTGAAAGTTAAACATTGTATATTATCATGGGCCAACCAGAAGTTCGTTCCAATAATACAAAGTTTATTTTATTTTATTAGTGAATTAGAAATTCACTCTAGTTACGAAAATTTCACTTAATTAATTTTATTAGTGAACGGGAAGTTCACTTGAACGGTAAGAATTATACATTACTTCATTAAATGAACCAGAAGTTCACTCGTATATCGCAAATTTTATCTTATCAGTAACCAGAAGTTACCATTGATAATATTGTTTAATTTATTAGTGAACCGAAAGTTTTACCCAATAATAATAATAATTTGTGTTATTTCATTAATGAATCTGAAGTTCATTCTAATGTTAGGAATTTTATCTGATTTTCGAAGTTCACTTTGATATTAAAAAATAGATTACTTATCTTATTGGTGAACCAGAAGTTCATCCTACCACTAATATTAAATTTTGTATTAGTAGTGAACTAGAAGTTCACTCCAATCATTGAAGCTCTATATAATCTCGTTAGTGAACAAGAAGTTGCTTTCCTGCCAATTAGAGTATAGAGTTGTTAATTGGCATATGAATTGTTGAAAGGCGATGATAGTATACTTGAGGTTATTAAGGTTTATATCGTCGGTTAAATTTAGCATTTTGTTACAAGTGTGGAGTTCAATGTTTAGATAAGAAATGTACATAGTTTTAGTAATAATGACCTATGGGATCATTAGAACCCCAAAATGGTTTCGTCTCATTCCCTGAAGTGAATGTGGCAGGATATAATCTCAAGAATCATAAGCAAAACAAAGGTCACACCAGTAGCCGTGATAGTCGACATAGTCGTGATCGTAGTCATGCTAATCTTTTAAAAGATGATGTCCTTACCATGAGTAGGAATACGAAATTAAAAACATGAATGATACAAAAGTGAGAAATGTATTTTTAACGAGGAAATAGAAACGGCACGTACCTGTTGTACGTCATAATATCTTATTGCACCTTATCAAGTGTAATAAACAAGCACAAGATATTATTTTACAAACTTTTGATAGTAATTTATATTATTGTTTATGTTGTGCATGTTATTTCAAGTTGCTACTTCTTAGATCTCCTTCTTGGCATTGTTCAAAGACTTTAATAATTGTTGTGTTTCAATTATTCTTCAGCCGATATGCACATAATTATGCATTAATGTGAGTCCTCATGTGATGATATTATTTTATGGATATTCATATGATTTGATATGTATGCACTTTATTGAAAATGTTACACATACAAAATGCGAGTAATATGCTCTCATCTGTCTAATGATATCAATAATTTATTGAAATTGGTTGATCATGTTGAATGATTAAGTATTTTCCAGTATCATGAACTATACTAGTTGTTTCGTAATGTTTAATCACAAAGTGCATTATTATTGATTGACCAAATATGCATGAACTTTATTTCCTAAGCATGATACATATTATAGTGTGTATTGGATATTTGATTATGATACTATATGAGCATATGGATGAAATCTATCTTTGTGAGAATTTAATGATATTTATGTGATTATTTATTATGCTCATAGACATGTTTTCAATGTAATCAATGATCTCGATATCCAAGATTAATGCATGTTCACTATGGAGTATTTAACTTTCAAGAGTCATGTATGTACTTATGAAGTTGAGTTTCTTTTTATAAGTGATTAAAGCACTTCCACTATATGCTTTATATACATTGATGTGATATTTATCTTAAATTTCATGGATATTTACTTGATTGGAACCATGAATAAATGAGGGGATAGATACGTGTCCTGCAGACACCAGGACAACCCACATTTTTAGTGATAATAAATTACTTATTATCCATTGATAAAGGAATCAAATATTAGCATTATATACATGACAAACTTTGATTAAAGGCTCCAGAAGAGCGCACATAATACTATTTGGTGAAACTAACTTTCCTATTGTAGACATACTTCTCTCCACCAAGGTAGTCTCAAAGGTAACTTATTAATTAAGTTTCAAAGGTATTCGTGGGAATGAATAACTGCATGTTGAGACAACTAGTATTCATATATTATGAAAATTGCTTTGAGCAACATGTGTGTTGAAAATGATATCATCCTTATTTTCTGGGTTATTCAACACAACTAACCCAATTGAAGCATATACTTTAGTAAACTAGATGTTTACTATATATTGATGAAAACTTTATCAAAGTAGGAGCGTCTTGGATATCAATCCTCTCAAGAAGAATTCATATGGATATATTTTAAAGGGCCAGAAGATCCTTAATCAAATGAGTTCTAATTAGCTGCTCACTATCAAAGAAATTAATTATAACACCATGTAAAACCTCGAGTTTTAGGAAGAATGGAGCCGTTAGGATTGTTACCGAACCGTTAGGCCTAAGTTTAAGTTTCGAGGTAAGTTTAAGTTTCGAGGACGAAACTTCTTTTAAGGAGGTAATGATGTAAAACCCCGAAAAAATCCAAAGATGTTGACCGTGACGTCGTTAGTAAATTAGGTTTGACTTCGTTATTTATTATTGTTCGTTTGTGTTTATTTTTGCTAACACTTGAGCTCGTAGGATCGTTGAGGGACTAACAAGGGTATATTGATAATTTCGTGGGTTTAGTATTATTAGTATTACTCTAATTATTATTAGTATTATTAATTATTACTATTATTATGTTTATTAAAATTTGTTAATTACGTGAATATTATTTGTTATGTGTTTAGTATTAATAATATTATTGTTAGTATTGTTTTATTATTATTATTACTATTATGGTTATTATTATTATTTTCCAAAAGAAAATTTGATTATTTCTTATTGGGTTGGATTAGGAGTAGGATTAGTATTTAGTTGGGCTTTTTAATTGTTAATATAAAAACCCCTCTCCCTCTCAAAACCCTAACCCTAGCCTCTAATCTTTTCCTCCCACCTCTCTCTCTCCCTTCTCTCTGCAACCGGCACCCACCTCCGCCGCGCCGTCCACCGTGCGTCGCCGTAAACCACCGCAGCCACCACCATTCTCTCTCTCTCTCTCTCTCTCTCTCTCTCTCTCTCCCCCTCTCGATTTGCTTTCGTCATCCTTGCTGCTGTTTGCTGCCACCACACACAGCCACCACCACCGTCGCCGCGACATTGGAGGACGGACACGCCACCGCCACCGCTCTTTCCTTCCACCGTCGACGCCCAGAATCGAAGAGTTGTGGGATTCGAAACCACGGTTGCTGTTGTTCGAATCGAGACGCGCCACCACCCCTTCGACAACCACCGCTCGTGCCACCGTCGACACTGTCTGCCCTCGTCACCGTCGCTGCTCCGACGCCGACGTCAGCCCTCGCCGGAAAACCGCCCAGAACCGCCTCTAACGTAAATCCTAAAATATTTCGTGAAACTATTCTTCTTGTTTCTTTATTTTTTTTGATATTATTTCATTATTATTATTATTGTAATTATTATTATTTCTTGATTTTTAAATCTTGAAATTTGGGTAATTAAGGGTGTAAATTATTTAGTTGTTATTTGTAATTAATTTGTTCTTGTGTTGTATTATTTACTTGTAATTTTTGTCTAACTTATTATGTCTAATTTTATGTTCTAATTGGTGTATTAGGGTTTGTAATAATTGTAGTGAAATTATTAATGTTCAATTGTTTAATGTACCTTAATTTCTTGTGAAGCATGTTTAGGGTTTTGGATAATACTATTATTGTATGCACGAATTAAATAGTTTAATTATCTAGATTAATTCTTGATTTTTAGTTAAGTATTCGCATGTTTCTTTAATCCTCTTAGGGTTCAATCACGTTTAATTTTATGTTTAATCTTGTTAAATAAGTTAGGTTGTTTGAATTACTAAAGTTTGATTCTTGTTTATTAATTCATAATTCTTGATTGAATCTTGTAAAAAAGATTAGTTGTTGGGATTCTTGATTGGTAGTTTAAATGTTTATATGTTCTTTATATTTTATTCACATGTACTCTAAGTTCTTTCTTGATTCTTGATTAAGAAATTCATATTTTATAATCATCCATGTTGTTATTATAGGACCTTAAAATAGTTTATTGTAGAATTCATGTTTAGGATAATGTTATTATTATTTCATGCATGCTTTATGGGTTAGTGAAAATATTAAAGTTGATTTCATGTTTTACAACTTGGTTTTGGTGGTAGGAAGTTTGATGTTTGGACCTTAGTGCATTAGACTAATTACCTTGGACCTTAGTTACTGTTTTAAGCCCAAATTAGGACCCCTGGATCGAATGGTGAAAGTTAGGACCGAAATTACAATTATATGAGAACCGGGATCGGGACAGTTTTGTTAGGGTCTAAAGAACGGATCACCATGAGAGTTATAGTCGTCCTTTGATCGAACCCTTTGAACTAGAGGTTTCTTTAGATGTTAGCTTTCATAGGAATTTTGCGGATTGGACTTTGGAGTTGTATAGGCCGAGTTATACCCCGATTACCAGACCTAGGTCAGATCTGGATAGTATGAACTAATGACCATTTTTGAGAACCATAGGAGGTGTTTTTGGTCTTGAGTTCAACATGAAAGTTTTAGTAGACATCCCGAGGTTTCCGAAAAGTCCAAAACCAGACCCATAGGATGTGGGGAAGTCAAGTTTTGACCCTTTTTATGTGGATGCTGTAATCTGTTTTGTTGATGCTTTTTATTAATAAAAATGTTGTTGTGTGAAAGTGATGTTTCGAGCTGGTTATGTGATTACTTAGAATGTGTTAGATGATTTAGAGTGTAAATTCATGATTGATGGGAACCTATAGTGTTCCTAGGGGAGAGTTAGGTAGAAGGTAGTTAATACTAACTTCGAAGGGCGCGTTTTGATTAGAATAATTACTCTTATTTTAGGCCCGAGCTAATTCGCGTCGTTAGTGAGCTCAAGTGTGTTCGTCTTAGCTGTGAAGTGAAGTTAACCAGGTAATGTCTATGCTCTAATCCCCACTGGGATGCTCTTTAAATGTGTTTTAATGTTTTCTAATATGTTTTGAGAATTGCATCCCGAAGGAGACTTTTGTGGAAATGTGACCATATGTTTTGGATAACTGTTTGTATTTGTTTGTGCTTTGATTTTATTGAGTTGAGAAATTGGATGATCTTTTATTACTGGTTTTATTTTTGGTTTTGATAACCTGGGTTGGGTTTGACTTGAGAGCTGTGAGCTAAGTTGTGCATAAGACACTAATAATTCAAAGTGAAACTTTAAGCGGGTTTATTGTTTTGATGCCTTTGGTAGGCGTTTGTTTTGCGGGCGATAAGCCTGAGACCATGATTTGGTATCCTGTATGGGTTATGTGTCAGGAGATCAGGGTTTCATCCCTGATATAGGATAGATGATTTTTGATGCCTTTTGTAGGCGGTTGTTTGATGCCTTTGGTAGGCGATTGTTTTGATGCCTTTGGTAGGCGATTGTTTTGCGGGCAATAACCCTGACACCAGGATTTGGTATCCTATATGGGTTATGTGTCAGGAGATCAGGGTTTCATCCCTAATATAGGATAGATGATTTTTGATGCCTTTGGTAGGCGAATGTTACTTTAAGGGATTTGATATCCCGCCCGCATAATAAAATATGAATTGGTTGGGTTGAGGAAAACAGTTAAGGAATTAAAAGTTTGTGAAATGTTTTGACTTGTTCCCTCTCCCTCAAATGAATCGAAATAAACTTAACTCGTTTTTAACGTTAGGGGTAGACATTATTGAGATTTCCCCCTCATTTTTGAAATGTTTTGTTTTCAGGTGAAGATCTATATGCTGGGGATGGGAATTAGAAGTGAGGACGTCATCGTTAATTACGTTGTTTTTCTTTTATGAGAAACTTGAAGTTAGTTTTGAGGTTTATTTTCCAAGTATGAGTTTGTTAGTTTGTTGTACCGTTATCAGACAGTTGTAGTTTCCTTCTCACCTTGTATTCCTTCGGGGATATGGCAGTGACGCCCAATAAGAGTTTGAGTCTTCTGTTAAATTTTGTCTGTTAACGTTAGTTTGACTTTGACTTTTCTATAATTGAATTTTCGGGGCGTTACACACCATCATTAGTAAAGATAGGGATCGAATCCCTTAGATTCATGGGTTTGTGTACAAGTGATCATATTTGTGTTGGTCCTGTAGACCTATATGTAAACCTTTTGATTAAAGCATGGCTTTACTTGATGCAGAAATGAGATAGTCACTTGTATGTTTACTATCACCTTGCAACTTGGCGCTTGCAAGATTGTTTGCTCAATTTGTTTACGAGCACATTTCATATTATCAATTAAGAAGATTCATCTTGATAATGATGGTAAAGGCTTTTGATAGTTTTTGTATGCCAATGGACATAGATGTTAAGCATCCTATGCCAAAATGTTTATATGTAAAATGATCCTGCAGAATCATTAATATATTAGATGTCGAGTATATAATAAATGGCAAACTTATTATTTTTGAGAGTAGAGCTTACTATAACTTTTCAGGGACATGTCATGTTACATGCACCGACATTGATCCAAATAAGGCCAATAGGTTATCATGAATATTTATTTCTCCCCTGCAAATGGTTCCTGGCCATGAACCGAAAATCTCCCACCTATGAATTTGAGGATGTGCGATGTATGCTCTATGATAACGCATTAAGATGGGACCCTGAAGGAATCGGGAATATATGTTGGGTATGAATTATCCATCCACATTTGAATATACTAGAACCATTCATTGGAGATATACTTATGGCTTTGCCGATTATGATGACACAAGTTTCCCAACAATAGGGGGAGAAATCAAGTTGTTGGACAAGAAAATAAGTTGAAACGAATTATATGATCCTCATACAATGTAATATGAACTGGAAGTTCAAAATATAATTCATCTACGAACTTGAGCGAATCTACTGCCAGTTATTCTATTGACCCACAAGAGTTATTAAATCCTATGTCCCAACTACTAATGCTCCTGTAAGAATTGATGTCCAAGTAGGACAAATTGAATTATTAATGAGTCTCGACCACATATGAAATGTGGTAGACCAATCGGTTCCAAAGACAACAAAGGTCCTCGAAAAAGAAAAGGAGCAAACGATTAATGATAACCGAAATGAGGAAATTTTGACTCCAGAAGAGTCCTCAATCATGACACATGTGGAAGTTACACCACTAGCACAGGCACTTGAAATTCGCAAAAATAATGAGATCTCAATTAATTATGTCATGAACTGGATAAGGTGGAATCGAAATGAAGTCGACGTCGATATCATATTTGATTATATAATATAATGCTCACTATTGTGAGTAACCATGAGGATCATGAATTTAGATCTGTCAATGAATGTAGATAAAGATGAGATTGGCCAAGTGGAAAGATGCATTTAAGAATTAGATTCGCTTGTAAAATAGAAAATATCAGGACCTGTTGTCCATACACTAAATTGGTGTAAAACTTGTGGGATACAACTAAGTCTTTGTGTGAAAACAGAATGAGAAAAGGAGATTATGAGGCACAAGGAGCGACTTGTTGCATAAGTCCTTTCGCAAAGACTTGGTATCAACTATGAAGGAATATACTCCTATGTAGTCCATGTCACTACATCACGATACCTTAAATTTGGCAGTACATGAAAAGTTAAGTATGCATCTTATAAATATCGCTATAGCTTATGAAAATTTTAATAATGATGTTTATATAAAACTCCTGAAGGGTTCAAAGTGTCGGAAGCACAGATTAAAATTCTCGAGAATATTGGTTATTTGGTTGATAGACATTTATGTGATTAAAGCAATATGGACGCATATTGCATAATCAAATGAAATGATTAAATAATCCGGATCCTAATTGTTTGTAAATGTTATTGATGGTTTGGACTCCCGAAGAGCCTTAAAGGTTATGGATTGCTTTAAAAATGTATTTGGAATGAAAGATTTTAGTAAAATATGTTATTGCCTTGGTCTACAAGTTGCACATTTTGAGAATAATCTTACATGCATAAATTAATTTATGTAGCAAAAGTGCTCAGATAATGTTGCATGAGCAAATCACTCCCTTTTAAGCACCCTAGTAATGGTACTATAATTTGATATGAAAACAACCCCTCGTTCGATCACAAAAAGATAGTGAGAAATTTAGCGGTCTTGAAGTACCGTATTTGAGTCCTGAAGTACTTTATTTGGGTCCTGAAATACCGTATTTAAATGATATTGAAGCACCGACGTATCTTGCTAATCATACATGATCTAACCTATTTTGGTACCTCGAAGGTACTAGTGATTTAGATATTCATGATCCTCACCAGCTCAAAATTGGTTTGATTAGCTATTCTGATCTTGGATATTTACCTAAATCCTATGACATTTGATCACATAATAGTTATGTGCACGCTGAAACAGATATTAAGTAAATTTGTTTAAGTGAGAATTAAGTTGATTCATGTATCGATCAAGCCACTTTCGACTGCAAAGTTTAAAAGTCAGTGATGAAGTTGTGTTACATCAACTCAAAGATCTTAATTGATGTTCTCATCAGGGGGAGTTAAATACGCGATGTACTCTATTTCCCTTATCTGAGGTTTTGTCCCCATGGGTTTTCCTTAGAAAGGTTTTTAATGAGGCAGCATATCTTGGCGTATCAAGAATTATGTACTCTTTTTCCTTCACTGGGTTTTTTCCCATTAGGTTTTTCCTAGAAAGGTTTAATGAGGCATGACATTCAAGGGGGAGTATTATGGAATAATTGTGTGAATGTCCATACTCTTACTTTTCTTAGTAATGAAGTTTTCTTAGCAATGAAGTATTCTTAGTGATGAAGTATTCTTAGTGATGAAGAATCCTTGTATTATAAATATTTCCTCGATGACAATGAAATATTCATTCCTTTCTTTCCTCTCAATTACTCTGTCTCTATTCTCTCTCTACTTTCTCTTACATTCATAACAAATAATAATAATAATTGTAGTAGTAATAATAACTACAACTTTGATTTCATTTTACTGCTCACCAAACACTTTGAGTTCAGGGTTCTAATTTCATACCTGTAGACACCGAATTTTATACCGGGACAAGTGTACAAATCAGGAGCAACAAGAAAAGAGGTTAGAAGGAAAGCCAAACCACTAGGCCTCCATCAATCAAAAGCTATCGGGCCAACCCACCACAAAAACCTTCATTTTCCACCATTTCCACATACATATGCCCACCATTTCGAATCCCATTTTTTTCACAAGTCTCGTTGGCCCTATTTCATTTTATGAGAGTAAAGTACACATCATAAGCTTTCCAACGCCTTTTAAATTGCCTCAATCGGAGTCCGGATGAAAGAGTTATGGCCGTTCGAAGTTGCACTTAGCGATTTCAAAACCCACGCGGGTTTTAACAATTGTCAGGCCCAGAAGACAGGCTCAGTCAGCAAATCTGGCCCAGAAGACTGCCAAAACCCGCACGGGTTTTATTTAATCAAAGGCGGCCCAGAAACAGTACCAACCCAAGGCGCGCCCCGGCCCAGACTCCAAAACCCGCGCGGGTTTTCCCTTATCTGAAGCGCGTTGTTTTGCCGTCCACGTCAGCGATCCGTGTGTCGATATTATAGAACCCGCGCAGTTTTTCTCCTCCAAAAGCTGGCGCCAAAATCCCATGCAACCCCTTGATTTTAGCCCATGTGCGTTTGACCTTTGCCTTGACTTCCTATAACCCGCACGGGTTTTGTGATTGCACGGAGATGGAGGGCATGTGATGTATGCAAGGTCCTAAGATCAGAGTATTGATGATGTATGCAAGGTCCTAAGATCAGAGTATTGACCTCACAGTACACCACATTAACACAACTCGCACACAATCTGGCCTCAAAACAGAGAATCAAATACAAATACACCCAAAATAGACCTCACACAGAAAATCAATTACAACCTCCTCCAAAACAGAGTATAAACACCAATGAACAAATGGATGATGATAAAATGATGATCGGATGAACAAACATACAAGCAAACAGTAACCAAAGATAGTCTTGAGGCTCAAGCTGATACAGACCCACCACAGCTAGAACATCAAGGGCAATGGACTGGATGACCTCAATGGATACATGCACACCACCATCGAGATTATCAAGCTCTACACCCACCACAAGGATTGCCAAATCCTTGCTACTGTAATAGAATTAACCAGAGATGAGAGTTTAACGTCACTCACAAACAAGAGGCTCAATCAAGGCACTCAAAATGCTATTAATTTCACTGATAGATGATCCTCACAAGCTGCCGAATACAATGTATTTAAACCTAGGGTTGAGCTGGATGATTAAGGGTTTCCCCTTGCTCAAGAAACTCACTAATTAAGCATTAAGCTACTTAACTAACTTAGCAAGCTAATTAAGCCTCATTACAAACTGGTTAACTTCAAAATAAAATGAAATAAAGTGAAATAAAACTCTAACAAACGCGTTTTCTTTATTACAAACGGTTATATCACCTCACAAGCTGGAAATGGCCTCAACAGCTTGGAAGTGAGTCTTCATGGAGGACCTCAATGCTGGATCACCTCACAGAACTAGAATATCCTCAACAGTTCCAGAAGTGATGTCTTCATAGAGGACCTCAGAACTGGCAAACATCTTCACTGAGCTGGAAAGTCCTCAACAGCTCTAGAGTGAAGTCTTCAAACATGGGTGAGGACCTCAATCCAAAGATATGGAATTGAGAAATAGCCTCACTGGCTGGTTGCTGCTGTTGATGCTGATGTTGTTGTTGTTGGACGACCTCATGACTTGTTGGACCATCATGAAACACTCCTGGATGTCAGTGTTTGATGCTGAAGATGGTGAGGTCGTTGCTGCCCCTGATGTTGGCTCCTGATCACTTGGTGTTGAACTTTGGATGTTTGATTGAGGACCTCCATCATCCTCCCTAGGTTTAGGAAAGCTTATCCTCAAACTTGGGAGGTCTTCATGCTTTGGAAAGTAAGGCCTCAAATCTGCAACGTTGAATGTAGCACTGCCTCCATAGTCTTCAGAAAGGTCTAACTTGTAAGCATTATCTGCAATCCTCTCAAGCACTTCAAAAGGACTATTTGCTCTTGGGGTCAACTTTCCCTTCCTCTTGCTTGGAAATCTGTCCTTCCTTAGATGAATCCACACTAGATCTCCTGGATTGAAAATCATCTTCCTCCTATGCTTGTTTGCTGATGTAGAAACTTGCTCAGAATACTTGATGATCTTCTCCCTGACTTGCTGATGAAGCTTCTTGATGTCCTCTGCATGTTTACTTGCTTCATAACTAAACCTAACAGAATTTGTTAGTGGGGATAAATCCAATGGAGTTATAGGATTTCTACCATAGACAACCTGGAATGGGGAAAGGCCAGTTGCCTTTGATGGTGCTCTATTGAAAGCAAATTCAGCATGAGACAAGAGGGTGTCCCATCCTGTTTTGTTTGTGGATATCAGTGACCTCAATAGTGTTCCAAGTGTCCTGTTTGTGACCTCTGTTTGCCCATCAGTTTGGGGGTAACAAGCTGTGCTATATTTCAATTGGGTGCCTAACTTCCTCCAAAGAGTAACCCAAAAATGACTTAGGAACTTGACATCCCTATCAGAAACCATGCTTCTAGGAACTCCATGTAACCTCACTACCTCCTGAAAATACAATTCAGCCACCCTCACAGCATCATAGGTGGTATGGCATGCAATGAAGTGAGCCATTTTGCTGAATTTGTCCACAACTACCATGATTGAATCTTTTCCTCCTTGAGTTCTTGGTAAACCAACAATGAAGTCTAGGCTGATGTCCTCCCAAGGACTGTTTGGTACTGGCAAAGGTGTGTATAGCCCTTGAGGTAGGCTATGACTCTTTGCAATCTGACATGTAGCACTGATGTATTTTGGCCTACGCCAAATACATTCCAAGAGGCCATATTTAATTTCCAAGGAACAAGACAAGCTATAGAGGAAAATATGAGTATAGAGGCCCATAAGCCCATACATATTGTGTGCTCCTTATGGCAAGAGGATGTCCAAAAATCCTAGGGTCTACAACAACATGCCAATCAAGCCCAAGAAAGGCCCAAGGTCACGTCCATGAAGGCCAATTTCGTCATTTGTGTTCTTTTTGGATGTATTTTATTTTATAGCTTTTATTATTTTGGTGTGTTTTAATTAATTAGGATTTAGATAAATCTAGAACATTTTAAATTGTTCTAGAATGTTCTAGTAGAGTAAGTAGGCGTGTGATAGGAAAAGTAGGCGCCAATTTTGATCACAAGTATCCTAGATAAGGTTGGCTATCTTGTAACAAATCCATATTGGATTAGGAAGCCGATTAGAATCAGGAGAAGGTTGTTGTAACCAACTCCCCTTTGGATAAGGAGTCCTAATCCAAGAGGAAGTTGGAGTAGTTAGGCGTGTACTACTAGGATATCTTGGCTTGCACACCAAGTAGGAGTAATCCTAGTCTAACTAGTATGGCTTGCACGCCAAGTAGAGAGTTTTAGTCCATACAGGACTCTATTAGTATAAATAGCCTAGGTTTGCAATCTTTAGAACACATCAGTTGAGAAATATGAATCAAGCTTTAAGCTTACCCCCTTGAGTGTTAGGATTAACCCTCTCCCCTCTTCTATTGTATCTTGGTGTGGTAACCAAGTGGTTTAGGAAGAACTTGATCCTAGGTTGCGGTCTAGATCAAGAAACCCTAGATTGTCCTTCTTGTGGGTTCAAGTAGGAAATCTAGCTCTATCCCATTATCTTTCTATCTCTTAGAAAGATAATATCTACCCTCACCTCATCCTCTCCACCAAACATCACTCTCTTCCCTCCCCAACACCCCTCAATTCGTCCACCCTCATCAATCCCTCACAAAATAGCTCAACCAACTCCCTCTCTCTCCATAACAACTTCCTAACAACTTTCTCTCTCCTCCAACAACCTCTCAACATCCCCTTTCCCTTCAATTCTCACGTCAATCTCTCCCTCTCTCCCTTCCTCCACGTCAAACTCTCCCTCTCTCTCCATAACAAACTCATAACAACTTTCTCTCTCCTCCAACAACCTCTCAAATCTCTTCCTCCCTCCATTCCTCACGTCAACCCTCCTCTTTCTCTCCCATCCTTCACGTCAATCCCTCCCCTCTCAGCATCCAAGAATCAACCCTTTTCCCATTCAAGATTCAACCCTTCTTGAATCTTGAAACCACAAAAACCCTCACGGCAAATTTCCCTCCATCTTTTCCCTTACCTCACATGAACCACCCTAACCCTAGCCTCAATTTCACGTGAAGCCTCCCACTCTTAGATCGTTTGCTCGTCTTCCCTATGATGTGTAATTGATCAACCACACTCTTGATCCCATTATACATCATAATTTTGGTATCAGAGCTCTAGGTTGTTTTGAATGCAAACCAAACACATGACCTTTTCCAACCCAATCCCCAAACCTGCTATTCCAATAGTTTAACATGCTATTCCACAAGCCTTACCTGCAATCCAAACACATAACCTTCAAACCTTCAGTACCAACCAGTAACCCTAAAACTCCAGAAACAGCCCAAACACATTCCCTTCCTTACCCAACATCAACTGGACATTCCAAAACCCCTACCATGGCATCTGGAAGCAACAGTCCTGAAAATAAAGATCCTACTGAACAGTGGAAGCAAGAGAAAGCAGAACTGGAAGGAAGAATCGCTTATCTTTCTGTCAGTTGAAGCGATACATGAATCTGCAATTCAGGACACCACGGGAAGAAGAAGAAGTCATCCCCAACACTCCCAGCGAAGCTGAGCACTCTACTAGCTCAAGCCGGAGGTCACGTCAGCCTAGGCGTCCTCCACGGGAAGATAGACTTGACTTCAAGGTCGACATTCCTGAATTCGACGGTAATCTTGATCTTGAAATCTTCCTTGACTGGATTCAAACTGTTGAACGAGTATTTGAATTAAAGGATATTGCTGATGATAAGAAAGTCAAATATATTGCTCTTAAATTGCGAAAGCATGCTAGTATTTGGTGGACTAACCTACAGAAGAAGCGACAGCATGCCGGGAAAGAAAAGATCCGCTCTTGGGAAAATATGAAAAAGAAACTTCACTCAAAGTTTCTTCCTGCAAGCTACTTCAAAGACAACTATCTTCGTCTACAGCAACTGTCCCAGGGATCTAAATATGTTGAAGAGTTTACTAAGGAATTCGAACACCTACTCTAGAGGTGTAACTTGAAAGAAGATGAACCTCAAACTCTTGTTAGGTATCTTGCTGGTTTAAACGAAAACATATGGTATGTGGTGGAACTTCAACCTTATGAAACTCTTGATGAATTAAGTATTTTGGCTAACAAAGTGGAACAACAAAAGAAAAGAAGAGGTAAGGAAACGCCAAGCAGGAACCCTAGTTCCCAAAGAACCTCCTTCACGCCTCAAAATTATACTCCACAAAAGAGCCAAACCACCTCCCATCCGTCCGACACAAAAATGCCTCACCCTACCCCCCAAACTGTGACAAAACCACCACAGGTCACGCCAATGGATAAGAAGCGGCGTTTTAGGTGTCAAGGGCTCGGTCATATTACTTCTGAGTGTCCTAATAAGAGAGCCATCACTCTTGTGGAATTCCAAAACGCTCTCTTTGAACCTGAACCAATGGATGTCGAAGAAGAACCCCACGCCATTCACAATGAATCTGAAGAAGATGTCGTGGAAGAACGGATCGAGCGAGATCTTTGGTTATGAGGAGAAATCTTGAATAGCTCTCCAGTTCCTGAAGATTTGCAGCAACGGGAAGCTATCTTCCATTCCTGCTGTACTGTGCAAGGGAAAGTTTGTTCTTTGACCGTCGATGGTGAAAGCTGTACTAGCGCAGTCTCGACAACTACGGTGAACAAGCTATAACTCCCTACAAGTCCTCACCCTTCACCCTACATTGTTCAATGGCTCAACCAGGGTAAAGGATTGAAAGTGAATCTACGCTGTTTGGTAAGCTTTTCGATTGGAAAGTCTTATCAAGATTCGATATGGTGCGATGTACTACCTATGGATGCTTGTCATATTCTGTTTGGGAGACCATGGCTTTTTGATAGGGACGTTACGCACAATGGAAGAGCAAACACCTATTCTCTTATGGTGAAAAACAAAAAGGTGACCTTAGCTCCCCTAAAAGTATCCAAGCTCAAAGAAGGTGACCCAAAACTCATCTCTTTCATGGTCACTGGACGCCCTGAGTTCAGTGAACACAAGAAGGTCCTTACTGAAGAAGCTAGTCACAAAAATACTGCAGAAGAGCACCCTCTAGCCGTCCATCACGTGAGCTCAGTGGCTAAGACTACATCAAACTCCAGTCAACGTGAGGTCCAGTCTGTTGAATATCACGTGAACCCTACTGCTGCTCAAAGGGTTCGAAATTCAACTGTCTGTCACGCCAAGGGTATAATTGAGAAAGAAATTGTTCATCCAAGTTCCCTAGTGATCGCAAGGAAGAAGGAAACTAACATAATCCAGGTTCAATTAGGGATTACTGCTGTTCAAATCCCAAGGAGTCTCCTTGTTTGGTTAGTCACACCCTGTGATCTGATCCAAGTACTTTATATTATTATGAGACTTATGAACTAGGTTCTGAAGTCCTGCATCAGCAAGTGTGTCTTGGACACCTTTATGTATAGCAAGAGTGAGAAAGATCAAAACGTCCACATCATCACATCTCACGTGGAAGCTATTGCAATTGATGAAACAACCTTGGTTCATGTGAAGGTCCTGATTCACATGAAGTTCCCAATTGAGGCCACTGAAGTTCTTGAACTTGACCCTCCAAGTTTGAGGACAAACTTCTTCCAACAAAGGGGGAATGATGTATTTTCGCCCACGCCAAATACATTCCAAGAGGCCATATTTAATTTCCAAGGAACAAGACAAGCTATAGAGGAAAATATGAGCATAGAGGCCCATAGGCCCATACATATTGTGTGCTCCTTATGACAAGAGGATGTCAAACATCCTAGGGTCTACAACAACATGCCAATCAAGCCCAAGAAAGGCCCAAGTCACGTCCATGAAGGCCAATTTCGTCATTTGTGTTCTTTTTGGATGTATTTTATTTTATAGCTTTTATTATTTTGGTGTGTTTTAATTAATTAGGACTTAGATAAATCTAGAACATTCTAAATTATTCTAGAATGTTCTAGTAGAGTAAGTAGGCGTGTGATAGGAAGAGTAGGCGTCAATTTTGATCACAAGTATCCTAGATAAGGTTGGCTATCTTGTAACTAATCCATATTGGATTAGGGGGATTAGAATCAGGATAAGGTTGTTGTAACCAACTCCTCTTTGGATAAGGATTCCTAATCCAAGAGGAAGTTGGAGTAGTTAGGTGTTTACTACTAGGATATCATGGCTTGCACGCCAAGTAGGAGTAATCCTAGTCTAATTAGTATGGCTTGCACGCCAAGTAGAGAGTTCTAGTCCATACAGGACTCTATTAGTATAAATAGCCTAGGTTTGCAATCTTTAGAACACATCAGTTGAGAAATATGAATCAAGCTTTAAGCTTACCCCCTTGAGTGTTAGGATTAACCCGCTCCCCTCTTCTATTGTATCTTGGTGGGGTAGCCAAGTGGTTTAGGAAGAACTTGATCCTAGGTTGCGGTCTAGATCAAAAAACCCTAGATTGTCCTTCTTGTGGGTTCAAGTAGGAAATCTAGCTCTATCCCATTATCTTTCTATCTCTTAGAAAGATAATATCTACCCTCACCTCATCCTCTCCACCAAACGTCACACTCTTCCCTCCCCAACACCCTTCAATTCGTCCACCCTCATCAATCCCTCACAAAATAGCTCAACCAACTCCCTCTCTCTCCATAACAACTTCCTAACAACTTTCTCTCTCCTCCAACAACCTCTCAACATCCCCTTTCCCTTCAATTCTCACGTCAATCTCTCCCTTCCTCCACATCAAACTCTCCCTCTCTCTCCATAACAAACTCATAACAACTTTCTCTCTCCTCCAACAACCTCTCAAATCTCTTCCTCCCTCCTTTCCTCACGTCAACCCTCCTCTTTCTCTCCCATCCTTCACGTCAATCCCTCCCCTCTCATCATCCAAGAATCAACCCTTTTCCCATTCAAGATTCAACCCTTCTTGAATCTTGAAACCACAAAAGCCCTCACGGCGAATTTCCTCCATCTTTTCCCTTACCTCACGTGAACCACCCTAACCCTAGCCTCAATTTCACGTGAAGCCTCCCACTCTTAGATCGTTTGCTCGTCTTCCCTATGATGTGTAATTGATCAACCACACTCTTGATCCCATTATACATCATAATTTTGGTATTAGAGCTCTAGGTTGTTTTGAGTGCAAACCAGACACATGACCTTTTCCAACCCAATCCCCAAACCTGCTATTCCAATAGTTTAACCTGCTATTCCACAAGCCTTACCTGCAATCCAAACACATAACCTTCAAACCTTCAGTACCAACCAGTAACCCTAAAACTCCAGAAACAGCCCAAACACATTCCCTTCCTTACCCAACGTCAACTAGACGTTCCAAAACCCCAACCATGGCATCGGAAGAAAGCGATCCTAAAAATAAAGATCCTCTTGAGCGGTGGAAGCAAGAAAGCGAGCGGAAGGAAGAATCGCTTATCTTTCTGTCGATTGAAGCGATACATGAATCGCAATTCAGACACCACGGAAGAAGAAGAAGTCGTCCCAACACTCCCGGTAGCCGAGCACTCTACTAGCTCAAGCCGAGGTCACGTCGCCCTCCACGTCCACGGGAAGATAGACTTGACTTCAAGGTCGACATTCCTGAATTCGACGGTAATCTTGATCTTGAAATCTTCCTTGACTGGATTCAAACTGTTGAACGAGTATTTGAATTAAAGGATATTGCTGATGATAAGAAAGTCAAATATATTGCTCTTAAATTGCGAAAGCATGCTAGTATTTGGTGGACTAACCTACAGAAGAAGCGACAGCATGCCGGGAAAGAAAAGATCCGCTCTTGGGAAAATATGAAAAAGAAACTTCACTCAAAGTTTCTTCCTGCAAGCTACTTCAAAGACAACTATCTTCGTCTACAGCAACTGTCACAGTGATCTAAATATGTTGAAGAGTTTACTAAGGAATTCGAACACCTACTCTAGAGGTGTAACTTGAAAGAAGATGAACCTCAAACTCTTGTTAGGTATCTTGCTGGTTTAAACGAAAACATATGGTATGTGGTGGAACTTCAACCTTATGAAACTCTTGATGAATTAAGTATTTTGGCTAACAAAGTGGAACAACAAAAGAAAAGAAGAGGTAAGGAAACGCCAAGCAGGAACCCTAGTTCCCAAAGAACCTCCTTCACGCCTCAAAAATATACTCCACAAAAGAGCCAAACCACCTCCCATCCGTCCGACACAAAAATGCCTCACCCTACCCCCCAAACTGTGACAAAACCACCACAGGTCACGCCAATGGATAAGAAGCGGCGTTTTAGGTGTCAAGGGCTCGGTCATATTGCTTCTGAGTGCCCTAGTAAGAGAGCTATCACTCTTGTGGAATTCCAAAACGCTCTCTTTGAACCTGAACCAACGGATGTCAAAGAAGAACCCCACGTCATTCACAACGAATCTGAAGAAGATGTCGTGGAAGAACCAGATCAGGGCGAGATGCTGGCTATGAGGAGAGTACTGAATAGCTCTCCAGTTCCTGAAGATCTGCAGCAACGGGAAGCTATCTTCCATTCCCGCTGTACTGTGCAAGGGAAAGTTTGTTCTTTGATCGTCGATGGTGGAAGCTTTACTAATGCAGTCTCGACGACTATGGTGAACAAGCTACAACTCCCTACAAGTCCTCACCCTTCACCCTACATTGTTCAATGGCTCAGCCAAGGTAAAGGATTGAAAGTGAATCTACGCTGTTTGGTAAGTTTTGATTGGAAAGTCTTATCAAGATTCGATATGGTGCGATGTACTACCTATGGATGCTTGTCATATTCATTTGGGAGACCATGGCTTTTTGATAGGGGTTACGCACAATGGAAGAGCAAACACCTATTCTCTTATGGTGAAAAACAAAAGGTGACCTTAGCTCCCTAAAAGCATCCAAGCTCAAAGAAGGTGACCAAACTCATCTCTTTCATGGTCACCGGGCCTGAGTTCGTGAACACAAGAAGGTCCCATCAAGAAGCTAGTCACAAAAATCTGCAGAAGAGCACCCTCTAGCCGTCCATCACGTGAGCTCAGTGGCTAAGACTACATCAAACTCCGATCAACGTGAGGTCCATCATTGAATATCACGTGAACCCTACTTCGCTTTCAAAGGGTTGAAATTCAACCGCTCACGCCAAGGGTATAATTGAGAAAGAAATTGTTCATCCAAGTGCCCTAGTGATCGCAAGGAAGAAGGAAACTAACATAATCCGAGTTCAATTAGGGATTATCATTGCTCAAATCCCAAGGAGTCTCCTTGTTTGGTTAGTCACACCACGTGATCCGATCCAAGTACTTTATATTATTATGAGACTTATGAACTAGGTTACGAAGTCTGCGCATCAGCAAGTGTGTCTTGGACACCTTTATGTATAGCAAGAGTGAGAAAGATCAAAACGTCCACATCATCACATCTCACGTGGAAGCTATTGCAATTGATGAAACAACCTTGGTTCATGTGAAGGTCCTGATTCACATGAAGTTCCCAATTGAGGCCACTGAAGTTCTTGAACTTGACCCTCCAAGTTTGAGGACAAACTTCTTCCAACAAAGGGGGAATGATGTATTTTCGCCCACGCCAAATACATTCCAAGAGGCCATATTTAATTTCCAAGGAACAAGACAAGCTATAGAGGAAAATATGAGCATAGAGGCCCATAGGCCCATACATATTGTGTGCTCCTTATGACAAGAGGATGTCAAACATCCTAGGGTCTACAACAACATGCCAATCAAGCCCAAGAAAGGCCCAAGTCACGTCCATGAAGGCCAATTTCGTCATTTGTGTTCTTTTTGGATGTATTTTATTTTATAGCTTTTATTATTTTGGTGTGTTTTAATTAATTAGGACTTAGATAAATCTAGAACATTCTAAATTATTCTAGAATGTTCTAGTAGAGTAAGTAGGCGTGTGATAGGAAGAGTAGGTCAATTTTGATCACAAGTATCCTAGATAAGGTTGGCTATCTTGTAACTAATCCATATTGGATTAGGGAGCCGATTAGAATCAGGATAAGGTTGTTGTAACCAACTCCTCTTTGGATAAGGATTCCTAATCCAAGAGGAAGTTGGAGTAGTTAGGTGTTTACTACTAGGATATCATGGCTTGCACGCCAAGTAGGAGTAATCCTAGTCTAATTAGTATGGCTTGCACGCCAAGTAGAGAGTTCTAGTCCATACAGGACTCTATTAGTATAAATAGCCTAGGTTTGCAATCTTTAGAACACATCAGTTGAGAAATATGAATCAAGCTTTAAGCTTACCCCCTTGAGTGTTAGGATTAACCCGCTCCCCTCTTCTATTGTATCTTGGTGGGGTAGCCAAGTGGTTTAGGAAGAACTTGATCCTAGGTTGCGGTCTAGATCAAAAAACCCTAGATTGTCCTTCTTGTGGGTTCAAGTAGGAAATCTAGCTCTATCCCATTATCTTTCTATCTCTTAGAAAGATAATATCTACCCTCACCTCATCCTCTCCACCAAACGTCACACTCTTCCCTCCCCAACACCCTTCAATTCGTCCACCCTCATCAATCCCTCACAAAATAGCTCAACCAACTCCCTCTCTCTCCATAACAACTTCCTAACAACTTTCTCTCTCCTCCAACAACCTCTCAACATCCCCTTTCCCTTCAATTCTCACGTCAATCTCTCCCTCTCTCCCTTCCTCCACATCAAACTCTCCCTCTCTCTCCATAACAAACTCATAACAACTTTCTCTCTCCTCCAACAACCTCTCAAATCTCTTCCTCCCTCCTTTCCTCACGTCAACCCTCCTCTTTCTCTCCCATCCTTCACGTCAATCCCTCCCCTCTCATCATCCAAGAATCAACCCTTTTCCCATTCAAGATTCAACCCTTCTTGAATCTTGAAACCACAAAAGCCCTCACGGCGAATTTCCTCCATCTTTTCCCTTACCTCACGTGAACCACCCTAACCCTAGCCTCAATTTCACGTGAAGCCTCCCACTCTTAGATCGTTTGCTCGTCTTCCCTATGATGTGTAATTGATCAACCACACTCTTGATCCCATTATACATCATAATTTTGGTATCAGAGCTCTAGGTTGTTTTGAGTGCAAACCAGACACATGACCTTTTCCAACCCAATCCCCAAACCTGCTATTCCAATAGTTTAACCTGCTATTCCACAAGCCTTACCTGCAATCCAAACACATAACCTTCAAACCTTCAGTACCAACCAGTAACCCTAAAACTCCAGAAACAGCCCAAACACATTCCCTTCCTTACCCAACGTCAACTAGACGTTCCAAAACCCCAACCATGGCATCTGGAAGAAACAGTCCTAAAAATAAAGATCCTACTGAACAGTGGAAGCAAGAGAAAGCAGAACTGGAAGGAAGAATCGCTTATCTTTCTGTCAGTTGAAGCGATACATGAATCTGCAATTCAGGACACCACGGGAAGAAGAAGAAGTCGTCCCCAACACTCCCAGCGAAGCTGAGCACTCTACTAGCTCAAGCCGGAGGTCACGTCAGCCTAGGCGTCCTCCACGGGAAGATAGACTTGACTTCAAGGTCGACATTCCTGAATTCGGCGTAATCTTGATCTTGAAATCTTCCTTGACTGGATTCAAACTGTTGAACGAGTATTTGAATTAAAGGATATTGCTGATGATAAGAAAGTCAAATATATTGCTCTTAAATTGCGAAAGCATGCTAGTATTTGGTGGACTAACCTACAGAAGAAGCGACAGCATGCCGGGAAAGAAAAGATCCGCTCTTGGGAAAATATGAAAAAGAAACTTCACTCAAAGTTTCTTCCTGCAAGCTACTTCAAAGACAACTATCTTCGTCTACAGCAACTGTCCCAGGGATCTAAATATGTTGAAGAGTTTACTAAGGAATTCGAACACCTACTCTAGAGGTGTAACTTGAAAGAAGATGAACCTCAAACTCTTGTTAGGTATCTTGCTGGTTTAAACGAAAACATATGGTATGTGGTGGAACTTCAACCTTATGAAACTCTTGATGAATTAAGTATTTTGGCTAACAAAGTGGAACAACAAAAGAAAAGAAGAGGTAAGGAAACGCCAAGCAGGAACCCTAGTTCCCAAAGAACCTCCTTCACGCCTCAAAAATATACTCCACAAAAGAGCCAAACCACCTCCCATCCGTTCGACACAAAAATGCCTCACCCTACCCCCCAAACTGTGACAAAAACACCACAGGTCACGCCAATGGATAAGAAGCGGCGTTTTAGGTGTCAAGGGCTCGGTCATATTGCTTCTGAGTGCCCTAGTAAGAGAGCCATCACTCTTGTGGAATTCCAAAACGCTCTCTTTGAACCTGAACCAACGGATGTCAAAGAAGAACCCCACGTCATTCACAACGAATCTGAAGAAGATGTCGTGGAAGAACCAGATCAGGGCGAGATGCTGGCTATGAGGAGAGTACTGAATAGCTCTCCAGTTCCTGAAGATCTGCAGCAACGGGAAGCTATCTTCCATTCCCGCTGTACTGTGCAAGGGAAAGTTTGTTCTTTGATCGTCGATGGTGGAAGCTTTACTAATGCAGTCTCGACGACTATGGTGAACAAGCTACAACTCCCTACAAGTCCTCACCCTTCACCCTACATTGTTCAATGGCTCAGCCAAGGTAAAGGATTGAAAGTGAATCTACGCTGTTTGGTAAGTTTTTTGATTGGAAAGTCTTATCAAGATTCGATATGGTGCGATGTACTACCTATGGATGCTTGTCATATTCTGTTTGGGAGACCATGGCTTTTTGATAGGGACGTTACGCACAATGGAAGAGCAAACACCTATTCTCTTATGGTGAAAAACAAAAAGGTGACCTTAGCTCCCCTAAAAGCATCCAAGCTCAAAGAAGGTGACCCGAAACTCATCTCTTTCATGGTCACTGGACGCCCTGAGTTCAGTGAACACAAGAAGGTCCTTACTGAAGAAGCTAGTCACAAAAATACTGCAGAAGAGCACCCTCTAGCCGTCCATCACGTGAGCTCAGTGGCTAAGACTACATCAAACTCCAGTCAACGTGAGGTCCAGTCTGTTGAATATCACGTGAACCCTACTGCTGCTCAAAGAGTTCGAAATTCAACTGTCTGTCACGCCAAGGGTATAATTGAGAAAGAAATTGTTCATCCAAGTGCCCTAGTGATCGCAAGGAAGAAGGAAACTAACATAATCCAGGTTCAATTAGGGATTACTGCTGTTCAAATCCCAAGGAGTCTCCTTGTTTGGTTAGTCACACCCTGTGATCTGATCCAAGTACTTTATATTATTATGAGACTTATGAACTAGGTTCTGAAGTCCTGCATCAGCAAGTGTGTCTTGGACACCTTTATGTATAGCAAGAGTGAGAAAGATCAAAACGTCCACATCATCACATCTCACGTGGAAGCTATTGCAATTGATGAAACAACCTTGGTTCATGTGAAGGTCCTGATTCACATGAAGTTCCCAATTGAGGCCACTGAAGTTCTTGAACTTGACCCTCCAAGTTTGAGGACAAACTTCTTCCAACAAAGGGGGAATGATGTATTTTCGCCCACGCCAAATACATTCCAAGAGGCCATATTTAATTTCCAAGGAACAAGACAAGCTATAGAGGAAAATATGAGCATAGAGGCCCATAGGCCCATACATATTGTGTGCTCCTTATGACAAGAGGATGTCAAACATCCTAGGGTCTACAACAACATGCCAATCAAGCCCAAGAAAGGCCCAAGTCACGTCCATGAAGGCCAATTTCGTCATTTGTGTTCTTTTTGGATGTATTTTATTTTATAGCTTTTATTATTTTGGTGTGTTTTAATTAATTAGGACTTAGATAAATCTAGAACATTCTAAATTATTCTAGAATGTTCTAGTAGAGTAAGTAGGCGTGTGATAGGAAGAGTAGGCGTCAATTTTGATCACAAGTATCCTAGATAAGGTTGGCTATCTTGTAACTAATCCATATTGGATTAGGGAGCCGATTAGAATCAGGATAAGGTTGTTGTAACCAACTCCTCTTTGGATAAGGATTCCTAATCCAAGAGGAAGTTGGAGTAGTTAGGTGTTTACTACTAGGATATCATGGCTTGCACGCCAAGTAGGAGTAATCCTAGTCTAATTAGTATGGCTTGCACGCCAAGTAGAGAGTTCTAGTCCATACAGGACTCTATTAGTATAAATAGCCTAGGTTTGCAATCTTTAGAACACATCAGTTGAGAAATATGAATCAAGCTTTAAGCTTACCCCCTTGAGTGTTAGGATTAACCCGCTCCCCTCTTCTATTGTATCTTGGTGGGGTAGCCAAGTGGTTTAGGAAGAACTTGATCCTAGGTTGCGGTCTAGATCAAAAAACCCTAGATTGTCCTTCTTGTGGGTTCAAGTAGGAAATCTAGCTCTATCCCATTATCTTTCTATCTCTTAGAAAGATAATATCTACCCTCACCTCATCCTCTCCACCAAACGTCACACTCTTCCCTCCCCAACACCCTTGATTCGTCCACCCTCATCAATCCCTCACAAAATAGCTCAACCAACTCCCTCTCTCTCCATAACAACTTCCTAACAACTTTCTCTCTCCTCCAACAACCTCTCAACATCCCCTTTCCCTTCAATTCTCACGTCAATCTCTCCCTCTCTCCCTTCCTCCACATCAAACTCTCCCTCTCTCTCCATAACAAACTCATAACAACTTTCTCTCTCCTCCAACAACCTCTCAAATCTCTTCCTCCCTCCTTTCCTCACGTCAACCCTCCTCTTTCTCTCCCATCCTTCACGCCAATCCTCCCCTCTCATCATCCAAGAATCAACCCTTTTCCCATTCAAGATTCAACCCTTCTTGAATCTTGAAACCACAAAAGCCCTCACGGCGAATTTCCTCCATCTTTTCCCTTACCTCACGTGAACCACCCTAACCCTAGCCTCAATTTCACGTGAAGCCTCCCACTCTTAGATCGTTTGCTCGTCTTCCCTATGATGTGTAATTGATCAACCACACTCTTGATCCCATTATACATCATAATTTTGGTATCAGAGCTCTAGGTTGTTTTGAGTGCAAACCAGACACATGACCTTTTCCAACCCAATCCCCAAACCTGCTATTCCAATAGTTTAACCTGCTATTCCACAAGCCTTACCTGCAATCCAAACACATAACCTTCAAACCTTCAGTACCAACCAGTAACCCTAAAACTCCAGAAACAGCCCAAACACATTCCCTTCCTTACCCAACGTCAACTAGACGTTCCAAAACCCCAACCATGGCATCTGGAAGAAACAGTCCTAAAAATAAAGATCCTACTGAACAGTGGAAGCAAGAGAAAGCAGAACTGGAAGGAAGAATCGCTTATCTTTCTGTCAGTTGAAGCGATACATGAATCTGCAATTCAGGACACCACGGGAAGAAGAAGAAGTCGTCCCCAACACTCCCAGCGAAGCTGAGCACTCTACTAGCTCAAGCCGGAGGTCACGTCAGCCTAGGCGTCCTCCACGGGAAGATAGACTTGACTTCAAGGTCGACATTCCTGAATTCGACGGTAATCTTGATCTTGAAATCTTCCTTGACTGGATTCAAACTGTTGAACGAGTATTTGAATTAAAGGATATTGCTGATGATAAGAAAGTCAAATATATTGCTCTTAAATTGCGAAAGCATGCTAGTATTTGGTGGACTAACCTACAGAAGAAGCGACAGCATGCCGGGAAAGAAAAGATCCGCTCTTGGGAAAATATGAAAAAGAAACTTCACTCAAAGTTTCTTCCTGAGCTACTTCAAAGACAACTATCTTCGCTCTGAAGAATCGTCCCAGGGATCTAAATATGTTGAAGAGTTTACTAAGGAATTCGAACACCTACTCTAGAGGTGTAACTTGAAAGAAGATGAACCTCAAACTCTTGTTAGGTATCTTGCTGGTTTAAACGAAAACATATGGTATGTGGTGGAACTTCAACCTTATGAAACTCTTGATGAATTAAGTATTTTGGCTAACAAAGTGGAACAACAAAAGAAAAGAAGAGGTAAGGAAACGCCAAGCAGGAACCCTAGTTCCCAAAGAACCTCCTTCACGCCTCAAAAATATACTCCACAAAAGAGCCAAACCACCTCCCATCCGTTCGACACAAAAATGCCTCACCCTACCCCCCAAACTGTGACAAAAACACCACAGGTCACGCCAATGGATAAGAAGCGGCGTTTTAGGTGTCAAGGGCTCGGTCATATTGCTTCTGAGTGCCCTAGTAAGAGAGCCATCACTCTTGTGGAATTCCAAAACGCTCTCTTTGAACCTGAACCAACGGATGTCAAAGAAGAACCCCACGTCATTCACAACGAATCTGAAGAAGATGTCGTGGAAGAACCAGATCAGGGCGAGATGCTGGCTATGAGAGAAATCGAATAGCTCTCCGTTCTGAAGATCTGCGGCAGCGGAAGCTATCTTCCATTCCATTTATCTTGTCAAGGAAAGTTTGTTCTTTGATCATCGATGGTGGAAGCTTTACTAATGCAGTCTCGACGACTATGGTGAACAAGCTACAACTCCCTACAAGTCCTCACCCTTCACCCTACATTGTTCAATGGCTCAGCCAAGGTAAAGGATTGAAAGTGAATCTACGCTGTTTGGTAAGTTTTTTGATTGGAAAGTCTTATCAAGATTCGATATGGTGCGATGTACTACCTATGGATGCTTGTCATATTCATTTGGGAGACCATGGCTTTTGATAGGGCGTTACGCACAATGGAAGAGCAAACACCTATTCTCTTATGGTGAAAAACAAAAAGGTGACCTTAGCTCCCCTAAAAGCATCCAAGCTCAAAGAAGGTGACCCGAAACTCATCTCTTTCATGGTCACTGGACGCCCTGAGTTCAGTGAACACAAGAAGGTCCTTACTGAAGAAGCTAGTCACAAAAATACTGCAGAAGAGCACCCTCTAGCCGTCCATCACGTGAGCTCAGTGGCTAAGACTACATCAAACTCCAGTCAACGTGAGGTCCAGTCTGTTGAATATCACGTGAACCCTACTGCTGCTCAAAGAGTTCGAAATTCAACTGTCTGTCACGCCAAGGGTATAATTGAGAAAGAAATTGTTCATCCAAGTGCCCTAGTGATCGCAAGGAAGAAGGAAACTAACATAATCCAGGTTCAATTAGGGATTACTGCTGTTCAAATCCCAAGGAGTCTCCTTGTTTGGTTAGTCACACCCTGTGATCTGATCCAAGTACTTTATATTATTATGAGACTTATGAACTAGGTTCTGAAGTCCTGCATCAGCAAGTGTGTCTTGGACACCTTTATGTATAGCAAGAGTGAGAAAGATCAAAACGTCCACATCATCACATCTCATGTGAAGGTCCTGCATCAGCAAGTGTGTCTTGGACACCTTTATTTATACATATGAATGTCTTCATGTGAAGGTCCTGATTCACATGAAGTTCCCAATTGAGGCCACTGAAGTTCTTGAACTTGACCCTCCAAGTTTGAGGACAAACTTCTTCCAACAAAGGGGGAATGATGTATTTTGGCCCACGCCAAATACATTCCAAGAGGCCATATTTAATTTCCAAGGAACAAGACAAGCTATAGAGGAAAATATTAGCATAGAGGCCCATAGGCCCATACATATTGTGTGCTCCTTATGACAAGAGGATGTCAAATATCCTAGGGTCTACAACAACACGCCAATCAAGCCCAAGAAAGGCCCAAGGTCACGTCCATGAAGGCCAATTTCGTCATTTGTGTTCTTTTTGGATGTATTTTATTTTATAGCTTTTATTATTTTGGTGTGTTTTAATTAATTAGGACTTAGATAAATCTAGAACATTCTAAATTATTCTAGAATGTTCTAGTAGAGTAAGTAGGCGTGTGATTGGAAGAGTAGGCGTCAATTTTGATCACAAGTATTTTGAGTCTTCTTTAGAGTCGGACCTAATTTTGAGATATTTTTTTACTCCGCGTATAATCGTTGGGTTGAGAAGAAATAAATTTATAAGCTCGATTAATTAACCTTAAATGTTATGGTAGGCCCGGTGGTGAGGCCCATCCGTTTTAAGGTTCATTATCCTTGTTTATCGGTTCATTTTAACTCACTTTTGATGATTTTGTTCGGCCCTTCTCAATACTCTCATACTCATGGTCCAAAAGAAAATTGATTAAATAATCAAACAAAGTCTGTGTGTGTTGTTCTAGCCCGTGTAATAGTCTCAAGGTTAGAGAAAATAAATTTATAAATTTGATTATTAAGTCCAACAAATCCATGGTCGGCCCGTTGTTAAACCCATCCACGGTGGAATTAATAATTGAGTTTATAAGTCTCTTTTTTAACTCGCCTTTTGATGGCTCTATTCGGTCCTTTACAACATCCACTCTCCTTGAGTTAAATAAATAAATGTTTTGGGTCGCAAAAAAAAAAAGTGTGTAAATAGAAGTCAAGTTGTCAGTGTGTTCAGCATTATTCTAGTCCGCATAATAGCCAACATAGCTTGAGTTGTCTGAGTTGTTGGGCCAAGTTACGGATTCTTCTTAAAACGGTCGGTCTGTGGATTAGGCCCATCCGAATTGAGAAACACTGACTTGTATCTTTCCAACTTATGTGGACTCGCTATATTTGACTTTATCTGGCCCTTTATAATGCTCATGTTGTAAAAAGTGTTGTTGTTACGCAAACCTGTTGTTTCCTGAGTCAGTATATAAGTGTCTTACAATGGTCCTAGTTTCAAAGTCTACATGTAAATGTCTTTTAGTCTTTAGAAAGTCTCTTACAAGGTCGTGTCATATGTGAGTCTTTTCTTAAGTCAATATGCGTGTTTTGTTTTTGGAAGTCTAAACCCAGGTCATGGGTGAGTCTTTATTTTAGAGTCAGGATATGAGTGTCTTTTTCTTTAGAAAGTATCATATAAGGTCTAGGATGAGTCTTTGTGTTAGTGTCTGCATGTAAGTGTCTTGCATTCTTTAGAAAGTATCATATGAGGTCTAAGATGAGTCTTCGCGTTAGTGTCTGTATGTGAATGTCTTTTTCTTTAGAAAGTATCATATAAGATCTAGGATGAGTCTTTGTGTTAGTGTCTGCATATAAGTGTCTTGCACTCTTTAGGAAGTTTCATGCAGGTTCGTAGGGCATGGGTGAGTCCTTTTCCAGAGTCAACATATGAATGTCTTCAGTGGCGGATCCACGATTTAAATTTAGTGGAGTCAATAATTATTTGCTAAAAAAATAAAATTTAACAGTACCAAAAAATTGGAATGTTACGAAAATAGCGAATTCAGTATTAGTCAGGAAAATGATATTAAACAAAAATAAATACCTAAACATCGGATTGACGATCATAAATCTTCCTAAAACAGTTAATGATAATTTCACTGGACACTTTTTGGAAGACATAGTCCTCAAAATAAGTACGCTCTTCTTATATCATCCCATTTAGATGGTAGCTGAAAATTGATTTTTTCCCCTTTGGATCACATGAAAGAGCACTTAAGCCAACACAACATCTTCCCATGGAACTAGAAGGGTGAGTGTTTGCATTATAAGGTGGTGATGATGGTGTTTGAGATTAATTATGGTATTTGTGATGTACCATCTCTTCCACTTCTTGAATCAATAGAGAATTTGTCAATCGGTGCTCAAATGAGATATTGATTCCCTAGTCATCGTCTTAAAAATCTCTCCATTTAAGGTGGAATCATAAATTATTCTTAGTTAGATACATATAGCACAATCTTAAAGCATAAAAGAACCAACAAATAAACCATTGAGTGTCACAAAACCGATACAAGTGAAAAGTTGAAAAAAGTCAACCAAATTCAAATTTAACAGTGTTGAGTCATTAATAATTAAGGTGGAAAAATTAGACATTCAATAATTCAATTTGCTAGCAAATATTCAAAATCCTAAAATTGACAATCTCCAAAATCAAATAAAAAAATTGTAAGTTATGCATCTAGCAAATTTATTTTCACTACATTTACATCAATCCAATTCATAGATAGGTATTAGTTAGATTGATTCATTTAGCAAATAACAAATCAATTTAAAATACAAACCATAATTTAGTCACAAGAGAATTGAGAATATTAGGGTGTTTTAAAAATTGAGAATGAATTATAAAAGATTCATAAATGATAATAGTAAAAATTTAAACTCGTGCAAAAAGGGTCTTGAAAAAAAAAAGAAGAAGAAGAATAGAAGCAAAATGTAACACCCAAAAAAAAACGGAAGTCCAAAACTTGCAACTATCAGGCCTTGAACTCACATTCAAAAGGTAACTAATGCAAAGCAAACCACTCGACCAACGCTTATCTGGCAATAATCCAAGCATGGAAATTATATATGTAAATACATTAATTTTTTTTTTGTCAAAAACAATTTTTTTTTTCAAATTCTAGTGGAGTCGCTTGACTCCACTGGATGTACACTAGATCCGCCCATGAATGTCTTGCATTATAGAAGTCTCATATAGGGTCTAAGTCTTCCAAACCCATACCATGGGTCAGTCGTTGAGTTGTTTCTCGAGTTAGCGTGTAAATGTCTTCCATTCTTAGGAATTCTCGTATAAGGTCAAAGTCATGGGCAAGTCTGTGTCTAGAGTCATCATGTAAATATTTGTCTTTTTTTAGAAGTCCAGTGCAAACTCATGTCATGAGTGAGTCGTTAAGTCTTTTTCTTGAGTTAGCATGTAAGTGTGTTGTCATTCTGAAAGTATCATATAGGTTCATAGGTCATGAAAACCCATGTTATGGGTGAGTCTTTTCTCAAGTTGGCATATCATGTAAGTGTCTTTAGGAAGTCTAATGTAAACCCATGTCATAAGTTAGGACTTCCGGGTCAGCATATAAACATTTGCACTTTAGGAGGTCTCATATAGAATTTAGGACATGTAGACCCATGTCGTAGGTCAGTCTTTTCCTTGAGTCGGCATATAGACGTCTTGCATCCTAGGAAGTCTCATGTAGATCAGTTAGCACGTTCAAACCCATGTTCAGGGTGAGTTTCTCCCGAGTCAGCATATAGGCGTTTTTCATTTTAGGAAGTCCATATAGGTCATTTAGGTCATGCATGCATTGGGATGGTTTGTTTTCTTCTTTTGTCTAGTGTCAAGGTCAAGGCCTGAGCTAACCATAAAGAGAATATTGGGATGACGGGAAATTCTGCAACTGCCATAGATCCCGAGGGAACAACATGGAGAATTGCTAGACTTTGGAGCACATGATCCATTCAAGGAAACTGCCCCCACCGAGAGCAGCACAGTAGACTAGATATAACATGAATTCCCAATGCGAGGACAAGGAGGGCACATCATCAAAGGAGCTCTAGAAGTAGCTACAGTCTTGGTTGTCAACCATTTCATGCTCAGAGTCTGTTAGAGTCAGTTCTTCTTTCATTTCTTGAATTCAGTTGCTCTTGTTGCTATATGATTAAACAGAATTTCGTGCTTGTGTTTTTTACTTAAGTTGAGAAGTTCGCTCATCTATCCATCATCCGTGCAAAAGTCTGGCAAATTCACCTTCTCTTATCCTTCCATCTTTGTCATATACCTCGTTCCCATCCTTTAGTTTTCTTGAATCCAAGGTTAGAAAAAAAGAGAGAAAAAAAAGAGTGAAAACCTATAGAGTGGCCGGTTTGAAAACCTCGTTGAGGCGAATCGGGCAAAAGGAGAGAATAAAAAATTGATTGAGAGAAGTCAGCCTGCATCTTTCCATCCAACAGGTTGAGCAAAAGGAGAGAATGTCATCAGGAAAGAACAAGTCCAATAGTCTCTCGAAAAGTGAATTCTCCTCATTGGAAATCTCGCAGCTTAACCATACGTGCTGAGGACAGGGGGGCTTTCGCGTCACCCTCATTTCATCACCCATATTACCTCATCTTTTCATCCAATCCTGACTTACCACCTACCACTCACATCTTTGACCTCTCCATCAAACCTCAACCCTTTTCAAACCCTTAACCCAATCTAAAAGGTGTGCTATGACCAAAGGAGAATAAGAGTCAACCCATGAAGAAGTTTGAAGAAAAAAAAAAAAAAGAAACCTTAACCTTGACCAACCTGGTCATTCTCCTCATGACCAATCCATATCTACCCAAAGCCAAAAGGTGTGTTGTGACTAATATCATCAGAAAGGCGAACAAGAGTCAATCCCATGGAGAAGAAAGTCGAAAAAAAGAGCAAAAAAAAAAAGAGGTGAAAAAAGTGAAAGCAAAAAAGCCAGAAAAATGGAGTTCAAAAAAAAAAGAGAAGAAGTTGAGAAGGAAATGAAACAAGAAAAAGGAAGAAAGAAAGAAAAAAAGGGATTAGAGGAGAATAAGAAGTGAGAATGTGAAAATAAGAGTCATGTACACATCAGAAAATCTCGTCTCAAACCTTCACCTCATCATCCATACACCTCAGTCTTCTATAACCTTCACAAACCTTTCATCCACCCATAACCTGCATATGAACCCTCAAACCTTCATAACCATCTTTTCGAACCGTTAAGCCTTCCTCGAGCACTATCCGTCAAAGTTGCGCTTAAAGAACTACGACTGGCCTGATTCCACCTTGGATACGTAGGAAAACCTCTTTAAGGCCCGGCTACTACAAGGAGCATCCTTTGTCCTCAAAATGTTGGTCTTTGAGAGAAAAGAAAAAAAAAAAAAGAGAGGGTAGCTTGGAATCCCAGGCTAGGCAAAAGGAGAGTGAGAGAATAAGAGAGGCTAGCCTGAAAACCCGTCAGGGCAGGTTAGGCAAAAGGAGAGGAAACCCTGGATTCTATCTTTCATCATCTTCAACCCTCCATCTTCCTTCCATCAGACTTGGAAATCATTCCATAACCATGTTCCAATCTTTTCCCAAGAGATGATGTCTATCCCATTTGACCATCTCTTCAAGACACGATCATTCTTGAGTGTCCCCCTATCTCATTCATCAATAAACTCTCATCTACCATCCCTTTCCACCCTTTCTCAAGGGATGATGTCTATTCTATTTGACCATCTCTTCTCCCCTTCAAGACACGATCATTCTTAAGTGTCTCTACATCCCATTCACCATCGTCCACCGTCTCTTTCCCCAAACATCTTCCAACCCCTCTTTTTAGCCTTTTCATCCCATCTCACCCTTTGAGGACTTTTAAGCTCAATCATCATTGCAAGTATGAGGTTTTGTGTGGCTTACTTCTGAGCAAGAGCGAAAGCCGTCCACATCAGATCAGCGGCCAACTGGCAACCACATGATCATGAATAAACTCAGAAACAAGCTACTCTAAACTGGGGGCTCGCGCGGCCTTTGTGGCATCAGTCAAGACATTTATCGGAGAAAGCTTCTAAGAGGGATACCTACTCCCTATCCTACAAGGTCCTGCATCTTCAATCTCATAAACGTCCTAATAGTGGTCTCATTAAGAAAAAAAGAGAAAAAAAAAGGGAGAAAAAAAAGAAGAAAAAAAAGAAAAAAGAAAAGAGGGGCTAACTTGAAAACCCTTTTGGGCAAGTTAGGCAAAAGGAGAGTTTGAGACTCACTACTAAGGACTATGTCTTCTCCTATTCTATGGTCCTTATGCATCATCAATCCGCATCGAAACTGGGGGCTTGTAAATCTCCAAGGTGCTCTCCAAAGCAGGACAGTGTCATCAAGACTCTACGCCAAACCGAGGGCTTGTCATACATCAAACATACATTTGCAAGCAATCAAGGTCATCTAGATGATCATTCAAGAAACGTATCCTTCAGGCCTGTTGCCTCTATCATTGTTCCCTATTCCATGGATCAGAACATTACTCATCCTGAATGTTCCTGAAATTCCCCATGAGTGGCCTTGAAAAGCATTGTCTTAGGAAAGCATTGTCTTAGAAAATCATTGTCCGAGAAAATCTTTGTCTAAAATTAGAGTCGGGGGTTGTCTGCGTGTAGAATTGCAGGTGTAGAATAGCATAGATACGTGTGTCCTGCCTAAGCATAATAGGGTTGCATTGCATCCATATGTCATGTCAGAGTCATATTGAGTCAATTTTTCATGCATCGAGTCAACTTGTCAGGCACCAAGTCAATTTGTCATGCATCGAGTCAATTTGTCATGCACCAAGTCATTTTGTCATGCATCGAGTCAATTTGTCATGCATCAAGTCAGTTTATCATGCATCAAGTCAGTCTATCATGCGTTGAGTCAGTCTGTTGTGTATCGAGTCAGTTTGTCATACATAAAGTCGATAGTCGTGCATGAATGCATGAGTGTATGAATGCTTGTGTCAAAAACCAAAAAAAAAAATTTGCATTGTTTGTGCAAGAGTTTTGTAGACTAGTTGCATGCATGCCCATATATCTGAAAATAAAAAGAAGAAGAAGCAAGGAAGTGCTACATCGTTGCTCCAGAACGCAACACCGGGGCTGTTCAAGCCCAATCAAACCGATCGACATGGTTTGCAGTCACTGAGAGCAAGATTAGAGCAATCTCTAATCCAACTCTTGATGGACAAGTTAGGATCCAATCAAGTCATGCATCATCAGCCAGACACGAATGGCGTATGTCCGACACGAAGGACATAATCTTCACTTGACTAGTACGGATCAACGATCGGGCAAATTCAAAAATATCCATTCCTCACAGTGAAATTTTGGCACCTATGCACTTAAAGCTAAATTTAAGGAAAATAAGGGTCATCAGCAGAGTTTCGGTGAAGTTCCTCAGCATCAAATTGCCATTATCCAGAGCCGCTGGCAGAGCTCGGCGCAATCGCACCAATAAGAGTCATCAACATCGGGAAATCCGTTGGGCATCGTCATCAATCTGCCAGACAGGTAATTCTCTATATGTCTAACCATTGTTCAAAATGATCTGACATTCTGCTTCGGTTTCTGTGCAGGGAGTCATCAGAGACACCAGGTCGCCGCTAAAAGGCGTCATCCACCTTCCGGTCGCCACATAAAAGAGCACCGACAACATCAACCAACCCAGTCCAAAGTTGACGGCCCAAAGACTGCGGCCCAAGGGTTTCCAACGCTCAGGTAAAAATCTCAACCCTCCTCACATTTCTGAAAAAACTAATACTTGGTTTTCTGTGATTTTCAGGTTGCCACATAAAAGAGCACCATCATCCCGTTGCCGCATAAAAGAGCACCATCATCCGGTAGCCACATAAAAGAGCACCATCATCTGGTAGCCACATAAAAGAGCACCATTAGCGACATTCATCCCATGGTTGCCACCTAAAGGCCTCCAACGATGTCGTCAGCGACAGTCCAACGGTTGCGACTTAAAAGCCTCCAATGATGTCGTCAGCAACAGTCGTCCAAGGGGTTCCACATAAAGGTCTTTGACGATGTTAGCAACAGCAGTCATTCAAACGGATGCCACATAAAGGTCTCTAACGACATTCTCAGCATCAGTCGTCCAACGGTTGCCACCTAAACGCTACCGACGACCTCATCATCAGCGTCAGTCGTCCAACGGATTCCACTTAAAGGTCTCCAACGACATTCTCAGCATCAGCCGTCCAACGGTTTCCACCTAAAGGTTACCGACGACATCATCATCAGCATCAGTCGTCTGACGGTTGCCACCTAAAGGTTTCCGACGACATGATCAACGACATCTCCAATCGTCCAACGGTTGCCACCTAAAGCCCTCCGACGACATGAAAGCGACCATCTTCATTCAGGACGCCGTTGAAAGGCATCATCTTTGCAGAAGACCACCGACAACATCCATCTTCAAGTGAGACATCAAGTAGACAACATCTCGGGCTACTTTGACCTTCGTCCTATTCGGACTCGATCAAAGTGGGGGCTCTCTGTAGACACCGAGTTTTGTACCGGGACAAGTGTACAAGTCAGGAGCAACAAGAAAAGAGGCTAGAAGGAAAGCCAAGCCACTGGGCCTCCATCAATCAAAAGCTATCGGGCCAACCCACCACAAAAACCTTCATTTTCCACCATTTTCACATACATATGCCCACCATTTCGAATCCCATTTTTTCCACAAGTCTTGTTGGCCCTATTTCTTTTATGAGAGTAAAGTACACATCATAAGTTTTCCAACGCCTTTTGAATTGCCTCAATCGGAGTCCGGATGAAAGAGTTATGGTCGTTCGAAGTTGCACTTAGCGATTTCAAAACCCACGCGGGTTTTAACTATTGTCAGGCCCAGAAAACAGGCCCAATCAGCAAATCTGGCCCAGAAGACTGCCAAAACCCGCATGGGTTTTATTTAATCAAGGCGGCCCAGAAACAGTACCAACCCAAGGCGCGCCCCGACCCAGATTCCAAAACTCGCGCGGGTTTTCCCTTACCTGAAGCGCGTCGTTTTGCCGTCCACGTCAGCGATCCGTGTGTCGATATTATAAAACCCGCGCGGTTTTCTCCTCCAAAAGCTGGCGCCAAAATCACATGCAACCCCTTAATTTTAGCCCATGTGTGTTTGACCTTTGCCTTGACTTCCTATAACCCACACGGGTTTTGTGATTGCATGGAGATGGAGGGCATGATCCAAGGGATGTGTACCCTCCATTTCCCTCCTAAGCCTTACCTCATTCACCTATAAATACCCCCTCCATTTCACCTTCATCACCAAGCATTCTCACCAACTAACACCATTATTCTACCTAAACTCTCATCAACCATCCTCTCCTATTCTCATTATTCTTCCTCTTATTCTACCAAAATCATCACTCACATACTATACTACTACCATTCCCATACTCATCTTTCATCCACCAAGTCAAGGGAAGTCAAGGTGTTTCGATCGGCGCATTCGGGTTCCTAAATCAAAGAGGTTCGCTTTTACGTTTCTTTTCGTTATTATTATTTAATCATGTAATTTGTATTTTATTTTACGTTATATGTGCATATTTTTGTAAACCAAAAACCCCTTGTTTTATAATGCATGTTAAGAATATAAATTTGCGAAATTAATTAAACTTCTCCCCGCTTCATTTCATTTTAATGTCGATTTTAGTAGAGTATGTTTTCTAACAGGAGAATTCGAGAATTCTTACAATTCTCGAATTCGTAACCTTATCCCCGGACTTAGAATCGGGTTTCGTAGACCGGAGTCATTTTTATTATTTTTATGGTTTGTCGATTTCCTTAAATCGGCTGGCGACTCTTTATCATTTTATTAATTCTTTTAGTTATTTAAAATAAACGATAATTGCACAAAAATCATTATAAATATTTTTTGTACCACCTTTTATTAATCTAAGGCCACCCAAGAGAAAACGGGCCAGAAGATTAATAAAACTCGCACGGGTTTTATTAATTTTCACCCTATTTTCTCTGGGCCGAAGCTGCACAGGGCCGGCCCATGGTGCCATAAAACCCGCACGGGTTTTATGGTTCCATGATGATCCATTTGTTGCTTCTAGGGCCCGGATGAAATAATGGGGCGGTACTAAATTTATTAATAAATTATTTAGTGTATTTAATAATATAAAAGAATTCGTAAATAAATAAAGTTTTCCTCACCCCGAAAATGAATTTCATAAAATAAAAATATCCTTATTTAAGGATTAAGCAACATTAGTCGGCTCTCGATCACTTAAGTAGCGCATCCGAAACAATCTCCCCGAACGGGAATTTTCCGGGTCCTACAATACCCAACCTCCTAGGATTCTAATTTCATGCCCAATCCATTCCATTTTCCTCTCCAAACATGTCCTAATTTTAGTTTAGGATGATACTAAAGAGTCTTAAAAAAATGTAAATATATAAACCATTCTTCTAAAAGGTTGCTGCTACAAGCAACTAGTAGCAAGTAGCAACAAATTGCACAAACTAAAGAGGTTTAAAGTAAAATCATGATTAATCATATAATGGGTAGAGGGATCATATGATCTTAAGTAAGGGTGAGTGGTTCCAGATCCGAAACCTGGAACATGACCGGAACCGGTCAAACGGGTAGGTTCCGGAACCTGAACCGGTCAAATGGGTAAGGGTAAGGTTTCTAAAATTCAGGTACCTGTCAAACAAGTAAGAGTAAGGTTCCTGAACTATTATCTTGAACCGGAACCTGGAACCTGGAACCTGTTAATTAGGGTTAGGTTCTGGGTATTGTCACTAAACTTCAAGATTTTATGGAATTTTAAGCTTGTTATAAGACTTATGCTCGTGATGTTGTAATTTGTATTGAGACTTAATTTTTACCAAAAAATTGTTGGGAGGTGCCACATTTCTAACAACTAACTAGAAGGGGACCACATTTTTTTAATGCACTCGAAAGGGACAACATCTTCAAAGAACTGGCTGCTGGGTGATTTTCTGACCATTTTGACTGAATTCCGGCGACGTATATATGTAAAGACAGAAACACCCCTATGTTTTATCAAACAATTGCTGGGAGGTGCTATACATTTCTAAAAGTTGACTGGACGGGGACAACTTTTTTCACATCTCTTATCTGCATTTTCTCTCTCCTCCTCCGAATATTAATACAACTCAACCCATCAAAACCATAAACAAACTCATTTTCTTCTTCATTCGTCCACCACCCGACCACCACTACTACCAATCCAACCACCACCAACACCACCACACCACTTCAGCGCTCAGCCACCACCGAGAATAATAATAGCCATTTTAAATCGAATCTCAATCTAAGTTTGACACAACCAAGCACTAATCTCTCCTCATTCCCTGTTTCAAACTGAATTCAACTCCCACATCATAATCACCAATCAAGCTCCATTTTTGCATCCCAAATATCACCAAAAAAAGCCACTCCAGCCACCCAAAAACACCCATAACCACCCGAACTCAATCCTGACGCATCCTCGTTTCTCCTCTATTTCGTGCGACTGGACCTGCACCTCCCGCCGAGGTCGCTTCCAGCAACTTATGTTAACCGACGCCCAAACCCATGACAACCAAACGCCGCACTTGGCGCCCTTCCTCCTTCTCTCTCCTTGCTTGCTTCATGTTAGGTCTTGATGGGTGGAGTCAAGACCTAAAAACAAAAAACATATTGAGAAATTGACATGTTGATTGAATGAAGAAACGAATTTGTGCTTGGTTGTGTCAAACTTAGATTGTGGTTTAATTTAAAATAGTCGTCGTGGTTCTCGGTGGTGGCTGAGTGCCAAATTGAGTGATGGTGGTGTTGTTGGCGGTTGGACCGGTGGCTGTGCTGGTAGTCGGGTGGTGGACGAATGAAGAAGAAGGAGAAGAAATTGGTTTGTTTATGGTTTTGATGGATTGAGTTGTATTGATATTTGGGGGAGGAGAGAATGCACAGAAGAGGTGTGAAAAAAGTGGTCCATGTCAAGTCAGTTTTTAGAAATGTATGACACCTCCCAGCAATTGTTTGATAAAACATAGGGGTATTTCTGTCTTTTCATATATACATCACCGAAATTCAGTCAAAATGGTCGGAAAATCACCCAGCAGCAAGTTCTTTGTAGATGTGGTTCCCTTAGAATGCATTAAAAAAATGTTGTCCCCTTCCTGTCAGTTGTTAGAAATGTGTGACACCTCCTATCAATTTTTTGTAATTTTTACTAAGACTATTTGTAATTTTCTATTGTTCTTTCGTTTCCGTAAATGAACTTGTAAGACTATTTAAGATTTTTGGTTTGCTTGGACTTTATAGAGAAATGTGGGCTTGGCATATGGTAGTCAATATCAAAATGTATGGATGAAATCATGGCACATCAAATATTATTTTTTTAAAAGAAAAATGCTAGACTTTAACACAGTATTTTTTTTTTTGAAAAAAAATGTCAGAAAATATGCTTAGTGTATAATAGGTGGGTACCCGAAACCGAAACCACGGGTAAGGGTAAGGTTCTTAAAATTTAGGAACCGGTTTAAACGGGTAAGGGTAAGGTTCCTGAATTTTTGAAATCGGTCAAACGGGTAAGGGTAAGGTTCCTCGTTTTAGGTGAGGGTACCCGGAACCGCTCACCCCTAATCTTCACACATTGATGATATACGTACCCATGTAATAAGCAATCAGTCCAATTTTGCATTACTCATTTTGTAAAACCCCGAAAAATTCGAAGGTGTTGACCGTTACGACATTAGTTGTAACGCCCCGGAAATTCAATTATGAAAATATCAAACATTGACTAACGTTAACAGCGGAAGTCTTTTTTTTTTCTTTTTAATTGGGCATTACTGTTGTATCCCCTAAGGAATACAAGACAAGAAAGAGAAAAAAAAAAACTAACTAATTATTATTTACTCAATTTAATAAACGAAAGAAACTTCAAATTCTAGAGACAACACAAACTAAGCATTAACTAGTCTTCAAGTCTAAACATAAACTGAACTTTTATTCTCATAACTTCTAACTTCAACGTCCTCATTTCTAGATTTCGTTCCTATCACATAACTCTTCACCTGAAAACAAAACATTTAAAAACAAGAGGAGGACTCAATAATATCTACCCCTAACTGTCAAAACATATTAAAATTCATTTCAAATCATTTAGGGAGAGAAGTGAACAAATCAAACATTTCACAAACGGATTTACCGACCACCCATTTTTCTTTCACATGTTATTAAGCGGGCGGGGGTTACACACTTGCCCCTCGAAGTCCAAGACTTCCCATATAATCAATCTCAATATCATATTCTCAAACTCATTCACAATCACAATCACAATCACAATCTCATTCACACGGATGATCATCCATTCACACACGTCCACACACTTAACCCCGGGGAAAGCAACACCTATCAGGCATCTCTGATATCTTGACAACTTCCCTGCAGGAATGGATCATGGTCTTTGGGACATTGCCTGAACCTGCATTAAGTGCATCCCAGTGGGGATTATGACACAAACATTACATGACGATCTTCTCTTACTTCCACGAATACACTTGAGCTCACTAAAACGGACGGTATAGATCGTGCCTAAAATAAAAATAATTTTTATAATTATTACGCACCCTTCGGAGTTAACATGAACAACCTTCTACCTAACCCTTCCGTAGGAACACTATAAGGTTCCCATTATTCACCCATAATAATCATATAATTGGCACAAAATTATTTCACATAAAATAAATCTATTTGTTTAAACAAAGGGTAGGAAAACTGTACAACTTATATGTCCCTGTTGTAATGGTCATAACTCGGCTTTCTGACTTCCTATGGACTTGATTCTTAACTTTCAGGAAACCTCAGAGAGTCTACTACAACTTTCATGTTGATCGTAAAACCTAAAATACACTCCAACGGATCTAAAAACAGCACACAACAGATAAATCCAACTTTCGGCACATTCCTGTTTAATGACCTATAACTCGGGCTATACACCTCAAACACTCGAACCGTAAAATCCTTATTAAAGCTAACTCAACATCTAGACCAAGGCTTTCAATTGGACCTACTCCATAATTAATGGTATCTTCTTGTGGTGCCTCTAACAAACTGTCAAACGACTTGGTTTGATTTATCTTGTATTATCAAACCCTAATTCTAACCAACTTCATCCAAGACCCAAACTTTGCCATCCCTACACTTAACTAAGACTTTAAGACATCTTCTTGATTTTATAAAACTTCCTGATGGAGACCATCCAGCAGCAGCAACTACTACAGCAACATCACAGGAGTGCTTAGTACTAGCAGCAGCAAATGTACCAATAATAGCAGCAGCAACAGCTAAGGCAGCAGGCTTCCAAGCATCTTCAACAAGTTTTCAAGCTTCTACATCATCTTCATTACCCATCATTCCACCAACAGCATCCATCCAGATTTGCTACACCTTGGTTAAGCAAATCTTGGCATCTACAACCATCCATTCCATCAGCATTGATCAAGGAGATAATTTCCAGTTCCCATCGAGAGCAGTCCAAGCAGCACCCTTTCTCAATATGATATCTTTGTATTGAGGAAGAATTAAAAGATGCTCCCAAGGAGTTTTTTTTGTTTTTGTCATGCCATCTTCAAGTCCCAACCAAGTCCAGGCATGATCAAGTTCAGGAGCATCAAGTTTAAGCATCAAAAACAGGAGCGGTTCACAGGTCTATTTTCTAGCAAGTCCAGTTCTGCATTTTCTGTGTAAGGCAGCTACAATGAGGGTTATTTTGATCTTTTACCATCTTGGACGAGCTATTGAGGTTATTTCCAGCTTGACCAAGTGATCCGGAAGTTACCATAGTAACATTTACCCTCTTAGGCAAGAAACATTTTGATTGGCTCATTATTTACTTTTGTAATTGTTGGTCCAATTAGGTTTCAACTTGTATTTTTCTTTTAATTGCTAATGTAATCATATAATATTAGTTAGATTAAGTTGTAATCGGCTGTACTCAGTAGCCTAAGTATGCTTCGAGTTAGTTAAGGGAGATTAGAAGGTTTCTCCATGATTAGAAAACCTCTAATTGAACTGATTAGTGCTTAGGTATATAAGTTGTATCTCGAGCTGTTTAAGGAATTCATCAGTGTAATTTCAATAGCATTTCGAGTGTCCTGAGAACCTCTGTGTGTGAGTTTGCCTAAACTCTCATCTTGGTTAAATCGATTCCTGTCACTGAATTTCGGCAAGATTCAGTAAGTGTTAGTTGAGCTTGATCATTTGATCTCTGGTGTGTCTGTAGGGGATTGAATGTGAGAGTCCTTTGCCCTTGATTCATAGTTGTGGTGTGTCTGTATTAGTTGTGATCAAGACTATCCTTTTATTTCCTTATTGGCTTGTCATCCATTCTAGCTAATTCCATCCAATTAGCTTTTGTTCTGTTCAAAATCCCATGTGTGAGTACTCGTGTGGTGCCTATGAGGTTAAAACTCTGATCTTTGTGACCTTGCATACATCATCTTGGTACCAGAGTTGTGTTCTATCTTGAAGAGAGTCTTATTTGTGTTGTACAATATGTCCGGCACTAGTAAAACACCCCAGGAGGTAGCAGAGCAAGCTCTAAAGGAGAAAGCTAAGCTTGAGAGACAAGTGAAGTATTTGAGAGATCAGCTACAGAGTTATACGTATCTGAAGCAAAAGCAGATTCAGGGAGAGGATACTGAAAGAGAACATGGGTATGAAGAACAACAAGAGGAAGACTATGAAGAGGAGGAGAATTCATTTGGTGATTCAGGTTTTATAGGGAAGATTGGTAGAGGATCATCTGCAAACAGAAGGTTCATTAGGATAAATTACAGAAGGGGAGGTGGAAGAGGAGTTTATCAACAAAGAAGGGGAAGTGATAGGGAAGATAGGGAGGAAAGGAGAGTAGAGAAGTTGGATTTCAAGGTGGAGATTTCTGAGTTTGAGGGAGACCTCGATGCATAAGTATTTCTTGATTGGTTACATACCATTGAGAGGGTCTTTAATTTAAAACAAGTTTCAAAAGAGAACAAAGTAAAGCTTGTTGCTCTTAAACTGAGAGGGCATGCTTCTACTTGGTGGAGAAATCTGCAGAAGAGAAGATTAGAGAAGCGAGGGAATGATAAGGAGAGGACATGGGAGAAAATGAAAAAGAAGCTTCCGGAGAAGTTTCTACCAGAAAATTATTTGCAAGACAACTATTTTAAGTTGCAACATTTAGTTCAGGGAGGAAAATCAGTGGAAGAATACACAAAGGAGTTTGAGCATTTGTTATGGAGGTGTGATCTCAAGGAGAATGAAGTGCAGACCTTTGTGAGGTATTTGGCAGGTCTTAATGATAGCATTCGAAATGTAGTTGAGTTGCAGATTTATTTAATACTTGGAGGAGCTGAGTTCTAAGGCTCACAAGGTAGAGCAGCAGAGGAAGAACAGATCCAGGGAGTATGCAGCTAAACCCCAGCCAAAATCTTACCCACAAAAACATCCCTACACCTACCAGAAACCATCCTATAACCCACCATCCTGATCCCAACCATCCCAGCCACCTTCAAATAGATTTCCTCCACCTAAACCACCTCAAACACAGCCCCAAACCATCCCACAAAGACCACCAGCTCCTGCATGAAGAACATTTAATGAGAAAAATCACAAAAAAAAAACAAAAAGTAGGAAAAAAATCAAAAAAATTAGAAAAGACAAGAAAAGAGAAAAAAATAGGATAGGTTTTGGATTAATAATCCGGAACACCTTCGATGATGACTTGTAAACCAATTGGACTTTTACTATGTCTTGCTTTACCTTGAGAATTTTGGTTGAGAACAGAAAAAATTTTTGAAACTGAGTTTGCAAATCTTTCTGATTTTGAGACAAGTTATGAAAGGTGTGTTTAACTGCTTTGACTATCTTAGTGGTGTAAATATGCGTGCCGCAAATTTTTGGGCCAGGTTTAGTTGTTTGAGCCCTATCCCGTGAGTCCACATAACCAAAAAGTATGGATTGATCATTTTTATCGATCCTTTTATTCCTTAGTGACTCCACCACTAGCTGCACCTCTAAAACTTGTTTTGCATCTTGTTTGAAACTGCACTTTTACATTGCAAGCTGTGATAAAATGATTGAGGTATTCATTTCTTTATTTTGATGAACTGCATAGCCAAATAGCCTTCCTGGTAATATTATTACTACCGTTCATTACCCCCACCTAGCCTTTGATTTTCCTTTTTTTTTTGTAATGAAACCCTGACAATACAAGCCTCGACCTTTTTCAATTCCTACCCCTTTGCCTTGCTTGGATGTTTATGGGAGTTCGTTGTTTTGAGGGCGATGATTGGCCCGGTGTTGATGTGAATAGAATGAAACAATGGAAGGTGTATATACTTTTGATGAGTTGGGATGGCTACATTCCCCGATCTCCATATATTTTTGGCTTGATTGGTAATTTTGTTCAATCGATATGAATCTAGGTCAAGGCTAAGTTTATAAATTTGTGTTTCTTTTCTCTTGATCACCCACCAAAAAGAGAAGTAGAAAAATAGAATGAAAAGAAAAAAAAGAGAAAAGAATTCAAAAGAAAAGGGTGATTAAGGAGATTTATTTGAGATTTGTGAAAGCCTTTGACCTAGTTATGAAATTTGATGAGGTTTTTGTTCTTAATTAACGAGGGAGTAAAATGAGTTCCTTGCCTACATTCGGCAAGAGTGTGAGTTGAGAGCAGGTTTTTGTTGAAAATCAATCTAAGCATGACTCATAAACTCCTCATACCCAAATTTTACCACTCATTTCCCCTAACTTAAGCCTTGTTACAACCCTAAAAGTCCTCTTGATTGTCACTTGTGTATTTGCATATTAGTAGTGGAGAACGAGATTCTTACCAAGCCTATGGCAGGTCGCTTCTTTTGGTCTGAGTGTGGGAATACCCACTTAATTAAAAAATCGAGAGTTCGAGTGTTTCCAGTTTATCCTAAAAGTGAGGTTTGCTCATCGGCTGACCTACGTCCATAACCAACTGCGCATATTTGCATTCATCTTAAGACTGTTGGCGGCTTTTCGCATTTGAAGTGCTTGTTCTCTTTCTTTGATTTCGAAAACTTCTTCCTCTCTATTTTGCACTGGTTTTGTTCTCTTCCAGACTAATCTTGGTGTTTGCTTGATGGACTGTTGTGTTTGATTGGTTAGCTTGAGGGGGTGTTTAACTGTATTTGTAACCCTAACGCTAACCCTTTTTACTTCTTTTTCTTCTGTTTTCTTTTTCCACCTTGAGTCTTTTTCTCTTTAGTTTGAGTCCTTCTCTCCCTTCTGTTCTTGAGTCAAACTTGCTTGAGGGCAAGCAATTGTTAAGCATAGGAGGATTTGATAAGTGTATATTTTATAGTGTTTATTAGGACTCAAACATGTATATTTTGAGTGATTAATGTCCTAAATACTGCAATTTTATACCGAATTATGCGATTTCCTTACTTGGTTTTAGAGATTGGTATGTTTTGCAGGTTGAAAAGAAATCCCACTTTAAAGCTTGACAAATTGAAGAAAAATGGAGAAAATGAGAGAAAATGAGAAAAAGAATTGAAAGAGAAAGAAAGGGAAGAAGGAAGACGACCCAGCTAAGCAGGCCCAACCCAAAATTGGGCGAAGAAGCAAGGCGCTGCCAGCATCTATCCTAGTGTTGCCAGTACTTAAGTCAGAAGCTCCAGAATTTTGGGTTTAGCCAGGCGCTGCCAAGGAGGAAAAGGGTTGAGCCAACGCCAAACTTCGAGATTATAAGGCAGAGGCACCAGACGCGGCCGGCGTCTCCAGCACCGCTGCCAGCGTCTGGTGCCCTAATCCAATCCTATTCGCCCTGTCGTCGTGAAAGAACAACCTTTTTCTTCCGTTTTTATACAATTTTCCTTAGGATTTTAGTTCTAATTTTCCTTTAGTATTATCTTGGATATTGTAAGAGTGATTGAAAAGGAGAAGGAGATCGAATCGGGTGACACGAAGAGATCGATTTCGCCGCTTTGGACGCTCGGTTATTTCTATTTACATTATGTCTTGCAATTTGAATTCAATTTTTATGTTGTTAGTTTCTATTGTCATGAGTAACTAAATCCCTTTGTTTAGGGGATAAACTTGATGTCTTTTGACTGATTATTGAATGCGATTTCGGTGTAAAGTTATATTTAATCGTTTAATCATCGTATTATGTATGTCATAGTAATTGATTGATCACCTCTTACTTGGTATAGATTCTTAATATCAGATCGAAATATTGTTATTTTGAATTGGAAAAATGAAGATTGAATAGGCATAGAAAATAGTTAGAAATAATGGGTTCTTACTTAGGGTCCTGTATAATCAGTGCTTATCTTTGATTGGATTAAATAGCCATGAAAATAGGTGTTTAGTTTAATCATTGTAACTCACCTCAGATCGAAAGATTGCTGTGATAGGCCCTAAAAAGATTATAGACCCTGATAATCATAACACCACTTCGCACTGGAACTGATGATTAATTAGTTGACTAACTAGAGTGGACTCCCCTAAACTCTCTTAATTATCTGGTAGAATTTGTAAAGATTGTTGCTTTTCTTGTTGTTTTATTAAATCACTTTCTCATACCACTATTTGGTCGACCTAGCATCCTTTTTAGTAAACTAGTTTATTGCGTAGTTGGCACAAGTCCCTGAGAGACGACCTTGATACTATATTGCACCCGTACACTTGCGGAGCACCTATTATAAAGACACTAAGAAAACCCTTAAACGTAAGAAAGAGGAAATGACTATTGAGGAACTTGCTAACCATCTTCGTATCGAGGAAGAGTTACGTTTATAGGATGATCCTAAGGATGCCTCTAAGGTTCATGTTGTGCAAGATGGAGGTTCTAGCCATGGTCAAAAGGGCAAGAGGAAAAGACCTAATGACAACAAATAGAACAGCAAATTAAAAGCAAGAAAGTGGCCAACAACAACAAGAAGCCCTTGTGTTGGGAGTGTGGTAGTCCCACACATAAGAAACGATATTGCTATGTTTGGAAAAAGAAACATGGCCTACTCGATAAAAATGACAAGGGCAAGGAGAAAGCACCAAGTGAGTTTGTTGCTATAATCAAGCAACAAATCAACGTAGTATGTGAGGACTAAAGCTTGGTTTGTTGATTCAGGTGCCGCTAGGCACGTATGCAACAATGGCTCCTTCTTCACAAGTTTCACTCCGGTCGACGAGGGCAAGAGTCTCTACATGAGAAACAATGCCCATCTTATCAACAAGTTATCTCTACCCTATCCAAGAGTGCATCCTTGCACTATAAATAGAGGTGTTCTTCCTCCCCTTTACTTACTTCATTCCTTCCCATACACCCTCTTTTTAGTTGTGACTGCAGCACATCTTAGGCAAGGATTGAGAGTTTGTTTAAGTCTCCTCCTATAAGACAAGAGTTTTGTCAAAGGAGAGTGGGTACGCCTTTGGCTCTCTTGATTATCTAAGCTACCCATCCATCTCTACCCCTTTTTTTCAACAAAACTCACCCCGGATCGAAAGATTGTTGTGATAAGCATTAGTTTGATTATAGACCCCAAACACTATCAAAAGTAATGATTATTGGAATTACACCTAATTGATTAGTCAACTAGAGTGACAAAACGATGGTGAAACACCAGCCAAAGAATGCACGAACAATTGGGAGTTTTGATTTTACTCCAAACAAACATTGATCACATCACTTTATCTTGGTGCTCTTCAACGTAATCGTAGCCCGAGAAATTTGGTAATTCTTTCCATCTATTTGAAGCTTGGTAAGGAGAGTAAGGAGAGCATCTCGAGCTTTCAGCAGACACCTCCAATACCAGCTATTATTATGACCGATATATACCATTCCTGCGAGGTAGAAGACAATATGAAAAATAAAGCTTATGAGAGGAGGGGAGGGGGGGTAAGGGTAAGAGGAAGTAATAATTCCAATATATACCATTCCTGCGAGGTAGAGCAAAACTTTTTATTTTTCAATGGATATCGACATTTTTGAACATTCATAAGGTTACATGATGTATAATGGGATCAGAGATTGTATCCTGATAAATTACACATCAAGGGAGACGTGCAACCAATCTCAACATGGGACACTTCATGTGAATTAGGGTAGAATAGGGGATGGTTCACGTGAATAGGAGAGAGAAAGTGGAGGGAAAACAGGCTATTTTTTCGTGAGGACTTTTGTGGATTCAAGAAACAACAAAGATTGAATCTTGAATAGGGAAGAGGGATTCTTGATGGTGGTTTATGGGAGAGGGTGGACGAAATTATGGAGGAAGTATAGGGATGTGGCGTGAGGCCTTTGAGGAGGAGGAGAGAGAATTGTTTGAGGGAGTTTGTTGGAGGAGAGAGAAAAGGTTGTTGGGAGGTTGTTATGGAGAGAGAGGGAGTTTGTTGTAGCTTTTGTGTGTGAGAGAGAGAAGTGACGTTTGAGAGGGAGGGGGAGGGAGACGTTTGGATGGAGGGATAATCAAAGGGATTATCTTCTATATTGATAGAAAGATAATAGAGAAATTATCTTAACTATATTGACAGAAAGATAAAATCAGATAGAACTAAGCTTCTAACTTGAATCCACAAGTTAGACAACCTAGGGCTAACTTGATCTAGACCACAATCTAGGATCAAGCTCTTCCTAACCACTTAGGTGCCATGCCAAGATACAATAGAAGAAAAGGGGAGAGGTTTATCCAAACACTCTAGGGGGTAAGCTCAAAGCTTGATTCATATTTCTAAACTGGATTGTGTTTCAAACAATTACAAGCCTAAGCTATTTATACTAACTAAGTCCTAAACCTCCTAGGACTACTATGATTGGCGTGCAAGCCACCTTATCCTACTAGGATTCTTATTACTTGGCATGCAAGCCAAGGACTCTTAATACTAGATGCTATCTTACTCCATCTCCTCCTTGGATTAGGACTCCTTATCCTAAGGGGAGTTGGTTACAAGAGATAATAATCCTTTTAGGATTTGGCTTTCCTAATCCGAGATTGATTAGTTACAAAATAAGCCAACCTTATCTAGGATTACAAGACTAACTTGGCGCCTAATCTCACTATATCACACGCCTAAAGCACACACACACATTTCTAGAATATTCTAGAACAACTTAGAATATTCTAGACTTATCTAGACTCCTATTGAACTTCCTATGACTTGATGCTCAAGTTTATAATATACTTGGCATCTTACATTTATTTAAAATAAAACTAAAAGCTAATTAAATCATACCAAAATAATAATAAGCTAAATAAAGATAAAGTTACATCCAAAAGATTAAAATCAAGAATGGATATCATCTTGGACTTAAACTTGGGCCTTGTTCTTGGGCTGGTTGGCGTGATCTTGAATGTTCTAGGATGTTTGGACATCCTCTTGCCATAAAGAGCATACGATATGAATGGGCCTTTGGGGACTCTATGCTCATCTTTTCCTCCATAGCTTGCCTTGTTTCTATAAAATTGATTTGGGCCTCTTTGGATGTATTTGGTGTGGGCCAAAATACATCATTCCCCTCTTGTTGGAAGAAGTTTTTCCTCAAACTTGGAGGGTTAAGTTCAAAGACTTCAGTTGCCCCAACTGTAATCTTCATGTGAATCAGGACCTTCACATGAACCAAGGTTGTTTCCACACTTTCTACACGAATAAGGGCCTTCACGTGAACTATGAGGGTGTGAAAGATTCGATCTGTCTCACTCTTGTTATGCATAAATGTGTCCATGGAACACTTGTTGATGAAGGACTTCAGAACCTGATTCATAAGTCTGATAATAACATAAAGTACATAGGTTAGATCACAAGGTGTGACTAACCATACAAGGAGACTTCTTGGGATTTGAACAGCAGTAATCCCTAACTGAATCTGAATCATGTTGGTTTCCTTCTTCCTTGCAATCACTAGGGCACTTGGATGAACAATTTGCTTCTCAATTGTACCCTTGGCGTGGTAAACAGTTAGACTTCGAACCCCTATAGCAGCAGTAGGGTTCATGTGATATTCCACAGACTGGTTCTCACGTTGACCGGAGTTTGACATAGCCTTAGCCACTGAGCTCACCTGATGGACGGCTAGAGGGAGCTCTTCTGTTGTATTTTCGTGGCTAGTGTCTTCTGGAAGGACCTTCTTGTGCTCACCGAACTCAGGGCGTCTAGTGATCATAAAAGAGATAAGCTTTGGGTCACCTTCTTTGAGTTTGGATGCTTTTAGAGGAGCTAAGGTCACCTTCTTGTTTTTCACCATGAGAGAATAGGTGTTTGCTCTTCCGTCATGCATAACGCTCCTGTCGAATAGCCATGGTCTTCCAAGAAGAATATGACAAGCATCAATAGGTAGCACATCGCACCATATTGAATCTTGATAAGACTTTCCAATAGAAAAGCTTACCAAACAGCGTTGATCCACTCTTAATCCTTTTCCCTGATTGAGCCATTGAACAGTGTAGGGCGAGGGATGAGGACTCGTTGGGAGTTGAAGCTTGTTCACCATAGTAAGGGAAGCTGCGTTAGTACAACTTCCACCATCAATGATCAAAGAACAGACTTTTCCCTGTACAGTACAACGAGAATGGAAGATGGCTTCCCGTTGTTGTTGATCTTCAAAAACGGGAGAATTAGTGAGAAGTCTCCTCATGATCAACAGCTCTCCTTCATCTGGTTCTTCTATAACCTCTTCAGTAGGTTCCTCATGATCAGCGCATGGTTCTTCCTCTACATCCCCCGGTTCAGGTTCAAAGAGAGCGTTTTGAAACTCCATAAGTGTGATGGCTCTCTTATTAGGGCACTCAGAAGCGATATGACCGAGCCCTTGACACCTGAAACATCTCCTCTTGTCCATAGGCGTGGCCTGTGGAGGTTTAGTCACGGTTTGGGGCGTGGGGTGAGGTGTTTTTGTGGCGGACGGATGGGAGTGGGTTTGGCTCTTTTGTGGAGTGTAAGAGTGAGACGAGTAGGAGGTTCTTTGGGAATTAGGGTTCCTGTTTTGGGTCTCTTTGCCTCTTCTTTTCTTTTGCTGTTCCACTTTGTTAGCCAAAGTACTCAATTCATCAAGAGTTTCATAAGGTTGGAGTTCCACCACATACCTTATGTTTTCGTTCAAACCAGCAAGATACCTCACAAGAGTTTGAGGTTCATCTTCCTTCAGATCACACCTCCAGAGTAGGTGTTCGAACTCTTTAGTATACTCTTCAACAGATTTCGTCCCTTGGGTGAGTTGTTGCAGTTTGAAGTAGTTGTCCTTGAAATAACTCACTGGAAGAAACTTGGAGTGGAGTTTCTTCTTCATTTTTTCCCAAGTGCGAATCTTTTCTTTCCCGGCATGCTGTCGCTTCTTTTGTAGGTTAGTCCACCATATGCTAGCATGCTTTCGCAGTTTAAGAGCAATATATTTGACTTTCTTATCATCAGCAACATCTTTCAAATCAAAGACTCGTTCAACAGTTTGAATCCAATCAAGAAAGATTTCAGGATCAAGATTACCGTCGAATTCAGGAATGTCAACTTTGAAGTCGAGTCTTTCTTCTCTTGCGGGACGTCTAGGGCGACATGAACTTCTTGAGGAGTGCGTTGAATGTGCAGCTTCACTAGGACTGTCAGGAACGTCCTCTTCTTCAGGCTCTCGGGGTGTCCTGAATTGCAGATTCAAGTACCCCTTCAGTTGATCGGAAAGATAAGCTATCCTTCCTTCCAGTTCAGCCTTCTCATGCTTCCATTGCTCAGTAGGATCATGACTTTCGTTGCTCTGGCTTCCAGATGCCATAGGATGGTGTTTTTCGAAAGTTTGGGTATGGAGGGGAATGTGTTTGGGCTGTTTGAGGAGTTTAGGGTCGCAGGTTTAAGCTTTGGACTTGCAAGGTCAAGATTTTAGACTTGCAGGTTAAGCTTTAGACTTGCAGGTTAAGCCATTGGATTAAAGATTTGAAGGTTATGTGTTTGGTTTAACCCTGGGGTTCAAGGTTACACTCAACTACAACCTAAAGTTCTGATACCAAAATTATGATGTATAATGGGATCAAAGATTGTATCTTGATCAATTACACATGAAGGGAGACGTGCAACCAATCTCAACATGGGACACGTCACGTGAATTAGGGTAGAAAAGTGGATGGTTCACGTGAATAGGAGAGAGAAAGTGGAGGGAAAACATGCTATTTTGTCGTAAGGACTTTTGTGGATTCAAGAAACAACAAAGATTGAATCTTGAATAGGGAAGAGGGATTCTTGATGGTGGTTTATGGGAGAGGGTGGACGAAATTATGGAGGGAGTATAGGGATGTGGCGTGAGGCCTTTGAGGAGGAGGAGAGAGAATTGTTTGAGGGAGTTCGTCGGAGGAGAGAGAAAAGGTTGTTGGGAGGTTGTTATGGAGAGAGAGGGAGTTTGTTGTAGCTTTTGTGAGAGAGAGAGAGAAGTGACGTTTGAGAGGGAGGGTGTAAAACCCCGAATTTTTGGTTAGCGCCACCGTTAGTTCCGTTTGGCATACCGTTGGTGTTGAGTTTAAGTTTCGAGGACGCAACTTCTTTTAAGGGGTAATAATGTAAAACCCCGAAAAATTCAAGTGTGTTGACCGTTACGACGTTAGTAAATTAGGTTTTGACTCTGTTAATTATTAAATTTTTGTTTGTGATTATTTTGCTGACACTTCAGCTCATAGGACCGTTGGGGAACTAACAAGGGTGTATTGGTAATATCACGTGTTATTATTATTATTATTAGTAGTAGTAGTATTACTCTTATTATTATTATATTGATTCTTTTAAACGGGTATATATTATTATTGCGTTTCAATCGGATTCTTTATACAAAATTATGTTGTAATTATCAAAAGAGCATTCTAAAACTCCTCCTTATGTTTTCATAAGTTTTATAATTTATTATGGGTCGTGAAGTTTCAAACTGTGTGTTTTATATTATTTTACTATTAATACATGGCTATATTGTTATTACGTTATCATCGAGTTCTTTTTATATTTTTTAAAAGGGTTAATTTTTTGTTATAATTGGTGGTAACTAGGCCTTGCTGTTTTGTTATGTGTCTATGAAGTTTAAATGTTCAAAGTTTAGTTTTTATTTTGGTTATTAGTGTGAGTTTTAGGTTATGTGAGAATTGGAAATTAATATGTTTATTTGGGGACTTCATGTTAATTAATTTGGTAGGGTTGGTTTGACTTTGTAAGAAGGTTCAGTAGGTGTTTCTTCATATGTTTATATGTCAAAGTGGGAGTCTTGGATTGATTGATTTGAGTTAGGATTGGAGATACAAAATAAAATCTAAATTAGTTTTGGGACAGATTCGATGATGTGTAAAGAACGGGTCACCATGAGACTTATAGTTGTCCTTTGATCGAATCCTTTAAAGTGGAGGTTCCCTTAGATGTTATCTTTCATAGGAATTTTGCGGAACGGACTTTGGAGTTGTATAGGTCGAGTTATACCCCGAATACCAGACCTAGGTCAGATCTGGACAGTTTGGTTTAATGATCATTTTTGGGGACCATAGAAGGTGTTTTTGGTCTCAAATTCAACATAAAAGTTTTAGTAGACATCCCGAGGTTTCCGAAAAGTCCAATGCCAGACCCATAGGAGGCCGGGAAATCAAGTTTTGACCCTTTTTATGTGGATGCTGTAATCTGTTTTGTTGATGCTTTTTATTAATAAAAAAATGTTGTTGTGTGAAAGTGATGTTTTGATCTGGTTATGTGATTACGTGGAATTTGTTAGATGATTTAGAGTGTGACTGCATGATTGATGGGAACCTATAGTGTTCCTAGGGGAGGGTTAGGTAGAAGGTAGTTAATACTAACTTCGAAGGGCGCGTTTTGATTAGAATAATTACTCTTATTTTATGCCCGAGCTAATTCGCGTCGTTAGTGAGCTCAAGCGTGTACGTCTTAGCTGTGAAGTGAAGTTAAGCAGGTAATGTCTATGCTTTAATCCCCACCGGGATGCTCTTTAAATGTGTTTTAATGTTTTTTTGAATCTGTTTTGAGAATTGCATCCCGAAAGGGGACTTTTGTAGAAATGTGACAATCTGCTTTGGATGACTGTTTGCATTTGTTTGTGCTTTGATTTTATTGAGTTGAGAAATTGGATGGTCTTTTATTAGTGGTTTTATTTTTGGTTTTGATAAACTGGGTTGGGTTTGACTTGAGAGTTGTGAGTTGAGTTTGAATAATATACTTTTAATTCAAAGTGAAACTTTAAGCGGGTTTATTGTTTTGATGGCTTTGGTAGGCGATTGTTTTGCGGGCGATAACCCTGAGACCAGGATTTGGTATCCTGTATGGGTTATGTGTCAGGAGATCAGGGTTTCATCCCTGATATAGGATAGATGATTTTTGATGCCTTTGGTAGGCGATTGTTTGATGCCTTTAGTAGGCGATTGTTTTGACGCCTTTGGTAGGCGATTGTTTTGCGGGCGATAACCCTGAGACCAGGATTTGGTATCCTGTATGGGTTATGTGTCAGGAGATCAGGGTTTCATCCCTGATATAGGATAGATGATCTTTGATGCCTTTGGTAGGCGAATGTTCTTGATGCCTTTGGTAGGCAATGTTACCTTATGGGATTTGATATCCCACCCGCATAATAAAATTAATTGGTTGGGTTAAGGAACACAGTTAGAAGGGTTAAAGGTTTGTGAAAGGTTTTGACTTGTTCCCTCTCCCTCAAATGAATTGAAATGAACTTAACTTGTTTTTAACGTTAGGGGTAGACATTATTGAGATTTCCCCCTCATTTTTGAAATGTTTTGTTTTCAGGTGAAGATCTGTATGCTGGGGACGTGAATTAGAAGTGAGGACATCATGTTTAGAAGTCGTTAATTATGTTACCTTTCTTTTATGAGAAACTTAAAGTTAGTTTTGAGGTTTATTTTTCTAAGTATGAGTTTGTTAGTTGTTTTATCGTTATTAGACGGTTGTAGTTTCCTTCTCGCCTTGTATTCCTTCGGTGATACGGCAGTGACGCCCAATAAGAGTTTGAGTCTTCCGCTAAATTTTTTCTGTTAACGTTAGTTGACTTAGACTTTTCTATAATTAAATTTCCGGGGCGTTACAGAATGGTATCAGAGCTTTGGGTTGCGACCTGGTAGCTCCTAAGTGTCCCTTAGGTTTAGTTAGATCTTAGGATGCTACGTTCGGAGTGATGTGTAGGATGGGGGTATACAATGTGTATCTATTTCTTTGTCTGCTTTTGTGTTATAAGTGCATGCTTGGTTCTTTTTGATATTTTTCAGATGAAATATCGTCGGCTTTGCTATGAGCACGAGACTCTAGCTCCTCTAAAAGACTTGAAACCCGAGATGGGTATGGAATACAACCCCGAGGAGGGCCTGGAAGCAGAAGAAGACCTTCGATGAGAATTCGGAGGCTAAGAGAGGACCTGACCTACGTGGAACGGTCACTGGAGATTCTAGATTGAAGAAAGAAGTAACTACGATAAAAGATCGTCACTCTAGTGAAAGTGTGACGGAAACCCTATGCCAAAACCAAAGTCACCTTGGAAGCCAAGGAGGTGATGAAATCGAAGTATCAGCACCTATTCAACATATAAGATGCGTCGAGTTTCGAGGACGAAACTCTTTTGAAGAGGGTAATGATGTAAAACCCCGAATTTTTTGTTAGCGCCACCGTTAGTTCCGTTTCGCATACCGTTGATGTTGAGTTTAAGTTTCGAGGATGAAACTTCTTTTAAGGGGGTAATAATGTAAAACCCCGAAAAATTCAAGTGCGTTGACCGTTACGACGTTAGTAAATTAGGTTTTGACTCTGTTAATTATTAAATTTTTGTTTGTGATTATTTTGCTGATACTTGAGCTCATAGGACCGTTGGGGAACTAACAAGGGTGTATTGGTAATATCACGTGTTATTATTATTATTATTATTATTATTATTATTATTATTATTATTACTCTTATTATTATTATATTGATTCTTTTAAACGGGTATATATTATTATTGCGTTTCAATCGGATTCTTTATACAAAATTATGTTGTAATTACCAAAAGATCATTCTAAAACTCCTCCTTTTATTTTCATAAGTTTTATAATTTATTATGGGTCGTGAAGTTTCAAACTGTGTGTTTTATATTATTTTATTATTAATACATGGCTATATTGTTATTACGTTATCATCGAGTTCTTTTTATTTTTCTTAAAAGGGTTAATTTTTTGTTATAATTGGTGGTAACTAGGCCTTGCTGTTTTGTTATGTGTCTATGAAGTTTAAATGTTCAACGTTTAGTTTTTATTTTGGTTATTAGTGTGAGTTTTAGGTTATGTGAGAATTGGAAATTAATATGTTTATTTGGGGACTTCATGTTAATTAATTTGGTATGGTTGGTTTGATTTTATAAGAAGGTTCAGTAGGTGTTTCTTCATATGTTTAGATGTCAAAGTGGGAGTCTTGGATTGATTGATTTGAGTTAGGATTGGAGATACAAAATAAAATCTAAATCAGTTTTGGGACAGATTCGATGATGTGTAAAGAACGGGTCACCATGAGACTTATAGTTGTCCTTTGATCGAATCCTTTAAACTGGAGGTTCCCTTAGATGTTATCTTTCATAGGAATTTTGCGGAACGGACTTTGGAGTTGTATAGGTCGAGTTATACCCCGAATACCAGACCTAAGTCAGATCTGGACAGTTTGGTTTAATGATCATTTTGGGGACCATAGGAGGTGTTTTTGGTCTCGAGTTCAACATAAAAGTTTTAGTAGACATCCCGAGGTTTCCGAAACGTCCAAAGCCAGACCCATAGGAGGTCGGGAAGTCAAGTTTTGACCCTTTTTATGTGGATGCTGTAATCTGTTTTGTTGATGCTTTTTATTAATAAAAAAATGTTGTTGTGTGAAAGTGATGTTTTGATCTGGTTATGATATTACGTGGAATGTGTTAGATGATTTAGAGTGTGACTGCATGATTGATGGGAACCTATAGTGTTCCTAGGGGAGGGTTAGGTAGAAGGTAGTTAATACTAACTTCGAAGGGCGCGTTTTGATTAGAATAATTACTCTTATTTTATGCCCGAGCTAATTCGCGTCGTTAGTGAGCTCAAGCGTGTACGTCTTAGCTGTGAAGTGAAGTTAACCAGGTAATGTCTATGCTTTAGTCCCCACCGGGATGCTCTTTAAATGTGTTTTAATGTTTTTTTGAATCTGTTTTGAGAATTGCATCCCGAAAGGGGACTTTTGTAGAAATGTGACAATCTGCTTTGGATGGTTGTTTGCATTTGTTTGTGCTTTGATTTTATTGAGTTGAGAAATTGGATGGTCTTTTATTAGTGGTTTTATTTTTGGTTTTGATAAACTGGGTTGGGTTTGACTTGAGAGTTGTGAGTTGAGTTTGAATAATATACTTTTAATTCAAAGTGAAACTTTAAGCGGGTTTATTGTTTTGATGCCTTTGGTAGGCGATTGTTTTGCGGGCGATAACCCTGAGACCAGGATTTGGTATCCTGTATGGGTTATGTGTCAGGAGATCAGGGTTTCATCCCTGATATAGGATAGATGATTTTTGATGTCTTTGGTAGGCGATTGTTTGATGCCTTTAGTAGGCGATTGTTTTGACGCCTTTGGTAGGCGATTGTTTTGCGGGCGATAACCCTGAGACCAGGATTTGGTATCCTGTATGGATTATGTGTCAGGAGATCAGGGTTTCATCCCTGATATAGGATAGATGATCTTTGATGCCTTTGGTAGGCGAATGTTCTTGATGCCTTTGGTAGGCGATGTTACCTTATGGGATTTGATATCCCACCCGCATAATAAAATTAATTGGTTGGGTTAAGGAACACAGTTAGAAGGGTTAAAGGTTTGTGAAAGGTTTTGACTTGTTCCCTCTCCCTCAAATGAATTGAAATGAACATAACTTGTTTTTAACGTTAGGGGTAGACATTATTGAGATTTCCCCCTCATTTTTGAAATGTTTTGTTTTCAGGTGAAGATCTACATGCTGGGGACGTGAATTAGAAGTGAGGACATCATGTTTAGAAGTCGTTAATTATGTTACCTTTCTTTTATGAGAAACTTGAAGTTAGTTTTGAGGTTTATTTTTCTAAGTATGAGTTTGTTAGTTGTTTTACCGTTATTAGACGGTTGTAGTTTCCTTCTCGCCTTGTATTCCTTCGGTGATACGGCAGTGACGCCCAATAAGAGTTTGAGTCTTCCGCTAAATTTTGTCTGTTAACGTTAGTTGACTTATACTTTTCTATAATTGAATTTCCGGGGCGTTACAGAGGGGGAGGGAGACGTTGGATGGAGGGACAATCAAAGGGATTATCTTCTATATTGATAGAAAGATAATAGAGAAATTATCTTAACTGTATTGACAGAAAGATAAAATCAGATAGAACTATGCTTCTAACTTGAATCCACAAGTTAGACAACCTAGGGCTAACTTGATCTAGACCACAACCTAGGATCAAGCTCTTCCTAACCACTTGGGTGCCATGCCAAGATACAATAGAAGAAAAGGGGAGAGGTTTATCCAAACACTCTAGGAGGTAAGCTCAAAGCTTGATTCATATTTCTAAACTGGATTGTGTTTCAAACAATTACAAGCCTAAGCTATTTATACTAACTAAGTCCTAAACTTCCTAGGACTACTATGATTGGCGTGCAAGCCACCTTATCCTACTAGGATTCTTATTACTTGGCATGCAAGCCAAGGACTCTTAATACTAGATGCTATCTTACTCCATCTCCTCCTTGGATTAGGACTCCTTATTCTAAGGGGAGTTGGTTACAAGAGATAATAATCCTTTTAGGATTTGGCTTTCCTAATCCAAGATTGATTAGTTACAAAATAAGCCAACCTTATCTAGGATTACAAGACTAACTTGGCGCCTAATCTCACTATATCACACGCCTAAAGCACACACACACTTCTAGAATATTCTAGAACAACGTGTAATATTCTAGACTTATCTAGACTCCTATTGAAGTTCCTATGACTTGATGTTGAAGTTTATAATATACTTGGCATCTTACATTTATTTAAAATAAAACTAAAAGCTAATTAAATCATACCAAAATAATAATAAGCTAAATAAAGATAAAGTTACATCCAAAAGATTAAAATCAAGAATGGATATCATCTTGGACGTGAACTTGGGCCTTGTTCTTGAGCTGGTTGGCGTGATCTTGAATGTTCTAGAATATTGTTGCTTTTCTTAGTTGTAAATTAAAAGTTCGTAACTACACTTGCATCACATAAAACATCGTTATGTATCATTTTTTAATAATAATTGAATTTTTGTTAACTATATATTAACTTAAATTGTTATTACATAACAATTCCATTGTATTTCTGAAAATTATTTTGCAATTTTCAAATTTTTCAAATTATTATAATTTATTATAAAATATTTAATTTAATATTTTGCCCCCTTGACACTAACTCCTAGCTTCGTCTCCGGTGAGATTTGAACACAATATCAACAACTCAAAGCAAATGGTTGCTGACGTATGTTTACACCGACAACTGAAAGGCTTAGCAATAATTTAGACATCCAAGACGAGTAGTTACGTTCTACTTTCCAGGGCTGGATTGGAGCGAGAGCTAGCAGCTAGACAGCACAAAGCAAATGGCTGCTGACGCTTCGAGGAAGGAAATGAGCAGCAGGCAGCACTAGTTTCAGGTCACTCAGTGCTAGAAGAAAACATTCACGTCCCAACAGCACTGAGTGACAGCAGCAAACACAGAGCAAGGCAAGGGAATTTGACACTTGGACAAGTGTTTGTGGCGTCGGGAGCAAGGGAACCATCGCGGGTTTTTAATGCTAGCAGCAACAACAGTACTTTCCTTGGCTGGTTAGTCGTTGCATACACCTAGCAGCAAAAGTAGGGAGTTGTTTCTGGTACTACGACGAATTCAAAACCAGGTTCATGTGTGGTTTTCATTGCAAAAATCAGACCAAAGTAGCAACACTCAACTATAACTATACAACCACCAACATATTTTTGAACACCCAATCATGCACCACAATAACCAAAAGTCAGCTGAAGAGCCACGAGCCAGCAGCACAAACACCGGATGAAATCAAAATTGTTCTTTGTTAGTACAATAACCAAAATATGAAAATGAATCACTCCAACTCAGTAGCCAAGACCCAAAACAGGTGTATTCAGCTAGCAGCAATCACATGGTCTACGTTCTGGTTGAGTTTTGGCATTTAAATCATACCCCACCACCAATAATACCCCCTCAATGTTTAAGCACCACCACAATAAGGTAGGATACATCCAGAATTAACAGAGCCAGGAGAACACCAGCCAGATCGAATATGATACTTCTGTCAATAGGTTTCATCAACTATGAATATGTGTTGTAGTAATGCCTTAGTGTTATCGGTTTCATTGACTATGCTATATGGTCATCGTTGTTGCTGCTTTTTCTGTGTCTAGGAGTTTATCAAAATCCCTTTTTAATTTGGTTAGGATATGTCAGTACCAGAAATATAAATATGCTACAACGTAGTCAGCATGGAATCAGATTATACAAGACCTTTTATTTGAGAATAGGTCAGTGTCCAATGTTATGGGAACTCAAAGAATAGAGGAAAGAGAAAAGGATGTGTTTGTCCGTGAATAGAGCCTTGATGTAGTGTAGTTGATGAATTCAAAGGCAACTTAATAATTTTGAATTCCTAGTATATTGATTGAAGTAGCAAGCCAATGAGTAGCTGGACATAAAATATAGTTATATAATGTAGAAAACCGGGATTATGACTTATGAGGAGGTTGAAAAGAAGCAGTCAATGGGTGGTCATTTGGTTGGCGAGGGGGGAAAAAGGAAAGAAAAAGTCAATGGGTGTAAGAATTAATACAAGTTTGAGCAAAAAATGACTTGGAGGTGCCTGTTATTTTGTGAAAATCATTTCTAGGACCCCATATTTTGAAAATTGATTTTGAGGTCCCTTTCTTTATGTGTTAATAATTATCAAAACCCACTATTTTAATAAAAATCTATTAAAAGGGGTAGTAATTTTTTATATTTATAGAAAAAGGTTTAAAACAAGAACCTTTTATGCAAAAATATGAATTTTGAGATTTTTATTAAAACAGGTTAAAATAAACACTCTTAACTCTTTGTGATAATTTTAATGATATTAACTATCACAATACTTATACCTCAAAAATTGTATTTTCTGTGGTTATAGGCTCACCTTGTTTAGGAAAAAAATTAAACTTAACTAGAAAACTTTGACTGATATCTTAATATAGTTGTGTTGGACAGTCAAATTATTAAAGTTATCATAAGCAAGTATAAATTTTTGAGGTATAAGTAGTTGATTGTGATAACTAATACTATTAAAATTATCACAAAGAGTTAAGAGTGTTTATTTTAACCTGTTTTAATAAAAATCTCAAAAAATCATATTTTTGCATAAAAAGGTCCTTGTTTTAAACCCTTTTCTATAAATATAAAAAGTTATTACCCCTTTTAATAGGTTTTTATTAAAATAGTGGTTCCTGATAATTATTAGAGGACCTCAAAATCAGTTTTTAAAATATGGAGTCCTAAAAATCATTTTCACGAAATGACACGCAACTCCAAATCATTTTTTAGAAGTTTGAGTGGATTTGGGCGAGGGAATAAAATAGAAATAGATATAGAAATAGAAATGGAGATGAGAGGAGCGGGTCACAAGCTGTGGGACACTTAAATGCTTATATTGCTTAACAGTGGGAGTGTGGGGACCGCTTTTTGTAACCCCTCTCTATATTTAAGAGCTCCCCTGCCCTGGAAGGAAGCCCAGGTAGGAACTACGGAAGCTAGTAAAGTAGCCAAACCCAGCACGGCTTTAATTGTTGAGCAACTACACTCGCCTCAAACCCTGTATTGGATCTTAAATTCCTTGAGAAACTGTTGAAACAACCAAAACAATTTTGAGGATGGCAAGAAAGGCCAAAATGGCTGTGAATCCGATCAACATGTTGGGACTCCTCAGAATCCGAATCAAACGGGGTATTAATCTCGCTGTCAGGGACATCACAACCAGTGATCCTTACGTTATCATTCGTCTAGCCAAACAGGTTTCTTTCACCTCTCTCTCTCTCTCTCTTCTTTCATCTTTCAATTCTGCTTCTTTGCATTTCATCTCTCATTTCCTCTTCTCATCTGATTTCTTCAAAACGCTATGTGCTGCTACTGGAGTAACTTTTACCTTAGCTTCAAATGAAGTAAACTGCTCCATCTCCAAACTTTTAACTTTTTTTTTTATATATATAAAAAAAAATTGGAATAACTGGGGTGGGGGAACCAGGCTGATTAGCCTAAACCCTAATCATCATTTTCAGCTGCTTGCTTCTGTTTCTGGAATAATCCTCTCCTTTCTGCGGGGGGCCCGAGGCTAGTGGCCACCGTTTTGCCAATGCGTGTTTTCCTTTCCTTTTTGTTTTTTTTTCTTTAGGGTTTAGGGTGCATTTGGGCCGTGTTCTATACTGCGGTTGCCAAACTGTGGTGCCATATGGTACCGCAGTTTGACACAACCCACCACATTTCACCGCAAATCATTACTTTTTTCTCTCTCACTTTTCTCCTCTACTTTTTACATTCTCTCTCCTCACCTACCCTACATACCAATAACCTAACACAATTCCACCACAATTCCACCACACCTCACCGCAAAATACCGCAGTATAGAACACGGCCTTTGTTGATTTTTTTTTATATTGCTAAACTTTCGATGGTATTTAATTATAAGGAGAAGAAAATTTAAATGTAGGATATATTACTATAGAATGAAAATTTAAATATAAGGTTTATTACTTTACAAACTTCTCCTTGGGTTGGGTGACGAAATTTTTGCCAGAAAAACTATTTCCCAATACTATACCAAACCACCAAATTATTATTAGGTGCCGTATTTTTTTAATGAAGCTACATCTTTTGTAACGGGCAAATGTTTTCTGCCAACATTGTACCAACCAAACCACCAAATTATTATTATGTACCGTATTTTTTTAGTTTATTATTATTTTTAACAGAGTTTATTTTTAAATAATTTATATATAAAATTTTCTTTTCAACCCATGAAATTTAGTTTAAAATAAAAACTAGGTAATTTGATATTTACCCACTACCTTACTTGCCTTTCTTTATTTATTATTATTTTACTGCATTTAATTCTACACCCTTGAACAACAACATCAAGATGAAGTGTATAGCATATAGGAAAGATAAGTAAGATCGCTTAACTACTAGTTAGTAGAATAATATTCCTTCCGTCTCATAATAATAGTCTATTTAGTTAAAATTACAAAAATCAAGAAAATATATTAGTTAAGTATTATATTGTGTGGAATAATAGTACATAATTATTAGTTTTTTTTTCTCTCATAATTTTTCTATTTTTTTATCAAATTTTTTTTTATTAAAGTAGTTGGAAATTATACTAGTTACATTATTTACATATATATGAAATTTTTAAATATAAATTTCACAATGTTAATGAAATAGTATTAGTATAAGTCATATCAATCACATTATTTATTGAATATATAGTTTTTTAATATATATTATATAAGCTATTTTAGACACTCCTATTTCATATTCATTGTTATTTTTGAAAATTGTGTAATTAAACTTTGAACATTTTGACTGTAAATTTTTCAATTTATATAATGGCTTATTAGTATAAAATTATTAATTAAAAAATAATATTAAAAATCATGATAATCAATTATGAAACAAATAATAATATGAAACAACAATGAGACTAGTAAAAATAAAATAAATAAAATAGGTGAAATAAGTGAAAATTGGTAAAAAGTAAATTTTGAGGTAGCTCAGTGAACTATCTGGCCTTAAGTAAATCAGGCTTTGTACTATTAGGATTCTGGAATAGCAAAGGCGGTGAGTCGGTGACTCTCATGGGCCATGGTCTACAAATCAAAGCGAAATCTTTGTTAGTGCCTAGTGGGGACTTTTGGTTACGGTGCCCGGAGAAAAGGAAAACCAAGAAAAGCAAAATCTAGTGGTGGCTACGTTGCTATTATAAAAATATAATAATAATTTTAATTGCCGTTCTTTTTTATCTGTTATTTACGGTTTTCATTACCAATTTTTAATCAATAATTTCTAATATAAAATTTTTATAAAAAAATATAATATTATACTTTTTAAATAGAATTTTTCATGACAAATCTAATAACATCAATTTTGTACGATGAATCATTATATAAATTAAGATATTAATGGTCAAAATTTTTTAAATAATTTTCTAAACGACAAATAAATAAAAATGAAGGTAGTAAAATATAAAAAATTATTAATTAAAGAGTGATACGAAAATTTTGATTATGAAATGGAGGGAATCTAGGGCACAAAAGAACAAGGAAGTAGTCAAATGGCGCGTTCTAGTTTGGCCTGTTTCTTTGTTTGCATTTGTACAAGCAAGCACCTTCCCACAGAATTCCACATTTTGGCTCTCTCTCTTTGAGAATTAGGTCTCTCTTTGAGAATTAGGTATCTCTTTGCGTCAAGTCTATTATAATAAAGTATAAAGTATGAAACTCATTTTGTGTCCAAAAATTTTTTATGAGTATTGTAATGTATTCAAGTTTATGAACATTATAGTAAAGTTTAAAGAACGTTATATGATTTGTTTATGAATATTTTATTTTCATTATTTTTTATGAGTATATTATATAATGGTTGAATTGTAGAATAATGAACTTCACTTAAAAGTATTTTTTCATCTATTAAACGCAATCAAACTAAAAAAAAGATAATATTACTGGTTTGATTTGGATGGTGCTAAGTGCTAACGATAGTGTGAATTTTTATGACCCAGAAATTGAAGACGCGCATCATAAAGAACTCATTAAATCCAGAATGGCATGAAGATCTTACTCTATGTGTTACAAATCCGGAAGAACCAGTCAAACTTGTAAGTAAATGCCACTCGTTCAATTTTCACTCACACTTGTAAGTTGCAAGTAAATGCCACTCATTCAATTTTCAACTGCTTGGAAGAAAGGGCAAACCTAGTACTACCTCTGTCCCAAATGATTGTCTGTTGACTAAATTTTGACCGTTGATTACTCACAAAATATAATGAGTTACAATATAAAATTACTGTCATTGTAATATTTAGCAAATTATCTTTCTAATGGTAGTGATTTCATATTTTAATTCATTATAATTTGTGAGTAATTAATAGTCAAAATTTAGTCAACGGACAAACATTTTGGGACAGAGGTAGTACTACTTTGGTCCCAAAATATTTATAATCCTCACTGGTTTGTCAAGACCAAAGCATGTCGATAATGCGGTGAAAAGTTGTTGACGTACGGTCTCCATCTTTAATTATTTGTTAATTTTTCTAACTACCTTCTCCCATTTTTATTGAAAATTTTACAATTTCAAATATTAAAATACATATTTTGCCCTTTTAATGATGCATTGGAAGTCAAAACAAAACTTGAGATGTAAAAAGTCACACAGTAAATAATAGGGACGAGTTCAATTCTTTTACCCAATTTTATAGGTACATACATTGAACTCCTATAGGTAGTTTGGTGACACTTAATAAAGGACTAAAATATTACTTAAATTGCTCCACAAAATTCTTTGTACAAAAAAAAAAGAAGAAAGTATTGGAATGTTAAATAAATTTATTTAGTAAGGGTAAAATGGAAATGTCAACTGTTGAAATTGTAAATATAACAAACAAAAGGGATGAATAAATTAATTATTGTGACAAATAAATTGGGAAGGAGTTAGTAGTTCCCTTTGATTCCGTGAATATCATTTATGATTTTGTTAGTGTACCAAACTACTACGTCCGTCCTAATTTGTTTGTCACATTAACCATTTTTATAAGATCAAGAAAGAAACATCGGAAATGGACTGAAAAATTTATGAATTCCCAAATCATCCATTACAAAATCTATACACAAAATAAAAGTTGGAATACTGAATAAATTAATTTGTTAAGGGTAAAGCAGAATTGATAGTTATTGGGATTATAAAGAAATAACAAACAAAAGATACGAAAAATTAGTTATTGTGATAAATAAATTGGGACGGGCGTAATACTACATGGAGCATTTGACTCCGCCTATTCAATTGTTACATTGACGACTGTCCATGTGCATCGTGCATTGTGATAACTCCTAATTGAGGTTTTGATTTTTACGGTGGGATTCTCGGAATCAGCTTTATGACTTACTCTCCTCGAATACATTTTCTATACTATCAAAAGCGTTTTGTATTTTCGTGGTTCCTAGCTATAGCTTACTATTGTCCATCCCACTTGTAGTTTGTGTACGACTACGATATCTTCACACCAGATGACAAAATGGGGGATGCAGAGTTCGATATAAGACCATTCCTAGAAGCAGTGAAGATGAAGTTGGAAGGTCTTCCAGAAGGAACCATAATAACCAAAGTGATGCCAAACAGGCAGAACTGCATTGCAGAGGAGAGCTCAATCATATGGAAAGATGGCATGGTGACTCAAAATATGTTCTTAAGGTTGCGGAATGTCGAAAGTGGTGAGATTGAGCTCCAGCTGCAATGGATTGATATTCCAACCTCTCGTGTCTCTCAGCCTACATAAATCTCAAGCCCTTTGTTTGGGTTCATAACTTTTTCCTGTATATATCAGATACTAGCATGCTAGACGCATCCTAAGATGACTTTATGTTGTCTGGAGTTGTGAAATGAGTATGGTGCACTAGTAGTGTTCTGTTCATAAAATTGACATTTTACTACTTCATATTTTAAGTTTTTATCTCCTTTTTAATTGTTAGTTTAGTATTTTTTTTAGTTTAGTTTCGGTTATTCTTCTTTTATTTACAACTAGGTAGGGTGCCCGTGCGATGCACAGGTATAAAAGTAGTGGATTTTGTTATCTGCAAATTGTGTTACATACTTGTTTTGGGAACGACAAAAAACTTTGTCCAATTATTATGGTAAGTGATTATACAAAAGCTTCAAACTTGAAGATTTGATATGTGTTAGGAAGTTCTGCACTCTGTATCTTCATGGTGATTTTCAACTTTTTCGTTCCTGAGACAGCAAAGTTGAAATTATGGTTAATATCAAAGGTAGAGTATATGTATTGATAAAGAAAGATAAGTAACAAATTGAGATGGTAGAAGGGAAGGGGAAACTAACCTATAATAAGTTTTAGGATACAACAACTATTGGGTCAAAAAATCCTTAGCGAACAGCAAAATGACAGAAGGTAGCCAATAGAAGATGGTTTCGTGAGAAGTGTGCCGATAAGTTAAGTCTGAGTTGGCGGAAAGCAAAATCTCTAATTATGTATAAATATTAGAACAACTTATGTCACATTTCGGTGATAGTTAATGATGAAATAAGTGAGCACAAATTATTGGTATCATCTTTATCATCTTTCAATCACCTTCTAATGATGTAAACCCATAATGATGAAACAAGCGAGCACAAAATATGTATAAATATGAACATATTTTTCGGTGATGGTTCAATAGCTTTTTTTATCACACAAGTTCCCATGCATACTCAATGAAAATTGAAATTAAAAAAAAAATTATACATGTAAAACCTACAACAATATAAGGATATCCTCATAGAAAAGAAATGAATAAATTTGGTATTGCAAATACAAGGTCTTTCTAGACTCGCTTACAAAATCGAAGCACCTCGAACATTTCGGTCAGCTATTCAGGTAATTACTCAAGTTTAGGCAGCTAGACAATATACACCATTGGAATAATGTTTGCTACTTCAGAAAAGAAGCAAGAACCATCCCTAGAGTGTTCATATATAAAAGAAGCCACAAAGACCCAATTAAATCAGAGATGAGAGATCACTGAGTTGACACAACAATCCACAAATCACATGAATCTATAGTTCTACAGAAGCTAGCATATGCTATGCAACCTAATATTTTCAAGACCTTATCGGATTTCAAGCCTCATTAGACGACCAATTTACTAACACTAATAAAAGGCATGAAATCCTATCAGAGGTTTGAATACGAATAAGCAGGAGTAATAAGGATATTTGCTCAGGTGACACACATAAGAACTTCTAGTACAACACCTTTCTTTGCCCAAATATCTATAAACAACACCCTCATTGCAATTGGTATAGAAAGATCACGACTATGAAGCTCCTACATATGATGCAAATTGAGAAAGAGAATGGTGTGTACCTTTTAGAAGGATGGAGGGAAAGGGAAGTAATGCACACGCTTTCGATTGAAGCTAGGCCAATGAAACCTTTTATCCATAACACAAAGCCAATACAGTAACAAGTTCAATGCACAAAAAAATTTAACCACTTGTCTCTTCTTTCTAAAATAAGCCTTACTATAGGCAATAATATTTACTTTATTACTAATAGGATAAATGGCATTGAATGGTTTTTGCCATATCATGCCTTGTTGTGGTGATGGGAATATGACATGATTCAGTTTATTACTATGTTATTGGAATATGACATAATTTACTTTATTATTAATAGGATAGGATGCTTGTACTATATAGCAATCTCTTGGCAAGTTTCTTTGATATTTTCTCAAAAAATAGCGACAAATATACTTAAAGGCTTTGGATGCAGGCTATTTTCTCATCCACTATCCCATGCATTAAGTACTCAGGAGCAAGATACCTCTGTGAATTATAAACACATAAAAATGTCCAAGTTAGATGCATCATATAGCCTCCGATGTAGACTATTTTCTATTTTCGAAGATACATACCCAAATGTTCCTTCGAATTTCAACACAATACGATGAGTCCACTTATTCGGTAGCCACTTTTCCGGCCCAAAATTACATGTGACAAAAATGCTGAGAATGAATATTAGATTAACCTAAGGAAATTAGTCAGAGCTGACCCCCCCACCTCCGACGAACCCTTGAATAATGGTAAATGACATTGTTGAATTATAGCCGTTTCAGCAACCGAATCCTCTGGCCGAGCTTGACCCCCCCACCTCCGACGAACCCTCCTTAGAGCTGAACCGTCTAAAACGACGATATTTTTTAGGCGGCGGTAGCCCCGATGACGGCTCCAGTAGGTTTTCAGAATATATCAATATGTAAAAGGGTATACATTTTTCAATGAATCAAGTTCCCAATTCAACTACCAATCTAGCATGCATCAGTGGAAAAAGAAAAACAGAGAACATAAATTGAATGCAGAAGATTAATATAGGATAAGAAATAGCACCGACCTAAGAAAAGCAAATGAAGGCAGGTGCACAGATCTGAGAATTACACTTCAAAAATTTTGAACGATGAGTGAGAGAGAGAGAGAGAGAGAGAGAGAGAGATGAGAACGACAGAGGAAGAGGAAACTGAATCGGCCCTAATTTGGCTTTACTGGCCCGCGGCCGGCCCTTTTTCTATCACTTAATGTGAGTCTGTCGTTTTTTTTTCACCGGCCCAATGGCTTTCTTTATCGGCCCAATGCCCAATCCTAAGCCCTCTTTCAAACAATTTTTCGTTCACCTACGAAAATAAGCTTCTTTTATTGTATAGTAGAAATCCCAAAATTTTTGTTTTATAGAGTAGAAAATGCATAAAAGGGGTAAAAAAATAGATTTGTATTTTCTAGTCTATTTTTATTTATTTTAGACTAATTTTTTTTTGGAGGAATATTTTTGACTAAATTTTTATTTTATTTTATTTTGATTTATTTCATTTTTCCTAGATTAAATAGAAAAGAACTACTCAAAACAAAAAAAATAATCTCAACATAATTCCCTACCTCGCCCAAGGCCCAACTTCTTTCTTATCCTTCTACCCATGTTTAATACTCAATATCCATAGACCCATTCACCCATTCCTAGACCCAGATCCTTCTGATACTCACACAAACCATAACTCACGTACTCACACAGAGTCACATACCCATTTAATTCATGTAATTTGGCTAATTTCGATATGTTTGCATATGTCGACCCCGAAAAATTCCCGTTTAGAAAATTTAATTTGAAGTGTTACTTAGTTGGGAGTCGGATGAGGTGGCTTAACTTAAATAAGGATTTATTCAAAACACTAACAATTCTTAGGAAATCATAAACTTGTAAATTTAATTTGTACACATTAAATTATGCAAGTTATAATTTAAAGAGTCGCCGGACAGTTTTTAGAAAACTAACAAACCTTTTAGAAAGGGAAATGACTCCGGCCTACGAATCTAGAAATCGGATTCGGGGGTAAGGTTACGAGTTTGATAATTAGAAAATTGTTTGACTTGCTTGTTTTCGAAAACAGACTCTACTAAAAATGAATTAAAGAGAATAAATAAAAGAGGAGGAATTTGTATAAATTTCACAAGAAAACTATTGTGTTATGTATTATGAAATAAAAAGTTGCAAGTTGTACAATTATTGAGTTTACATGATAATACAAGAATTGAAAGTGATCAAAGGAAAATAAAAGATTAGCTGACCTTTTAATCAACTTAGCATGCAATGGGAAAGGAGAGGGAGAAGAGAGAGAAATCGTACAGTGTCAAGACTCTGATAGAATTTCTAGGTCTTCAAGAATGAGGGAGAAGACTTTATTTATAGTGGAGGAGAAGAGAATATTAGGAAAATAAAATAAAATAATTAGAGATTTTATTTGGTTAAGAAAATAGAGGAAGAATAAAATAAAATAATCAATACAATAAATATATTGATTCTTGACACAACTTAGGCTAATTCTTGACAGCCATGCATGTCAACAAAATAATTCTTGACACATAAGGTGTGTGTGTGTGTGTGTCATAAAATCGCATGTCACAAATTTTTCCTTGACAACTATATATGTGTAGAATAAAGAGTAATAAGTTGATAGCATCAGGCCTGTAGTTTTGCAAGTCTTGGAAAGTGGGCATAGTTTCTTTTTGTCAATTTATTTTCTTTCTCAGAAAAATAATATGAATCATAAGTTTAAATATGCACCCATATAAATTAAAAAAAGAAAGCTTTTATATAAATTATCTCAACAAGATTGTTATAACATATTGATTTTCAAACTCAAAACCCCCAAATTTTGGAGGGGAAAAGCAAACTAAAAATACGCCTACATATCTAAATTGTATATCTAAACCTCCTTATAAAAGGAGCTAAGCTAAGAAGTGTCCCAAATGTTAATTTCCTTTTATACCCCTATCAATTTTTTAAATTTCCATTCCTATCCTTTATAAATTTCCATTTAATCCAAAATCATTAATTACTATTATTATTATTATTATTATTATACTAACTATTATTATTATTATTTTCAATCCATATTTATCACTCTTTCTTAATAAAAGTTACCTATTTAACTTTTATTTATTTGTTGTTATTGTTGTTGTTGTTGTTGTTGTTAGTAGTATTATTATTTGCAATCCATGCTTGAATACTACTTTATTTTAACTTATTCTCTCTTTTAGCATGATATATTCTAATTATATTGTGATCCCTAAATATTTGGTATTATTATTATTATTATTATTATTATTATTTCCGACCTATATTTATCTCCGGACATCATTAAAAGCTACATATTTCACTTTTATTTCCTTCTTTTTGTTGTTGTTGTTGTTATTGTCATTGTTGGTAGTACTATTATTTGCAAATCACACTTAAATACTACTTTATTTTAATTTATTCATTCTTTTGACATGATATCCTAATTATATTGTGATGCCTAAATATTAAGTAATAATATAGATATTTTATGTCAATCCTTTAACCATAATTATGGTTTATAAAGATAAAACTTTATGGTAATGTAATATGAATATTGGTACGAATTAAACCCTATTGAATTAAAAAAGCATGTTTAGCTATTTATTTTATAATTTTATGGTAAATTAATTTTTGTGACTCATGAGATTCTAATATGCAAAAATAAATATATAATGATAAGTTTAATCGATATTATATTTAAAATTACCGACATAAGTACGTGAAAATACGAATTGTCAAAGTGACTTATATATTGTTCTTACATCGAAAATTATTCAACCATATATATGATTATATATTAGTTTTAAATAATTATTATCTTTTTCAATAATATTCCTTAAATTGTAAGTGTTTCATTGTACAAGGAAGTACAACCTTTTTTGCAGATTCATAAACAAGAGTTTGTGTGTTATGTGATTTGATTACAAAAGTCATTAAGCCATGCTTCTATAGTACCAAAACTAAAACATATAACGTACTATGTTTTTACCTATGTGTAACATAACTTCAATATTGTGTATCATAAACCATTAGTCATTAAATATTAATGTTGTTTATTTTAAATTTGTATTTGTATGAAATATTTTAAGAAAGGTAAAATCCAAATATTTATTTTATACCAGTTAATTATATTTGATTAATTTAGATGTCTATGTATTTTCCCATAAACAAATAAATGACCAATAAATCAAATTAAATTTTAGCATTTAAGTTTAATCAAATTAAAATAAAATTTTAATTTTATAATATATAGAAAACTTTTATTCAATATATTAAAATTTATATTTATAATTGTCGGGTGCCATACTAGTGATAAAAAAATTTCTCTTATCAATTAACAAAATAAACTGCAAACCAAATCAATTTCTTCCGCAACCCACTACAAATCGGCTTCTTTGTACTAAATAATTTCACCAATCAAAAGATGAATTTATCTTCTATCTCTCCCATTAGCTCATCCAATAAATTGAACCCTGAGAAAGTATCAAATGAAATATTTCAACTCAATAATAATTTTCTCATGAAATAGCAAGGGAAAAAGGAAGATCAAGCATTCAAATTCAAAACACAGTACATTAGAAAAGCAGAGAGGGAGGGAGATCTCATCACAAACGCAAGCAACACCAACCCAGTTGAAATACAACAAATGTTGGACCGACCTAATATAATTTTTGCTCAGATCTAAATCACTTAACCAACACTTACAAAAACAGAAATTAAAGACGAGAGATAGTAATTTTTGCTCCAAAAAACAAAGAAATCAAATAGAGATTTGGACATTCAAACTATATATTAGATCGAAACCCTACCTCAACATTTGTATCAACAAGATTGGAATCCAATCTCCAACGTAAGATCTCCACATGTTTAGACTAACTTTGTGATTTATATGCTTGACATCCCCCTTATGTTGATGAGTTCTTCGATCAACCGCTTTAAGCAAGAAAATCCAGTAGAGATCTGATTGCATTTGAGAGAGAGAGAGAGAGAGAGAGAGAGAGAGAGAGAGAGAGAGAGAGATTAGGCAGGGGAGGTGAAGAGGAGTTGGGCGGCGAAGGGGAATTGGAAAAGAAAGAAAGGGGCTAGGGTTAGGCTATGCATGCTGACAAGTTGTCCGTCCCTCAACCTCCTCTCCATTTTTTAAAACTATGTCTTTTAATTTCTTTTTCTTTTGATTTCTATAAATTATCTATATGTCTTGAAATGTGTGAAATTTATTTCAAGTATTTGTCTACATGTGCAATTGTATCTGTCATGTAAGTTTTTGACACCAAGATATGTCTACTAGTGCTATTTTTTATGACAAGAAAATAATTATGACATCCTTTTCTTGTGTCATAATAGTTATGTCAAAAATTAAGAGTTTTGTTGTAGTGAATGCAAGATTATATTGGGGTTGGAGTTGGGAAAATGAATAAGAACAATACTTGGAATAATATTATTGCAATATAATCCAAATAATAGTATATTTTTTGAAAGATTAAGAAGATGGGGAAAAGAACATTTTGGCTTGGATTTTAGATAGGTAACCTAAATTATGGTCAACCAATTGACTTTTTGACTTTTTTTGGTCAAAATTTCCGGTTATGTAAAATTACTGCACAAACAGCCCAAATTAAAATGGTCATAACTCTTTCATCCGAACTTCGATTGTTGCAATTCAAAATGCGTTGGAAAGCTGATAAAGTGTACTTTAAGCACACTAAATTTTAAGAACATTGGAGTTCTGTGGAAAGACTGATGTTCAAAAGAGTAAGTTTATCTATGTAGTGAAGGTGAAAAGTGAAGGCTTTTAAAGGGGAAATTATGGGAAATGATGAATTTTGTGTAAGAGGCTTAGAAATGGGGAATATTTTGGAGATGAGATATGTATTCTAAGAGCTATTTTGAGTCAATTAATTTTACAATAATTATTCAATAAATATCGGTACAAAATCCGGTATCTACAGATAGCCCATACTTTTCGAGTTTGAATAAAACGACGATCAAAGTAGTCTCGATGATCTTGCTAATATGATTCCGGATATCATTCAGAATCAGGGCGACGTTCGGAAGTTTGATCCTGCACCTACTGTTCGACTGCTTGACTGGGAAACGATGTCCTGTATTGATGTTGTTGTTGCCACTTTTCGGAGTGGTAAACCTTCCGAGGGAAAATAATCACTTTTCGAAGTGAGGAGTCACCTTTTAGAGGGACTGAGCTGATTTGACGAGGTACTCGCTTGTCGGAGTGATGGGTCGCCTTCTGGAGCGGCTGGGTTGAATTGATCAATATCTCACTTTTGGGAGCGAAGTGCCACCTTACCGAGTGACTACATTGACTTTGATAAAGATCTTACTTTTCGAAGTGATGAACCACCTTTTAGAGCGACTAACGTTGATGGTATAATCGCTTTTCAGAGTGGTGAGCTATCTTTTGGAGCGATTGTGTTGAATTTGATAAAGATCTTGTTTTTCGAAGCAACAAACCACCTTTTGGAGTGACGACATGATCGCTTTTCAGAGCGATGTGACACCTTTAGGAGTAACAGAATAATTGTTTTTCGGAGCGATAAGCTACCTTCCGGAGCGATGAAATTGACTTGGATGAAGATTTTTCTTTTAGGAGTAATGAGTCACCTTTTGGAGTGACGAAACAATGGCTTTTCAAAGTGACGCGCCACCTTTCGGAGTGATTGGTTTGAACTGATGTTGTGATCGTTTATCAGAACAATGAGCCATCTTTTGAGGTGATGAAATAATCGTTTTCCGGAGTGATGAACGTTCGGTTTGCGGTATTCGGGTTTTTAAAGTAAGGGTTGTCGTATCTGCATGGATGGTGTGTTAAGTATAGGTAATTGGTTTGGTTGGATTTCAACTTCGAAAGCAGTAAATTATAAATTAAAGCAAGAAACTAACCTAAGCATGAAGGAAAGACAATAAGTATTAAGGAAATTACTAATACTAACATCCATCTAACAAATAATCGAATGCAAATAATTATCAAACTAGAACATGAATTAGAAATTAAAACTGAACCTAACATGAATTGGAAATTAAAATCACAAAGGAAATTAATATTACTAAACTTTATCTACGAATACAATTAATAGCAATGAATAAGCAACAAAAATTCAATTGAGTGCTGAAATTACAACAGAAAACATGAACCTGAATTTCTTCACTTCGTCCTTCAACTCAAATCACGAACTTCCTCCCGAACAAACGTGAAACGTATGATTTGGATTACTAAGACTGCCTGAATCCTCACTTGAAAAGAGAATTTGGGGAACCTTAATCCTCCTCTTCACTAAAAATTGAATTTTTGGGTTAAAACGAATACTGAAAAGATTGAAATAGTGAGAATTGAAATAACTACAAATGAAAGTGAGAAGGAAATAAGAAATTGAAAACTAAAATAGACCTGAATTAAACTTTAAAGAGGTAAATTACAATCGAAGAAAACAGAGAGAAAACATAAGAAAATCCTAAACATGGAGCTAATACCTAAAGTTAACTAAGAAAAAAACGAAGATAAAAAACTAAGCTGGATATCTCGTATACAAGGAGGCTTTTTATAATGAAAGTAAAAAGAACAAGAAAAAGGAAACCCTACGCGTGAACTAGCGGTGCTTCAAGAATCTCAGACGCTGGAAGCGTCTAACCAGGCGCTGGTAGTGCCTTTAACGTTTTTCCCGGATGCGCTTTTGACCGAGGCGTGAGTAGCGGCAGATGAAACGTTATCAGCGCTCAATGCTCGTTTTGATTTTCCGAAGGCAGACGCTGGGAGCGGGAAATAGGCGTTGCTAGCGTCTTGTGATGAAGACTTGATTTTCGAGGGAGACGCGGGTAGCAGATTCGGACTGTTGGCAGCATTTCCCGTATTGCATTGATGGGTTCTGTCTGGAAGGGGCGCTGCCCGTGTTAGACCAGCGTTGCCAGCGCCTTGCCTCCACTGCTCGGTCGTATCACGTTGGCGAGGTTTGTTACTCCTTCTTTCATTCGCCGATTTTTCCATCTTTTTCATTCTTTCCTTCATTTTCTTCCTCAATTTTCTTGGATTCATGTGGGTTTTCCTTAATTTCTGCAAAACAAATATAAATCTACATACCAAGTGAGGGAATCATAAGCAAAAAGACTTGACTAACGATGTCGATTCGGCTAGGAAGGAGACCGAACAACACTCCCACACAAAGGTTTGCTCGCCCTGAGTAAACTAAAACAAAGTAAAAAGGAAACTAAACTAACCTAACTCACTTTCATAGGAATCACAGTTGCATTTCCCAAGTGGATGAGTAAGGTCTCGTGAGGGTTTGTAGAAGTTATACCCACAAAAGCCAAGAAAAGGAAGAGAAGTAAAATTACGAGAATAAGAGGCAAACTTAACGAGATAAGCACAGAAGGAGGTCTACACACAAGGCTGCGAATCGAACTACTCAAACAGTGTTTCTTACTTAGTTCAAAACGGCTAATAAGAGCATTCAAGGCTACTTGCAAGTTTGTACCAAGCTTCACCATTTTCACTTCACTCATGTATATGCTCGATGGGTTCCTTGTGCTCAAGTGAAGTGTTTTTGGCTTACTTTAGCTTAGGTCAAGGCTCAGTCGGTCAGAACTAGCTACTCATATACCCATGCTTAATACTTAGTGAATTATGTGTGGTCCCCCTCCCTATTTGGTGTTGCCCTTGGCTTGGTGAGAGCTGCAGGTTACATAAGGAAAGGTTCCACAATTATTTCCCTCAATTCTTTTTGGTGTTGGTTTGTTCGAGAATTGAACGACCCTAAAAGGGGTATACTCTTCAACATAGATATATGCCGCACCACTCATACCGATCTATTTAGGTCTACCAACATTTTCGGCTTTTCTTTTTCTTAATGTTTTTGTGTTAGTATTTTTCGGGAATAAAACGGCCCATAAATGGGGTTTACCCTCCCAACACTGGATACTCCATACGCAACAAAGTGCTTAATGGGTAAGAGTGTCGTACAACTCATACCAGCCCGTGTAGGTGTACAAACATTTTTTCCTTCTCCATTATTTTTCGATTTTTCTTAATTAGTGCATGGATATACAGGAAGCTAAAACTTCCCTCCTAAACTAAGACCATCACATTAACAAGCTAGAAGTGAAAATTCTAAGGAAACCACATGGTTGCAAATACAGGTGAGGTTGTTATGTATAAGTTAGGCAACAACCAAGCTTGAAGCCTATCAAGCACTCACTAACCATTCTTAACTAAGCAATGCACTATTCAGACTATCACCGACATAACCATGTATACAAACTACCTTTGGCTTAAAAAAAATTAAAATTTTTGCCTTTTCTCAATGGTATCCCAAACTTCTTTCTCTTCAAAAATTTATCAGGCAAGTGTGCCACCCCACTCCCACACAAAAACTCTACAATGTCCTCATTGGAAATAAAGTGACACCTCACAAAAGAAAATAAAAATCACACAAAAGAAAAGAAAAATCACAAGTCGGCATGCATGTCACTCCTACTCCCTTACAAAAAGGCCAACAATGTCTACATTGGAAATAGAAGTAAGCACGCACCCAAAAGAAAAGAGAAAGAAACACACCAAAGGCAAACAAAGAAACAAAGAAAGCAAGCTTGCTAGCCGTATTAAAAAAATAAATAAATAGAGGAACGATATTACCTGGTCGAGTACTAAGTATACCCAAACTATGAAATCTTGGTTAGAATAATAAGACCATTAGTGGAGCATCAACCACTCCATCTCACCTCAAGATGTCGGGCACCATCTCAGACGCATCCTCGAATGCATCTCAAAATGGTGAACGTAAGAGCACAGTCTCAAAAGTACATCAGCAAATATGAGTGCTCTCAACTGTGTATCAAATGCCTTAGAATAATTAGTAAAGTCATGAAATGAATGCACAAAATTGATTTTCCTAGGCAAGTCCTCTGGGTAGGTGCTATAGGGATCAGTGAGGAAATTATACCCTCCTAAAAGACCTAGGGACTTTATAAACTCAGGTTCACGAGAAAGTAGTGTAGGAAAACAAATCACATGAAGGGGAGGTGGAGAGACAATTTTAATTTCATTAGAACACAAAGTAGAATCCTCACACTCAAACTCCACGCAATTTTCATAAAGTATAGACTCCAATTCACAACTTTCATCCAGTTCATCATATTCATCAGTGGGTGATAAGGAAAATGTAGGGTTATACCACATGACCACACTCTCAACAATACAAGATGTTACATCTTCATCGTCATCAATTTTAGAATCCTCAGAAGATCTATCAGTATCAAAAGACAATGGTGCATCTTTCAAAACATCATCGAAAGTGAAAATGGAATGTTCAGGGTCATAACCCATCGTGAAAGACTGATACTCACACACATATGCATCATAGAAAACAAGATCGCGAGTTAGAAGAGAGGGGGGAGGAGTAACTATACATGAATCCTCAGATTGATCAACACATGGAGATTGAGCGTGTAGATCAATAAGATGGGGCAATGAACAAGTACTAAACTCCTCATCCACGAAAGATGTATGAGAATGAACATCAGATAATTCAATCCTCTCCTCACATAAAGGCATGGACAAGTGTGTGACTAATGATTCATTAATCATATTCTCATGGAACACAACATCATCACACACTAATTAACCACTTACGAAATCCTTCTCCATTAATGGTGTCTCATGTTCAAGTGTAATTTGACTAGTGGGCTGACTAACATGATCAAAATCGTTATCACATGATTCTTCCCTACTTTCAATAGGTGAACGAGAAGGGGTTTTGCTAAATATAAACATTGGGCCTTCATCCTCATCTCACATTTCACACATACGAGTATTATTCGATTCAGGTTTAGCAGATTCAAATCCATCCATAAAAGCTTTAAAAGCAGGGTATTCAGAGGAAGCATCAAATAAATGACCCCAAGAATGACATACGAAACACTTAGGACGAAACTCGCTACTGGGACCTTGAGAAGATTCACAAAAATTTTCCACATACTTCCCACAACTAGATTGACCATTCAGATATTGGGGGTACTCACAAGATGGTATGGCTAAAGTCTTAGACGATGGTGCACAATAAGAAGGTTGGAAGCTAAGAATTACATTTTGTTGCTCAAATTCATAAGAATCCCTAGACAACCACTCAAGTAATTCCCATGCACCATCTTCTCCTAAATTAGAAAACCCATAATATTCTAAGAGATCATGGGTTTCATAATTCACAACCTTATGCACAATACCCAAAATATCCAATCTATCATATGAGATACTATATGATTCACATTGAGCAAGATAATCTTGTAATCTAGCAAAATATCACCAAAATAGTTATTGCTCGAATTGTGGAAAATGGACATCGGTCATAACTCTCTCTGTTTTTTTTTTAGTTTTTCAATTTTTATGTTTACATTTTTTTATGGAATTAGATTACCATTGCGAAAGCAATGAACTATTTCCAAAACCAATAACCTAATCTACCAAATAACTCCATCCCCAGCAACAACGCCGTTGTTCGGTTTGCGGTATTCGAGTTTTTAAAGTAAGTGTTGTCGTATCCGCGGGGATGGTGTGTTAGGTATTGGTAATTGGTTTGGTTAGGTTTCAACTTTGAAAGCATAAATTAAAAATTAAAGCAAGAAACTAACCTAAGCATGAAGGAAAAACAATTATTAAGGAAATTACTAATACTAACATCCATCTAACTAGTAATCAATTACAAATAATTATCAAACTAGAAACATGAATTAGAAATTAAAACTGAAACTAATCTAACATGAACTGGAAATTAAGACCACAAAAGAAATTAATATTACTAAACTTTATCGACGAAAACAATTAATAGCAATGAATAAGCGACAAGAATTGAATTGAGTGCTGAAATTACGACAGAAAACATGAACCTTAATTTCTTCACTTAGTTCTTGAACTATAATCACGAACCTCCTCCCGAACAAACAAGAAAGGTGTGATTTGGATTACTAAGATTGCCCGAATCCTCATTTGAAAGGAGAATTCGGGGAACCTCAATCCTCCTCTTCACTAAAAATTGGATTTTTGGGATGAAACGAATACTGAAAAGATTGAAATAGTGAGAATTGAAAATAACTGCGAATGAAAGTGAGAAGGAAACGAGAAATTGAAAACTAAAATTGACCTGAATTAAACTTTAAAGAGGTAAATTACAATCGAACAAAACTAAGAGAAAACTTAAGAAAATCCTAAACATGGAGCTAATATCTAAAGTTAACTAAGAAAAAAACAAAGATAAAAAACTATGTTGGATATCTCGTATACAAGGAGGCTTTTTATAATGAAAGTAACAAGAACAAGGACAAGAAAACCCTACGCGTGAACTAGCGGCGCTTCAAGAATCTCAGATGCTGGAACCGTCTGACCAGGCGCTGCCAGCGCCTATAATGTTTTTCCCGGATGCGCTTTCTGACCGAGGCGCGGGTAGCGGCAGGTGAAACGCTGGCAGCGCCCAATGCTCGTTTTGATTTTCCGGAGGCAGACGCTGGGAGCGGGAAATAGGCGCTGCTAGCGTCTTGTGATGATGACTAGATTTTCAAGGGAGACGCGGGTAGCGGGTTCGGACTGTTGGCAGCGTTTCCCGTATTGCGTTGATGGGTTCTGTTTGAAAGGGCGCCGCGTCAATTGTATCGCTAGCGCCTTGCCTCCATTGCTCGGTTGTATCATGTTGGCGGGGTTTGTTACTCCTTCTTTCATTCACCGATTTTTTCATCTTTTCCATTCTTTCCTTCATTTTCTCCTCATTTTTCTTGGATTCATGTGGGTTTTCCTTAATTTCTGCAAAACATATATAAATCTCCATACCAAGTGAGGGAATGACAAGCAAAAAGACTTTATTAACGGTGTCAATTCGGCTAGAAATGAGGCCGAACATTGAGCCACCTTTCGGAGTGATGAAATAATCGCTTTACGGAGCAATGAACCACCTTTCAAAGCGACTGAATTGAACTGATGAATATCTCGCTTTTCGGAGCGAGGTGCCATCTTTTGAAGTGACTAAGCTAATTGGCGAAATGATCGATTTTCAGAGCAATGAGCCACCTTTCGAGGCGACTCAGTTGAACTGATGAATAATTTGCATTTCGGAGCGAGCTACCTTGTTTCAAAGTTACTAAGTTGAAGGTCTCTCTTTTCGGAGAAAACTGCCACCTTTCAGAGTAACTAAGTTGAATTTATCGCTTTTCGGAGCAAAGTGCCACCCTCTAAAGTGACTAAGTTAAAATAAAGAAATGATCCATTTTTTAAGGTGGTTGTGTTGGCTTGAATGCTTGTGGCGATGCAGTCTCTATTACTGCTGGTAATCTGCTCATCTTGTTTGTTAGAGTGTGATTAGAGCTCAATCAAATCTTGCTCTTAGTAGTTTATGGTCGAACTTGAGTCTCTATGAGATGCCGTTTGGCTTTGCTTAGCCCCCAATGTACATTCCTGATTGATGACGTAGAAATTCTCTACTCTCCCCTCTTTTATACGGGCATGCATGCAATTGGTCTTCTAGACTTAAGACTTTTAGATATGATTGATGCAGTTTTTTTTCCTCTTTTTTTTTTCCTCTCTAGACATATGCATTTATGCACTTATGTATGTATGGCTATCGATTAAGATTGAGATGACTTCTTGATGCAATGCAACCCTAAGGTGACTACTGGAATATGTGCATGAATAATGTTTTATAATGCATGTGACTCTATATGTAGACAGCCCCCCAGTGCCTGGACTAGGACGATGACTTCCTAAATGTCAGAGTAACCTGATGTATAATTTCAGGACAAGGTATATAGGATAGGTGAGGCTTATAATGAGGTTAGGCGGTGAAGGCATTGCCTTAAATGACATGTCTTGTCTTCTTATTTTCTCAAATTAGTATGATGGGCTGAGCCTTGTTGGATGAGCATAGGATGATTCTGAGTACATTGTTTTCTTCTAAGACCGTGTCAAGGAGTGTCAAGACCCTCATTTGGTGCGACCTCTAAATGAATAAGGTAATTATACATGTAAAACCTACAACAATATAAGAATATCCTCATAGAAAAGAAATGAATAAATTTGGTATTGCAAATACAAGGTCTTTCTAGACTCGCTTACAAAATCAAAGCACCTCGAACATTTCGGTCTGCTATTCAGGTAATTACTGTCAAGTTTAGGCAACTGGACAATATACACCATTGGAATAATGTTTGCTACTTCAGAAAAGAAGCAAGAACCATCCCTAGAGTGTTCATATATAAAAGAAGCCACAAAGACCCAACTAAATCAGAGATGAGAGATCACTGAGTTGACACAACAATCCACAAATCACATGAATCTATAGTTCTACAGAAGCTAGCATATGCTATGCAACCTAATATTTTCAAGACCTTATCGGATTTCAATCCTCATTAGACGGCCAATTTACTAACACTAATAAAAGGCATGAAATCCTATCAGAGGTTTGAATACGAATAAGCAGGAGTAGTAAGGATATTTGCTCAGGTGACACACATAAGAACTTCTAGTACAACACCTTTCTTTGCCCAAATATCTATAAACAACACCCTCATTGCAATTGGTATAGAAAGATCACGACTATGAAGCTCCTACATATGATGCAAATTGAGAAAGAGAATGGTGTGTACCTTTTAAAAGGATGGAGGGAAAGGGAAGTGATGCACACGCTTTCGATTGAAGCTAGGCCAATGAAACCTTTTATCCATAACACAAAGCCAATACAGTAACAAGTTCAATGCACAAAAAAATTTAACCACTTGTCTCTTCTTTATGAAATAAGCCTTACTATAGGCAATAATATTTACTTTATTACTAATAGGATAAATGGCATTGAATGGTTTTTGCCATATCATGCCTTGTTGTGGTGATGGGAATATGACATGATTCAATTTATTACTATATCATTGGAATATGACATAATTAACTTTATTATTAATAGGATAGGATGCTTGTACTATATAGCAATCTCTTGGCAAGTTTCTTTGATATTTTCTCAAGAAATAGCGACAAATATACTTAAAGGCTTTGAATGCATACTGTTTTCTCATCCACTATCCCATGCATTAAGTACTTAGGAGCAAGATACCTCTGTGAATTATAAACACATAAAAATGTCCAAGTTAGATCCATCATATAGCCTCTGATGTAGACTATTTTCTATTTTCGAAGATACATACCCAAATGTTCCTTCGAATTTCAACGCAATACGATGAGTCCACTTATTCGGTAGCCCAGCCCAAAATCACATGTGACAAAAATGCTGAGAATGAATATTAGATTAACCTAGGGAAATTAGTCAAATTACCATGCTTGAGCAAAGAGATATCTATGGTTCATGATTCAGCAAATGAATATTGGCCCTAAATCATCCCTAAACATAAATAAACAACAAAAAGTTAGAAATTGGTAACGAAAATTAAGACTATAACCATCAAACAATAACAAATTTCTTTCTGACCTCGAATAATTACGAACTACGCACGAAATCTGCACTGAATTATTGATCCTCTTTCTAGGTATTCAAAGATTGCCCCATTTTTATCACTACAAATCTTCATCTCACATTTCATCTGGCCAAAAATTTTGGGATCCATGGCTCTTTCTTCTGGGGCAATCTTTGAATACCCCGAAAATTTCACTTTCGCATTATAGTTTTTAATCAAATAAAATAATGGAGAGGCAATTTGACTACACTTGAATAATGACAAATGATATTGTTGAATAATAGCCATTCCAGCAACCGAATCCTCCAGCCAAGCTTGACCCCCACCTCTGACGAACCCTCCTCAGAGCTGACCCGAAACCGTCTAAAACGACGGCGTTTTTGAGGCGGCGATAGCCCCGACGACGGCTCCAGTAGGTTTTCATGTTATATCAATATGTAGAAGGGTATACATTTTTCAATGAATCAAGTTCCCAATTCAACTACCAATCTAGCATTAAGCAGTGGAAAAAGAAAAACAGAGAACATAAAATGAATGCAGAAGATTAATATAGGACAAGAAACATCACCGACCTGAGAAAAGCAAATGAAGGCAGGTGCACAGATCTGAGAATTACACTTCAAAAATTTCGAACGATGAGTGAGAGAGAGAGAGAGAGAGAGAGAGAGAGAGAGAGAGAGAGAGAGATGGGAACGACAGAGAAAGAGGAAACTGAATCAACCCTAATTTTGCTTTACTGGCCCGCGACCGACCCTTTTTCTATCACTTAATGTGAGGCTGCCGTTTTTTTACCGGCCCAATGGCTTTCTTTACCGGCCCAATGCCCAATCCTAAGCCCACGTTTCAAACAATTTTTCGTTCACCTACGAAAATAAGCTTCTTTTATGTATAGTAGAAATCCCAAAAATTTTGTTTTATAGAGTAGAAAATGCATAAAAAGGGGTAAAAATTAGATTTGTATTTTCTAGTCTATTTTTATTTATTTTAGACTAAAATTTTTGATTTATTTTATTTTGATTTATTTCATTTGTCCTAGATTAAATATAAAGAACTACTCAAAACAAAAAAAAATAATCTCAACACAATTCCCTACCTCGCCCAAGGCCCAACTTCTTTCTTATCCTTCTACCCATGTTTAATACTCAATGTCCATAGACCCATTCACCCATTCCTAGACCCAGATCCTTTTGATACTCACACAAACCGTAACTCACATACTCACACAGAGTCACAGACCCATTTAATTCATGTAATTTGGCTAATTTAAATATGTTTGCATGTGTCGACCCCGGAAAATTCCCGTTTAGGAAATTTAATTTGAAGTGTTACTTAGTTGGGAGTCGAATGAGGTGGCTTAACTTAAATAAGGATTTATTAAAAACACTAATAATTCTTAGGGAATCATAAACTTGTAAATTTAATTTGTACACATTAAATTATGCAAGTTATAATTTAAAGAGTCGCCGGACAGTTTTTAGAAAACTAACAGACCTTTTAGGAAGGGAAATGACTTCGGCCTACGAATCCATAAATCGGATTCGAGGGTAAGGTTACGAGTCTGATAATTAGAAAACTGTCTGACTTGCTTGTTTTCGAAAACATACTTTACTAAAATTGAATTAAAGGGAATAAATAAAAGAGGAGGAATTTGTATAAATTTCACAAGAAAACTATTGTGTTATGCATTATGAAATAAAAAGTTGCAAGTTGTACAATTATTGAGTTTACATGATAATACAAGAATTGAAAGTGATCAAAGGAAAATAAAAGATTAGCTGACCTTTTAATCAACTTAGCATGCAATGGGAAAGGAGAGGGAGAAGAGAGAGAAATCGTACAGTGTCAAGACTATGACAGAATTTATGGGTCTTCAAGAATGAGGGAGAAGACTCTATTTATAGTGGAGGAGAAGAGAATATTAGTGATGTATGCAAGGTCACAAGATCAAAGTATTCAATCACACACTCAATGCAGATGACTTATAACAAAGCTAATTGGAAGCAATTAGCTGGACTAGATGACAAACCGATATGGATTGAAAAGGATAGACTTGTATTCACTCTAATACAGACACACCATAGAATGAAATACATGGGCAAGGACTTGATTACCTCAGTGGATACAGGCACACCACCACAGATCCAATTGAGCTCTACACACACCACTAGGAATGCCAATCCTAGATACTGAAGTAGATTCAACCAAATGAGAGTTTACTGTCACTCACAAACGAGAGGCTCAACTAAGGCACTCAAAATGCTATTGAAAATATCACTGATTAGTTTGCAAGCTGCTTAATACATCCCTATATATAGCTATTCCTAAAACAGTTTGATTAGAGGCACTTAATTAAAGTAACCTGTTAATCTCCCTTCTAATCCTAGCTACTGAACTTAAATACATCACATTACATCTTATACTAACTAATAAAATCCGGATACATAAGGAAATAAAAGGAAAAACAATGCTGACTTCTGATTGGACCAAAACCCCAAAGGTTGGCAATTTCAGCCAATCAGAACCTTTCCTAGTTGGGAGGGTAAACTAAGTTACCTCAGTAACTTTTCTCGGGCCTTTCCTAAGCTGGATATAATCTCAACAGCTTAAGGAAGGTAAGGAAAGACCTAAATAACCCTTATTGTAGCTGAAACAAAATAACTTAGCCCCAGAACTGGGGGTTCTGGAAAAACTGACAACAAACAACCATTATGGGATTGCTTGTTCTGGTGCTTGGAACTTAATGACACCTTGCTCGAACATGCTGGAACTTGGCTTGATCTTGGAAAATGCATGTCAAGGAACAAAAAAACTCCTAGGGAACCTTTGCTAAATCTTACTCAATTCAAAGATACAGAATTGAGAAAGATGCCTGCTTGAACTGATGCTGCTGGGAATTGGGATTGACCTGAATGGCCGATGCTGGTGGGATAAGTGGCTATGCTGGCCAGGACTTGCCTTACTAAGGTATAGCAAGCCTGGATGGATCTTTGTTGGTGGTCTGTGGTCTCCTTGGTCTCATTGTCGATGTTGGAAGCTCATTGTTCGCTGGAATTGCTCCTACATTCTTGAGTTTTGCACAAAGCCGGCCGTATCTTCTTGTGAAAGTGCTTGTGAAGCTTCCTTTGGTGATAAAGATGATGTAGAAGATGCTCGTGTTGCTGCTGTTGTTGAATCATCCTCAGTTTCTTGGTCTGACCCTGCTTGAACTCCTGCTGGTGATGCTGGATGGTCTCCATCAATTAGGAAATTAAAATAAAATAATTAGAGATTTTATTTGGTTAAGAAAATAGAGGAAGAATAAAATAAAATAATCACTACAATAAATATATTGACTCTTGACACAACTTAAGCTAATTCTTGACAGCCATGCATGTCAACAAAATAATTCTTGACACATAAGGTGTGTGCGTGTCATAAAATCGCATGTCACAAATTTTTCCTTGACAACTATCTATGTGTAGAATAAAGAGTAATTAGTTGACATCATCAAGCCTGTAGTTTTGCAAGTCTTGGAAAGTGGTCATAATTTCTTTTTGTCAATTTATTTTCTTTCTCAGAAAAATAATATGAATCATAAATTTAAATATGTACCCACATAAATTAAAAACCAAAGCTTTTATATAAATTATCTCAACAAAATTGTTATAAAAGATTGATTTTCAAACTCAAAACCCTCAAATTTTGGAGGGGAAAAGCAAACAAAAAATACACTTACATATCTAAACTGTATATGATTAAAAATTTTCTCTTATTAATTAACAAAATAAACTGCAAACCAAATCAATTTCTTCCGCAACTCGCTACAAATCGGCTTCTTTGTACTAAATAATTTCACCAATCAAAAGATGAATTTATCTTCTATATCTCCTAGTAGTTCATCCAATAAATTGAACCCTGAGAAAGTATCAACTAAAATATTTCAACTCAATAATAAATTTCTCATGAAATAGCAAGGGAAAAAGGAAGATCAAGCATTCAAATTCAAAACGCAGTACATTAGAAAAGCAGAGAGGGAGGGAGATCTCATCACAAACGCAAGCAACACCAACCCAGTTGAAATACAGCAAATGTTGCACCCACCTCGTATAATTTTTGCTCAGATCTAAATCACTCAACCAACACTTGCAAAAACAGAAATTAAAGACGAGAGATAGTAATTTTTGCTCCAAAAGCAAAGAAATCAAATAGAGGTTGGGACATTCAAACTATATATTAGATCAAAACCCTACCTCAGCATTTGTATCAACAAGATTGGAATCCAATCTCCAACGCAAGATCTCCACATGTTTAGACTTACTTTGTGATTTATATACTTGACCTCTCCCTTATGTTCATGAGTTCTTCGATCAACCGCTTTAAGCACGAAAATCTAGTAGAGATCTGATTGCATTTGAGAGAGAGAGAGAGAGACAGAGAGAGAGAGAGAGAGATTAAGCAGGGGAGGTGAAGAGGAGTTGGGCGGCGAAGGGGAATTGGAAAAGAAAAAAGCGGCTAGGGTTAGGCTATACATGCTGACAAGTTGTCCGTCCCTCAACCTCCTCCTTTCCATTTTTTAAAACTATTTCTTTTAATTTCTTTTTCTTTTGATTTCTATAAATTATCTATATGTCTTGAAATATTTATTTCAAGTTTTTGTCTACATGTGCAATTGTATCTGTCATGTAAGTTTTTGACACCAAGATATGTCTACTAGTGCTATTTTTTATGACAAGAAAATAATTATGACATCCTTTTCTTGTGTCATAATAGTTATGTCAAAAATTAAGAGTTTTGTTGTAGTGAATGCAAGATTATATTGGGGTTGGAGTTGGGAAAATGAATAAGAACAATACTTGGAATAATATTATTGCAATATAATCCAAATAATAGTATATTTTTTGAAAGATTAAGAAGATGGGGAAAAGAACATTTTGGCTTGGATTTTAGATAGGTAACCTAAATTATGGTCAACCAATTGACTTTTTGACTTTTTTTGGTCAAAATTTCCGGTTATGTAAAATTACTGCACAAACAGCCCAAATTAAAATGGTCATAACTCTTTCATCCGAACTTCGATTGTTGCAATTCAAAATGCGTTGGAAAGCTGATAAAGTGTACTTTAAGCACACTAAATTTTAAGAACATTGGAGTTCTGTGGAAAGACTGATGTTCAAAAGAGTAAGTTTATCTATGTAGTGAAGGTGAAAAGTGAAGGCTTTTAAAGGGGAAATTATGGGAAATGATGAATTTTGTGTAAGAGGCTTAGAAATGGGGAATATTTTGGAGATGAGATATGTATTCTAAGAGCTATTTTGAGTCAATTAATTTTACAATAATTATTCAATAAATATCGGTACAAAATCCGGTGTCTACAGATAGCCCATACTTTTCGAGTTTGAATAAAACGACGATCAAAGTAGTCTCGATGATCTTGCTAATATGATTCCGGATATCATTCAGAATCAGGGCGACGTTCGGAAGTTTGATCCTGCACCTACTGTTCGACTGCTTGATAAGGAGCCTGTGTTGATGTTGTTGTTGCAACTTTTCGGAGTGATAAACCTTCCGAGGGAAAAAAAATTACTTTTCGGAGTGAGGAATCACCTTTTTGAGGGACTGAGCTTATTTGACGAGGTACTCGTTTGTCGGAGTGATGAGTCGCCTTTCAGAGCGGCTGGGTTGAATTGATCAATATCTCACTTTTGGGAGCGAAGTGCCATTTTTCGGAGTGACTACATTGACTTTGATGAAGATCTTTCTTTTCGAAGTGATGAGCCACCTTTTAGAGGGACTACGTTGATGGCATAATCGCTTTTCAGAGTGGTGAACTATCTTTTGGAGCGATTGAGTTGAATTTGATAAAGATCTTGTTTTTTGGAGCAACAAACCACCTTTTGGAGTGACAAAATGATCGCTTTTCAGAGCGATGTGCCACCTTTAAAAGTAAGGGAATAATTGTTTTTCGGAGCGATAAGCTACCTTTCGGAGCGGTGAAATTGACTTGGATGAAGATATTTTTAGGAGCAATGAGTCACCTTTTGGAGTGACGAAACAATCGCTTTTCAAAGTGATGCGCCACCTTTCAGATTGATTGGTTTGAACTAATGTGGTGATCGTTTATCAGAACAATGAGTCATCTTTTGAGGTGATGAAATAGTCGTTTTTCGGAGTGATGAGTGTTCGGTTTGCGGTATTCGGGTTTTTTAAGTAAGGGTTGTCGTATCCCCAAGGATGATGTGTTAAGTATAGGTAATTGGTTTGGTTGGGTTTCAACTTCGAAAGTAGTAAATTATAAATTAAAGCAAGAAACTAACCTAAGCATGAAGGAAAAACAACAAGTATTAAGGAAATTACTAATACTAACATCCATCTAACAAATAACCGAATGCAAATAATTATCAAACTAGAAACATGAATTAGAAATTAAAACTGAACCTAATCTAACATGAACTGAAAATTAAAATAACAAAGGAAATTAATATTACTAAACTTTATCTACGAAAACAATTAATAGCAATGAATAAGCAACAAAAATTGAATTGAGTGTTGAAATTACAACAAAAAACATGAACCTGAATTTCTTCACTTCGTTCTTGAACTCAAATCACGAACTTCCTCCGGAACAAACGAGAAACGTGCGATTTGGATTACTAGGACTGCCCGAATCCTCACTTGAAAAGAGAATTTGGGGAACTTTAATCCTCCTTCACTAAAAATTGGATTTTTGGGTTGAAACAAATACTGAAAATATTGAAATAGTGAGAATTGAAAATAACTGCAAATGAAATTGAGAAGGAAACGAGAAATTGAAAACTAAAATTGACCTGAATTAAACTTTAAAGAGGTAAATTACAATCGAACAAAACTAAGAGAAAACTTAAGAAAATCCTAAACATGGAGCTAATATCTAAAGTTAACTAAGGAAAAAACAAAGATAAAAAACTAAGCTGGATATCTTATATACAAGGAGGCTTTCTATAATGAAAGTAAAAAGAACAAGAAAAAGGAAACCCTACGCGTGAACTAGCGGTGCTTCAAGAATCTCAGACATTGGAAGCATCTAACCAATCGCTGCCAGCGCCTTTAATGGTTTTCCTGGATGCGCTTTCTGACCGAGGCGTGGGTAGCGGCAGGTGAAACGTTATCAGAACCTAATGCTCGTTTTGATTTTCCGAAGCCAGACGCTGGGATCGGGAAACAGGCGCTGCTAGCGTCTTGTGATGAAGACTAGATTTTCAAGGGAGACGTGGGTAGCGGGTTCGAACTATTGGCAGCGTTTCCCATCTTGCGTTGGTGGGTTTTGTCTGGAAGGGGCGCTGCCCGCGTTAGACCGGAGCTGCCAGCGCCTTGCCTCCACTGCTCGGTTGTATCACGTTGGCGGGGTTTGTTACTCCTCCTTTCATTCGCCGATTTTTCCATCTTTTTCATTTTTTCCTTCATTTTCTTCCTCAATTTTCTTGGATTCATGTGGGTTTTCCTTATTTTCTACAAAACGTATATAAATCTCCATACCAAGTTAGGGAATCACAAGCAAAAGGACTTGATTAACGGTGTCAATTCGGCTAGGAATGAGACCGAACAACATTCCCACACAAAGATTTGCTCGCCTCGAGCAAACTAAAACAAATTAAAAAGGAAACTAAACTAACTGAAGAGGTCCGGGTTCCGTTCTCCGCGCTTGTGATCTCCGCCAAGCGAGCCGCCACGTCAATCTCGAGCCTTGAACTATAATTCTCGGTCACTTCCGGAGTTGCGAGGCTAGTCTCGACCATCCAATGGATGGGCCCCGGGACCTTCTAGGAAGGCTCATTTGGTGCAACGACCCGGAGGCGTTGGGACCGGACCGGGCCGTCCCGAGAATGGAAGCTAGGAGGTATCTGGTTTCGGGTGTAGTCCCGAGAGCAATAAAGTTCAAAGCACCATGGCAAGTAGAGAAGTAAAAGGGGACAGACAGGGGTCGCGCTCGCGACGGCTTTCTGGCGCAAAAGGGGAATTCTGGGACAGACAGGGGTCGTGCCTGAGACAAGGGTTTCGCGCCCGCGACACTACGTTGGTCGAGCCTGGGTTTCTCCACTCCATTGCACCCATGACGTCTGGATGCCACACCCGCGACAATCCTCTGGCAGAGACGTCGCACTCGCGACAAGATCCGTCGCGCCCGCGACACTCCGCTGCAGGACAGTGGGACGGTGAGGCAGAACAACCTCGCGCCCGCGACCCTGCTGCGACACGCGTGGCTGCCTTGTTTTGTGCTGAATTTTGGCTTAATTTTTATGTTTAGTATAAATACCCTGTTTTCACTTTTCCCAAGACAACATATGATATTATGATATGAAATGAATGAGTGCTCCCCAATCATCTTCCCCAAAAACCTTATTTACTTTATCCAAGCATAATTTGGTGGTGTTCAAGTCGTTTCTTTAATGGTTCATGGTGGATTATTCCTAATTAATCATGGTGAAATGTTAGACTAAGGTGGTGGACATTCCTTGCTAAGGTCTTTTATTATCTCCATTGTTGTTCAAGTTCTTCCTCTTGTTTTTCTTCAATACTCAACCAACCAATCTCCCTCCACGCAATCGGTAACGCTCCATTTGGTATTAGAGCTTAGGTTATTTATTTGCTTGAGTTGTTCTTCATTGTTCTTGGTAGTATTTCTCTAGTATTGGGTTTTGTTGGATTTCTTGCATCTATTGGTGTTCCCTAGCCCCTGTGCTATCCAAGAGTATTGGAATACATTGTATTGTGTTTGTATTTGGTGTTTTTGAAGCATTTTGGAGCTTTGAGGAGAAATTGGAAAATTATGCCCGCAAGGTGTTTGATGAAACGTCTAAGTGAGAAAAACACAAAAAACCCTTAGCCAAACACAAGCCAACTAGAAGAAAACCCCCAAACTCCACAAAAACATCCCAAACACATACCGTCCTTCACCCTCCCTCGATATGGACGGAGAAGTTAATTATGATCGAGAGGAACCAAGCCACCAAAGAAGTCCTCGAGCTCTAGCTATTGAGGATCGAATCGCCACCATGGACGAGCGGTTCACCTCCATTGAGAATCATAACCTCAATATCGAGCGGGTTCTTCGGGAACTTGCGGCACAAGTGAACAACCTGACTACGCAACGTCAAGCTCAACCCTAAATCGAACAACGGAGGCGTGCACAAAGCCCTATCCGTCCTCCTCCCAACTTTGAGTCGAGTGACGATGTTAGAGGCTTCCCTCGACGTCAACTTCGTCGGGAAGTACATGATAGACCCCCTCGTGACGATTTCCAAGACGTCAAGATCGATATCCCCGAGTTCAATGGTTCTAATGATCTGGATGAATACATCGAATGGGTCCAATTGATGGATAGGATTTTTGAGACCAAGGAATACGATGATGAGAAGGCATATAAGGTCGCGAGTTTGAAACTCACTAAAGCCGCTTCGCTTTGGTTTGAGAACATGAAGGCACAACGGGTTCGAGAAGGTCGGGCAAGGATTTCTACTTGGACACGGCTCAAACAAGTGATGAATTGACGTTTCTTGCCTAACACCTACAAACAGGACGTCTTGAGGAAACTATGCGCTCTGACCAGGGGTAGGCAGTCCGTTAGTGATTATATCTCCGAGTTCGAACAACTCCTCATTAAAAGTGGCCTTCAAGAGGCGGAAGAGAAAACCATGATGCATTTCTTGAATGGATTAGATTCTGCGGTTGCCAAGAAAGTTGAGGTTCAACCATACTACTCCATGGATGACTTGTGCAGTTTGGCTCTTCGGGTTGAGCGACGGAGGAAAGAGAAGGCTATTTCCAAACCGGTGTCGCGCATCTACTTTCCACTGTCAAGCCGACCCCCTCCTCAATCGGGCACTCCCAAGTCTGGTGAGACACCCAAGATTCCTTCGACACCCGTACCGACAAGGGGAAGGGACTTGTTGTGGCGTCTCCTACGGACCCTACTCGGCGTATGGAGGGTAGAAAGTATTTCAAATGCCATGGGTATGGACACTATCAGGCGGATTGTCCGAACCAACGGACCTTGACCCTCAAGGAGGTCCAGGATATTGACGAGGAACTACAAATAGCACAAGATGAATCCGAAGTGGTGGTTGGGTATGCGGTTACTAGTGAAGAGGAGGATACCGCCCCCGTACCGCACGTGCATGGTGACGCTCTTGTCTTGAAGCGAGTTTTGCACACCCATGAAACCCCGCTTGACAAGGCCCAACGGGAGACGATTTTTCAATCTCGGTGTTTCGTCGGGGGCAAGGTTTGCAACCTTATTATTGATGGAGGAAGCTGTACTAACGTAGTATCTACTTATATGGTTGACAAGCTTGGATTACCACTATTGCCCCATCCTCGTCCTTACTCGCTCAAATGGCTCAACGACCGTGATGGCATTAAGGTAACCAATCAAGTCCTAGTGAATTTGTCTTTTGGTGCTAACTACGATGATTTTGTTGTTTGTGATGTTGTTCCCATGAGCGCATGTCATATCTTGTTGGGTCGACTGTGGCAATTTGACAAGCAAACTATTTATAATGGGTTGAAAACACCTATATGTTCACCCACAAGGGCAAGAGGGTTAAGCTTCTTCCACTAGCACCACATGAAATCATACCTCCTAAACCCGGGGTGGGAAGTGAGGAGCCTAAACACATGAGTGAAACACGGGTTGAGCGAGCCCTAAGCAAGGGGAAGGTCGTTTTTGCCTTGCTCCTCTTAGAGGCAAACACAAGTGAGGTAGTGACACCCAAGCACCCTCTCGTTGCCCCTCTTCTTGCCAAATTCCACGATGTGTTCCCTGAAGATCTTCCACCAGGTCTACCTCCTATTCAGGGCATTGAACATCCAATCGACCTTATTCCCGGAGCTCCTCTCCCCAACAAGGCGGCATACCTGTGCAACCCACAGGAAACCAAGGAGATTAACGGCAAGTGGACGAACTTATTTCTCGTGGTTATGTTCGAGAGAGCATGAGCCCTTGTTCCATCCCGGCCCTCCTGGTTCCCAAGAAGGATGGTACCTTCCGGATGTGTGTCGACAGTCGAGCCATCAACAACATCACCATCAAATATTGGTATCCCATACCAAGGCTCGATGACATGCTCGATGAGTTACATGGCTCGTATATCTTCTCCAAGATTGACCTTCGGAGTGGTTATCATCAGATTTGTATGAAGGAAGGTGATGAGTGGAAGACAACTTTCAAGACGAAGGGGGGTTGTATGAGTGGCCCAGCATGCCATTCAGGCTCTCCAACGCCCCTAGCATGTTCATGCGACTCATGAACAAGGTACTAAGACCTTTCATCGACAAATTTGTGGTCTAGTGTATTTGAAGAGTGAAGCAGAGCATATTACACATTTGGAGTTGGTGTTCGAGGTTTTGCGGCAATAACGACTTTTTGGCAAACTAGAGAAGTGCGAGTTTTGCACTCCCCAAGTCACTTTTCTTGGGTATATTATTTTCGATCGGGGTATTTCTGTGGATCCCTTGAAAGTGGAGGCCATTCTCTCTTGGCCCTCTCCCTCTACTATCACGGAGGTGAGAAGTTTCCACGGCCTTGCTTCATTCTACCGTCGGTTCATCAAAGGCTTTAGCACCCTCACCGCCTCTATTACCGAGTGTATGAAAAGGGGCGCCTTTGAGTGGACCCGAGCGGCCCAAGGGGCATTTGAGAAGCTTAAGGATCGACTATGTGTGTTCCCAAATGTCTGTTGAGGAAACTACTAGTGCGGGAGGTTCACGGGGGTGGTCTTGCCGGTCATTTAATAAGACCATCGACATGTTGAAGGAACACTTTTATTGGCCGAAGATGGGAGGAGACGTGCAGGATGTGGTTTCCAAATGTGTTACTTGCGACCATGCCAAAAGTCAGTTCCACCAAGGGCTTTATACACCTCTTCCTGTTCCGAATGGCCCGTGGGAGGACTTGAGTATGGACTTTATTGTGGCTCTTCCCCGGACCGTGCGTGATAAAGATGCAATACTCGTCGTCGTGGATCGCTTCTCCAAGATGGCGCATTTCATTGCTTGTGAAAAGACCGATGACGCCACTCACATCGTTAGTTTCTTCTTCCGGGAGGTAGTGCGCTTGCATGGTGTTTCGAGGACTATTGTATCGGATCATGACACTAAGTTCATGATTCATTTCAAAGAGGTCTTTCTAGAAGCTCCTGGGGACAAAGCTTCTTTTTAGCACTTCGCATCATCCTCAAACGGATGGTCAAACTGAGGTAACTAACAAGACTCTCATTAGTTACATTGCTTCGAGGTCTTGTGAGCAAGAGTTTACGGAACTGGGATGCCAAACTTTGTCACGCCGAATTTGCCTACAATCAGGCCCCTTTTGTTGCTACGGGTCATTCGCCTTTCGAGACTTGCTACGGGGTCAACCCTATTACTCCTATCGAGCTCCTTCCTTTTCCATTAGAGTCGAGGGCTAGCTTTGAAGCAAGTGAGAAAGCCACCGAGATCCAAAAGCTTCACCGGCAGATTCGTGAGAAGATCGAGTGCACCAATGAACTTTATAAGGCCCGAGCAAACAAGCATCACCGTGGTATCACATTCAAACCCGAGGACTTGGTTTCGGTCTACTTGAGGAAGGAACGGTTCCCTTCCCGGAGGAGTGGTAAACTAATGCCACGAAGCGAGGGACCGTTCAAGATATCGGCTAAGATAAATGACAATGCCTATAAGCTTGATCTTCCGGGTGATATGGGTATCTCCTCTACTTTCAATATCGGGGATCTTTCGCCTTACGTCGAGGATGTTGAACCCGGTGCGGATTTGAGGGCTAATCCTCTTCAAGAAGGGGAGGATGAAGAGGTCCGGGTTCGGTTCTCCGCGCTTGTGATCTCCGCCAAGCGAGCTGCCACGTCCATCTCGAGCCTTGAACTACAATTCCCGGTCACTTTCGGAGTTGCGAGGCTAGTCTCAGCCATCCAATGGATGGGCCCTGGGACCTTCTAGGAAGGCTCGTTTGGTGCACCGACCCCAGAGGCCTCGGGACCGGACCGTGCCGTCCCGAGAATGGAAGCTAGGAGGTATTGGGGTTTGGGTGTAGTCTCGAGAGCAATAAAGTTCAAAGTACCAAGGCAAGTAGAGAAGCAAAGGGGGACAGATAGGGGTCATGCCTGTGACAAGGGTCGTGCCCGCGACGGCCTTCTGGCCCAAAAGGGGAATTCTGGGGACAGAAAGGGGTCACGCCTGAGACAAGGGTGTCACGCCCGAGACACTACGCTGGCCGAGCTTGGGTTTCTCCGCTCCGTCGCACCCGTGACATCCGGATGCCACACCTGCGACAATCCGCTGGACGAGACGTCGCACCCGCGACACGATCCATCGCGCCCGCGACACTCCGCTGCAGGACAGTGGGACGGTGAGGCAGAACAATGTCACACCCGCGACCACCAGCGTCGCTCCCACGACCCTAATGCAACACGCATGGCTGCCTTGTTTTGTGCTGAATTTTGGCTTAATTTTTCTGTTTAGTATAAATGTCCAGTTTTCACTTTTCCCAAGAATTATTATGATATTATGATATGAAATGAATGACTGCTCCCCAAGCCTCTTCCCCAAAAACCTTGTTTACTTTATCCAAGCATAATTTGGTGGTGTTCAAGTCATTTCTTTAATGGTTGATGGTGGATTATTCCTAATTAATCATGGTGAAATGTTAGACTAAGGTGGTGGACATTCCTTGCCAAGGTCTTCTATTATCTCCATTGTTGTTCAAGTTCTTCCTCTTGTTTTTCTTTAATACTCAACCAATCAATCTCCCTCCACGCGATCGGTAACGCTCCACTAACCTAACTCACTTTCATAGGAATCACAGTTGCATTTCCCAAGTGGATGAGTAAGGTCTCGTGAGGGTTTGTTGAAGTTATACCCACAAAAGCCAAGAAAAGAAAGAGAAGTAAAATTACGAGAATAAGAGGCAAACTTAACGAGATAAGCACAGAAGGAGGTCTACACACAAGGCTGCGAATCGAACTACTCAAACAGTGTTTCTTACTTAGTTCAAAACGGCTAATAAGAGCATTCAAGGCTACTTGCAAGTTTGTACCAAACTTCACATTTTTCACTCCACTCATGTATATGCTCGATGGGTTCCTTGTGCTCAAGTGCAGTGTTTCTGGCTTACTTTAGCTTAGGTCAAGGCTCAGTCGGTCAGAACTAGCTACTCATATACCCATGCTTAATACTTAGTGATTTATGTGTGGTCCCCCTCCCTATTTGGTGTCGCCCTTGGCTTGGTGAGAGCAAATTATTTCCCTCAATTCTTTTTGGTGTTGGTTTGTTCGAGAATTGAACGACCCTAAAAGGGATCTACTCTTCCAACATAGATCATTTCCATACACATGCAAGGTGCTTAAGGGATATGAATGTCGCACCACTCATACTGATCTATTTAGGTCTACCAACATTTTCGACTTTTCTTTTTCTCAATGTTTTTGTGTTAGTATTTTTCGGGAATAAAACGACCCATAAATGGGGTTTACCCTCCCAACATTGGATACTCCATATGCAACAAAGTGCTTAATGGGTAAGAGTGTCGTACCACTCATACCAGCCCGTGTAGTTGTACAAACATTTTTTTTCCTTCTCCATTATTTTTCAATTTTTCTTAATTAGTGCATGGATATACAAGAAGCTAAAACTTCCCTCCTAAACTAAGACCATCACATTAACAAGCTAGAAGTGAAAATTCTAAGGAAACCACATGGTTGCAAATACAGGTGAGGTTATTATGTATAAGTTAGGCAACAACCAAGCTTGAAGCCTATCAAGCACTCACTAACCATTCTTAACTAAGAAATTGCACTATTCAGGCTATCATCAACACAACCATGTATACAAACTACCTTTGGCTAAAGAAAAAAAATTAAAATTTTTGCCTTTTCTCAGTGGTATCCCAAAATTCTTTCTCTTACAAAATTTATCAGGAAAGTGTGCCACCCCACTCCCACACAAAAACTCTACAATGTCCTCATTGGAAATAAAGTGACACCTCACAAAAGAAAAGAAAAATCACACAAAAGAAAAGAAAATTCACAAGCCGGCATGCATGTCACCCCACTCCCACACAAAAAGGCCAACAATGTCCTCAATGGAAATAAAGTAAGCACTCACCCAAAAGAAAAGAGAAAGAAACACACCGAAGGCAAACAAAGAAACAAAGAAAACAAGCTTGCTAACCGTATTTGATGTATTTTGGCCCACGCCAAATACATTTCACGAGGCCCAATTTAATTTCCAAGGATCAAGATAAGCTATAGAGGAAAACATGAGCATAGAGGCCTATAGGCCCATACATATTGTGTGCCCCTTATGGCAAGAGGATGTCCAAACCGAACTCATTAATTTACCTCCATCTATCTGAATGATCGATCTCAATTCGGGAAGGTGACGACATAGATTGACAATGCCTTCCGGGAATCACTCGATCTCTTGGATGGGAAGAGCCGATCCCTTTCTTTCTTCCCTGCCGTGACCCCTATATACTAATAAATTCCCCCTTATTTAGTTGAAACTTCTCGAAGATCGGCTGCACGGGTCGATACGCACAGCGCCTAGTATCCATCGTTTCTCTCGAGTTGTAATCCAATACACAAATCAATTGGTTCTGTCAAATGTCATTATTGTTACGCCGACCACCGGGCCGAAGAGCCGACATCGAGGTGCCAAACCTTGGGGAGGAAGATCAGAATTAGAGATTGATAGAAAAGCAAGGATATGGGCTCGTCGGCTAACCTAGCTGTAAACATTTAGCGCTTTAGTTTGCTCCCGGTTGTTCAATCATTTGATAACCAGAGAGGCCCTGTTTCTGCAATGGAGCTGGGGGGAATTTCGGGCACAAGTATTCAATTAGTTCGTACTTGTTTAGTATTGAATTGGAAAATGTTCCAGACTAATGGATTTCGATTCGATGGAATGGTAGTTTTCAATCTCGTTTGAGTAGGTGTGAAGTCCTAGGCGGTCGTGACCAAGAAACCACCGGTTTCGCTTGGTGGGCCGGAGCGTTGCTAAAGTAGGTGCGCGCTCTGCCCGGTCAAAAACCCAATTATGACATCCCCTCTCTCGAGGGCCAATCTCCGTCCGGCCCGAGGAAACCTTTGCACGCCTCCGGCCAGCAATTAGTTCCACAGCTTTCCCAAGAAGTGAAGTAGCGATCTGGAGAAAGTGAAGTGAGATTTGGATAATCGGGAAGCCAATTGTTTTGATCGTGGGATATCATTGAAGGTTAAATAAGTACGTTACAATTGTACAGTTACCTATCGGGATTCGGGGCCCAGAATACGATTAATCCGGCATGGGCTACATGAGCTCCAAGTAGACTCGATTAGTGAAATAGTATCTCTCTCCTCAAGAGAGAAAATCTCTCTCCCCTTCTTTAACCGGTCGAGTAAAAAGTAAGTACCTCTCCTCATCTTGTCCTTGGCTTGTGAAAGGACGAAAGAAAGGGCGATCTTCGAGAAGTTTCAACTAAATAAGGGGATCATGAATGTTTGGAATCCATATGATGCAAGGTGGAGTGTTGGAGTATTTCTATTGATCGATCATTTAAGGGAAGGCCACCACCAAGGGCCAAACCGAACCGAGCCAAGCCAACCTTGTTGCCCTATCCCTCTTCGCTACCGATTCAAATCGTTCTTCAGCTTTCTCCCCCGTACAATGGGGGTTTCTTGAACCCATATGGCTTCCACTTTCCTCAAAGGATGGTTCATTGGATATTGGCTTGTGTGCGGGCGAGAGGAAACTTTCACGTCCGGTTTTAAATTATCTGATATGAATCTATTCATCAAAAAAAAAAAAAGAGCCTCGAGCCAATAGAGGAGCCGTAGTAGTCCCCCCGGACCGCCCAGGAGGATGCCGAAGGCCCTTTTAACTCAGTGGTAGAGTAACGCCATGGTAAGGCGTAAGTCATCAGTTCCGGTTGGCTGAAAGTAAGAGAAGGCGTAAATTAGTCACATCTCCCTCCTCAGCACTTAGTTAGTATCCCGTCCATCGAAATTGAGTTTTCCATAAAATTGAAACAAGAAAGTAGTTGAATTGAGATCCCCCGACTTTGGCGATCCCAGATGTGTCCATATCAATGGTGACTCATTATTTCGATGAATCATTTCTTCGAAATGAACAAAAACAAAAAAGTTTTCGCTCTTTGGGATCTGATCCTACACCGCCGCTCATGGAACAAATTTCAACCGGAATCAACAATTCAACTCCAGAGGACCAATTGGGATTTTTATAAACGGAGCCTGATCCTAGGGTCTACAACAACACGCCAATCAAGCCCAAGAAAGGCCTAAGGTCACGTCCATGAAGGCCAATTTCGTCAATTGTGCTCTTTTTGGATGTATTTTATTTTATAGCTTTTATTATTTTGGTGTGTTTTAATTAATTAGGAGTAGATAAATCTAGAACATTCTAAACTGTTCTAGAATGTTCTAGGAGGATAAAGTAAACGTGTGGTGTGTTAGTTTAGGCGCCAAATTGGTTGTATCCTAGATAAGGTTGGCTTATTTTGTAACTAATCCATATTGGATTAGGAAAGCCTAAACCTATTAGGATAAGGTAGTTGTAACCAACTCCCCTCAGGATAAGGAATCCTAATCCAAGAGGAGATTGGAATAGAAAATCAACTAGGATTAATAATCCTTAGCTTGCACGCCAAGTAAGGACTCCTAGGGGTGCTAGGACTCTCCTAGTATAAATAGCCTAGTTTGCAATCTTTAGAAACATCATCGAATACAGAAATATGAATCCCTTCAAGCTTTTAGCTTTTTCCCGAGTGTTTGGATAAACTCTCAATCCCTCTTCTATTGTATCTTGGTGTGGTAACCAAGTGGTTTAGGAAGAACTTGATCCTAGGTTGCGGTCTAGATCAAGAAAGCCTAGGTTGTCCTTCTTGTGGATTCAAGTAGGAAATCTAGCTCTATCCCATTATCTTTCTATTCCTTAGAAAGATAATATCTACCCTCACCTCATACCCCCTCCAACGTCATTCTCTACCCCCTCCATACTCCCTCAATCGTCCACCCTCCTCACTCCTCACAAAATAGCTCAACCAACTCCCTCTCTCTCCATAACAAACTCCTAACAACTTTCTCTCTCCTCCAACAACCTCTCAAACTCTCTCCCTCCCAACAAACCACACGCCAAACCCTCTCTCTCTCTTCAATTCTCACGTCAATCCCTCCCTAATCATCATCCAAGAATTCATCCCTTCCCATTCAAGATTCAACCCTTCTTGAATCTTGAAACCACAAAAGCCCTCACGGCAAATTTTCCTCCATCTTTCCCCTTACCTCACGTAAACCACCCTAACCCTAGCCTCAATTTCACGTGAAGCCTCCCACTATTAGATCGTTTGCATGTCTCCCCTATGATGTGTAATTTATCAACCACACTCTTGATCCCATTATACATCATAATTTTGGTATCAGAGCTCTAGGTTGTTTTGAGTGCAAACCAAACACATGACCTTTTTCCAACCCAATCCCCAAACCTGCTATTCCAATAGCTTAACCTGCTATTCCAATAGCTTAACATGCTATTCCACAAACCTTACCTGCAATCCAAACACATAACCTTCAAACCATTAGTACCAACCTGCAACCCTAAACTCCACAAAACAGCCCAAACACATTATCCCTTCTTACCCGACGTCACTCTGGACGTTCCAAACCTTTACCATGGCACACGAATTGCTCTTTATGAGGAGGATCGTCAACAGTTCGATTGTTCCAGAAGATCAGCAACAACGAGAAGCTATCTTTCAGTCTCGTTGCACAATCAAGGGAAAGGTCTGCTCTTTGATGATTGATGGTGGAAGCAGCACCAATGTGGCGTCAACTACTATGGTGGACAAACTTTAGCTGGAAACGAGTCCCCATCCAAATCCCTACACCATCAAGTGGCTCAATCAGGGTGAAGGTTTACAAGTAACACAACGATGTTTGGTAAGCTTTTCCATTGGCAAATCTTTTCAAGAATCTTTATGGTGTGACGTTTTGCCTATGGATGCTTGTCATATTCTGCTTGGAAGACCATGGTTATTTGATAGGAGCGTGATACATGATGGAAGAGCCAATACCTACACTTTCAGGCTCAACAACAAGAAAATCACCCTAGCTCCACTAAAAATAGCCAATCCATCCCCACCCAAAGAGAGTGATCCAAATCCCATCACTTCTATGACCACTGAACACCCTGAGTTTAGTGAGCATAAGCAGATCACTCCCTTAAATCCAAACACAAAACCTAGCCACGAAAATTCCACCAACGAGAACCCTAGTCTCGAAAAGGGTCACCCACTCGTCACCCCTTAGTTGGAACCACCCTCTCATGTGTTCCAAGAAGAGATACCACCAAGATCGCCTCCCCAGCGTGACATTCATCACGAAATTGATCCTGTTCCTAGATCTGTTGGGCATAACGAGTCTACACATCACGAGAACCCCAGTGGCAATCAAGAAGATCAAGGGCAAGATGATGATCTTCAAACAAAGGGTATAATCAAGGAAAACTGCAATTCTTGCGCCAACCCTACCCCTGTAATTACAAAGGAAGTTGGAAACCAACGTCAGTGCATCAACAAGAGTCCTATCAAGTACAAGTTTCCTAAAATTGAAGATCTAATGGATGAACTAGATGGAACCCGAGTTGTTTCAGAGATTGGTCCAAGAAGTGGGTATCCTGATCCAGTTCAAATTCAAGAAGGGGACACTTCTATCAAAACCAAAGGAGATTTCTATGAATGGTTAGTCATGGCTATTCGACTAACTAATGTTCTTTATGCTTTAATGAGATTGGTGAATCAGGTTTTGAAGCCCCTTATTAGCAAGTGTGTTGTTGTCTACTTTGATGACATACTTATAAATAGCAAGAGTGAGAAAGATCATACTTTTCACCTCCAATCTGTTCTGGAAATCTTAGCTCACGAAAAGATGCATGTGAATCTATCCAAGTGTTACTTCTTCATCAACAACATAGTCCTTCTTGGCTATATACTCTCGGTTGAAGTGATCTAAATTGATGGAGAAAATTTCAAAGCTAGCAAGGAGTGGTCTACTCCAACTAGTATTCTTGGTGATCGAATCTTCCACGGCTTGACTTCTTTCTATAAGAGGCTTGTGAAGAATTTCAGCACTATTCTATCCCCCGTAGCCGAGTTACTAAAGTCTAAGGAGTCTTCATGGACTCCAACAATCCAGCAAGTGTTCGACACCAACAAAAGAAAACTCTGTACCACACCTGTCCTAACCCTACACAACTTTGATAAGAAGTCTGAGGTTGAGTGTGATGCTTCTGGAGTTAGTATTGGAATTGTTCTATCATTTCCATCTCAAGAGGGTCGTCCTTTAACTTATTACTGTAAGAAGTTCGGTGACACTAGATTCATGGAAGAGAATGGAAGCCAACTCCGCTTGTACAGTAAGAAGATCTCGTTCAGTCCATCAAGTTCAAAGCCAAATTCTTGGTCACTAGGAAGAATGCTGGAGATCTATCTAAACTTGGTCTCACCTTTGGGGACCCAAGGTTCATGGAGAATAACGGAGGACAGCCAAAACCATCTACTAAGGAGATCACAGTTCACGTGAAGGCACTGGTTCACGTGAAAGTTACTGGAGCAATCATGGTTCACGTGGAGGTCCTGATCCATGTGATTATTACAGTTGGGTCAACAAAAGTCTTTGAACTTGAACCTCCAAGTTTGAGGACAAACTTCTTCCAACAAGGGGGGAATGATGTATTTTGGCCCACGCCAAATACATTTTACGAGGCCCAATTTAATTTTCAAGGATCAAGACAAGCTATAAAGGAAAACATGAGCATAGAGGCCTATAGGCCCATACATATTGTGTGCTCTTTATGGCAAGAGGATGTCCAAACATCCTAGGGTCTACAACAACACGCCAATCAAGCCCAAGAAAGGCCCAAGGTCACGTCCATGAAGGCCAATTTCATCAATTGTGTTCTTTTTGGATGTATTTTATTTTATAGCTTTTATTATTTTGGTGTGTTTTAATTAATTAGGAGTAGATAAATCTAGAACATTCTAAACTGTTCTAGAATGTTCTAGGAGGATAAAGTAAACGCGTGGTGTGTTAGTTTAGGCGCCAAATTAGTTGTATCCTAGATAAGGTTGGCTTATTTTGTAACTAATCCATATTGGATTAGGAAAGCCTAAACCTATCCCATTATCTTTCTATTCCTTAGAAAGATAATATCTACCCTCACCTCATACCCCCTTCAACGTCACTCTCTAGCCCCTCCATACTCCCTCAATCGTCCACCCTCCTCACTTCTCACAAAATAGCTCAAGCAACTCCCTCTCTCTCCATAACAAACTCCTAACAACTTTCTCTCTCCTCCAACAACATCTCAAACTCTCTCCCTCCCAACAAACCACACGCCAAACCCTCTCTCTCTCTTCAATTCTCACGTCAATCCCTCCCTAATCATCATCCAAGAATTCATCCCTTCCCATTCAAGATTCAACCCTTCTTGAATCTTGAAACCACAAAAGCCCTCACGGCAAATTTCCCTCCATCTTTCCCCTTACCTCACGTGAACCACCCTAACCCTAGCCTCAATTTTACGTGAAGCCTCGATCGTTTGCACGTCTCCCCTATGATGTGTAATTGATCATCAACCACACTCTTGATCCCATTATACATCAGTATTAAAAAAATAAATAAATAGGGGAACGATATTACCTGGCCGAGTACTAAGTATACCCAAACTATGAAATCTTGGTTAGAATAATAAGACCATCAGTGGAGCATCAGCCACTCCATCTCACCTCAAGATGTCGGACACCATCTCAGAACCATTCAATGCCTGCAAAAGTAGGTCATGCATCCTCGAATGCATCTCAAAATGGTGAACGTAAGAGCACAATCTCAAAAAACATCACCAAAGATAAGTGCTCTCAATAGTGTATCAAATGCCTTGGAATAATCAGTAAAGTCATGAAATTAATGCACAAAATTGATTTTCCTAGACAAGTCCTCTAGGTAGGTGCTATAGGGATCAGTGAGGAAATTATACCCTCCTAAAAGACCTAGGGACTTTATAAACTCAGGTTCACGAGAAAGCAATGTAGGAAAACAAATCACATGAAGGGGAGGTGGGGAGTCAATTTCAATTTCATTAGAACACAAAGTAGAATCCCACACTCAAACTCCACGCGATTTTCATAAAGTATAGACTCCAATTCACAACTTTCATCCAGTTCATCATATTCATTAGTGGGTGATAAAGAAAATGTAGGGTTATGCCACATGACAACACTCTCAACATTACAAGACATTACATCTTCATCTTCATCAATTTTAGAATCCTCAGAAGATCTATTAGTATCAGAAGACAATGGTGCATCTTTCAAAACATCATCGAAAGTGAAAATGGAATGTTTAGGGTTATAACCCATCGTGAAAAAATGATACTCACACACATATGCATCATAGAAAACAAGATCGTGAGTTAGAAGAGAGGGGGAGGAGTAACTATACATGAATCCTCAGATTGATCAACACATGGAGATTGAGCGTGTAGATCAATCAGATGGGGCACTGAACAAGTACTAGACTCCTCATCGACGAAAGATGTATCAGAATGAACATCACATAATTTAATCCTCTCCTCACATAAAGGCAAGGACAAGTGTGTGACTAATGATTCATTAATCATATTCTTATGGAGCACAACATCATCACACACTAATTCACTACTTACGGAATCCTTCTCCATTAATGGTGTTTCATCCTCAAGTGTAATTTGACTAGTGGGGTGGGCTCACTAACCTGATCAAACTCATTATCGCATGATTCTTCCCTACATTCAATAGGTGAATGGCAAGGGGTTTTGGTAAATATAAACATTGGGCCTTCATCCTCATCTCACATTTTACACATACGAGTATTATTCGATTCAGGTTTAGTAGATTCAAATCCATCCATAAAAGCTTTAAAAGCAGGGTATTCAGAGCAAGCATCAAATAAATGACCCCAAGAATGACATACAACACACTTAGGAAGAAACTCGCTACTGGGACCTTGAGAAGATTCACAAAAATTTTCCACATACTTCCTACAACTAGATTGCCCATTCAGATATTATACCAACAGTAACTAAGGGGATGGTGAACTGGTCTCCATGAGCGCTAACGTGGCTGGTGAAGGGAAAAAAATTGTCCTAGGCCAATAACCCCATTAACCCCTTAGTTTTTCTCACTAACCCACATTAAAAGACATTGATTGGTAGTGTGTTACGTTAGTATGAAGACTGGTTCACCACCGCGTTAGTCACTGTGTTAGGGCCGATTTTTTTCAATGTGGGTTAGTGAGAAAAGCATAGGGGTTAATGGGGTTACAGGGCAAGGGTCGGTTAATTTCCCTCCGTCTGTCACATAACAACAGAGACCAGTTAACTAGTCACCACCTCCTTAGGCACTGTTGGTATAATAATCTCACCTAAATATAAAGGTCAAGGATATTGTAGTCCAATAATAAAGGTCGGTATATTACAATCCAATACCCCAAAAGATCAGTATATTGTGATCCAATATCCCTTTACAAAACCAATAACCTAATCTACCAAATAACGCCATCCCCAGCAACAACGTCGTTGTTCGGTTTGCGGTATTCGAGTTTTTAAAGTAAGTGTTGTCGTATCCGCGGGGATGGTGTGTTAGGTATAGGTAATTGGTTTGGTTAGGTTTCAACTTCGAAAGCATAAATTAAAAATTAAAGCAAGAAACTAACCTAAGCATGAAGGAAAAACAAGTATTAAGGAAATTACTAATACTAACATCCATCTAACTAGTAATCGATTGCAAGTAATTATCAAACTAGAAACATGAATTACAAATTAAAACTGAACCTAATCTAACATGAACTGGAAATTAAGACCAAAAAAGAAATTAATATTACTAAACTTTATCGACGAAAACAATTAATAGCAATGAATAAGCGACAAGAATTGAATTGAGTGCTGAAATTACGACAGAAAACATGAACCTTAATTTCTTCACTTAGTTCTTGAACTCTAATCACGAACCTCCTCCCAAACAAACAAGAAAGGTGTGATTTGGATTACTAAGATTGCCCGAATCCTCATTTGAAAGGAGAATTCGGGGAACCTCAATCCTCCTCTTCACTAAAAATTGGATTTTTGGGTTGAAATGAATACTGAAAATATTGAAATAGTGAGAATTGAAAATAACTGCGAATGAAAGTGAGAAGGAAACGAGAAATTGAAAACTAAAATTGACCTGAATTAAACTTTAAAGAGGTAAATTACAATCAAACAAAACTAAGAGAAAACTTAAGAAAATCCTAAACATGGAGCTAATATCTAAAGTTAACTAAGAAAAAAAACAAAGATAAAAAACTATGTTGGATATCTCGTATACAAGGAGGCTTTTTATAATGAAAGTAACAAGGACAAGAAAACCCTACGCGTGAACTAGCGGCGCTTCAAGAATCTCAGATGCTGGAACCGTCTGACTAGGCGCTGCCAGCGCCTATAATGTTTTTCCCGGATGCGCTTTCTGACCGAGGCGCGGGTAGCGGCAGGTGAAACGCTGGCAGCACCCAATGCTCGTTTTGATTTTCCGGAGGCAGACGCTGGGAGCGGGAAATAGGCGCTGCTAGCGTCTTGTGATGATGACTTGATTTTCAAGGGAGACGCGGGTAGCGGGTTCGGACTGTTGGCAACGTTTCCCATATTGCGTTGATGGGTTCTGTTTGAAAGGGGCGCTGCCCGCGTCAGACTGGCGCTGCTAGCGCCTTGCCTCCATTGCTCGGTTGTATCATGTTGGCGGGGTTTGTTACTCCTTCTTTCATTCACCGATTTTTTCATCTTTTCCATTCTTTCCTTCATTTTCTCCTCATTTTTCTTGGATTCATGTGGGTTTTCCTTAATTTCTGCAAAACATATATAAATCTCCATACCAAGTGAGGGAATGACAAGCAAAAAAACTTTCTTAACGGTGTCAATTCGGCTAGAAATGAGGCCGAACATTGAGCCATCTTTCGGAGTGATGAAATAATCGCTTTACGGAGCAATGAACCACCTTTCAAAGTGACTGAATTGAACTGATGAACATCTCGCTTTTCGGAGCGAGGTGCCAACTTTTGGAGTGACTAAGCTAACTGGCGAAATGATCGATTTTCAGAGCAATGAGCCACCTTTCGAGGCGACTCAGTTGAACTGATGAATAATTTGCATTTCGGAGCGAGCTACCTTCTTTCAAAGTTACTAAGTTGAGGGTCTCTCTTTTCGGAGAAAACTGCCACCTTTCAGAGTAACTAAGTTGAATTCATCGCTTTTCGGAGCAAAGTGCCACCTCTAGAGTGACTAAGTTAAAATAATGAAATTATCCACTTTTTAAGGTGGTTGAGTCGGCTTCAATGCTTGTGGCGATGCAGTCTCTATTACTGCTGGTGATTTTCTCATCTTGTTTGTTAGAGTGTGATTAGAGCTCAATCTAATCTTGCTCTTAGTAGTTTATGGTCGAACTTGAGCCTTTATGAGATCCCGTTTGGATTTGCTTAGCCCCCAATGTACATTCCCGATTGATGACGTAGCAATTCTCTACTCTCCCCTTTTTAATACGGGCATACATGCAATTGGTCGTCTAGACTTGAGACTTTTAGACATGATTGATGCAGTTTTTTTTTCTCTTTTTTTCTCTCTCTAGACATATGCATTTATGCACTTATGTATGTATGGCTATCGATTGAGATTGAGACGACTTCTTGATGCAATGCAACCCTAAGATGACTAAGGGAAGATGTGCATGAATAGTGTTTTATAATGCATGTGACTCTATATGCAGACAGCCCCCCAATGCCTGGAGTAGGACGATGACTTCCTAAATGTCAGAGTAACCTGATGTATAATTTCAGGACAAGGTATATAGGATAGGTGAGGCTTATAATGAGGCTAGGCGATGAAGGCATTGCCTTGAATGACATGTCTTGTCTTCTTATTTTCTCAAATTAGTATGATGGGTTGAGCCTTGTTGGATGAGCATAGGATGATTCTGAGTTGTTTTCTTCTAAGACCGTGTCAAGGAGTGTCAAGCCCCTCATTTGGTGCAACCTCTAAATGAATAAGGTAATCACCCAGAGCAAGACTGCCTTCTGGTGTGCGAAATGTTGGTTTAATTACTTTTGGGATGTGGCAAGCCCCCAGTCAAGCGTATGCTTGGAAAATAATATATCTTCGGGGAACAGTAATGGGTATCCTTCTTATTTTAAGAATAGATTGGGATGTTGCTTTGACCGCCTCAAAGACAACGTGGAGGTCATGGTGAGCCCTCAACTTTGTAGATACTCTAGGTGCAATAATCAGACGGTTGGCCCCTTGAGTTGCATCATGCCCATAAGTGTTGCTCTTATTAGTCGTCAATCAAATAGTGGGTCTCGCACTTGGACTCAAAATCAAGCCATAAAGCTGCAGAAGGGTATGAAAAGGTTGGAAAAGAGGTTGGTTAAAAGGGTAAGCTAGATGAGTCATTTGGTTTGTTAAAAGAGTGGTCATGATAAAGGTGATAGTTTGAGATGCTCAACTAGGGACATTTCCATGGATGGAAGGGATTCATAGTGTAAGGGACAAAGATACGATCCAGGAAGGTGGTAAATGAGACAGTTGAGGGATGAACATGTACCTCGAAGATGGTTGAAAAGACAATCTCTTGATAAGTGGTGGGGTAGTTATTTGGATGCAAAGGTGATCCAATCCTAACGGAAAGATGGTTCGAGATTTGTGATGGTGGAAATGTGAAAGAACTTTAGTATCCAGGGCTTCATCTCCTTTTGGCCAACCTTCCCTAACAGGTTTTCAGGCTAGCCTTTCTTATTCTCTCACTCTTCTTTTGCCTAGCCTGCCCTAATAGGTATTAAGGATAGCCTCTCTAGTTTTCTCTCTCCCCTTTTTCCTTACTTGAGATTCCAAGCTAGCCTCTCTTATTCTTTCACTCTGAGACCAAATTTTGGGGGTAATGGATGCTCCTTTTAGTGAATTGTAGTGCTCGGGTCTCAAAGAGGTTCTCTTACGTACCCGATGTGGAATCAGGTTAGTCGTAGTTCATATGGTGAAGCTCCAAAGGAGGGGTCTCTCTAGAAGGATTAAGGTTCAAGTGGATGGTGGTACAGGCTCGACGGTCCTAATTCATACGTAGGTTATGGATGGTTATGTGACTTGAGGGTGGTTATGAAGGCTATTGAAAGCTATGATGGCTAATGAGGGTTATGGAAGGCTTGAGAATAATTTTGAAGGTTTTTTTGGGAACTTCAAGTGTGCATGACTATCATTTGTGCCTCTAGTTCTTCCTTCTCCCCTTTTTCTTCTTTTTTTCTTTTTTTTTTTTTGTGTTGGTATGCTTTGAGATATGGATGATCCAAACGAGGTTTACTCTCCCAGCATCGGTTTTTTCATACGTAAACAAAGTGCTTAAGGGACATGAGTGTCGTACCACTCATGTCGATCCATGTTGGTGGACTAACTAGGAACTCTTTTTTTTGTGCTCTCTCTTTTTTTTTTCTTCTTCATGGGATTGACTCTTCTTCACTTTTCTAATGATATTAGCTACAACACACTTTTTGGCTTTAGGGTAGATAGGGAATGGTCATGAGAAGAATGACCTGGTTAGTGAAGGATAAGGGTGATGCCGAGGTAGACGATTTGGTGAAGGGAAAATTGGCACGGAGACGGGAAGGTAACGAGTTATATGAATGGCGAATGGCTAGCCCCCTATCCTAGGCACATTCTATTCAAGTTGCAAGTGTCGGAGCTCAAATATATTCACCAGTGATTTTGGACTTCTCTTCTTTTGTCCAACTTGCTTGATAAAAGTGTAGGCGGGCCCCTCTCTTTTTTTTGGGTTTTTTATCTGTCTCTTTTTTTTTCAACCCTAGATTCGTGGGATGACAAATGTGATACATGGACGGGTATAGAAGGGCGACAAATGGATGTGTCAAACTTAGATTTCAAGGCTAGTCAATGGGCGAAGGAGCTTTTCAACTTGAATTAAGAGTGTAAGCATGAGATTCTCTTTTTGTTCGGCACCTAAGGAATGCAAGAGACAAAATGCAATAAACTCATCTTATTGAACTTCAAAAGACACTTACATCAACGACTGACTCAACCATAACTGACTTGGGAAGTAAAAAGCTTTAGGTAACTACTCAAGAGATGAAGAGCCTAGCTACTCCCTAGCTTTCCCATTGTTGGTTCTCCTTCAATGTTCGAGTGCGGACTTTCCAAAAAGAAGGAGTGCTTCCTTAATGGGTTGGCCCGACCATGCCTCTGATGAGTCCCGAGGGATCGAAGGATTCTTCCCCGAAGTATATAACATGAATTGGAGGATTGTCCTTATTATTAGATTTCTGGGACGCCTTAGGTAAGGGCAGATTTCTAGCTCGAATCATGTCTTCGATCCTATTCTTAAGGGTAGTGTCGTGCTCTCTTCATCGATGATAATTGCAAAACATGGCAGCATTCCATCCCTTTGGTTTGTCTTCTGGCTCCCCTCTCGGTGGGGGAAACTCGATGATCCCTTTCTTGACGAGCCATTCAAGAGTCTGGGCATATGAGATATCGAGTGGGGTGTGCGAGGTGTAAGTGTCAAATTTCTTGATGGCGTGAGTTTCAACGTCCTTAGGTAGGTTGCTGGGAGAACCAGTGGCCCTCCTATTGAAGCTAGACCCTTTCAAACCTTGGTTGGCATCCTTTCTTTTCTCTATGCCCTGAAGTTGAGTACAGATTTCCTTTAAGTACTTGAAGCTAGGCACGACGTGGTATTCAAGCTGACGAACAAGACTATCCTAAAGACTCTTTTTGAAAGTGATGAGTTGCATCTCTGGGTCGATAGAACTGGGTATTTTGGATAGAGCATTGTGCATTTGACATAGTAATTTAGGAATGGTTCATTATCCCCTTGTTTCATGGAGGTAAGGTCTTCTAGAGTTTCTTCTTTATTCTGGATTGAACCGTAATGTTGAAGGAAGGCTTTCAGCAACTGGTCCCAGTCTTCTTCAGCTTCATATGGAAGTCCGTGGTACCATTTCTTAGCTTCTCCCTCGAGAGTGAAGGGGAAAGTAATGGAATAGAGCTTCACACCAATGTGGCCTAGAGCAGATAGGCGAGTGAACTCCTTTACATGATAAATAGGGTTTCTAGAAGGTCTGAACTTCATATTTGGGATTTCCACCTTGTCGGGCACACTGGTGGGTAGTTTAGTAGGAATTGGGACGTCTATAATCTTGGATGCTAACTCAGGCATTAAGCGGATAATTTTGTTCATACTATCCACTTGGGCCTCTAACACCTTGAATCATGGGTCGTTAGTGATGTTTGAGTTAGTGGAGATGGCATTAAAAACTAGCGGGTCAAGTTCAGGTATGGAGCTGGTGCTAAAGGGTCCTTCGCCGATGGTTGTTTCTTTGTGATTTAGGTTCCCTTCACCGACTACTTCTTCAGTATCCAGGCCTATCTTCTTGCTAATTTTTCCAAGAGCTTCGAGTATTCCATCCATTACCATTTGGTTTTGATCAAACCTGGTATCGATGATCTCCTTAATTTTATTTTCCTGCTCCGCGAGTCTTCGTTCGAGATTCTGGTCCTGTTTATGATTTTCCATGAACATAGTGTCTTGCAAATTCAAAAGCTCTTCTTGAAGTTGTTGGGCCAACACATAATGGACTGGGATGTCCTCCAACTAAGGAGGGGTTTGGTCACCTGATGTTGTAGATATGGTTGACTTGTGAACCCTTTTTTGGACCGGCGGTGGAGCGTTGTCTGGATTTGGAATGAGCCGGCTAGATTGTGGGTGGAGAATGCGAGCTCAACACGGATCTGTTATCCTGCCTGTATGGAAATTAGTTAAAGTTCAAAATATGACTCTGACAATGACTACCCGATGCATGCATGTCATGGTGGACCTATATGAGATCCTATTATGGACTCGATGTCTACATGTCGACCCAAGGATGACTCACTCACTTATTTGGGACTGCATGACGTAACTCTGTATGGACCTAAAAAGATGAATAACAACATGGATACCTATTGGGTTCTTACTTGGATCGAGTCATGAGTCATGAGCCATGATACATGTTACTTTTTTTTCTTTTTTTTTCAGGCTCAGATCCGAGTAACAGATACAATAAGTGTTCACTCAAGGGATATCGTAAAGGACCGAAGAGGAACAACAGCGAGCGACCTTAGCCAAGAATAAAGCCAAGACAAACGACCTAAAGTGGAAGAATTAGGCTAACCCAAACCCAAAAGTCAGGCGACTTTACCCTCCTTCCAATTAGGTTGTCTAGGTCCATTATTGGGGAAAATTGGGCCTTGCTAGTAGAAAAGTCAGCAGGCTTTCAAATCCCATTGGCCGACATTTGGGTCACTCATGTGTTCTTACACGGGCTAAAACAATATCCGACCATGATGGATCACACATACTAACACGACACATTATTATGGATTATTAGGTTTTAAAATCCCCAACTTTGGGGTTTGTTTATCAGAATATCCCGAATTTCAGATTTAACACGAATATCCCAAACTTTGAGAGGTCGTATTTGATAGTAGCCCAACACCAACTTAACATTAGTTAAACTCAGGATCTTCTGTGATGTAACAATATTTTTTGAGGTGATTTATAGAATGGAATTGCGTCTTAGCCAAAAAACAACCACTATATTGTAGAAAAACCCGAATTTAATTTATGCTAATTCAGTGTTAGGATGCTGATAAATACCAACCCCCAAAGTTTGGGATATTCATATCAAAAGTAAAGTTTGGGATATTCTGATAAACAAGACCCAAAGTTTTAGATTTTAAAACTAAATAATCATATTATTATTATATTTTCTTTAGAACATGTACATGGAATCACATAGCATACAAATGAAGGGTTAACCTAGCCATGGCCTTAAGTATGGGATTACTAAGCTTGGGAAAAGATGAGGTACCACATGTTTTTGTCCCGGTGCAGTTTCCCTATATGGGATTGATAGGAAAAATGTGTGGAGCCATGATACATATTACTTTTTTTCTTTTAATTTTTCAGGGCTCAAATCGGAGTAGCAGATACAATAGTGTTCACTCAAGGGATATCGTAAAGGACCGAATAGAAACAACAGCGAGTGAACTTGGCCAAGAATAAAGCAAAGACAGACGGCCTAAAGTGGAAGAACTAGGCTAACCCAAACCCGAAAGTCGGGCGGCCTTACCCTTCCAATTCGGTCGTCTAGGTCCATTATTGGGGAAAATTGGGCTTTTTTAATAGAAAAGCCAACAGGCTTTCAAATCCCATAGGCTGACATTTGGGTCACTCGTGTGTTCCTACGCGGGCTAAAACAATATCCGACCATGATGGATCACACATAATAACTCGACACATATTGTTAATATATTTTATTTACAACAAGTACATAGAGTCACATAGCATACAAATGAAGGGTTAACCTAGCCATGACCCTAAGTATGGGATTACTAAGTGTAAACATAAATTTCTAGTCTAAATTAAATAAAGACAGAAAATTGAGAAATAAATTAATTTGTATTAATATTTGAATGTATGCGGATACAATCTCTGTATTAAATACAATAAAGTAGTCATCTGATTCAATCTCCTGAAATTTGGGTGAGCCGAGGGCGCGGATGCTTAATCTCGATCTCGAATGCAAGTTGAGCTGAAGAACTCTTGTAGTAGATCTTGAGTTGATCCCCTTAGTGCTTGGTAGCCGGAGTCTACTCGAAGTTTAACCGTCCGAAGGTTGACTGTTGGTTGCAGTTCTCCCGGTTCTTGGATGCAAGGGCTTAGTGCTTGGTCTCGATCGATGAACCAGACGAGGAAGACGACTGCAGTCTTTGATGCAACGAACAGAAGTTGTTGAACTAGCCGACGTTAGTGTTTGTCGCTTGTAGCTGGAGAGCGTGTGTAGTTCGATCTTCTGAAGACTTTGCGGGTCTTGCTGAAGAACTCTGAAGCAGTTCTTGATCTTGATGCGGTAGAGACTTGAAGACTCGATCTTGAGCTTTTGCAGACTTCGATCTTTGGCGCTTGGTAGCTGGAGACTGCTGGCAGTTTGATCTTCTGAAGCCTCTGGAGTGCAGAATGCCGAATGCCGTCGGGATAGACTGTAGAAAATGAAGGAGGGGACCTTTATTTATAGGCTCTGGAGACCTAGGGTTTGAGTCGACTTTGGGCTTGGGCCCAAGTTAATAATTATTCCTTTAATTTTAAATAAAGAAATAATTATAATTTTCTGCATCATAATTGACACGTGTCACAACGCTATTGGTCATGATATATTTTCATTTAAAATTTAATTAAATGGACCACCGTAACTAATTTTACATGTGACGGATAATAATTGGCCAAATAAACTTAATTTATTTTCCACGTGTCATTTTCTGATTTGCCGACAAATTTTTGCCTCCTACAAATGCCCCCTTCGAGAGTCGACCGCCTACACGAATTTCATGTGTTTGAAGCGGTTGGGTCTTGAATATTTAAGGACAATAATTTTTTTTATCACAAATTTTCATTTTAGATAAAATTTCATCAGAAATTTAATCGGATAAAATTTTTGGCAGTTGGAGTTGGAGTTGGAGTTGGAGTTGGAGTTGGAATTGGAGTTGGAGAAGGAGATGGAGATGGAGTTGGAGTTGGAGTTGGAGTTGGACTGGGAGATGCCCAATATTGACGACTATATAAACAAGTCTTTCGTAGCTCCTTTCAATCATCTGCATCTGCTCTGAAACCCCTTCATTGTTGTGTTTTCCTTTTTCTTAGAAGAATCTGTCGCTATCCATTCTGCCATCTTCTGTGATTTTAGCCTGATTTCATATCAAGAATTAGTCATGACCCTGCGACAGTGATGCCCCTCTGATACCTTGAGTTTATTAAACCCAGTCAATTTATCATAAAGACTTTTTTCTTATTGAAAGACACTGACAAGGAGCTTTACAGTTTGATTGAAGACTTCTACAAGAAGCGTAATCCCATGGATAGTCAGCTGGAGAATGCTGCCGTCAGAGGAGACGTTGTATTCCTTGAAGAACTTAGAGCCGACAATAAATCCATTGAATTAAAAGCTATGCACTTGTCCTGTCATACTGGGCTTGAAGAAGTTAGAGTCGGGAGGAAGCATCTTCAATATTGCAGAACACTATGGTAGAGTGGACTTTTTCAAAGCCGCAATGAGCACAATCTCTCTCTGGGGTCAAAACCCTCCTCTGGCAACATGAAGACCATAGATGCTTCTAGTTTGATAAGTTGGTTGGCCAAATTTATGCAGACATGAGGGCTTACTGTATGCCTTAATAAAATCAGGTCATATATTTCACTTCCCTATGCATGGCATGACCAATTTCTTTTATTTTTTTTGTGGGCCCCATCCAAAAAAAATAAAAAAGTAACTATACTTCTAAAAGATGCTTGTAAACCCCATCTTCACGTCATTCATTATTTTTTTGTCACATTTTTTTGACTTTTTCTTTTGTCTCCTTTCTTAACATTTTGATCTCTTTTTTTTTTGTCACTTTTTTTTTTTTGTGTAAGGGATTGCGAGACATTATTTGCCTGAAGTTGTCATTTGTCATCACTAGTATTTGAATGCTTGAAGTTGTCCTTCATCATCACTAGTATCTTGTCCACTCCTCAGCGTACTGACTTAGAGTAGCCCTAGACTGTTCTCTTCAGAACAGTCTGGGTCGACGATATCGTCTCTTTGCCTTGACTGACGTGGATTACTCCCTTGGCTGCTGGCGTAGAGTTGTCCTGAACAACTCTCTCAAAAACGACAGTACAGTCAGGGTCGACTTGGATCATTGCTTCGCTTTAGGTGGATTACTCCCTTGGCTACTGGCATAGAGTTGTCCTGGACAACTCTCTCAAAAACGACAATACAGTCAAGGTCGACTGGATCATTGCTTCGCTTTAAGTGGATTACTCCCTTGGCTGCTGGCGTAGAGTTGTCCTGAACAACTCTCTCAAAAACGACAGTACAGTCAGGGTCGGCTGGATCATCGCTTCGCTTTAGGTGGATTACTCCCTTGGCTGCTGGCGTAGAGTTGTCCTGGACAACTCTCTCAAAAACGACAGTACAGTCAAGGTCGATTGGATCATTGTTTCGCTTTAAGTGGATTACTCCCTTGGCTGCTGGCGTAGAGTTGTCATGAGCAACTCTCAAAGCAACGATCTGATGAGGTCAATCGATCATCGCTTCGCTTTAGGTGGATTACTCCCTTGGCTGCTGGCGTAGAGTTGTCCTGAACAACTCTCTCAAAAAACGACAGTACAGTCAGGGTAGACGGGGTCATTGCTTCGCCGGAACACTCCTCAGCGTATTAACGTAGAGTAGTCACAGACTTACTCTCTTCAGGACTATCTGTGTCGACTGTGTTGTCATCGTGTTTACTGTTCGGGGACGATCTGATGTATTAGACATCTTTGAGGTGTCTCTTTTCAGAACAAACCTGGGTCGACGAAGTTATCATCAGGTTTACTCCTCGGGGACGTGCTGATGTGTTAGATATCTTTGAGGTGTCTCTTTTCAGAACCGACCTGGGTCGACGGAGTTATCATCAGGTTTACTCCTCAGGGACGTTTTGATGTATTAGACATCTTTGAGATGTCTCTTTTCAGAACAGACCTGGGTCGACAAAGTCAGCGCCTCGCTATAAAGTGTGATACTCCTCAGTTTATTGACGTAGAGTTGTCATGGACAACTCTCTCAAAAACGTCAGCAAATTTTGGGTTGATAGAGTCAGCGCCTCGCCGCAAGTGGAATACTCCTTAGTGACGTTCTGATGTATTAGATATCTTGAAGTGTCACTTTTCAGAACCAACTGAGTCGACAACGTCATCGCTTGGCTTACTACTCCTGGACTTTCCGCCGTTTAAGATTGTGAAGAGAGGACTTGAATTCTCTATGGAGTTATGATGAGCCACCAGACTTTCTTTTGAAGATCCATGGCAAGTCAGCTAAACATTTTCTTGGTTGTAAGTGTCATGGAAGGACACGAGTACATCGCTCGCTAGCTTGCCCCCAACATCGACTCTAAATGAGGTGTCAAAGTCACTAACTTGAAAGAGTCTACCACTTGGCAAAAGGAGTACGCTGCATATTTGATGGAGGATGACGCCATCTTGGAGCATAAGTCAGCCAACACGACTAGGATGCCCCCACAATGTATGCTTAAGGGAGATTGTGAACCAATATGAGGGCTACACCATTGATGACTCTGACTTGGAGTGGACCACCAACATGAATATCCTAGTATGCCATAGTGTGACTTATAAGCCCAAAATTTTGATGACTCGGAAGTTGGTCTATTTTTTGCACTCTTAACTTGAGAGTCTTCATTGTGATGGTGTAGAAGTCTTTAACCTTGTCGACTTTGAAGTCTTGCACGGGTGAGCAATTGAATTTGCTGACTTAAGAGTCTTTCTAACTGACTTGTGAGCCTATACCTATATTGACTTGGGAGTCATGGATCTTGTTGACATGTGAGTCATTAAATTTTGTTGACGTATGAGTCATTTCTTGGAATCGTGAGCTCATGAATCTTCTGCGGGAAATGACTTGAGAGTCATTTCTTTGGTGACCTGGGAGTAATTAATTCTCTTCACCTTATAATTTGATTTAATGACTTGGTAGTCTTGAATTTAGTTGACTTGGAAGTCGGTGGGTTTGATGACTTAAGAGTCTTGAAGTTTATTGACTTGAAAGTCTTTGAATTTGCCGACGTGAGAGTCATATGCATCATTGACATGGAAATCTCAAACTTTATTAACTTGGGAGTCGTGATTTTTTCCTTGACTTGTTAGTCCTTGTGTTTTGTTGATTTGAATTTGGTTGACTTGTAAGTCTTTCATTTTATCGACTTAGGAGTCAGAAGAGTTGTTGATGCGAGATTTGACTAACTTGGAAGTCTTTGTCTTGCTGTTGACTTGGCAGTCAAGGGACCTGGTGATTTAAGAGTCTTGAAATTTATTGATTTGAAAGTCTTGAATTTTTGCTAACTTAGAAGTCTTTAATTTTTGTTGACTTAGAAGTCGGTGAATTTGGTAACTTCACAGACTTAAAATTTGTTGACCTGAAAGTCTTTTATCTGATTGACATGGGAGTCCTTGTCTTGAAAGTCTTCAATTTCGACTTGGGAGTCTTTAACTTTGATGACTTGAGAGTCTTTTACTTGAAAATCTTGAACTTTGACTCGTGAGTCTTGAATTTGCTAACTTGTAAGTCCTTAAAGTTTGTTGACTTGAAAGTCTTGGAGTTTGTTGACCAAAAAAGTCTTCAAAATATGATGACTTGGGATGAATGTTTTTTTTTCGTATGACTGTATTTGATCATATGGTTTCATGGCTTCTTTGATACACCCTTGGACAGCCAATGCTGAAATTTAAGGTTCTTGAACCCAAACAATGTTGGTTGTAGTCTAAATTTGTAAACACAAATTTCTAGTATAAATTAAATAAAGACAGAAAATTGAGAAACAAATTAATTTGTATTAATATTTGAATGTATGTCGGTACAATCTCTGTATTAAATAAAATAAGGTAGTCCTCTGATTCAATCTCCTGAAATTTGGGTGAGCCGAGGGTGCGGACGCTTAATCTCGATCTAGAATGCAAGTTGAGCTGAAGAACTCTTGTAGTAGATCTTGAGCTGAAGGTCTTGAGCGTTGATCCCCTTAGTGCTTGGTAGCCGGAGTCTGCTCGAAGTTTAACCATCCGAAGGTTGATTGTTGGTTGTAGTTCTCCCGGTTCTTGGATGCAAGGGCTTAGTGCTTGGTCTCGATCGATGAACCAGACGAGGAAGACGACTGCAGTCTCTGATGCGATGAACAGAAGTTGTTGAACTAGCCGACGTTAGTGTTTGTTGCTTGTAGCTGCAGAGCGTCTGTAGTTTGATCTTCTGAAGACTTTGCAGGTCTTACTGAAGAACTTTGAAGCAGTTCTTGATCTTGATGCGGTAGAGACTTGAAGACTCGATCTTGAGCTTTTGCGGACTTTGATCTTTTTGCGCTTGGTAGCTGGAGACTGCTGGCAGTTTTATCTTCTGAAGCCTCTGGAGTGCAGAATGCCGAATGCTGTCGGGGTAGACTGCAGAGTGTATTGAAAATGAAGGAGGGGACCCCTATTTATAGGCTTTGAGACCTAGGGTTACCTAGGGTTTGAGTCGACTTTGGGCTTGGGCCCAAATTAATAATTATTCCTTTATTTTAAATAAAGAAATAATTATAATTTTCTGCATCATAATTGACATGTGTCATAATGCTATTGGCCATGATATATTTCCATTTAAAATTTAATTAAATGGACCGCCGTAATTAATTTACACGTGGTGGATAATAATTGGCCAAATAAACTTAATTTATTTTCCACGTGTCATTTTCTGATTTACTTGCCTCCTACACTAAGCTTTGGAAAAGATATGGGGGGTGTTTGGCTACCCAGCTTTTTGGGTAGCTTTTAGCTTTTTGGATAACTTTTAGCTTTTTGACCAAGGTTTAAAAGCTACTTGAGGTGTTTGGTAAGTAGCTTTTTATATTAGCTTTTTGGACCCAAAATGCTAGTTTTCAAAAAGCTACTTGATGAAGCTTTTTGAGGTAGCTTTTCACTAAAAGCTACTTTACCAAACACTTTTCCTGCAATTAGCTAACCCAAACAGATAAAGTCAAACAGCTAATCCAAAAAGTTATCAGCTAACAGCTACAAGCTAACAGCTAACAGCTACCAGCTACCTGATGTATATTTGATGGCTATATACATCAAGGATATTAAGGAAGACATCAAATACTCACCTACATGGAAGAAGAGCTCAAGTCTCTTACATATCTCTCTACTATGGAAGAATTCTACAAGGGTACTCATGTAATTTGCTCCTTATTTCAAGAACCATAAAGCTATCATGGAAGATTCCTAGCGTGGATTAATCTACATTCAAAGAGCTTTCAATTGGTTCAAGAATCTTGAGATTTGGCTAAGAATCGAAGGAGTTATCATCATTTGTAATCTAGCTTAGTTCATTTGTTTCTTTATGATGTCATACTTGTTTAAGATGATTTATGCTAGATGCCTTGTATTTCTTGCATTTCACACGCCAAGGGGGGCTTCCATTTAGTATAAATAGACCCCTTGGGTGCCTTGTAATCTCATTCATTCAATAAATCAAATACAAACACATGGTGTTGTTTTCTCTCTAGCTTTTGCCAGTCTTTCGTTTCTCTTGAGGGAGATTCGATCCTATCTTCTTCTTCTAGCCTAGGGTGGCGTCCTTTGTGGTGATAGGAAGAGATTGAAGTATTCTTGAAGGTGGTGTGGCTGTATCCTTCAAGATTCTTCAAGATCCAAACATATCATTCATCATTCCATTCGTTCATTCAACCATTCATCAACCGTTCATCATTTGTTCATCCATTCAAGTCGTCATTCATCAATCATTCATCAAAACTTCAATCTTGGTAAATGAATTCCATCTTCTTTTCGTTTATGTTCATCCTTTTCATTCCATTTTTGGATCCTTAAGAACTTTAAGAAGCATGATTCTAATCTTGGTTTTTAAAGATCCTAAATTCATGTGTAATGTGATCTTCCCTTGATCCATTATACATCAAAATTGGTATCAGAGCTTAGGAGTTTGATTCTCTTAGTTCTTGAACCATCTTTTTACCATCTTTCCATCACAAATTCAACCCCCACCATTCCCCATCTCACATCCACCCATAAGCTCCACAAAGAACCCATAGTCCAAACACAATCAAACCAAAAACACATCCCCTCTCGTCCCCCATGTACTAACCCCAAGTTTGTGAGTTTCTTGTGATCTTTTTGCATCAAGATCGTTTCTAATGGTTGGTCCAAGCTCTCCTACGAAGTCTCCTACAACTTCCCAAGAAGATGTAGAATTCATGAAACAAAAGATCGTCTACCTCACCGATCAATTAAAGAAGTATATGCATCTTCAACATAGAGAGATGCGTGATGATTCTTTTGTTAGAAAACCTCAAGAAGATGAGGAGGATGCTCAAAGTAGTGGTCGTTCAAGAAGGGAAGAACATTTTGGTTTCAAAGTGGAGATTCCGGAATTTAATGGTAATCTGGACCCTAAAAACTTCTTAGATTGGATGCAAACTGTTGAACGTATTTTTGATCTTAAAGAAGTTGATGATGAGAAGAAAGTGAAGTATGTGGCTCTTAAGTTGCGAAAACATGCGTCCATATAGTGGGTCAATTTGCAAAAGAAGAGGCAAGCTAAGGGAAAGGACAAGATTAGAACATGGGATAAGATGAAGAACAAGTTGCAAGAGAAGTTTCTTCCACCAAGTTATCTCCAAGATAACTACTACAAATTACAACGTTTGGTTCAAGGAGGCAAAAGTGTGGAGGAGTACACAAAGGATTTTGAACATCTTCTTTGGCGTTGTGATATCAAAGAGAATGAACCACAAACTTTGGTACGTTATCTTTTTGGTCTTAATGATTGGATTAGACACATTGTTGAGTTGCAACCATACAAAACCTTGGATGAATTGAGTTCTTTATCCCTTAAAGTTGAAAGTCAAAGGAGAAATAAGGGTAAAGAAGTCTTGAACAAGTACCAAACTCTACAAGAATCATCCCACCCTACACCCCCATACACGCCACAACAAAAACCCACACTCCCAAACACAAAAGCTCCATAAATCAGCCCCCATCCATCCCTAAACCCCACGTCCAAGAAACCAAATCCATAGCATCAAGAAGGTGTTTTCGATGCCAAGGTTTAGGACATTATGCTTCGGAGTGCCCAAACAAGAGGGTAGTATCTTTGGTGGAATATCAAAGTGCTTTGTATGTAGAACCGGAGTGTCATGAAAATGAGAGTGAAGAGGAAAAAGGAGTTGACGTGAATGAGGAAGAAAATGTAGAAGAGGAATGTGTAGAGGAGCCGGATGATGGAGAATTACTTGTAGTAGGAAGGGCCTTGAATGTAGCTCATGTGCCGAACGACCAAGCACAAAGGGAGGCTATCTTTCGCTCTCGTTGTACCATCAAAGGAAAAGTATGCTCATTGATCATAGATGGAGGAAGTTGCACCAATGCCGCCTCTACAACAATGGTCGAGAAGTTGCAAATGGAGATTAGTCCTCATCCCACACCTTACACTATACAATGGCTAAGCCTAGGACAGGCATTCGTGTGGATCAAAGGGTCTTGGTAAGTCTTTCAATTGGGAAGAGTTATAAAGATTCATTATGGTGTGATAATATTCCTATGGATACTTGTCATATTTTTTTGGGAAGGCATGGTTGTTTGATAGAAGTGTCATACATGATGGGAGAGCCAACACTTACACTCTCACCCTCCATCAAAAGAAGATCACTTTGACACCTCTACCACCATCTTCTAACCCTCGGCCTAAGGAGGATGAAAATAGCATTATAACAATTATGAAGAAGGAATATCATGGGTATGAAGAGCATAAGGGTCTTGTTTTTGCAAGCTTGGAGAAAGCAAAACAAGCAACCATCCAATTTTGAATTCTCCAATGAAACGTATCTTTCATGTGCATCCTAGATATATCCACTTGAATCTTATGGTTGAAGTGCCAAGGATTCGAAGAAAACAAGAGATTATAGTCATGGGTGATCAATCAAGAATGGATCGCTTCATATTAAATGATGAATGCCAAATTGTAGATTTTGAAATTTTGGAGTTACATGGAATTCCAACATCCATAGTGGAGTATCGAGAATCCAAGTCCTATGGATTATTTTGGAAGAAGCTGAAGAAGTTTTCTGAAGGAGTCTATGATGACTTCAAAGCCTTTAAGAAGAATTCTACAAGGGTACTCATGTAATTTGCTCCTTATTTCAAGAACCATAAAGCTATCATGGAAGATTCCTAGCGTGGATTAATCTACATTCAAAGAGCTTTCAATTGGTTCAAGAATCTTGAGATTTGGCTAAGAATCGAAGGAGTTATCATCATTTGTAATCTAGCTTAGTTCATTTGTTTCTTTATGATGTCATACTTGTTTAAGATGATTTATGCTAGATGCCTTGTATTTCTTGCATTTCACACGCCAAGGGGGGCTTCCATTTAGTATAAATAGACCCCTTGGGTGCCTTGTAATCTCATTCATTCAATAAATCAAATACAAACACATGGTGTTGTTTTCTCTCTAGCTTTTGCCAGTCTTTCGTTTCTCTTGAGGGAGATTCGATCCTATCTTCTTCTTCTAGCCTAGGGTGGCGTCCTTTGTGGTGATAGGAAGAGATTGAAGTATTCTTGAAGGTGGTGTGGCTGTATCCTTCAAGATTCTTCAAGATCCAAACATATCATTCATCATTCCATTCGTTCATTCAACCATTCATCAATCGTTCATCATTCGTTCATCCATTCAAGTCGTCATTCATCAATCATTCATCAAAACTTCAATCTTGGTAAACGAATTCCATCTTGTTTTCGTTTATCTTCATCCTTTTCATTCCATCTTTGGATCCTTAAGAACTTTGAGAAGCAAGATTCTAATCTTGGTTTTAAAGATCCTAAATTCATGTGTAATGTGATCTTCCCTTGATCCATTATACATCAAAGCTACCAGCTAGTTGCCAAATAGGGCAAAGGTATCACATGTTTTCGCCCCGGTGCACTTTCCCTATATGGGATTGATAGGAAATTAAAAGTGTGTGGAGTGTTGCTCTTTGGATTTTAAGGAAGCCTTAGAATATAACATAGGTGAGAAGAGAGATCAAATGCTTGGTGGTGTAAGTGTACCCCACAAGTAGTGAACGCCCGCTCTCGGGATAAAGTCCTAGGTTTCAACCTAACCAATGCTTTTCTGCTCTCCTACCGTAAAGGCCTGAGAGTAGCCTGGTGTGCAGTATGCCTAAAATAGCAAATTTGTGAAATAAATTAATTCCCCGTTTTTATAAATTCACTAAACTTCAAACTTTTTCGAGTTTTGCCGTCTTTTTAAGTTTAAGTCCCTAGTGGAGTTGCTAATCTGTAGACCCCGAAAAATTCCTGTTTAGGAAATTTAATTCAAAGTACTACTTAGTTGGGAGTCGAATGAGGTGGCTTAATACTTAAATAAGGATTTATCAAAAACGCTAACAATTCTTAGGAATCATAAACTTGTAAATTTAATTTGTACAAATTAAATTATACAAGTTATAATTTAAAGAGTCGACAGTCAGTTTTTAGAAAATTGACAAACCTTTTAGAAAAAAATGATTTCGGCCTACTAATCCAGAAATCGAATTTGGGGGTAAGGTTACGGGTCTGATAATTAGAAAATTATCTGACTCGACTGTTTTCGAAAACAGACTCTAATAAAATTGAATTAAAGCGAATAAATAAAAGATGAGTAATTTAGATAAATTTCACAAGAAAACTATTGTGTTATGCATTATGAAATAAAAACTTACAAGTTGTATAGTTTGTTGAATATTCAAGTTTACATGATAATACAAGAATTAAAAGTGATGAAAGGAAAATAAAAGATTAGCTGACCTTTTAATCACTTAGCATGCAATGGGAAAGGAGAGGGAGAAGAGAAAGAAAACCTATAGTGTCAAGACTCTAACAGAATTTTCGGGTCTTCAATAATAAGGGAGAAGAGTCTATTTATAGTGGGGGAGAATAAAATAAAATAATTAGAGATGTTATTTGTTTAAGAAAAGGGGGAAGATGAAAATAAAATAATGGAAGATTATATTTGGGCTCAATTTGAGAAAATGAAAGTAGGATACTCCAAATTTGGGGGTCAAAGAGTTTTATAAAACGTTCTTGGTGGAAAAAAATGTGAGCGAACTCGTTGCTAGGTTAGCATCTCCCTAGAAGTATTTCTCTCTTGATAGAATCTTTGATTATTTTTCCTACTTTATTAGTTCTGGTTTGTTATTAAACCTTTTGCAAAACCTAAAACCTGATTAGCTTAGCAATCGCGATAGAGATTAGTTTTCTGTGCTGCTAATTTGAGTCCCTGTGTGATCGACCTTGACGTGCTACTACGTACACCGTGCGCTTGCGGCCCTGTCAAGTTTTTGGCGCCGTTGCCAGGGACTCTGTCTCTAGCAATCGGTAAACGAACCCTCTTAGGTTGACTAAGCTGTTTTTCTTTTTTCTTTCTTTTTCTTTGATTTTCTTGATTTTCTTGTTTCACTGCGTTGGTGTTCTTGTTTTTGTTTTGCTAGGATCTTTTTGTGTATGCAACAATCTCCGGAGTTTGAGTTCGATCCAGAAATAGAGAGAACTTTCCACTAGAGGAAGCGACAAAGACTTGAAGAAGCTAGTAGAGAGACACCTACGCAACAATCTGAGATGGCCGGAGAAGAACCACCAATAACTTTCGGCCAGTATATGACTCCGAATGTCACAAACCCACCTAGCGCCATCAAACTACCTGAAGTGGGGAACAATTTTGAGCTGAAGAACTCTCTCATCAACTTAGTGAGAGCTACACCTTTCCGTGGTCTCCCGAGCGAGGATCCCAACCGGCACTTGCGCGTCTTCCGCCAAGTGTGCGACACATTCAAAGCCAACAGGGCCTCGCCAGACGCAATCAAGTTGAGGCTATTCCCGTTTTCCTTGGAGGATGGAGCATGGGAGTGGCTGGATTCCCTACCAGCAAACTCCATCAGCACCTTCGATCAGTTCACGAGTACATTCCTGGCTAAGTACTTCCCGCCGAGCAAGCTGACTAGTCTTCAGAATCAAATTTCAACTTTCTCCCAAGAGCCAGATGAGACATTATATGATGCATGAGAGAGATTCAAGGAGTTGCTTCGCCAATGCCCCCAGCAAGGATTCGAGCCGTGGTTCCCCATTCAATCCTTCTACAATGGGGTGGACGACAATCTGAGAGCTACGATCCTTGCTGCAGCTAGAGGGAACATTATGAGCAAGACAGGGGAGGAGTTGTACAAGCTGATTGAGCAAATGGCATCGAACATACACCAGTGGTCGAGACCCCGTTCCACGAGAATGGGAGGTAACTATTCTGTTGACGCGATTACGTTATTATCTGCTAAGCTTGATGCAATAAATGAGAAAATGGAAAGAATGCATGTGAATGGTTCCCCTCCTCCCCAATGTGCTTCCTGTTACTCTTTTGAGCATGCTACTCTTTATTGTCCTAATAGGGTGGGTAGTACTAGCCAACCTGAGCAAGGTAATTATATTGGAAACCCTACCCATAGACCCCTTTTTGCCCCTTACTAAAACACATATAACTCCGGTATGAGACATCACTCTAATCCTTCTTATTGGAACCAAATGGGTCACCTGCAAGGACAAAGATCTCCCACTCAACTTTACCAAGCCCCTCAAAATCCTGACTTAGAGCCTATGATGAAAGCCCTACTCGAGCATCAGCAAAGACAAGATGAGGTGATTAAAGCTTTAGCCACTAAGGTTGACCTTTTATCAACCCACAACCAAATGCTTGAGAACCAGATAACTATTCAGTTTGGTACTTCCACCACCCCTCCTAGACCACCCATGCCTAACCCTAAGGAGCATTGCAATGCTATAGTTTTTAGGAGTGGGACAAAGATTGAGGGACCTAAGAGGCCAAATGCCAAGCATGGGGGGAATTTGGGTGAGAGGAGTGTTGAGAAAGAGAGTGAGGAGGAGAAAGACCAAGAGAGAGAGACCGTCAATGAGGGTAGTGCTGAAATCCCTCCACCACCACCATCACCACCACCTAGAGTTTATGTGCCCCCTATTCCATTCCCTTCTAGGCTTGCTAAGTCTAAAATCGACGTTCAATTTGGGAAATTCCTTGGTATGCTTAAAAAGTTGGATGTGAATGTTCCTTTTCTTGATGCTTTGTCCCAAATGCCTTTGTATGCTAAGTTCTTGAAGGAGATTCTCTCCAAGAAAAGAAAAATAGATGACTGTGAGGCATTAGCATTGAGTGAGGAGTGTAGTTCTATGGTCTTGAACAAGCTCACTCCAAAGCTTAAGGACCCCGGGAGTATCACTATTTCTTATGGTCTAGGAACCATGAACATCGACCGTGCCTTATGTGATATGGGCTCAAGTGTGAGCTTGATGCCTTATTCCCTTTATAAAAGACTGAACTTAGATGAGTTGAGACCTACCGCCATGTCATTGCAAATGGTTGATCGTTCTGTTAAGTACCCAATGGGTATTTTAGAGGACTTTCCTCTTAAGGTAGGAGACTATTATGTGCCTATGGATTTTGTGATTCTTGATATGGCTGAGGACACCCGGACCCAAATTATTTTGGGAAGACCTTTCCTTGCCACTGTTGGGTGCGTAATAGATGTTAAAAAGGGAAAAATGAGCTTTAAGTTTGGGGAACATGAGGTTGAATTTGATCTATTTCGTGAACATATGCCTCATGATGTTTCTTCTTACTGTGGTGTTAATGTGGTTGGGAATGATGAGTCTAATGATGTATTTCTTGAGAGCCATGTACTTAGTGACGTGACGGATTGGGTACAAGTTGTTAAACCCGAACCTAACATCACCAAGGACAGGCCTTATGCTACTAATGAGGTTGTGTTGAGAAATTTTTGCAGGTTTGACTCTAGGATGCCTTCCATTGCTGAGGAAGGTGATCAGTTCGACCCTTGATGGTTGGTTCGACTTCAAGATGCACAGGGAACACATGCTGATGGTGCTCCAAAAGAGGTTAGCTATGACATTGTGGAACACTCGCCAGGCTGAGGTGAGTTTCGTCTAGCTAAAGATGTTAAACTAACGTTTCTTGGGAGGCAACCCAAGCATTTAATTGCTTTATTAGGTTTTATTTTGTTTTGATTGCGAAAACCCTCCTTTGTTGAGTACTTTAAGGTGTATGTTTCAATTGTCATTGCAAGCGTATTCTTGTGAATTTTTGGCTTGATTTGGATGATAGGAGAGACTTGGTTTCTTGTTTGATTTAGGTTGCTTGTCTTGTTTGCAATTCATCTAGTCTTCATTGATTCTTGTGTATGATAATGAAGTTCTTGTGTTCGGTACATCAGATGAGCTAGTTGTAGTGATTGTGGTAGGTTAACCCGTGAGACTTTTTGAGCCTAAAAGACTATCATTTTTATGGTCTCATTTTCTTATGAGTGTGACCTTACCATGTTTGCATCTCTAGAACTTGATTTGACTCTCTTTTAAACTGTATTTGACTTGTGCATTGTGTTAATATGATTGAGGCCCATCTTGTAGCCTTAAAGACAAAAAGCCACCTAACAATATGACTTCTTTTTGCTAACCCTTGCGCAATTTTTCCTGTCTTGATTGTTTCATATATATCGTGCACCTTTGCATGTTCTTAATTCCATACGCTTTTAGCCAAGATAGTGGAGCAACAATTCAGTTGGGGGACAGTTTTGTAGTCTTTTTGTTGGTGACTTCGTTGGTTAGTTTTCTTGATGAGGGGAATGTTATTCTTGATCATTGATTACCCCCTCTTTTCGTTCAAGGTTGTAATTTGTTGAAGGGGAAAGAGTAAATCTTTACTTATTCATGCTATTCATTGAAAAAAAAATGTTGAAAAAAAAGAAGAAAGAAATTTTAAAAAAACAAAGGAAAAAAAAAGAGAAGCTTTGATGAATAAGGTGAATAGCATGGTGGTTTTCTTGATTATATTGACTCTTCCTTTACCTTTCTTTGATGAGAATATATTTGAGCTTAATCGAGGTGTGAAGTAGGAGGTGTTGTGCTTTATGTACTGGGAATGTTGCTCTATAGGTTCTTGGCTATTTAGCTCCTCATTTCCTAAACAATTTCCCTCCTTACCCTACACCTAAGCCCCATTACAACCCTTGAAAAGTCCTCATGATTGACATTTGTGCATATAGTGTATAGCGGTAGAGAATTAAGAGTCTTGTCAAGCTTATGGTAGGTTGTTTACATTGGTTAAAGGTTTTGAGTGAACCGCCATATCTATTTAAAACACACGGGGGGAGTGATCCACATACCCTAAAGTGAGGTCCTATCAATCCCAACTAGTTCGCCAAACATGTGAATGAATTTTGATTGCATTTAAGTTGTGATGGATTAGTTGTGTTGCTTCCCGACTTGTGATTCTATTCTGAACAGCAATTTTGCTTCAATTTGATTCTTAATCTCGCTAGGAGTCCTTGAGTGTATGCTTGCTTTGGTATTCTTACATTGCCCTTTTTATTAGAGGAGGTGTGAGTAGGTTTTTTTTTCTTTTTGAGTTCTTTCATCTAGTTTTGAGTCTTGTACTTGCTTGGGGACAAGCAAAGAGTAAACATGGGGGGGGGGATTTGATAACTACGTTTCATGACTATGTTTTTTATGGGTTTTTCAATAGTGAATTAGGGATAGTTTTGTGTGTGAATCTTGATTTATATTTCGATTTCCCTACTACACTTAGTGTTGTTGTTTTTTATGTGAATTTATAGGTTTTGAGGCCGAAACATCAATTTTCTCTCAACTTCTGATAAAAGTGAAGACACCACTGGCCTCTACATGACAAACCTAGACCGTGGTGCAAATTTGGGACGGAAAGGAGGAAGGAACGGCCAGACAGTGGGTACCACGGGCAGCCCATGGTACATGCCACGATCCAGCAACTCCTCGTGGTTGGACCGTTCTTGCATGAAAAGAAAGGCGGCAACATGCAGTTTTGGTGGGCTATGAATTGATTCTATTCAATAGCCCTTCAAGCGGCCCACTCAAAAACAAGAGAAGTGGGGAGGAATTGGTTTGCATTCTTTGGGCCATGCATCGTTCGCCCAATGAGAAGATAGGAAAGTGGAGGAAATTAAGGGTATTGGTTCAGCCCATTCATTGCATTCATCAGGTCTTCATTTGGTCCAATGAAAGGGGAGATGTGGAAGAAATTTTGGGGATCAATTCATGGAATTCAATTCATTCACCCGTCATTCATCATTCACTCGGTCAACCATTCATTCACTTTTTTTGGCCTTGGACTTCGCCAACAAAAAAGAGAGAGGGGGAGACTATTCAATTGATTTCTTGGGCCATGAATTCATGCGGTCTAATGAACAAAAGGGTGAAAGAGAGAGACAAATTCATTTGTTCACCATTCATTAATCATTTTCATTCTACCATCCATCCATCAAGAGAGCCAAGAATCCCATCTATTCCTCCCCATTAATCAAGACCAAGATTAAGTTTTATTCAATCAAAAAATCAAGATCAAGACTCGGGAAGAATTTATCTACGCCCACGAGGAAGACTCCACCCCGGGATCGAAAGACTCGACGGTTGTAATTCTTCATAGTTACCTTTCTTTTCGATTTCTTTCTTTGTTTGGAGAATTAATCATGATGTTTGGAACTTGTGTTATGCTTTTCTTAAACATGATTGAGTAGTTTCATTGAATTCTAGGGTTTTGCAACCCGAAACAATGTAGTTTGATTAAATATTATTAGTTTGTGCATGAATTCTTGTTATGAATCAATAAAAGGTTGTGTTTTCCATGTTTATGAGTGTTCTCTAGGCCTGAAATGCTTGTAATTTGAGATTAACCTGAGAAGTACTGAAAGGTGAATTAGGATAATCTGACTACCAACCTGTCTACCTAGACTTGTGAAATTTGAGAAAGGAGTAGCAGACTAGGGAACCTTTTGATAACCAAAATATTTTAAACCTTCAACTTTGATTAACTTGAAAAGCATACGAAAGTTGTAATTTAGATTAATCGAGGCAATTCTATTAGCATCGAAAGAGCAGTAGAGTTCGTATGGTTGTCGTTCTTGATTCGTTCTTGAATGTATGATTGTGCAGCCTAGGTTTTAATAATCGAACTCGTTGCTAGGTTAGCATCTCCCTAGAAGTATTTCTCTCTTGATAGAATCTTTTATTATTTTTCCTGCTTTATTTGTTCTGATTAGTTATTAAACCTTTTCCAAAACCTAAAACCTGATTAGCTTAGCAATCGCGATATGGATTAGTTTTCTCTGATGCTAATTTGAGTCCCTGTGGGATCGACCTTGACGTGCTACTATGTACACCGTGCGCTTGCGACCCTGTCAGCTGGGGTGGACCTTCGAGTACTTGACTTCTGTGATAAGTGGTAAAGATTGTCCTGACCGGCACATTCCTGCTGCTCGTAAATGGGCGAATGCTAAGTTGTACCATCGTCTGAAATTCCACATCAAAGACTTGAATAGTCTTTCGGAGGATTATTGATTCATTGAGGCTGGTAAAGACCAATTCTTCCTTCTTCCTTATCACCTTGATGTTTGGCTTTTAAAGACATTATGCTTATAGGAAGACATCGCCTGATTCCCTTGGGATGGCTTCCAATTGGAAGGCTTGCATTTTTATCTGGAGGAGGCGAGGCAGGTCAGCCAGTCACGGCTGCTTCTCGAGGGTCCTTCTGGTCCGGTATTCTATCTGGGAGAGTGTTTTTTATTTCAGCATACCGACGAGTGGCAACCTCGAGTCCCTGTGGTTCCTCCCGAGCTCATCTTTGATAGGAAAGCTTTGATCTGGGATGATATAGATCGTCTCATGGTTGTGAGCCTGTTAAGGGATTAGTTGTCCCTAACAATCTGGAGGAAGTGGCGGCCCGCTGTAGGGATGGCCTAACTTTTGCTCGAGTATATCTCCTGTTTTTCCTTGTTATCCTTTGTGGTTTTTAACTTTTACTAACAACTTTATCCTTTTATAGCTAGGAGGATATTATGATCCTCTCCTTGACCATCATGTAGAGGGTCTTGAGAATGAGGAGGATGAGGAACTACTGTTCGGGTTCATCCGCCTTGTGCCTAACGATCATGAATTGCTTCAGTTCATTGTTGCTAACCCGGTAAGGTTTGTATTTTGAGCTTTATTCCTTTGCGCAATTTCTCACTTTTCTTCCTTTCCTATGCACCAAACATACGCTTGCATTCATGTCCTGTCGCGTCTATTGAGCGAAGGCATCACTGCTCGGGAGTTCATTGCCCGAAAGTTTGAGAATGGGTAGTATTAGGGTCTTATGGCGGTACCGGAGGATGATGGCGACGAGGCTTAGTCTTATGCGAGTTTGTAGTAGTCTGGGAGTGCTTCTAGGTGTCCTCTTCGCTATTCGTCTGCTGGAGAGACAAGTAAGAGGCCTTATCATGGGGACCGGAATAAGAACCGATCCAAAGGATGGATTAGCACCTGATGGAGAGTGGATGGGTTCCTCGTGCTAGCTCCTCCAAATCATCGGGTGAAAGGAGGAGATCTCCAGATGTGCAGAGGTCATCGTGTAGGATTGCTCGAAATCGAGTGGATTTCGAGGTTCCATAGATAGGGTGCCAAGTCCATAGGTGCCGTAATAGCATTCTCACTCTATCGTTCCTTACAGCCAATCCCCCTGGGGGCTACAGCCAGGATTATCCTAGCTTTGGTCTTTACAGTGCACCTTCCAACCAATATCTGCCCAGGCCTTCTGTTATACAGGTTGAGTCCCAACCCAATTCCTTTGCTGATGCGGCTTTTCGGAGCATCTTTGGAGGCCCTGGAGCTAATGGAAGCTCGAGCGGGAACTACTAGGCATCATCGGCAAGGCTCCCCTTTTATCGTTTATATTTTTTTAATGCAATGATGTATGCAACTAATGTACGAATGACCTTATGCCACATATTTATTTTTATGCAAAAATTAAGACTTTATTAATGCACAAATAATACTACCTATATTTTTAAAAAATAATGCAGACTACATGATAGCCCCCAGTTTACAATTTAACAAATCAATCTTAGGCTAAAACATAGAATAATACAGAAGAATAATAAAAAAAACTAAAAAGTTTACATGGGAATTTGCTAACTAAGGGTAAGGATCAAGGGTTTGGCTCGAGCTAGCTTGATCACTTGGCATACATATAGTAAACTTTACATGCCCACCATCCATAAAAATGTTTCACGTAAATTTGCGGGTAGGTTTGAAGGCCGATCGGACCTTAGATTCATCCTGCATGTCATTTACGCATCAACAGAGTGTAAGCACAAGGGAAAATTGGACATCCACCCCCCTTAAAGGGCGGTTGACCTTCACATGGCTGCAACTTCTCCTTGCATGAATTGGACGCGCATTGATCTCCTGCCTGTCAACGCTCTAAGTCCAATCGAACTTCCCACGGAGGGGATGAATTTTGCCTCCAAATTTTCTCACGTTGTGGCCTTGGTAAAGCACTGTTTAAGCACAACCCCCAGATTGATTCTGCTTCACTTTTCCTTTCTTTTTTCATCACAAACATAGCTTTCCAAAAGAAGTTAAACTCTTGGATAAATTCTCTCACCAAAGCCGAAAACACATGCTTGCTACAATCTTATAATGATCCTTAGTCTCAAATAAGTCTAGATAAGTTAGGACTTCCTCCAGGCACCTCTTATGTTTTAGGACCCTGAACTTCACGTCTTTTGGTCATGGAACGAACTATGTGGGCATGCATATTTGGCTTTGATATCTTCGCCCCTCCGAAAACTCCTTCTCTCAACCAAAATCATCGTCGGGAGAAGTTTGAAGAGTTGATAGATTTCAACCACTGGGCCTTAGGGAATATTCTAGTTGGCAATATGGTGAACTGGCAAGCATTAATTGGTGGAGTTCTTCCAATCTCTGGCACTTCGACTCTGACCAACCACAAGAGTTTGAGGTTTGGTTTTTTGCATTCTTGTTGGATTTCTTTTTTATCACAGGGGTATGGGAGTTGCTCCTCTTTCTTTTTATTCACATCGTGGATGAAATGGCTCGAGGTTACAATCCTACACCCATGATGATAGCAAAGACCCTACTTGGCTCGGATTCTTGGAGCACGAAACAAATTTTTCGGGGAAGCCCTCTTGATCTTCAAGTAAGTTTCTCGATGTTTTCCCTTTTTTTGCATCTCTTGTCTCTTTGCATTTCCTTTTCCTTTCTACTTTTTTACTCTTTTTTTTGTTTATATTTTTTTCATGATTTGGCATGGAATCACAAATTGATCCATGTTGAACTATATACTGATAATTTTCCTATTGTGATTTTCTTTTTAATTTTTATGTGCCACCGGAATCTAATTCCTTCCTCTCCTTTTTGATTATTTGGCTCATGGAGCACCTTCACATGATCTATTCCCCTCACACTACCTTGGAGTTGGCTAATTTTTGCCAGCGAAAGATGAAATATGATGCACCTAGGAATTTTGAAGAGTGGGTCACCTTCTTGAAGAATCACAAGGAAATTTAATAATGGATTCAATGGTGGAAGGTTCCTTGTTTCACCAACCATTCTCGAAAGCCACTCACGTGACCCTCTTCAGCTTATCGGAGCTTATATACTATTTTTTGGATCGAGTTATGAGGCAAATGGACCCATGATGATTGTGCATGCTAGGACCACTACTACAAAGAGTACTACACCCTTGATCGTGAAATATCGATTGCTTGTTGAACCCTGTGAATTGCGTGAAAGTAGGATACTCCAAATTCGGGGGTCAAAGAGTTTTATAAAACATTCTTGGTGGAAAAAAATGTGAGCGAACTCGTTGCTAGGTTAGCATCTCCCTAGAAGTATTTCTCTCTTGATAGAATCTTTGATTATTTTTCCTGCTTTATTAGTTCTGGTTTGTTATTAAACCTTTTGCAAAACCTAAAACCTGATTAGCTTAGCAATCGCGATAGAGATTAGTTTTCTGTGCTGCTAATTTGAGTCCCTGTGTGATCGACCTTGACGTGCTACTACGTACACCGTGCGCTTGCGGCCCTGTCAAGATTTTGGCGCCGTTGCCGGGGACTCTGTCTCTAGCAATTGGTAAACGAACCCTCTTAGGTTGACTAAGCTGTTTTTCTTTTTTCTTTCTTTTTCTTTGATTTTCTTGATTTTCTTGTTTCACTGCGTTGGTGTTCTTGTTTTTGTTTTGCTAGGATCTTTTTGTGTATGTAACAATCTTCGGAGTTTGAGTTCGATCCAGAAATAGAGAGAACTTTCCACCAGAGGAAGCGACAAAGAATTGAAGAAGCTAGTAGAGAGACACCTACGCAACAATCTGAGATGGCCGGAGAAGAACCACCAATAACTTTCGGCCAGTATATGACTCCGAATGTCACAAACCCACCCACCGCCATCAAACTACCTGAAGTGGGGAACAATTTTTGAGCTGAAGAACTCTCTCATCAACTTAGTGAGAGCTACACCTTTCCGTGGTCTCCCGAGCGAGGATCCCAACCGGCACTTGCGCGTCTTCCGCCAAGTATGCGACACATTCAAAGCCAATAAGGCCTCGCCAGACGCAATCAAGTTGAGGCTGTTCCCGTTTCCTTGGAGGATGGAGCATGTGAGTGGCTAGATTCCCTACCAGCAAACTCCATCAGCACCTTCGATCAGTTCGCGAGTGCATTCCTGGCTAAGTACTTCCCGCCGAGCAAGCTTACTAGTCTTCAGAATCAGATTTCAACTTTCTCCCAAGAGCCAGATGAGACATTATATGATGCATGAGAGAGATTCAAGGAGTTGCTTCGCCAATGCCCCCAGCATGGATTTGAGCCGTGGTTCCCCATTCAATCCTTCTACAATGGGGTGGACAACAATCTGAGAGCTACGATCCTTGCTGCAGCTGGAGGGAACATTATGAGCAAGACAGGGGAGGAGTTGTACAAGCTGATTGAGCAAATGGCATCGAACAGCCACCAGTGGTCGAGACCCCGTTCCACGAGAACGGGAGGTAAGTATTCTGTTGACGCGATTACGTTATTATCTGCTAAGCTTGATGCAATAAATGAGAAAATGGAAAGAATGCATGTGAATGGTTCCCCTCCTCCCCAATGTGTTTCCTGTTACTCTTTTGAGCATGCTACTCTTTATTGTCCTAATAGGGTGGGTAGTAATAGCCAACCTGAGCAAGCCAATTATATTGGAAACCCTACCCATAGACCCCTTTTTGACCCTTACTCAAACACATATAACTCCGATATGAGACATCACTCTAATCCTTCTTATTGGAACCAAATGGGTCACCCGTAAGGACAAAGACCTCCCACTCAACCTTACCAAGCCCCTCAAAATATTGACTTAGAGCCTATGATGAAAGCCCTACTCGAGCATCAGCAAAGACAAGATGAGGTGATTAAAGCTTTAGCCACTAAGGTTGACCTTTTATCCACCCACAACTAAATGCTTGAGAACCAGATAACTATTCAGTTTGATACTTCCACCACCCCTCCTAGACCACCCATGCCTAACCCTAAGGAGCATTGCAATGCTATAGTCTTTAGGAGTGGGACAAAGATTGAGGGACCTAAGAGGCCAAATGCCAAGCATGGGGGGAATTTGGGTGAGAGGAGTGTTGAGAAAGAGAGTGAGGAGGAGAAAGACTAAGAGAGAGAGACCGTCAATGAGGGTAGTGCTGAAATCCCTCCACCACCACCATCACCACCACCTAGAGTTTTTGTGCCCCCTATTCCATTCCCTTCTAGGCTTGCTAAGTCTAAAATCGACGTTCAATTTGGGAAATTCCTTGGTATGCTTAAAAAGTTGAATGTGAATGTTCCTTTTCTTGATGCTTTGTCTCAAATGCCTTTGTATGCTAAGTTCTTGAAGGATATTCTCTCCAAGAAAAGAAAAATAGATGACTGTGAGGCATTAGGATTGAGTGAGGAGTGTAGTTCTATGGTCTTGAACAAGCTCACTCCAAAGCTTAACGACCCCGGGAGTTTCACTCTTTCTTGTGGCCTAGGAACCATGAACATCGACCGTGCCTTATGTAATATGGGCTCAAGTGTGAGCTTGATGCCTTATTCCTTTTATAAAAGATTGAACTTAGGTGAGTTGAGACCTACCGCCATGTCACTGTAAATGGTTGATCGTTCTGTTAAGTACCTAATGGGTATTTTAGAGAACTTTCCTCTTAAGGTAGGAGACTATTATGTGCCAATGGATTTTGTGATTCTTGATATGGCTAAGGACACCCGGTTTACAGCGGTTTGCAGGCCGGTGTAAAGTGTAGAGCTCAGGGAGCCTGTGGCCTAAATTCTCGTATTTTGTTTCGGTTTTAGCCTTGAATCGAGAAATAAATTACGGAGCAAAGATCACTTTGATTAAGACAAAATTAAAACTAGAAAGATGATTAACTAGGTGATAATTAGACAAAGAGAGGTTCGGGGGTTTTAGACACTTAACGGAATCTTTGATCAAGGAGTTTTCATGACTAAAGCGCATAAAGTTGGATTTATCCATGGAACAACGCGGGAAAGGGGCCACGATGAATCTCCTCCCTCGAGGAAGATTCAAATTAACTACCCTATGTCCACCATGGACCATCGGGGTTGAGAATTGCGTTAATTCCTAGTTAAGCCTACACTTACCCTCATAAGCGTAGACCTAACTATCCCACTCTAGGATTCCCATTGAGTGTATAACGATTCAAAGAGCTCTCGGACCTTGAACCGCCACCCCCAATGAGAAGACACCAAGTGGAAATAGACTCCTCCAACTAAAACACACTTTAATCAATAAACACCTTAGCCAAAACCCATTAAGGCCTTAATCACCCCCTCATCTTAAGGAAGATTAGCCTCTAGACATGGTGGAGAAATTAGCAACACACCAATAAAACCCTAGCATGGTTTTACTCAAAGGATGGATATTAAAACTAACCACTATGATTAACAACATAAAACTACACTCAACACAAGCAACAAAGCATTTGGAAACATTAAAATGAGGAGAAAAGAGATTATACCTAAATGGATGAGCAATAAATTGGCAATAAATGAAGAGCAATAATACCCAAATGATGAAGAGCAATTGGCCTTGATTGAAGAAAGTAATTAATCAACAAAGTAGAAGTTAATCCCCCAAAAGCTAATCCTAAAACTCTTGAAAGATAGAAGATGTAAAAGGGAGAGAAAATAAAGCTCTCCAAAAACTCCCTAAAAAAACTCCCTTTGAAAGTGACAAGACGGCCTAATTAAAACCACGGGGAAGAAGGGTCAAAACACAGTCGTTTTGGCCGAAAATTATGCAGGAAATAAGGACGTCGCTATGCCCAGCGTCGCGACCCAGTCAATCATCCGTAGCGAACGCTATGGAGTGCGTAGCGAACGCTACGACCGTCAGCAGGAAAACTTGGAAAATCAGGGCTTCATCGTAGCGGGCGCTATGAATGGGGTAGCGACCGCTACGGCCTTGGGCAGAACCTTCTGCCTGGGCTCGTAACGATCGCTAAAATAGGCGTAGCGACCGCTACGCTCTTCAAGTGATCTTCCATCTAAGTATGGGGGCGTAGCGATCGCTACAGCTGTTGTAGCGAACGCTACGAGCCTGGATGCCCCCATACTTAGCCTTTTGGCCCGAAATCCCTCTCCTTTACGCACGGCTGGTCTCTCTTGCTTCCCGGGTCTTCACCACGGCATCAAATCAGCTCCAAAGGTCTCGGGATGACCGAGTTATCGCCTTTTTCCGCAACTTCGCCCCCTTTTATTATTCTCCGAACTTAAAACCTAGAAATCACAAAACACGTAATAAATAACCATTTTATTAGGGGCAATGATAGACACAGCGTAAATGAGTGGTATTTAGCCCCTAAAATGGGACTAAACACCCCCCCACACTTAGACTTTTGCTCGTCCCGAGCAAAACTAACCGAAAGAAACCTAAGAAACTAGAAAACATAAACACCTAACTCACTTTCGCAGGAATCGCGGATGCATTTAGCATATGCATCAAGCCCTTTAAACCCCCCGGTAGCCCGGGTGGACGAGGTGGGTCTCGTGAGGGTTTATAGCGGCTATACCCACAAAAGCCAAAGAAAAAGGAGAGAGGGAAAGTGAAAACAAAACCGAAGAAAAACAAAGGAAAAGAAAAACAACAGCTTCGCTTCAAAAGATCTCGAAATCTAAATCAGGAAAACGTTATTAAACCTCCAAAAGGAACCGTTATGAGCGTCTCACAAACACCTATCTTAAGCAAAGGTCAGTCTTTGAGATTTTCGATGTCCGACACCTAATGTCAAACAAAACCCCAAGTGCGTAAGTGCTAGTGGGTTCCAACCGAATCCAAAAGACTCCAAGGACTCATGCCCGAGCTCAAAAACAACGAAACGAACAAGAGAAGTGTTGCCTTTCCTCGCATTTGGTCGCCCTTGGCTTGGTGAGGGCCGTAGGTGATGCAAGGAGAGGCCCCACACTTTATTAACGCTCAAACTTTTCTTTTTGGGGTTGGGTAATCCCAACAAAATTGCTTTCTCTTTTTCTTTTCTTTTTAAAGGTCGGTATTAGCCTTACTTTCAGGAATTGGACGGCCCAAATATGGGGTTTACCCTCCCAACACAGTCTTTTCCATACACACCTCCACCGAGAATTCAATATGGGAGGAGCTTAAGGGGTAATAGCGTCGTACCGCTTATACCGGGCCCGTGTAGGTTGGCTAAGTGTATTGTGGCTGATGTCATTCAGTGACACGCTCCACTTAATCCGGTTATTGTAGCTTTTCTTTCTTTTTCTTTCTTTTTGACTTGCATTTGCTAAAAAGGGAAACAAAACAAGCTCGGACACAAACCCCTAGAATCTCGACTTCAACCGTAGCGTGAAAGGAATCGGGGTTTCACTAGACACTGATGAAGGACATCTAAAGAGATAGGTCATGACTGCACTGAGACAGTGGTCAAAACGCTGCACCGGTTTCTTTTAAAGAAGTTTAAGAACGGCTTCTCAATTTCGACAACAAGATCCAAGGAACAAAGCAAAAACAAAGCGAAAACAAAACTAAAAGAAAAACTTTTAGGGTTTTCACTCCCTTTTTCCTCCTTTTTCACACAAAATTTTTTTTTTTCAGATTTTAGGCAAAAACTAGAAAACAAAAACAAAAATGCTAGGTGATCTACCCTTGAGACAGAATATCTCCCCCCCACACTTAATACGCCACAATGTCCTCATTGTGGGAAGGTGTCACATGAAAAGGGTAGAGAACCTACAAAAACAAACAAACAAGAACAACTAGCACATAAAAGCGGTGGCGACCCGAGCCCACACGGCTCCAACAACAAGAAAACCCAACACAGAGCATACTAGGGGTGCGCCACCAAAAAGAAAAAAAACAAGCATGCAAAAAGAAAACAAACTATACAAACAAAAACACAGAAATATGTACAAAAATAGAAAAGGGTGGAACGAATGTACCTTGTATGTTTCCAAAGTGTAACCAAAGTTCGGACCACGATCACAAAAGAAAGGCTAAAACTAAGAAGGTTAGAAGAAAAATGCAACGTATCGAAATGCAATCGAATCTGCATGCAAAAGAAATATACAAAGATGTCCAAATGGACAAAGGAAAATGCAAGAAACAAATCTATATGCAAGAACAAAGCTATATACATTGCCTGGGTAACCTCAACCTCGTTCTCAATCAATTTGAGGCGACTTGTTGAGGGTGAAACATCACCTTGCACTTGATGGAGCTAAGTGCAAGTGATTAACCAAAACCAACCTAATCACGATGGACGATGGATGAAGGTAGGGATGGACGGTGATCACAGATAGGACAACAAAATCTTCGATAAAGCCGACAAGGACGGGAACACAAGAACGTCCTACCCACCTACGAGATGCACACCTCCCCACAAACAATCAAATGATAAATCAAATAAAGAGAGAGAGAGTGGGGAGGGGATAAAGCTTACAATCATGGGGGTGGATCTCCTTCAGCAGGAGGAGGTGGTGGGTAGTACGGGTTGACCCATCCCGGATCACGCGGCGAATGACACATGACAACGTAGTGGTAGTAGGCCCAGTCATCCGCGATGTTCTCCAAGCGACCCACCCGATTGTTTAATTGCGTCAAGGAGTCATAGGTTCGTGTTTGGGCAATCATCATTTTATTCATGGAACCGGCAAGGTCCTCACGCGTCGTTCGCAGCCCATCAAAATCCTCTTGACGCAAAACCCAACCGTCTTGTCCTCCGACTTGTCCTTGCTCCACAACATTCTCTTCTTGGGCCGCCCTCTCGCACCTCGCCTCGGTGCCGCGTTGATTTTCACCGCCCGCCGCCGCTCCAACTCCTCTCAAAAGGGGCATCATGAACCCCTATCCCCACCAACAAGCCTAGGAGTTTGTTCTTACCCGAAGACCAATTGTTTTGATCCCGCACATCGATTAAACGAGGGGCTTGTTGGTTCGGAGTAGTCACACTGGGACGGACCCACGGTGGTAGAGGAGCACCGAGGCGATGGATTCACGGAGAAAAACGGAAGTGGCGGAGGCGGCGGCGTCCATAGGCTCGAATGTGTGCGATCGCAACGGCCAAGGTATGGGGTTATTGGGCCCCCATACTGGTGTAGGAAGTGGGTAATAATGTGACCCAACGCTATACAAGTTCCGGCACCATCGGTAGACATTTGCTTAAGTTGATGCAGAATACACGATCCCGTGTTGACTCGGCGACCATGTAAAGCATGGTGCAAAATAGCTAGGTCGTCTTTCCGCACCTTCTCCCTACCGTCATCCCGTGCGAAAACTGAATTTGTAATTAACCTATGGAAGACCCTAACGGCGGGATTACAAAAATCTCGGGATTTGGAACCCTGAACATCATAATACAATACATCCCCATTTGGGGCCCTAATTAAAGTTCTCCGCCAACATGTTATTTCCCGCATAGCTTCCCCCTCATTGAAGACCGAGGCTTGGCCATAGGTTAAGCCTCCGTTCGGCAAACCCAACAAGTTATTAAACTTCACAAGATCACACTCAATGGGCTTGTTTCCCACCCACGCAGTAAAATATGCATCAGTTGTCCCATCATTCAACAACTCAAAAGATGAAAGGAACTCATAAATTGCTTGATCCCTCAGGGGTGCACAAATTTGAACGAATTGCTCCCACCCCATTACCCCAATTAAATGTTCCATGCTAGGCCCCAAGTAGTGTTCATTGCACGTTTCAACATCATAAACATAAGGAAAACATATGTTCCTAGTTTTGAACCGTGTTAATCTTCGAGCATGCCTATCATTTTGAATAGTAACTCTATGCCTAGCATGCGAACTTAAGCGTAAAGGCTCAGATTTTTGGGTAGGAAAATCGGGGAAGTCATTACCTTCATCTCCTTGATCAATAATGGGTGATGCCCTTGAGGATGAAGCTCCATCCCGCACCCTCTTGCTAGGTCGTGGAGGCATTCTTTTCTCTTTTTCTTCCTTTTTTTGAATGAATGCTTGAGAGAATGCTTGGAAGATTCAAGCTTTGCTTCCTCTAAAACCCAACTCAATAAAGAGTTCAAATGCTAGAGGAAGAAAGTGAAAAGGGGTATGTTGAGTTGCAAAAAGTGAGAAGAGAAGAGTGGAAATGGAGTTTATGGAGGAAGATTGATGGTCTTTTTGGTGGAGAATGAGTAGAAAAGGATGAAGATGGTGGTTTTGGGGGTTAGGGTTGTGGAATGTTGGAGAGGAAATAAGAGGGTGAGGCGAATTGGGAGTGAAAAGTGAAGGGAAAAGAAGAGGGGGTCAGATTTCCCCTTTTACAGTCTGCGTAAAAAATGGGCGTCGCGTTCGCTACGCCTAGTGCCGAGAAACTGGGAATCGATCCGTAGCGAGCGCTACGCGCTGCATAGCGAACGCTACGCTCTAAACAGTGGCCAAACAGAAAGGCAACGAGGGCTGCGTAGCGAGCGCTACGCATGGTGTAGCGAACGCTACGCTCCCAGACTTAAAAAAAAATTCAATTGTTCCTCGTCCCTCTTCTCCTTAGCTTCTCCTTCAACTTATCTCCTCTAAAACCAATATGCTTCAAATCTTACACACAGCCTCCAAACCTCCCTCGTTTTTTTTCTTTCTTTTTCTTCTCCTCCCATTCATGATTTCCCCTTTTTTTTCTCCTCTTTTTTTTCATTTTCTTTTTTTTCCCTCTTGTTTTTCTTTTTTTTTTTCTAGAACTAATTCCTCATTACAAGCATGTGTTGCCTCCCATGAAGCGCTTGCTTAAGGTCCTTAGCTTGACCATTGACCGGATCTTAACATTAGGTATCGGGGAGGAAAGTCACCATAGTCCCCGCATACTCTTCGCTCATGACATATGGTTTGACCTTGGAAGAGTTCACTTTAAAAGTTTCCCCCTTCTTGTTCTCCAACTCCACAACTCCACCCGGGTGGAGCTTGACAATGAAAAAGGGTCCCGACCATTTGGTCTTTAATTTGCCCGGGAAGAGTTGGAGGCGAGAATTGTACAACAATACTTGATCACCCACCTTGAAGTTCCGGTGGTGAGGTGCTTGTCATGCCAAGCCTTTGTCCTCTCCTTGTAGATCCGATTGTTCTCATAAGCTTGCTGGCGGATCTCCTCCAATTCTTCCAATTGGAACAACCGTTTCTCCCCCGCGGCCTTTGCATCAAAATTCACTTTCCTTACCGCCCAAAATGTTTTGTATTCGAGTTCCACCGGGAAGTGGCATGCCTTACCATAGACCAACCGGTAAGGGGTGGTGCCTATGGGAGTCTTGAATGTCGTCCTATACGCCCATAGAGCATCATCAAGTTTGTCCGCCCAATCTTTTCTTGAAGACGCAACGGTCTTTTGAAGGATTTCCTTAATAGCCCGGTTTGTGATCTCCACTTGCCCTTGAGTTTGGGGGTGGTAGGGCAATCCTCTCTTGTGATTTACCCCATACTTCTTGAGCAATGCCTCAAATTTCTTCTCAATAAAGTGAGGCCCATTATCACTAATGACCACTCTTGGGATGTCGAACCTAGGGAAGATTACCCTCTTGAAGAACTTGGAGACCGTATTGGCATCACATCTTTGGCTTGCAATTGCCTCGGCCCATTTGGAGACGTAATCTACCGCCACCAAAATGTGTTCATCCCCCCTTGACGAAGGAAATGGGCCCATGAAATCAATACCCCACACATCAAAAATCTCACATTCAAGTATATAGGTCAAGGGTGCTTCATTTCTCCTAGAAAGACTCCCAACCGTTTGGCATTCATCGCAAGCTTTGACATGAACTTCTACATCTTTGAAAAGCGTCGGCCACCAATATCCGCATTGAAGAACCTTGGCTGCGATTTTATCCTTTCCCCCATGTCCTCCACATGGCTTGTTGTGGAAATGATTTAAGATCTCCGGAACCTCGCTCTGAGCTATGCATCTTCTATATAGGCCATCATTGCATATGCGGAACAAGTAAGGCTCGTGCCAAATATAGTGCTTGACGTCACAAAAGAATTTCTTCCTTTGGTTTGAATGGAGCTCGGGCGGGACCACGTCCGAAGCAAGGTAGTTCACAATATCGGCGAACCACGGGGTCTCCTCTTGGATAGCAAGCAACTTCTCATCCGGAAAAGAATCATTGATAGGCCGGGACTCCAATTCAACAAGGATTCGTGAAAGGTGGTCGGCCACCACGTTTTTGGAACCGGCTTTGTCCTGGATGGTGATGTTGAATTCTTGCATTAGTAGCAACCAATGAATAAGTCTCGGCTTGGCCTCCGTCTTGCCTAGTAGATACTTCAAAGCCGAGTGATCGGTGTACACCACTACTTTGGAAATCAAAAGGTATTGGCGAAACTTGTCCAATGCAAAAACAATAGCCAACAACTCCTTCTCCGTAGTGGTATGATTGCGTTGGGCGGCGTCTAAGGCATGACTTGCATAATAAATGACCCTTGGTTGCTTATCCTTGGTTTGTGCTAGGCATGCCCCCACGGCATAGTCGCTAGCATCGCACATAACATCGAACGGTAAGCTCCAGTCCGGTGGTTGAACTACCAGTGCGGTGGTCAAGGTGTAACACCCCAACCTTAATCACAAGGTTAAACTCTACTTAGAGAAGCTAAGCCCGCGATTAGCGCAGCGGAACACTTTTTAGGTTGAAGTGTCACCGCCGTCTCCCAAAAGAGCCAAGGCAACAACACCAAAGAAACTTCCAAAACCACAAGATAACTTACTAACTTAAGAACCTTCACATATAAAACTTATACAACCCTTGGATAAAGTATATAAACTTAAACATAGCTTAAATACTAAAACAACTTCCAAAATCCTGCTCGCCCTTGCTAACCGATGATTTCATTAGAGAACTACCTCAAGAGCCTTGAATTACTTTGGTACCGACTTGTCCTTGCCTTGGGAGCTCGAACCCCTAAAAACAAAACATTGAAAACAGTCGCAAAGTGAGTGGGGAAACACTCAGTACACAAACCTCCAACACGTCAAACCGTTCGAAAACGGTTTTCGGTGCCGGCCTTTAAATTCATTTTGAAAACGGGAAAGGGGATAAACATAAATAAACTAAATTGTTGCATATATATATATATATATATATATATATATATATATATATATATATATATATATATATATATATAAATAACTGGTATATGTATAAGACATGAATATAAATAACTGAAATGGACTTGTGATAATTAGGAATGAGCGGTATCCCCTACGATCGATGCCGAAGCACCTCACACACGCGCATGCCCAAACCGATCTAGATTTGGATTGGGTGGCTGCTAGGCAGTCGACACTGGCCAGGTCATTAGGACACTCTGATCAGGAGCATCTAAAAGTATAGGCTAGCACTTCACGTAACTAGCTAGAATATGATGGGGCGGGACCGCTTGAAAATAATTCAATATAAGATATTAGTTCATGACTTGATAAGATAATAATAACCATTGGATAATAAGTAAATATGAGATATTAGTTCATGATGTAGACATAATATCACAATGATAATTGTGTTGAAGGATAAATAAAGAGTTAAAAGTTGGACAATTTGCGTACCTTGGGACGCTAAAGACCTTGGCGGCGCGGCTCGGCTTGGAGATGGCTTTCAAAACTTGTCAACTAAGATAAGAATAAATAAAAATGAAGAACCGAATAAGGTTCTAAATTAGATTCATAAGTTTAGAAACTTAGTAATATAAATGAAATACTTTAGGAATAAAATTTCAGGTTTATATAAAAATAGAGTTTGAAGTATAATTTGAGTTAGAAAAATCGGAATGACGTAAAAGAGTACATTTCGGAATAGGGAAAACCATGATCTTAAATTTTATCAACAGGGCCGAAGGCTAAAAATGGGTGGAAGGGCTTCAAAATGGGCCCGGACAGAAGCTGTGCATAACAAAACCTTAGAATTTTCGGGTGAGAGAAACATGAGAATAAAGACGTAGAAGATGATTCAAGTAAATGGGCTTGAATCTAAGAAAATTAGCTTGAATCGATGGTGAATGGGCGATTATAACTTGAAAGCTAGGATGAGAATGATGGATTCAAATATGGTTTGATGAAGTGGTAGCAAGTGAATGATGAAACGGAGTAAGACGTACATGACCGAATGTGATGAGAACAAGTTTGGATTGGTGATTTAAGTAACAAAGATTGAATTGATTTAGAACTTGGAGGCTACCGGGTTATAAGAAATTCTTAGCTAGATTAAAAACATTGGACATTATGCTAGAGAATGATGGGGGAAAAGAATACTTGGCTAAACTCACTAGCTTTTAGAAAATATTCTCAAGACTCACTTAAGTCTCCCAAAATGATATTTTTAGCCTTAAACACACAACTCTAGGATGATAACCTATACCCATAACATATTATGCTTAGAAGCCTTTATTGGGTTGATTTGAGGCCCAAAAGATATAAATTTACATAAGCTAATTTGGGCAGAAACTACACTCTGGACAGCCCTTATTCCCGAGCTCGTAACTCACACTCCCGATATCGGATAAATACAAACCATACCATTACGGAAAGCTTGCACTAAGACCTAAAACTTTCATGTTTACCCCAAAATCTAAAGAGGTCTCTAAAGGCACGAAAAACAGCCCTCAACCTACTGACTCAGAATTCGTATATAAAAACGCATCGTCACGGTTTTGGCCATAACTCGGTCTATACATGTCGGAAATTCGAAATTCCAAAGCCTGTAGTTAGCTAACACCTTGAGCTATCATATGGAGTAAAAATCTGGCCTAAAACTTTTAGGTCTCGGAAATTTTCCAGAAACTAACCAGAAACTTTATTTACCGAAATTTCAGTTTTTAACTTTATTTTTCACCCTTAATCATACTAAACATAACCAAATCTCACCTAAACTTTAATCCACCCTATTTCCAGAATATAAACCTTGAAAATTAACTCATCAAGGACCCTAAAAACCACATGCATCCATGGGTTAAACATAAACTCAACATAAATGACATATTCTTGAACTCTTGCATCAAAACCTCACTAATTTACCCAAATTAAACATAATAACACTTAATTCATAATCTTAAAACATAAACTCAGCCCTTGAATACTCAGAATCTTTCAAGAAATTCACATGCATTGACATATAATCATCATCCACCATGAATTCAACCATAAAACCTCATAAATACTTAGAAACATACATGCATACACTCAAAACTTAAACCCTAACTCAACCAATACAATTATATACTTGAATTCGCGATAAAAGAGAGTAAAAGAGATAGAAATTACAAAAGAAACATATATAAAACATGGATTTTCAGATTAGGGTTTAGAGAAACTGAAATTGGGGGTTTTGAGAGGTTACCTTTGAGGAAAAAAATTTGATGAGAACACAAGAGGGAGGAGAGGGTGGCCGGATGCCACCATGTGGCGGTTTCCGCAGTGGGCCGGAAAACACCAGGGATAGGGGGCTGTGCATGGCAGAACAAGGGAGAGAGGGAAGAGGGAGAATGACTTGAGTGTTTGTAAAATAAAATGAGGTAAAAATAAACCCCCCCCCTTCCCCCTTCACTTAATATATACCCAACTAATTAAATTAAGACAACAATTAGGCTAAATTAAATCAGAAATCTTAAACTAATTAAAGTAATTGTAAATGTATTGGGTTAAAATAATTAGTTTGTACTAAATAAAATTAGTTGCTAACAATTTGATTAAAATAAAATAGGACTTGAATTAGAAAAATTAAATAAGTAGGACATAAATATTACTTGTGATTAAATAAAATAAATATAACCCAAATAAATTAAGGTTTGGGTAATAAAATATAAACGTTAAGAAGTAGAATAATTAAACCCCTTTCCGGTTAAAGAAATAACGTAACGGTAAAACCCGAAACAGTTTAACTTAACGAGTGAAATGAATAAATCCAGGATTTTTAAACCGATAACTTGATACCCTTTTGCCATCTCCTGCACGAGACTTAGCACCGAAGAAATAAATAATTAAAAGTAAAAGAAAAAAATTTATACGTAATTTAGGTAATTACGATAATTAAGTTCTTAATTAATCGTGATTTTGGGGCGGGTTGTTACACCCTCCCCTCCCCCCCTAAAAGAATGTTTCGTCCCCGAAACTTGCTGTTGGTGACATTCGTGGTTGATTTACCTCCAAAGAGATGAGGGTACTGTTCCTTCATGCTTTCCTCGGTTTCCCATGTGGCTTCCGAGGTGTCTTGATTTGCCCATAGCACTTTGACTAAGGGAACTTCCTTTGAACGTAGTCGTTTAGTCCTCTGATCTAAAATCTGAATTGGCTGCTGCTCGAAAGTTAGATCTTCGGCTAACAGCGGAGGTTCTTCTTTAAGAATATACGTCGGGTCCGGCACGTATTTCCGGAGTTGGGAAACGTGAAAAACGTCTTGAGTCTTCCCTAAGCTAGAGGGTAACTCTAACCGATATGCCACTGGGATTGATCTTTTTCACAATGGAATATGGTCCGATATAGCGAGGGCTCAATTTCCCTTAGGTGTTAAATCTCCAAACCCCTTTAGTTGGAGAAACCTTAAGAAAAACTTGGTCTCCGACTTGAAATTCGAGCGATCTCCGCCTGTTATCCGCATAGCTCTTTTGCCTACTCTGGGCGGCCTTGATATGTTGCTGAATGACCCTGATTTTATCCGTTGTGTCTTGGATCAACTCTGGACCTATGACTAGAGGTGCCAATAAGGTGTGGATATAACATTAAGGAGCTAAAATGATTGGTTGATAACGATTACAGGCCCTCCTAAAAATTCTTGAAAATAAACAATGATTAAAATCGACAAAGTTGATTGCCATCTTGTGATGATAAAGGTGAATTTAGGAGGGGAATGTACAATATGAGTGTGAGATAAAGCTTGATTCAAATGATGGACTAGAGGTAAGATAGCCATACGGAGGAGGGTTGAAGCTTACAACGGTTGTTCATTACAAGAGAAGGCTAGGTGGATTACGGTACATGTATACGGGTAAAGGGGATTAGAACTCCTAAAACCTCGCAATCTTGTTGGATGTCTCTAAGGAACCCATATACTTCGCAAGTTTATTCCTCAAATCGGCATTTCCCCCTTAATCTCAATCTTAATCATAAATCTCTTAATCCCGTATGAACCTCCTAATCTCATCATGATTCTATTGCCTCCCTTTTTGTTTCCCCGCTAACATTGTTCCTTATACAGGATTAGAAATGACTATTATTAACTCCATAACCAAGGTCTAAATCCTTGTGTTCGCACTAAAGCCCCCATTACGTACGCGCTCATAAAGCCCCAGTTTATCTTATTGACCACTATTCGACAATCTGTAAGTATAAAGTACTTCTTCCCCTTATCACTTCAAGCTGATTTTCCCTTGAAGCCCCCATCCATGGGCTCTTCTTGTGGTGGTGAATTCTCGGAGCTTGCGGCACGCCAAGATATTACAAAAAAAACATATTATCGTTCTCTACAACTCAACACTGTTTCCTCCTTTATAATTCTTTTTCATAGAAGTTCAAATTCTAATCCGGTGTTCCTTCATAAGGCCTTTGTTTCTTTGTGAAGTCATATTACCCACATAGCTTAACATTATCCCCCCCTTTTTACAACCCTTTTTTGTAAAAACTCAGATTTTAGTCAAATGCTCCCTCTTAGAACCTTAATTCCTTGGTCAAATCCTAGGTATCATCCACAGACATATATACATGCATAATTAAAATCTCAAAAGAATTCTCACAATCCCAATATATTGTAAATTGCAGAATCCACATGAACCGTATCCCACAATACGTATAAATCCACAAATACCACAACATCCATCCATATTCATAAATAAAGAAAACGATTCCCCGTTTTGTTATCATAGAGTTTTCATCTCCATCACGATCTGGTTCCAAGCCCCTACATAGTTGAGGCACCATGCGTGGCGTCCGGGTTCTCCACGTATAAGCAGTTGACGGTACCTGTCCCGGATATCATCCCACGGGCTCTCGTGGGGAAGAGTCGCTAGAAGGCATCGGGCTCGGTAAATGTCGTCGTGATATTCGGACTTGAGATTTGCAGCGCAATGTGCGTCGAGGACATCTTGTAAAGCCTTAAGATGGGCTTGAACGTTGGTGGCGGGGTCCATGAACATCGCGAACGGATTTGGGAGGGGGTTACCGTCGTTATCCATCTATACCATACACAAAGTACAATGCAAGATTTTAAAATCTTATCATGGCCAAAATGAACGGGCTATTTGCAATAAAAGAAACAAATTTGTGACGAGGTTCGAGACTCAACCAAGTTAACCTCTTATGAGCGATTTAAGAAGCTCTCATTTTATCTTTTGAATTTGCCCTAGGCTTGCTTAACAATTCTAGACCTCATAATTTATTCCCTTTTTCGGGCTTCCTTAAAAACTTTTAATCCATACTAACGTTTAAAACTCATTTCATCATATACCAATCCCACTTGGGACTCGCTTTATAATCTTTTCATTAACTTTCAAAGACTTTCGATGAGGTGCTTTGGCAAACTTCATAATTTTCCGTTATATTTATTAACTTCACTTGCATAAATTACTAGGCTTAACTCAATTCACCTAGATTTTCCCCTTAAAGATTTTGACTAAAACCTTCTTAAAATCCTGGAAGAAATTCGGCAGCACTTCCCCTATAATTAGAGTTATTCCCACATTTACATAATCTTGAAAACCTGCAAAGAAGAACAATTTACATACTAAACCAATATTTAGAGCTTCATGCTCATCAACAATTCCCAACATATCACTTATCATACTTATACTACCCATAGAGAGGCTTATACTCACATGTCTATCTTTCCCCTTAAACTAGGATCCATGACTTAAGAAATTCCATAATCCCCAAATACTTAATCAAACTTCGGCTCTGATACCACAACTGTAACACCCCAACCTTAATCACAGGGTTAAACTCTACTTAGAGAAGCTAAGCCCGCGATTAGCGCAGCGGAACACTTTTTAGATTGAAGTGTCACCGCCGTCTCCCAAAAGAGACAAGGCAACAACACCAAAGAAACTTCCAAAACCACAGGATAACTTACTAACTTAAGAACCTTCACATATAAAACTTATACAACCCTTGGATAAAGTATATAAACTTAAACATAGCTTAAATACTAAAACAACTTTCAAAATCCTGCTCGCCCTTGCTAACCGATGATTTCCTTAGAGAACTACCTCAAGAGCCTTGAATTACTTTGGTACCGACTTGTCCTTGCCTTGGGAGCTCGAACCCCTAAAAACAAAACATTGAAAACAGTCGCAAAGTGAGTGGGGAAACACTCAATACACAAACCTCCAACACGTCAAACCGTTCGAAAACGGTTTTCGGTGCCGGCCTTTAAATTCATTTTGAAAACGGGAAAGGGGATAAACATAAATAAATCAATTGTTATATATATATATATATATATATATATATATATATATATATATATATATATATATATATATATATATAACTGGTATATGTATAAGACTTGAATATAAATAACTGAAATGGACTTGTGATAATTAGGAATGAGCGGTATCCCCTACGATCGATGCCAAGCACTCACACACGCATGCCCAAACCGATCTAGATTTGATTGGGTGACTGCTAGGCAATGACATCGCCAGTCATTAGGACACTCGATCAGAGCATCTAAAGTATAGGCTAGCACTTCACGTAACTAGCTAGAATATGATGGGGCGGACCGCTTGAAAATAATTCAATATAAGATATTAGTTCATGACTTGATAAGATAATAATAACCATTGGATAATAAGTAAATATGAGATATTAGTTCATGATGTAGACATAATATCACAATGATAATTGTGTTGAAGGATAAATAAAGAGTTAAAAGTTGGACAATTTGCGTACCTTGGGACGCTAAAGACCTTGGCGGCGCGGCTCGGCTTGGAGATGGCTTTCAAAACTTGTCAACTAAGATAAGAATAAATAAAAATGAAGAACCGAATAAGGTTCTAAATTAGATTCATAAGTTTAGAAACTTAGTAATATAAATGAAATACTTTAGGAATAAAATTTCAGGTTTATATAAAAATAGAGTTTGAAGTATAATTTGAGTTAGAAAAATCGGAATGACGTAAAAGAGTACATTTCGGAATAGGGAAAACCATGATCTTAAATTTTGTCAACAGGGCCGAAGGCTAAAAATGGGTGGAAGGGCTTCAAAATGGGCCCGGACAGAAGCTGTGCATAACAAAACCTTAGAATTTTCGGGTCAGAGAAACATGAGAATAAAGACGTAGAAGATGATTCAAGTAAATGGGCTTGAATCTAAGAAAATTAGCTTGAATTGATGGTGAATGGGCGATTATAACTTGAAAGCTAGGATGAGAATGATGGATTCAAATATGGTTTGATGAAGTGGTAGCAAGTGAATGATGAAACGGAGTAAGACGTACATGACCGAATGTGATGAGAACAAGTTTGGATTGGTGATTTAAGTAACAAAGATTGAATTGATTGAGAACTTGGAGGCTACCAGGTTAGAAGAAATTCTTAGCTAGATTAAAAACATTGGACATTATGCTAGAGAATGATGGGGGAAAAGAATACTTGGCTAAACTCACTAGCTTTTGGAAAATATTCTCAAGACTCACTTAAGTCTCCCAAAATGATATTTTTAGCCTTAAACACACAACTCTAGGATGATAACCTATACCCATAACATATTATGCTTAGAAGCCTTTATTGGGTTGATTTGAGGCCCAAAAGATATAAATTTACATAAGCTAATTTGGGCAGAAACTACACTCTGGACAGCCTTTATTCCCGAGCTCGTAACTCACACTCCCGATATCGGATAAATACAAACCATACCATTACGGAAAGCTTGCACTAAGACCTAAAACTTTCATGTTTACCCCAAAAACTAAAGAGGTCTCTAAAGGCACGAAAAACAGCCCTCAACCTATTGACTCAGAATTCGTATATAAAAACGCATCGTCACGGTTTTGGCCATAACTCGGTCTATACATGTCGGAAATTCGAAATTCCAAAGCCTATAGTTAGCTAACACCTTGAGCTATCATATGGAGTAAAAATCTGGCCTAAAATCCTACTTTTAGGTCTCGGAAATTTTCCAGAAACTAACCAGAAACTTTATTTACCGAAATTTCAGTTTTTAACTTTATTTTTCACCCTTAATCATACTAAACATAACCAAATCTCACCTAAACTTTAATCCACCCTATTTCCAGAATATAAACCTTGAAAATTAACTCATCAAGGACCCTAAAAACCACATGCATCCATGGGTTAAACATAAACTCAACATAAATGACATATTCTTGAACTCTTGCATCAAAACCTCACTAATTTACCCAAATTAAACATAATAACACTTAATTCATAATCTTAAAACATAAACTCAGCCCTTGAATACTCAGAATCTTTCAAGAAATTCACATGCATTGACATATAATCATCATCCACCATGAATTCAACCATAAAACCTCATAAATACTTAGAAACATACATGCACACACTCAAAACTTAAACCCTAACTCAACCAATACAATTATATACTTGAATTCACGATAAAAGAGAGTAAAAGAGATAGAAATTACAAAAGAAACATATATAAAACATGGATTTTCATATTAGGGTTTAGAGAAACTGTAATTGGGGGTTTTGAGAGGTTACCTTTGAGGAAAAAAATTTGATGAAAACACAAGAGGGAGGAGAGGGTGGCCGGATGCCACCACGGTCAAGGCGGTTTCCACGGTGGGCCGGAAAACACCAGGATAGGGGCTGTGCACGGCAGAACAAGGGACACAGTGAAGAGGGAGAATGACTTTCGTTTTTTTAAAATAAAATGAGGTAAAAATAAACCCCCCCACCCTTTCCACCTTCACTTAATATATACCCAACTAATTAAATTAAGACAACAATTAGGCTAAATTAAATCAGAAATCTTAAACTAATTAAAGTAATTGTAAATGTATTGGGTTAAAATAATTAGTTTGTACTAAATAAAATTAGTTGCTAACAATTTGATTAAAATAAAATAGGACTTGAATTAGAAAAATTAAATAAGTAGCACATAAATATTACTTGTGATTAAATAAAATAAATATAACCCAAATAAATTAAGGTTTGGGTAATAAAATATAAACGTTAAGAAGTAGAATAATTAAACCCCTTTCCGGTTAAAGAAATAACGTAACGGTAAAACCCGAAATAGTTTAACTTAACGAGTGAAATGAATAAATCCAGGATTTTTAAACCGGTAACTTGATACCCTTTTGCCATCTCCTGCACGAGACTTAGCACCGAAGAAATAAATAATTAAAAGTAAAAGAAAAAAATTTATACGTAATTTAGGTAATTACGGTAATTAAGTTCTTAATTAATCGTGATTTTGGGGCGGGTTGTTACACAAGGCCTCCTTCAATTTCTGAAACGCTTCAAGACACTCATTAGTAAAGACAAAAGGGGCATCCTTGCATAGAAGCTCAGTGAGAGGTCGAGCAATTTTCGAAAAGTTTTTGACAAATCGCCGGTAAAACCCGGCGTGTCCAAGAAAACTACGCACCCCCTTGACAGTGGTGGGGGGTGGTAGGCGCTCAATGACCTCCACTTTAGCTCTATCCACCTCTATGCCCCGCTTTGAAATCACATGGCCGAGGACAACACCCTCCTCAACCATAAAATGGCATTTTTCCCAGTTAAGAACTAGATTGACATCTTTACAACGAATCAACACTTTTTCCAAATTTGCAAGGCAATCGTCAAAGGTATACCCATACACACCGAAATCATCCATAAAATCTCCATAAGACTCCCACATGGTCCGAGAAAATAGCCGATGCACCTTTGAAAGGTGTCGGGCTACATAACTCCAAAGGGCATCCTCCAGGTATGAAGGTGCTAAAAGGGCAAGTAAATGTGGTTTTGTCTTGGTCTCTTGGGTGAATGGGTATTTGAAAGAATCCCGAATAGCCATCAAGAAAGCAAAAATGGGATTTACCGGCGAGTCTCTCTAGCATTTGATCAATAAAGGGCAAAGGGTAATGGTCTTTGAGGGTCGCCTTGTTTAATTGTCTATAGTCAATGCACATGCGCCACCCATTCACAACTCTAGTGCTAATCAATTCTTGATGCTCATTTTCAATACCAGTCATGCCACCCTTCTTGGGTACACAATGCACGGGGCTCACCCATTCGCTATTAGAGATAGGGTAAATGATCCCGGCGGACAGCAATTTAACGATCTCTTTTTTAACCACTTCTTGCATATTCGGGTTTAATCGACGTTGTGGTTGTCTACATGGTTTAGCATCTTGCATAAGATCGATAGCATGCATGCAAATAGAAGGGGATAGACCCTTGAGATCCTCAATAGCATAACCCAAGGCACTTCTATGTTTTCTAAGAACACAAAGAAGTTTTGAAGTTTGAGTGCCATCAAGGTTAGCATTAATGATCACAGGGAATGTTTCCTCCTCACCAAAAACTCATACCTCAAAGTGGATGGCAAAGGCTTGAGCTCAACTTGTGGTAATTTCTTTGACTTGATTGGTCTCTCGGTAACGACCTCTTCAATCTCCATGCATTGCACAAATGTTTCATCCGGGGAAAACTCCTCAACAATGGGAGTAGCATCCAAAAGGTCGGTGAAGAAATTCACATCGTCCCCCTCCGTTGTTGAAGAACGAGTGCCCATCAAGCTTGCTTCAAGTGGATCATCAAAAGCACCTTGGAGGAATAGAGACTCCCATAAAGAATCATCGACCGCATCCTCAACCACATCAATTGCATAGCATGAGTCATCAAATGTTGGGTGCTTCTTTCCCTCCTCGAGATTGAACACTACTTGCTCTCCCCCCACATTGAGAGATAGTCTCCCATTTTGCACATCAATCATAGCTCCAGCCGTGGCCAAGAATGGCCTCCCAAGAATAATAGGGGTATGTAGGTCCTCATCCATCTCCAATATCACAAAATCACAAGGGATGAGGAATTTACCAACTCGACCTAATGTCCTCCAAGATACCCATTGGCCTCCTAATCGACCGTCCGCAAGTTGCAAATTAATGGTGGTTGGAGTGAGCTCATCGAGGAGCTTTGACATATTGACCATGGCATGACACTCACACTAGCCCCAAGGTCACAAAGGGCGTTTCTATCTTCATCTCCCAATTGAGCAAGGTATAGAAAAACTTCCGGATCACCAACTTGGTAGGAGTTTTGTTGGAGATGATGGCACTACACCTACTGTAAGAGAAATGGTGTTCTCATGCCGATCTTCCTTTGTTGGTCAAGAGATCCTTGAGATACTTCTTGAAAACCGACCTCCAAATCGCATCTAGGAAAGGGATATTCACGTGAAGCTTTTGAGCATATCAATGAATTTGGAGAACTTAGCTTCATCCCTTGTCTTGACAAGTCTCTCGGTATGGAACCGGTGGCTTATATGGTTTGAGTGGTTGGGTGATCGGCTCATGTTCAACCCCTTCTCAACACTCTTGATTTAGGCTCCTTCCTCTCAATTTATTGGAATCAATGCCTTCACTTCCCTCTTTCCCATCAACAATGTTATCCTCACCTCCCTCCTCATGAGTGATGTCAACAACATCTCCACTCCTCTCTCCCAACGGTTCCTCCTCTACCATAGAAGGGTCCTCATAAGTAGTTCCACTCCTCAAGTGGATTGCGTTGACTTGCTTCTCCTGTTCTTTCCCATTGTTGGGGTTTGGCATGGTTTGGCTTGGTATAGGTTGGGGAGGTCGGACGGATTGTTGGGCCATTTGAGCCACATGGAGCTCAAGTTGGTTGATCCGGTTTTCTTGGTTGGTTAAAATCTTTTGAAGCATTGCTTTCAATTCCGGATCTTGAGTAGCAGAGGATGGTTGTGGGTTGGTGTGGTTATAGTAAGGTTGTTGTGGAGGAGGGTTTTGAAAGTAATGGGGTTGATGGTATGTAGGGTTTTGAAATGTGTTTTGGCCGTGAGGGCGAATAAAAGGTTGAGGTTGGTTAGAAAACCCGGGAGGGAAACTTCGGTTTCGAGTATTGTATGCCGGGTTTCCTTGTGGTCTAATGGGATGGTTATTGGAATAGGAGAGGTTGTTGTTGGGGTAGATGGCATTGGCTTGCTCCATGTCGTGGTACCCTAGGCATTGACCATTAGGGTGGTACCCATTGCAAACGTTGCATTCAACCATGTTACTATCGGGCATGGATGAAGGGCCTTGCATCTCTTGAACGGCATTAACTTGCCTCGAGGTATCCATGAGGGCAAACTTTTGACTCAACTCCGAGATTTGATCGGCAAGGTGTTTCAACACGGCATCACTAGACGAAGATCCTTCCCTCTTCGCGAACGGTCCGAACCCCAATTCGGAGAGTTTTGTGCTAGCTCATGAAGGAAAACATTCGCCTCCTCAGCGGTCTTGCCAAGAAAAGTTCTTCCCGAGGCATTATCAATCAACTCTCTCAAATGTCCATTGAGCCCTTGATAGAAGGTATTAAGGAGCAACCAATCATCCAAGTTGTGATGAGGAACTCTGCGTTGAAGATTCTTGTACCGTCCCCAAGCATCAAAAAGTGACTCTCCTTGCTCTTTTTTAAAATTGAAGATATCTTGCCATCGAAGATGGGTCTCATCGGTGGTGTAGAACCTCTTGAGGAAATCTCCGCTCAACTTCTCCCAAGTGTCATAAGTTCCAGGAGGACAAGTATTGAGCCAAAGCTTGGCTTTCCTCGCTAAAGTCAATGGAAAGAACTTAAGCTTCATGTAGCTTGGCAGGACTCCTGATATTTGGACATAACCGATCCTCTCTTCGAACTTGTCGATATGATCAATGGGACTCTCCCTGTCAAAACCATTGAACGGGTTTTGCTCAAATATGTTCACGAAGTTGGCCTTGAAATCGTACAAGGCATTATCGGGTAGAGCAGGTAGAACGATGGGGTTGCCTCCCGTCCCTCGAGTGGGTGTATTGTACCAAGCTAAGGGACGGGGTGGGTTTGGTGGTGGATCACCTCCTTGGCCCTGGCCTCCTTGGCCTTCCATGGCGGCTTGTTGTTGTCCTTGCTCCCGATGACGTCGACGAGTACTACCGTGGGCTCTCCGAGCCGAAGCTTCAATCTCGGGGTCGAGGGGGACGAGTGGGGCTTGATCTCTATGAGACCCTGTCTGCATACAACACCAACAACAAGGACGCGTAAAATTATCCTAGGACCTAGACTCACAAAACCTCAAGCAGGTAGAAGGATTCAAAACAAAAACCTAGAAACAAAACAACGAGGAGCTAGGGGCACTAGCTCCCCAGCAACGGCGCCATTTTGTGTATAGCGGTTTGCAGGCCGATGTAAAGTGTCGAACTCAGGGAGCCTGTGGCCTAAATTCTCGTATTTTGTTTCGGTTTTAGCCTTGAATCGAGAAATAAATTATGGAGCAAAGATCACTTTGATTAAGACAAAATTAAAACTAGAAAGATGATTAACTAGGTGATAACTAGACAAAGAGAGGTTCGGGGGTTTTAGACACTTAACGGAATCTTTGATCAAGGAGTTTTCATGACTAAAGCGCATAAAGTTGGATTTATCCATGGAACAACGCGGGAAAAGGGCCACGATGAATCTCCTCCCTCAAGGAAGATTCAAATTAACTACCCTATGTCCACCATGGACCATCGGGGTTGAGAATTGCGTTAATTCCTAGTTAAGCCTACACTTACCCTCATAAGCGTAGACCTAACTATCCCACTCTAGGATTCCCATTGAGTGTATAACGATTCAAAGAGCTCTCGGACCTTGAACCGCCACCCCCAATGAGAAGACACCAAGTGGAAATAGACTCCTCCAACTAAAACACACTTTAATCAATAAACACCTTAGCCAAAACCCATTAAGGCCTTAATCACCCCCTCATCTTAAGGAAGATTAGCCTCTAGACATGGTGGAGAAATTAGCAACACACCACCAATAAAACCCTAGCATGGTTTTACTCAAAGGATGGATATTAAAACTAACCACTATGATTAACAACATAAAACTACACTCAACACAAGCAACAAAGCATTTGGAAACATTAAAATGAGGAGAAAAGAGATTATACCTAAATGGATGAGCAATAAATTGGCAATAAATGAAGAGCAATAATACCCAAATGATGAAGAGCAATTGGCCTTGATTGAAGAAAGTAATTAATCAATAAAGTAGAAGTTAATCCCCCAAAAGCTAATCCTAAAACTCTTGAAAGATAGAAGATGTAAAAGGGAGAGAAAATAAAGCTCTCCAAAAACTCCCTAAAAAAACTCCCTTTGAAAGTGACAAGACGGCCTAATTAAAACCACGGGGAAGAAGGGCCAAAACACAGTCATTTTGGCCGAAAATTATGCAGGAAATAAGGACGTCGCGAACGCTACGGTCATCGTAGCGTTCGCTACGACCCAAAGCAGGCGAACATTTCAGCTCCAAGGCGTCCGCTATGCCCAGCGTCACGACCCAGTCAATCATCCGTAGCGAACGCTACGGAGTGCGTAGCGAACGCCACGACCGTCAGCAGGAAAACTTGGAAAATCAGGGCTTCATCGTAGCGGGCGCTATGAATGGGGTAGCGACCGCTACGGCCTTGGGCAGAACCTTCTGCCTGGGCTCGTAACGATCGCTACAATAGGCGTAGCGACCGCTACGCTCTTCAAGTGATCTTCCATCTAAGTATGGGGGCGTAGCGATCGCTACAGCTGTTGTAGCAAACGCTACGAGCCTGGATGCCCCCATACTTAGCCTTTTGGCCCGAAATCCCTCTCCTTTACGCACGGCTGGTCTCCCTTGCTTCCCGGGTCCTCACCACGGCATCAAATCGGCTCCAAAGGTCTCGGGATGACCGAGTTATCGCCTTTTTCCGCAACTTCGCCCCCTTTTATTATTCTCCGAACTTAAAACCTAGAAATCACAAAACACGTAATAAATAACCATTTTATTAGGGAACGGCAATAGACCTGAGCGTAAATGAGTGGTATTTAGCCCCAAAAATGGGACTAAACACCCGGACCCAAATTATTTTGGGAAGACCTTTCCTTGCCACTGTTGGGTGCGTAATAGATGTTTAAAAGGGAAAAATGAGCTTTTTTGGGGAACATGAGGTTGAATTTGATCTGTTTCGTGAACATATGCTTCATAATGTTTCTTCTTACTGTGGTGTTAATGTGGTTGGGAATGATGAGTCTGATGATGTATTTCTTGAGAGTCATGTACTTAGTGACGCGACGGATTTGGTACAGGTTGTTAAACCTGAACCTAACATCACCAAGGACAGGCCTTATGCTACTAATGAGGTTGTGTTGAGAAATTTTTGCAGGTTTGACTCTAGGATGCCTTCCATTGTTGAGAAAGGTGATCAGTTCGACCCTTGCTGGTGGGTTCGACTTCAAGATGCACAGGGAACACATGCTGATGGTGCTCCAAAAGAGGTTAGCTATGACAATGTGGAACACTCGCCAAGCTGAGGTGAGTTTCGTCTAGCTATGACGTTAAACTAGCGTTTCTTGGGAGGCAACCCAAGTATTTAATTGCTTTATTAGGTTTTATTTTGTTTTATTTGTTTTGATTGCAAAAACCCTCCTTTGTTGAGTACTTTAAGGTGTATGTTTCAATTGTCATTGCAAGCGTATTCTTGGGAATTTTTGGCTTGATTTGGATGATAGGAGAGACTTGGTTTCTTGCTTGATTTAGGTTGCTTGTCTTGTTTGCAATTCATCTAGTCTTCATTGATTCTTGTGTATGATAATGAAGTTCTTGTGTTCGGTACATCAGATGAGCTAGTTGTAGTGATTATGGTAGGTTAACCCGTGAGACTTTTTAAGCCTAAAAGACTATCATTTTTATAGTCTCATTTTCTTATGAGTGTGACCTTACCATGTTTGCATCTCTAGAACTTTATTTGACTCTCTTTGAAACTGTATTTGACTTGTGCATTGTGTTAATATGATTGAGGCCCATCTTGTAGCCTTAAAGCCAAAAAGCCACCTAACAATATGACTTCTTTTTGCTAGCCCTTGCGCAATTTTTCCTGTCTTGATTGTTTCATATATATCGTGCACCTTTGCATGTTCTTAATTCCATACGCTTTTAGCCAAGATAGTGGAGCAACAATTCAGTTGGGGGACAGTTTTGTAGTCTTTTTGTTGGTGACTTCGTTGGTTAGTTTGATTGATGAGAGGAATGTTATTCTTGATCATTGATTACCCCCTCTTTTCGTTCAAGGTTGTAATTTGTTGAAGGGGAAAGAGTAAATCTTTACTTATTCATGCTATTCATTGAAAAAAAAATGTTGAAAAAAAAAGAAGAAAGAAATTTAAAAAACAGAGAAAAACAAAAGAGAAGCTTTGATGAATAAGGTGAATAGCATGGTGGTTTTCTTGATTATATTGACTTTTCCTTTACCTTTCTTTGATGAGAATATATTTGAGCTTAATCGAGGTGTGAAGTAGGAGGTGTTGTGCTTTATGTACTGGGAATGTTGCTCTATAGGTTCTTGGCTATTTAGCTCCTCATTTCCTAAACAATTTCCCTCCTTACCCTACACCTAAGCCCCATTACAACCCTTGAAAAGTCCTCATGATTGACATTTGTGCATATAGTGTATAGCGGTAGAGAATTAAGAGTCTTGTCAAGCTTATGGTAGGTTGTTTACATTGGTTAAAGGTTTTGAGTGAACCGCCATATCTATTTAAAACACACGGGGGGAGTGATCCACATACCCTAAAGTGAGGTCCTATCAATCCCAACTAGTTCGCCAAACATGTGAATGAATTTTGATTGCATTTGAGTTGTGATGGATTAGTTGTGTTGCTTCCCGACTTGTGATTTTATTCCGAACAGCAATTTTGTTTCAATTTGATTCTTAATCTCGCTAGGAGTCCTAGAGTGTATGCTTGCTTTGGTATTCTTACATTGCCCTTTTTATTAGAGGAGGTGTGAGTAGGTTTCTTTTTCTTTTTGAGTCCTTTCATCTAGTTTTGAGTCTTGTACTTGCTTGGGGACAAGCAAGGAGTAAACATGGGGTGATTTGATAACTACGTTTCATACCTATGTTTTTTATGAGTTTTTCAATAGTGAATTAGGGATAGTTTTGTGTGTGAATCTTGATTTATATTTCGATTTCCCTACTACACTTGGTGTTGTTGTTTTTTATGTGAATTTATAGGTTTTGAGGCCGAAACATCAATTTTCTCTCAACTTCTGGTAAAAGTGAAGACACCACTGGCCTCTACATGACAAACCCAGACCGTGGTGCAAATTTGGGACGGAAAGGGGCAAGGAACAGCCAGACAGTGGGTACCACGGGCAGCCCGTGGTACATGCCACGATCCAGCAACTCCTCGTGGTTGGACCGTTCTCGCATGAAAAGAAAGGCGGCAGCATGCAGTTTTGGTGGGCTATGAATTGATTCTATTCAATAGCCCTTCAAGCGGCCCACTCAAAAACAAGAGAAGTGGGGAGGAATTGGTTTGCATTCTTTGGGCCATGCATCGTTCGCCCAATGAGAAGAAAGGGAAGTGGAGGAAATTAAGGGTATTGGTTCAACCCATTCATTGCATTCATCAGGTCTTCATTCGGTCCAATGAAAGGGGAGATGTGGAAGAAATTTTTGGGATCAATTCATGGAATTCAATTCATTCACCCGTCATTCATCATTCACTCGGTCAACCATTCATTCACTTTTTTTGGCCTTGGACTTCGCCAACACAAAAGAGAGAGGGGGAGGCCATTCAATTGATTTCTTGGGCCATGAATTCAGGCGATCTAATGAACAAAAGGGTGAAAGAGAGAGACAAATTCATTTGTTCACCATTCATTAATCATTTTCATTCTACCATCCATCCATCAAGAGAGCCAAGAATCCCATCTATTCCTCCCCATTAATCAAGACCAAGATTAAGTTTTATTCAATCAAAAAATCAAGATCAAGACTCGGGAAGAATTTATCTACGCCCACGAGGAAGACTCCACCCCGGGATCGAAAGACTCGACGGTTGTAATTCTTCATAGTTATCTTTCTTTTCGATTTCTTTCTTTGTTTGGAGAATTAATCATGATGTTTGGAACTTGTGTTATGCTTTTCTTAAACATGATTGAGTAGTTTCATTGAATTATAGGGTTTTGCAACCCGAAACAATGTAGTTTGATTAAATATTATTAGTTTGTGCATGAATTATTGTTATGAATCAATAGAAGGTTGTGTTTTCCATGTTTATGAGTGTTCTTTAGGCCTGGAATGCTTGTAATTTGAGATTAACCTGAGAAGTACTGAAAGGTGAATTAGGATAATCTGACTACCAACCTGTCTACCTAGACATGTGAAATTTGAGAAAGGAGTAGCAGACTAGGGAACCTTTTGATAACCAAAATATTTTAGACCTTCAACTTTGATTAACTTGAAAAGCATATGAAAGTTGTAATTTAGGTTAATCGAGGCAATTCTATTAGCATCGAAAGAGCAGTAGAGTTCGTATGGTTGTCGTTCTTGATTCGTTCTTGAATGTATGATTGTGCAGCCTAGGTTTTAATAATCGAACTCGTTGCTAGGTTAGCATCTCCCTAGAAGTATTTCTCTCTTGATAGAATCTTTTATTATTTTTCCTGCTTTATTTGTTCTGATTAGTTATTAAACCTTTTCCAAAACCTAAAACCTGATTAGCTTAGCAATCGCGATATGGATTAGTTTTCTCTGATGCTAATTTGAGTCCCTGTGGTATCGACCTTGACGTGCTACTATGTACACCGTGCGCTTGCGGCCCTGTCAGCTGGGGTGGACCTTCGAATACTTGACTTCTGTGATAAGTGGTAAAGATTGTCCTGACCGGCACATTCCCGCTGCTCGTAAATGGGCGAATGCTAAGTTGTACCATCGTCTGAAATTCCACATCAAAGACTTGAATAGTCTTTCAGAGGATTATTGATTCATTGAGGCTGGTAAAGACCAATTCTTCCTTCTTCCTTCTTATCACCTTGATGTTTGGCTTTTAAAGACATTATGCTTATAGGAAGACATTGCCTGATTCCCTTGGGATGGCTTCCAATTGGAAGGCTTGCATTTTTATCTGGAGGAGGCGAGGCAGGCCAGCCAGTCACGGCTGCTTCTCGAGGGTCCTTCTAGTCCGGTATTCTATCTGGGAGAGTGTTTTTTTATTTCAGCATACCGACGAGTGGGAACCTCGAGTCCCTGTGGATCCTCCCGAGCTCATCTTTGATAGGAAAGCTTTGATCCTGGATGATATAGATCGTCTCATGGTTGTGAGCCTGTTAAGGGATTAGTTGTCCCTAACAATCTGGAGGAAATGGCGGCCCGCTATAGGGATGGCCTAACTTTTGCTCGGGTATATCTCCTGTTTTTCCTTATTATCCTTTGTGGTTTTTAACTTTTACTAACAACTTTATCCTTTTATAGCTAGGAGGATATTATAATCCACTCCTTGACCATCATGTAGAGGGTCTTAGGAATGAGGTGGATGAAGAACTACTGTTCGGGTTCATCCGCCTTGTGCCTAACGATCATGAATTGCTTCAGTTCATTGTTGCTAACCCAGTAAGTTGTGTATTTTGAGATTTATTCCTTTGCACAATTTCTCACTTTTCTTCCTTTCCTATGCACCAAACGTACGCTTGCATTCATGTCATGTCGCATCTGTTGAGGGAAGGCATCACTGCTCGGGAGTTCATTGCCCGAAAGTTTGAGAATGGGTAGTATTGGGGTCTTATGGCGGTACCGGAGGATGATGGCGACGAGGCTTAGTCTCATGCGAGTTTGTAGTAGTCTAAGAGTGCTTCTAGGTGTCCTCTTCGCTATTCGTCTGCTGGAGAGACGAGTAAGAGGCCTTATCATGGGGACCGGAATAAGAACCGATCCAAAGGATGGATTAGCACCTGATGGAGAGTGGATGGGTTCCTCGTGCTAGCTCCTCCAAATCATCGGGTGAAAGGAGGAGATCTCTAGATGTGCCAGAGGTCATCGTGTAGGATTGCACGAAATCGAGTGGATTTCGAGGTTCCATAGATAGGGTGCCAAGTCCATAGGTGCCTTAATAGCATTCTCACTCTATCATTCCTTGCAGCCAATCCTCCTGGGGGCTACAGCCAGGATTATCCTAGCTTTGGTCTTTACAGTGCACCTTCCAACCAATATCTGCCCAGGCATTCTGTTATACAGGGTGAGTCCCAACCCAATTCCTTTGCTGATGCGGCTTTTCGGAGCATCTTTGGAGGTCCTGGAGCTAATGGAAGCTCGAGCGGGAACTACTAGGCATCATCGGCAAGGCTCCCCTTTTATCGTTTATTAATTTTTTTAATGCAATGATGTATGCAACATAATGTACGAATGACCTTATGCCACATATTTCTTTTTATGCAAAAATGAAGACTTTATTAATGCACAAATAATACTACCTTTATTTTTTTAAAAAAAATGCAGACTACATGATAGCCCCCAGTTTACAATTTAACAAATCAATCTTAGGCTAAACATAGAATAATACAGAAGAATAATAAAAAAACTAAAAAGTTTACATGGGAATTTGCTAACTAAGGGTAAGGATCAAGGGTTTGGCTCGAGCTAGCTTGATCACTTGGCATACATATAGTAAACTTTACATGCCCACCATCCATAAAAATGTGTCACGTAAATTTGCGGGTAGGTTTGAAGGCTGATCGGACCTTAGATTCATCGTGCATGTCATTTACGCATCAACGGAGTGTAAGTGCAAGGGAAAATTGGACATCCACCACCCTAAAGGCCGATTGACCTTCACATGGCTGCAACTTCTCCTTGCATGAATTGGACGCGCATTGATCTCTTGCCTGTCAACCCTCTAAGTCCAATCAAACTTCCCACGGAAGGGATGAATTTTGCCTCAAAATTTTTCTCACGTTGTGGCCTTGGTAAAGCACTGTTTAAGCAGAACCCCCAGATTGATTCTGCTTCACTTTTCCTTTCTTTTTTCATCACAAACATAGTTTTCGAAAAGAAGTTAAACTCTTGGATAAATTCTCTCACCAAAGCCGAAAACACATGCTTGCTACAATCTTATAATGATCCTTAGTCTCAAATAAGTCTAGATAAGATAGGACTTCCTCCAGGCACCTCTTATGTTTTGGGACCCTGAACTTCACATCTTTCGGTCATGGAACGAACTATGTGGGCATGCATATTTGGCTTTGATATCTTCGCCCCTTCGACAACTCCTTCTCTCAACCACAATCATCATCGGGAGAAGTTTGAAGAGTTGATAGATTTCAACCACCGAGCCTTAGGGAATATTCTAGTTGGCAATATGGTGAACTGGCAAGCATTAATTGGTGGAGTTCTTCCAATCTCTGGCACTTCGACTCTGACCAACCACAAGAGTTTGAGGTTTGGTTTTCTGCATTCTTGTTGAATTTCTTTTTTTATCACAGGGGTATGAGAGTTGCTCCTCTTTCTTTTTATTCACATTGTGGATGAAATGGCTCGAGGTTACAATCCTACACCCATGATGATAGCAAAGACCCTACTTGGCTTGGATTCTTGGAGCACGAAACAAATTTTTCGGGGAAGCCCTCTTTATCTTCAAGTAAGTTTCTCGATGTTTTCCCTTTTTTTGCATCTCTTGTCTCTTTGCATTTCCTTTTCCTTTCTACTTTTTTTCTCTTTTTTTGTTTATATTTTTTTCATGATTTGGTATGGAATCATAAATTGATCCATGTTGAACTATATACTGATAATTTTCCTGTTGTGATTTTCTTTTTAATTTTTATGTGCCACTGGAATCTAATTCCTTCCTCTCCTTTTTGATGATTTGGCTCATGGAGCACCTTCACATGATCTATTCCCTTATCACTACCTTGGAGTTGGCTAATTTTTGCCAGCGAAAGACGAAATATGATGCACCTAGGAATTTTGAAGAGTGGGTCACCTTCTTGAAGAATCACAAAGAAATTCAATAATGGATTCAATGGTGGAAGGTTCCTTGTTTCACCAACCATTCTCGAAAGCCACTCACGTGACCCTCTTCAGCTTATCGGAGCTTACATACTATTTTCTGGATCGAGTTATGAGGCAAATGGGCTATCTTCAAGACATACCGCTTTCTACATGTGAGATTCTCGATCTCACTCATCTGCAAGCTTCAGTTGTCGAATCTTGGCTGCGGTATTGGAAGAAGAGATCCGGGGTAATGATGTATGTGTAACTCTATCAATAAGAGTGCAAAGAACTGGACAACACCAAAGCATCAATTGTGGAGCGTATCGGGGTAGAGCCCGATTCCCAAAATCCATGGCCTTCAAGTTTTTCCGCACCCCCTCCCGAGGACACGAGAGAAACAACTCCAAGATTGGGTGTGGAGTCCATTTCAAGATGGACCCGGGACCTTGGAGGTATATTCGAACCATCCTTGGGTGTGGCATCCATTATAAATGGGATCCCGGCCTTCGGGACAGTACTGGGCCATCCCGAGAACGAGGAGCGAGGCGGAGTCGAGGTTCGGAAGTGACCCGAGCAATGGTATCCAAGGTGGGAGACTTAGAAGCAAAACAGTGCAAGCCAGGCCTCGTAGTGCCCACTACACATACCGTAGCACCCGCTACATTCGCTGCAAAGAGGCGTAACGCCCGCTACACTATGGTAGCACCTGCGACGGCAATTGGGAGATCATCGCCTACCGGGCCTCAACGAAACGCCGCAAGATTTGAAAAACGCCGCCAAAGATTTGAAAAACGCGCACTTCCGATCCCGAATGCCAGTTTTGCACACCGAGGAGAAACACTAACAGCACCCAAAAAAACGCTGCCAGCGCCCGCCTGGTCACCCCCGCGACAGATGCCTGCTCGGATGCCGTTGCTGCTGCATTGAAGCATGGTCACGCCCGCGACCACCTGTGTGCCACCCGCGACGGTTGCTGTTCTGCGCGAGATTTTGGTGTTTTACTGTTTTACCCCCCCCCCCAACTACCAAAAAAGGGTCCTCCTTCCACGCTTAAAGCGGCTTCTAGCCACACTTATAAGCGAGGCCAAGAATCCTTGCCACGGATAAATAAGCGTGGAAAGGGAATGTGTGGGGAAAATTTTGCCACGCTTAATAAGCGTGTCAAGAAGAAATTCGCCACCCATAATAAGCGTGCATGGAGCAACTTTGCCACGCTTATTAAGCGTCCACGGACGAGCTGCTCTCCAGCTACTATAATTTTTTTCTTTTGAATGTAGATTCAAACCCCCAACTACAGCACATAAGAATGAGTGACTAACCAAACCCTTACTGCTTGAGTATTAAAGATTATTTGATTCTAATAACTAATTTAATATTATATATACACAAATACCACTTGACTTTTTTTTATCTTCTATTTTAGCTTTAACTAATAGATGGGTATATTAAAAAAAATTATATTTATAATTTTTTAAATATTCTTGAAATTAATATAATACTAAATGTACAAATATATCACTTGGCTTCTAATATCAACGCGCCCAAAATTTAATATTCCTTAATGTTTCTTTTAATTTTTTGAAATTATTTTTAAGGCTAAATTAATTCCTTAATTAAACCTGGAGCCTAATTAAAAGATTATACTTTTTTGTAAAAAAAAAATTATAATGTAAAATTGTTGTCTGCCACGCATATTATATGTGAATATAGGTTTGTTTGGGAGAATGTTATAACCTCAATTAATAAGCGTGGCCAAACTCTTACAACACGCTAGCACGCTTATATGCGTGCCTACCGGTTAACCACTCTTACTAAGCGTGGTCATTGCATATAGTAGGAATTTGCACGATTTTTTCCCCCTCATTTAAATAAGCGTGGGAAAATATGCGTGGAAGGATGCATATTTTCTTGTAGTCCCCATTAGTATATATACCCCCTCCTATGCAATGTTTTGTAGTTTTTGCTGAATATTATTGTGATGCTTATGCATTGATTAGGGTTTCTCCCTTGTTTCTCTCAAACCTTGTTATCTTTATCCAATCAAGTTTGGTGGTGATTCAAGTCATTCCTTTAGCGATCATTTAGTGGATTACCTATGATAATCATGGTGGGCTGTTAGGCCTAGAGTTGTCCTTGCTCAAGGTCATATCATTCCTTTGGGTGTTCAAGGCCCTTGTTCATGAGAGTATTCATCATCCATCATCACTCAAGCTAATCAATCTCCCTCCACGCGTACGGTAACGCTCCATTTGGTATTAGAGCTTTGGTTTTTAATCTAGCTTGAGTTTTCTCCATTGTTGTGGTAGTAGTGTTCTCTAGTAGTGAGTTTTATGGATTGTATGCATATATTTGTGATCCCCATCCCTTGTGTGATCAAAGTGTGTGGGAATCATGGTTGTTAAAACGAACAAAGGATCTAACTCATTCCTGGATCGCTACCTTGTTAGGATCGTACCAAGATCGGACCAGAATCGGTCAGGATCGGTCAGGATCGGTCAAGATCGGTAGGATCGGTCAGGATCGTTAAAATCGGCTCGATCCTAACTATAACCTGTTTTTGTTAGAATGGTCACAATCTCCCTAGAATTGGTTAGGATCGTACTAGACTTGGTTAGGATCGTATTAGAATCGGTGAAAATCATGGTTTTTTGTACACTTTTTGAAAAACAATGTTTTTTCTAGGGAAACTTCAAGTCATTTATAACAATTTTACTTTATTTGTAGAATCTTACGATCCTCGATCCGATCCTACAATCCCGATTCTAAGGACCCCTATCGATCCTAACTAGAATCTCGATCCTGACAACCTTGGTTGGAATATATTGTATTGTGTTTGTGTTTGTTGAATTTGAAGCAATTTGGAGCTTTCAGGAGAAGTTGGAAAATAGTGCCCGCAAGGTGTTCGATAAAATGTCTGAGTGAGAAAAACACAAAGAACCCTTATCCAAACACTATCCAACTACAAGAAAACCCCCAAACTCCTCAAAAACAACCCAAACACAATCCGTTCCTCACCCTTCCTTCGATATGGATGATGAAAGTAGGTCCAATCGAAAGGAGTCAAGCCGACGCTGAAGTTCTCGGGCTCAAGCTATCGAGAACTGACTCTCCACCTGCGAGAATCGATTCTACACCATCGAGCGGACTCTTGAGAACCTTAAGGTCCAAATGAACCACATTGCTTTGCACCTCCAAGGTCAATCCCGAAAGTGTTTCAAATGTCGGCACGTGGGGCACGATTCCTTGTAATGTCCGACGATGGCTATAGTTGAAGCTTGGATTGAGGAATCTTTTGGTGTGGAGGAGCAAACACGTGGCATGAAGAAGGGAGTTGACGAACAAAACTTTCCTTCCACACTTGAAAAGTTTGAAGAGGTTGAGAAAAAGGAAAGTTCAATAGACGTGGTTAATGTCCTTGAGACCGACGAATGGAAACCTCATGAGCTTCTTGGTGCACATGGTGAGATTGAAGAAGTTCCAAGCCAAGAGGAGATTGCGAACGTCGCCCTTGCCTTTCCTCTTACCCTTGTTGAAGAAGCCCACGAAGAAGCTCCGTTGGTTTATCATTGCCACCGATCGAGGAATTAAACACCAATGGAGGTGACTCTCATTTCCTTCCACCCATGAGCGCTCAAATTCTTCTCCATGGGGAGAATAAGGTAACCAAAGGCTCTCATTTGAAATTTATTGAATCATGCTTGAAAGATGGACATTGTGTGGTAGAGTCTTTGGGTGAGTTGTGCATGATCTTTGGGAGACATTGGCTGTTTGATGTTGTTTGTTGGCGTGATAAGTTTTATGATGAGCATGTGTTGTCCAGGTTGAAAATTCTCTATATTTTGAGTGGCATGCTAAGAATCTTGGTGTTCATTTGGTGTCTAGTGACAAGTTTGGGTTTGATGAAACCTTGATTCTAGCTCAACCCATGTTTATGAGCTCGTCATTTGTGTTATCCCTCAATAGATATTATTTGAATGTTAGTCGTGGTGACATGAACTCTTTGAATGAGTCATACATGTTATTTGGTCGTCATTGGTTGTTCGAGAATTCTATTCAGATGTTGGTTGGGTCATTGTCCGTCATACCCTCGCTACTTCCCCAATTTCGGAGCTATGTTGATGCTTTTATGCCCCTCGCTTGGTGTTTCCTACACCGTGTCCTTCCTGTGCCTTTGAAACCACCGTTAACCCACAAAAACAAAACCTGGGTGGGAAGTGAGTTGAGGAACCTCCTTTTGTGCGAAACACGGGATGAGTGTGTTCTTGGTATGGGCAAGCGATCCATAGCTTTGTCTTTACCGAGTAGTAAGCTTAGTGAGGTTGAGTGTTCCCTAACTCCACAAAAGTTTCCTCTTTCCGTCCTTTGTCCTTCACCCCTAAGCCTCTCTAAGAATTCTTATCTCTTTAAGCAGGGTGGAGTTCATAGCGTGATCATGATCGGGCTGTTAGAGGGTTCATGTAACGGGTGGCCGAGCTATGGAACGTGCCTTCTTTTTAACTCCCAAGAGTTGAGGGCAACTCTTTTTCAAGAAGGGGAGTATGGAGCGTATCGGGGTGGGGCCCGATTCCAAAATCCATGGCCTTCAAGTTTTTCCGCACCCCCTCCCGAGGACACGAGAGAAACAACTCCAAGATTGGGTGTGGAGTCCATTTCAAGGTGGACCCGGGACCTTGGAGGTATATTCAAACTATCCTTGGGTGTGGCATCCATTATAAATGGGATCCCAGCCCTCGGGACAGTACTGGGCCATCCCGGGAACGAGGAGCGAGGCAAAGTCGAGGTTCGGAAGTGACCCGAGCAATGTCATGCAAGGTGGGAGACTTAGAAGCAAAAGAGTGCAAGCCAGGCCTCGTAGCGCCCGCTACACATACCATAGCACCCGCTACATTCGGTGCAAAGAGGCGTAACGCCCGCTACGCCGTGGTAGTACCCGCGACGGCAATTGGGAGATCATCGCTCAGCTGGGCCTCAACGAGAAACGCTGCCAGCGTTTGAAAAACGCTGCTAGCGTCCGATCTCGAATGCCAGTTTTGCACACCGAGGAGAAACGCTAATAAAGACCTGAAACGCCGCGCTGTCGTCGTCGCTTCGGCGATACCTCGCCGCGCCGCGATGATGCTTGCTCGGATGCCGTTGCTGCTGCATTGAAATAAGGTCGCGCCCGCGACCCCCTGTGTGCCACCTGCGACGGTTGCTGTTCTGCGCTACATTTTGGTGTTTTACTGTTTTACCCCCCCCCCCCCATTAGTATATATACCCCCTCCCATGCAATGTTTAGTAGTTTTTGCTAAATATTATTGTGATGCTTATGCATTGGTTAAGGTTTCTCCCTTGTTTCTCTCAAACCTTGTTATCTTTATCCAATCAAGTTTGGTGGTGATTCAAGTCATTCCTTTAGTGATTATTTAGTGGATTACCTATGATAATCATGGTGGGGTGTTAGGCCTAGAGTTGTCCTTGCTCAAGGTCATATCCTTCCTTTGGGTGTTCAAGGCCCTTGTTCATGAGAGTATTCATTATCCATCATCACTCAAGCTAATCAATCACCCTCCACGTGTACGGTAACGCTCCAAATTGAGTCCTTGCTAATCTAACTAAGCAATCTTTGAAGTCAAAGACAACATCAAGAAAAGGAAAACAAAGAAAGAAAAGGATAAAGCTTGTGCTCTAACTGATATAGACCTCACCACAGCTAGAAACACAAGGGCCTACTCAACTCACACTTGGAGATACAGATCACACCACTTCAAGTATGAATTAAGCTCTACTCATTACCTGCTAAGCTTGCCAAGGCTTAGTTACAGTTAAGTAGAGGGTTGTGAGTTGTTAGAACACTCACAAACACAATAGAAGCAACAAAGCTCCACCAGATTTCATAAACTCAAATGATGGTTGGGGAAAGTTTTCTCTCAAACTTGGTAGACCTTCTTCCTCAAGATAATAAGGTCTTAAATCAGCTACATTGAGTGTTGCACTTCCACCATAATCATCTGAAAGGTCCAATTTATAAGCATTCTCATTGATTCTTTCTAGGACCTCAAAAGGACCATCAACTCTTGCTACTACTTTCCATTTCCTCTTGTTGGGAAACCCGTCTTTCGTGAGATGGATCCAGACCAGGTCTCCTGGTTAAAAAACAACTCTCCTACTCTTATGATTGGTTGCTGCTGCCACTTTCTCATTGTGCTTTACAATTTGCTGCTGCATTTGTTGGTGAAACTCCTTAATATGCTTTACCTTAGCATCCGCCTTAGAGTTATACGTCACTACTGTTGCTTGAGGGGCTGAGCCTAAGGGTGATAACTGATTTTCATGACTATGTTTTTGTGGGTTTTCAATAGTGAATTAGGAATAGTTTTGAGTGTGAACCTTGATTTATATCCTAATTTCCCTACTACACTTGGTGTTGTTCTTTTTGATGTGAATTTGTAGGTTTTGAGGCCAAAACACAAACTTTCTCTCAACTTCAGGCAAAGTCACCACGGGCCTCTACATGTCAAACCCGAACCGTGGTACGAATTTGGATCGAAACGGAGCAAGGAAAGACCGGGCAACACCCTCCACGATCTGCCCGTGGTGGTGGCCACAGTCCGTGGTGGAATAACTCTCTTGCGCAGGTGTAGTTTTACGACGAAAGAAGGGAAAAGCGAGGCAGCGGCTGCCACGACCAGGCCATGGTGATGGCCACGGTCTATGGCTGGGATGGGCTGTGCGTGCTGTGGCTGTTTTTGCAAGTGAAAGAAAAGGGCAAGCATCGGTTGTTATCAACATTCATTCATTCCACTCATTCCATTTTTTTCCTCCTCCATTCATCATTCTTTCAAGAGAGAAGAAAAACCCCAATCCACTCATCTACTCCAAAAACCTCCATCAAGATTCAAGATTGCTAGCATGGAGAGCAAGGTATCCTAGCAATACATGCTCCTATTTACCAAGCCTCGATGCAAAGCTCCCATTGTTCTATCATTCACTTCTGTTTAACCATCTGTTTGTGCTAAACTTGAGCTGAGTCCCAAGTTTCTTCCAAAGACTAACCCAGAAATGGCTTAGGAATTTGGTATCTCTGTCAGATGCCATGGATCTTGGTACTCCATGAAGTTTCACTACTTTTGGAAGTACAGTTCAACAATTCTTGTTGCATCATAGGTAGTAATGAGACATTAACATTAATTCATGATAACCACTTTTTGTTAAAGGAGCTAAGAGTAATTTAAATAAAAAGTATATATTATTACAATATAATTTCAAACATACTACATATATAATTTGCTTCTATTGTGAATGTATTTTCATTTTGGAGCTTCTTTTACCTTACGGGTTTTGTACTACATTCATCATCAGTCTATAAATAAAGTGATTGTTTTTGCTTGCAATAAAAAAAAAGAAATAGAAAAAAATTGGGTGGAAAAGGAAGTTAAGGTGAAAATGGGGCTATAAATGAAATTGTTCATTTGTGATCTATTTTGTGTTTCAAAAGGAATAATTTAGGGGTTGATAGATTTATTGTAAGTTGGCAGGTTTTGTAAATCATACCATATAATATGGAAGATTTATCAGTGTGAAGTGTGGACACTGCTTGATGTAAAAGACTTGATGCTACTTTGGTTGGTACAAGACTTGAAGGCTTTGCAAACTTCAAGTGATTTACGCTTAAGTGTTATATAAAAGTTTATTTTGCCAAACTAATTATTTTGAGGTTCCCCACGATGAATGATCATATTTGTACCGAGCAACACTCAGATATTTCTTTTTAAAACGCAGCAACGTACGGATATTTATTAGTAATTACATAAAAACATCATATAAGCACTTAATGAAAAAAGGCTGCTATGTTATCCAACCAAATCAAAATACAATCATCCAAAATTATATAACAAACAACCATATAAATATTTGTTACACTATTTATAAACCATAGTTAAAAGCATTGTACGATAAAAATATTGTGCTGCAACGCTGGCCGAAAACTAGCAGTCTATATTCTAATATTCTATAGATGGAATTGACTGGTGCGGACCAGAAGCTTTCCCTTCTTCCCTGTGAATGAATCACAATTATTTTTAGTCTTCCTTTTTCTCAAAAAATGTAACACACGTTGTCCTCCCAATAAGTTTCAGCCTCATAAAGTCCCCATGCTTTCTATGATTTCCTAAATTCGTGGCTCTCCCTTTCCATCATCATAACGAACATCTCTACTCTGTCCACTTCTTCATACTTCCGCCATTTCTTTCCTCTTCTAGTACCTCTACTATTACCATCTTTCTCTCCGTATTCCTCATATGGGTTTCCTTTGATTGCAATTTTAAACCCCTGGGTTCTGCTTTGTTAGCTGTATTCTTAATTGGTTCACTCTCATTTGCCCATCACTTCACTGACTTTCTCTGAGGCATTTCATCGAACGCCTTGATGGCGTCTCTGAATTCGTTCCCTTTTACCCTTGAAACGAGGTTGGAAGGCAGGATTTTGCTTCATAGCTCATCCGGGTCTCAGTTTTTGGAGATTCAGCAGCGAAGAGGTTCAGATTTGGGTGGTTCTCTTGATTCTAGGGGTGGGATTCTGAACTTTATGCAGCATAGTCTCAGTAATAATCATGGAAGAACATCTTTGTCCAATGTGAGATCTGTGGGTGGCTATAAGAAGGGAGGTTTATGGAAGAATAAGCATGTGAGACTCGTCAAAGGGAGTGATACAGTTGATGGCGATGATAGCCCAGAGGCTGAGGATGCTATCCAGGCCACCATTGAAAAGAGCAAGAAAGTTCTAGCTATGCAAAAAGAGCTACTTCAACAGGTATAATCTTTTCGCTACTACTTGATTTGTTTCATTACCTATCCTTAATTTGCCTTCTTGTTATTTGTTGTTGTGAATTGTGTTATTGTCAACATCAGTGGATGGTATAGCTACTAGCCCATGGCAAAGGAAAAGAGGCTTACAAACATTCAGCTAATTACAACTAGTTTCTGATTGAAGGTGAACTGTGTTTGCTGTGTCTACACAACATCAACATGATGATGTCTTTGGATCAGAGAGACTTTATAGGGGATGCGGTAGAATTTACACTCCAATAAACATGAGGAAAAACCAAAATGAATAAGCATAATCCAAATGAAGGTGGACTCTATGAATTGGTTAGTGGACGGACATATATGACCTTAAAAGATGAATTGGCTCGCTATAATATATAGATAATTTGATAAAGTAAATGATTCTATTTCTTTTGTACACATCACTCATGTTGTTCTTTCATGGTTGCTTTTTCTTCATTTCTCTGAGCCCTTATTGTATATCTCCTGTTTATTTGTCTTTGACTTTATCACCTTCCCGCTGATGGAAAACAGCTCTGCATATGCGACACCACCTTATCGCAGTAAAGCAACTGAATATCACCTATAAGCGACTCTGAATTTGATAAATATATGTCTGTCATGCCATGTCTTGTTTATCTACAAAATGTACAATATTCAATGCACTGAACCTAAAGTAATGTGGGTCAATTATCTGTTCTGTATGAACTTTATCGGAGCTGTCTCCATCTATGAACTCTTCTTTATTCTTTCAGATCTCATGTTGTAAAAGCAGGCAGAAAATCCTACATATTTCATCTTTCAGACATTAGATTGCTTTCCAGCTGGTAAATCTTTTCCTGTTTCTCCAAGCTTTTATCCACACTCTGGCTCAGCATAGCGTTGACAGTGAAAAAAGAGTTGGTTAGTATTATTTGACACCTGATTTTGCACAATGCAGTAGTTAAAGTAGGTCTTGTATAAGCCTCCTAGCCAATCTGGATTTGATTGACAGTTTGCCTCTCGGAGCAAGTTACTGAAAATGGAAGCACGGAACACCTAGGGATGTGAAGTAGACTGCAAATATTGCCCTAGCAACATTTGCCCTCTTCTGCTCAAATGTCTGATTTTATCAATAATTCATCTTTGGATATGTATGTGAATTGTGAAAAAATGCAAATTTTCTTCAGAGTACTTTAAATAGATACCATTGGCATCTGTTTTAGAATTCATCTGTCACCTTTCCCCAAGCCTCTCAAACATTTTTCCATATGCAAGTTGCTTTTGCCCCACAAAGTCTGTGTGGAGTTTTCTCCTTCCTGTCAGGTCCACCTGTTCTGCCAGAGCTGTTATACTTCAGGTTCAGGTAGCCCATTCTTTAAAGCTAACTCCATCTTCATCCCTTAGGTTACCATCTCTTACAATATGAACATAGGAAGGGTCTTCGACTTCCTTTCGTATCTCCCTATGATCCCATATTATTCTAAAGAGTAGTCAGCTGTATCGGTCATTTGATCCATGCATGCTCTTTGTCCAGCTAGAAGAAATGTCAGATAAATCTTAGTAGTGCAAGTTCTTATTGGGTCGCCTGGGTGGTACACAAATGTCTAACATGTTGCTTTCAGGATAGGATGGTCCATCTAGTGACTTGTGAGGATATATTTGTAATTTGATCTTGCTTGATTTGTTAAACTGCACTCTATCTCTCTCCCCTTTTTGTTTTGTTCTGTGTATGCACATTTTGTTGTCTTTTTATTGGTATGTCGGATTGTACTTAACCTTAAGATGTATACATAAATTGTCTTATCAGTTCATTTTATGCTGTCATTATTTGTTTAATCTTAACCTTCCTTTGCCTTTATTCTTTGGTGTTATTTTTCTTTTTTGGTGGGTGAATTAGTTGCTTGGCTTTGTCCTGAAAGGATTAGCACGTCATACCATCAAACATATGCATGAGACTTCCATTGCTGTTTAAAGTGAGGGGTTATGTGAGCAAACTCATAGGGCTCCAACTTCAAATAGTTTGATTCAATTGAACTCCCAATCATGCGCTGCATCAAAAGTCAGTCGGTGGACTGACTGATATGTATTTCCTCCAGAAAATCAATGCAGACCAAAGTATTGCCCCAGGGTCCTGATCAAAGTTTTCTTCTGTCTTTTCGTGAAGTTGAAAAGTTGCCCACTGGTAAACTTGGTATATCTGGTGAAACTAGCAGGATTCTCCAAAGGGGACTGGCCTTTTCTTGCCTTCTACTGTTCTGTTATCATTTGTTATCTGCGTTTTTTTTTTTTTTTTTTTTGTGGGAAGGGGGGGGGGTGTTCATCTGTGGCCGGTGGCAGTGGGGGTATGTTTAATTATTTACATGCTCATTAGGGTGGATGTTGAACTAATAACACTGACAGCTAAATAGTGTAAAAGCCTCATGTCATGAAACTGGGTTATTGTAGTTCTCTAACAAACATGTTGGCTGATTTTTTATCTGCTAATGTCTTTAGTATTTAGTTCATTTTGAAAGAAATAGATGCCAAATATCCTCCTGTTTTTGGTATTAGAAGTTAGAAATTCGATTTTCATTCTAGTGGAATTCGTGACTACATTGGCCACTCTCTTAAGAATTATAGCCTTAGCAAACAGTTTGAGGTAGGGCTGGGCATTGGGCAGGGGCCCAATTGGGCCTCAAGGGTCGGACTCAAATTTTTATGGTCAAGTCCCGCATAAATTAAAATTGGGGTTGGTCTTTAAACGGGCTAGAGCACGAGAGTGTCAAAGGTGGGTCGGTCGCGGGTCAGGAATGCGTCAGTAAGGGTCGGGCTTTAGGGTCACTGAGCTGCGGGTTCTAAGCGTTTCTCTCCAGTCTCTCGTCAATCGCTCTTCTCTTGCTCCCTTTTTGGCTCTAAATCCTAGCTCCCCAAATCAACTTCTGGATAATCTGTTTCCGTCATTGCTTAATCTTCATTCCGTGCTTCACCAGTCAAAATTCTCCATCGATTCTGCTTGGGTTTACTAATTACCCTGTTTGCCTTGCTCATTGACAACATACAGCAATGAATTTGTCTATCCTCCTCTTTGGTCTCGGCCTACAAGACCCCGTCTCCCTCGTTTTTACAGCACCAACTCCGCTGTTGGTTGTCTCTCTCCTCCTTGGGTTTTGCCATTGATTTCCTTAACAATGATTTATTTTGAATTTCTGCTTGAATTTACCTACTGGGGTTTGATTGTTCTCGGTAGGTGGCAACAATTTTCTGATGGGCAAGCTATAAATGTTAATTTTATGAATTGATAATGCTCTTAGGCCTAATTGAATAATTTCCGAGTTGTTTTGCTGAGTTTCGTTTTCTAGTTTGTTGGTCTGATTCGTGTTTCATTTGCTTGATCTGAATGGTGTCTGCAAGTTCCGTCAATCCTTGCCTGAGTCTGATAAACATCCGGGCACAGTTATCCTTTGCTTGTTAGTGTCAGATGAGTTTTTGCGTTTATGAGTTGATTTAGTTGTGTTGTTGAGTTAAAATCTGGGTTGAAGTTGTTCTGATCTCATTCTTCCTCTTCCATTCTTTTTCCATTTATCATTTTATCCTATGTTTGATCAGTATCTGTTTCTGTGCTTGAACTTTGCCCCTTTATTACGCCTGTTTTATGGGCGTGCGGGCCACGTCAGCTGGCCTTGTCCCGTCCCGGCCCTTTGTATTAGAAACATTATAGGCTATGGGTCAACCCTGTCCCTGCTCATTGCCAAGCCCTAGTTTTAGGACTTCAAATTCCAATATTAGAAACAGAGTGACATTTGGGCGGGAAATAAGAAGTCTTTGTTTTGTGCTTCCAGATTGCTGAAAGGAGGAAACTAGTATCCTCCATCAAGAGCAGTGTAGTTAATCCCACTGATGAACTCTCTACTAAGGACGATGGGAACTCTCCTGAAGTTGCCACGGGAACAAATGGCAGAACTGTCACCAATGGGCATCCTAATGTTATTGATTCTGGACGTCATGTTGATTCAGTGGCCACTAAGGTTGCCATTGATGACACCCATGCTTTACCTGTCAGTTCACATGAAGGGAGACAAAAACAGATAAAATCCCCTTCTAAACCTCTTGATGGGGATTCTTCTATGCAAAAAGAAGTGATGATAAGGCTGCCAAAGAAACCTCCATCTCAGCTTAATGGAGCTACCAGTGATGGCAAAATTAAAACAACTGATAACTTATCTCATGAGAAGACTACATCAGTTGTAGAATCACCAAGGAAAGTTGAAAAGATCTCAGCCCTACCAGATTTTTTATCGGAGACTTCTAAAGCTTCCAGCATTAAGGATGAAAAGGATCAACTCTCTGAAGAATCGATTTCAAAGGGTCTCACTGAGCAGGTGAATGATCCTGTTAGTGATGAAGTGAAGCCACCTCCTCTTGCTGGAGTCAATGTGATGAATGTAATTTTGGTGGCTGCAGAATGTGCTCCTTTTTCTAAAACAGGTCAGTATCATCCTTATCAGCAGTTCTTATTAAAAATGTCATGCATTTTGATTTCCAATGTCATTGAACCCACATGTTCTCTTTATGCATTGTATTGTACAATTTAACAGAAGTTAAAGCTGTGCAAATTTATCTGATCCGTAGAATCTTGCATTATGAACCGAGAACATGGGTGGGTGGAGAATAGGGCATGAACTTGTAATCGCTAGCTGAGTGACACTGGCTGAGTACGGAAAGTGAGAGTGAATGGACATAGCCTTGTTGAAGGGTAGAGTCAGAGTAGAGAGGGGAATGGGCTAGGAATGAGGGCGGGGAAGGGGAATTGCGGAATAAAGGGCATGCGATTTGACAGGAGTTATGTATGGATGGTTGATTTATTCTAGATCCAACCCTTGTCTAGCTGCCTAATCGCATTATAGATATAATATATCTATAAGGTCTTAAATATGTGACAATTAGAAGACCACCTAAATTGCTCAAACTATGCTTAAAAGAATAGGAGTATAACTCTTTGTGAATACTGCTTAGTGTTGTTTACTCTTGTGGAACAGGATGTAGAAATGCATACAAAAGTTACTCTTCTGGAATATAATCTGTTTGTAAGATCTTGGTCATGGTGGTTATTGCAGTAAATAATTATGGATGCAGCACGGTGCAGAAAGATTAGGCTTTGATCTCAAACTGAGACAGGAGTGTTTTAATGGCAAATTGATAAATAATTAATTAGGAAAAAGGAGATTAGAAGCAGGGTAGTGTAGACAGGGAGTAAAAAAGAATAGAGAGACAGAAGTAAAGGGAAAAAGTATCATCAATAATCATGTTTAGTTTGTTTAAATAATTTAATCATCAACCTTAGACACAATGTCCATTTATCACGTCCTACACACTCAAAACCTATGTTACTTGGACTCTTCATTTTCCTTCAAGTACCCATTTCAGACACTTGACACTTGGACTTGGGCATGGATGCTGGGTAGTCAACCCTTTACTTAAGACTAGTTGGGTACAAACTTGTCAAAAACATTGCCGATTCTGACCTGACTCCTGTGTCTGATACTTGATGCTTCATCATGGGTACTTACGTGGCCAACTACGTTACCCGGACTCGCTTGTAAGGGACACGGGACAATGGTCGGGCAACTAGGGTGGCAGCCATGGCCGTCGTGCCTGAGAAGAATTTCAGGCGACCATTTGTAGCAGGGGAGACTTTCCGGTGCCGGTTAGAGACGAAAGAGAGGAGACAGTGGGGACACAGATGGTGTGCGTTTTCAATTTGCTACTTAGGGTTGTGCATTATAGTTAACAAACAGATGGGGGGGGGGGGGGGAGCCATAACTGGTGTAGGGTTTTGCTTACGTTTCTAGTTTTAATACCTTGGGGTTTGGGCTTAGGGTTTTGTTTTGGATCATTTTCACTATTCTTTTGGGTTATTCTAAAACTAAAGTGAATTATTTTTTTTGGGCCTTTTTAAAAATGGGCTGAAAGTTTCTTTTTCAATCTAATTAAACATGTCATACAATTTTTGGGTCATGTCCCCTGCCATGTCGGACCCTTGGATAACGTGCCCCTTTGTCCGTAATTTTTACGGATGCCATGTCGGACCCTTGGATCTGTACTTGTGTGGGACACTCGTGTCCCAAGTCCAGGTAACATAGGTGGCCAAGTAACATATTTAGAATGCAAATGCAAGACTGTCTAAAATAGTACTGAATTGAATAGAAAAAAGAAGAGAAAATCTATTTAAGCACTCTTAAATATCCTTATTTCTATTTTTCTAAATAGCATTTGTATTTAAGAATGTACCCAAGTGAGTACAGTAGATTGTGAATTATCTTTTTTCAAATTTTATTATATCAGCATTTTCAACTAGGCAGTAGTCTCTAAAATTGCAGAACAAAGCATTGTACATTGGAAGAAAATAAATAGATAGCAATCAATAACATCTACAGTTCATTACTTTAATAAGCAAATTCAAACACTCTTCAGCTATTAGTCAATAGTACTGTTTTAGGCAATGAAGGAAAAAGATCACTTGGCCACTATTGGAAAACCTGTGATTTTATGCAATTGCCCCTAAAAACGGCGGAGGACAGTTGTAGGGTTTGAATTGGGGTGTGATGTGGAGGCCTTATTGGGGTGTGAGTTATGCTTAGATCCCCAAGTCAATTGATACCCTTGCATCCTGAGGTTGGGTATGTGGGTGTGCATGTGGCCTGTGGGTGAGTGGCTTGTTTTTGTGATTTTCTCTAAATGTCTCCATTTGACCCTATAAATTGGTGAGACCAAGTGTATTCTACTTAACAAGTACTAGACAGTTTGGGAGTCTGCCACTTTGCTATCCAAGCCTAAAAATGTTTAAAAGGGAGTGGCCTGTCGATGACAGGAGTAAATCTGTACATTCAATTTTTGGTACTGTTCCAAGTACGAGGATTGATGTCCACGTGTTCTTCAATCTTAGGTGCTAAAAGATGTAAGCTTTACATCTCATACTCCCTCCGTTCCAAATTAGTTGACACTTTGACTAACTTATTTTGTTCCAAAATATTTGTCATTTTCCATTTCCTAATACATCATCAGCTCACTTTATCATTAATAATTAATTATGTTACCTTTTTTATTTTTTTCTTATTTACATTCCCAAGACTTTGATAAATGGCGAATAAAAAGATACTTTTCCTGTAAAAAAAAAAAAAAAACAAATCAACTCAATCTCCATTCACTCAATTCAAATCCCAGAATCCATTCCATTCCTTCAAGAACCCAATTTCCAGAATCTAGATCTTCAATTCATGGTTCTCTCTCCTCCCCTTCAATAACCCATGAAACATAGAAGCATGAAGCAGGAGATATTTGACTAACAGAGGCAACGGCAGATTCGGTTTAGTTGGTTGGCGATGGTTGGTGACAGACAGAGGCAAAAGCAGTGTATTGTTGCTTTAGATATTTTATGGGGATGATATCCGGTTCAGGAGAATGTTTTTCCAACTTTTCATCTGACTAATTCTTGAGACAAGGGCTTTGCCAAATTCACTATGATATAAAACTAGAAGTAACCTTATCTTGCAGTGAAATGGAAATTGAGCACTCTACTATATCTTAAACTAATTGGGCACTTTTAAGAAAAATGTTGGCATCAATGATGCAGTGGGAGACAAAACGAGAAAAGGCTGAGAAATAGAACTTCATTCTTTGGAGAAAGAAAAACGTGACAAAGCAGTAAATGAAGAGGAAGACGAAGAGGCGAGGATAAGGCTGAGAAACTGTCTTCTTTGGAGAGAGAGAAAATGACAAAGCAGTAAATGAATAAAATTATAAGGTAGTACTGCATTGTGACTAGGTGACGATTAATTTGGAAAAGAGGGAGTACATAGGAATCACTTTCGACAGTTTTGCTGTTTCAAGACCTTCGTTATATATGTGAGTAAAAGGTATCCAATGGAAACATATGGCTGTAAAAGGTTTTCTCTTTTTCTTTTTTCCTCTTTGTAGTTTTTCTTTTGTGTGTGTATGGTGTGTGTGTGTGTGTGTGTGTGGTGGTGGTAGAGAGCTGGAATACTCTGGTGCCCCAAAAGAGATTGTGTCTTGGGCAATAGTTCAACTATCCCTACTTCATATTTCTCCCCTATTAGTTTTTGTAGCTACTGTAGTTTTTTCCATAAACTAAAGTGTAACTAAATGTAATAGGTGGGCTTGGAGATGTTGCTGGTTCCTTGCCAAAAGCTTTGGCTCGACGTGGACATAGAGTAATGGTAAGGATGTGTGTTCTTTGTGGTTTTGAAAGAACTTGTTTTTGCATCAAAATGATTTTCTGTCTGCTGATTATTATTAAAATGTAAGAAGATTATCAGCAGCTTGAGATATTGTGATTTGTGGTCATCTTAGAAGCGTAAACATGTTTTTATATTGCCTTGTACGGTGCCCTTTTTGGTCCTTTGAGTTATAGTGTGGGTGTGTTGTTACTTTCATACAGTTCTCTGAGGTAGCAGTGAGCACAGCTCATCCTTCCCTACAAGATGGATAGCTTTTAATGTTTGAATCTTCTTAAACTTTCTGTCCATCTTATCATCTTGGTGTTATCTTGGAGTGTCTCTCAGGTCGTAGCTCCTCGATATGGTGACTATGCTGAAACTCAAGATGCAGGAGTGAGGAAAAGATACCGAGTGGATGGCCAGGTACGCAAGTAGATTTTGCTGTATGAATGGGTTTATATTTTTCCATTCCTAAACTTCTTCAATAAGTTTCAATGTTTTTACACTAATTGGAAATTAAATTCTGCAGGATATGGAAGTGTCTTACTTTCAAACATATATTGATGGTGTGGACTTTGTATTCATTGACAGCCCCTTATTTCGCCATATTGGGAATAATATTTACGGGGGAAGCAGGCTGGTAACTACAGTTCTGCAATCTTTCTTTTGATAGGAAACTAAAATTTTTCTATCTAGCTAACAAGTGTTGATTACCCATTGTTATAGTCCTACTCTGCTGTCCTGAATTTTTCTGTTCAACCCTCTTTCCAAACAGACAATCCTTTTCGCAACCTCTCTGTTCTGTTTCATTACATTGTATTAGCCATTTGTTTTAGATCATCTCAAATATGTAGATTTCATGGAGGATCTAGTAAATCTGAAATATAGGGGTTTGCAAAAAATTTAGGAACCTGGAGAAATTCGTAGAACTCTGGAACATAATGTTTTGTAACTTGCAGAAGCTTTAAATTGGTGCAAAATAGTGGGTTGAGAATGAGACCTGTTGCTTACTTATGAGTTTTGACAACTTCCCTTGAATTGAGCCTTATTGCTGTCTCATGACCACTTCCTCTTAATTGAGTATTGCATTGATATACTGATTATGAATAATTACAGGAACATTCCAGTAAAAGTTCCTCAAAGGTATAGATTTGAGAATGTAGGCAAATTATGAACTATTCTGTGGTTGTCAAAGAATGATGTCACTACCATCTTATATTCCTTATGCAGTTGAGGATAGATTAGTTCCTGGAAATTTTCTCCAGGAATAAAGATCAAATGAACTTGTTTTGTTTTAAGTCTTTGAAGAAGCTAATTGCCTTTATGCAAAACCATTCCTCATAAACTGTTGAATTGTGGAACTACTTCGATTATGATACAGTATGATCTTTATTCCATTCGTGCTACTAATATTGCAGGATATTCTTAAACGTATGATCCTATTCTGCAAGGCTGCAGTTGAGGTATTATAATATTCCCAACCCTTTAATTGCGCCTTTTTCTATGTTATTTCTTTCTTTTTCTGCTTTAGTAGACATCCATAGCCTGTGCTGTGAAGTTTATAGTGATTCTCAACCATCCAAAGCCCATTTATGCAGCTACATGATATCACTAATATCCACTATACGTCCCAAGTGAACATTACATGTTTGTTGAACTTAAATAAATTATTGATGCCTTTCTTTCAGGCCATAGTTTGTATTGTATTTTCAGTGTAGTAGAATACACTTGCCTACACTAACTTGCTCCTACTTGTACCAACTTACACTTACTTGGACTTTCAACCTAAAAATTAATTGCTCCTACTTGAACATTACCTGGACTTGCCTACACTAACTTGCTCCGACTTGCACCAACCGGCACATAACCGCACCAACCTACACTTGCCTACACTAACTTGCTCCTACTTGTACCAACTTACACTTACTTGGACTTTCAACCTAAAAATTAATTATTTAATTAAATATTGACATTTATATGTACTAATATCTTACTAATTTTTGAAAATATTATTTAGTGTATTCAGCATATCTTAACACTGTTCGATATTTAACTCCAGACATCAATAATGCAGTCCGTTTCCATGTTCAAGATTTCATAAAACACGGGCAAATCATGATAAAAAGGTCTTCAACTTTCATTGTCTTTTGCTTAGAATGGCAATTGAAAGGATGTTGGGAGTGTTAAAAACACTTGTAAGGTTATGAAAAACAGAATGCCTCAAATGGCCATGTGATGACAGGTCCATATAGTTATCGTGGCTTGTATATTACATAACTTCATTAGAATGCTTAATAAATGGAAACCATTTTTAGAAAGGCCAACAAATATTGTAACTATTCCCAATGTTAAATTGTAGTATAATTATCATAAGTGATATAGAATGAATGAATTTAGGGATGAAATGTGTGAAAGCTGGACAAATTACAAGCTATCCCACAAAGTTCTACTTTGACTTAAGTGTGTATTATAAATATGACTTCTTAGTAGTTATAAATAACTATATAGAATATGTAAACAGTAATTAAAATTGTCATCAAAATGTTTCTAAATTGCTACTCATACACATGCACTATGTAACATGCACTTTTCCAAATGGCTAAAAGATCAGACCCCTATTTTACCCTTGGACCACTAGGCATTAGGCACTCACTGTTGGTTTCTGCATGGGTGAGTGGGGGTCGATGGCGGTGAGGCGTGGTTGATGGTGGTGCGGTGATTCAGGCAGTAATGGAGCGTGGTTTAGGGATTAGGGTTCTGGATAGTCTTACAATTTCTTTCTTTCTTTCTTTTTCTTCAAGAATTGGATGACAACAGAAAAAAGGTTTAGGTGAAGGCTCGGAATCAAGAACTTGCGCAGATACCAGTTTGATAGAGAACTAAAAACTAAAGAAAAGAATTCAGCAACCACGTGCTGGATTCAGGAAAGGATTAGCATCCTTGTGCATACCCAATAATTGTAAAATTCAATATTCAATGTAGTGTCTTTCACAAAGGCTAGCAAAACCCTTATTTGTAGGTAAGCAATATGCCTAATTCTAAACCTATTAGAAATAGGAAACTAGAATAATATTCCTAAACAATTAGGAAACTATAATGTTCCTATTAAGACTAGGAAACTAGAACATATAAAATATCTAATTATTATTCCTAAATCTCTTCCTGATGTAAGTCTTTAGTCCTCCATTAGGTGTACGTAACAACCTTTTTATTTTTGGTTTTGAAAGGAGGGTTTTTGTTTCCGTTTTCTAGGGAAAATTGCTTTTGGGGGGGGGGGGGGGTTGGGTTGAGTGTTTGAAGTACTGCTTGCTTGTAAATATTGTCTGGATTTCCTTTGAAAGGTATGAATAACCTTGTAGCCTGAAATTCTGGGGATTTTTGTTTTTGCCTTTTTAAAAGTTTTAGTTCGACAGTATTTGCATGACTAAAGTTAAAATTTTTTTTTAGAGCACATCTGATGGAAAGTAGAATAGAGTATTTAGGAATAATAATATTTAGTAAATTGATGATTTTATATAGTTACCTATTTTTGTTAGGAATATTATAGGTTCCTAGTTTGATTAGTAATATTGTGCGAGTTTCCTATTTCTGTTGGGTTTAGTATTAGGTGGGTTTTTACCTATAAATATGAGCTTTGCTAGCCTTTATGAGGCACACTACGTTGATATTGAATAGTGGATATGTGAATTCTTACTAATTATGCACGGGGATGCTAATCTTTTCTTAAATCCAGCATGGAGATGCTGAGTTCTTCTCTTGAATTCAACACAGAGATGTTGAATTCGTATCTTTAGCTTTTATTTATTTTCAGTTCTCTATCAACATGGTATCAGAGGAAGTACTCTGTCAACATCCTTCTTGTGTCAAAAATTTACTTTGAAAGTTGCAACTGTCATAATCCACTGCACATCCTGAACTTGAGGTAACAATAAAGTATGCAATAGAACGTCTGTGGCTAACATTTTTTTTTTAATAGGTTCCTTGGCATGTCCCTTGTGGAGGTGTGTGCTATGGAGATGGAAATTTGGTTTTTATTGCAAATGATTGGCATACTGCATTGCTACCAGTGTACCTAAAAGCATACTATCGTGACAATGGATTGATGATGTACACACGTTCAGTCCTAGTCATCCACAACATAGCACACCAGGTATGCTTTCTACACCTTCAGTGTTGTAACTCCGGCCTTTTCTTTCCTGGTTTTTTGCATATATACTTGGTGGTATGTTTTGGTATCACAGGTGATTTGTTTCATTCTTTTTGTTAGTCTGGTACAATGCATACCAGGTGCATGTTCCTGGCATTGATGCTCTGGTCCTAATGTTTTTCCTTACAAGTCAACCCGTGTTCAGTACTTCCTCCACACCTAGAAACTTCATGCATTCAGCCATTCATATTGTACTCTAGCTATATTGCATGGACCCGGAACACCGGTGCATACCATTATCCAAGTATCTGACTTGCCAAGTCTCAAAATCAGGTCACGGAGACTGTTGAATGTTTAGACACGACATCTGCAGCTTATAGTTTTATACACATGCAATAAAAAATTAGAACAGATTGATGAACTAGTAGCCCATCAATTTAAAGATCTGTACCCTTCAGTATTTTTGAGGGGTGAGAATAATCATAATATTAAGCAGCCCACTATTACAAAGCAAAAGATTGTCGATTTTCGGGGTAAAAGTAATTAACAAAAAATTAAACGGGATATCATTTGTTGGTATGTTCACATTTTGTCTGTAAGGGGAAAAAATTAGCAATTTTTTGGGACTTCTGAAATAGAAATTTTGAGAACTTTCTGGGGACAGCAGGAGTAGTATCAGAGTTACTGGGCCATTACTTATTGCAATCAATTAATTTATCGATGGCAAAAAAAATTAACATAGAAAACCCAAAACATTCTGTACCTGCTACGTCCCTCCCTTTCGCGCGCGCACACAGAGACACTATCTACTGGGTTCACTGCTATTGTGAAGCAGAGATTAACTCTCACTGCCCTGGAATGAGAAATCACATTCAATTGATCCTTGTGACCTGTAGTGGATATTTTGGATATTTTCCCCTGGAACTTTAAGTTATAACTTGTTACCTTAATCTATCTCCATTTCCCTGCAGCCATATATTTTAGAAGCATCTGGGCATCCCATGTCCGAATCTGTGTTAGGTCTGTTCATGCCGATGCAGGTACAGCAGAGGGAGGTGGCCAGTCAGGATATTGTCGTTTCCAAGTTATTTCTGGTGTATAAAGTTAGGCAACTTGTCCATTTCACGAGTGACATCACACCAAGGAAGTACTCCCATCGTGCTCCTCCCAAAAAGTAAAAAGAAAAAAAAGTAAAGAAAAACTTTCTAAATTTTGAAAGATAAAGGATTACATTTATTTAACCAAAAGAACATAGCAATAAAGGGAACAGAGTATTGCAACAATGGAGAAGGTTGCTGGCTGGGAAGCAAATTAAAAATGTAATGAGCAGTGGAACCAGGTGCTACTTGCAAAAGACTAGAAGGATCCCTCTTAGTACTCATGTCCTATTTAACTGTTGGATAATTTCAAGTGTATGATAAGTTTAGTGGCTCTGTTTTATCTAAGTTAACTTATAAGATGGGCTATTGGGTACAAGGAAAAGTCAGGTAGACTTTTCGGGACTTAATTGGCCCTATTGAGGGTAACTTTGATGATATTTGACCAGTTTTATGCATGGACGATTTGAGCATGCTTTCATATGTTTTCTGAGTGGATAATAATAAATAAGTTATTTTATTATTTAAATAATGTACAGAGGTTGAGTGTTTACTCTTAATAGACTGTTTAAGGATGTGGGCTCAATTACAAGAGCATGTAAGTTTCAGTCTACCTATGTGAGCAAAAGGTGTAGCTGCTTCAAAGAGCTAATGGGCTTGGCTCTGATTTGCTCACGAGAGGATATGGGATGCATGGTGGATAATTATGTCATAGGTTCAAGTAATCTTAGTTGATAAGTTGTGTCAGTGAAATGTATCCAAATGGTCAACAAGGATGTGAAGTTCAATGCTTAGTCAACTATCATGTTCAGACATTTGTAATTATATTCACTACATGGAAGTTCAAGTTGCAAGATACCAGCCATGATACATAACAAGTCTATACTTTCTTTGTGATTCAAGTTGTGTGTTTATGATATGTCACAAATGGCGGGGGTATTGGAATATTGGTTAATAATTCTATACACTCGAAATGGCAGGGGATTGTTGGATATTTCAAGTGGATGATAAGTTTAGTGGCTCGGTTTTATCTAAGGTAACTCATAAGATGGACTATTGGGTATAAGGAAAAGTCGGGTAGACTTAGTTGGCCCTATAAAGGGTAACTTTGATGATATTCGGCAAGTTTTATGCATGGATGATTTAAGCATGCTTTCTTACGTTTTATGAGGGTATAATAATATATTACTTATTTTATTAGGTATATCCAAAGATGAAAAAGATAAATCCGATCCATATCCACTATATCCAAGTGCCTTTTCATGGCTTATAAATGGGATGGATATGATGCTGTTTCAAGATGATGTCAAATGGTGTCAAGTCTAAGACTGCCATTTGCAAGTTGTTGACATAGGACCCATCATACTCATTCCAATGAGAATCCCATCTCCTTGGTTTTTGGTGGCCACAATCTTTAAGGTTGACATGAGAGTTTGAGTCTAAGTTTGTACAAGGCAAGTGTTTTATCCTGTAGATTATATATGGTACATCTTCGACTCACTTGAATACCCGAGTAAATTCCCATCCTACACCAATTTTACATCAACATTAACGTAACCACAAATTTAACTTTCGGATTAAGTCTACTCACAAACCCTATAAAAAAAATGTGGGTTTGAATTTGATTGGTTTCTACAAAGAATAGTGTATTTGACCCTATTTAGGGCACAATTTGTCTTAAAAAGACGCTTTTGAGTGCGGTTACTACTCTCTAACATGGTATGCTTGGTCTTAAATATTCTTGTGTAGCTGACCTTGTGTACCGTCCTATACTAATATTTTCTTCTCAAACTTTGCATATTCAATATCCAAGCAATTTATGTTATTGTAGGAACACTTCTCTAGAGATGGTAAAAAGTTTCTCCCTCTCTTTATCTATTTGTTTTTTTTTTTTTTTTGGATTTTTGTATGGTAATATACAGACCTTTGGGGATTTTTAGATTTTTTGGACAACAATATCCATGACCTTTATATTTAGGTGATACTATTATACCAACAGCAACTAAGACGGTGGTGAACTGGTCTCCGTGTTGACGTGGCTGGCGGAGGGTAAAAAAACCTGCCCCAATCCAATAATCCCGTTAAACCCTTCATTTTTTTCACCAACCCACGTTACAAGACATTGGTTGGTGTTGTGCCATGTCAGCAGGGGGACCGGTTCACCACCCCCTCAATCATTGTGCTAGGGCCGATTTTTTAACGTGGGTTAGTGAGAACAACGGAGGGGTTAACGGGGTATTGGGCAGGGGCCCCTTTTTTTCCCCTCCACCTACCACGTCAGCTCGAAGACGAGTTCACCAGTCAGGCAGTCACTGCCCCCTTAGTCATTGTTGGTAAAATAATCTCACCTAAGTATAAAGGTCAAGGATATTGTTGTCCAATAGTAAAGGTCAGTATTTAATCTAATACCCCCAAAGGTCAGTATATTGTAATCCAATATCTTTTTTTTTTTTTTGGGGAGGGGGGGAGGGGGGGGGGGGGTGTATGGTGTAGGGGACTTGTACAGAAAATGTGCTGTGCTTCATGAAAGTCTTTGAACCTAATGTTGTGGGGATATTCTCCAGGTGCTGTCTCTGAAGCTTCTCTAGGAAAACTTGGATTGTAGGTGTCTTTGAATCAGAGTTGCTGTATTTTTATGAGCAATGTATTAACTGTGGTAAACAAATAACAACTGATTGAATGCATCCAGGGCCGCGGTCCAGTAGACGACTTTCGCTATGTGGATCTTCCACCGCATTACATTGACCACTTCAAACTGTACGACCCAGTTGGTGGGGAGCATTTTAACATCTTTGCTGCTGGTTTGAAAGCTGCAGACCGTATAGTAACTGTTAGTCATGGATACGCGTGGGAGCTGAAAACCCAGGAGGGTGGTTGGGGTCTGCATGGAATCATCAATGAGAATGATTGGAAACTAAGGGGCATAGTTAACGGAATAGACACGAAAGATTGGAACCCGCAGCTTGATGTTCATCTAAAATCTGATGGATATACAAACTACTCACTTGAGACTCTAAAACCTGGCAAGGCGCAGTGCAAGGCTGCTCTACAGAGGGAGCTAGGTTTGCCAGTTGTCAACAATGTTCCATTAATTGGTTTCATTGGGAGGCTCGATCATCAGAAAGGTGTGGATCTAATAGCAGAGGCAGTGCCTTGGATGATGGGCCAAGATGTGCAGCTGGTCATGCTGGGCACCGGGAGACCCGATCTCGAACAAATGCTCAGGGAGTTTGAGAACCGACACCCGGACAAAATACGAGGGTGGGTTGGGTTCTCGGTCAAGACAGCCCATCGTATTACTGCAGGAGCCGATATTTTGCTTATGCCATCCAGGTTTGAGCCATGTGGGCTTAACCAGCTGTATGCAATGAACTATGGAACAATCCCAGTAGTTCATGCAGTTGGTGGGCTGAGGGACACTGTAGAGCAGTTTGATCCATTCAACGAGAAGGGTGTTGGCTGGACATTTGAGCGTGCAGAGACAAGCTGCCTAATACATGCATTGGGGAACTGCCTATTGACATACCGTCAGTATAAACAAAGTTGGGAAGGGCTCCAAACACGAGGAATGATGCAAGACCTTAGCTGGGATAATGCTGCCCAGAATTACGAGGAAGTCCTTGTGGCTGCCAAGTATCAGTGGTAAACTTTGCAAAGTTCAGGGCCGGGGTACGGTTTTCAGTTAGTTGAGCAACTTCAATATGTTGATTTGTTTACTCCAAATTTGAGGTCATAACCTCAAGTTCATCAGGGTCTCTGCTTGCCCAGAGCTTCCTGCCTTGTACAAGTCTTGTTTAAACTACATGGCAACATCTTTTAAGGCACTGCGAAATTGTAAATGGCAGTAAATGTCAGCATAGCAACAGATGATACTTGTACTAGCTAAATAAGCTATTAATTAATATGAAATCTGCAGTTAGGAAATCAAGTAGCACTCTTACAGGAGACGCAATGACAGCTATTTCAGGTTAGACAATGTCCCCTGTGATTATGATCACCTATGATTTGTGCAACCATAAATGCCCTATTTGGACTATATCTAAAACTTCTTGCATCAGCAACGAATAGTAAATGACCACTTATAGAATTAGCATCAATGTATTAAAACAAACATAAACTAATAAGATAATACTTGCCGCTAAAAGCTGCTTAGGTGCCCAAAGAATGTTCAAAATGCAAGACAACACTTGAGATCATACATCAACAAAGAGGGATAATAATGGGTTACAGCCATCTTCACTTCATTTCCGACAAAATATTTTAAAAAAGAAAAATCTTTATTCGACTAACACTAGTCAACTTTACATTTTCTACAAGAAGTTGAAGAAAAGCCCTTAACCACTTTTGTTTATAAAAGGTATCATGTTGCTTAATATAGATACTCCTCTCAAGGATAAGTATCTAATTTGTTCAAAATAGAGTTATCAATAATGTATATATAGCATTGGCATTATGTATTATATTTGTTTATTTATTTATTTTTTCCCCTCAACCTGTTATCTGAAGCCAATTTATTGAAGATTATGTTGGTTTTTCAAATAAAATGATAAGTGAGATAGGGGAAAAAAAGGAACTTTGAACACATACCAATTGTACTAACTGCTAAGTAAGGAATGACTAAGGAGGACGTAGTTGCTCATGCCAATTATAGTGATAATCCATAATGCAACTCTTTAATTGGCTTTGTCCTATGTCACGCCCCGAACTAGGGGTAACAGACGCCGCACATCTGTAGGACAAGGTCCCACAAGCATGCAAAGTTCAAATGACAAAAATAGACCTAAAGATACAAAAATAGACTTAACTTGAAAATGAGTACTTGATTGAACAGTTAAAGTAGGGAGGATACTTAATTATACAGCGGATACTACAATAGAGGATATTGAAATCTTCCAACCTCACCAGGTAACTAAATAAATAACAGAAGCCTTTTTCTGCACAATCGCTTCGCTCACTACGCTTCACTGCTAAACTTGAATACCATAAAGAACCCGAACATTACCAATTCAAGAAGTCAAAAGCCAAAATATGAAAAAATAGAAGATGAAAAGATGAGCTAGAAAGCCCAGTAAGCAGTGTAACACCCCCTTAGCTGGGTTAGGCATGCGGGTATAACATAGGTTGAGTCAGAGTTAATGAATAATTTGATAACTAAACATGTCTGGGTTTTACAAACAATTTACTTAGCTCAAAAACCTAAAAATTATACAAAAGTATTCACAAGTGATTTACTGATAGAATGACACAATATATCAAAACTTAGCACTATAAAATCACAAAACACAATTTAGGGCTAAGGTCACTACTAGTCCAGTGGCATGAGCAACAAAAAACCACCATTAGCTCGGTGACATGGGCAACAAAAAACCACTATTGGCCCAGTGGTGGGGCAACGATGTGCCACTATTGACCCAATGGCGGGGCAATAAAGAATTGGGCCCAACGGAACACATATACATATCAAAATATACAATAGCGCGCATACAAGTCGATCGATCGTTCCAATGCATACCTTAAATGGCTAAGGCAGAAGACATTGCTCAAAAACAAAACTAGTAACTAGAATATCAAAGCGTATAAATAGTACCCAGTCAAGTAATTTCAAATAACAATAAATCAGAGTCTCAGAGTCACATAAGCAAACGGAAGGTTCAAATAAATCAAATACTAAAACTATTATTCAAAACGGCTACTTTGTAAATACATAAGTCAAATTGTCACAAAGCCTAGTGTATAAAGGGTAAAAGTAACTACAACTTAGACAATTAACGTCAAAGGTGTACTTTGTAGACACATATTACAGAAACAACTTAGTAACAATATACTCGCAAATACTAATTAAAATTATTAATAAGGGTTCCAATATTAAATATATGCCAAAATACGAACGCAACTTATAAATTTGACATAAAAAAGGCTCACTTCGCAAACATACAAATCAACACGAAGTCAATTAATCTTTCGGACATAAATAATGCCAAATATAATATACTTAAACAATAGCATGCCAACCTGATTTAATAAAATCGCTTTACAAAAAAGGACGTTGCAAAACAATATTTTGGGCACGAAGGAAGACTAAAGAAGTATCACATTACTTACCTGGAAACGGCAAAAATGGATGATTCACTGCATTGAGATAGAGTCACATATACTTTAACCAAGACCTAATAATTAATATAAGCTAATAATTATTTGCAAACCACCCAAAAATATCATATAAAAATTTACGAGATTACTGGTCGAAACCCAAAATGAACTAATTACAGAGTATATAGGAGTTAGGGAATTATTTAATTATTTGTTAACTCCATATCGGTGCCCCAAATAAAGTCCCACTTATTTTCCATGATTCGCTTAATCTACCAATTCAACATTATTATCATCCTAATATTCAAGATGTAGTAAGCATACACTATTGACTTTAGTCCTACAACTCTTGAGGCATCATCATCAGATATCATCACCATCATCATATTCCATCATCAACATCATAATTAGCAATATCATAAATTGTTATCATCCTATCCTAATTACATGGCCAAATACAACCACAATTTTGTGTCCCTTTTCTTTAATTACCCCTCCACCACCAAACGCAAACAAATGTTAATCAATTACAATTGTTGTTAAAGTCCACAAGTATCTATAATTACTAGTTTATTTCCCCCTTTTGTTTGATTCCCCCTTTGTTTCCTTTTTCCTTGATTTGTCCACTCCCTAACATTAGAAAACACAATTGGAATTTAAGAGAGGCACACCAATAGAGGGGAGCTGTAATGCTGTATACCAAATAATGGAAACTTTCGGATGGCTGCTGAAAGAACCCTGGGAGGGGGGTGAATAGGGTTAATGAAACTTTTTGCACTTTAACACACCAAGGGCGTTAGATAGTTAACACAGCTAGAATAGACAACTTAAAACTTCTTTATTAAAATGAAACTCAAGTACACGGTAAGGTAGAGGGGAGCAGAGAGCTCGGTAGAATCAAGGTTGTGAGGACTTCAAAACTGCTTACAGAGGGAGGAACTTAGTGACAGTTCCTAATGATTAGCCTCACCAAAGGAATTGATGATACTACTACTCACAAAAGATCAAACCACTCTTTCTTTAGGGTGTGTTTGGTTGAGAGGAAAATGATTTCTGAGCAAATTGTTTTCCATGAGAAATGGTTTTCCAAGGAAAATAGTTTTCCATGCGAAATTTTCCCTTGTTTGGTATGAGACAAATTATTTTTCGGAAAGTGACCATATATGTCGATATAAGTAGCGATATATGTTACAAATGAAAATATTTGGAGCTCAAAATTCATATTTGAGCGTTTCTTAATCATTTCTATCGCATTGTAAAGTTTCGTGACAAACTGATAAAATTGAATTTGCTTTTAATTTTCAGTCATATTTAACTGCAAAAAAATGTCGATAAAAGTAGCGATATATATTACAAATGAAAATATTTGAAGCTCAAAATTCATATTTGAGCTTTTTTTAATCATTTCTATCGTGTTGTAAGGTTTCGTGACAAATTGAGAAAATTAAATTTTGCTCTTAAGTTTCAGTTATATTTAACCGCAAAAAAAAATGTCGACAAAAGTGGCGATATATTACAAATGAAAATATTTGGAGCTCAAAATTTATATTTAAGCTTTTCTTAGTCCATACTATCAAATCATAAAGTTTTGATTCAAACAGTTCAGTTTGAATTTTTAAAAGTTTCAGTTAGTTTTATCGGCAAAAACTTCTGATCTGGTATATATCGTGATAAATGTTATCAAATAAAAATATTTTGAGCTAAAAAATTATATTGGAGGTTTTTTTAATCAATTCTATCGTGTTACAAAATTTTGAGCAAAACAGTTAATGTTAAATTTTGGCCTCAAATTTCAGTTAGAGTTAGTAGTAAAAATCGATCCAACTATCAATGGTGGAAAATGATTTTTCTAGGTCGAACAAAAAAAGTCATTTTCCTTCCTTTAGAGGATAATGATTTTCTTTGGACATGATTTTCTAAACTTTTTTTTTTTTTGGTACCAAACACTAGAAAATTGGGAAACCCCTGCCAAACACACCTTTAGTTACAAACTAGTGATGTCCTCACCAGAACACACTTTGGCTATATAAGCTCTCAAACACTAAACACACAAGTGGCTACAGTCAAAAATTTTCTTCTCAAAATTTCCTACACTTTGATTTCACCTCCTTGGAATCGTTAATCTCCTTGAAGCTTTGTTGAGTTTATTTATAGGCGTCTTCTTCAATTCTTGGTCAACCAACAGCTCTATGCTTGCTTTCCTTTCCTTTGAGGATTCTTTCCTTAGTTGGCTTATTCTCTATCGCATATTCTTGGAAGCAAGTCCTATGCGAATTCTTTTCCAAATTCCTACAGCAACAATGGTCAAGAATTTATGGCAATTATAAGAGAAGTATGGATAGTGCAATATTTAAGGAACTTCCCTGATATGCTTCCGCAATTTTGTTCTTTTAAACGAAACGTCTCCTGAGGGCCTCGGTGATGTTTCTTCTGAGGTCGGAGGACATCAATGCTGTGAATTGATTCTACAATCTCCCCCTTTTGATGTTTGAAAGAAAAAATTGCACATTCATAGTTCCACAGTATAGACAAACATATATTGCAAGCAACATAACATATATGAGCTAAGTAATAGAACTGAAAGAATTAGGCAGCTACAGTCGATAGAAGAGTTCTCCCCCTTGTTGTCTTTCGCACCAAAAGGAAACAAGAGATCATAACAGAAATGTTTGGCAAGCGGAGGAGAACAAGGCTTGATAAGGGCCTCAGCTTTTTGCACAACATATTTGAGGGCGGATGTGACGCTGTGGCACACTAGCAAGTTTGCTTTGAGCGCGTTGTTGAGGTTTTGCATCTGCTTGGTTTTAATCTTCATGGCCCGAACTTTAGCCTTGAGGGTGTCGACTTGAGTCTGGAGGGGTCAGCTGTGGGCTCCTTCGAGGTGTGGGCGGAAGAGGAGGCCTGGACCACCTTGAGAGCATCAGCATGCATCTAGGGACCACCAGGTTGGGCCTTGTAGCCCAGATTTTTTAATAGGAGGAGATTGATGGTGGAGACGAGGAGGTCCACCTTGGAGTCGGATGTGAGAGGCACATGAAAGGCTTTAACAGTATGGGAGGGGGCCATTTACTGGAGGCTACACGGACAATGTAGTGGAGGACCACCTCACCCAGGTCTAAGTGACAGTCATTGAGGACGTTAAGCAAGAAGGAAGCGCATGGTTCATTGATGGTTTCTTTAGATGTGACACGAGGGAGGATGGTGCGAACGACAATATAATAGAGGCAAGGGGATTCGGAGCGGAGGTTCGTGTACTGAGGATACTTGGTTGTGCTGGGATTGCCAAAGTTGGACAGAAGTTCCTGACGGGCGTTAGTGGTATTGGGGAGGGCTAGCATGAAAGGGTCAGGGTTGAGATTTAGAATCCTCTCGAGTTGGATGGGTGTGAGATGGATATCTCTTCCCAAGGCAGTGGACTTGAACGATGGTTTGGCTAGGATGGAGGTGGTGTCTTCAAGATGGGCGTAGAATTGATAGATAAGATCGGGGTAGCAGAAGTCATCCACCTGAAAGAAGGCGTCGGACCCCATGTTAGAGAGGGTGGTGACAAGGGGAAACTTAGTGGCTTTCAAGGAATCCAGGTCGCAGTGGAGAAGAGGCCTGGTCTGGAAATGTCCCAGGCGTTTGCACCGGAATTCCTGAGATATGGCGGTGACGGGAGCGAGGCGAGAGATGAGGGAAAGTTCATCGGAGGAAGAGTTGGTGGAGGTGGTGTCAGGATTAGCAGTACAATTGCTCGAGCGCGGCCGTTTGGCCCACTGGAAGGAGCAGTGGGTCGGTTGTGTTAGCGTTTAGTCATGATGAGGGAGAGATAGGGCAGAGAGAGAGTTTGCTGGGTAGATATGAAAAAGACAAAAGAAGAGAGTGTGAGATGGAGGCGTGGTAAAAAGGGATGGTGGGGTCTGCGTTAAATAGAAAAGGAGGAAGGTGAAAGTAATGATGGAAAAGACCGGGGGGGGGGGGTGTGTGACGAAGAGCAATTGGGAGAGAAAGAGGGAGAGGGAAAGAGAGGGAGACGGAGGCATGATGGTGGAGTGAATATGATGGGACGGTTATCTTTGGGAAGTTGGCGGAATAAAGAGGAGAGAGAATGGGAGAGAGGGAAAAGTAAAAAAAATGATTTTGAAAAGATTTGAACTTGATTTGGTAAAAATTTGATTTTCAAAAATAGGCAAGAATTTGAGTTGCCTATGGAAGAGGCAGTCATACGTCTTGACAGGGCCCAATTTAATTTGTGAGGTGCCTGAGAGGCGAGGGCGAATCTATGTTCTGTGGTGTCAACTGACACCATTGTCATTTTATAAGTGAAAAATTCTGGTTGAAGAAAAAAATTAAAACTTATTATATAAAGCATTTGAAACCACTTAAGATCACAAAGTTTTCAATAGCCTAGTGGATGTATTGAGCTTGTTTGTTTGTGAAGTGCGTGAGCTTTGGTTTGAATCTCCTTAGGGCTCCTTTCATGCTTTGTATTTTTTTAATATTTTATGGTCGACTTAAACAGTTGCTTCTACTTTCAATGTCTTTAACCCTAATCCCTATATCATTAGATTATAATTTGTGTAAACCACTCCATTATTATTTTTCTAAGTTATTCTTTTCTCTTTGTTGAATTTATTTCAGCATTTGATTCCAAGTCATGAATTCGATTTGTGGGAACAAGCCAATGTGATTAAATTAGGATTTGTTAAATAGCTTGTCATTGTGTGAATGAGCAAATTTGGTTAAATTATTTTTTTGTAAACACATAAATTGAATCATGTAGTATGTAATAGTCATTCAATATAATTTTATGATTAATGTTGATTTTTCGACTTTTATGTTATAGTTAAATTTTGTTAGTGTGCGTCATTCAATTTTAACTTATCCAAGGCAAATTATACATGACACCACTGGCCTCGAATTCTGGATCTACCACTGCTGAGAGGGCATGCTGATGAGGACATCAGAGGTCCATAGGCAGTAAGTGGACGTACCTAGGGGGAGGAGAGGGACTTCATGCAGGGAGGAGGGATGGTAGGACTCCCCTCAATTTGGGCGGCCTGTGAAGAAGCTGAGGTCTTCATGGAAGAAGACTCCTCCTACATTGGTGCGGATGTCGCTATCAGGTTTCCAGTTGAAGCATTCCTAGTTCACACCGGATAAATATGAACTCTTCTTCTATGAGAGGTTTGCTGAAAATGTCTGCCAGCTGGAGGTGAGTGGGGATGAACTCTAGGCTGATATGACCTTTCTCAACATGGCCACGAATAAAGTGATGGTGAACTGCAATGTGCTCGGTTTGTGAGTGTTGAATAGGGTTCTTGGTGATCTGGATAGCACTCATATAGTCACATTTGATGGGGACATTTTTGTAGTTGAGACCGAGGTCCTCCATCTAGTGACTGATCTAGAGTATTTGGGCACAACAAGCTCCTGTGGCGATATACTCAGCCTCAGCGGTGGAGAGGGCCACTGAAGTTTCTTGGACTGTCGGGACAGTCATGATCTACATCTGCAATTCTGCATGCAACATGCAGCATGCCACCATTGCTACGTGCCATTTTCCAATATCACAAACTTAAAAGTTGAAAGATAGATATTATTATTACCTATGTCCCCCCTATGTTACTATGTCAGACACAATAAACTAAAAGATATTATAAAATATGCCTACATAAAGGATAAAGTGATGGTTTGGTGAAAATGTGAAATCAGTTTAATTCTCGGACCAAAAGAAATGAAAGAGATAAAAAAAGGTTAAAGTTTAATTAATTTCATTTTTATTGCGTTGGATGAATTAAAAAAAGTTACAGTTTACGATTTAGTAAGCTAAGGCCTGTTCCTTAAGGCTATTGGTAAGATAAAACCCTACTAAAAATATCTATAGTATCAACCATTTTTTCCAATCAATTTTAACCGTTTTAGTAACCATTTCACTTTTTTTTTTTAATTTTTCAAATTTTATGTGGGCAAAAGGGTTGCGAATTCCAACCACTTTTGTTAAAATGATGGGAAAATTTTCTTACAAATCATTTTCTTACTGTTCGAAAAAGTGATTAGGAAAATGGTTGGCGATCCAATCGTTTTTCCAACCATTTTAAAACAGTAGGAAAAATGATAGTATGAAAAAATTTCCACCATTTTAGCAAAAGTGGTTGGAATTTCCAACCCTTTTTCCCACTTAAAAGTAGAAAATAGTTGAAAAATTAGAAAAATATGAAATGATTGTTAAAATTGTTAGTTTTTTTTTAAAAAATTGGTTGGAAAAAGTGGTCGATAATACATATATTTTTAGTAGTGAGATGAGGTAAGTAGTTAAAATAGCTAAATATCATATCATCTATTTTTTTCTATTACTTTTAAATAAATTCTGTGAGTTGAATAAACAATTTAAATATAAACTACCTAAAAATATAGTCTTATTATTTGGGATGGTAAGATAAATAAGGTAAGATAAGATAAAATTTTACTTCCTTACAAAACAGCAGGACATCAAATATGTTATCCTCAATAATCCAACTATGTGTCTAATCAATTGTGCGAACCAATACTATTTTGCCACTGATTTCTTTGGAGAATGATACATTGAGTGGGTCAGTGACCTACCCCAGATGGCAGCCAGGTCGCAGATGACTTGGATTTGGGCTGGAGTGAGTTGTACAATTGATGTGGCTTTCGCAAGTTTCCAGGAATGGCTAGTTTCATTTTCATTAATAACATCTACAAACTCAAGTTCCCAAGCAGTAGTAAACGAACTTAGAGAAAGCATTTGAAAGCTCCAATTTCCCTCAGGGATTGTATTAAATTAAAAAAAAAACAACTTTCATTCTCCAAATTCAACTCGACTGTCACTCACCTGTGTCCCAACCTCCCTTCCCATAGTTGTGCCCAGGAGAGATAAGGGTGGAGAGAGAAACACCCACTTCCATAGCCACCACCGCCACTTCGTCATCGCACCACCACAAGGTCTGCCATAGCCATCGAACCCGCCGCTATCGCCAAACCAAGCCAACGACTCCTTGATCGGAGACCGGTCATGGCAAACTCCAAACCCATCCTCTACGTATCTATTCTTTCCAAATTCAATTTAGATTTAAAACGTTAAATTGGGGCTTTATTTCTTTTTGAAGAGCACAACTCGAAATTTCGAATTAGGGAAAAAAAACAGAGCTTATTTGCAGGAGGTAAAGAGGAACAGGGAAAAGCATGGGGCCTCAAAATATTCATTTTTGAAGAAGAGAGCTTACTGATGAAGAATTATGCTTTGATTTGGCAAAATTGTTACTTTATTTTTTCTTTTTCTCCTTGCTAGATCGATGATAGTAAAAGAACTTCAACCTCTTTCTTTGTTTTTTTTTATTTTATGATAAGAATTTTAAAAAGTTAATGCAAGTACGGTATTTGGATAGAATATATATTATAAATATAAATATTAAATGGATAACTACTAGCAAAAAAATAATTATAATTAAATGATTTTTTATGAAAAATAATATAACAATTTTTCTGTATAAAGTCATAATAATTATAAATTAAGAAAATAAATATTATAATATATATGTGTATGATATTATAAAAATAAAAAAATATTTGATTCCATTCCATAACTGCTAATCAAATAATAGAAAATGAATGTGATTTCATTCCATTTTTTCTCCAAACAACTTCAGTTTTGGATTCTAATTCCATACCCAATCCTCCAAGTTTCTAATTCCGTTCTCATTCCATTCCTGAAATCTCTCCAAACAGAATGGTTGTCCATGTCTAGTCTTTTAGGGCTGAAACATTTCATAAACAATTGGGAATATAATGAAATGGGAAAACAAATTTTTGTATGGAATAATTTGAATGAAATGTTGGGAAAGGAAAATAAGTTAATTATGGAAGGGAATGGGAAAAGAAAGGGAAGGGAAAGAATTTCTCCAAAGGGTTGTTAATGGGAAAAAGGAAGGGGAAGGAGTAAGAAATAAGAAAAGAGAAAAAAAATTAGAAAAGCAAGTAATATCAGAACACAAGGTGCCAGGGTGGTGTGGGGAAGTGTAAAAGTTGTCATCTCAAATCATAAATATTGTTGTTTCATTCCCAAAGTCCACGGAAAAGGTTATATAACAATTTAACATTATTTTAATGAAAAAATTTTATATGGCAAACTTGAAGTAAACTTAATAACTACAATTAAATTTCTTTTGAATAATCTCTTGTAATTGTTATAATTAATATTAATTTATCCTAAATAATCTCTTGTAATAGTTATAATTAATATTATTTAAATCAAATTGATTATAGTAATATCTTGTAATTACTTAGGCCCTATTTGACAGATAGAGGTTTATGTAGTTGATAACAGTTTAAGCAGTGGATAGCGGTTTAAGTAGCGGATATTGGATGAATGTTCAAATGATAATTGTGTTCGGTAAATTTAGCGGTTGAATTAACAGATTAATGTGAATTGACATGAAAGGATATCAATATTTTCCAAAGATAAAGTTTCAAAGGGTATTTTTTAACCAAAATATATAAAACACGACTCCAAACGCTAAACGTTAACTTTATTAGCGTTTCATAAAACGCTCCTTAAAATGTTAAGCGTTCCTCAAGACGCTAGCTTACCAAACACTAATATTTATGCAATTAGAGTTTTGACTTGGTCAAGACGCTAAACGCCACCCAAATGCTACTATCGAACACAACCTTAATCTATTGTATTGCTTACAATAACATCTTATAAAATCACTCACTCCATTCTCAATATATACAATATTCTATTATACAAAAGTGTTATCATTTGATTTGTAATGCAATAATCATATCTTACTATTCCAAAGAAAAAAATACATAAATATTAATTATGTTTTTTTTATGATAGTATGGAAGCCATCAGACAAACTACAAAAGTTGGAAGTAAGGGTAGGGAGGGATGAGCGGGACTGTGATAACGGTAATTTTTTGGGGGTCTCACTCCCGCTTTCGGTTGTGGATGAGAGTAAACTTTCTACCCCCACTCCAGGTCCTACCACGAGCAAGATCGTGATAACGATAATTTATCACTTTTGTATCATTCATGTTTTTCGATTTCGTGTTTCTACTTCTGGTAGGGATATCATCTTTTAAATATAAGCATGACTACGACCACGACTATATCGACTGTCACGGCTATTAACATGACCTTTGTTTTGCTCATGATTCTTGAATTTATATTTAACCACATCCAAAAGAACATTGAGATTTTAGCTTTAGCTTCAACCTCCGTAGTTGCTTTTGCTCAATTGTATTCTTGCTCTGAAGATGATATAAATTATATGTGTGTTAGAGAGACAAAAAGCTCTAAAGGTAATTGAAATTGAATAAATGTCAACTTATTTGTCAAAATTTGTGTCCTAATACAACATTCACATCATATAAATAAGATGGCTAGTTACAAACTTAAAAATAAATCATAATATTCGAAATCAAAATTTGAGCCATCCCAAGTTCATGTTTCTCCCCAGCAAAGCCACCGCCAAAACAAAATGAACAAAGCACCTACAAAAGGGGGAAAATGATTACTGTAATATACAAAAGGGGGAGAAAAATATACAAAAGGGGGGAAAGATGATTACTGTAATATACAAAAGGGGGAGAAAAAGTATACAAAAGAGGGGGAAAATGATTACTGTAATATACAGAAGGGGGAGAAAAAAATACAAAAGGGGGAAAAATGATACAAAAGGGGGAGAAAAATATACAAACGGGGGAAAAATGATTATTGTAATATACAGAAGGGGGAGAAAAATATACAAAAGGGGGGAAAAATGATTATAGTCATATACAAAAGGGGGAGAAAGATATACAAAAGGGGGAAAAATATCAAAGATAAGGTACAACAAATCGCTTTACATCTCCATCGATTGATCCAACCAACGGAAGACCTGTTTTATGACCCTCGTCTGGAACATCCATCCTGGATGAGATTACTTAATTCTAGAGTAATCCTTATTTTGTATTTGATTCCGTCAAAAACATCCTACATATACATAAACACACCCTTCAATTCTATAATATCAGTTATTGATTAAGGAACTTATAGTGGCCACTAGACTTAGCATAAGGAAGAGCAGCAAACCTAAAAGAGAAAACATGGACATAATCATCCTGATTATCAAACTCAAAGAGACCCTCATCAAAGTTCTGGGCATAAATCAGTGGGTCATACCTGAACCCTCCTCCATGAGAGTACGACTTCTTACAACTTGTTGGCCTTCATGCTCTAGTTACCTACATCCGCCAACAATCAAACATGAAAATAGTCACCAATTTAATTAAACCCCACCTCAAAATTTAGCATGAAAATCAACCAATTTCCTGACCTTCATCCAAAAACCATGAAGTGACTAGAGCATGAAAATTTAGCATGATAATCCACGCCATTGCGGTTGCCATTGTGATGGAAATGGGAGCGGCTGTCGCGATGGAGCAGAGGTATGAAGTCGGGGTGGCGCAGAGGTATGAGGTTGCGGTGGTGGTTGTCGCAGTTTGAGCCGGCCGTGAGGGAGTATCCGATAGCCATGGTGAGGGAGAGGAGGAGGATAGGTGTAACAACCCGCCCCAAAATCACGATTAGTTAAGTACTAATTACCGTAATTACTTAAATTGCGTATAAATTTTTCGCGTTTACTTCTAATTATTTATTTTATCGGTGTCAAGTCTCGTGCAGGAGATGGCAAAGAATATCAAGTTACGGGTTTATAAACCTTTAAGTTACTCTATTTACTCGTTAAAGTGATTTATATCGAGTTTTACCGTTTACGTTATTTCTTTAACCGGAAAGAGTTTAATTATTTCACTTCTTAATGTTTATATTTTATTATCCAAACTTTAATTTATTTTATTTGGATTATGTTTATTTTATTTTAGTACAAGTAATATTTATATTCCATTCATTTAATTTTATTAGTTCAAGTCCTATTTTATTTTAACCCAATTGCTACCGATTAATTTTATTCCGCACAACTAATTATTATTTGAACCTAGCACTTCTCTAATTATGTTGCTAAAGGAAAGTTTCAGATTTCATTGAGTTTAATTAGTGGTTAATTTAAGGGGAGGGAGTATATATTATGTTATATGGGTATTAGTGAACCCATTTTTATCAATTCAAATCAAACCCACACCCAAGCTCTTTCTCTCTCTACACTCCATCCCCCTCTCTCTGCGTGGCACTCCCAGCAGCCGCCGGCCACTTTTCCGGTCATTTTCCGGCCAGCCGCCGCCAGCCACGGCCACCGTGCACCACCCCCTTCCTCTCTCTTGTGTTTTCATCCATTTTTAACCTCAAAGGTAATCTCTCAAACCCCAATTTCAAATCTTTTATGCCCTAATCTGAAAATTCATGTTATATATAAGTTTCTTTTATAAATTCCATCTCTTTTACTCTCTTTATTCATGAATTCAAGTATATAATTGTATTGGTTAAGTTAGGGTTAAGTTTTGAAGTACATGCATGTTGATTTCTAAGTGTTTTGTGAGGTTTAGAGTTGAATTCATGGTGGATGATGAATTAGTGTTGATGCATGTGAATTTCTTGAGAGATTCTTAGTATATAAGGGCTGAGTTTATGTTTTAAGATTATGAATTAAGTGTTATTATGTTTAATTTGGGTGAATTAGTGAGGTTTTGAGGCAAGAATTCAAGAGTATGTCTCATATGTTGAGTTTATGTTTAATCCATGGATGCATGTGGTTTTTAAGGCCTTTGATGAGTTGATTTTTCAAGGTTTATATTCTGGAAATATAGTGGATTAAAGTTTAAGTGAGATTTGGCTATGTTTGGTATAATTAAAGGAGAAAAATCCAATTAAAAACTGAATTATGGGTGATTAAAGTTTCTGTTTAGTTTCTGAAAATTTACAGAGGTATGAAAGTGGTATTTTTGCCCAGATTTTTACTCCATTTGATAGCTTAAGGTGTTAGCAAACCATAGGCTTTGGAATTTCTAATTTCCGACATGTATAACCCGAGTTACGACCAAAACCGTAACCTCACGATTTTATATACGAACTCTGAGTCAGTGTTTTGAGGGCTGTTTTTCGTCCCTTTGGAGACCTCTTTGGTTTTTATGGTAAACATGAAAGTTTTAGGCCTCATTGCAAGATTTTCGGAAAGGTATGGTTCATCGTCATACGATATCGGGAGTGTGAGTTACGATCCCGGGAAACTGGGCTGTCCAGAACAACATTCTGCTCAAGTTAACCTTTGTGAACTAATGTCTTTTGGGTCTCAAACCAACCCAATAAGGGGTTCTAGGTATAAATGTGTCATGGTTATATATTGTAATTATAGAGTTATGTGTTTAAGGCTAAGAGTACCATTTTTGGAGTCCTAAGTAAGTCTTAAGAATACCTTTCAAGAGCTAGTATGTTTAAGTAATGTATCGTGACTCTCATATTTCTTTAAGTATCATGTTCAATATCTTTGCTCTAGCTAAAAGTTCCTTCTAGCTTGATAACCTCCAATGTCTAATTCAATTCATTCCTCATTCCATAATTCATTAATCCAAGCTTGCTTTTATTCACATTTGGACGTGTATATCTTGCTCCATTTCGCCATTTCATTCGATATCGTATTATCAAACCATATTTGAACTCGTTATCTCGCATCCTAGCTTCCAATTTATAATTACCCTATTCATCATCAATTCAAGCTAATTGTCCTAAGTTCAAGCCCTTTTATTTGAATCACCTTCTACGTCATATTTCGTAATTTTCCAACCGAAAACTCCAAAGTTTTATGTGCACAGCTTCTGTCCGGGCCCATTTTGGGGCTCTTCCATTCATTTTTAGCTTCTGGTTCTGTTGACAAAGTTGTAGATCATGATTTTCCCTATTCCGAAATGTACTCTTTTATGTCATTCCGATTTTTCTAACTCAAGTTATACTTCAAACTCTATTTTTTATATATAAACCTGAAATTTTTATCCTAAAGTTATTTCATGGATATTACTAAGTTTCTAAACTTATGAATCTAATTTAGAACCTGATTCGGTTCTTCATTTTTATTTATTCTTATCTTAGTTGACAAGTTTTGAAAGCCATCTCAAGGTAGAAATTATCTTAAGGTCTTAGCGTTCCAATGTACGCAAATTATCCAGCTTTTACGATCTAAGTTATATTCATGATTCATTCAATTTATGCCATGTCAAGTTTTATGTTTTATGATATCATTATGTTCAAAAGTGGACCCATTTTATGTATTCTATGTTTATGTTTTAGCTAGTTACGTGAAGTGCTAGCCTTTTAGATGCTCCTTATCAGAGTGTCCTAGACCTGGCCAGTGTCGACCGCGTAGCGGTCACCCAATCTAAATCTAGATCGATTTGGGCATGCGCGTGTGTGAGGTGCTTCCACCGATCATAAAGTTTCCATGTATTTTCTATATACCTCTATTCTATGTTATTCATGTTTATGTTTTATGCACACCTTTGCAAGTTATCGTTTTATCCCCTTTTCCCGTTTTCAAAATGAATTTAAATGCCGGCACTAAAACCGTTTTCGAACGGTTTACGTGCTGGAGGTTTACGTGCTGAGTGTTTCCCCACTCACTTTTGCGATGTTTTATGGTTTTGTTTTTAGGAGGTTCGAGCTCCCAGGGCAAGGACAAGTCGGTTCCAAAGTAATTCAAGGCTCTCGAGGTAGTTCTCTAAGGAAATCATCGGTTAGCAAGGGCGAGAAGGATTTTGGAAGTTGTTTTAGTATTTAAGCTATGTTTAAGTTTATGTAGTTTATCCAAAGGTTGTATAAGTTTTATATATGAAGGTTTTTAAGCTAGTAAGTTATCTTGTGGTTTTGGAAGTTTCTTTAGTGTTGTTGCCTTGTCTCTTTTGGGAGACGGCGGTAATGCCTCGACCTAAGGTGTTCCGCTGCGCTAATCACAGGTTTGGGATTCTAAGTATAGTCTTAATCTTGTGATTAAGGTTGGGGCGTTACAGTTGTGGTATCAGAGCCGAAGTTTGATTAAGTATTTGGGGATTTTGGAATTTCTTAAGTCATGGATCCTAGTTTAAGGAGAAAGATAGGCACGTGAGTATAAGCCTCTCTATGGGTGGTATAAGTATGATAAGTGATATGTTGGGAATTGTTGATGAGCATGATGCTCTAAATATTGGTTTAGGATGGAAATTGTTCTCCTTTGCAGGTTTTCAAGATTATGTAAATTTGGGAATAGCTCTAATTATAGGGGAAGTGCTGCCGAATTTCTCCCAGAATTTTAAGAAAGTTTTTAGTCCAAATCTTTAAGGGGAAAATTTAGGTGAATTGAGTTAAGCCTAGTAATTTATGCAAGTGAAGTTAATGAATATAGTGGAAAATTGTGAAGTTTGCCAAAGCACCTCATCGAAAGTCTTTGAAAGTTATTGAAAAGATTATAAAGCGAGTCCCAAGTGGGATTGGTATACGATGAGATAAGTTCTAAACGTTAGTATGGATTAAAAGTTTTTAAGGAAGCCCGAAAAAGGGGGAATAAATTTATGAGGTCTAGAATTGTTAAGCAAGTTTAGGGCAAATTCAAAAGATAAAATGAGAGCTTCTTAAATCGCTCATAAGAGGTTAACTTGGTTGAGTCTCGAACCTCGCCACAAATTTGTTTCTTTTATTGCAAATAACCCGTTCATTTTGGCCATGATAAGATTTTAAAATCTTGCATTGTACTTTGTGTATGGTATAGATGGATAACGACGGTAACCCCCTCCCAAATCCGTTCGCGATGTTCATGGACCCCGCTACCAATGTTCAAGCCCATCTTAAGGCTTTACAAGATGTCCTCGACGCACATTGCGCTGCAAATCCCAAGTCCGAATATCACGACGACATTTACCGGGCCCGATGCCTTCTAGCGACTCTTCCCCACGAGCCGTGGGATGATATCGGGGCAGTACCGTCAGCGCTTATACGTGGAGAACACGGGCGCCACGCATGGTGCCTCAACTATGTAGGGCTTGGAACCGGTCGTGATGGAGATAATGATCACGCAGCTGCGCGATCTTTGAGTCTTCACGTCGATGAAGTTAGGACCCTATCTTCGCGAGGTGCTAGGATTACGGCGCTGCCCGGTAGGAAAGCACCAGCTCATGTGTTCGCTCCCCCGGCGGATGAAGTCCGTCTACACTTTTCACCGTACCTCGCGGGGCGTCAATTGTTCGAATCTATCGTCTCGTGGGAGACTACGCCTCTGCCGAATAGCCGGAAAAGAAGAAGAAGATTCTAGCATGGATCTAGACCCAGACGAGGTGCGCCCCGAGCCAAAACAAATCAAAGAATGCGAAGCAGGAACGTCTACACATGCCGCCCCGGTGGAGAACGACTTTGATTGGACCACTTTGGGGCGATGATTCGGCATACCAAACGCAAGAGCGTTCGTCCTCTCGGCCGGCGCGTGGAAGAGGCTAGGGATCAAGAACAAGAAGGGTCCCATTCTCATGTTTAGCGATGAGTCGGTATTTGACTTTTGTGCGAGTTTAGCAAGGAGTGACCATAGGTGTAGGCTAGATGACTGTAAGTATATTGTGGGTGACTAGGTTTTGCTTTTGAGTCACCAATGTAACTAATCGGACTATGCTTATTTTTGTAATCTCCTACGATTATTTTGTGGAAGGAGCACTGGGTTTGTAATTCAAGGGAATGGAGTACATGATGTTTTGGAATTTTTTCATGTGTTGGGATTGGAAATGGAGATGAAAACTCTATGACAACAAAAGGGAATCGTTTTCTTTATTTATGAATATGGATGGATGTTGTGGTATTTGTGGATTTATACGTATTGTGGATTCTGCAATTTACAATATATTGGGATTATGAGAATTCTTTTGAGATTTTAATTATGCATGTATATATGTCTATGGATGATACCTAGGATTTGACCAAGGAATCAAGGTTCTAAGAGGGAGCATTTGACTAAAATCTGAAATTTTTTTTTTTCAAAAAAGGGCTGTAAAAGGGGGGATAATGTTAAGCTATGTGGGTAATATGACTTCACAAAGAAACAAAGGCCCTATGAAGGAACACCGGATCAGAATTTGAACTTCTATGAGAAAGAATTATAAAGGAGGAAACAGTGTTGAGTTGTAGAGAACGATAATATGTTTTTATTGTAATATCTTGGCGTGCATGAGCTCAGAAGTCACCACCACAAGAAGAGCCCATGGATGGGGCTTGAGGAAAATTAGCTTGAAGTGATAAGGGAAGAAATACTTTATACTTACGAATTGTTCAATAGTGGTCAATAAGATAAACCAGGGCTTCATGAGCAGATCTGCGTAATGGGGCTTTAGTGCGAACACAAGGATTTAGACCTTGATTATGGAGTTAATAATAGTCATTTCTAATCTGTATAAGGAACAATGTTAGCGGGAAACAAAAGGTATGCAATAGAATCATGATGAGATTAGGAGGTTCATACGGGAGTAAGAGATTTATGATTAAGATTGAGATTAAGGGGGAAATGCCGATTTGAGGAATAAACTTGCGAAGTATATGGGTTCCTTAGAGACATCCAGCAAGATTGCGAGGTTTTAGGAGTTCTAATCTCCTTTACGTATACATGTATCGTAATCCACCTAGCCTTCTCTTGTAATGAACAAGTTGTAAGTTTCAACCTCATCCGTATGGCTATCTTACCTCTAGTCCATCATTTGAATCAAGCTTTATCTCACACTCATGGTACATTCCCTCCTAAATTTACCTTTATCATCACAAGGTGGCAATCAACTTTGTCGATTTTTATCATTGTTTGTTTTCAAGAATTTTTAGGAGAGCACATGTCGTATCAACCAATCATTTTAGCTCCTTAATGTTATATCCACACCTTATTGGCACCTCTAGTCATAGGTCCAGAATTGATCCAAGACACCACGGATAAAATCAGGGTCATTCAGCAACATATCAAGGCCGCCCAGAGTAGGCAAAAGAGCTATGCGGATAACAGGCGGAGATCGTCCGAATTTCAAGACGGAGACCAAGTTTTTCTTAAGGTTTCTCCAACTAAAGGGGTTCGGAGATTTAACATCAAAGGGAAATTGAGCCCTCGCTATATCGGACCATATTCCATTGTGAAAAGATCAATCCAGTGGCATATCGGTTAGAGTTACCCTCTAGCTTAGGGAAGACTCATGACGTTTTTCACGGTTCCCAACTCCGGAAATACGTGCCGGACCCGACGCATATTCTTAAAGAAGAACCTCCGCTGTTAACTGAAGATCTAACTTTCGAGCAGCAGCCCATTTCAGATTTTAGATCAGAGGACTAAACGACTACGTTCAAAGGAAGTTCCCTTAGTCAAAGTGCTATGGGCAAATCAAGATACCTCGGAAGCCACGTGGGAAACCGAGGAAGAAATGAAGGAAGGCCACCCACATCTTTTCTAAGGTATTTCGTTCGCGATCAATCCAACCGCAAGTTTCGGGGACGAAACTTTCTTTTAGGGGGGGAGGGTGTAACAACCCGCCCCAAAATCACGATTAATTAAGTACTAATTACCGTAATTACTTAAATTGCGTATAAATTTTTCGCGTTTATTTCTAATTATTTATTTTATCGGTGTCAAGTCTCGTGCAGGAGATGGCAAAGAATATCAAGTTACGGGTTTATAAACCTTTAAGTTACTCTATTTACTCGGTAAAGTGATTTATATCGAGTTTTACCGTTTACGTTATTTCTTTAACCGGAAAGAGTTTAATTATTTCACTTCTTAATGTTTATATTTTATTATCCAAACTTTAATTTATTTTATTTGGATTATGTTTATTTTATTTTAGTACAAGTAATATTTATATTCCATTCATTTAATTTTATTAGTTCAAGTCCTATTTTATTTTAACCCAATTGCTACCGATTAATTTTATTCCGCACAACTAATTATTATTTGAACCTAGCACTTCTCTAATTATGTTGCTAAAGTAAAGTTTCAGATTTCATTGAGTTTAATTAGCGGTTAATTTAAGGGGAGGGAGTATATATTATGTTATATGGGTATTAGTGAACCCATTTTTATCAATTCAAATCAAACCCACACCCAAGCTCTTTCTCTCTCTACACTCCATCCCCCTCTCTGCTTCTGCCGTGGCACTCCCAGCAGCCGTCGGCCACTTTTCCGGCCATTTTCCGGCCAGCCACACGTGCCACGGCCACCACCCCCTTCCTCTCTCTTGTGTTTTCATCCATTTTTAACCTCAAAGGTAATCTCTCAAACCCCAATTTCAAATCTTTTATGCCCTAATCTGAAAAATTCATGTTATATATAAGTTTCTTTTATAAATTCCATCTCTTTTACTCTCTTTATTCATGAATTCAAGTATATAATTGTATTGGTTAAGTTAGGGTTAAGTTTTGAAGTACATGCATGTTGATTTCTAAGTGTTTTGTGAGGTTTAGAGTTGAATTCATGGTGGATGATGAATTAGTGTTGATGCATGTGAATTTCTTGAGAGATTCTTAGTATATAAGGGCTGAGTTTATGTTTTAAGATTATGAATTAAGTGTTATTATGTTTAATTTGGGTGAATTAGTGAGGTTTTGAGGCAAGAATTCAAGAGTATGTCTCATATGTTGAGTTTATGTTTAATCCATGGATGCATGTGGTTTTTAAGGCCTTTGATGAGTTGATTTTTCAAGGTTTATATTCTGGAAATATAGTGGATTAAAGTTTAAGTGAGATTTGGCTATGTTTGGTATAATTAAAGGAGAAAAATCCAATTAAAAACTGAATTATGGGTGATTAAAGTTTCTGTTTAGTTTCTGGAAATTTACAGAGGTATGAAAGTGGTATTTTTGCCCAGATTTTTACTCCATTTGATAGCTTAAGGTGTTAGCAAACCATAGGCTTTGGAATTTCTAATTTCCGACATGTATAACCCGAGTTACGACCAAAACCGTAACCTCACGATTTTATATACGAACTCTGAGTCAGTGTTTTGAGGGCTGTTTTTCGTCCCTTTGGAGACCTCTTTGGTTTTTATGGTAAACATGAAAGTTTTAGGCCTCATTGCAAGATTTTCGGAAAGGTATGGTTCATCGTCATACGATATCGGGAGTGTGAGTTACGATCCCGGGAAACTGGGCTGTCCAGAACAACATTCTGCTCAAGTTAACCTTTGTGAACTAATGTCTTTTGGGTCTCAAACCAACCCAATAAGGGGTTCTAGGTATAAATGTGTCATGGTTATATATTGTAATTATAGAGTTATGTGTTTAAGGCTAAGAGTACCATTTTTGGAGTCCTAAGTAAGTCTTAAGAATACCTTTCAAGAGCTAGTATGTTTAAGTAATGTATCGTGACTCTTATATTTCTTTAAGTATCATGTTCAATATCTTTGCTCTAGCTAAAAGTTCCTTCTAGCTTGATAACCTCCAATGTCTAATTCAATTCATTCCTCATTCCATAATTCATTAATCCAAGCTTGCTTTTATTCACATTTGGACGTGTATATCTTGCTCCATTTCGCCATTTCATTCGATATCGTATTATCAAACCATATTTGAACTCGTTATCTCGCATCCTAGCTTCCAATTTATAATTACCCTATTCATCATCAATTCAAGCTAATTGTCCTAAGTTCAAGCCCTTTTATTTGAATCACCTTCTACGTCATATTTCTCGTAATTTTCCAACCCGAAAACTCCAAAGTTTTATGTGCACAGCTTCTGTCCGGGCCCATTTTGGGGCTCTTCCATTCATTTTTAGCTTCTGGTTCTGTTGACAAAGTTGTAGATCATGATTTTCCCTATTCCGAAATGTACTCTTTTATGTCATTCCGATTTTTCTAACTCAAGTTATACTTCAAACTCTATTTTTTTTATATAAACCTGAAATTTTTATCCCTAAAGTTATTTCATGGATATTACTAAGTTTCTAAACTTATGAATCTAATTTAGAACCTGATTCGGTTCTTCATTTTTATTTATTCTTATCTTAGTTGACAAGTTTTGAAAGCCATCTCCAAGCCGAGCTGCGCCGCCAAGGTCTTAGCGTTCCAAGGTACGCAAATTGTCCAGCTTTTACGATCTAAGTTATATTCATGATTCATTCAATTTATGCCATGTCAAGTTTTATGTTTTATGATATCATTATGTTCAAAAGTGGACCCATTTTATGTATTCTATGTTTATGTTTTAGCTAGTTACGTGAAGTGCTAGCCTTTTAGATGCTCCTTATCAGAGTGTCCTAGACCTGGCCAGTGTCGACCGCGTAGCGGTCACCCAATCTAAATCTAGATCGATTTGGGCATGCGCGTGTGTGAGGTGCTTCCACCGATCATAAAGTTTCCATGTATTTTCTATATACCTCTATTCTATGTTATTCATGTTTATGTTTTATGCACACCTTTGCAAGTTATCGTTTTATCCCCTTTTCCCGTTTTCAAAATGAATTTAAATGCCGGCACTAAAACCGTTTTCGAACGGTTTACGTGCTGGAGGTTTACGTGCTGAGTGTTTCCCCACTCACTTTTGCGATGTTTTATGGTTTTGTTTTTAGGAGGTTCGAGCTCCCAGGGCAAGGACAAGTCGGTTCCAAAGTAATTCAAGGCTCTCGAGGTAGTTCTCTAAGGAAATCATCGGTTAGCAAGGCGGCGAGGATTTTGGAAGTTGTTTTAGTATTTAAGCTATGTTTAAGTTTATGTAGTTTATCCAAAGGTTGTATAAGTTTTATATATGAAGGTTTTTAAGCTAGTAAGTTATCTTGTGGTTTTGGAAGTTTCTTTAGTGTTGTTGCCTTGTCTCTTTTGGGAGGCAGTAATGCCTCGACCTAAGGTGTTCATTGCGCTAATCACAGTTTGGGATTCTAAGTATAGTCTTAATCTTGTGATTAAGGTTGGGCGTTACTGATTGTGGTATCGAGCGAAGTTTGATTAAGTATTTGGGGATTTTGGAATTTCTTAAGTCATGGATCCTAGTTTAAGGAGAAAGATAGGCACGTGAGTATAAGCCTCTCTATGGGTGGTATAAGTATGATAAGTGATATGTTGGGAATTGTTGATGAGCATGATGCTCTAAATATTGGTTTAGGATGGAAATTGTTCTCCTTTGCAGGTTTTCAAGATTATGTAAATTTGGGAATAGCTCTAATTATAGGGAAGTGCTGCCGAATTTCTCCCAGAATTTTAAGAAAGTTTTTAGTCCAAATCTTTAAGGGGAAAATTTAGGTGAATTGAGTTAAGCCTAGTAATTTATGCAAGTGAAGTTAATGAATATAGTGGAAAATTGTGAAGTTTGCCAAAGCACCTCATCGAAAGTCTTTGAAAGTTATTGAAAAGATTATAAAGCGAGTCCCAAGTGGGATTGGTATACGATGAGATAAGTTCTAAACGTTAGTATGGATTAAAAGTTTTTAAGGAAGCCCGAAAAAGGGGGAATAAATTTATGAGGTCTAGAATTGTTAAGTAAGTTTAGGGCAAATTCAAAAGATAAAATGAGAGCTTCTTAAATCGCTCATAAGAGGTTAACTTGGTTGAGTCTCGAACCTCGCCACAAATTTGTTTCTTTTATTGCAAATAACCCGTTCATTTTGGCCATGATAAGATTTTAAAATCTTGCATTGTACTTTGTGTATGGTATAGATGGATAACGACGGTAACCCCCTCCCAAATCCGTTCGCGATGTTCATGGACCCCGCTACCAATGTTCAAGCCCATCTTAAGGCTTTACAAGATGTCCTCGACGCACATTGCGCTGCAAATCCCAAGTCCGAATATCACGACGACATTTACCGGGCCCGATGCCTTCTAGCGACTCTTCCCCACGAGAGCCCGTGGGATGATATCGGGACAGTACCGTCATCGCTTATCGTGGAGAACACGGGCGCCACGCATGGTGCCTCAACTATGTAGGGCTTGGAACCGGTCGTGATGGAGATAATGATCACGCAGTGCGCAATCTTTGAGTCTTCACGTCGATAAGTTAGGACCCTATCTTCATGAGGTGCTAGGATTACCGCGCGCCCGGTAGGAAAGCACCGGCTCGTGTGTTCGCTCCGCGGATGAAGTCCGTCTACACTTTCACCGTACCTCGCGGGGCGTCAATTGTTCGAATCTATCGTCTCGTGGGAGACTACGCCTCCGCCCGAATAGCCGGAAAGAAGAAGAAGATTCTAGCATGGATCTAGACCCGCACGAGTGCGCCGAGCCAAAACAAATCAAAGAATGCGAGCGGAACGTCTACACATGCCGCCGGTGAAGCGACTTTGATTGGACCACTTTGGGGCCAATGATTCGGCATACCAAACGCAAGAGCGTTCGTCCTCTACGGCCGGCCGTGGAAGAGGCTAGGGATCAAGAACAAGAAGGGTCCCATTCTCATGTTTAGCAGTAGTCGTCGGTATTTGACTTTTGTGCAGGTTTAGCAAGGAGCTGACCATAGGTGTAGGCTAGATGACTGTAAGTATATTGTGGGTGACTAGGTTTTTGCTTTTGAGTCACCAATGTAACTAATCAGACTATGCTTATTTTTGTAATCTCCCTACGATTATTTTGTGGAAGGGAGCCTGGGTTTGTAATTCAAGGGGGAATGGAGTACATGATGTTTTGGAATTTTTTTCATGTGTTGGGATTGGAAATGGAGATGAAAACTCTATGACAACAAAAAGGGGAATCGTTTTCTTTATTTATGAATATGGATGGATGTTGTGGTATTTGTGGATTTATACGTATTGTGGATTCTGCAATTTACAATATATTGGGATTATGAGAATTCTTTTGAGATTTTAATTATGCATGTATATATGTCTATGGATGATACCTAGGATTTGACCAAGGAATCAAGGTTCTAAGAGGGAGCATTTGACTAAAATCTGAAATTTTTTTTTTTCAAAAAAGGGCTGTAAAAGGGGGGATAATGTTAAGCTATGTGGGTAATATGACTTCACAAAGAAACAAAGGCCCTATGAAGGAACACCGGATCAGAATTTGAACTTCTATGAGAAAGAATTATAAAGGAGGAAACAGTGTTGAGTTGTAGAGAACGATAATATGTTTTTATTGTAATATCTTGGCGTGCCGCAAGCTCCGAGAAGTCACCACCACAAGAAGAGCCCATGGATGGGGGCTTCAAGGGAAAATTAGCTTGAAGTGATAAGGGGAAGAAATACTTTATACTTACCCGAATTGTTCAATAGTGGTCAATAAGATAAACCAGGGCTTCATGAACGCAGTACTCGTAATGGGGGCTTTAGTGCGAACACAAGGATTTAGACCTTGGTTATGGAGTTAATAATAGTCATTTCTAATCCTGTATAAGGAACAATGTTAGCGGGGAAACAAAAAGGGAGGCAATAGAATCATGATGAGATTAGGAGGTTCATACGGGAGTAAGAGATTTATGATTAAGATTGAGATTAAGGGGGAAATGCCGATTTGAGGAATAAACTTGCGAAGTATATGGGTTCCTTAGAGACATCCAGCAAGATTGCGAGGTTTTAGGAGTTCTAATCTCCTTTACCCGTATACATGTATCGTAATCCACCTAGCCTTCTCTTGTAATGAACAACCGTTGTAAGTTTCAACCCTCATCCGTATGGCTATCTTACCTCTAGTCCATCATTTGAATCAAGCTTTATCTCACACTCATATGGTACATTCCCCTCCTAAATTTACCTTTATCATCACAAGGTGGCAATCAACTTTGTCGATTTTTTTATCATTGTTTGTTTTCAAGAATTTTTAGGAGAGCCTGTAATCGTATCAACCAATCATTTTAGCTCCTTAATGTTATATCCACACCTTATTGGCACCTCTAGTCATAGGTCCAGAATTGATCCAAGACACCACGGATAAAATCAGGGTCATTCAGCAACATATCAAGGCCGCCCAGAGTAGGCAAAAGAGCTATGCGGATAACAGGCGGAGATCGTCCGAATTTCAAGACGGAGACCAAGTTTTTCTTAAGGTTTCTCCAACTAAAGGGGTTCGGAGATTTAACATCAAAGGGAAATTGAGCCCTCGCTATATCGGACCATATTCCATTGTGAAAAGATCAATCCAGTGGCATATCGGTTAGAGTTACCCTCTAGCTTAGGGAAGACTCATGACGTTTTTCACGGTTCCCAACTCCGGAAATACGTGCGGACCGACGCATATTCTTAAAGAAGAACCTCCATTAATCAAGATCTAACTTTGAGCAAAGTTCCATTTGATTTTAGATCAGAGGACTAAACGACTACGTTCAAAGGAAGTTCCCTTAGTCAAAGTGCTATGGGCAAATCAAGATACCTCGGAAGCCACGTGGGAAACCGAGGAAGAAATGAAGGAAGGCCACCCACATCTTTTCTAAGGTATTTCGTTCGCGATCAATCCAACCGCAAGTTTCGGGGACGAAACTTTCTTTTAGGGGGGGAGGGTGTAACAACCCGCCCCAAAATCACGATTAATTAAGTACTAATTACCGTAATTACTTAAATTGCGTATAAATTTTTCGCGTTTATTTCTAATTATTTATTTTATCGGTGTCAAGTCTCGTGCAGGAGATGGCAAAGAATATCAAGTTACGGGTTTATAAACCTTTAAGTTACTCTATTTACTCGGTAAAGTGATTTATATCGAGTTTTACCGTTTACGTTATTTCTTTAACCGGAAAGAGTTTAATTATTTCACTTCTTAATGTTTATATTTTATTATCCAAACTTTAATTTATTTTATTTGGATTATGTTTATTTTATTTTAGTACAAGTAATATTTATATTCCATTCATTTAATTTTATTAGTTCAAGTCCTATTTTATTTTAACCCAATTGCTACCGATTAATTTTATTCCGCACAACTAATTATTATTTGAACCTAGCACTTCTCTAATTATGTTGCTAAAGTAAAGTTTCAGATTTCATTGAGTTTAATTAGCGGTTAATTTAAGGGGAGGGAGTATATATTATGTTATATGGGTATTAGTGAACCCATTTTTATCAATTCAAATCAAACCCACACCCAAGCTCTTTCTCTCTCTACACTCCATCCCCCTCTCTGCTTCTGCCGTGGCACTCCCAGCAGCCGTCGGCCACTTTTCCGGCCATTTTCCGGCCAGCCGCCGCCAGCCACGGCCACCGTGCACCACCCCCTTCCTCTCTCTTGTGTTTTCATCCATTTTTAACCTCAAAGGTAATCTCTCTAACCCCAATTTCAAATCTTTTATGCCCTAATCTGAAAATTCATGTTATATATAAGTTTCTTTTATAAATTCCATCTCTTTTACTCTCTTTATTCATGAATTCAAGTATATAATTGTATTGGTTAAGTTAGGGTTAAGTTTTGAAGTACATGCATGTTGATTTCTAAGTGTTTTGTGAGGTTTAGAGTTGAATTCATGGTGGATGATGAATTAGTGTTGATGCATGTGAATTTCTTGAGAGATTCTTAGTATATAAGGGCTGAGTTTATGTTTTAAGATTATGAATTAAGTGTTATTATGTTTAATTTGGGTGAATTAGTGAGGTTTTGAGGCAAGAATTCAAGAGTATGTCTCATATGTTGAGTTTATGTTTAATCCATGGATGCATGTGGTTTTTAAGGCCTTTGATGAGTTGATTTTTCAAGGTTTATATTCTGGAAATATAGTGGATTAAAGTTTAAGTGAGATTTGGCTATGTTTGGTATAATTAAAGGAGAAAAATCCAATTAAAAACTGAATTATGGGTGATTAAAGTTTCTGTTTAGTTTCTGGAAATTTACAGAGGTATGAAAGTGGTATTTTTGCCCAGATTTTTACTCCATTTGATAGCTTAAGGTGTTAGCAAACCATAGGCTTTGGAATTTCTAATTTCCGACATGTATAACCCGAGTTACGACCAAAACCGTAACCTCACGATTTTATATACGAACTCTGAGTCAGTGTTTTGAGGGCTGTTTTTCGTCCCTTTGGAGACCTCTTTGGTTTTTATGGTAAACATGAAAGTTTTAGGCCTCATTGCAAGATTTTCGGAAAGGTATGGTTCATCGTCATACGATATCGGGAGTGTGAGTTACGATCCCGGGAAACTGGGCTGTCCAGAACAACATTCTGCTCAAGTTAACCTTTGTGAACTAATGTCTTTTGGGTCTCAAACCAACCCAATAAGGGGTTCTAGGTATAAATGTGTCATGGTTATATATTGTAATTATAGAGTTATGTGTTTAAGGCTAAGAGTACCATTTTTGGAGTCCTAAGTAAGTCTTAAGAATACCTTTCAAGAGCTAGTATGTTTAAGTAATGTATCGTGACTCTCATATTTCTTTAAGTATCATGTTCAATATCTTTGCTCTAGCTAAAAGTTCCTTCTAGCTTGATAACCTCCAATGTCTAATTCAATTCATTCCTCATTCCATAATTCATTAATCCAAGCTTGCTTTTATTCACATTTGGACGTGTATATCTTGCTCCATTTCGCCATTTCATTCGATATCGTATTATCAAACCATATTTGAACTCGTTATCTCGCATCCTAGCTTCCAATTTATAATTACCCTATTCATCATCAATTCAAGCTAATTGTCCTAAGTTCAAGCCCTTTTATTTGAATCACCTTCTACGTCATATTTCTCGTAATTTTCCAACCCGAAAACTCCAAAGTTTTATGTGCACAGCTTCTGTCCGGGCCCATTTTGGGGCTCTTCCATTCATTTTTAGCTTCTGGTTCTGTTGACAAAGTTGTAGATCATGATTTTCCCTATTCCGAAATGTACTCTTTTATGTCATTCCGATTTTTCTAACTCAAGTTATACATCAAACTCTATTTTTTTATATAAACCTAAAATTTTTATCCCTAAAGTTATTTCATGGATATTACTAAGTTTCTAAACTTATGAATCTAATTTAGAACCTGATTCGGTTCTTCATTTTTATTTATTCTTATCTTAGTTGACAAGTTTTGAAAGCCATCTCCAAGCCGAGCTGCGCCGCCAAGGTCTTAGCGTTCCAAGGTACGCAAATTGTCCAGCTTTTACGATCTAAGTTATATTCATGATTCATTCAATTTATGCCATGTCAAGTTTTATGTTTTATGATATCATTATGTTCAAAAGTGGGCCCATTTTATGTATTCTATGTTTATGTTTTAGCTAGTTACGTGAAGTGCTAGCCTTTTAGATGCTCCTGATCAGTGTCCTGGGCACGGCGATTAATCGCAGTGTGTCACCCAATCCAAATCTAGATCGATTTGGGCATGCGCGTGTGTGAGGTGCTTCCACCGATCATAAAGGTTCCACGTATTTTCTATATACCTCTATTCTATGTTATTCATGTTTATGTTTTATGCACACCTTTGCAAGTTATCGTTTTATCCCCTTTTCCCGTTTTCAAAATGAATTTAAATGCCGGCACTAAAACCGTTTTCGAACGGTTTACGTGCTGGAGGTTTACGTCTTTGAGTGTTTCCCCACTCACTTTTGCGATGTTTTATGGTTTTGTTTTTAGGAGGTTCGAGCTCCCAGGGCAAGGACAAGTCGGTTCCAAAGTAATTCAAGGCTCTCGAGGTAGTTCTCTAAGGAAATCATCGGTTAGCAAGGGCGAGCAGGATTTTGGAAGTTGTTTTAGTATTTAAGCTATGTTTAAGTTTATGTAGTTTATCCAAAGGTTGTATAAGTTTTATATATGAAGGTTTTTAAGCTAGTAAGTTATCTTGTGGTTTTGGAAGTTTCTTTAGTGTTGTTGCCTTGTCTCTTTTGGGAGACGGCGGTAATGCCTCGACCTAAGGTGTTCCGCTGCGCTAATCACAGGTTTGGGATTCTAAGTATAGTCTTAATCTTGTGATTAAGGTTGGGGCGTTACAATAAGGAGGTTGTGGGCGGCGTAGATGGATTGAAGGAATGGTGGAGGGTACTGTGAGAGGCGGCAGGAAGAAGAGGGTTATGGTACTGTGAGACGCGGAGGGTCGAGGAGTAGTATTCTGAGTGAGGCTGAGTGTGACTGAGGATGTGGAGTAATAAACCCTAAGGCTATGTGATAGAGATACATATTAATATATTTAGGAATAATAATATTTAGTAGATTTATGATTTTATTACATTTAGTTTCCTATTCTTGTTAGGAATATTATAGTTTCCTAGTTTGATTAGGAATATAATTCTAGTTTCCTATTTCTATTAGCTTTAGTATTAGGCTGGTTGTTACCTATAAATAAGGGTTTTTCCAGCCTTCATGAAACACATTACATTGATATGAATATTGAATACATACAATTCTTACTGATTTTGCACGGGGATGCTAATATTTTCCTAAATTCAGCACGGGGATGCTGAATTCTCCTCTTGAATTCAACACGGGGATGTTGAATTCGTATCTTTAGCTTTTAATTTATTTCCCGTTCTCTATCAAATTGGTATCAGAGCAAGTTCTTGATTCTGAGCCTTCACCTAAATTTTTTTTCTTCGTCTTTTCTTTTTTCCGCTGCAATTCAACTTCTGAAAAAAAAAAAAGAAACATCTGCCCAGAAAAACCCTAGCTACTATCTCCCGCCTGAAACCACCACGAACCACCACCGATCACCGACCGCCGACACCGCCCGACCACCAGAAAGGTCCGGCTAGGGGTGTGCATTATTCGGTTTTGAACTGAATAAACCGATAACCGAATTGGTTCGAGCCGATTCAAACCGTACCAATTTTTATTCGGTTCGGTTTTCGATTTGCACTTCAGCCCTTATTCGGTTTTCGGTTTATTCAGTTTGACTCCTTTCGATGAAAGTCCCGTATGAATGTGTGCATTATTCGATTTTGAACCGGATAAACCGAGAATAGAAACCGAACCGGTTTATTCGGTTCGGTTTATTCGGTTCGGCCCGATTCGGTTTTGAACCGATGAACAGCCCTAGGTCCGGCGACCTCCGCGCTACCACGACCGCCGCCACCCGCACAAAATAACCCTAAAATCCCCAATTTCGCAAACCCTAATCTGCGAAATTCTCAATTCTCAAACCCTAATTCCCCAAATTCGTCCTCAATTCGTCCACCCACTTCAAATTGCCTTCACCCATCAACTTCCTACTCAATTTCACCCAAAACCCCTCAACCAATTGTGCTAAAACAACCCTAGATTGCTTCCAATTGATCCGCCCTGAGTTTACAAAATCCTAGTTCGCGAAAGTGGGCAACCGCCGCAAAGTCTTTGCACTGCTGTTTGGAGGTATTCTCTCCTGCCGAGAACTCCCACAGAAGGTCGCCAGGGACGACTGTGACAATGGGCTTCAGAATGTTTCCTAAAACAATGATGCTCTTGGAAAAAATCGAGGCACGTGAAGCAAACAGGGAAGAATGTGACAAAAGAATCGTTGAAAAGATGGACACTTTGAAGAAAGAGAGTGAGGAAGATCGCTTCGAACTTGACAAAAGAATTACCTCTTGGCTAGATAATTTTTGGGAGTCACTTAAGGAAACGATTCATGGGATCGTGAGTGAACTCATGAGTCATGAAAGTTCTAGTCAGGAAGAAGGAAAGGAAGTGAGTCCTCCATCTAATATAAGTTGTGTTCAATCTTCAACTCATACTGAGGGTGAACAAAGTCATTCCAATGCGGACTTACTTGATTTGCCTCCTGATCTATCTATTCATCCTATATCCAATGTTGAGGATTTGATATTGTCCGAAGGTACTTTTGAACCTCCTATGTTTTCGGTTTGTGCCCTAGGTCGTTCTACAACTTCAGAGGCTATGGTACCTAGTTTGCCGCTTATTATGTCCATTGTTGTTAATGGTGAAGATGTTGAAGCAGTTCTTGAAGACGAGTACTCAGCCACTACTCATGACTACAGGATACAAAAATTCGACTGTGTGGATTTATTTGTCCTTGATGAATTTTTCACTTGCAAGAAGCGACATCCCCTCCTCGAATTACTACTTTCTCGGGAGAAATTGAGAGTTGTGCAAATTTTTCATCTTTATTATGAAGTGGATATACTCTTCTTCCGTAGGATTGTGATCTTTCTACGACTCTACAAAATTCGAGGGCGCGTGTTTTGCAATTGGGAGATTCCCTGCGTTGATTTGCTGACTGAGTACCTTCATGCAAACTCTCTGAGGCTTTTTTTCAATGGGAGAATGATAGAGATACATATTAATATATTTAGGAATAATAATATTTAGTAGATTTATGATTTTTATTATATTGAGTTTCCTATTCTTGTTAGGAATATTATAGTTTCCTAGTTTGATTAGGAATATAATTCTAGTTTCCTATTTCTATTAGGTTTAGTATTAGGATGATTGTTACCTATAAATAAGAGTTTTGCTAGCCTTTATGAAACACATCACATTGATATTGAATGTTGAATACATACAATTCTTACTGATTATGCACGGGGATGCTAATCTTTTCCTGAATTCAGCACGGGGATGTTGAATTCTCCTTTTGAATTCAACACGGGGATGTTGAATTCGTATCTTTGGCTTTTAATTTATTTCCCGTTCTCTATCACTATGTGTATTGGTGTCCTTGGAATTGAGGGATGAGTGGGGTATGAATAGTGAAAATAGTATTATTTTAATGAGTTTTGAAAATATGTTATTGGTAATGGTGTCTTTGGAATTGGAGGATGAATTGAAGGATGAGTGGGGTAAGAGGTAATAAAATATTAATGAGATAAAGAGAAGGAATAATATAATTAAAATAATTGGGACCCACTTTCTTTTCTCTCTCCTCCTTTCTCCCTTTCTCTCCCCCTCCCCCCCCCCCTCTTTCTCTTTCCCTAATCCATGGATGTGCAGATGTCCTTGGCTTGCAATATTTCACCATTTTCCCTTTTTTTCTTTTTCTCTTTCCTTCATCCTTCCCCATTTTGGATGCCATTAGTCATAGTCTAAAGCCCAACCTTCTTTTTTTCTTTATATGTTCTTAAATTTTAGTTTTAGGAGGGAAACAAAATTTCTAATTAAAGTTTTGGCACTCACTAATTTCCCTCCTCTCTAAAATTCTAATTAGCAATTCCCTCCAGATTTCAATTAGTTCAAGTTTAAAAAAAGTTGGTAAAGAGGGAAATGAAATAATTATCGGTGGGTGTTGTTTAAAATTTTGAGAAATTTTTAGGTTGGAGGATATATGTTAATTTTGAAATTTTGTTTTGGTGGGATTTTTCTTATATGGAAAATTAAAGGAAGGATGGAGAAAATTTTCAATTTTTTAGTGGTATGATTTTAGTGGAAATTTAGATGGAAATAGAGTTTTCAAAGCTACAAATAATTAAAATAATTTCTAATTGGAGATTAGTGGGAAATAATCCACCTTAATGTTTTTTTATTAATTTGATTCAATTGTTTTTTTGGGTGAAACTTTTATTGACTAATGTTTTTTTATGAACTTTATAAATACGTGAGTTATATAGGGCTATTTTTTCAATTAATGACTATTTTATTAATTACTGTTTTTATTAGTTCTATTAAATTAATGCGTAATTTTATTGTTATATGAATCCCTCAGACCGCACACAACCATGTTACTACTGAGAGTTTGTTGTTGTCATTGTTATAACTTAATCCTTTTAACTATAACAGAATGGACACTTTATCCGTGATTTTGTATTATGACAAAATACATAATTATATACTCCCTCCGTCCCAATTAATTTGTCCGGTTTATTTTTTTCACGATATTCAATGCAACACTTTGATTGTTAATTTTCATGTTTTATCTAAGCTAGGCTAATAATATTGTATTCAAATAAAAGTATTTTTCATCATAAATCTCACAGTGGTAGTCTTGTATAACAATTCAATATATAATTTATTAAATTAACTTCAAAATTTAAAATTTTTAACCTAAAATATCAAACATAGACAATTTATCTGAGACGGAAGGAGTGTCATTGTATATCATAAAAAAAAACCTCAACCCAAGTAGGTCACTAGGTCGAGGCTATTCAAGGACATCTGACCTGAAGGGAACCTTAACTATGTTCGAGTAAGTGTGAGTTTCTCAATATTACAATTCAAGCAAGGATCGATTCAATGCTCGATTTACTTCTCTTTTTTTAATAGTTTTTCATGTTTTATAGTATAGATTTTTATATGTTTTGTGATTTAAACATGAATAGTGAGTAGTTTCATTAGTTTAGGGGATAAACCTTTATTAGTTTATTTCATGGATTAAGTTTTGTTGGATTGAACAAGGTTGTTTATTTAGTTTGAATGCATTTTATTTTATCCTATGATTATGTTTGTCATTATTTTTGATTGGCCATCAAGAATAGGGAATTAAATTGTTGAATGAAATACCGAACAGAGAAATTCGATAATTGGAACACTTAGGATTAAACTAATTATAAAATGAACTAGATATAGAGGATTTTGTAATTAGAGGTCTTGTGATAATTTGATCTTTAACTTAGATAAAATTGAAATAACCACGAAAGTAGGTGATTGATTTTACTAAGCAATTTGTTTCATTACCAAAAGTTCGTCATGAAAGACATTATGCGATTATTGACCCTAAAATGTACCAAATTAGTGACTTACATGTTCAATTCACTTGTTTAATTCATATAGTGACTTGGGATTTATCCCCTGAATGTCTATTTTCTCATTGATAAATCTCGTAAATTGTGTGAATAGTTGCTTGTTTTGATTTTGTTAGTGACTAGAAATAGTTTTAGAGTCTTCAAACCAAAACTCGATTTATTTATGGATTACATAAGAGGCTAGTTTGGTGCGTAGCTTAGCAAAGTCCCTGTGAGAATGACCTTGATAGCTACTACACGTACATCGTGCACTTGCGTCATATCAGCCACCGTCAGAATCAATTTAGGTGCATTATTGTCTAACACTCTAGTTCAATATATTATTGTCTAACAATGTGGTACTTATACGCATAGCTACTTAACCAACTCCAGAAAAGAACATGACCAATATAATATTGTAATTGTTAATAAAATAATATATAAGAAATTATCAATTAGAGAGTGATATTGGAGATCTTAACAGTTAATTAAGTGAAAAATAATATAAAATGGAGGGAGTATTGTTATTTTACAATCTTTCAGTTCCATATTGTGTGTCAATTTAACTAATTTTCTCTATTGCACGATATTTATCTTTTTTATATTCTTAATAATTTAGTTACTTATTTTACCTTTATTTAATGATTATTACTCCATTCGTAAAAAAATATGTTCGTTATGTACTAACGAGGTCAAACTTTGCAAAGTTTGATTGTTAGTTTATTAAATTATCTGTTGAGTTACTATATAAAACTATCATAATTGAATTTATGATGAAAAATATTTTACCTAAATATAATATTACAAGCCTTGTTAAGATAAAATATGAAAAAATAATGCTCAAAATATTACTTAAAAGACTGTACAAAAAATGGACATTTTTTTGGCTCACGGAGGGGCTCTACTGTTTAGGTCCCGTTCTTTTATGCGGTGTACCGTACCGTACCGCATCGCACCGCACTTTTTAATTTTCCACCACACTTTATCACACCATACCACACCACAATCATTACCGATATTATTATTAAAATAATTTTTTAATTATTTTTTTGAGACTCTGAGTAATTATTATGATTTTTTAACATGGATAAAAGTAAAAAAAAAATCGTAAAACATTGAAAAAATTAATTAATTCAACTATTCAATGACCAAAAATCGTTTACCCACTTCAGAAAATTTTATTCATTTAGTTGAATAAAAGGAAGATAAGGAAGTGATGTGGAATGGGGAATTGGAATTGGGGATGATGATGAGGTTTTGGGAATAGGGGTAGTCGTTTAAGGGAAAATGGGGGGAGGGAGTAAATGAAGGATTCCTTCTTTCCTTCTCATCAGTCCACCTCATCAATCCACCTCACACTATTTTATGACATGGCATGTGAGTTTTTTACTCACTGGGTCAGTAGAACTTTTTCCGATTTCTTTATATCTTCTAAGGTCCGGTGAAAGTTGGGGTCCAATAAATACATTCGTATATTTTAATTTTAATGAACATAAGAACATTATCCTCTATATATGTGATCAGTTATTAATATAAAAATATTAGAAATAACGGAAAATTTAATAATCTATGTAATATATACAACCAAAGGGGTTTATGGTATGCAAATTTCACTTTGCCCATTTTACCCCTCACCATTGATAAATCTTAAGGATAGAATAGTAATTACAATATTTTTTATTTGCACCAAACTAGTTATCAAAGAAATTGTTACCACCAAAATTTGAACCTCTAATTCAAAGGAAAATCCTCCAATTTCTACACCACTAATCCACCATATTTTCAATTAGTACTTTTTTCATATATATTCTCTATTTCCATCTTTCACAATGGAGCCGTCGTCGAAAATAAGAAAAATCATAAAATCTACCTAATATGTTGGTAGGTGTTAAATAAATTAAATCATACATATATAAGTTTTTCTATCATTTACGAAAAATGAAAAAAAAACATAAAATCTACCTAATATGTTGATTGTTCTTAAATTAAATCATGCATGTATGTGTGTATCATAGAGAGACGAAGAGAAAGACAAAGATGTCAGAAATTTATTTAGTATACAAATATATTTGAAGTCAAAATTATTTAAAAAGTATGTACATGATATAATTTATATATTTTTATTATTATCGTTACATATCAGAGTTAAAGTATCACTGATAATCTTTTTGTTCTTTTATTTAATTTTGAGAAAATTTCTTATGTATTAGCTTGCATTATAAGGCAAGATTTTTTATTAACTAAGAAATATTTGCTTTATCATATTTTTACTCTAAGTTGCATAATTGTATTCTTTTAACAATCAATAAATCCAATGACACAAATAAATAATAGAAACGTAATGATTCATTAAGGTATTCGATAATATTTGCCCCATAAGAATTAAAATCATATAAAAGTAAAAAAAATAATGAGGAAGATCATATCTATAACGCATAATTGTTCATACTGAGAGTAAACAAACAATAATGAATAATATTTCTTCTGCCTTACTATATTTTTTATTTTGAACATGTTCGTTCCTACTTATTTGGACTGAGCTTATTACAAGTTGAACTTATCTAAACTTATTTTGAACTTATTAGATTGAACTAACATGCACTTAGTTGTTTGATCTTATTTGAATTCATTTGAAAGAGTTGTTTTACAAATTTATCTTGAACTTATTTGACTTATATTGAGAAACAACTGAAAAGAAGACAACTTTAACTGCACTGACTTGCAAACATCCATCATGAGCCAAAGTCGAATATTATTGAGGATTTTTATTTCTAAGCAAAATCAACAGTGTCAAGTGTCAACCGTTTTTTTTTTTACATAAAACATTCAATTTTCATCAAAGGATCAATTTTTGTCTTCTTTTTATTTATGTATAATAACAACAACGGTCTTCAATATATTCCCGTTGACGCAGGGTTTGAAGGGATCCAAATGTAGGCGACCTTTCCATTATTCGCAAAATTGCTTCATTTTTTTTAAAAAAAAATGTAATTTTGAAAAAAAAAACTGCAAGAAAGATAATGTTAATTGGATGAGTTAGCGAATATTCATCTTAGCCCGGGGTTGAACTAATATTAAGGATGTTGTTTATGAAACCCATAAATTGAACTAATATTAAGGATGTCTTTTTTTTTTTTTTTTGAGGGAATACAGATGGATATATTAATCTACATACATCATGATACTAAGCCACAAATAGTAATTTAAGATATTTCTTATTCTCAAAATAAGCTTTGAATTGGTACAATTCATAAAGGTAGACATGAGTTTTGATAAACATAAATTTGATATTTTTGAGTTGTATATCTATGTTATATATAAAGGGAGAAGGGGTTATGGTACGCAAATTTCTATTTACCAAAATTACCCTTCCCCTCACATTAGTTTAAAGGTCAAAATTGTCATTTTAGAATTCAGTGCTCCCCCTTACCCCTGCCCACTCATGTGTTACCTACTATCATGTACAGGGGCAGTTTCATCTATTACAGTTATTTTATTTTTTCACTGTTTACCCTCACCCCTAACCTACCCCTTTGCTATTGAATATCCAAAAAAGATCACAATACTTTCTGAGATACCCACATACTGGGCATTCATCTTTTCTTCCTACTCCAAAATTCATCTACATGGTCCCCTCTCCATTTCTACTGTCCACATTTAATATACTACTGCACTTCTCCCACCTTTGCAGTTAGTTTCTTTCCATCAGTGTTTTATGGTTTTAATATTACACAGATAAATCTATGTTTCTTTCCATCAAGTACCAAGCTAAATGCCAAAGAAATCTCTACACCCCATGCATGCACAGATTTAATCAATCATGATTTGATTCTACTCTTCTAAATAGGAAAATTTGCATCCTATAACGAATAGCATAATATAGATATATATACATAAAATACATGTTTAATAAGAATTTTGCTATAAACTCTCCTGTAAATTTGCAAGGTTAAAAGTTACATCTAATCGATCATGATTGAATTGAAATTTATTAAAAGAAAGGGAGTGTGTTGTGTACTATATTTATGTTATATGTAAAGAGAGAATTTTAGACGGTCTGTAAATTTTCGTTCCAATTTATCTTATCTCTCTAATTAATTTTCTTTATGTATTTAATGTCTATTTATGTATTTAATGTATATATCTATATAATTAATTTTCTTTATGTATCTAATGTCTATTGATGTCTACATATGTTATATGTGTTATATATAAAGAGATACTGCTTTACATAAATTTTAGGTCACAATCAAGCCTTTCTTTCAATTTAATTTAATATAAGGGTCTACTTTTATACAAATCTATTGTCAAAGACTCAAAATAATTGTAGAAACAACAAAATCTATAGCCACTTAGTTAACCCAATTTGGAACATGCTCTGTATTAGACCATAGTTTCAATAACTTGGACCATTTGTATTATAATATTAGTTAGCTTATTTCTTCATTTGTATTTATTTGTCCGTTATACATACTATTAACAATACATGAAAATAATATAAGGCTATATCATTGCCTTTCCCACATGTCATCTTTTCAATTTTACCCTTATATAACACAAGTTTTGATTCGCACGCATTGCGTGCATCGATTTTTTAATTTATTTATTTTTCGTGTGTATATATACACACATACAAAAAATAAATAAATATAACAATCGTTGCACGTAATGTGTGCGAATCAAAACTTGTAGTATATAAATGCAAACGCTGAGGGTATTTATTTAACTCATTCATTGCTATTGATTTATTTAAAATTTACTCAAATACGTTAATTTTATTCATTGTTAATTGACCTTTATTTGATTGTTGCATATAAAACGAAAATAAATACTGATGTACAATTTAATTTCAATATTTGATTATAGATAGATGTATAATTTCTTGTTAGTGTTTAAATTAATTAAATCTTTCTCTTATTTAAAATCTTATTTCAATTTATGTTTAATTTTATATTTATGACTATGACATATTATTAAATATTGAATTCAAATATATATAATATTAGAGAATGGAATGTGAATGAGGTGAGCCTCCCTAAGCTTGGGCTCATCTCGATTAATTAAGAAAAGCTCGGCAAGCTAGGCTCAGGCCCTGTTCATATATCTTGAGTTCGGGCTCGATTCAGTTCGATCTTTAATTTGTTTAATTTAAAATTCTCTAAATTGAAAGTAAATATCAAATAAGTTTCTAGATATTTATTAAACTTGATTAGAAAATAGTCAAGCTTTTCTTAACTTACCAAGCCCCCTTGGACTTTGGCTCGACTAGGTTTACCGTCAAGCCGTGCTTTGGTCAAAATGAACTCTAGTCAAGCGTTGATCTAGTCAAATCCGAGCGGCTTGTTAGTTGGTTTGATTCAGTTACAACCCTAGTTAGAGGAGTTACAACTTACAATGATGGTTTTGTTTAATGAACTAGCTGGAAAACATATGAATATATGATGAGTAAAGGAAAAGAGTGAAAAAATAAATCTTCGTATTTCTGGAAAAAAAAAACTTTGATATATGCTCAATTATTTTATATATTAAATATTTTTATATGTTTCGTTTTCAACAACATTTCAACAATGTATGTTTTATTATTGTCCCATGCAACTAAGTACTATTATATGTTATATGTAGGCATTTTTTAAAATTGAAATATGAAATATAATGTTCCAAGTTTTGAACTTTTATAAATTTAATTAATAGAATTTGATATTTTATGCTTTTGAGTTGCTCACATTATTTACTTAATTATAACTCAAGGGGAAGGATTTTTTTCTATTATTTATTGCCAATAAGGATTAAAATCACATCTAAAAGTCAAAACCTCCAAACTCAATACACTATTGCACTAATATCACTAGAAAAATACACCATTGCACTAAAATTGATCACCACCTACAAAATAGAAGGTTCATAAGTCATACATAGCTCAACCTGCCGAATAATGCTTCCTTAGACTCTTTTTCTTTATTGAATTAATCTTTGTGACCCTCACAACCACCTATTAATCGCCAATAAATGGAATTGTTGATTGCTGAACAAACAACCGCTAGCTCCTCCGATTCTTCCAAAACCTCTATAAGCTCTGAGCTCTCATCATCAATATTGTTTGCGATCGAAAATCTTCGATAGTTTATATAATAAGTATACTTACTCCTATTAAAATGATTCAAAATTTGATATCAATATTAATTTAAATATGGTCTTCAATTTCTTGAATTGAATTCCACTTTGACTTTACATTCTTCTTTTCGGATACTTGTTTTAAAACACGTTTGATTTAGTTACATGAAATTTTTAACTTTGCAAAACATAAATTGAGACTCGAAATTCAAAACATTAAAATAAAGATAAACATTTGGCGAGATTATTTAAAATTAATGACACTATTTCCTTTTCAACTGTAAAAAAAAATAAAAAATAAAAAACTTGTAACTTTCAGTAATTGTTTTATCTGTGTTATTGGAAGAATCAAAGATAAATTCATATTAAAATAAATAAACTCACATTGACTTTACAGTGAAATTAAACATGGAATGAGTGAATATTTAGCCAAATCCTTCATATCACTTAAATAAATATAAAATCATGAGATCAACGCTTAATAAGGATTAGCCATTAGTCGCTCACAAAAGAACTAGCTTATGTTGTTATGTTCGTATGTACATTCACATAGTTGTATATTTGATTTTTAATGCTCTTTAATAATTTCTAGTAAAATTACAAATTCAAACATTCATAAAAATCATACCACAAGCCTAAATTTTGAAATAATGCTAATGTGGTTTCTAAATAATTAGTAAAAAAATCTACGTACTTGAAAAAATGGATCCACCAAGTAATGGTAAGTTTATGTTCAATTAGTATTTTAACTTTTTATTTTGGACATTTATTTTTTCATATGACTCCTACCTAATTCCGATTATACCTGACCCAAATTTTAGTCAACTTGAGGTTGACCCAACTCAAATCTTTGGACGACCAACGGTTGACATGACCCAAATTTTACTTGACTTGAGGTTGGCCCGACCCGACGTTAACCTAACCCGAATCTTATTCGACCCGATGTTGACTCGACTCGAATCTTATATGACCCGATGATGACCCGACCCGAATATTAATCGACTTAAGGTTCACGCAACCCGAGGTTGATCTGGACCATTGAACCCATAGCTGACCCGACCCATAACTGAACTGACCTGAAGAACCACAACCCAACACCGAACCGAATCGAACCTTACCCACACCGAACCCTATTTGAACCAAATGGGTTGACCTGGACTCTGCCCCAACCCGAACATTACCCATACTCATACCCATACCCATATCCGACCCAAATTGTAGTGACCAAAACACACCCGACCCAACCTCTCCTAACCCAGACCTGACCCCATGGACCCATTTTCCAGGTCTACAGGACACTAAGGAGACGCCAAGCATTTGACACCCTCCGGTTGTGCTTTTTCTATCTACTTTATTGTAACACCCCCAAGTTACTAAACACCAGATTAAGCTAATTAACTACTTAACCTAATGATTAGCAGCGGATAATTACCTGAGAATACTACCGCCGCCCATGAACATGGACTAGGCTAGATTAAGACTCCAAAACACATCACACAAAAAGACTTCAATAACACACAACCAGACATACATAACTTGACACCACAATTATCAAAAGACCCTTTAGTTATACAACCCATCAAAGTGTGAAGCTTAGACATACATGACTCATAACAACCATGCATAACCACTCCAGAATCAAAATCTAACACTAAGTTCATCACAACCCAAATCCACTGAGCTTAGATGACTTCCAAAAGAAGCTCCATAATCACCTGAAAGCCTCTTAGGTAGCTTTAGGGTTCCTCCCTTCCGTGACCTTTCCCTTGCCTTTTCCTGGAGTCCCTAAAGGTAACGAAAAAAACTTAAAAGTGAGATTAACTCAGTACGCATACTATCGAAGTAGGAAAAGAAAAAAATAATAAGTAAATCTTACTGTTACCTAGTTTTAAGCGTGGCTCCATCAATTAAAAAAAAGAGAAGGAAAGAGATGAATAAAGCATACTTACTAGTCAGCCAATTTGAACCAATTATGAAATTCATGAAATAACACCATAAACTGGTTACTCTTAGCACCCACAAGGAAATAAAAAGAAACTTTGATAATTCAAGTATTGAATAAAATAAGTAGCATCATTAGAAAGATAACGCAGTTATGGTTTGCACATGGAAGATTCAAGATTTACCCTTAAAATCCTTTTCTTTGCTTTATTGAGAGAGCAAGGAAAAGATTACAAACCTTGAGTAGAACAACTTCATGACCAAAACAAAAAGGGTCGAAAATATAGAAACTTAAATCATGAAGAAGCATAACATACAAACCCCTACTTGCGATCATCGGCTAAGCCTCCGTATGCGCATACCCGGACCGATCGGGAGATCCAGATGGTGGATATCTATCATACTGGCCAGATTTTCATGGAGTGCATCTAAAGGTACTTAACTTAATTTCCTTGGGTGCACTAAGGCACAAACATAATTTACATGAAGTGCACAAGGCACGAGAACATGGTGTGCACAATGACACTAGATTCGTGGTGTGCTTCTAAGCACTACCACCATGGGCGGAGCTTTATTAACCTTAAAAAGTTTCGAAAAAGTTTTACCCATAAAGCTAAACTTTTTCAAGACAAACCTAAAATAAATAGAATACACTAAAAGAACCTTTCTTGGATGGTACTTGAATTTTCTTAAAAGCTTTTTAGGAGGTGACTCCTTGGCTTTTCATAACTAAGACTTAAACTTGGTGTTCACAACATGAATTGGTATATTCATAAATTATAAAGTCACTACTCGGTTGTAAAAAATATATATATAAAATTTCCACTCTTAACACATAAGACATTCACTTATAAAAGGAGTTGTGTTCATGTATGAATCTTAAGTAATACCTTAGATATATAAGTGTACACAAGAACCATTGTATCACATATTCAAAATACAACAAGAGCAACTAATTAAATATATGATTAGCATAAAAACCAAGTAGTACACGTACTTAAAACTTGAGGACACACGACAGACGAGCAGGGACTTGAACAGCGGGAGAGCGACGACCAGTTGGAGGAACTTAGAAAAGAAAAGGGATTTAGAATTAGTCCCTTATTTAACTAGGAGAGGGAGTAGATACCTTAAATAAAATAACCTACTTGAATTGTGAATTTAATTTCCTAATGTACAATGAAAGGACCAGAACTTTCACCCTGGACATTGTATCGTTGCATAAAAGGACTTTTAGGAAATCTAAAAACACCCCTACAACTTTACAGTTCGCCCCAAAGTCTAAACGTATGGTTAAAGTGGTCAAAATACACAATCACCTAATCTGCCCAGAATTTGTAAGTGTCGGTTAACCTTTTTCGGAAGGTCATATCTTGAGTTATACTAATCGGTTTTGGGCCTATAAGCTGTCCATGGAAAGCTCATTAAGCATACTCCAACTTTTGTTTTCATCCCTATTTGATTTAAGCTTGGGAAGGGGTCGGTTTTTAGCCTAGAACAGGTGCAGCCACAACAATACACATTCTAGAAAAACTCAGATTTTTGTCCTTCCATTAGAGGCTTATAACTCTCACTGCCGATATCCTATGAACACATATCATACCATTCTGGAAAGCTTATAATGTCCCCTAAAACTTTTATTTTTAGCGCTTAAACCATAGCAACCTCTGACTAATCGAAAAACACCCATCGTTGTACTGCCGTCAGAAAATCTCAGATTTGCGTGGGTTTACGATTTTGGCCATAAATCCTAATATACTAATTGAAACGACGAACCGTAAAAACCGGGTGTTAGCTAACACTTTTATCTACCTAATCATGCCATAAAATTACCAGAATCATTTTCCTTATTTTCAGGAAAAACCAAACACCAACTAGAATGCATTCTCCCATGAAATCCAACACATGCACACTTAATCTTTGTGTTTTAACCTAAACTCTTCTTGAAACATAATTCAACTCTCACTAATACAATACTCAGCTTTGAAAAAGCCAGAAAATCACCAATGACAACCATTTTGATTCCATACAATCCCACAACAACAACTCATTTCACAAATTAAACACCAAACTTTACATGCACCACCACAAAAACTTACATTCTTCTCATTTTATGGATAATCTATAGACATGCACATGAATCAAACAACTTTTCCATGCCTTCACAGCAAATTACACTTCTAAAAGTACATGCATGCTTATTATTCACAAGGAATTCACTTAATATGAACTAATACAACAAGGGGGTCATCAAACTCACCCAACTCTCTTCTCTTGAACTTGAATCCTTCTCCTTTCTTTGGATAATTACTAGAACCTCACCAACACCTCTGAAAACAACATAAAATCCATCTAAACTCAAATTCAAGCCAAGATTTACTTGGAAAAAGAAAGAGGAGCAAGAGGGAGAGAATTACACTTTCAAGAGGAGGAAGAAAGAGAGATGATGATGACGTGGTGGTGGTGCGGCATGAGCGGCGATCGGAAACGACATTGGCGGCGGCTGGCGGTGGCCAGCGAGGCTTGGAAGAGAGAGAAGGAGGGTGGTAGCTGGGGGGGACACCCACACACGAGAGAGAGAGAAAGGGAGGAAGTTGAGTTTGTAATTTGAAAATATTAACTCTCCCTCTTAACTAGCAATTGTATTTAAGCAATTCTTGGCCACACAAAATAAAAAGAAATTCTTCCCTCTCTCCTTAAATATCCGGCCACTAGGACCTAATTACCTAAACTTTTACAATTTTATTTTCTCCTCTTATAATTGTATCACCCAAATTCTCAAATTTTCTAAATATCCATAACCGAAAAAAAAATATTCACAATGACCCAAAAATTAATATAAATCATCTCCTAAATTCTTATACTTATACTTAACTCCTCCGTAAAAAGGATCCTAAAAAAATAAGGTCTCGGTACACAAGATTAGTCATCGAACGGAGATATCCCGAATTTTAACGGAAGAACTTGGAAAAGAAAAAGCTTAAAGATACTCAAAAAGAACCAGTCGTTGCACTGTTCAAGTCCTGCAAAACATACATGGGTTAATAAAATAAAGAAGCACGCGCTTACTTAATTCATGAGTTAATATTTAATCTTGCTTAATTAGACTAATTAACACACATTAGGGAGAGATTTTCCTTGGGTTATTACATTTATGACCTGCAAAGTTAGCATCAGTGTAGCCATAGAGAGGCAAGTCAGGCTGTCTGGGATACCAGAGTCCAAGATCTTTAGTGCCTACAAGGTATCTTCAGATTCTTTTGACAACAGATAGGTGAGATTCTATTGGAGCGCTTTGAAAGCGCGCATATAAGCATACACTGAACATAATATCTGGACGACTTGCTGTAAGATAAAGAAGTGAGCCAATCATACCTCTGTATAGTTTTTCTGATGTTGGTTTACCTGTGAGGTCTTAATCAAGCTTGAGGATGGAGGACATAGGAGTAGGTGAGTGCTTCAAATGTTCCAGCTGATATTTCTTAAGCAGCTCAGTGATGTATTTGCTTTGATTCAGGAAGATGCCATCTTTAGACTACTTGATTTGGAGCCCAAGGAAAAAGGTGAGTTCCCCAACAAGGCTCATCTCGAATTCCTTGCTCATGAGGTGAGAGAGCTCATCCACTAGGGAGGGGTCAGTGGCACGGAAAATGATCTCGTCAACATATATCTGAATGATGATAAATTCCCTACATTTTGACTTGATAAATAAGGTCTTGTTGATTTTGCCTCGAGTAAAGCCATTCTGGAGGAGGAATTCGCTGAGCTTTTCTTACCAGGTTTTGGATGCTTGTTTCAAACCGTAGAGGGCCTTGTGGAGGCGGAACACATGATCTGGGGCAGTGAAAAAATCCTCGAAGCCTGAGGGTTGCTCGACGTAGACTTCCTCAGCCAACTCTCCATTGAGAAAGGTATTTTTGACATCCATTTGATGGAGCTTGATATGCTTGGCAGATGCTAGGCAAGGAGAATTCTAATGGCCTCTAAGCAGGCAAATGGAGCGAAAGTCTCATCATAATCAATCCTTTCTTCTTGGTGTAGCCTTTGGCCACCAATCTGACTTTGTTCCTGGTAATGAGCCCATTTTCATCTAGTTTGTTGCGGAAGAACCACTTGACTCCTATAACAGGGTGGTGGTGATGTCTTGGCACAAGAGTCCAGACATTACTTCTTTTAAATTGGTACAGTTCTTCTTACATGGTATTAATCCTGCTTGGGTTGAGCAATGCCTCATTGTGATGTTTGGGTTCAACCGAAGAGACAAAGGTATGAAAAGCACAAAAAGTTTCTTAAGGAGGACCTTATTTGAATACTTGTGTTGATGTCTGAGAGGTGGTCAGCTGGATGTGCAGATTTAATTTGTAGCTGACATTTGTTGTCCTGAGGTGTAGCGGCTACAAGATTAGAGGGTGGTGAGCTGGAGGTAGGTGAAGGAGTGGGGAGTGCAGAGGATGCAGGAGAGGTGATGTCCTCTACTGGAGCAGTTAAGGTAGGAGTTGGCCTCGGAGGAAGGTCTTCATCGTCATCACTGATAGAATCAAGGAGGTTAAGTCGGTTTCCAATTTAAGGAGAGGAGGTATCAAGGAGAGAATGGCCATTGCCTCATAAAAGATTACATGGATACTTTCTTCTACTATTTTGAATGATTTCATGTAGACCCTGTAGGTTTACTGGTTGCTGAGTATCCTACAAATGTTCCTTCTTCATTACAGGCATCAAACTTTCTAATGGACTTCTTTCCATTGTTGTGTACGAAACATTTGCATCCGAGGACCTTGAGATGGCTGATGTTGGGAGTTTTTCCTTTGAATAGCTCATAAGGGGTTTTCTTTAGTATGGCTTTGATTGTGCTGCGGTTTAAGATATAGTTGGCTGCATCGATGATCTCTGCCCAAAGGAACTTAGGTAGGTTGTTAGAACAGATGATGTTTCTTGCCATATCTTCCAGGGTTTTGTTCTTCCTTTTGACTACTCCATTTTGTTGAGGGGTTCTGGGGGCGGAGAAGTTCTGAGTTATCCCCATTTCGGTTCAAAATGAGCCGAACATTTCTCTGTTGTCGAACTCTCTTCTGTGATTAGTCCTTATGGATTTGACTGAATCTCCTGTGAGGACCTTCAGATATGTATAGTTGTAAGAGCTCCTCAAATCCATCTGTTTTGTTTTTCAAAAAAAAAATACCCAGGTAAATCTTGAAAAATCATCTATAATGGCAACAATGTATGAGCTACCACCAAGGCTTTTGTATAAAAAAATTTGCACCTTGGTGATATAAGTAGTCATTTCAATCATTTTAAGCCATACTTTAACCACATATCCGGGATGTTACATATTTATATTTTTAATTATTATTAATATTGTTACTATTATTAGTATTAATCATAAATTATTTAATATTATTTTTGTTTGCTATATATCATTTATCATATTTGTTTATTAATTATTATAAATTATTATTAAGTAATTATAATAATTAGTAATTAATATTTAATTATTAATTACTAATATTATTTATTAATTATTAATTATTAATATTTATTATTTATTATTTATTATTATTTATTATTTATTAATAAATATTATTAATTATTAATATTTTTTATTAATGAATAATTTTTATTTTTTAATTAATTATTATTTATTAAACTATTAATTATTATCAATTATTATTGATTAAATGTAACAATTAATAAATAACTATTAATATTTACATTTATTATTATTATTATTATTATTATTATTATTATTATTATTATTATTATTATTATTATTATTATTATTATTATTATTATTATTATTATTGGGATAGCATATTCCCCCAACATTTGGGAGGTTTCTAATCCCCCTATTTGGGAGGGATAGCAAATCCCTAAGTATTGTTATTTCATTCCAGAAAAAATTCTCCAAACAGTAAAAATAGGAATTAGAACTCATTCCTAACATATTCCACTCCTTTTATGCTCACCAAACAGAGCCTATAACTTTGATTCAATTCCTCTACTCACCAAACACTTTTGATTTGAGGTTCTGATTCCGTACCTAACCCCATAGAATTCTAATTTCGTACCCAATTCATCCCACTTTTCTCTCCAAACAGGCCCTTAAGACGTTCACACCCTAGATTCATCTTCACACCATTACCGACCGCCAAGCCTCATGGTTCATCCCCCCCCCCTCCCCAAGTCGGATCGGCCTTTATCGATGAAGCCTATGTTAATTTAGTTAATGCATGTACATTCCCCCTCTTAACACCCTAAAGCCAAGCCTATGTTAATTTAGTTCACTCACTCATTCCATTTTCTCTCACTTCTAATTTCAATTCTACTACTTTCTACTCCTAGTTTCTACACCATGCTTGTTATCATCCTCTCTATTCTTTTATTCTCTAAAATAGTAAACACATATTCCCGCATAAAACCTATAAAACCCATCCAAAAACACCACAAAAAAGCATCCAAAAACTCACAAAAGGAGCCCTTTTCCCTTATTCCTATCCTTTTTCCTACCATTTTCCCATCTCTTTTCGTACTTCAACTTTGGTTCGCTTTGGGAATATTCAAGTTTCAAGACAAGCATCTTCAAGGGTGAAATCCAAGCATTCAGGCAAGGCTCCTCCTAAAAATATCAAGTAGGCACCTTTGTGCGTTTATTTCTTAATGTAAAGTGTTCTTATACATGTTGTAATTCTTTCATTCTTTTGCATGTCTAATGAAATAATCATGTAAAGTGTCAATCTATCCTCCTTACAAACTTTATTAAAAGTATATTTTCAAACTTTTAGTAGAGTCTTTCCTTTAGTGAGAGGTGAACTCAAAGGTTTTTACCTTTCGAGTTTGTAGCCTTACCCCCGAATCCACTTTTTCATTTCGTAGGCAGAGTCTTTCTTGTTTTCTTTTCGGTTTTCTCTTGGCTTTTCTCCTTAAAAAAAGTCGGGTGGCGACTCCTTTCAAACCAAAACACATTGAGATTGCCTAAAATGTGTTTAACATGGTTTTAAATTAATGTATCGATCCAATTTTATGGTGATTTTGTATATTTTTAAATAGGGGTTGCATAAATTACCTTCGTCCGAGCATAACATTTTGTGAACAAATTGGCTAATCTCAAAGAGTTGGAGCAAGTGGATGTTCACTCCTAAAAGTTTAGTTTAATTATTTACGAGATGCACAAAGTAAAGGGAAGGCGATTTTACAACTACAATTCATGAAATATGCGAATAATCCTTAAAGAATTTTAAAAGTAAACCCCCGCACAAATCCCCCCGTCCCTTAGACATTTAGAAGTTTGAATGATGAGAAAAAAAATGTCCACGCATCGCGCTCGATGAAGTCTCTCGACATTAAATTGCAACCAACATAAAAATCAAATCAGAGTCATCGACATCGCGCTCAATGAAGTCTCTCGGCATTGAATTGCCACCAACATGAAATCCAAATCAGAGTCATCGACATCGCGCTCGGTGAAGTCTCTCAGCATAGAATTGCGACTAACATGAAATCCATTGACAATCAAGCAGGACATCATTCTCGCATGAGATCAACTTTCAAGCAGAAATCCATCGACAACCAAGTAGGGTGTCATACTCACTTGAGATCAGCTTTCAAACAAAAATCCATCGACAACCAAGTAGGGCATTGTTTAGTCCCGATTTTTGGCCTAAATAACGCCTTTTTACATGCTCTTTCAACTCGTTTCCGAGTCTTTTCCTTCATTTTTACTTGTGTTTTAGTTGTTTTGTAGGTTTTCACGCTTTTGGAGCAAAAGCAAAGAATATGGGCTAAAATGAGGCTTTTTAGGGAATCCCGAGCGATTTCCTGAGCCTAAGCTGAGCCGAGAACCGAGGCGGAACCAACCCGGAATCACCTTCCCCAAGTTTCAAGTAGCTCAGAGGTGTAACACCCGCTACAACCTCTGTAGCGGGCGTTACAGTCAAGGAAACAAGTCAGGGGAAGGGATGGTAAGCGTAGCGCCCGCTACCCTGAAGGTAGCACCCGCGACCTGCTGCGCAAGACAGCCAAGGAGTGCAGCTGGAAGAAGATAGCGCCCGCGACCTGCTGGTCCAGAAGAAGACCGCACCTGCGGTCTCCAGGCGCCTCAATGCTTTTCGCTGAGACCGCACCCGCGGTCCCCTGTTTCTGCGCGATTTTCTCGGCCTTGTGCGCTGCGTTTTGGCCAATCTTTATGCCTTGTATAAGTAGCTCCATGGCTGCGTTTTCTTAGGGGAACTTCTAGCTTAACTTAAACATTTTCCAGCCTTGTATTAGGGAGATTAGAGAGAGATTAAAGAGAGATTAGTCTAGGGTTTTGGTTTTTTTTGGATTGTATTCAAGGATTGAAGATTCAAACAATTGAGAGATTGCTTTGGATCATCCTTTCCCTTGTTTTTCCTTGTTCTTCTACAGCATTTGATAAGTTTCTTCTTCTCTTAACTCTACTCTACTTTGTTAATTGATTTAATTGCCCTTTAATTGTTTTGATTGTCTCTTATTTGTGTTGCTTGCCTTTTAATTGTTGTTGGATGATAGAAATTATGCTTAGGGTTGGTTTCGTTGATGTTGTTAGTATAGTTGTGATGGGTAGTGGCTAGAACCCTAATGGGTTAGGGGGTGATTAAGGGTGTGAATGGGTAATTAGGCATGGGTTAGCAATTTTAGTGAGTAATTAGTTGGGAAATCACTTTTCCCACTCCAATCCTTCCCTCAAGTGGGATGTATTTAGGTCCGAAAGTCCCCGAACACATCCAACACTTGTGTTGGAAGGTTGGAATTGGGATAATTAGCACTCTACTTATGAGAGTGAGTAGAGACTAACTAGGGAATTCCGTTCCTTTAACCCTCAGGGTCCGTGGTAGACTTTGGGGAAGTTAATCCGGTCTATCCTCGAAAGAGGAAGCCCGGTGGGTATTTTCTAACGGAGTTGCCACTTGATTTTCTTCCTTCTTGCTCTCTTGTTGCGAAACCTATCTCCTCGTTCCCGTTTGCATCCCGAAATGCCCCTGAAACCCATTGGTTCACCTTGACTGACCTTAGTTTGTTTTCTTATTTTGTGATCGCCTCTTTTAACCCGTTGCCTTACCTTAGCGATCTTAGACCCGACCTTAGACTGGATTTCTTATCCAAGGCCCCTAGCTCCTCGAGAAGAATGATATAAATCCGGGGTTACAAAACCACGTTACATGCATCATTCTCGCCTGAGATCATCTTTCAAGCAAAAATCCATCGACAATCAAGTAGAGCGCCATTCTCACTTGAGATCATCCATCATTCCAAGTAGAGCATCATTCTTGCTTAAGATCAACGAAAAATCGCATCCTCCAGTCTTTAGTAAGGTGTCATTCTCGCATGAGATCACTCACAAGATGATGCAAGTCATCAACAGTTAGGCGCGGGACTCCAGCTTCCAAGCGTCCGCCAGACTTTGCACTCCAAAGTCATTTCCCAGACCGGTGTCCAATAATCAGTACTACTTTGATGCTCATACTATTCAGATTCAATCAAAGTAGGGCTATCTGTAGAAACCGGGTATTTGAGCATAGTTTGGCATTCTTTTATGAAATAAAAGATAAATAATGAAGAGGAGCTAAGTCAAGGAACTTGCATGCATGCACTCTACATGTGCAAGTTTATGTGAAAACTCACATGCACTCTCACATGTGAAAGTCCTAAGCCTAACGCATACACAACTTTTATGTAAGAAAAATACCAAACCCTAGCCAAGCATACAATGCATGAGTCACGTAAAAGTAACAGTAAAGGAGGTACAAGAGGTCCCAAGATCGAATCCTCATGCAAGCACTAATTCATCAAGTCTTAAGCTAAAAATGTGCAAAGCTAAGTACATTCACACTACTAGTCATCCAAGTGTAAACTGATTTTTAGCACATGCATGATTTATACCTCCACCGACCAAGAATGCATAGACGAAGTCAAGATATAGTCTCCCTTACCTGTAGGCTGATCGGTCATTAAGAGCATTCACACCTAAGGTTCATGTTCTTAGTTGCTGTCGACCATCTCATGCTTGGTTCTTCCCCCCTATAGGTTGATCGGCCATAACGTCGATGACTCCTAGATGATTGACTTCATGCACGTACATTCCTCCCTCGAGCATCCTAAAGCCTATAAATATTACTCTAAACCTCGAGGAAGAACACACCTTGACACCTCCATTCATCCATTCATTTTCTCTCTCTTCTAATCTCTCAAATTCTCTTACTTTTTCTTCCCCTAATCTCTACATCTTCTTGTCATTATTGTCTCTATTCCCCTACTATTCCTTTAAGCCTAAAAGTATCTCTCACATAAACCATCTAAATCCTCACAAAAACAACTTTAAAACTCCACAAAAGATTCTTTTTCCCTACCCTTTTTCTACTTCTTCATACCTAAACTTTGGCCTCATTTTTGCATCAACAAGAGGGAGTGTTCAAAACTTCAAGCAAGCTTCTCCAAGGGTGAAAAGAAAGTTTTCGAGCAAGGTTAGGAAAGGCTCCACTTAAATCCACATATAGGTATATTTGTTGCGTTTATTTTCTAAATGAAAGTGTTCTTGTATATGTTGTAATTCTTTCATTCTTTTGCATGTTTAATGAAATAATCATGTAAAGTTTTAATCTACTTTCCTTCCAAACTTTATTAAAAGAACATTTTCAAACTTTTAGTAGAGTCTTTCCATAAGTGAGAGGCGAACTCAAAGGTCTTTACCTTTCGAGTTCGTAGCCTTACCCCGAAATCCACTTCTTGGTTTGTCGACGAAGTCTTTCTTATTTTCTTTTCGGTTTCATCTTGGCTTTTCTTTTTAAAAAAGCCGGGCGGCGACTCCTTTCAAACTAAAACACATCGATATTGCCAAAACTGTGTTTAACATAGTTTTACAATGAATCGATGCAACTTTATGGTGATTTTGTGCATTTCTAAATAGTGGTTGCATAAATTATCTTCTTTCGAGCTTAACATTTTGTGAACAAATTGGGTTAATCCTAAAGAGTTGGAACAAGTAGAGGTTCACTCCTAAAGTTTAGTTTAATTACTTATGAAATGCATATAGTAAAGGGAAGATGATTTTACAACTACTATTCATAAAATTTGCAAATAATCCCTAAAGAGTTTTAAAAAGTAAGCCCCATCAAATCTCCCGTCCCGTGGATATGTAGAAGTCTGAACGACGAGAAAAAATATCCACAACCCCATGGGTCGACTTCATCAATTCACATCTACACAAAGAAGATTGATCCCAATTGTGGTCTTCTTGTACAAGCGATCTCGGATGATGCAATATTGCGCAACCATTATTCGGATAGCCCTCCGAGTTTGATTTTCCGTGTTGAGTGGATAAACATTGTTCTTCAAGAAAGTATAAATGTCAAAGAACCAAGCATCGGGATTGATAGAGCTGACCACCAAGGATTGGTGGTGAGCAGGCTCGACCTTCTTCTCAAAAACAACCAAGGATTGATCCTTTTCAGGCATAGCCACCATCCATGAAACTTCACTAACGCATTAGCCAGTTCATTATGACTCCGACGCAGGTAGTTAAACTTAATGTGTTTAAATCGGCTAACCACATTGGATAGGTACTATTGGTACAACGTCCGGGATTCACTTTCCAAGCACTAGTGGCCCGATTAGCGATCAAACTTGAATCTCTGAACACCCGTAGTTGATCGATACCCATCTCAAGAGTAGTATGCATCCCTAGAATACAAGCTTCATATTCAACAGCGTTGTTTGTGGCATTAAAATCTAATTTGATGGCCAAAGGGAAATGTAAACCCTCGGGCAAAATCGATAAGGCACTAGCTCCACTTCTCATCTGGTTTGAGGCACCATCAAAGCATAACTTCCAAATTTCCACCTCTAACTAAAAGACTTGTTCATTACTATACTCCAAGCCCCCAATGTTTGAATCTTCTACTGGAAGATTAGCTAAGAAATCTGATACAACCCGGCCCTTTATGGACTTCTGGTGTTGAAAATAAAGATCGAACTCAGACAATATCACTACCAATCGAGCAATTCGACTGTTGGTTGTAGGTTGCTCCATGATGTATTTGAATAGGTTGCATGTTGCGATCATATAAATGGTATGTGAGAGTATATAGTGACGAAGCTTCTTCACAGACCAGACTAATGCCAAGACCATTTTCTCGATTTCAAAACACAACTAAAAATATGTGTATTACCAACAACTTTTCCAACCAATCTAAAATGGTAAAAACCAATCATTTTAGCAACCATTTTATATTCCAACCATTTTTCAAAAATTTTACGTCGGAAAAAGGGTTGGAAATTCCAACCACTTTTGTTAAAATGGTTGGAAATTTTTCCTATCATCCTTTTTCCTACTATTTGAAATTGGTTGGAAAAAAGTTGGAAATCTTACCATTTTTCCAACCAATTTCAAATGATAGGAAATAGGAGGGTAGGAAAAATTTCCAACCATTTTAGCAAAAGTGGTTGGAATTTCCAACCCTTCTTCCCACATAAAAATTTTTGAAAAATAGTTGGAATATGAAATGGTTGCTAAAATGGTTGGTTTTTCTAACTATTTTAAATTGGTTGGAAAAAAGTGGTTGGTAATACATATATTTTTTAGTGGAATATCGAGATTCATATCCCGAGAACTTCTTGTTGATGTAGTATATGGCCTTCTCTAATCATTCAACCTTCTGAGCTAACATAACACCTATAGCATTCTGATATATGGTGAGGTATAATAATAACGATTCTCGGGGAACAGGCGGGACAAGCACTGGCGGATTCGTCAAATCCGCCTTGATTTTGTCAAATGTCGCTTGATAATGATTATCCCATTCAACTGCCAACGTATGTCGGGGGTCACGGCCATGACATCCTATGTCATAGCCGTGATACCCCTGCTGTTGATCCTTGTCTTCTTGACTCTCCCGGGACTAATGCTCGGGTTTTCTTCGTCTCGGGTCGGGTTTACTCGGGATTTGCATTAGGGCCCCGGCCCTTCTTCAGATAGGTCCAGGTTTGGCCTTGTTTCGCGCACTTTTCCTCTACAAGCACATAATTGGTCAAGAAACCTATAAAGAAATAAAAATAACATAAAAACATTATTATTCATACACGAAACCGAAGAAAATGCTAAGGGAAAATGATGCATTTAGGCTCAAAACTGAGCCTAAACAGCTAGTCATTAGGAGGACTATTCCTCAACCACATGTTGGCGTTTTATGCTTGGTGGTGGCATTGTTTCTTGTGCTTCTAACAAAAAAAAGTTGCATTTTTTATTCCACCACGGCATTTGAGTTAGTGACATTGGCTGCTGCTTGTAAGGAAGCGGAGTGGCTTCACAATTTAATGTTGAGGTTACCTATTTAGCCTAAGCCAATGGAACCAAACTCCATACATTGTGATAGCAAATCTACCCTAGCTAAGGTGTATAGTCATGTCTATAATAGCAAGACAAGGCACATTGGACTTAGACATGCATAGGCACATCAACCAATTAAGGATAGGGTAGTGACCATTGGTTATGTTCTTTCAAGTAAGAACCTTGTCGATTCCTTGACTAAGGGATTAACTAAGGACATAGTGATTAAATCATTAAGGAGGATGGGTATAAGCCCAATTTTGACGAATGCTAGTGATAGTGACCCTCCTTCATACTTGACTTGATGTCAAGCTCTAGAAGGGAGACTCTATTATATGGTGTTTGTGTTAGCACAAATTTTCAAAACCGAAAGTTTTGTGCTTAAGTTATCAAATGACAAGAGGTTGAGTGTTTACTGTTAATTGACTGATTAAGGATGGGTGCTTGATTATAGGAGCACATAAGTTTCAATCTACTTATGTGAGCAAGAGGTGTAGCTGCATCAACAAGCTAATGGGCTTGGCTTCGATTTGTTCACGAGAGTATATGGTACACATGGCAAATAATTGTGTCATAAGTTTGAGGTTTCTTATTTGATTAAATTATGTCGGTGTGACGTAGGGGTGAGCGAGACTGGGACCCCGGTAATTTTCGGAGGTCCCGGTCCCAGTTGTGACCGGGAGTAAAACTTTACTCCCGGTTCCGTTTGTGATCGGGAGCAAAGATTTTTTCCCGCTCCCGGTCCCACCGGGACCGAGAAATTTTTAGTCCCGGTTTCATAATTTTTTCACCCATTGTTTGATTTATTTCTATTAAAAACTAATATAAATTATACAAGTTTTCTCTAATCGGTTTGTTTACATAGCCATTTTTTACCATATTAAGATTACGCAATATATAATACGTAACTTTTTTTCTGGAAAAAAAATATACTTAGTTAAAAATAGTTATAATAAAATAAATGTAAAGAGCCAATGCAAGTTAAATTAAACAAGTTTATCAATATCATCATGAAGTCACTTGATTTGTTATATATATATATATATATATATATATATATATATATATATATATATATATAAACAGGGAATCGGGACCGGGACGGGGAAATGAGGTTAAGTCCTACTACCGGTCCCATTGTTGACCGGGACTTCATTTTTAGTCCCATTCCATGTCCTGCTCCCACCAGGAATGAGATTTTGGGACTAGGACTTGATCAGGAGTGGGATGGGACCGAGATTCCTGAAATTTTTGCTCGTCCCTAGTGTGACGTATCCAAATGATAAACAAGGATGTGACGTTCAATACTTTGTCAACTATCATATTCAAACATTTGTAATTATATTTACTATAGGGAAGTTCAGTTCACAAGAAATTATCCATGATGCGTGACTAATCCTTACTCTCTAGTGTGCTTTAAGTTGTGTGTCTTAATATGTTTGTTGGCAAAAGGTGTTTTGGAATATGAGTTCAAAATTCTGTACACTCCAAATGGAGGAGGATTCCTAGTCTGTTCAATTGTATGTGTTTATTTGGTAAGCTCAAAAGCATAAAAATATTAATATCAAGTATAAGATAAACTAAAGGGCTATTGAATGTCATTAGGTGACATTCTGGACCTAAAAAGGGCCAATTAGGGGCAACATGAGTCATGCAAGGTAAGACATGATCCGTGTTCAGCGACAGAGAGCTTTTTATTGTGCAATGTGCCTGACACAAGTCGTGTCTTTTTAGACACGGACCGTGTCAGGGCACAGGGCACAAGTTTTGGGCTCTACCTTGTTGACACGGGTGGGTGTGTATGGCAACACGGTCCATGCTACCTTGACACGGTCCGTGTTAGGGCCAACTACTGCTTTTTCTGGTTTTCATGCTTTCCACGTGCTTTTCCAAGTTATTTCCCACATGGTGAGTCAACATCATCCTATCCATGGAGGTTGTATTCTATCATATCCATCCTTTCCTAGTGGTACTTCCCTTACACTATAATAGGGTTCCATGTTGCACATTCATACTACATTCCTTCCTCAATATCCCTTTCTTATGTTGTGATTAGAGCACATCTTAGGCAAGGAAAGAGAGTTTATTAAATCTCCTTCCTATAAGATAAAAGTTGTATCCTTCAACTATATACAACTGGTATATAAGTCAAATGAGAGTAGATATGCCAATGACTCTCTTGGTTATCGAAGAAAATTCCCATCCTACCTCCCCTTTTTCTTCAATAGTGAGGACTTCTAGAAGACGCATTGTATAAAACTACTTTTACAAAGGTAAAGCTGTTGAAAATGATTTAAAAAAAAAAAAGTGCATTATATATGAATGATATTCCAATTTGAAAACAAATTTGCCTTGCTATATAGCAAGTGAAGTAGCAACACAATCAAGACTGATAGAACATCAACAATGATAAGGGTCCTCACTGTTCCACCCACTTCGTACTGGTTGTTGCCTTGTCCAATCAATGTATCCATCTGTCTTAAAAATTTACAATCCAGTTGTACAAAACTACAAGCATGCACAATATGAAGAATTCAAATTGTCAATTTGCCGCATTTACTTCGTCTTTAAAACGAAACCTCCTGAGTCCTGATTCATTCTTTTTAAAAAGCATTTCAACCAATTCATTCCAATTAGTTATCCCTTCTCTGTGTTCTGAGGGTTCTGCTTTAGTTTCCAAGGATTCCTCTGTTGTTTTCTTTTCAGACTGCAACCCTGAATTCTCTGATGGTTCATTTTCCTCCATAGGAACAGTGTTAGGCACATTAAGACTCACGACTCTTTCTAAAGCATCCTTATGCTCCTTTTCAATAGTCTGCAATCTCTCGATTCTCTGTGCTCTGGGAGGACTAGTTACTGCCTCTACAGTGCTTTCCTTCATTATCTACAATTTGTAGTGACAATTTTCAAGTTAAGATTTTGGTTAAAATGTGGATCATACAATTAAAAATTGCAGAAGAACAATCAACAAATATGTGGTCCAATCTTCATAACATACATAATGTAGCTAATAGGAAATATGAAAATGAAACTATTTTTAACTCCCACATGTGGTGAATAGAGAAAAAATTGGTACAAGAACCAACAAATTTCATTCTGAAATTCATCTGGCTCAAAGCTTTAAGTTTACTTGCACTTGTGACTTGAACTATTGAAAGACACCATTTTGATAGTTTTTGAGTTTGGTTCATAATTGAAATGCCCTATTTGTGGTGATCTAGCACATATTTATGAAATGCCTAATGGCTATAGAAAAAGAAACTAAAATACAAAGTTTAATAAGGTCCCATAAACTCACCTGTAAAGCTTTCTCTGCTTCTCTTTCTATCCAAATAATTCCATGGTCTGACGTGGCATTACAAGAGAGGACAATATGCTCAAATCGTCCATCAACAGGAATAGCGGTTCTGACTTCAGGAGGAAACCTTCCACATCTAAAAATATTAACAATTTCACATCACAATCAGAATCTTCAGATAGACAAAACAATTAAGATATAGCCTTCTAGCAAGCATTTCCAGTTTCAATTCAGGGTTGATTACCTAACTGTTAGCAAGCATTTCTCCAATTTGATTCAAGGTTAATTCCCCAACTATGCTATTGTAGTGCATCTGCAGATGCCTTGGCATTGAGTATGGTTCAATGATAAACCCAATAAATGGCAATCTCTGGTGACATTTTAGTACCTTATTCTCCATTATTGTTCCATTATCTTTTCACTAATCCTTGTTGGATCCAGAGCCTTCTAGTTGGAATTGTAAAAATCATGGGTTATCCTTCCTTTCCTTTTTAATCCTAGGAAATAAATGATGCAACAACAAAGTTCACAACAATGACAAGAAACACATAAAGTTGGTAGTTGAGAAAGCTAACAAATAATCATAGTCAACAAATAGTCATACTTGAACTTACATGTTCAGAAGGTTTTCCACCCTCAAAGGTGTCATTCAAACTCTTGAAGAGCATATGATAAGTTTTATGTCCCTAACATGCTATATGTACCTAAGATCCCAAGTATTCAAAATCTTAAAAGCTTAAACATCTTCAATCACAATAATGACTATATTGGTTGTTAAATGATCAGCTACTGAATGAAAAGTGTTGGATTCTAAACAGAAAATTGAAGAGGAGATTCACAAAGACAATACTATATACATATGAACAAGTAATCATTAGGAGGCTAGTCATTCATCTTCAGAGCTAAAAGCTATACATAGTGCTCATACCAAACAGTTCATCAAGTAGGGACAGTTAAGGGAGCAACGAGGATGTACACTTTAGTTATGATCATACCTACAAAATTTTCTTTCTACAATATGATACATTCGTCCTGGGGCGTAAAGCCTTCTTCGATCTCTAAGCTTCCTCTCTTCAGGAATAAAGGTGTCCCTCAAGCAAACCAGAAACATCAAACAAGGCAAGCTGTCCAAATCATTCAAGGCCTGATTTGAGAGATATGAATAACAGATTCACTACTTTTGAAAATCCAAATGCCAGACAAATCAACCTAAGTAATCAAAATGCTAAAAGATATTGAAACAATAGAAAAGCTTATGACTAACCATAAGACAGATTTGAATATATCTTCTAATGGTGTGGCTGTTCTAGGTAAAAAGTCATCCTGTACAAGAATAGTAAGAAGGTTATATTATAATATCGAATACAATTCCAATGTCATACTAGAACAAGATGTTATAGCGTGTATAATATTTGTAAGAAACTTATGCATCCAAATAGGCAGAAGGGTATATGACCCTATAACACTTACTACTTGAAAAGAGAAACAAAGTTAGGCACCCAACAAATAAACTTCTCATAGAAATTTTAAGCTCATTAATGTTGGCTACAATTCGAAAATGAGGTAAGGCTGATGACATGTTGAAAACAAATGAAGGCTCAATCCTTCCACAATCGATTTTCACAAAAACTAAAGCGAGTATGAGGATCTAGGACTACCATGCGCTAGATGAAGGACAAGTAATGCAAATAAATTGCTCAATCTAAGAATAGTTGTCTTTCTGCCCAACAACCTCCCCCTCCCCCCTACCCCAACTCACACACACAAAAATAAAAATTTATTATAGGAGGCTAGTGTGTGCGACAGAACCATTGAGACATAAAGGCAAGAAACTTATATTAAATGAACTAAAAATTATGCAATCAAAATTGTTGATTAGATAGCGCATAGATGTTGTCCCCATTAGTTGTTTGCCCTATGATGGACAGTACAATCCAGATCAATAGATCTAGGACCAAAACAAATGTAGTCATAGAGCCTCGTTCATGGATATAATCATTATTACATTTATTTGACAAAACCATAGAAGAACAACTGAATACACATAAAATCAAAATTAATGATGCATGTTTTACAACATGGAGCAATATTAGATAGTTCTAAATTTATTATGTCATAATCAAGCTACGTACACAATATTCTTACCAAATAAATTTTGGATTGTGCAAATAAATTAAAAATAGTTGGAGACATTAGGTTCACAGTATCAGTATAAAGTTTATAACAAACATGAAAAGTATGTTAAAATTCAGTTAGAAGGGAAAGAAAAGGGATGGAAGGGAAGCAAAGAAAAGGGAGATGATTGGCATTTACCTTATTTACATGTATGAGTGAAAATTGGAGAGGGGGAAGGGGAAGACAAAACTCTTCTTTTCCCTAATTCTCTTTTATTTTGGAGATGAATTAAAATACGGTGAATAGAACGGATTGGCAGTTAAATATTCGTCAAATGCCCTTTCATTTAATTTTCTCAAACAAGTACGATCAAGTTAACATGAATTCCCCGCCCCTTCCCATCTAACCCCTCAAACTAAAAGAAAAGGGGTAAAGTTAGGAGAATTATGATAAAATTTTGAAATATGAGATATACAGGTGACAAAACAGAGCATGACTATTAATTCATAACACAAGCAAAAAATTAGAAATCATTTGAAAGGATAGCATTCATCTCAACGATCTTGCACCTCATAAATTTAGTTCTCACAAACGATCACAAAATACGACAATTAAAAATTGTCATATTGAACTTATTGCAGTCAATCATCTTACTTGTTATATGCCTTGTAATAAACTAATATGAAAATGATAAGGGTCTTGAATCAAGATGGTCATTAATCATTTTGAATTTTACTAAAATCACTCTAAAAAATCTTCCTTATATGTAAAGCTAGAACTTCCATATGGGTTGTAATTTTTGAGTTACCTAAATTGCCCTTCTCTAATCTCTCATTTTAGGGGCAACCAGAATTATGTCACAGAGTGCATGCATAAAGGAATGGTTACATTATAGAAATTTTACATTAGTTTCTTTTCTCTTACTAACTAGTTTATATTTTGTGCTTCATACAGACATATATTAATCTTCATGTTTGTGTTTAATTATCATACAAATTTTTAAATGTAAGATTTAAAATATGTAATATACAAGTTAGTTATTTGAATATGTGTTATTAAAATAGATATTTAATAACATAATTTTCTAATAACATAATACTTTATACCTATTAGAAAACTATGTTATTAAAATATCAACATTGATTCAAATTGTTTTATAGCACTCTACAAATCTAATAGAGTATCTATTAAGGATTATATCATTAAAATATTAGTATTACTATCAGTCATCTAGATTTACGAGTCAATCAAACTTTGAAAACTTTAACTATCATTTTCTCAACATACACAATATATTATTATACAAAAATTATTATAATTAGATTTGTAACAAAAGATAATGTCGCAAGAGTGAATGTTTGATAAAATATTATGACAGAAATTGTCAGGAAACAAATATTGAAAACCATGAAACAATTAATGAGTGACAGATAAAATAGGAATGAGGGATATTTTTTAATGCAACAAATTAACAATCTTTCTTTTTTATTTTCTCTTCTTGCTATGCCTTCCATTTTTTTTTCTTCTGTCCGTCTTCTTATTTCTCCTTTTTTTTTCTTAGTTTCTCTTTGTTTTTCTCCTTTCTCTCCTCTTTATTGCTTTCTTGTTTTATGAGTACAATCTTCACTCTGTTTCCTGATGATGTTTGTCACAACACATTTTCGGCCTCCATCTGGGCAGGAGATGGTCATAAGAGGAATAACCGGGATAGTGAAGGTTATACTTTCTCTTGTAATGGGTTTAATTAGGTTGATGCAGGTATAGATGACAGATAAGGATAGGATGTACAGGGTAAAAGGTGATGTAGACGTAGTAGCCGACAAGGAGAGGATGTAAGCAGGTAAAAGTCATGCAAGTGTAGGTGGCCAGTAAGAATAGGATGTAGATGTAAATCAGAAGGTAAATGGTAGCAAGGTGAATGTGATTGATCAGGGGCGGATCTACATGTGTGACAGTGGTGTCAATTGACCCCACTAAAAAATTTTTTAAAAGAAATCAGTTTGAAAAAAAATATATATATATCACGGCTATATACAAAATGACACAACACAATAGCAGAAAACATTCTGCAGCTTGTTGATTATGCGCATGTAAATGGAACTGAGTTGACATATTGGTTGCGGGTTCAATCCCTGCTTAGACCTTTTTAGTTGTTTCGTTTTTTTTTTAAATTTACATATGCGCCGCCTAACTCTCTCTTGCCTACAACACAATCCCTTTACTATCATTCTTTTCTCAAGTTACTTTTTCTTCTTTATTGAATTTATTCTCATAGTTGGTTGTAAGTTATAAATTAGATTTATGAGATTAAGTCAATGTGATTAATTTAGGGTTTGTTAATTCACTTAATTGCTTGTATGTGTATGAATTAGTTATTTAAATATCATTTTTAGCGTTTACTTTGACGTTTATGTATTAGACTATTATGAATTGGTTATATTTTGATGTTTATTTTAATGTTTATTTGTGTTCAATTTTTAAGAAAATTATCTGACACCACTAATTTTGAATCCTGGATCCGCCACTGTGATTGATGGAGTTGGAGCCCCATATCTTAGCCATGTTTATTTGGGCTACAATACTTGAAACACTGAGATTTTCAATTTTACGGGACAACTATAGTTTTAGTCTACTTTGATTGTGCCCTCTCCTTTTGCCCAATGTTCAATGGGGGTACATGTTAGCTTCTCTCTTTTGTTTTTATTGTTGTTTTCCTTTTTTTTTTTGAATTTAACCCCAGATTCATTGTAGGACAAGAGGAATGAACTTTATATACTCCCTCCATTCCAAAAAGATTGTCCTTTTACTATAAAGTCAAATTTTATAACTTTTGAAGATTAATTAATTAAATTATATGTTGAGTTATTGTAAAAGAATATCATTATTAGATTTGCAATAAAATTACCTTTACTTAAATATAATATGACAAGTATTGTTAAGATAAAATGTGAAAAATTAATGATCAAATTATTGTATTGAAGCTTGAACCTCGATGTAAAGAAATATATAGAAATCCAAAAATATTATGGCTTTACCTTGCACCCATAAATTGTTAACTATAATTTTTTATCTTTATTTTGTCATATATACAGAACTATGTATGAAATGAGCATTCTCTATTATAGTTGGTATGATTTGAATAGCATGTATATTTGTCGTTATAAGCAATAAATGTTATACTCATATAGCTAACAAATATATGTAATTATTAGAGAAAATGATATATAAAATCAAAAAATATAAAATTATAGGCAAATTAAGATAAGGGAAATTCCATTTGGCATGCTTCAACTTTTGTCTATTCCAAGTTGTTAACCACTTTTTAAACTATTCCAAGTGGTAGGCTTATTTTGAAAGTATTGTCTCATGAACTTATTCTTATACCGTTGTTAACATATAACTTGCAAACTTTTCCTCCTTTCTCAATTTCTTTTAGCTCTCTGTATCAATCTCACACTCGATTCACTTGAAATAATATCTAAAGTGTTAAACAACTAGGAACAATTTTTAAAGTACTTGAAAACTTGGAATAATTTTAGAATTTTCAAAATAAGCCTACCGGTTGGAATAATTTTTAAAATAAAGCTACCACTTGGAATAATTTCTAAAGTGGTTGACAATTTGGAATAGGCAAAAGTTAAAGCCTATCACATGGAATTTCCCTTAAGATAATTATTAACCATCTTAATTCATGACTATTCATTTTCAAAAAAAAAAAAAACTATTTTGATAGAAACTCAGAAAGTTATAACATGAAACCTAAGGCTATATTTTGTTATTGGAAAATTAAATGGAAATAAATTTTTATCTAGTTTCATCAATCTAAGAATAAAAGCCTCATTTTCTTCTCTAACCCCTCAGGTCATTTTCACTTTTCAATCTTTCTTATTTAGAGAATATACAATGGCATTTCATTATATTTGGATCTTTGGTGAAGGTTCATCTTAGCACATCCTCTTTTAAAAAAAATTTTTGGAACTCATTTTTTTATTGCCTATAATAGAAGGAATTTCATAAACTTTAAATAAAATATTTGTCATTATTCTAATTTATTATACACAATATATATTTTTGAAATAAAATAAAAAAAGAAAAAATGATTTTCAACCAATAACAATTAGGAAAGATGCAAAATGTCAATTTCATTCTGGAATGCTTTACAGGTCTACAACAAGTTCCAAAATTAATGTTAGTGGGATTATTGGAACAAGTTACGGCCACTTCATGAGCATATTATACTAGAATTTAGTTATTTTCTCCCATTCTCCTCTCAAATTTGAATGAAAAAAAAACTGATAACAAAGTCCATCAAATTTTGTTAAGGTTTTCCATCTACCCTTTCTTTCTCATAATTTGTTCTAAAGGACATGAAGGAAATGTTGATATTTTTCTCTCGTTGTCCTCTCATTTAGTATTATCATTTTTCAAAGTTTTTCTTTAAATACTCCCTCCATTCTTTTTTATTTATCATTTACGATTTTCAGTGTCAATTTTTAATCAATAATTTCTAATATAAATTTTTATAAAAAATATAGTATTATACTTTTTTAATATTATTTTTCATTATGAATCTAATGACTTCAATTTTGTATAATAAATCATTATACTCCCTTCGTCCCAAATTAATTGATACTTTGATTAAATTTTGATTGTTAATTACTCACAAATTAGAATGAGTTACAATATGAAATTAGAAAGATAATTTACTAAAAATTACAATGAAGGTAATTTCATATTGTAACTCAGTGTAATTTGTGAATAATTGACGGTTAAAATTTAGTAAAAATGTCAATTAATTTGGGACGGAGGGAGTACAAATCTTGATATTAACCGTCAAAATTTTTAACACAAATTGCTAGATGACAGATAAATAAAAACCGAAGGAGTATCATTTTTCAAGAATCAAGGCGACACCAAAAAAATTAGTAAAGGATTTCCCGTAAAAACAAAAGAAAAGAAGAGCAATATTGGAGAATAATATCAAGCATAGCATCCATCTAAACTTAGCTTGAACATCACATGACAGATGAAGACTTCTAAATTTAAACCCAAAAAAGGAAGGTTACAACTTACCTGAAGAATGATAGATTGAATAACATCAGCATACTTGACAGCCAAATTGAGTGACATACATCTAGCTGGAGCAATGGAATAACATTTGATGAGATCCCTGGGTATTCCCCCAAGCTGATCGCGATGATTAACAACCAAAACGGTGATCAAAGCAGAAACACCGGAACCCAAAGAATGCCCTGCAAATATCATCTTATAGCAAGACCCATTCTCCACCCAGGCATTCTTCAACGTTTGTGACTCTTGAGTGAGCACCCACATAGCAGACTTCAACAATCCATGATGGACGTAACCCCCATCAAACATCTGTTGACCCAGCCGATTATTGAGAAGGACCTTGTAGTCGCTCTCCTTGGCAAGGTTCAGACCACGCATAGCAAGCACGATCTCCCGATTGTCGTGGTCTACATAGATCAAGTACGGGGGAGCCTGACCCTGCGTCTGCTCGTAGTCTGCGCGTTTAATGACCCAGTCAGGGTTCCAAGCCCCGGTTTGAGAGAGATGGGGTTGGCGGAGGTCCTCCTCGTAGTTTGCCAGGATGAGGCGGCATATGCGTGGCACTGCTTCGAACTCGTCCGGCGTAGCGATAGGCCAGGTTGCGCTGTCGTCGGACCCTACGTGTGTGCACCGCTTCCATGCCCACCGTGCGAAGCCTATGCAGAACACGCACTCCACCCCGCACCCCAATGACATCCTCCAATCCGAATTTGAATTGATCAACCAACCCAAATGGACAACGATTCAGATCTCACTCACCAAATCAATCGATGAATGGACCAATGTGCCAACGGAATTTGGAACACAATGTGTTCGTGTTTGTTGCTGTATTGGCCGAGTTGAGTTAGGTGCCTTCTCAGACTTGAATTTGGGGACGGGGATACTTTGACTAACAAAGACACCCAATAACCCGATCTTTCTCTCTTTTTCTTTGGGCATGGTCTGAGATTTCTTTTTAAAAAAAATAAAGAACAAATTTAAAAAAGGAAAAAGATAAAGGGCGGTAGAAGGCACATGGGCCCAGTGGGGGCACTGAGGAAATGGAATGAATACAAGGAAAGCCTATTTGATTGGTTAACGTCTGACGCCTTCACGCTTTGTTTTCGAGAATGATGCCCACTTTTTTCCGATGGTGTGTGTTTCGGCAGCCAAGTTGGCTGCTATGGGTTGTCACTTGTCACACTTGGGGTCAGCGGTTCCACATTCGAAACCTGGAACATATTCCAAATCGGTCAAATGGATAAGTTATGAAATTTGAATTGATCAAACGGATAAGTGTAAGGCTTTTAAAATTCAGGAATCTATCAAACGGATAAGGGTAAGGTTCAAAAATTATTACCCATAAAACCTGGAACCTGTTAATTAGGGTTAGGTTTCGGGTATTGTCACTATACTTCAAGATTTTATGGAATTTTAAACTTGTTATATGACTTATGTTCTCGTGAAGTTGTAATTTTGATTGAGACTTAATTTTTACCAAGACTATTTGTAATTTTCCAAAAAATTACTCGGAGGTATCGCAATATTTGGGGAAACTATTTTTTGGTACCCCAACTTTTCAAAACTAATTTTGAGGTACCCTTACTTTTTGAGTTAGTAATTATTTGGTGTTTTTCCGGCCATTAATTTTATTAAGTGACCGAAATACCCTCATTATTCTTCTTCAAGGGTATTTCTTCAAGAAGGGAAGAACAATGGCATTTCGGTCACTTAATAAAATTAATGGTTGGAAAAGCACCAAATAATTATTAACCCAAAAAGTAGGGATACCTCAAAATTAGTTTTGAAAAATTGGGGTACCAGAAAAACATTTCACCAAAAGTTAGGGTACCTCATAGTAATTTTTTGGTAATTTTCTATTGTTGTTCGTTTTCGTAAAATGAACTTGTAAGACTATTTAAAATTTTTGGTCTGCTTGGACTTTAGAGCAATGTGGGCTTGGCATATAGTAGTCAATATCAAAATGTATGGATAAAATCATGGCACATCAAACATTATTTTTTTTTAAAGAAAATATGCTAGACTTAGCACAATATGTTTTTTTTTGGAAAAAAAACATGTCATACTTAGTGTATAATAGGTGGGTGCCCGGAACCGCGGGTAAGGGTAAAGTTATTAAAATTTAGGAACCAGTTTAAACGGGTAAGGATAAGGTTTCTGATTTTTTGGAACTAGTAAAACGAGTAAGGGTAAGGTTCCTCGTTTTAGGTGAGGTTACCTGAAACCGCTCACCCCTAGTCATAGCGGATCCTTCTATTTGGGAAGTTGGCAACTATTTTCTTCTTTTCCCCGAAGATTTTTGGAAACTATAATACTACCTCTATCTCATTATATCAATGCACATCGGAAATTAGGGTGAAAATTTTGTAATTTATCCAAACTATTCATACTTTAATTGAAGACTAGCGTGGTATATATCTCGTGCAATTCACAAAAAGCATTTTGTGTATTTATATGTGATTTATTTTTTACATTAATTTTATAACAATCATCAACTCAAATAATAATTAGAAATTATTAAAAAAATTATGCAAAAATTGTACTATCATTTTTTTATATATTTTTTTTTGTGCAAATTATCTTCAAAAGTAATTTAGATGATTATGATATAGTAGTTAAGGATACCAAAATCTATATTTATGATGAATACTATTTTAATTGTATATTAACAATATAATAATATTTGTTTATTATTAGTTTTGTAGAATTAACTTAGGATAATAAATCAAGAGGTTTAGGGTCTAGTTTTTTATGAACTTACAAGTTACAATTTAGGTACTTACTGGCACTACTAGAAAACAGGCGTATTTTCGACCCTTTGTCATCGACGCTTTTGGATAGCGTCGACCGAAAGTTTCCTGGGACTAGGACATTTTCCCAAATCTCGACGCTTTTTTTGGTCGAAGTATGGTCTCGACTACTAAAAGCGTCTAGATATTAGGCGGCACTACTTCTGACTATTTTCATACTGCAGTTCGAGGCGCCGACCTACTTTTTCGCATTGGGAAAACAATATTTAGAGGGAAACCAAAATTTTAATTTTCAATATCCAAAACCCAATGTGAAGAATTTTAAAATTTTCAAAATTTGAATGAATGGTAAAATTAAATTAAAGTATATACAGCAATATAATATAATCAAAGGAAAGTAATATTAGTTAATTAGGTAATTAATTAGACTAGTGTGCACGTTCCATTAAAAAAATAGAGAAACCCTTTCTCAATCCTTTAAGATATTCCTAAACCTAGTACACGTTTATCATCCATCACTTGACTATATTTTTCCAGATCAAGGGAACTACCCTTCAAGTCCCACTGTCATTGCTGGAGTTTAGGGCCAGAAGATCGAGTTGAACGTCGTCGACTCACGGTAAGAAACCCTAAATTGGGCAGCCCGATAGATTTTGTGCCCAGAAGTTCTAATTCGCTTCCATCTTGATTTCTCTCAGTCATCAGTATACCAAATTGATCTGGCTAGATTTTGGATTACGCTCGTCATTGCGGGATTTTGGGGCCAGAAGTTCTAAAGTTGATTCTCATAGCACGTTGTTGGATTGAATTGACGGTATTCAATTGAATTCGCTCACACCACTTGTAAGTTCCTTCAGTTAATGCAAAATCCTATGTGATGGAAATAATATAGGTTAGAGAGGAAAAGAATTCTTCACGACCTTTTAATACACAGATTGGGCTATTACATATTATGGTAATTTAAAGTTTTATGGTTGAAAGCGTTTGAGCAAATACAGGGGGAGATTAGCCACAAATTCTTATTTGTGAGACTAGGAGTGAGGAATTTGAAGTACAATGTAGGTAAATTGGTAATAGGTTAGTCTAATTTACAATCCAAGTCAAAGAGTAAGAAAAAATCAGAGTGAAGGGGGTTTTGAGGACTAGAAAATTGAAAGATGAGTGAGTATGTCTAAGTTAGTTTCACGCTTTCAAAGATGGTATCTGTTTATGAATTTTATGCCAAAAATGCATTCAGTTTGTCGTACATTCATCTGGCTATTTGCTACAGTTTTGCTAAATGGATATGTTTGTTGGATAAATGGTCTTCTTGTTAAAGTTATTCAAGGTCTCTGTTGCACTTAGATAAAGTACTCCTTCGGGAAGTCGCTTGCATCCACATCTAATTATCTTAATAGAGCTGAAATACTCAAGTACTGCCAAATCTGTGTCATCTTGTTGTTAGGTGTAAGTTCGTTGTTTGGTGTAAGACTGCTAACCTCGCGTTAGGGGGCCTGTATTGGGATATGTTGTTTTTGGTGTTTTATTAATTCCATGAATTTTGTTTATACTTTGATAGATTAAAGATTTATATATTTTTTTGGTAAAGAAAAGCAAGCTAATTAATAATTACTATGCTAAATTTTTTAATGTTTTTAGAAATGGACTCAAGTTGGATTGAGTTGCCCAATACTCATCCTGCTTATCTTTCTGGTGTTGTCAAATTTATTCAACTTGCTAAAGAAAATCTTGCTGAAGGAAAAACTCGATGTCCTTGCAAGAAATGTAAGGTGGATAAATGGTTACCTATTGAGGAAGTAGAAAATCATATTTTATTCAAGGGTTTCTATAAGGAGTATAAGAATTTCATTTATCATGGTAAAGGGGATATTCTAGACCATGTCAGAAATGTGGAAAGCATATGTCGAGAAATAAATGATGATTCGATTGATTTAGTAGGCGCAGATGATATGAAGGGGTTGTTGAGAGCAGCATTTGGGATGAATATACCTTGTTCTAATGATTATGTCATAGATGATGTGGTAGATGAGCCAATTAATGAAGGGGTTGAACCCTACGACATGGATGATGATGAAATCCCATGTGAGCAATTTAATGAATCACAAACTTCTTACTTAGATGATGAATAAAATGTGAAGTATCATAAATTGCTAGAAGCAGCCAATGAGGCACTTTACGATGGTTGTACAACCTTCTCAAAATTATCTTTTCCTTTGCGCCTATTTCATATGAAATGCATGTTCCATTGGTCAGCTAAGTCTTTTACAATGTTGATTAAACTTTTAGGAGATGTCTTCCCTCAAATAATGCAGTTCCCTTCCTCATATTATGAAGCTAAGAAAATGATCAATAACCTAGGTCTTGGGTATGAAAAGATTGATGCATGTCCTAATGATTGTATTCTTTATTGGGGTGAGCTATCAGAAAAAGATAATTGCCACATTTGTGGTCTATCAAGGTGGAAGGTAATAAAGGGTAAGGATGGTCAAACATGTGAGGGAGGCTCAAGTACTAAGGTGAGGGAGCCATCTAAGGTGATGCGCTATTTCCCACTAATCCCTAGATTGAGGAGGATTTATATGTCATCTAAGTCGGCTGAACAGATGAGGTGGCATGATAGGGAACGTGTGAAAGATGGAAAGTTAAGACATCCAGGTGATGCAGAAGCATGGAGGAAGTTTGATGAGATACATTCTGATTTTGCTTCCGACCCTCGCAATGTTAGACTTGCCCTTGCTAGCGATGGATTCAACCCATATCGCCTTATGAACACAACCTATAGTGTTTGGCCTGTGGTATTAATCCCTTATAACTTACCACCATGGCTATGTATGAAGCCATCATCATTTATTCTTCCAATGATTATTCTTGGAAAATCAAGTCCTGGAACTAATATTGACGTGTATTTGCAACCGTTAATACATGAGTTAAAATTGTTGTGGGATGGTGTTGTTGCTTTTGATGCTTATGGCAAAGAATACTTCAATATGCGCGCGGGTTTGAGATGCACCATAAATGATTTTCCAGCTTATGCCATGTTATTTGGATGGAGTACCAAGGGGTATAAAGCATGCCCTTCATGTGCTGAAGAGACACATTCATACATGTTTGGTGGTAAAATTTGCTACCTTGGCCATCGAAGATGGCTTCCTTAAAATCATCCTTATCGATATGATAGCCAAATATTTGATGGAACCCAAGAATTTAGGGATGCTCCAAGAGCTTTGGATGGGAATGCTATTTTAGAGCAACAAGGTAGAGTTACTTATGTATATGGTAAGGCTAACAAGGCCTCTAAGAAAAAGAGGGTGAGGCAAAAATCAAGTGCATCGGGTTGTGAAGTTGGAGATATTTGTAATGATGACTTCGATGTTGATGATGATGTCCTTTGGACTAAGAAAAGCATGTTCTTTGAGTTGTCGTACTGGACGGACAATAAGTTAAGACATAATTTAGATGTTATGCATATTGAGAAGAACGTGTGTGATAATTTTTTGAGTACTTTTTTAAATGTGGATAAGAAAAGAAGAGATGATGAGAATGTACGAGAAGCTCTTAAAGAGAAAGGGATTAAACCCCATCTTTGGCTTCAACCTAACCCTGGTCGAGAACCAATCATGCCTCTTGCTCCTTATTCCATGTCTGTTGAAGAGAAAGACGGGTTCTTAACAGTTCTACAGAAACTTAGAGTTCTAGATGGATATGGGTCTAACATATCCAGATGTGTCAATATGAAACAACGCAAACTCTTAAATCTTAAGAGTCATGACAACCATGTGTTAATGCAAGATATCCTTCCCGTAGCTTTACGAGCATCAAATGCAACCAAAGTGGTTGACTTGATTTCTGACTTGTCTTCATTTTTCAAGTATGTGTGTTCACATACCCTTGACTTGGATGAACTAGAGCAAGTTCAAATGAGACTTATTTTAACTCTGTGTGAGATGGAAAAAGAATTTCCTCCAACCTTTTTTACTATCATGGTCCATCTCATAATTCATTTGGTGGAAGAAGTAAAGCTTGGTGGTCCTGTTCATTATCGATGGATGTATCCTATTGAGCGGTGAGAATTTATAACAACTTCTATTTCAGTTTTTGATTTTATTGTTTAAGATTACATGTTATTAATTAAAACATCTTGGAAAAGGTACCTTTCCAATTTGAAAGCATATGTGACCAATATAGCTCAACCATAAGGATCCATGGCGGAAGGCTATCTCCTTCAGGAAACTATTATCTTTTGTTCGGCTTTCTTAGAAGGAGTAGAGACCATATTCTCTAGGAGCAAGAGAAATGATGATTATAATGCTAATAAGAGCATGTACTTGTTCAACTCGGGTGGTCGAGTAGTTGGGATGGAGAAAACCTTTCGTCTAGATGATATGAGCAGGAGGCAAGCACATCGTTACGTATTGCTTCGTTCAGATGATATGAAAGAGCTTCTTGAGTATGTACCAGAACTATATAGGTCCGCTAAATAGGTTTTTAATTTACATGATGTAACTTAACGGAAAAAATTTATTTTGTAATTATATTAGGAAATTCTTAAGTCAAAAGGAAGCGAGTAACCAAGGTTCTTCAATAAATGCAAGTGAAACTGTTCGAAGTGATTGGATAATTTCTGAGTTTGATCTATGGCTACAAAATCAGGTCATGTTTCTCTCTTTAGTAGGTGGACCATAGCTTTGTATAATGTTATGTGTAACTAACTACATACAACTTTTGTTTTTGGAATTATAGGTGGAATACATTGATGTCACCACACCTGAAGGAGAGTTGAGAAAAGTGTTAGCTAATGGCTTAAATCCTATGGCTAAAAGGCTAAAAACCTTTTATGTCGGTGGCTTTAAATTTCAAATAGTGACTCGTGAGCGTTTCCAAAAGACACAAAACTCTGGAGTTATGGTAGAGGCCGATGGACAAGCTTACTATGGGAGACTCACTGATATCTACGAATTAGATTATTATGGGGCATATAGAGTTGTAGTCTTCCGTTGTGATTGGGTAGACATTAATAGGGGTTAACAAACCTATAGAAATGGTCATGCGTGTGTCAACTTCTCAAAGCCTCTCATGCATACAGGTCGATATTTACATGATGATCCATTCGTATTTTCATCCCAAGCAAAACAGGTTTTTTATGTGGAAGATGAGAAACAAAAAGGATGGTCACATGTTATTAGAACCAAGGCTAGAGACTTATTTGATCTAGGAGAAGATGCATTACAGTTTATTTTTAGAATTTAGCATATGAATATTAGGTTCAATTATTCGCTTTATTTATCATTATAGTTATTTTAGAATTTAGCATATGAATATTAGGTTCAATTTTGGCTTTATCGTTTAAGTATGAAATAATACGGTTCTATTTAATATTTTATTGTTCGATCACTAATTTGACATTAGATTCCAGGTATGACACCCGTGAAGTTACAAACCTTTTTGTGTTGTTCTCACAGATTCTCAAGGGAAAGAGGAGGTGATAAAAAGAACGTATCAACCTCGAGATATTATGAGTTACAAAGTGGGGTGGAAATTCGTAGCGACATTTAACAATTATGACCAACCTATTAGAAAAGGAGGCTACCTGTTTGTTAGATTTCTTGGTTACATTGCTAAGCAAGAAAGATTCTGCCCCCTTGGCACGATTACTTTTCATAAGCTGAAGTTATCATACAAAGCAGACATAATTGAAATGGTTCGCGTAAGTATTGTATCCTCTTTTTTTCAAGTGCCTGCAAGTTGGATTGTTTTATGATAATTGGCTAAATTTATTCCCTAATCTTTTTTCCATTTCAATGACAATCAGTCCAAATTTGTGTGCCCAACGGGTGAGCTATTCAATAAGAGGATCCTTAAGCATATTGCTAAGCATTTCAAGCAGTTTAGATTCTCTTTGAAGAAGAAACACTTTAAACCTAATGCACCAAGAGAAGATGTCTATAAAGATATTTCAGACGGGCACACTCTTGCTGGAGGATGGAGGGATTTAGTTGACTATTGGTTTTCACAACGGAGCCAGGTACACACACACACACACCTACTCTAGTTTACATTTTACTATATTTTATAACCATCATAATTGCTTATTGTTATTCTATTTGAACCTTTACATCTACTCACAATTTGTGTTCTCGCTACATGTAGGAGTTGGCTGATATAGGTCGAGATGCACGAGCATCACAAACACATTTTCATACTATTGGTTCCACCAGTTATGCAGAAAAACGGGCTGACTTTGTATGCTCTCTCTCTCTCTCACAAATGTGTTAAAATTGCAACTTTGAATTAATGTATGTAGATGTTGATATGAGATTCTGAAATTATAGATTAAAGATAATAATAGAGAGCCATCACATCTGGAGTTATTCAAGATAACACATGTTAAAGATGGAGAAGGCTTCGTGGCTGATACAAGCACCCACGAATTTTTGGTATATATGCTACTGTATTTGTTGTTAATGAAGTGTTATTTTTGCTTGTGTGTGGTCATAATGTTTACATCATTTCCTCTTAAATTATGGTAGATTCAAGCAAGATCTGAGGTTCAAAAGCGACTCCTTATATGTCCCCCTTCAAAGACTCAAGTTGATATTGAAAATGAAGTTTTTGATGAGCTTATGTATGAAGATGAGAATCCTAAACGGCCCATTGGATTCGGATTTGGAGTTGGTCGAAGTGACGTCTTTGGCATAAACGATATCCTTCGGAAAAGGGGTCATTCTTTTAGTAACCACGAGAACATGGAACTCAAGCGTTTCAAAAATGAATTAGCGTCATATAAGAACGTGTTCATACATATGCTGAAGGCCATAGAAACTGGACAACTTAATCCGGAGTTCATACGTGATGCTAAGGCAACCTTGGGTGTGGCTGAAGATCAGGTTAGACTTGCATCAACTTGGGCTTAATTATGTTTTACCTTTCTTGGGGAAAAAAAAAACCGAAACTGCTATAGGTATAGGCATTAGTACAGCCTCATTGCCCAACTTTCCTTTTATTATTTGCCTATTGATTTTGATTTTCATGTAGATGTTAAGTTATATGCTAAAGAATATATGTATGTGTATATATATATATATATATATATATATATATATATATATATATATATATATATATATATATATTGCAACAACAAAAACATGGCAATTTATTATCCAAACAAATCAAACAGATTACAAACAGAGAGGAAACAATCCTCAGAGCCTATAGCCTTTAGGAGAAAACAATGACAAGGATTGCTCTATATTTTTTCTTCTTTTTTGCACAAACAATTACTCTAGTTTGAATATCTCTCTTGACGGCTTTAGCAATATGCTCGGCATCTATTGCACTGCCTCCATGGACAATGTAGCACTAATCAGGTCCCTAAGAGCCTTTGTCTTCCCCAAGCTGATTATTTTGTCAACCCATGTAGTTACCTCTGAGATGCTCTCCAGATCAGGCTGCTGAATCCATTAAGCGATCAGAGAAGCCACCCTCTGTGTGTAGGTGCAGCAAGCAAATAAATGATTCACAGTTTCAGTCTCCTGCTTGCATAGCAAACAATGATTGGTGTTTGATGTTTGTAATGGGTCTTTCTTCCCAGTTGGTTTTGGGAAGAGTTGCAATGGAATTATATATATTGTTTGGGTGTAATATATATATATATATATATATATATATATATATATATATATATTTAGGTTCTTATTAATCATATATATTGTTTGCTCGTGTACTTTTTCAGGTTCTTGATGAGTCAAACGAGAACAATTATACTAATGAAAATGGATCTGGACACAGTGGCCCTTCAACATCAAATTCTCAAGTGAACTAGCCTAGGATCGATGCATGTATGGTTGCTCATGATGCTAGTGAAAGCTTACGGTAGAAGTATGTTAAAATTTGTTGGGATTTAGCTTATAGAAATTCATGTATTGGGTAGCCTTTTGACTTTTGAAGGATTATTTAATGGTGAACTTACTTTTGCTTAATTAATTTACAAACTTTTCTAGTATCTTGATTGGATATATACTCAAGCATTGATTTTTGAGCGACAATATAATTATTTAATGTTATTATATATATACATACATATATATATATATATATATATATATATATTCTTTTTGTACGCTACATCGATCTCTTACAATTATTTACATGTATAAGTTAATTTCAGAATTATTATAAATATATATATAATTAATATTATAATATATCTCAATTTGTAAAATAATAATATGCACGTGTGGATATATATATATATATATATATATATATATATATATATACTCAATAAATAATAAATATATGGTAAAAATATCTAGACGCTTATAAAAGTTGATAGCAATTGTACAAAACGTATGTTTGTATGCCGCCAAAACTACACTTAGTCAGAAAAAAGCGTCTAAATTATGATGCCCGTGTCTTTTAAAAGCGTCGAGATTTACTGCCTGTGTCGCCAAAAAGCGTCGCAATTTCTTGGCAAGGTCGACTATAAAAAGCGTCGAGAAATCTCGACCCTCAAAATTCCAACGCTTTCTTAAAGCGTCGACCGTGTTTTTTAAGATGATTCTATGCGTCGAGAATAAGGCCTAAAAGCGTCTAAAAATGTCTGTTTTTCTAGTAGTGTGGTGATGATATTTGTAATTTATTCACCATTTTTTCTAATAAGAAAAAATATTTTACTTGCTTGGGTTTTAACAGATGATTAAAGGCGTTTAGGGGTGTAATGCCCCAACTTTTAGGGTGTCACTTAGCAATATTTTAATCCATTTAATCTTGATTTAGCGGAAGCGTATTTATAAGCCGTGAGCGCTACGCCTCTCCCAAGAGAGGGAAAGCAAGACTTTGGCAATGTAAACACTATAATAAAATATATTTCATATAGAAAATTAGAGAAAAGCATAAATTGTTTAACTAATATGAAAATATTAAAACGTGCGGGTCAAAATATATTGGTGAGCCAACTACTAATATTGAAACTTAAAACTAAAATAACTAAGTGGCGGCCTGATATGCTATTTGAGTTATCCTTGCCATGAATCTGCCCAAAATGTCCCGCTGATACCTAAAAATAAAACATTTGAAAACATGAAGAAAAATGAGATGGAGCTCAATATATTCGACACTGTAATGTAAAAACATTTAAAAACAAATAAATTTTATTGGGGCCCAGTGTAAATTCATTTTGAAATAAGGAAGAGGAGAATATGTTCAAACAGTTGCAGGTTATTATCTGAATGTGGAACCTTACCATACTTTTCAATAAAATAATCAGTAAAAACGGAAATAAAACAATTAAAGCAACGATGACAATGACCATGAACAATTAAACAATAATCAATAACAAACAACAATCAACAATGATTTGATTTGAGATGACAGTACTCTACAGAATATTGAAGTCTCAACAATGCGCGCACGCGGACCGATCAACCCACATGAACCCGTATACCAGCGTCAGTGAACAATGGACAATGATTTGATGCGAGATTGCGATCACTGAGAATCGCAATCCGACAATGCTTGACGCGGCTGATCAACCCATATGAACCGGTATACCAGCGTCAATGAACAATTCACAGTAAGAAATAGCAAGGAACAATGGACAATAAAGTTTAACAATGAAAACATACATCAATGAAAAGTAAACAATCACAATAAAAATTAGTTAATAATTAAATAAACATTAATGGATAGGTCCACATATATTAGTCATAAAATGATATTTAAAAACAATGAAAACAATAATTATTTCACTTTAATTAGAGTATTTTGAGTTTTTACATTTATATTGAAAAACCCCGTTCCAAAATAGAAGAAAAGAAAGAAAAAGAGGATTATTATTATTATTATTATTATAATTATATTTAGCTGCTTTCCTAATTTATTTAGAGTAACCCTAAACCCTAGTCCTCCTAATTATATATACCCACTTCCTCACAAAATAATATAGTGTCTCCCACGGTCAGTCATAAAGAAGGAGAAGATTGAGAACTGAAGGATTTCTAGCAAAAAACCCTGGAGGTTAGTATCATTGGATTATGTACGGAAAATTTTCTTCCTAGAATTATTGATAGCAACTTATAGTTTCCGATAGAAAAAATTTAATTTCAATTACCAATTTTAGGGATTCAATCAAATCTTAGGCCACGTTATTCTCGTTTAGATCAATGTCGTGTTCAACTATTGCAAATAGTTAGTGTTGGCCGGTAATTAATTTCTGCTTAGTATTTATGTGGACGATAATATATCAATAATGGAGAGTCTTGATGAAGAAAGGGAGAAAGTCAAATATAGTTCCGTTTACATTGATGCTCCGTACATGAAGGTTAAGTATGATGATGATTGTTTTATTAACTCAAATTATGATGATGAGGAATCAATGAAGAAATAGCAAAAGTATTGTAGCCTTGGGATTATTTCATGTTGATAGTAAGGGTACGGTGAAGGATATTAACAATATTATTTTTGGATCAGAGAGTAGTATAGCGGTGAGATGGAAGCATTAAAGAGCAACATAGCAATTGTGTTTCAATTGGGAGTTGTTCACTACTCATCCTCGAGTAAAAAGTTGGAAAAAAGGAAAATAAAATAAGGAAGGTAAAAAATTCAAACTCACTTTCGTAGGAATCACGGTTGCATTTAGCGTATGCAACAAGCCCTTTTAAACCCTTAGGTTTCCCCTAGTAGACGAGTAGGTCTCGTGAGGGTTTGCAGAAGATATACCCACAAAATCATTTTTTTTTTAAAAAAAAATAAAAACAAAAGAAATAAAATTAAATAAAAGACTAAGAAAAATAGAGGGAAACAAAACGGAAGGAAAATATACACAGTTTAATCAACAATATTACCCAAGAAACCCAATTGTTAGCGTGCATACAGACAACATGTACAAGTCAAGATAACGGTCTCACTGCTTATATCCACACATCAATTATCACCCGATCATTATGTAGATTAAGTGTTGACCGGTAGAACCTCACTTTAGGATTAGTGAACACTCACACTCATGTGTTTAAATGTTGTAGAGGTTTTCTCAAATTCTCTTCCATGAGTACAATCTACCATAAGCTGGGTCATACTCTCAATTCTCCACCATTAGTAGGCTAAAATGCAATTATAATCAAGAGGACTTTTAAGGGTTGTAATGGAGGCTTGGGTTAAAGGTGAGGGACGGAAATCTTTTAGGATATGTGGAGCTAAAAGCCAAGATGCTAATGGAGCACAACTTATTTCTCCAACCATACTTCAACTTCCATAAACACCCTTCAAGCTACCATGTATCAATAAATTTCAGCGCCTTTGGATGAGCTTAAAATAATTTGAAGTCCTTTCATGCCACTCTTTTATTCTCAACTTTTCTCTCTCTCTCTTTTTTTTTTGGATATGAAGCTGAGAATGGCATGGGGAAAAAGATATCACAACTCAAACCGAAGTATTTTCACCCACATTTTGAATTAAACAATGAAGCAAAAAGATCACCACTTATATTCTCTCATATATCATCATACCTTTCCAACAAAGTTGCTCCAATAGATCTGGCTTAGGGATATGGAATGTGTTTTGGCCAATAGCTTTAATACATAGGTGCAACAATTATTGGGGTAAAGGCTCATTAGGGCTATAAAAAGGGATTACAAATGTCACGAGGTGGCTTTTTGGCTCATGTAGTTTAGAAACAAAGAATACCTCTATCATGTTACAAATGCAAATGCCATATATGGTCTCAAAGAGAGACTGACCAAGTTCTAGAGATATGTTACCATGGAAGAGTCACACTCAAAAATGAACAAAGAGACTAACATGTATGTATTAGTCATATAGGCTCAAAGTCTCACGGGTTCATCTACCACAGTCAAACACTCGCTCTAATATGAGGGGTTCAAGATTAAACATGAGATTTCACAATTTAACCAATGTCTATCATATACATTTTATTTATATGCATGCCAACGAATTAGACAAAAGGGGTCAAAAGTCTATCAAATTAGTATATAACCTCCCAAAAACTATTTTTTAATTTTTTTTTTGGGGGGTGGGGGGGACAAAAAAGGAAAAAAGAAAAAGGAAAAAGGAAAAAGGAGAGGGAAAAGAAATCAAGATGAAATTCACTCACCCCCACTCTACACTTAAATTTTGCAATGTCCTCATTGCATAAAAAGCATAAAAATGGGCACAAGGAAATAAAATAAAATTAAGTAAAAAATAAAAATTAACTAAGGAGAAAATGAAGATAAAAACAAATAAAAATAAAGAAATAAATAAGGTTATGTACGAAGGAACAATAGTACCAGGTTGAATGCTGGGTGCATCCAAGCAGTCATCTTCATGTTATCAGTCTCCATACTGTGGTTTGTAAAGCATCAGCCACTCTACTTCTTTTTCCTCAACAGGTAGCTCCAAAAACGGCTTCAACCTTTGACCATTGACTTTAAACTGCGAATCTGTCGTCGGATCCTGTATTTCTATAGCACCATGGGGAAACACATGAGAAACAATATAAGGACCTGTCCAACGAGATCTCAACTTACCTGGAAAAAGGTGTAGCTTGGAGTCATACAGCAGCACCTTCTGGCAGGGAAAAAACTCTTTTCTTCGGATGTGCCTGTACTGAAACAATTTGGCTCTCTCTTTATGAATTCTAGAGTTCTCATAGGCCTCCATCCTTATTTCTTCCAACTCACTTAACTGCAATTTCCTCTCTATCCCAGTTGCCTCTAAGTCAAGGTTCAAAGTCTTTAGTGCCCATATAGCCTTATGCTCAAGCTCTACAGGAAGATGACATGACTTACCATAGACAACTCTAAATGGAGACATGGCTAAAGGAGTCTTAAAGGCAGTCTTATAAGCCCAAAGAGCATCAACGAGCTTGTCTGACCAATCTTTTCGGTTCCTATTCACAGTTTTCTCCAAAATCTGTTTGATCTGTCTGTTAGAAACCTCTACCTGGCCACTGGTCTAGGGGTGATAAGGGGTGGCTAAGCGATGCACAATCGAGTACTTTTTCAACAACGCATCAAAAGAGCGATTGTCAAAATGAGTACATCAATCACTAATGAGAACCCTAGGCATGCCATACCTCGCAAAAATGTTCTCCCTGAGGAACTTCAAAACTACTCTGGTCTCAGTCGACCTGGTTGGCACTGCTTCTACCCACTTAGACATATAATCCACAGCCAAAAGAATATACTCATTCCCAAAAGATGAAGGAAACGGTCCCATAAAGTCAATCCCCCAAACATCAAAGATCTCAACCCCAATAATTGGATTAAGGGGCATGTCTCTCTCTGATTTTCGGTTCTTGACACCTAGGACAACTCTTGCAGTACAAATGGGCATCCTTAAACAAAGTTGGCCAGTATAAACCACATTGAAGGACTTTGGCAGCTGTTTTCTTCCCACTAAAATGTCCCCCATAAGCTTGGTCATGACAAAATGATAAGACACTTCTAATCTCATTATCAGGGACACATCTCCTAAAAATCTGGTCAGAACAATACTTAAACAAGTAAGGGTCATCTCAATAGAAAAACTTCACCAAAGAAAAGAATTTGTCCTTATCATGCTTACTCCAGCCTAAGGGTACCTCTCCAGTAACTAAGTAATTCACAATATCAGCATACCATGGTTCAGATTGAACCATAAGTAGTTGCTCATCAGGGAAGCACTCAGAAATAGGGGACTCACTCTTATTTTCAACAACGATTCGGGATAAGTGGTCTGCGACTAGGTTCTCAGAACCTTTTCTATCCCGAATCTCACAATCAAATTCCTGCAAAAGCAAAATCCACCTAAGCAGTCTAGGCTTCGCATCCTTCTTAGAGAGAAGGTGCTTAAGTGCAGCATGGTCAGTATAAACAATCACATGGGAGCCAATCAAGTAGGGACGGAACTTTTCAAAAGCAAACACAACGGCCAAAAATTCTTTCTCAGTCACAGTATAGTTCAGTTGGGCCGCATTCAGAGTATGGCTAGCATACTATATGACATGGGGTTTCCTATCCATACGTTGTCCTAAAACAACCCCTACAGCAAAGTCAGAAACATCACACATCAGCTCAAAGGGCTCTCCCCATATGGGAGGGTGGAGGATAGGGGCAGAAGTCAGGGCTTCTTTCAGCCGAGTGAATGCCTTTAAACACTCTTTTGAGAAGTTAAAAGGTACATCCTTAGCTAAAAGGTTGGTCAAGGGTCTAGCAATTTTGCTAAAGTCCTGGATGAACCTTCTATAAAATCCTGCATGCCCTAAAAATCAACTTTAGCTTTATCAACTTCAATCCCTTCCTGTGAAATTACATGCCCTAGAACAATTCCCTTTTTTTACCATAAAATGGCATTTCTCCCAGTTTAGAGTAAGATTTTTCTCCCTACATCTTTCTAAAACCTTAGTTAGATTAGCCAAAAAGTCATCAAATGAGGAACCAAACACAGAAAAATCATCCATGAACACTTCAATGCATTGCTCAATCATATCAGAAAATATAGAAATCATGCAACGCTGAAAAGTGGCAGGAGCATTACAAAGACCAAAGGGCATTCTCCTAAAGGCAAAAGTACCAAAGGGACAGGTGAACGTGGTCTTATCTTGGTCCTCAGGTGCTATGGAAACTTGGGTGTAGCTAGAGTATCCATCAAGAAAGCAGTAGTAACTATGTCCAGCTAACCTCTCAAGCATTTGATCCATAAAAGGTAGAGGGAAGTGGTCTTTCTTACTGGCGACATTCAACTTCCTATAATCAATACAAACCCGCCACCCAGATTAGACTCTAGTGGGAACTAACTCATTCTTGTCATTCCTAACCACGGTGACACCGGTCTTCTTAGGTACAACTTGAACAGGGCTGACCCACTCACTATCAGAAATGGGATATATGATCCCATGGTCTAACCACTTAATGACCTCTTTTCGACAACTTCTTGCATTGTTGGGTTCAGACGCCTTTGGTGGTCTCTATGAGGTTTAGCTCCATCCTCAAGATGAATTCTATGTTGGACAATGGAGGGGCTAATACCTTTGATGTCACCTAAGGTCCACCCTATGGCCTCTTTGTTCACCTTAAGTATTTTCATCAGCTTACCCTCTAGGTCTGAGCTCAGGTCAGTGGCAATAATCACAGGAAAAATCTCATTCGGACCCAAAAAGGCATACTTAAGGGAGTCAGGCAAAGGTTTGAGCTCTAACGAGGGAGCATCTTGTGTCACAGAGGGAGGGGAGTCAGACGACGCATGGGAGCGAGAATAAATCTCATCACAGCAATCATTTTCAAGCTCATCATGATCATACACATCTAGCCAATTAGCAGTATCAGTCAAATCATCAAACACAGCAGGTTGTCTTTGTAAACTAAAAATGTTCAGATTAATAGTCATGTTTCCAAAAGACAACTTCATCATACCATTCCTACAATGAATCACAACATCAGATGTAGCTAGGAACGGTCGACCCAAAGTGACAGGTATCTGGATCTCGGGGTTCACAACAGGCTTAGTCTCAAGAACAATAAAGTCCACAGGAAAAATGAACTCACCTACCTTAATCAAGACATCCTCTATAACACCCCTAGGGGTTCTAGTAGAACGATCAGCCAACTGGAGAATGGTCTTGGTAGGTTTCAACTGTCCTAGCCCCAACTTCTCATAGATAGTATATGGAAGTAAGTTAACACTTGCACCTAAATCAAACAAGGCTCTATGGATGGTCTGGTCACCTATAACTTTGGAAATAGTAGGGCAACTTGGGTCTTTAAACTTGGGTGGGATTTGGTGCGAGATAATGGAACTCACATTAGAGGCTAAGAAAGCTTTCTTTGAGACTTGGGTTGTTCTCTTGGTGGTGCACAACTCTTTCAAGAACTTAGCATAAGGAGGCATATGTTGGATCGCATCAGGAAGGGGAATGTTAATTTTGACTTGAGAGAAAGTCTCTCTGATCTTATCAACATGGGTCTGGTCCCTCTTATTCTTTAGCCTACTTGGGAAAGGGATAGCAGGTTTGTGAACCCACTCAGCATTTACAGGCACATCATCCCCCTTTTTAGTTTCATTTTGCTTATCCCCCTTAGGGTCATCTAAGTCAGGTTGTGGGGAAAGGGGAACATCAACTAGGGTGTCATCAATAACACCCTTACTAACAGAATCAGTCACAGAAGATGAGGGAAGAGATGGAGAAAGTTCAATGGGTACATCCACAAGGTCTTGCACATCATGACCAGCTAAACGACCTGACCTAAGTGAGGTGATTGCATTGACCTTTTTCACATTATTATCACGGACTGGTGGGCGCGTGGACGATGAAGCTACATTCGGGTTGGTCTCGGGTTGACTTGGAAAGGTCCCGTTTTCCCTACTGACAACAACTAGCTGAGACAGTTGTTCGGCTATGGTCCTCATTGCCTTCTCTAAGCTATTCTGGGATCTTTCTAGATTGTTAAACCTTTTATCAATCTCATTGTAGCCCGGAGGTTGTTGCGTATGAGCAACCGGGACAAGAGGTGGTCTAGGTTGGCCTTGGTGAAGAGGTGGTTGGGCTGAGGTGTTTCCATGAAACCCTCCAGTTTGTGTGCTAGGTCCTCCTAGGTTCTGACCCTAACTCCAAGAGAAGTTAGAGTGATTTCGCACCCTGGGTTGTAGGTTGGGGCAAAAGGGTCATTTATTGGTCTTTGGTAAGCCATCTTTACTTGCTCAGTTGCATTTGACAGTTGGTAAGCATAATGAGCGCAAGCACTCAAGGTATGGTCTAAGGATTGGCAATAAGAACATGTACTGCTTTTTGGTTGAGGGGTAGTCAACTCCCTTAACTGGTTCTCTAAGGCTGCAAACCTAGACTCTATATGGCTCAAGTCAGACACCACATGCATACCCCCCCCCTGGAACTGACGATCCTAGAGCTTAAACTGTCATCCCTAGTGGTCTCCCATTGCATTGTTTTTTCAGCTAGATCTTCTAGAAATTCCCATGCCACTTTAGGGTCCTTAGATAAGAATCCACCTTGACACATAGACTCTAGCATGGTTCTAGTTTGTTGCTCTAGACACTCATAGATAATTTGGCATAGACGCCATTGTTCTAGACTATGGTGGGGACACTAGGCTAACAAATTTTTGAATCTATCCATGCAACGCCAAAATGGTTCCCTATCTAACTGAACAAACTGATTGATTTCATTCCATAGTTTTACAGTTTTGCCATTAGGAAAATATTTACGCAAGAAGACTTTAACAAAATCATCCCATGTAGCAATAGACTTAGCAGGCAAACTATACATCCATTTCTTAGCATTATCTTTTAGAGCAAAAGGAATAAATCTCAGTCTAACCGCATTAACAGAAATATTATGAAAATGCATCATAGCACACACTTCTTCAAATTCACTCAAGAATAAATAAGCATCTTCAGTTCCAGTGAATTTAGAAAGCATTTGAGTGTAATGCGGTTTCAGTTCAAGACTCACATTGTTACCAAGATCAGGAACATTAAAACATGAAGGTATTGTCGAGCTAGGAGGGTAAAAAATCTCATTAAGAGCTTTTTGGTTTCCTTGTGCTTCAGCCATTTTATCAGGTTTAGGTTCAACCCTAATAAGTCTTCTTCTTTTAGGATCTCTAACCCAAACACTCATATAATGTCCAACACCTACAGTCAATTTTTTTGGATTTTTTTTTTTTTACTAAACTAGAAAGCAAATAAAAGTGGTCTAATTTAACTAATGAATAAAATTAAATAAAGAAGACAAACAAAGAATAATAACAACAATAAAAAAAACTAAGAACAGACAGGATAATAAGTTTGCTAAATAAAAGTGGGTAAATCGAAGACTAACCGTCCCCGGCAACGGCGCCAAGAACTTGTTGATTCTGAATTGTTACCGCAAGCGCACGATGTCCACTTGTAATGTAGTCCGGCAAATACGGGTCGATCCCACGAAGACGGTAGTATCAAATTTTAACCAATAAAGATTAGCAAACTAATAATTAATAAATAATTTAAACTAATTTAACTAAAGGCTAGAAAATAAATAAACGATAAAAGAAACTATTACCTAATTAATTAATAAGAAACTAATACTAATTATAATAATTATCAAGACCTCTGATTAATTGATTAACGAAAGTTATAACAATATAAACACAACATATATATATATATATATATATATGCATAGATTGTATGCTCATACTTTCATTGACCATTAAAGTAATACTAAAGATATAATATGTAAAAAGAAAAGGGAGGAAAAAAAAAGAAAAGAAAATTTTGAAGTGGAAGCATCAGTCATTGGAACTAACGTCCAACTCAGTAGCTATCAGTTTCAATTCACAAACAAGCAATTATTGCTTGTTCTTTTCCACATGAGACAAAAAGGGAAACAAAAAGGGAAAAAAATAGGGTTTTGCTTAATGTCGCCTACCATTTTACTAATGTCGCCCCCCTAAATGACATTTTTGCCCCTCATATATTTCACTCTTCTCTCACCCTCCTCTCACTTTCCTCTCACTCTCCACTCACTCTCCCCTCACATTATCTCTCTAAATTTTTTTTTTGGTTTCCCAAATTCAACCTAAAATGTCAAGAGAAGGTGATAATTCAAGTGAAGAACAAAAGGTGAGTTTGTAAATTTTAATTTCTATAAAGTTTGAGAAAAAAAATGGAAAATTCCGTCGGATGGCCATTTGCCACGAATGGGCTGCCGAGGTTGTGTGGCGGTGCCAGCGTGGATCCCGGCACCATGGCGTTGCCGCGTGTTTTGTGCCTTGATTCAGCCATGGGTGGTTTTTTCGTATTTTTTTAAAATTAAATTTATAAAATGTTAATCTTTATTAATATTAATTTGTTAATATTATTATTATTTATTTATTTATATTTATATTATTATTATTAGGTTAATTATTGTTGTTATTATTATTATTATTAATATTATTTGTTAATTGTTAGTTATAATATATAATTATTTTGTTAATTAATATTATTGTTATTATTATAATATGTTTAGGGTAAGTGTAATTATTATTATTATTATTATAATTGATTTTGATATTATTATAATTATTTGTAATATATTAATATTATTAATTTATAATATTATTATTAAGTTAATTAATGTTGTTAATTATTATTATTATTATGTTAATTAATATTGTTATTATTATTAGTATAATATGTTAATTTTAAGTGTTATTATTATTATTATTATTATTATTATTATTATTATATGTTAATTGTTATTTATAATATAATTATTTTGTTAATTAATATTATTATTATGATTATAATATGTTAATTATAAGTGTTGTTATTAATATTATTATAAGTTGATTGTAATTTATATTATTATTATTAAGTGATTTAATATTGTTAATAATATTATTATTATGTTAATTAATTTTATTAATATTATTAAAATATATTATTTATGTTGTTATTATGATTATAATATGTTAATTATTATTAATATTACGTTAATTGTTATTCGTATGTTAATTGTTTTCTATTGTTTGTAGGTTTATTTGGAGGACTTTGGTGGGGACGGCGTTGATTATTCAACGTATTTTGTAACGCAAAACGTTTTTGAGAGTATAGAAGCAGTGCAAGATTGGGCAAATGGAATAGCTGCGGGAATTGGATTTAGGTTTGTACGGTCTACGTACAAGAGAAAAGATGTGGAGAGTCCTTTAAGGTGTTACTTGAAGTGTTGGAGGTACGGCAAATATCGTGGGAAACTTAATGATCTCGATGATGCGACTCGCCGGAGTACGTCGACGAAGGCGTGCCAATGTAAATTCGTCATCGTTACGTAGACTCGCAATGAAACGGAATGACGAGTTCGTGTGTGCGACGGTGATCGGGGGAAGCACAATCATGCCTTCATCGTGTACGAGGAAGGGCATCGTCACGGACATCCATTAACTTCAGAAATGAAAGACCATTTTCGTGATATGACAAACACGGGGTGCACACCGGCCACCATACAAACATCGCTGAAGATTAGGTTCCCCGCCTCAAAGATAAACGTGAAGCAAGTATACAACGAGCGGGCTAAGATGCTCACCGAGGAAATGGATGGTAGAACGCATGCCCAACAATGTCTGTACATGGCGAAAGCGGCGGGTACGTCTCATTTGTTGATTATGATGATGATGGCGAGCTTCATCAGGTTTTTTTATGTCACCCTTACTCGTTGAAGTTGCTACGTACGTACCCGCATGTCATTCTCATTGACACTACGTACAAGACAAACAAGGCGAAGTGGCCTTTATGTGAGCTGGTAGGCGTGACACCGACAAACTGCAACTTCTAGATTGCTTACTCGTTCATGCGGGATGAAAAGATGGAATCATATGAGTGGCTGATGTGGAGGATGCATGAATTGTTGGGTCCTGATGTTATTCCATCCGTGTTTGTCACGGACAAGCAGGATGCGTTGTTGGGTGCTATTGCCAAGGTTTACCCAGACGTGCACCAACTGTTGTGCGTGTGGCATATTGGGAATGATGTGGAGAACAAAGTAAACGTCCTTACTGGAGGCAAGAAGCTTGGACTCGGACTTCATTTCAGACATCATTTCTAGAATGGCATTGTACACGCGAAGACTATTGGAGAGTTCAAAATTAAATGGAACGACGTCGTTAACGCGTGGATTGGGAAAAACAGTAAGATAGTTGAGTATCTTACTGGGACTTGGCTGAATCATAAGGAGAAATTTGTTTCTGCTTTTACGGACAATGTCCCTCATTTGGGGAACACGACGACTTCCAGAGTTAAGAGCCAGCATTCTACACTGAAGTATTATATCGGGAGTTCCAGAGGCACCTTCGATCATGTGTTTGTTAAGATTCACGCACACTTGGAGAATCAACATAATGAGATTAAGTGGGAGCTTGAACAGTCTAGGAGCACGCACAGGAATTTGGGTAATTGTCATTTCTTTAAGAATTTGCACGGGCGTGTGTCTCATCACGCGATGGACCTGTTGTTGTTGGAGCTGAATAGGATGCTGGCGATGAGGTATGAAGGACGCTGCGACATGTGCGATCACCGGGTGTCGAGAACCCACCTCCTCCCGTGCGCGTGTTCTATGATGGGAATTCACGAAAGTGGAGAGCCAATTCCCCTTACAAGGATAAACATGTTTTGGAGAAGACTAACAGTAATTGGCGATGGTGAAACTCCTTGCTCAAACGATACTCCATCAGGTACGGACTTGGAAGCATTTGAGGAACTCGTTAAATCGGGAGAGTGATCCAGCAGTTGTACAACACGTAACCCAGGTCCTCAATGGAGAGTTGAATCCCGACAGTCAGGATATTCCTGATCCGCAGGCAAGCCCCCCTGCCCCGGGAGACCGAAGACTTCAAGATCAACGAGACGTAACCGCAGTGCGTTTGAATATGGCCGAACATCGGGTCGGGGTAGCAAGACTACAACGAACTCCTCGAGGAAAACGGGAACCAGTTCTGCATCAGTCGGGATGGGTGAAACATGTGTGGATTTCTATATCTTTATAGCCGATTTGAAACACAAGTCTAGGGCTTTCCCGTTCCCGTTGTTGCTAGACTATACATTGTTGCATATAACTTAAGATAATCTCATGCGCAGGTATCCCCCGGATGTGTAAAGATCCGTTCCTGTTCGAGGATGCTTTGCCACATTTCATTATACCATACATCGTTGGCTAGACGGATGTTGGCGCTGATGGCAACTGCGGGTTCAGATGCATAGCCGAGGCAGCTTATGGGTACGAGAAATTGTGGCCAACTGCGAGGAAGTCAATGAGCATTGAGTTGCAAGCGAGTGAAAGTGCATATTTGAAGGCGTTTTTTAATAGCAGGGAGATGTTCCTTGAATCCTACACACGGATAGGTGGTCACTTGGTTGGGCGCGCCCCAAACGAACATTGGATGTCGGCTCCAAATGATTTATTTCCAGCTGCGACAATGATGAACATTATATGGATCTTCTTGTCCACACCTCCTGGTCCACGACAACAGACAGCTGAGCTACGCATTTCATTATTACCCCTACGAGGAGGACCTAGAATTACGTCACCTGAAAAAGTTCAGGGAATAGTGCGGGTAAACAACCACTTCATGCTTATTCATTTACGGGAAGACAGCCCTCTACCGCCGATTCATGTTGGATGGCGAGCAGCTAAAGACGTAACTGTTGAAGGATGGGATGAGCCTTTCAAGGATCGGATTGATAGGTGGCAGGCTATTAGGGCCGCTCAACGCCGGTATTTATGAATGTATAATTATTTTTATATTGAAACTCATGCAGTAGGTGGCAGGCTATTAGGGCCGCTCAACGCCGGTATTTATGAATGTATAATTATTTTTATATTGAAACTCATGCAGTAAATTGGAAATCGAAAAACACAACACAAATCTTAATGGAAACGCAGCGTAAAGGGCAATAAAAAATAAGTTTAATTTTGATATCCACCATCCACTAAGTTTAGGGTGCATGAAAAAATAAATGAACTTAAAAAGACCATCTACTACTCCTCATCGTCATCTTGCTGCTCGGGGACCTCGATGTGCATCTGACGGCACCAACGCCCGTGCAAGTCGACCATCTCATCATACCAGCCACGATTAATTGTCGCTGTCTCATCGTTCGGTTGGAACTGATGTCTTCCTCGCTGCACTAGTGAGGCCCAGTCATAGGCCCACTTTTATAAAAATAAAACACAAAATAATGCGGTCAAACCAATCATGATATCCACCATCCAATAAACAAATCAGTTAAACAAAATATTAAATTATGATAAGGGTTTCAGGGTACCTGTTCGATTGTCGGATGATCATCGACTGTCGATTGGCTTCCAGAGGCGTTGTTTATTAAAAATTTGTGTGAATGGGCCGCAAACCAATCGTTGTAAGCAACATCTGATTCCCAAGGCACATGTTTTGTGCGGGGCACATCACTCACTGACATTTTGTTGTTTATCGGAAACGCGTTCCAATCAGCGCTTACGTTAGACTCCACAAATGCCAGTTTGTACGGCCCCTTCGCCGGTCGTTCAGCGCTCTTCGGTGAAACCATTCTGCGTGGGATATGCTGTAGGTGCCCTAACTGACGGACGACGCGATCGGGCAAGTAAAGCTCAGTGTAGTCGTATGCACGGATGGCACCCGCGAACAAAGTCCTCTGGCATGTCTTGTATGGGGCAGGTCTGTATGGGGCCCAAATCACACGATCCGGCGTCAACGAATCCAAGGCGGCCCTCAACGCTCGGGGGCGCTGTTCTGAACTCGGCATGCGGTTGGGGATCCACCTGCTCGCGCGAGGTCTAGTACCCTGCCGCTCCCCGTGTGGCCTAAAATCAGGAAAGTACTCATATATCCAGGCCTGCAAAAGGGTCAAACACCCAGCCATCTTGGCAGTCCCGACCCTGCTCGCCATCCCTAACTGCCGATAAAGGAACGCTAAGGTCACCATACCCCAAGCAATACGGTCAACGATAACATCAGTGCTAGGCCACGAATGCGGCCTAACTCTATCCCTGGATTTGTCAAGAAGGATAGTGTTTCCGAGCATACTCAACAACCACGCCCTTATCCTATGGGGAATGGGAGTACTGGTCGATGTACATATCATCCTCAACTCGGCGTCAACTATAGCACCCTTATCATATATGTTCGAGGCCTTCAGCTCCGCCATTCCTCTATCAAAAATTTCGGGCACGTACTGGTTAACCACTTCCCGAGGAAGACCTTCAGGCATCAGGCCATCAATTGTAATACCCAATATATGTTGCACATCATACAACATGATTGTCATTTCACCGAAGGGAAGGCGAAATGAGTTTGTGTCGGGTTGCCACCTCTCAACAAACGCTGAGATCAACGTCATGTCGATGTGGTTATACATCAAGTCAACCAAATGGGTGATTTGGATCCTTGCCAGTCCAGCCTGGCATGCGGGATCCATCGTGGACCTAATTGACCTCAACACCATCAACGCATTCCTCTTCGTCACGCAGTCAAGAACAACATGGGGCGAATGCTCGCGACCCTCCCATATTACCCGAGCAATGTGACGTCCTAAGCTCGGTATAACGGACCCAATTGCGAGTCCCCAGTGCGTTGCCATCAATCTTCGATCATTGTCACGCTCGCCTCCTCTTACTATATGCTGTTGCTGGACCCAAAGATCACGATGTGAAGCGCTTCCTTGTCCCATTTGTCGAATTGAGGCAAACTTCCCCGTTGCATCCCTCATTGGCATGAACCCGATGGCACGTAAATCGCCGGCCTTGAGGCCCGAAGTCGGGATCATCTGCGTCTCGGGCTCCCCTGTCTCATCATCCCCCGATGTCTCTGTGCCAATTGACTCATCCATCACTTGGTTGAGATGGTCAACGAAATCTCGCGTGCTCTGACTCCCCGTGTCCTCGGGCTGGCCACCCGCATTATCATGTACACCGGCACCCATTCCTCGACCGGCACGGCGTGTTGACGCAGTCACATTACGTCTATGGGGGTCCCCAGAATCACTCCCCCTCCAACCAGTCGGAAGTTGATCCCTCCGTTCTAGATACCCTCCACCCTTACCCTTGCCAACCATTTTAGATCACCTACCAAAATGAAAACATATAACATAATAATAACATTATCAAAACTTTACGTTATGAACCATATAACACTATACTAATAATCACATTATCGAAATCATCCGGACTCAACACTAAACCCTAAGCCCTAAACACATTTTAAAAAAAAAAACTAAATCATACAATATTCTATTAATGTCACCAACAATCCTATTATTCATTATTAAAACATCAAATCTACAATGATATATCTAATTTTATTATTGTTATTGACATTAATATTACAATTTTTTATAAACAATTAACCATATAAATAGACACATAATTAATGTACAAATAACATACTTACAATAATATAATCAAAATAAACACATAATAATTACTATTATTAACGCATGTCTAACAATAATAGTATTTAATCAACTTTTTAATATTAACCACAATAAACATATAATAATTATTATTACAAACCACTAACAATAATATTAATAATAACAATATTAATTTTATATTTTTATAAAAAATAAATAAATATTAGAAATCACTAATAATAATATAAATAATAACAATATTAATAGTTATTTACTACCAATAATATTAATAATAACAATATTAATTTTTATTTATTAACAATAATATTAACAATAACAATATTAATTTTTTATTTTTATAAAAAATAAATAAATAAAAGAAATCACTAACAATAATATTAATAAAAACAATATTAATATTTATTTACTAACAACAATAATAATAATAATAATAACAATATTAATTTAATATTCACTAACAATAATATTACTAATGATAACAATATTAATTTTATATTTAGTAACATTAATATTAATAATAACAATATTAATGTTATATTTAGTAACAATAATATTAATAATAACAATTTAATTATATATTTTTATTTAAAAAAATAAAAATAAAATTCGGATCGCCTTGCGATCAAGATACTTTGTAACCGGTAGCATGTGAGCGCCATAGCCGCTGCCGGTTTTAATTTTATTTTTTTGTTTTTTCATATAATATCAAATTATAAAACTCAAAAACACAAATTCAATACTCAAATTCGAAACATACCTGAAATTTTTCGATTCGTAGCGTTCGAAAACCCGGGATGAAGGTTGTTGTTGGTTGAGAGTGTTTTCTAGAGAGATAAACTAGAGAGAAGGTGGAGAGTGAAGGTTATGAGGTTCAAGGGCAGCGTTGGAAATATTATGCGAAAGGTGGGCGACAATAGTATAATGGTGGACGACGAAAAGTAAACCGGAAAAAATATATATAGAAGACTAAACCCAGTTGTAAACCACGAAACAGAGTATGAGAAACAGAGGATTAAATTTCTGTCAAGAGCAACTATTCAATCCAATTTCTACTAAATTCCATCAATAATTATCAGCAATAATATCAACTCAAAGAAAAAAAAAACGAAAGGGAAAGAAATTGAAGACGATGAACTGATGAACAATTGAAACAGAGAGCACAATCTGATGGCTCGGAGACTCGAAACAGTAGACAAAACCAAGAACAGAGATTGATTATCAAACTGACCTATCGTATTGAGACTCACATGTGAGAATTATAACTCAAAGATTAAAAGCTCACAAGTTTGGATGCAAAAAAATATTGATTTGGAGAAATAGAGTACTGGGAACGAGAAAGAAAGTTGGAGATTGAAAGTTACAAACTTGATATCTCTACTAATTTCCTACCCATCTATTTATACATGAAGTTCAGCCCTCCCCTAGCTACCCACATCCCGCTAAATCTGGGCATAACCCAACTCTTCGCTGCTCAACAATGGCCATGACTTGCGGGCTGCGGCCCAAGACTGACTTGTTGATCTTTGACCTGGTGTGGAGTATCTGAGCATCCAATATTGTTGATGGAAGAGGGCAAAGAAAAAAATTCGGCTAAATTTGGAAGATGCTTGATCGAGAATTCTGGTGATGGAAGTTGGTTGATGAAGATGATGCTGATGATGATCGATGATGTGATGAACGGTGGAGATGATGCCTGAGGATGGATGATGGATAATGAAGATTGATGATGATGAATAGGGCCAAAACAAAATAAAAAGAAGAGCAGGTGGTGTGGCTTGGCACGTGAGCCCATGGGACTCCCTTTTTATTATTTTTTTTTCTCTTTTCTTTTCAATCCTATTTAAATCTAGACGGTCCGTGTCTGTCCAAATTAAGCCCAAAAACTTCATTTTCAGTCCATTTTCCAACTTTTATCATCAACCTGCAAAAATTTAAATAAACTACGTAAAAATTCTAACTTAATATCTTTTTTGAACTAAATTAAATATAAAAGTGTAGACAAAATACAGTAATTTTTTGCCTGAACATTCACATATTTATCTTATCTATATAATTATTCTATTTGTAGTTCGATTAGAGTATTATAATGTCTGAGAGTGAGGTCTATAATAAGTAAATTAGTATGAGTTTTTACTGATACAGGAGCCTCGCATTTATTATAGGTACTATATGACTTGTGGAGTCTAGCCTATTCAAGTAACTTTTCAGGTAAGTGGTGTGATACTCTTTTAGTCTTCCTTCGTGCCCAAAATATTATTTTGTAAGACCCTTTTTGTAAAGTGATTTTAGTAAATCGGGATGACATGCTATTGTTTAAGTATATTATTTTATGGTTATATTTATGTCCGAAAGATTTGATTGACTCTGTATTGATTTATATATTTACGAAGTGAGCCTTTTTTATGTCAATTTTGTAAGTTACGTTCGTAGTTTGACATATATTTAATATTGAAACCCTTGGTAATAATTTTAAATTAATAGTTGCAAGTATCTTATTACTAAGTTATTTCCGTATTGATACGTGTGTTTACAAAGTACCCGTTTGACGTTAATTTTTATAAGTCGTATTAGTATTTTGTCATTTATACACCAAGTGAGATTTTTGTAATAATTTGACTTGTATATTTTTTTAAAGTAGTCATCTTGCATAATAGTTTTATATTTTTATAAATTATTTGAACCTTCTGTTGTACTATTGACTTTGTGGTGCTGATTTATTTGTTATTTTAAATTACTTGACTGGGTACTGTTTGTACGTTTTGATGCTCAAGTTACTGGTTTTATTTTTGGGCTATGTCTTCTACCTTAGCCAGTTAACGTATGCACTGGACCTGTCGATCGACTTGTATGCGCGTTATTGTGTATTCTGATATGTGTATCTATGTTCTGTTGGGCTCAATTCTTCGTTGCCCCACCACTGGGTCAATAGTGGTTTTCGTTGCCCCACCACTGGGTCAATAGTGGTTTTTGTTGCCCATGCCACTGGGCTAGTAGTGGCCTTAGCCCCAAATTGTGTTTTTGGTTTTGATTGTTATGCTTTGATATTCTCTATGTTACTTTGATAGAAATTGTTTGATCAATATTTTGGCCTCTTTGTATGTTTTGAGCTGAGTAAAATGTTTGTAAAAACCCAGTCATATTTTTGTTATCTAATTACTTGTGAACTCTGGCCTGGCCTATGTTTACCCGCATGTCCAACCCAGCTAAAGGAGTGTTACGCTACTTGCTGGACTTTCGAGTTCATCCTTTCATCTTCTAATTTTTTTCAGGTTATGATTCTTCGCTTCTTGGTAGTATTCGAATTCTTTATGGTATCAGAGTTTAGCAGTGAAGCGTAATGGGCCAAGAGGTTGCGTGGGATAAGGTTTCTGTCATTTTAGTTGCTTTGTGAGTTGGAAGATTTTAATATCTTTTGTTGTTATAGCATCCGCTGTGTAATTAAGTATCCTCCCTAGTTGACTATTCAATCAAGTACTCTATTAGAAGTTAAGTCTATTTTTGTATCTTGGGTTCGTTTTTTGTCTTTTGAGCCTTGCATACTTGTCGGACCTTTTGTTACAGGTGTGTGGCGTCTGTCATTCCCTGGGTTTGGGGCGTGACATAGACAGTGTTGAAGGTTACAATCATCGAAATATACCTGAGTTGGCAGATAAAACTGATAAATTGTGCCCTTTGACTTTGATTAAATCTGATTGTATAAATATAGAATATAAATGAATAGTAACAATATTAATATTAGGAATGAATTTTATAAACAAGATAATCAACAATTAAAGCAACGATGACAATGACCATGAACAATTAAACAATAATCAATAACAATCAACAATCAACAATCAACAATGATTTGATCTGAGATTACAGTACTATTGAAGTCCCAACAATGCGCGCACGCGGGCCGATCAACCCACATGAACCCGTATACCAGCGTTAATGAACAATGGACAATGATTTGATCTGATATTGCAGTACTCTGCAGAATACTGCAATCCCGACAATGCGCGCACGCGGCTGATCAACCCATATGAACCGGTATACCAGCGTCAATGAACAATTCACCGTAAGAAATAGCAAGGAACAATAGACAATAAAGTTTAACAATGAAACATACATCAATGAAAAGTAAACAATCACAATAAAAATTAGTTAATAATTAAATAAACAAATTAATGGATAGGTCCACATATATTAGTCATAAAATGATATTTAAAAACAATGAAAACAACAATTATTTCACTTTAATTAGAGTAGTTTGAGTTTTTACATTTAAACAGTGTTGAAGGTTACAGTCATCAAAATATACCTGAGTTGGCGGATAAAACTGATAAATTGTGTCCTTTGACTTTGATTAAATATGATTGTATAAATATAGAATATAAATAAATAGTAACAATATTAATATTAGGAGTGAATTTTATAAACAAGATAATCAACAAAATTAAGGGGATGAATATGAATTTTAGAAAATTACCCCAAAATGTGAAACTTTAGGCTGTAGAAAATTTTGAGGCCCAAGAGGAGAAGCTTCGACTGGGTTAATAGAACTAAAGGGGCCCAATCCCCTTTCTTCCTTTTCTTATTTTGAACGCACAAAAACAGAGAGAGAGAGGCGAGAGGGAGTAGAGGAGGGCAGCGATGAAGGACGGCAGTCGGCAGGGGGGGTGCTCGGTCGTCGGAAAACAGAGGAGACTGGAGCTTACGCTGGCGACATGGAGGACCACCGCGGCAGGGTGGTCGGGGTGGTTGAGCCGCAAAACAGGGGAGGCGAAGGGACCCCTTTTGGGTGGTTTTTGGGTGGTTGTACCGGTGGTTTCCGGCGACTTATTGATTGGAAGAGGTAAGTGGGAATGTTTGAATTGATTTTAGATGGTTTTGGTTTGATTTTTGGCGGATATTGGTGGGTGTTTTGGGGCGGATGTGGTGGTGGCAATGAAGGTGGTCGGGTGGTCCTTGGTGGTCGCAATGGTGAAGTGTGGTGATGGTAGTGGTGGCTGGAGGTGGTTCTGATGGCAGTGGTGGTTTGGGTGATAATGGTAGATGAAGGTGAGTGGTGATGGGAGGTGTTGGTGGTGATCGAAGATCACGGGAAAGATGAAGATGTTGATGGTGTTTTGATGGAAGAAGAAGATGTTTATGGTGATGGTATGGTGTTGATTTGTAGAATATAAATAGTTAATTTTGTAGGATGTATAGCTTTGATGAGTCACCACCTTTGATTGGTTGTCACTTGTTGAGATGAAGAGAAATTCAATTTGGCTACCACCATGGAAAAAGAAGTCATGTGTAATAACCCAAGGAAAATCTCTCCCTAATGCGTGTTAATTAGTGTAATTAATCGAGTTTAAATATTAACTCACGAGTTAAATAAGCGCGTGCTCCCTTATTTTATTAACCCGTGTATGTTTTGCAGGACTTGAACAAAGCAACGATCGGCCTTTCAAGTCTCTTTAAGTTTTTTTTTCTTTTCTTTCTTCTTTCCTTTTCGAGTTCTTCCATTAAAAGTTCATGATATCTCAGCTCGTTTACTAATACTGTGTACCAGGACCCTTATATTTTTTTTAGGATTCTCGTTATTGTGGATTTAAGTTAAGAATTTAGGAAATGAGTTATTTACCATGAGTATTTTACGGTTATAAAGATTTAAGTTTTTTTTCTTAGAATTTGGGATATCTATGGAAGAGGAGGGAATAAATTGATTTTTTTTTTTGGGTTGGATGGGCCATTGGGCCGGCTGATAGGAGGAAGGAGGGAGTATAATTGGGTTTTCTTTTGTTTTGGAAGGGTTATATATTAAGGAAGGATTAGGAGGGAGTCTAGGATATATTCAAACTCAATACTCAAACACCCCTTGCTCTCTCTCTCTCTCTCTCTCCTGTGACCCTCCACCTACCCCAGCCAGTCTGCCGCCTGCCACCGCCGGCCGCCGGAGCCCCGTCGCCGGCGTCTGTTTCGGCCAACCGTCGCCGGCCACGCGCACCACCACCATCATCATCATTTTGTCTTCTTCATCCTCTTGCAAGTGTAATTCTCTCCCTCTTACTCCTCTTTCTTTTTCCAATTAAATCTAAGTTAGAATATGAGTTTTGGTGGGATTTTATATGATTTCCAGAGGTAATTGTGAATTTTAATAGCTACCCAAAGAAAGGTGAAGGATTCAAAGTTTAAAAGAAGAAAGTTGGGTGAGTTTTATGAATTCCTTGTTACCTTAGTATGTATTAAGTAAATTCCTTGCAATAATGAACATGCATGTGAATTTAGAGGTATAATTTTTTGTGGAAATGTGGAAAAGTTGGTTGATTCAAAGTGCATGTCTACAGATTGTGTATAAAATGAGAAGGATAGGAGTTTTGTGGTGATGCATGTGGAATTTGGTGTTAGATTGTGAAAATAGTTATTGTTGTGAGGTTGCATGGACTTAAAATGGTTGTAATTGGTGATTTTCTGGTCTTTTCAAAGCTAAGTATTGTGTTAGTGAGAGTCAAATTATGTTTCAAGAAGAGTTTAGGTTAAAGCATAAAGATTAAGTGTGCATGTGTTGGATTTTATGGAAAGAATACATTCTGGTTGGTTTTCTGTTTTTCCAGAAAATAAGGAAAATGATTCTAAGTAATTTTATGGCACGATTAGGTAGATAAAAGCGTTAGCTAACACCCGGTTTTTACGGTTCATCGTTTCAATGAGTATATTAGGATTTATGGCCAAAATCATAAACCCGCGCAAATTTGAGATTTTCTGACGGCATTACAAAGATGGGTGTTTTTTGATTAGTTAGAGGTTGCTCTGGTTTAAGGGATGAACATAAACTTTTTAGGGGACATTATAAGCTTTCCAGAATGGTATGGTATGCGATCATAGGATATCGGGAGTGAGAGTTATAAGCCTCTAATTGAAGGACAAAAATCTGAGTTTTTCCAGAATTTGTATTGTTGTGGCTGCACCTGTTCTAGGATAAAAATCGACCCCTTCCCAAGCTTAAATCAAGTAGGGATGAAAACAAAAGTTGGAGTATGCTTCACTAGCTTTCCATGGACAACTTAAGGCCGGCCCAAAACCCATTAGTATAACTCAAGATATGGCCTTCCGAAAAAGGCTAGCCGGCACTTGCAAGTTCTGGGCAAGTGGGCAGAACCTGAGTTACTTCTTCATCCCCATCACCAAATCAAACCACCGGAGGAGACCCCTGTTCTATTTGCGGAGGTGATGAAGAGGTGTTGGAAAAGGAGGAGGAAGCGACATTGGAAGAAATCGAAGACATCATCACCTCTTCCCCGCTCATGGTCAACTAAACGACCGGAGGGACGACTCAACTTGAGGTTGTCAAAAAATGGTAGAAGTTGGAGAGGAAGGAAGAAGAAGCGATCATGGTGGAAGAAGTTGAATATGTACCTCTCATGTGCGCCACGTCTCTCTAGAATTAAACGGGTAATTAGGTCAAGCTCGGGACCTTAAACAAGCATTTTATGGGAGGCAACCCATACTTTTATTTCTTTCTTTTAAGTTATTTTCTTTTCTTAGTTGGTTTCTTTTTCATGTTTCTAATCTTGCATGCGAACACTCACACTTATTATGTTTTTCTTGTCTATTCTTAACCAAAGTGTGACGTTTTCTTGGATCGAGGATTGGGTTCGTTATTTATTTGAAGACCCCGAGGTAGCCTCTTTCCTCACTCTTTGAATGTGTACATAATTTTGATCCTTGTTTCATGCTTGATTTTTCTTTTGGGTGGCGAGCCCCTTTGAGTGTTTGTGTTGGGATTATATTGTTGTTGGAGCCGTGTGGGCTCGGGTCGCCACCACTTTTATGTGCTAGTTGTTCTTGTTTGTTTGTTTTTGTAGGTTCTCTACCCTTTTCATGTGACACCTTCCCACAATGAGGACATTGTGACGTTTTAAGTAGGGGGGGAGATATTCTGTTTCAAGGGTAGATCACCTAGCATTTTTGTTTTTGTTTTCTAGTTTTTGCCTAAAATCTGAAAAAAAAAATTTGAAAAAAGAGAAAAAAGGGAGTGAAAACCTTAAAAGTTTTCTTTCGTTTTCGTTTTTGCTTTATTTCTTGGGTCTTGTTGTAGAAATTGAGAAGCCGTTCTTAAACTTCTTTAAAAGAAACCGGTCTGAGCGTTTTCGACCCTGTCTCGGGTACTTGTCATGACTTATCTCTTTAGATGTCCTTCATCAAGTGCCTAGTGAAACCCCCGATTCCTTTCACGTTCTGGTTGAAGTCGGGAGATTCTAGGGGGTTTGTGTCCGAGCTTGTTTTGTTTCCCTTTTAGCAAATGCAAAGTCAAAAAGAAAGAAAAAGAAAGAAAGCCTACAATAACCGGATTAAGTGGAGCATGTCGCTGAATGACATCAACCACAATACACTTAGCCAACCTACATAGGCCCGGTATTAGCGGTACGGCGCTATTACCCCTTAAGCTCCTCCCATATTGAATTATCGGCGAAGGTGTGTATGGAAAAGACTGTGTTGGGAGGGTAAACCCCATATTTGGGCCGTCCAATTCCCGAAAGTAAGGCTAATATCGACCTATAAAAAGAAAAAAAAAAAGAGAAAAAGAAAAAGCAATTTTGTTGGGATTACCCAACCCCAAAAAGAAAAGTTTGAGCGTTAATAAAGTGTGGGGCCTCTCCTTGCATCACCTACGGCCCTCACCAAGCCAAGGGCGATCAAATGTGAGGAAGGGCAACTCGTTCCTTGTTCGTTTCGTTGTTTTTGAGCTCGGGCATGAGTCCTTGGAGTCTTTTGGATTCGGTTGGAAACCACTAGCACTTACGCACATGGGGTTTTGCTTGACACTAGATGTAGGAAATCGAAAATCTCAAAGACTGACTTTTGCTTAGGATAAGTGTTTGTGAGACGCTCATAACGGTTCTTTTGGAGGTTTAATAACGTTTTTCTGATTTAGATTTCGAGATCTTTTGAAGTGAAGCTGTTGTTTTTCTTTTCCTTTGTTTTTCTTCGGTTTTGTTTTCACTTTCCCTCTCTCCTTTTTCTTTAGCTTTTGTGAGTATAGCCGTTACAAACCCTCACGAGTCCATCTCGTCCACCCAGGCTGCCGGGGGGTTCAAAGGGCTTGGTGCATACGCTAAATGCACTCGTTTCCTCCCACGACAGAGGAGTTGGTGTTTAGTTTTCTTATTTGTCTTGTTTTGTTTTGCTCGGGACGAGCAAAAGTTTAAGTGTGGGGGGGGGTGTTTAGACCCAATTCTATGTCTAAATACCGCCTAAATCCTTAGGCTTTTAACTCGTTTCGTGGTTTAATTTCATAAGTTTTTAATGCGTTTTGGTTATTTTTGTAGATTTTGGAGCTTTCGCCGAAAACGTAGCAAAACGGGCCTTTTTATAACATTCTTGGTGATTTCCCGAGCCGAGCCGGACCGGAAACTGAGGCGGAGTCGACCCGAGACCACACTCCCAACCTTTGGTGCTAATTAGTGAAGTAACGCATGCTACGACCCTCGGATCGAGCGTTACATGCTTCGGAAAGAAGGAAGAAACAAAGGGACGAAAAGAGTAGGGTAGCCCCCGCCACCCTGAGCGTAGCAACCCTGAGCGTAGCACCCGCTACCATAGGGGGTAGCGCCCGCCACCACAGAGGTAGCACCCGCGACCTGTGCTCAAAGTCAGCCTTGAATCGTCAGCTGAAGAGGGTAGCGCCCGCTACCATATGGGTCGCGCCCGCGACCTCCTGATCCCGAGTGAGACCGTGCCCACGGTCTCCAGGACCGTACCTACTGTCTCTCGAAGCTCGAAATCGCCCAACCTTTTTCGCTGGACAAAACATGACAGTGGCCACGGTCTCCCTATGTTCTGCGCGTGTTTTCGGCCTGAAGTGCTGCGTTTTGCCAACCAATTTTTCACTTGTTTATATATATCTCTTTCACGATTTCTTAGAGCTATCTAGGAGAGATAGACTTGGACATTTTTTCCAACCTTGTAATTATGGATTTTAGAGAGAGATTTGTGAGAGATTAATCTAGGGTTTTGGAGATTTGTGTTTGTTATTGAAGATTTGGAGATTCAAACAATTGAAAGATTGTTGGATCATCTTTTATTGCTTTCTCTTATTCATCTACAACACTTTGATAAGTTTTATCTTCCCTTAACTCCTTTATTAATTACTTTGCTAATTACTTTGCTTGTTCTTTAATTGTTCTTGCTTGTTATTTGATTATCTTGCTTGTTTATGGTTGTTTGATGTTAGAAATCATGTTTAGGTTTGGTTTGGATGTTGTTAGCATAGTTAGTGTCATGATTAGTGGCTAGAAACCCTATGGATTAGGGGGTAATTAAGGGTGTGAATGGGTGATTAGGTTTGGTTTAGCAATATTAGTGAGTAATTAGTTGAGAAATCAACTTCCTAACCCTATTCTTCCCTCATGTGGGATGTATTTGGGTGCGAAAGCATCCCGAATACATCCAACACTTGTTGGAAGGTAGGAATTAGGATAGTTAGTATTCTAGTTCGCGAACGCGAATAGAAACTAACTAGGAAATTCCGTTCCTTGAACTCCCCCGGGTCTGTCGATGGACTTTGGGGAAGTTAATCCGGACTATCCTTGAAAGAGGAAGCCCGGTAGGTATTTTCTAACGGAGTTACCATTTGATTTCCCCTTCTCGTTACTCTCTTGTTGCAAAACCCATTTCCTCATCCTCGTTTGCATCCCGAAAACCTCCGAAGCCCATTTTCCATTCTTTGACCGACCTTAGCTTTGTTTCTTGCGTTGTGATCCCTTCAAACCGATATCCTTACCTTAGCAATCTCATCCCGACCATTGACTTAGTTTCTATGACCAAGGCCGCCAGCTCCCTGAGAGAGAACGACAATACCGAGGTCTTACAAACCGCTGTACAACAAAATGGCGCCGTTGCCGGGGAGCCAGCTTCCTGAGAGAGAACGACAATACCGAGGTCTTACAAACCGCTGTACAGTTACCTTCTAAGTAACTTTTAAGAAAAATGCAAGTAGCATTCAAGGAAGGTTCTTTTATTGGATTTTATTTAAGTTGTTTTGAGAAGCTAGCTTGATGGGTAAAACTTTCCCGAAACTTTTTAAGGTTATTAAAGCCCCACCCATGGTTGTTGTGCTTAGAACCACACCACGAAACTAGTGTCGTAGTGCACACCATGTTCACGTGCCTTGTGCACCTCATGTAAATTATGTTTGTGCGTTAGTGCACCCAAGGAAATTAAATTCAGTGCCTTTAGATGCACTCCGTGGAAATCTGGCCAGTAGGATAGAATCCACCATCCGGATCTCCCGATCGGTCCAGGTATGCGCATACGGAGGCTTAGCTGATGATCGCAAATAGGGGCTTGTACGTTATGCTTCTTCACGACTTAAGTTTTATATTTTTGTCCCTTTTGTGTTGGTCATGAAGTTGTTTAATCAAGGATTTTAATCTTTTCCTTACTCTCTCCATCAGGCCGAGAAAGTGAATCTGGCCAGTAGGATAGAATCCACCATCCGGATCTCCCGATCGGTCCAGGTATGCGCATACAGAGGCTTAGCTGATGATCGCAAATAGGGGCTTGTACGTTATGCTTCTTCACGACTTAAGTTTTATATTTTTGTCCCTTTTGTGTTGGTCATGAAGTTGTTTAATCAAGGATTGTAATCTTTTCCTTACTCTCTCCATCAGGCCGAGAAAGTGACTTTAAGGTTAAATTTTGAATCTTTTATTTGCAAATCATAACTACGTTTTTCTTTCAATGACGCTACTTATTTTATTTGGCATATAAATTTTCACTTTATTGCTTTGGGGTACTAAGTGTAATAAGTTATGGTGTGGTTTCATGAATTTCGTAATTGGTTCAAGTTGGCTAACTCGTAAGTATGTTTTAACTATCTCTTTCCTTCTCTTTATTTATTTGATGGAGTCGCGCTTAAACTAGTTGACAATAAGTTTTATTTATTACTTTATTTTCCCTAGTCAATAGTATACGTACTGAGTTAATCTCACTTTTAACTTGTTTGGTTACCTTTAGGAACTCAAGGAAAAGGCAAGGGAAAGGTCTCGGAAGGGCGGAACCCCAAAGCTACATGAGAGGATTTCAGGTGATTGTGGAGCTTCTTTTGGAAGTCATCTAAGCTCGATGGGTTTGGGTTGTGATGAACTTGGTGTTGAATTTTGATTTTTGGGTGTTTGTGCATGATTGTTATGAGTCATGTATGTCTAGTTTCACACTTTGATGGGTTGTATAACTTAAGGGTCTTTTGATGATTGTGGTGTTAATTATGTATGTCTGGTTGCGGTTTGTTGAAGTCTTTTGTGTGTGAGATGTTTTGGAGTCTTAGTCTAGCCTAGTCCATTTTCATGGGCGGCGGTAGTACTCTCAGGTAATTATCCGCTGCTAACCAATAAGTTAAGTAGTTGTTAGCTTAATCTTGTGGTTGGTAAACTGGGGGTGTTACACCATGGGAGGTGGAGCTTGAGAAAGAAGATGAGAAATATGATAGGATGAGATGGATGGTTGTGGAGTTACTTTGGAGCTTTTCTAAAAATCAAGTAAAGCATAACATATACTAATAGTATTTTATAAATCAATAACTAAAATGTGTGAAATATGTGAAATATAAAATAATATTACTATTTTTGCAATTTAATGGGTAGAATATGAAAAATGTGTGGAGTTTTATAATTTATAATAACTAAAAAAAATTAATAAGAGGTAAAATTTAATTACTGAAACACTCATATATATTAGAGTAAATATAATAAATTGAAAAGTAAAGGAAATTTAGCTAATTAAAATAGACAATGAATCGTAATTGAGATTAAAATTTTAATTAGCATAATAAATCTAGTTTAAAAATACGGGGTGTTACAGTCTTCCCCCTTAAAATAAGTTTCGTCCTCGAAACTTGATTAAAACTGATGACATTAGAAACTTAATGGTAACAATGAAATACTTGATTTATGTCGAAGAATCCTTGGTACAAGTGCATAATGGAACCGTTTTTCAAAAACTGAGGAAAGATCTTGCAGTCTTGGTCGTTCTTATGCTGGCCAATCATAAGAAATTCTCATAACTACTAAGCTCAATCCCCAATGATCATTCAACAAAATGGCTAAGTATTAAACTTTTGGCTTTTTAATCAAACAAATGTTTTGAGACTAATGGAGATGCAATGTTATGGACCTAATTTAGCATTTATTCACAATATAACATACACCATTATAACAATGGAATGTCAAATGCACACCTTAAATTTCATCAAACTAGGGATGACACTTTTATCAATTAGAAGTCAATTGAGTAATCAATTATGCATACAAATCATATAAACACTTTTGGCAGGTAGCTCAAATGCAAGACTTCTAATAGATGCTTACCAAAGCGGGATACTTTCTTTAATGATCATCTCATATTTCCTGTAACGGTCATTGACTTGGGTGCCTGGCGCGATGATGGGTTTAGCCTTTCCTTATCTTACAGCCTCGGCTCGGTTGGGACAATTACCAATCCTATGTTCGGGGCTACCACACCAAAAATAAAGGTTACTCCACAATCTACACTCATTGGTGCGATCCATAAGCACATTTGACCATTAAGTCCAAGTGGGACAATGGAGTCCCCATTTATGATAAAATGTGGGGCCCACAGTGTTGACTCACCCCTATTACCATCCTCTTTCTCACTCTACAAAAACAGGGGAAGGCAAGCCCCTGCCTACCGCCACCGCCACTCTCAGCCCTCACCGCCACAACCACTCTCCTCCGCCTCAGCCTCAGCCCTCACTGCTACTGCCTCTCTCATCCCCCACCGACACCGCCTCCCACCTTTGTGAGTGAAACCTGCTCGTCCGCGCACAACCACCACACTCCCTACCACCCCTCACTCAAGGTCCCACCGGCATTGCCACAACTACATAATCGACCTAAAAATTGCGGAAAAGAGAGTATGAAGCTTAAGCTAGAGTAAAGTTTTCTGGGATTATTTCCAGAATTATTGAAAAAACAACAGCGAAAGTTCCAAACTTTGGTGAGTTGCAGAGAATCGATCCAAGAATTTGTGATTTACAAATAGAAAGAGACAAAAGGGGTTATCGGCGGGAAAAGAGGGGGATTTCTCCGATTTGGATTTGCAGATAGCAACATCGTATCCAAGTGAAACGAGACCCTCATTCACAACTTTCCTCATTTCATCCTTCCTTTTACATGCCTTGTTTTTATCTGCTACTATTCTCGCTGTTTCGACAAGCACATTCCTCTCGTTCACGCTCCCACACACCACCAAACTCTAATTCAACACAAAAACAATAATTATTTAAGCAATTGATGGAATGGAATTTGATTAATCACCCCCGCAATTAAGATAACAATGATGATTGAGAAGAATACATGTAACGTAATGTGAGGTTTACCTTGAGGAAATCGCAGACGTCGGCGGCGGAGATTCCGTCGGAGCCGTCGGAGCCGTTCTCGTTGAAGTAGTTACACCAGTTTCGGCCACACTCCCGACCACCAACAAGCACCAGTAGGACCACCAACAAGGTGGGAGGCAATGGCGGTGGTGGCTGAGAGAAGCGGTGGCGGTGAGGGTTGAGGCTGAGGCGGAGGAGAGTGGCGGTGGCGGTGAGGGCTGAGAGTGGTGGTGGCAGTAGGTAGGGGCTTGCCTTCCCCTAATTTTGTAGAGTGAGAAAGAGGATGGTAATAGGGGTGAGTCAACACTGTGGCCCCACATTTTATCATAAAGAGGGACTCCATTGTCTCTCTTGGACTTAATGGTCAAATGTGCCTATGGGCTATCCTTCATGGTTATTAACCCCATTGAAAAATGAAAAGGAACACTGGGGCTTTATTGCCCACTAAGACTTTATTATCTTGTTGGTTGTGCTATTACATTTTCTTTTAATTTTAGTTGGGTTGGCAAGTGGCAACGAGGCCCAATCAATATAATTTTATATCACAAACAGCTCAATCATTTTTATTGTTCTTTTTTTTTTTGTCCTTGAGAATAAAAATCTAAATATATTAGTAATTAAACTAAATTGTGATTTTGCTCGCATATTTCATGCATGATGCATCTTTTTAAAAACTAATTTGTCATATTATTGTTACAACATTGTATAATAATTCACGTATAATTGGGAAATATATGAATTTGTTTTTTTACTCTTGACCAGATCGTACCGGTTCAACTGATGACCCGAGTCAACCAATCTAGCCCAGTAAACTGGTCCAACCAGTTGACCCATCAACCCATTGGGTCTACCAATAACATTATAGGAAAAAGGAAGCTTGATATTTACAAATTTCTGTGCAAATTTTATTTTCCCTTGCATTTTTCTTTAAACCAAACAAGAGAAAGAAATTCAAAATTTTACTTAAACCAAACAATAGAAAGAAGTTTGTTTTACCCAAACTTTTTTCCTCCTAATTTTTTCCCACAAGATTTTTTTCCACCATGTTTTCCACAATCCAAACACACCCTTAACACCCCCCCTCTCCCCCCCCCCCCCCCAAAGAAAAAAAAAACATTTCATCATTTCTCAAATATGATAAATAATGAGCTGTCGAGGAGAACAATAGTTAGAAACAATGGAAACTTGGAATTATTTAACAAGGATATGAAGCCCAATAGATTAAGTTTGGAGGATCCTAATCCAGATGATCATGTGGCTTGATGGACATAAACATTGCAGCAAACTGGAGGAGCCTATTGTCACCATCTTCAGGCTGTGTCACATGAGTCAGTGAACCTCCTCTTATCCTCTTCATGTAACGTCGCCAGGCAAACTGTATGTTCACTGCCGCCCATGTCCTCCAATTTGAGGAATGATATCTTAACGTGCGTTTCAGCTTCTCGTTGGCAAATTTGTACCGGAAATGCTCAGTTATGTACCGAAGATCATATGCATCCAGACCAAATGCTTCTGTTGATTCAAGACATACAAATGTTGCCGATGAGGCTGGCAACCTATGAATGAATGGTCTTCTAAGGCACCAAGACAGGAGTTCATCCCCTAAGAATGCCCCTGGTTCAAGGATATCTGTGGCTATCATCCCTTTGCTCAGGTTTTGGTTACTCTTTATTCGTCCACGCATTATGAACACCATTCTTTGCACTGGATCTCCTTCCCTTAGAACCTGTTTTTAAAGCACATTGTAACGTAAGGAACAAAAGCATTTTGCTAAGCCAAAAACAAATGACAATTTAAGTAGTTAATTGGCACCTTTTCATCTTTGCAGTAGATCAGTGGCTTAACTCTATCACATATGTTGTCCAGGATAAGATTATCCAAGCAATGAAACAGAGGAACCTGTAACACAATTTGCAAATGATTATGTAAATGGCAATCAAAGTACTCCCGGGACGCACTATAAACCAAACATAAAAACTCCACCAGTTGGGACATTTTTATGGGTTAATGAAAGTTGACCTTCTTAATGAGTTGAAGGCATAGATAACGCTTGATCTCTCGTCTTAGGCCCTCAGGTAAGTCTTTGATGAGCTCCATCTCATCAACTCCACCAGTTGTAACCCAACTTTGGCGTTCAAAGTGACGAACTCTTTGCCTCAGACGGGGCGGCAACTGCCTTCTCTTCATCCACCATTCCATGTCTCGACACCTCAGCTGCATTTTCCTCTTCTTCGCCATCACAGTATGAAGAAATACCTATACAACAGCAACTTAAATTGTTAAGTTAGGGCCAAAATATGCATAAGTAGGAGAAAACAGGAAAAGCAACAACAATCTGACCTGAATATTTCCAATAAGTAGGGTGAAGAGCATCAATCCACCAAGCACAAGAGACATGCAGAACAACAGTTCGGACCAGTAGCTTGATGGAGTCATGTTATTACCAAAGGTGCTGAAACCGATCAAAATAAAGACATCAATGTTGCTCATAGTAACCAAGAACTCGTTGAAACTAACATGAGGCAAGGTTTTTTTTTTTTTTTTTTTTCAGGGATTGCCTATAGTCTCTTCAAAGAGATAAAACTTTTTAACACTGCATCATTTAATCTATTGACTTTTGAGGAAAGACAAGAACTTTCACACTACTAATAACTAAATGGACACTAGTTTTGGAACTAACATTAAAAGAAAGATGCACTATAGACATGGGACGGAGGGAGTTTGAATTTGGGAACGTTACCTCAGCTGAAATAAGCCCCATGATATAGGATAAAGAACCTTGATAATGATGGCATTGCTAGAAAGGACTGGAAGAGCTTCATGATAGATTCCGTATCTGAACGGCCCACGGAGATCAAGGCAAAATGACTTCCTGGCCAATGCAGAAATGGTATCACACGTTCCAACAGAATCTGCCTGGTAGCAAACCTCTTTTGAGCAAGACAATGAGAGATGACACTTGGTATTCCTAGCGCACTTCTGAGCAAGGCAAGAAGCAACACGCTGTATTGCAAGCACATACCAACACCCTCCAACAACCTACATAGTCCATAATAGATTATATTGGCATTTGAATTAAAATTTAAGTAAAAATAGATAGAAACAGAATGAATAGCGAAGTGTTGCTAAGTAGTGACTCACATGAGAAGCTATAAAGTATGCAATCAGATTGAGTCCAAAGCCCCACCATATGGTTCCAAATATGTATCCAGTAACCTTTTGCATTCTTCTCATTAAAGATATGCTATGATGAACTTTCGGCAAGAACTGGAATAAAAATATAACCAGCAGTATCGTCATCAGGAACTCTATCTTGTCCTCTCTCAGTAGTGCAGGAACCACAGTCCAGAACACAATCTGCAATTGTATGAAAAAAGTTAAATTTAAGATGGAGAGAAAAAGGTTAGAAAAGTCAAAGTGCTCTGAGTGAAACAGGGCATTCATCTACTTGATTGTGCACATGTATGTAGTAACATTCTATTGCAAAATTTTGAAATAAGTAATGTACCCAAGGAGCAAGTATTGTTGGTATTGATAAAGAACAAACTGTTGCGTCAACTGTTTAGACTAAATAACAACCTCAGAGGCTCATTAATATCAATTTCATCTCTCCAACAGTAAAAGAAAGCCAGGAACAACCTAAAGTGCCTTAGTTGTGAGGTTGAAGCTAGTGTATTAATTATAAGGTCCCACTAGTTCATCCAAGCTTCGAGGATCCTAGTTATTGTCAGAAAATATGAAAGGTGAAGCCTAAAGTACTTTTAAATATTTCATCTTAGAAGCAACAATTTGATGCATGATTATGTCAAACTTCACAGAAATTATAGGTAACCAAAACTCTTGAAGTCCACAAAATCTTCATAAGTCACACGGAAAATTCATCTTGAGCTGAAATCACCACGACAAATCGCATCAGACAACACTATTTTGGAATCCTTTTGGCGGTTTTGGGGAAACAAGATTTTGCGAGATCTAAAATAGGTGATAATAAGAACAAAAGCCAGAATGGAGCCTCCAGTACACAAACCAGGAGCCACAGACTAAGGTAAGTAATCAAGAATCACAGGAAAAATTGTGTTAATAATGAAAGGACCCACCAAACATATTGAGCTACAAGGGCAGTGGACAACTTCTATTTGAACAAAACGGACAATACTATCAACTTCATTACAGAATAAGATCATCAGCTCTCAAATGTCTTCTCATTTAAGTGTGAAACTGCGAAATTATTAGTGTAAGTAGCTAAAAGTCAGTTTCTTAAATATGGGAAAAGTTGTTCTGACATTCCTTATTCTGTACACTACAGAAACAATCACTGAATAGAATTAACTGCCCCACAAACGGGAGGACACAAAAACCCTCACCACGTACCCAGAACTGGTTGGTAGAAGACTCCAATTTTGATTTTACCACAATTGACAATAGCTACCAAAAAGACATGCATCATCCAACTTTCAGGCTATGTCACTGTCAAATTCTCAACAGAATCATTATTAAACAACCATCATTACTTTCACTCTCACTCCCATCATTGTTCTCGGGCTTTATACATCATTTGAGAAATGCACATAGTTGGCTAGTTGGACCCTATTCTTTTCAGCTTGTTTTTAGAAAAATAAATTTAGTTTAGAATAAATTCAGAAAATAAATGCACTTAACAAATTCGGGATAAATGATGTAAAAAGCTACCGTAAAAAAATTCAATTAAGCCCAAGAGGATAGACCCTTATGTAACTAGAACAAACAAAATTCGATCATGATTTATTTTTCAGTAAGTTATGAAACAAAGGCACGTGAAAAACAAACAAAACTTATAATAGCAAGGCTATAGAATAATTGTTGTAGGCACTATGGCCTACCAAGGTGTGTATCACTGAAGCTTATTTTCTCCCTCACTTCACGTTGATACCTTAAGTAGGTAGGTATTGACAAGAAAAAGTACCCAAAAATTTGCCATAACAATGCCAAATTAAATTTCTCCTATCCATCCAACTTTTATTTACTTTATCTCACCTTTCTAACATTACTCGTACTTCCTTACCTACCTCACATAATGTATATTTAAAAATTAATATATTTAATTAATAAGTAATATGACTTATGTGATTTGTTATGTTCACAATGGCTTATTAAAAATTATAAACTATATATTTGAGAATTCATACATTTAAATGGTGTGAGGTGTGACTTACACTCTAAAAGAGTAGAGCCAAGCTCAATTAGAAAAATAAACAATAATATACCTGAAAAGGATAAGACGTGAATACATACTCCACTGAAAATAAATCCAAAGAAGGCCTCCATTAGGTTAATAAAAAGCAACCCAATTTGTACTAGAAGTCAAACTATAACAAACCAAAAATTGCCTAAATCTTTGGTCGATCACAATTACCAATTGCATTTATCTCCCATCTCAATTTTCCAAAACAATTAACTTGAACTGGTCATCCTGTTCTTTGTATTGGTAACTCTTTCCAATCTAATCCAATCCAAACTTTACACAATTGCCCAAACACTTTTCCTTTCTAAAAACACAAATTCCCAAAAAAGTATCAAATCCAATCCAATTCAATCCAACCAAACTTCATTTGATACATTACTAATTAAGTAAAAGATGATATTGGCATAAGGATATGAGGCAACAAATCAAACATATTACTTCCTCATTCCAATATATATAAAGAAAAAGAAAAAGTTAAGAGAGGAGAGAAGGATAAAGTTGGGATACCTGTGGAATAGGAAGTATGACATAGAGATCATACCAGAAGCCCTTGAGAGAGGTGACATAGTGAGAGGCAATGGCAGATGGATCCCAGACAAGCTTACCGCAGCCGACGACCAATGACTCTCTAGAGACGTAAGCGAGGCGAAACTGGAGGAAGATGTGGCAGAGGTGGATTGCATCAGCAAATGTTCGGATGGCAGTGACGACAGCAGCAAGGACACCGTCCATGTAGAGGCAAGAACCACCCCTACCCATTGAGAGTGCATAGAAGAACAATGGGTCAACAGCCAATGCCACCCCACGAGCAATTAGTATGGCTCTATTCCACCGCCTTACCCTATCGCTTCTGGGGTCAAGTATTACACCACCTGAACCTGACTCATGCTGCCTTCGCCTCTTCCTCATGATTCCTCCCGAACCCCCTCTAAATAGGTATGATCCAGCACACGCCTCCCACTCTGGCTTGTTCTCCCTGTCACAGCTCGTCGAATGAAACACCGGCACCCCCACCTTAGTGCAAGCGTAACACTCTGTTGGATTGCTGTTGCTGCCTTCATCCTCGTTGCTGCTGCTCCAGTTCTGCGTTTGCGTATTCCACCCTCCAAACAACCTCTGCAATAACCTACAAATTCAACGGAATTAATCAATCACAACCGAAATTCAACAGCAAGTAGTTCAGATAATGGAGAGATCGAGGACCTCATGAGAGGACCCATGCTGCTGTTGAAGGGTTAACCATGGAATGGAACAATAGTTGAAATGAGAGAGAGAATTGAAATTGGACAAATCTGGGGGGGATGTTGTGATGAACAAGGGATGATGAGAGCTTCCTCTGTCCAGTAGCGAAGGCAAGTGTTAGGCCAACAATTAGGAGATGACGAAAACGCCACAATATGGAACTTCACGGGTTATGCTGTGGGCCCCTACTTCCCCTCCTTCCTTCCTTCTCTTTTTGTTTTTAAAGCATGTGCATTGTGCCAAAAAATTGCTAGGGGTGCCACACATCTTTTTTAACTGATTCGCGGGTCATAACTTTTTCTTAATGCATTCTCAAAGGTCATTAAACTTATTTAAGTGACTGGGGGGTGACATTCCGGTTATTTTAGCTGAAATCCGGCGAGATATATTAAAAATGACGAAAATGCCCTTACTTTGCTCTCAAATTTAATTTAATCTGCCATTATCTCTCTTTCTCTCTTTTCTACATCCTCTTCCTCCATAATTCAAATTCACCATCTGGCAAAATCAACAGTGTGATTGTCCCCAATTCTTTCTCTCCTCTATCTATGGCATCACTCTTCTCCCCATTTCTTCATCTCTTTTGCTGTTTGATTTTTTGATTTGGGGTCTTTACTTGATCCCATTTGATTTCTGGGAAGTGGGTTACGGAAATGTCACCCATTCTCATTGGCTTATTCTCTCTCTTTTACTCACCCTCTTCCTCTCTACTTCATTCATCTCAAATTGTCACCTTAAATGAAATGGGTATAACTGATGAATTTCTCGTTCCTTCACACCTTCAGTGTTCGGCATCAAAAGGGTATATATATGAAGATTTTCTTCATCTGTACAACTTCTAATGTTTGCTCTGAAGAATTTGTGTGTGATCAGATCGGCTAACGAAGTTGTTGCATGGGCTTAGCAATGTTGACAAAGGTGGAACTTTTGTTGAACCCTTCGTATCGAGTAAAGACCAGGTGAAAGAAAGTATTTTATTTCATACTTTGTTGTGAAAGGAGTAAGTTATACCAGATAGCAATTTAATACAATTAATTATAACTAGTTTCAAATTTGATATGCTATCTCAGAATACCTGAGGGCTGAGGCAAAGTGCTCTCAAATTTAGATGGACCTGATTTATGCCAAATTGCGATGGATGCAATAGGATGAGGGACCCCGTTCGGTATCATCCCATAGGATCCCAGTTCCAGGAGCCACCATGGATGAGCTAACTGTAACATCTTGTGCAGTAATGTTAGTGGCTCGATGTTGACATTCTTGAAGCTCTTCAACTGGATCTGTAATCAATAATGATGGAAACGAACCACCAGGAGTTGATGAGATCTCCAAGCCATGATGAATGTTGCTCCATTGATGGGTATCCTAGCTTGAACAACCTTCCATGTCGTCACAAATAATGAACAGTAATACTGAATCTTCCTGAAACTTCATGAAGGAATAATCAAATATTTTTTTTTTTGCCAGAAATCAAAGATGATATGATGAGAGAGAACAGAAGGATCTGCGTTATGATGATTGAGCATCATGCGGTTGTTGGGAGGAAGGAAGGAGGAGAGAGAAAGTGAGGTGTAGTGAGAGAAGTTGACGCCATTGTTGAGCAAGGAGAAGTTTCAGAGAGTATGGGTTGGGGAATGAAGAGGAGAGAGAAACGGACTAGTATTTCTATTTTTTGAAGGGCAAAACGAACACTTCACTCATTTTTTGAAGGGTAAATAAGACAATTCTATGATTCCTGCCAAAAATAACCGGAATGTCACCCCTCAGTCACTTAAGTAAGTTTAATGACCCCCGAGAATGCATTAAAAAAAAAAGTTGTGACCCGCGAGTCAGTTAAAAAAGTTGTATGGCACCCCCTAGCAATTTTTTGGCATTGTGCAATGCTCATTTTAAATTTTTAGAATTTTGGTGGAGACCATCCTTCCACCTCATATAAAATTCCTACTTTTTGAAATTTTATTCCATTTTATCTGCAACCATAAGAATTCATTCAATCATTTTACTTTATAATATTTAATGTGGAGTTTCCTTTATGTTATAATTAATAAATTTATATATGATAATATTTTGTAAAGCTTAATAAGATTGTTATTCAATATTTTATTTTTGTAGAAAACAAAAATAAATAATTAACTTAAAAAATCAATCAACAAAAAAGACCTAGTTATATTTTTTTTTTTATAGAATTTTTATAAAAGTTAAATTAAGACTCCAAAATTTATAATGCAATCTACTAAAAAAACAACAACTCCCATCAAAAAAAAAACAACAACAACAAATGCAAAATAATAATTAAAATGCGCAACTAAAATTTTAAATATATCATACAATTCTAAAAAAAAAATTTAAGCGTTCCTTTCACGCTCCACATTTCTGCTCCATATTTCTTCAACAAGATCCGCCTGTAGACGTTTGTGCAACTTATCATCGCGGACAAGTGTTGATTGTTTCAAGTAATTATCATAGCAAGGGTGACGTTCCCGACAAATTGTAGGCTCCGGGGCAGATCCCTCAACATGATCACAATCAAATGCTAGGTTATATGTGTCACGCTCATCTTCTACAATCATGTTGTGCAAGATAATACAAGCTTTCATTATGACACATATTTCATCCTTGTCCATATATCGAGCAGGCCCACGAACTATACAAAGCGAGCTTGCAATGCACCAAAGGCTCGCTCCACATCCTTCCTAACTCCCTCTTGACATTCAGCATATAATTTCGCTTTTGGACCCATAGGCAAGGGAATACTCTTCACAAATGTAGACCATTTCGGATAAATTACATCTGAAAGATAATAACCCATTGCATATTGGTTACCGTTCACTACATATTCGCATTTTGGAGCCCGATCATTGTACACGTCGTCGAATAACGAGGAACGGTGGAGAACGTTGATGTCATTCATACTTCCTGGACATCCGAAAAAAGCATGCCATATCCATGTGTCATATGAAGCGACTGCTTCAAGAATAATTGTTGGAGTTTTGTACAACCCTTTCTCAAATTGTGCCTTATAAGTAGTTGGACAATTCTTCCACTCTCAATGCATGCAATCGATGCTTCCTAACATACCGGGAAAATCACGAGCATTACCGACTTCCAATAGATGATCAACATCGGCTTGAGTTGGTTTCCTTAAGTACACTTCCCCGAACACATCAATGATAGCTTGTGCAAACCTTTTTGTACACTCTAAAGTCGTGCTTGTCCCGATCTTTAGATATTCGTCGACGCAATCAGCGGCAACACCGTAGGCTAAAATCCGCATAGCTGGGGTGCACTTAGTGAGTGGAGTCAATCCACGTCGTCCAATTGCAACGTACCTTAGTTGAAAATACTCAGAGTGATTGCTAAGGGCCTCGACTATGCGGAGAAATAAAGGCCTACACATTCTAAATCTGCGACAAAAATGTCCTTCATTGTAAACTGAGTTATCTGCGAAGTAATCTTGGTATAGACGATCATGAGCTTCTTTGCGATTTCTCCAAATAACTCTTTTCTTCCTTTTTGGGCCGGATGCAGAAGGCCCAAGATGTTGTTGTGCAGCTTGCAAGAATTGTTGCAGAAGCAGTCTTTGTTTCACTTATATACTATCATCTAACATTTCTTGCATAACGATTGTATCGTCAAAGGAGGAAGAGGAATTGTCGTCCATTATGAGACACCTAAAGCATGCAAGCATTAGTTATAGAAAAGAGAAGTGAGTCAGAAATAACATAATTCATTTGATTGCAAATTTAACTACCTCTCAATATTTCACTTCATTTCATAACAACATTGTTTCATAACATTTTCATTTCATAACAATATCATTCATTTCATTCCAACTTTAACTCCCTCTCCATATTTTGAAAATAAACTACTATAATGTGGCACACACAAACACATACATAGAAAACACATACCACAACCACTTCTTAATCCTAAGTACATAGAAGATAAACATAAGTTGATTAGGGTGAAGTATTACTGATCTGGCTGTGTCTGTTGCTGATATTTGGCTTGTATTTTATTTTTCCTAGTTATCCAATATTGCTTGTCATCTTCAGCCTTTCTACTGATGTCCTTGTTTAGGACTTGATCATCATACATCTTTTGTTTGTGTGCCTTGTGATCTTCTTGAATTTTGATATAACGCTCAAATAGTTTTGTCTTGTTTGCAGATTTAGTGTCTAACTTCTCAAACTGCTTAGATATTAAATCAGCCACTACTTCAAATTTCTTTTCCTTCTGTTTTCTCTTAATTGTGGTTTTTTTCCCAATGGGGCGTTCTTGCCCAATTGATTCCCCCTCACTTGCTGTTGCTTCATTTCCATGGGTGGAGTTATTGGAGTAAGCCCCAGCTTCGTTCAATTTGGAACGTTTGCCTGACCCCCTAGTTTTTCCATGAAGCGATTGGCAATATGAACTCCATTTTGGTTGATCCTTTAATATCTACCACCAATGCTCAAGAGCAAACTTTTCCCCCTTCGGTTCACGTTGTGAGTACAACTTATGAGCACGTTGTATCACATTATCCATGCCCCAACCACTTTGAGCATTTCGAGTGGCTTCATCCACATAGGCTGAGAACTTGGACACTAATTGTGAAGCTCGATTCCATCGCATATTGAGTGACTTAGCCTTCCTGAAGATCAAAGTTTGTGGTCTATCTTCATTGTATAGGACTTCAATCCTACCCCAAAATCCATCCTTTTTTTGATCGTTTCCCACAATTGCATCATTACTTATATTGACCCAACAATGTATAAGACGAGTGTCCTCCTCCACTGTCCATCTCCTTAAACATCCACCTTCCACATCTGCTTCTTCTATGTCATTGTCATTTTCAGATAAGTCAACAGTTGGAGTTTGTGTTGATGAAGGTGTTGAGTTACCCCTCCCCCCCCCCCCCGATAAGTAAGGAGACTGAGGTGGAAGTGGGTAATATGGATAGTAGCCGGGGGGAGGTTGGTTTGGAGGAGCAGGAGTATGCGGAGGTGGGTAATATGGGTAATAGCCATGGGGATGTTGGGTGGATCCAGTTGGAGGAGTAGAAATATGTGGAGGTGTGTAATGTGGTTGATAATAGTATGGTGGGGGGTTCGGTTGTGGTGAAGTTGGGTTAGATGATTAGGTATTTGGATTTAGTGCCCTGTTATCATCTCCAGTTAACAAACTCGCAATTGATCTGTTCCAAGTAGGTTCCATAATCACCTACACGTGAAATTAATTTATCTTTGTGATGTTTTGTTGAATATAACAATAGTTATGTAATCCATAAATATCTAACCACAAATAACCTTTGTCGCATAGAACAACTTAATAATTAACTATAAACATTAGGATTATTGGATGATAATACACTGAACTTTAGGGGTATTGGACAATAATGCACTGAACTTTTTTCTTGGACTCTAATACACTGAACTTTGAGGGTATTGGACAATAACGCACTCAGACCAATTCAGCTAGTGGTTGACGTGGTGGCTGTCCTATTTTGAGGTGTCGTTTTTCTATTTTTTTCAGAAAAAAACTTTTGCCGTGTAAGAAAATACACGTAAGCAGGATGACTGATATATTTTTTGGAAAAAAATAGAAAAACGATACCCAAAGTGGGACAACCACCACGTCAACCACCAGCTGAATTGGTCTGAGTGCATTATTGTCCAATACCCTCAAAGTTCAGTGTATTAGAGTCCAAGAAAAAAGTTCAGTGCATTGTTGTCCAATACCCCTAAAGTTCAGTATATTATCATCCAATAATCCCAATTTATATTATTGCATGCTTAAAAATATGTACCAACATAATATGATTCTTTGTTATTATTATACATTCACATAAAGATTATTTGTAATTTTAGACTCGAACATAACAAATCAACTACCATAATAAAGAAAATTCTTTAACATATGAATTAATTAATACTACTAGATTATACCATAGTTAATATCCCTAGATTTGTAAACTATTAACAAAAAGATCCATTATGATAAACACATAATAAATATTTTACTTTTTGACTCCAATTTATTACAAATTAATGATGACAAAAATATCTATATTGTTACAAATATAAAATATCAACTTAAATAATCTAATTAATTTTTAAAACACTATGGAGTATATTGTAACATGCCAATTAATTAGAATTGCCAATTAGAATTAAAAAACATTTATCTTTTACAAATATTACGTTATTTAATTCTAAAATATTGCAAATTCATGCTAATGAAAATTTTCATATTCTCACAAACATGAAATATCTACTAAAATATTACATTATTTGATTTTAAAATATTACAAATTCATGTTAACACACTGTAAACACAAATTTCGAGTCTAAAATAAATAACGACAAGAAAATTGAGAAACAAATTACTTTGTATTAATATGTAAATAAAGTAGTCATCTGATTCGATCTCCTGAAACTTGAGTGAGCCGAGGGCGCGAGCGCTTGATCTCGATCTCGAATGTAGGTTTAGCTGAAGAATTCTTGCAATAGTTCTTGAGATGAAGGTCTTGAGCGTTGATCTCCTTAGTGCTTGGTAGTTGGAGGTTGCTCGAAGGTCGACCGTATGCAGGTTGATTGTTAGTTGCAGTTTTTCAAGTTCTTGGATGCGAGGGCTTGAGTGCTTGGTCTCGATCGATGAACCAGACGAAGAAGATGGTTCCAGTCGTTGATGTGAAGAACAGAAGTTGTTGAACTAGTAGGCGTTGGTCCTTGGCGCTTGATAGCTGGAGGTCGCTTGTAGTTCGATCTTCTGAAGGCTTGGCAGGTCTTGCCGAAGAACTCTGTAGCAGTTCTTGATCTTGACGCGGTAGAGGTTTGGAGACTCAATCTTGAACTTTTGCAGACTTCGATCCTTGGCACTTGGTAGCTGGAGACTGCTATCAGTTTGATCTTCTGAAGCCTCTGGATGCTAACTGTTGAATCTCCGGGGGCGTTCAAAATGAAGGAGGAAGACCCCTATTTATAGGCTCTGGAAGCCTAGCCCCTAGGGTTTGAGTTGGGCTTTGGGCTTGGGTCCAAGTTAATTAATTATTCCTTTAACTTTAAATAAAAAAATAATTAATATTTCATGCATCATCTTTGACATGTGTTATGATACTATTGGTCAGGATGCATTTCCATTTAAAATTCAATTAAATGGACCGTCGTAATTAATTCAACATGTGGCAGATAATAATTGGCCGAATAAATTTAATTTCTTTTCCACGTGTCATTTTTTTTAATTGGTCGACAAACTTTTGTCTCCTACAGATGCCCCCTTCGAGAGTCGATCGCGAACACAAATTTTGTGTGTTTGAAGCGGCTGAGTCTCGAATATAATTTGTATTTAGCGGGCATACTATTGTGTCTAAATTTCAGCTGGGCCAAATGGAGTGCGTCGCTGATTTGAAAGACGAGGATGTCATCTTGGAGCAAATTTCAACGAACACGACTAAGATGCCCCCACATTGTATGCTTGAATGAAGTTGTCAACTAGCCTGAGTATCCTATTGATGGTGCTGACTTGAAACAAACCACTAACATGAAAATCTTAACAAGCTAGAGTGCGGCTTGAAAGCCCGAAATTTTGATGATTTGGAAGTCGATCCATTTTCTTTTTTTTTTTTGCACTTTTAACTTGAGAGTCTTTGTTGTGATGACGTAAAAGTCTTTAACCTTGTCGACTTTGGAGTCTTGCATGAGTGAGCTATGGACTTTACTGACTTAAGAGTCTCTCTTATTAATTTATGAGTCTTTATCTATCTTGACTAGGGAGTCCTTCATCCTGTTGACCTATGAGTCTTTAACTTTCTTGACTTGGGAGCCCTGCTTCCTGTTGACTTGTGAGTCATTGAATTTTGCTAGCGTATGAGTCATTCATTTCGAATTGGGAGTCGTGAACTCGTGAATATTTTATGGCGGGTGACTTGGGAGTCTTTTTTTTGTGGTGACCTAGGAGTAATTGCTTTTCTTCACCTTAAAATTTGATTTTGACGACTTGGTAGTCTTGAATTTGGCTGACTTGGAAGTCATCAATTTATTTGACTTGGAAGTTGGTTAGTTTGATGACTTAAGAGTCTGAAGTTTGTTGATTTGAAAGTATTTGGATTTGCTGACGTACAAATCGTATGCATCGTTGACATGGAAATCTCGAATTTTATTGACTTGGAAGTCGTGATCTTGACTTATGAGCACTTTCATTTTGTTAATTCAAATTTGGTTGACTGGTGAGTCTTTCATTTAATCAACTTGGGAGTCAGGAGACTTGTTGATACGAGAGTTTGACTGACTTGGATGTCTTTGTCGTGTCGTTGACTTGGAAGTCAAGAAACTTGGTGACTAAAGAGTCTTGAAGTTTGTTGATTTAAAAATCTCAAATTTTTGCTGACTTTGAAGTCTTTAATTTTTGTTTACTTGGAAATCAGTGAATTTAGTGACTTGAGAGTCTTGAGATTTGTTGATTTGAGAATCTTGAATTTTTGCTGACTTGCGAATCTTGAAGATTGCTGACTTGGAAGTCATGGTCTTTTTTTCTTGACTTTTGAGTCTTTCATTTTGTTGATTTGAATTTGGATGACTTGTGAGTCTTTCATTTTGTTTATTTAAATTTGGATGACTTGTAAGTCTTTGGCTTGAAAGTTTTGAATTTCACTTGGGAGTCTTTAACTTTGGTGACTGGAGAGTTTGACTTGAAAGCCTTGGGTTTGGACTTTTACTAGTCTTTCGTGATGATGACTTGGAAGTCTTGGATTTTGACTTGAGAATTTTTAATTTTGTGGATGAGCAGGAAGTCTTGAATTTTGACTTGTGAATCTTTTTTTTTTTGTGAATGACTTGGAAGACTTGAATTTTTTACTTGTGAGTCTTGATGTGGATGACTTGGAAGTCTTGAATTTTGACTTGTGAGTCTTTTTTGTGGATGACTTGGAAGTTTTGAATTTTTTACTTATGAGTCTTGATTTAGATGACTTGAAAGTCTTAAATTTTGACGTGTGAGTCTTTTTTTTTTTTGGATGACTTGGAAGTCTTGAATTTTGACTTATGAGTCTTGATTTGGATGACTTGGAAGTCTTGAATGTTTTACTAGGAAGGTCTTCAAAATTTGTTGACCTTTTTTTTTGTGAATAGTTTAGGCTCTTATTCGGGAGCTTCTCAATTTTCTTCATCAACCTTGCGATCTACTTACTTTACTCGTCGATTCTTTTGACTTTCTCTTTGCTTTCCTTAGCAAACATTCTCAACGTAGCCTCTAGCTTAGCGATCTTTTCTTCCATGTTAACAGCTCCAATTGTCATCACCGCCATGACGAAGGTATGAGTAGATTCAATCTCTGCTAGCGAGAAGATAGATTCTTCTTCAGTGATTTCGGAAGAATCTTCACTGGAGTAGCCATGGTCTTCAAAGCCCTCAAATTGGAAGAGTCCGCGAGATGTAGTCTGCTTTGAGCCGAAGGTAATCGTAGTAGGCTTCCAAGAGCAAGGAGCCCTTTGAGTTGCCCCCAGTGTGATGGAGCCGATAGTTGGATTCTTTAGTAATTGAGTTGGTGCATCCACCGTTAGTTTTTCTAGCGCTGTAGAAATAGCAGCGGCGACAGTTGCAATCCTTCGAGTCGTTACTCCGCTTGATGTGACACATGTAGCTGTTGACCTATGGGATGAATCTTGAGTCATCCTCCTTGTTGAGAGTAGAGAGACAACTTTCTAGGGTGCCATCGCGTCGCCTAAGTTGAAAGTTAAACTTGATTTCTTGGAGAAAGAAATGAGAGGCAGAGAGGTCCCACCGAGCGTGCCAAATTTGTAAACACAAATTTCGAGTCTAAAATAAATAAAGACAAGAAAATTGAGAAACAAATTAATTTGTATTAATATGTGAATATATGCGGGTACAATCTCTGTATTAAATACAATAAAGTAGTCCTCTGATTCGATCTCCTGAAACTTGAGTGAGCCGAGGGCGCGAGCACTTGATCTCGATCTCGAATGCAGGTTTAGCTGAAGAATTCTTGCAGTAGTTCTTGAGCTGAAGGTCTTGAGCGTTGATATCCTTAGTGCTTGGTAGCTGGAGGCTGCTCGACGGTCGACCGTTTGCAGGTTGACTGTTGGTTGCAGTTCTTCAAGTTCTTGGATGCGCGGCTTCAGTGCTTGGTCTCGATCGATGAACCAGACGAAGAAGATGGTTCCAGTCGTTGATGTGAAGAACAGAAGTTGTTGAACTAGCAGGCGTTGGTCCTTGGCGCTTGATAGCTGGAGGTCGCTTGTAGTTCGATCTTCTGAAGGCTTTGCAAGTCTTGCCGAAAAACTCTGTAGCAGTTCTTGATCTTGACGCGGTAGAGGTTTGGAGACTCGATCTTGAGCTTTTGCAGACTTCGATCCTTAGCGCTTGGTAGCTGGAGACTGCTGTCAGTTTGATCTTTTGAAGCTTCTGGATGCTGACTGTTGAATCTCCGGGGGCGTTCAAAATGAAGGAGGAGGACTCCTATTTATAGGCTCTAGAGGCCTAGCCCCTAGGGTTTGAGTTGAGCTTTGGTTTGGGTCCAAGTTAATTAATTATTCCTTTAACTTTAAATAAAAAAATAATTAATATTTTTTGCATCATCTTTGACATGTGTCATGATACTATTGGCCAGGATGCATTTCCATTTAAAATTCAATCAAATGGAACGTCGTAATTAATTTAAAATGTGGCGGATAATAATTGGCTGAATAAATTTAATTTCTTTTTCACGTGTCATTTTTTTTAATTGGTCAACAAATTTTTGCTTCCTACACACACATACATATGAATTAGTTAACATTCCTAGATTATAGCATAGTCAACTAAAATAATGTGATTAATTTTTAAAATATTATACTCTAATATGCCAATTAATAGATTTTACAAATTAAGATTAACAAAACTTTTCACCTCTTACAAATTTAACATATTAACTAACATAATGCAATCAACTTTTACCAATAAATTATTGATATTCACATATTAGAATTAAGCAAGTAACAATAGTTATTTAACTCACTATATCTAACCACAAATATCCATATCACGTATGATAAGTTTAATCAAACAAAAACACAATTGCACTAATATAAGATATTTATCATTATTTTATGATATACACCAACATAATATCATTTATAGTCAACCATAATTAAAAAATTAAACCAAGTTATACTCTAGCACATCAAGTGGTTAAACAAAAACACAACTACGCTAATTAGTTCATGTATCTACTTTCTAATATAATAATTATATAGATTTATAGATAAAGTCATATTTATAGACACAAAATTAACAAAATAATCAATAATTACTTACAAATCACTTTACTTCACTTCACTTCACTTCACTTTTTGATTGAATATTCCAAGTGCCTACACAAATACAAACATAATTATTATAACATTTATATATAATGACATATAAAATTAAACTTGTAAAATATAAAAATTACAACTACTTACAATTCTAATGGAGGAGCTGAGTGTAATTGTAAAATGGGAATCACATTCCATATTTATAAACCAATTTTCTTTCAAAAATTAAAAAACAGTTCAAGGCAACAGTTACCGTTGGTATCAAATGACCGTTGCTATTTACATCATCTATGAGAAGCAATATTTGGGACTTTTTTTTAAAGGTTTTAAATTGAATAAAAAATTGATAGTGGATCTCTTTGGATGGAACTCCACTGAGTTCTTATACTGAATTCCACCATAACACTGTTCCTGGCTGCAGCAAAAGTAGAGGAATTATGTCAGAATTCCAGGGGTCCCGTGCCCCATTGGTACTGCTAACATGTTAAAACATAAAAATTTAGGACAATAATAATAATTTATAATGATTATAATTATCATAATTTGTGCATAAAAAATACAGTTTAAAAGTAATACTACAAAACTAAGGTTAAAGTCTTTTTACAAAAGGTTAGGGTGGTTGGCTTGATTGATGGTGAGGCGGCGACCATGCGGCAGCAAATGGTTCCCGACGATGGTGTCAGACGCGTTAGGCTGGTCGACAATGCTCGAAGGGGTGGTTGGTGTGACAGTGATCAAACAACAATAACATTCAGCCTCTTCTTGCATCTGGGCAGTGACGACGACTTCTGGGAGTGGGAGGGGGCAAAGGCCAAATCTGGTGGTGGCATCGGAGGTTGCTGGTTATGGTATGGCGGCGATGTGGGGTGGCACGGCGTGAAAGGGAAAAAGAGAGAGATGAAGGAGAGAAGGGAGGTTGTGATGATGGAGGTTGTGGGCGGTTGTCGCGGTTGCTGGTGACGATTTCCGCCCAACGGTGGTGGTGATTGTGGGCGGCAACTGTAGATGGGAGGAGAAGAAAAGAGAGGAGGAAATCGATTAAGGTTAGTGTTAGGGTTAGTGAAGAAAGAAAAAGTCTATTAATACTCCCTTTAAAACTAAAATATAAATTAATTAAATTAAATAAAGAAACCTGTTGTGACTAATAATAGTAGTAAATAAGAAAATAAATAAACTTTTAATTTTCTAAAACCATAAGAACTACAAAATAAATAAAATAAAACGAAGCACATAAAATTATAAAATAATAAACACGTAAAGTTATCATATTACCCATACTCCCATGTAACATAGAAAATTACTAAAATACCATTGTTAATTCTTCAATCGCCCTACGAGCTCAAGTGTTAGCAAAATAAATCATAGACAAATCTCAAAAGTAACGAAATATATCTTAATTCATTAACGACGTAACGTTAAACACATTCGAATTTTCGAGGTTTTACATCAGCATGTCGCCTTGCATAGTTTCCATTACATTTTTTGAAGGCTCCTGTTGAATTTAAAATTTTGACATATTTTAAAGTTGTCAAAATTAGGAGCTTTTATACGGTAAAATATTCTCATTTACATTTTTTTTTTTAAAAAAAAAAGAAGTTTACTGACAATTCAAATTGTAAGGAAAAGAAAAAAAAAGAAAAAGAAAAGGAAAAAAGCAAGTTTTTCATAAATTCACAAACCCTTATTTATTTCATATGCTTGGTTAGCCTCCATATGTTATCCAAAAAGAACAAAAGAAACATGATAAAGTCTTTTATGAAAATAAAAAAGGGATGTGGTGGAAAATGAGTTGTATAAAACTACCCTTGAACCTTCCAATTTAGTCAATTTTGCCACTAGTCTTTCTAAAGTTTCAAAAATATCATTGAACTCTCCAATTTAGATAAAAATGCCACTGAGTGATTTTTTTACCTGCTACAGCAGGTTAAGAGGGAAATTAATTATAAAATTCCCAAAATAACCCCAAGTCCTCCAACTACTTCCAAATTTTTGCCCCCCACCCCCACCCTAACCCTAACCCTAGCATGGCAGAGACGACGGTTTTCAGAAGCAGAGACGGCGGCCCAGACCCAGATATGGTGGTGGTGGTTGCAGATGGTGGCGGTGGTCAATGGTGGGACAAGGAGAGGATAGAAATGACGGGGAGAAGACTTTTCTCCATCCAGAGCCCTCCTCAAAGCCTGAAAAATCCAACCAAGGTCCCAAAAACATACTAACTAAGAAAAAGTGGACCGAAATCGCGCATAAAAATTAAATTTCAGACATTTTGGACAAACGAGTTGTCGAAACAGACGTGTGGTTGCTTGTGTACCAATCTCCAGTGAGGATGACAATGTCTGCCCTAGGAGTTGCAAAGGGGATTGGAATGATGGGGCGATTGTTGATGATAATCCCATCAAAACCACCAGAACAAATTCAACGATGGGAAGTAAAAGAAACTCCCAATTTGGTCTTTTACTTGGAACTGGTATGTCCAATTCCACCTTGGAGCAATTGGGCAATAACAGACAACCCACAAATGAAATATCTGGAAATGGCAGGGAAGATGAATAGCACGGCAGAGGGATAGAAATGACGGTGAGAAGGAGAAAGAAGAAGGGAAAGTTTAGTGGTATTTATTAATTTACTTCTTCACCTACTGTAGCAAGTAAAAAAAATTACTCAGTGACATTTATTATCTTAATTGGAGAGTTCAATGGTATTTTTGATACTTTAGAAAGATTAATGGAAAAATTGACTAAATTGGAAAGTTTAAGGGTAGTTTTATGCAAGAACTCGGTGGAAAATTTCCAATTGCATTCACGGTAACAAGTTACTCCCTATTCCCACGTTTCTCCTTTAATCGCCACATGAACTGACAAAATACAAAATGCTCTCTTTCCTGTATATATAAATGACAAGCAGAGAGCAAAAAAGGGTTTTTCTATGGAAGGTGGTTTTCGGTGGATTTTGATATTCAGAATTTGTAACTGAAGAAACGGAGAAGGCGAATTGGTGGAAGACAGAACAAGGAGGAGAAGGATAATACAGAAGTTAAAGCGAGTTTTTTTTCTTTATGTCGTTCATCCTCAGTCCAAACTCCAAACACCTGTCTTTGAACCCATCATTAACATGGCCAACAATGGTGAAGACTTGAAAGCCATGTTTACAAGCGACGGAGACAGCAACCAAGTGCATCAAAGATTGTTTCCGACGCCAAATTCTGTCGATCTGAAACCTACATACCGAATCCCAGATCGTCATCGATTATGAGTTTGCAAAGACTCACAAAATCTGGATTCATGTGAGTCCCGAGTCCGTAAGAACTCACAAAATTTGGATCCTTGCGGATTCCGGGTTGGTAACGACCCATAAAAATGGATTCTTAGGAATCCTGGGTTGGCAACGACCCATGAACCTGTGGATTCGTGAGAATCCCGGGTCCCTCAGGACCCATTAAAAGTGGATTTTTAGAAATCTTGGCTCCTTTGAGAACCCATAAAAATGGATTCTTAGGAATCCTGAGTTGGTAACGACCCACAAAATTCATGATTCTTAGGAATCTCGGGCCATCAAGACCCATAAAACTTGGATTCTTAGGAATCCTGGCTCTTTCGGGAACCCATAAAATTTGGATCCTTAAGGATCCCGGTCTATAAGGACCCATAATCATGGGCCCTTCGGGACCCCAATTCCAACTGGAACTAACTAGACGGGGATGAGAATCGGTTGTTTGTCATACTCTATTTTGAGGAGGCGAAGTTTCTCGTCTAATGTATATGCAAATTGAGTGTGGACCATCCAATTTAATGATAAGTGGCCATTTGATTCCCTTGTATTACACAGGGAGCAATATTTCAGCAAGCTTAAATGAGGTTTAGGACTTACAAGGACCCAGGGGACTCATAATTGTTTAACATGTATCCTGTGTTAATGAGCTCATGGTATGAATGACAAGGTGATATGACAAAATAAAAATACAAAATGATGCTAGGTTGTTTTTTTTATAAGCAATTACTTGGTTGCTTGATCCTCTATTTTACGACAAAAAGCAAAATAATGATGTTGATTGCTTGTGATTAGTGTGTGGCTAGTGAGATTGATATCTTGGTTGGGCAGGACCTAGGTTTCGTGAGTGTTAGATTGACTGGATTTCTGAAATGGAAGGGAAAACTCCGTGGTCTTGTCTACTAGAGTCTTGGGAGGATGATTTTGACGATGATGTCATCCAACAATTGGGACAAATGAATCATCCTTATAAAGCCATCCTCAAAGCGAAGGATCTCAAGGAGGAGGGCAATGAGGTTTGTAAGAATGGAAAGTATGACGTTGCTGTTAGTCTATATGTTAAGGCGCTACAGTTTGTTTGCGCTAGTGAACCCTCGTGTGAGGAAGATTATCTACAGTTGTGGGACTTGGCAGTCTCGCTTAATCTTAATCTTGCAGCAGGTGCCCTGAAGTTGGGAAACTTCCACCAAGTAATTGAAGTGTGTGAGTTTATTTTAAGGTTTGATCCAAACAGTGTCAAAGCACTCTACCGAAGTGAGGTCGCTCAAGTGAAGCTTGGAAATTTAAAGAAGCTTTGGAGGCGTTTGTGAAAGTTCTTGAGATTAATCCATCTAATTCAGAGGCAAGAAAGGAGCTAGCGCGGGTAAAGGAGTCGCTAGAGACAAGGAAGGGTGTATCCAAAACAGGAAAAAGAAAAAGTACATTAGAGCCTTATAGTACATCTAATGGATACCCCAACAAAGTGCAGGGACTTGGTACGCAGCTACCACGCCTATAGTTTAAGAGTAATAGGGTAGCTAATGGGCTAAGAATGGGAAAGGGTTATTCGATTGTCCAGGGGGAAGAAGGTGAGAGGGAATCCTAAGTGACACATTCCTCTTCTCCTACATCAATCTTGATGACAAGCGTGGAGGCTAGGACTTACCCAAGTCTTACACAATCTCCGACATCCAGTCCAGTGAAAAGGGACACAACAGATGTTCAACCTTTACTGAAGTTTAGACAAAAATCAGGCTGAGGGGATGTTCTGTCAATATCCCAAATCAGTTATGACACAGTTTTGAAAAATGGGTTAGCGAGTGTTTATGATTCAAGGAGTATGAGTTTTATGATGATAAGAGTTGAAGCCCAAATATGCTAAGGTGTGGAGGACATGATAATTGACAAAGTTACTTCAAAACCTTAGGGGTCAACAACAACAAAGGGGTTTGCGGTTAGAAAGGATGAGGATCTTCCATCAAAGGTACAAGGCATGGGTTCAGGTGCATCCCAACAGTTGGGGCAGGGTAATGGTTGCTTCAAGTTTGTAGCTACCCGAGAACATAAATGTGCAAGTAGGCAATACACGCGAGGCTTCAGGGGTGAGCGACGAAGCTCTAGCCATCAAGTAATCTGTTTTGCAGGAACCAAGAGAAAGTTGCAGGAGGAGAGACTATACTGGGTAACTTGTGTCCAACCAATGAAGCGTCTCAATAGAGGTGATCAAGGTTTAGGAAACCAAAAGCTATCATGGGAATACCAAGATATCCTTTAGAATCGTCAACTTTTCTGTTTTAATCTAGTAAGTTGTTTATGCTTTGCTTTTCCTTGTCGTTGTATTTGTAAAACAAAAGTATCAAACGATAGGGAAGCATATACTCTGGCTATCTAGGCATAGAGATAAGCCCTTCCTTAGCGATGTGTTTTAGTTATTTTGTATTCTGACCGTCTGCCAAAAAAATGATGCTGATGAGGACGGAGCATAGAAGCAACAACCATGTCATAAATCTTGCCACCAGTTCAATTGATCCTACTGCTCAAAATAACATCTGTTGCTGAAAATGACCAAATGAAAGATGACTTGGTTGTTATGTATAATGCAATACCTCCGGGTATTAACTCTCAAAGTTATAAGAAATAAAAGGCATAATCTAAATTTTCATTTCAAAACCCACAAGGTCCTCACTGAAGTAGAAAGTGATGTGAGAATGCTTTGGTTCAAGTATTGACACTAAATGTGTCACAGAGGCCGAGAAGAATGAAAGAAAAGAGAATGAATTGGATTTTTACTATTTGTTCAATCCAATCAAATGCAAGCTCTTAAGTTGTTGGCATTAATTGGGAAGATTTGATTATGGTACAAATATGAAACGTTGATGTTTGTTTGAATCAAAGACAAAGGGGCAGTGCTTAGCATGAAACAAGTACAAGGATTTAATTTTCTAAGGAAAGTAATGTTAAGTAATATACATAAGGGGAAATAAGATATTCCAAATTTAAGAACTATGTGGACTTGATCCCATTAAGGGTAAGTAGGAAATCCGATTAAATATTTCGGGTTCAGTCACAAATCCAAAAAAACAATCATCAAATTGTATTTTTAGGTGGATATTCGAGCTCTTTTATTTTTGTGAGGGACAAATCATACTTGTCAAGTTGCGAATTCGAGCCAAATTACCCAAGCTCCACAAAAAACGTCAACCGACCTTGTCAAGTTTCTAAGTCCTCCAAGCGGACTTAATTTGAGCCAAATAAAAATACCCAAGCTCACAAAAAACCTCGCTCTCACAAAAAATCTAAAATGTCTATTTTTGACCTTATGTTACGTATTACATGTGACATAAACGGATAGATAGGTCATTTGTTCAAAGATACAGTTTGTCCTATCAAATAGCCAAGTCTGCCAAATGGACCCAACCCATGTTCAATAAAGTTTCGGAGCTCACAAATTCTCCCCCACTCTTAAAAGGGCCAAATTTCGGGATTATAGGACTTGTAACAACAAAATGTCTTCCTGTAATTGAGACAAGGAAACCCCGTTACGGGTCTCCTGTCAAATCTCAAATCCGCTAAACGAACTAAACACAAGTCAGACAAAAAGTCTAATCTCAAATATTCCCCCCATTTGTTAAAATGGCCAAATTTCAAGTTTCTTGCAACATGTGGTTACGAAATGTTTTTCCCGTAACCAAAACGAGTCAGCTCCGATACAAGTTTCCCTGTTGTATTTAAGTCCGTTAAATGGACCAACCTGAGCTAAACACAAATTCCAAACTCTCATTTTTTTCCCCCACTGTCATAAAGGGACGTATTTCAAGTTTATATGACATTTGGTTACATAATATATTTTTTTCTGTAACCTGAACAAACCAAATTTAAACTCCATCAAATTGTCCTTTTTAAATTTCAAGTCCGTCAAATGGACTAAACCCAAGCCAAACAAATCCTAGCTCACAAAAAAGATCCTTCGCTTTCCTAAAAAGCCAAATCCCAAATTTATATAGCCTACGGTTACATATTATATCATTTTGTAACCAAAAATGGCTAAGCCCAAACAACACAAAATTTTATCTTCAAAATCTCATGTCCATCAAATGGACTAAACTCTATCGAGTCTATCCAAATAAAAAGTTCCAGACTCATAAATTTTCTTTCGAATTTTTATTCGATCTGTAGACTCAAAACGGGTCCAGAGCTACGTCGATTTGATCTCAACAAGAGTACGTAGGAAGCCCATAAATATGGTCTATGGGTGCAATCGACAAGTCAAATTAAATCATCCGGCCCCATGATGGACTAAGTCGGAAAATAATAGAAATGACGGAAAGGCTATAATATCAATTTGGCCAAAATTCCATAACAAATTCAGGTTCCTGTTTTGGCTACTTATTTAGCCGAACAAATAACAAAAAAGGGGGTCCAAAAATAATGGTTATTAATTTAACCTAATTCAAACCCAACTAAACATTAAAATTTTCCAAATGAACTACGATCGGTTTGATCCCCTTCAAAAGGGTACGTAGGCCGCTCACAATAAATAGTGAGTGCAACCCGAATTCTAAATTAACTAAACTTCCGCTTAACCTGCAAATGAAGAATGTGCACGGGTAGTACCCTTCCTAGAAGGTGCCTATTCGGCCACTATTTGATGCAACTAAGTTACGGGTCAGGCATAAAGCTGATGCAAATTTACCTCGACTAAAAATAAAACAAAAGAAGGAAAGACAATTAAACGAAGCGAGTCGGAATCAAAAGGCGGTCTCCCAAATGGGGACGTAATTAAGGAGGTTTATCCTCTTGAATAGGGTCATACTCATAGAAAATAATAAACCGATATATACAAAAATATGTCGGGAGATTGTGTGAGCAATTTATTTAATATTATCTTATGTTATCAAAATTTTTTGCTCAACAGCTCCAATAGTAGACTTGCGAGTCCTTAATTAGTTTTATTACCAATGATGATTTCACTAATTCAGGCAAAATCCTCATCTCAAGGTTCATTAAGGTTAACCTCAGCTTCATTTCGTTTATCGTCATTCTTGCCACCATTAATCGAGGTTGGATTTCCACTCGCTATCATCAGTTTTCGTTCTTCCCCACTTATAACCCCAATCTATCGCGCTGATTTAGAATGATTAAACTTACACAGATGACGATGAGCGGTATCCATGTAGTACTGTTCTTGAATTTTAAGATAAGGCATGCCTTACGGGTTCGGCTTCATGAATGCCTCTTCAATTTTGAAGTTAGCACAAATAAAAAGGACAATTGATATGCATAAATAGAAATTGAGTTTTCAAATGATTGATAAGGAGATATTTTTGTAACCAAGCAAATAATGTTTAGTGATTGTTTGCAATTGGCAATTAATGTGTTGTAATACTTGTTAAATCTTGAATAGTAATAATGCACTTATAGCTAAAATAACTAAGGGTAAATAAGACTTTTAACTTAAAAATCCTAATTCTCTTGTAGGAGGAAGGTTTCCTATTTGATCGTGTTTTGATCAGTTTTATCGAGCGAGAGACGAAACAGTGAAACCAGAGAAGTGTGACATCTTAAGCACGGAGCACGACACAAAACATGGGATTGTCCGGTCAATTTTTATCAATGAATAAACCCTATTTACTATTTGAAAGAAAGGAAAAGAAAAAGAAGTGGCAAGCCTTTATACATGTCAGTGAAATGCAGGTCAAACCTGTAATTGGAATATCAAATACGTTATCGATTTTAACATAGTAAGCAAAGAGCGCAAACATTATGTAGTCGAGATGGAGAGAGTCTTGTTCAAGTGCAAGACTCCTACTATTACATCAATCCTGTAAATAGGACTTGGGATCATATATCTTGATAACTCAACCCTAAAAACACACCACTAATATTGTATAACGCCTGTCGCACGTTCAGGTAGAATTTGGATTAAAGGACTTAGGATCATATATCTTCATAACTCAACTCCAAAAACACACAACTAATATAGTTGAACCAAATTTAATAAAACAACCCAAATAAATATCAATCTATGAAACCATGTCATACTTTGGTCCTGCTAATGCATTCCAATTCCTGACGTACATGGCTGGGGCCACTTCTACCCACTCTCATTTTCATTTGGCTTGTCAAATTCATGGGTAAGTCCAATTTACCCAAAATTTATTAGTTTTTTACCAAAATTTACCAAAATTTACCAAAACTTACCAAACATAAAAAACAATACCAAAAATAATTTTGATAAACTGGCGTAAATTTGTCAAAAGTTACCAGAATTTACCAAAAGTTACAAAAAATTACCAAAAGTTACCAAATTTAACTTTTAGCCAACCGTTTTTTAACCATGAATTTGACATACTAGGGGCTGTCAAATTGGTTGGTAAGTTTATGGGTAAAAAAACTTATCAGAATTTACCGGAATTTACCAAACTTTACCAGAACTTACCAAAAAAACAAATAATATTTAAAGTTTTAATATCATATATCTAACAGTATTTAAGCATGTTACAAGCATGACTGTTCATCATTTTGTATCTTTCACTTGAGAGCTTGCTTCGTGGTTCTGGCAACAACGAGAGGCGATTGACAGATCCGGCAGGGGGCTTCGTCCATCTGAAGGTGGTTCTCCGACGAGAAAGGTTACGTCGCCGGTGTCGACTGTGAAAAGCTAATTCGGACTTTCTACTCAACCAATTAACGCTGATTCTGGATCTGAGTGTTGAATTGAAAATCGGAGGAAGCCCTAATTTCATCTGAGGTGACGTATAATCGAGTTTCAGCAGTTGTTTGGTAGACAAACCATTAAAATAAGGTAAACAAATTCCTTGGTTGGTGTTAATTTGTAGTTCGATTATGGTGTTTATTGGGTTCATATTTCAACAGATGGGTTTTGCTAGTTTAAGATTTATCCAAATTTAGAAAATTGTGGGATCCTTTTCTTTGGTTTAGGAATCCATTGTTTCGACCTTCAGAATTTGGTTGAGTTGAGGGTTTAGATATTGTGAATCTAGATTTATGTGGAGCATAGGTTCTGATTCCGGAGATAGTTTATCTTTTATGAGCAATTGATCTATCATTCATCTCAATTTGACTAAAAATTGCGCAATAGCTTTGAATTTTTCAGTCATCTAGTTTTTTTTTTGTGAATATTTGAAGGTTTTCATATGTGAATGTTGTACTACGCGCCATTCTTTATTCAAATTGATGAAAAAGGTAGTGATTTTGCACAAGGTTACTTGTCAGTGTAGGTGCTTTCGATTGAATCAAGAGCAACTCAACTGCGTTGCGTTGACATCTTTGTCATTATCTAGCTAGATTAGCCATGACATCTTAGCTCAATATAGAATAATATTGGTGAACTAAGTTTCAATTTGACAGATCTTTTGTTGTTAGTGAAGGAACTTTGATTCAATGGAACATGACTAAGTTGTTTTGTTAGTTCTCTATGAAGATTAGCTTTGAATTTATGATGATTATGTTAACTCGCTTTGGTTGAGAAATGGCTGAGAATTGGGTATCATGGTACTCTTTCATATAACCTACATGGAATACCTTTGTGGGTTTATCATAAGGTTTTGGTCCTGTGTAATCCTAGGCCTTGACTAGCCAAAGGAGCGCCAAATTGATTTTGTCCTATCTATATATACAAGAGGCGTATGTATTAGGCTTATAGGTTATAGACCCCCAAAACAACCATGCAAATACGTCGACTGATAGGAGTCAAGTTCATGTCAACGCTTGCCAATTGAAAGATATAGATCATGTTCAACTTACCAATATTTAAGAGACCCTCTTGAAACCTTTGATAAATCCTCAAATTCCAAGAGATATGTTAGTGTGGGACCCGGGAAAATCCCCGTCAGTGTCCCTCGCGGTAAACGACGAGTCGAAAGGGGTGTCTTTTCTTTTAGAAGATTCGCTTGAATTTCCGTTTAAAATGAATTAAACTTAAAATTTAAATAAATTCTTTTCTTTCTTTGAAATTTTTATTTACTCGGAGAAATAAACAGAAAACGAAAAAAACGAAAAAGAAAACAGAAGAAATGAAAGAAGACAACAAGCAGAGAGTCTCGCGAGCGGGCTCGGGACGATTCACTATAGCAATACCTGCAGGTATTGTGAGTCAGTGACCCGGAAAAAGGAATATTGACTAAACTCTCTTTTTTTTTGAAAATACACCTTTTTAGTTGGAGATTTTATTTACTCTACGAAATAAACAGAACACAGGAAATCGCAACCAAAGAGATAAAAGAAAACTGCAAACAGGAGGATTCAAACCTGGGACCGAGGCTACTGTCCACTACGATATCTGCAGGTATCGTGGGTCGGTAACCGAGCGAGTTCGACCGAAGTCGTCCGTGGTCGGGCGAATACCGCCAGTGTATTCGTCTCGGAGCCGACTTCCTAACTTAGGGATCCGGACCCAAAAAAAGGAAAACTTTTATTTTCGCGATCCGTTTTCTGAAATCCGAAAAGAAAAAAAAAAAGAAACTCAAAAAAGAAAAAAAGAAGAAAAGAGGAGAGAGTCGCCAATTAATTTTTAAACGAGAATTAATAAACTCAAAAAAAGTGACTCCACAAACCACGAACCACGAGATTCGGATCCGAGGGTAAGGTTACGGATTCGAGAATATAAATTCCCGAATCCGCCCGTTCAACGAACGGACTTTACTAAACCAGTTAAATAAAAAGGAAGAAGAAGAGGAGAGAAGAAGAGAGTAGAACGGAGTATTAATTAGCGTTATTTAGTTACATACAAATGCGATAATAAAGCGAGAAATAAATACAAGAAATAAAAGAATTAAATACAAGTGTACATTTATTCACGAACAATCCATATTATTTAGGTCAAGTTTAGGATTAACTCAAGTTACAAGATAATATGAATGGAGAAGAGATAAAGAGAAATTGAATAAAATGCCAATTAAGTGTATGCAAAAATGAGAGAAATAAAGGGGGAGAAGAGAAGATGAAATCACCAAGTGTCAATACGCCAGGGTGATTTTCGGTGTGTCGTTAAAGTGGAAATGGTTGGGGTTTTTATAGGAGGAATGAAGGTTAAGAATTAGGTTAAAATGAGGGGGGGGGGGGAATGACATGAATACTGCCTAGTATCATAGGCCCAGCTGCGCGGATCGATTAGGGCACGCATTTTGAGGTGAGCTGTCCTGGGTCGAGCAGAACCCACCCACAATACCTGCAGGCATGCTGGGCTTTGGAGGCGCCCAGCTGCGCGTTACCCTAGGTCAGCGCGCTTCCCGAGGCAAATCGGGTCGGGCCTGACCCGCCCAAATACCTGGCGGTATGCTGGGCCTGGGAGAAGCTCAGTTGCACGCTTTCCGAGGTGGGCCCGCTTCCCGAAGTCAGCACGCTTCTCGAGGCGACCCGGCCCGACCCGACAGAATACCTGCCGGTATGATGGGCCTGGAGAAGCCTAATTGCATGCTTTCCGAGGTGGGCACGCTTCCCGAGGTGACCTGGGTTGGGCATAACCCACCAGAATACCTGCAGGTATGCCCATATCCGGGTTGCAGTCCTGCTTTGGGCCGCGTGCCAGACTTTACTTTTTTTGGGCTGTTTGGATTGGGCTTTTTTTTTGTGATGGCTTTTTTTTTGGGAGGTTTTCCTTCATTTCTTCATCTCTTCATCTTTTTACATTTTAAAATTCTTGGCATTTCCCTAAACTAAAATAAAAATAAAAATAATTACAATAATTATGAGACACTTTTTGGGTGTCTACAGTTAGGTTTGGGTGTAAGTTGAGGAGTCATGGTTTATCATTTGATGGATATTGTTTTATGAACCTTCATGGAATACCTTGATGGAAAACCTATCTTGAATGTTAGGAAGTTGTTACTCTTCACCCATGTGTTCAATCTTGTATGGCATTCTGTTCAATATCAAATAGACGTGAAATTTATTTAATGAATCAAGCTTACATTCACCAATGGGTGTGATAATATGTTGTATTGTACTTTGATATGAGCAAATTGTGTGACAATGAAATGGTTGGAAATTGTGGCAGTGTTAATTGAATATGCAATCACCAAGGTCGTGTGTATCTTGTCCCTGTTATGTAGATGACAAACTTCGATGAGAGTATGGCTTTGTTGGAAAGCTCTCCAAAAGCTTGACTGCAGAGAACCCAATACGAAGATTTGCGACGTGTACGAAAAAAAATGCGACTTTTGGGCATGAGTTGACGGACAATTCTGTCCAAATATACGAAACTTTGTTGTCCGTATGATTTGTGACAATGAGTTCCTAGTTGACCAATATGATCGTCTGGAGAAGGTGAGGCAGATGGAATTGGATGCACATCGAAGACGGTGAAGCAAATGAATGAATACAGGGAAGGATTGTTGGTTGTACAAGTTGAGAAAGATATGTTGCTGAAAAGGTTGGAGCATACAAAGATGAAGTTAAATATTGTTATTGTCATCATGGTAGCAATCATAACTTGGGTTGCACTAAAGTTAATGTGATTGTTATAAGTGGCAATTTATGTTACATTAATGGACATGATGCTCAACTATGTACTAGCACTTGTAATTGGTAGCACTTGTGTGGGCGGAACCCTTTGCGTATGATGTGTAACAAAATTGTAGCTTGAAATGTGACTATCTTCTCAGTTCTCTAGCAATTGGTTCCTAGTGCGTATCAATTTTGGTGTACAAATTATATTTGGAGTTCATGGTTTGATGGAGTGAAAAAGATGACATTACAGGACTATAATATGTTATTGGTTTCAAGTCTGGGCAAGCTGGCATACCTCCAGGTATGGTGCTCTGTCCGGAGTTTTTGCACAGTCCGGACGAATTTAAGTCTGGGCAGGCTGGCATGCCTCCAGGTATGGTGCTCTGTCCGGAGTTTTTCTTCACAGTCCGGACAAATTTAAGTATGGGCAGGCTGGCATATCTCCAGGTATGGTGCTATGTCCGGAGTTTTTCTGCACAGTCTGGACAGATTTAAGTCCGGGTAGGCTGGCATGCCTCCAAATATGGTGCTATGTCTGTTGAATTCTGTCCAGTTTTCGTTGTTTTTGCACAGTCCCGTTAGATTTGGGTCTAGTCAAGTTGTCATGCCTCCAGGCATGCAACTTTGCCCAACTTTCTTTGTTTTTCTACAATGTCTCGTCATATTTGGGCCTAGTCAGGTTGTCATGCCTCCAGGCATGCAGCTCTGTCCAGCCTGGGGTCCATCATTCGGATTTCACTTGTTGCTCGGAACCCTAGCCAGGCTGCCATGCTTGCAGGCATGGCGCTCTGCCCGATATTTTTTTTTCTTCGCATGGCCCAACCTTGAGTCCCCTTTGCCGAGCATACCACCAGGTGTTGCTCTGTGAAATCTTGCATCTTGTCTTCGCATTGGGTCCATTTTTTTTCTTGGTGGTGTTGTATGTGGAACCCAGGTCTGGACTGTACTTGGTGATATGGTGTCTGCTTGCAAGACCTAGACCCGGCTTGTTCTTGGCAATATGAGTCGAGTTTGTCCGTATGCTCGGGTCTCCACAATTAATTCATAAATGAATTATTTCCAAACTAATTCTCGTGAACATTATGAATTGAATTTTTAGAGTTTAACTCAGAAAATGAATTATTTTCCAAATTATTTCTCATAAAAATCCGTTTTAGAGTTTAACCCGAAAATGACCTAATTCTCATAAAAATTTGTGATCGGTGTTAGAATTTAACCCGAAAAAAGAGGTAATTCTCATAAAAATTTGTGATCCGAATTTTCAGAGTTTAACTCGGAAGATGAGTTAATTCTCGTAAAACTCGAATTATCTCTTCATCGGCACCGTCCTTTGAGTTTCTGGCAATACGCCCGAAAGCGATTAAGACTCCAAGTGAGCTTGCTTGATTTCTAGCCCCCATAGTTGCATTTCTTTTGAGGTTCGGGCAGGAGATAGAAGAATGCATATGCGGTCTTATGCATGCTATGCTACATGAATTATGTGAGAATAAGAAAAAGTACCGGATTCTTTTATGTACAATACACAACTCTATTATGCATTCTATACTATAAGACTCTTTATGCATGATTTTATGCAGTTCTAATTCTAATGCATGATGTGACTCTTTTTTATTTTTCTGTACTTTTTTTTTATTTATTTATGCATGTGACTTTTTTTTATTTGACTCGAGAAGAAAAAAAAAGAAAAATAAATAAATAAAAACTAACATGACTCAAAATGAAAAAGAAAAACGAATTAATGTGACTCAAAATGCAAACTAATGTGACTTAAAATGAAAAATGCACATGACCTAAAAACAAAAACTAAAAAATGCACATTGATTTGCTGCATGTATGCGATGTGAACAGCCCCCACTTTCCCGAGAAAAAAAAAGTAAGGAAAAGTAAATCAAAAACTCTAAATGTCAAGAGTGGTTTCGAAGTGAGTTTCAGGACAAGGCAAAAGTAGTGAAAATGATGAGTTCTTCTTCTCGAATTGCCTCGCAAGTTGCCATGATGCTGATATTGAGTGATGAGCGAGCCCCCAGTTGGAATGCTATAAAAGACGATATTAATGGAAGACTCGGCCTTCTTAAGCTGCATGATGGGATAGTCGGGATGCTCGACCTTGATGTCATGGTTAGGAACCCCAAGCACTAAGAAGGATCAAGTGACAAGTCGTCTTGATTTCTCTTGCCTTTTCTCTATTCTTCTTGACTCTTTTAGGTAGGAACATGTAAGCACCAAGCCCCCAATATCAGTGAACAAATAAATATCTTCAGGCAAGTCAGAATGACAGACCTAGGTGGGTGTTGTCTTCAAGTAACCTTACATTGATGCAGTTGGCTTCTTGTTCTGCTAAAGGAGTTATCCCTCTCTCAGGTATTCTGGAAGCGAGGATTAACTGACGAATCTCATACATACACTAATGACCAAATCAGAACAGCTCACAGGGTAGGGACAACGGAGGATGGATTATGGAAAAGGTAGGAACGGTGGTATAGAAAGTATGTTTGTGAGTGGTTAGGCCCCAATGGTGGGCCAAACGAGGCTATGGATGGCTAGGCGAGAGTAGTGATAAGATGTACAGAGGTTCGAACTGATGGAGGTGAACGAGATGGTCTATAGACGGAGCACCATGTCTCGTGGGTTAATCTCATAAGGAAAGAGATGGTCAAATGGCTTTGGTTTGATGGATTTAGGTATGAAGGATGATCCAAGTCTGATGGGAAAAATGTGGGTGTTTTTAGTGAAAGAAATCTGACAGCTTTTCATTATCCTTACATACCAAGGTTTCCTCTCCTTTTGCCTAGCTCGCCTGGTGAGGTTTTCGAGCTAGCCACTCTTTATTCTATCTCTCAAAGACCCAGTGATTTGATGATGAATTTTCTCTAAAGTGAATTGCAGCGGTCGGGCCTCAATGAGGTTCTCCTACGTATCCAGTGTGGAATCAGGCCAGTCGTAGTTCAACAGGTGCAACTTTAAAAGATTGATGCCTCAAGAAGGACTTTGAGATGGGTTGAAAGTTTAATGGGAAGGATATGTGTGAAGGTTGGACAGGATGTGTGCGAGTGACCAATGTAGACTGACAATTGCCTCTTATGCCTCTTATTCTCGCTTTCTTCTTTCTCTTTTTCTTCTTCTTTTTTTTTTTTGAACTTGACAACCGCAATCTATATTTCTCTTATCCATGATATTTGTCACCCGCAACACATTAATTGGCTTAAATGGATTCAGGGATGATGTCATAAAATGAATGACCGGGTTCATGGTGGTGATTGAGAAGATGATGTGTGAAGAAATGTAGGTGAAGCAGCGAAGTGAAAATGAAGATGGTTATGATGTAGGTGGTAAGGGATGAAAGCCTTCTATCATAGGCATATCTTTTTAAGCTGCATGATTTATTTGATAGTGAGATTCACTTTTAGAGACTATTGGTCGCTTTGAATTCTCTCCTTTTGCCTAATCTGTTGGGTGAGTGTTCAAGTTAGCTTATCTCCTCTTAATTAATCTTGGACTCGGGGTAGGGCACAAAAAGTTTAGAGAAAATGTGATGGAGATGTGAGATGGAGGAAACGAGCAGATGGATGTGCCAGACTTGGATGGTCATATGGGTGAGTGAGCTCTTCAATTCAAATCAGGAATGCAAGCACAAGATTATTCCTTAGCAGTTTAGAAGCAAATGAAGGGTCGGGGAAGACAAGAGTCATAATCATGAAAGGTTTCATCTTTATAGAATGCAACTAAGATGAATACATTTAAAAAAACTACTTGGGATATATCCCAACTGACTCTAAAAGAGAAGATAATTGCCATGAAAAGAAAAGATGCAACATGAGGGGATCGCCTAATTGATTTTTGCAGATCGAGGTTTTGGAAAGACCTTGTTTGACTTTGTAGTAAACCACGTTCTCTACTACGCGATTGGCAGTGACAACACCCCGGACTGGAGCATCTCTTCTATCTTGTCCTTGATAATGTTGCATTTATCGGTGTCATGACCTCGCATTCTATGATATTGGCAGAACTTGCCAGCATCCCAAGTTCTGCTTTTGACCTCAGGTTCAGCTCGAATAGGGGGAAGCTTGATCTTTCCTTCCTTAAGGAGATAGTCGAGAGCCTCCACATAGGTAGTGGAGATCGGAATGAAAGACACGGGTTGTCGCGGTTCAGCATTTCTAGCAAAGGAATTAAGAGCCCCTTGATGAATGTCAGTGTTATTCAATCCCATTGATGATGATCCTTCTCCAATATTTTCTCTAATGCGATGTTCAATATTGGCCGTCCTTCTATCGTTTTGTAGAATCCAAAGGATCATATCCATTTTTCGGTCTAGACCCTCCATGCGTGATTGCATTTGAATTATTGTGGTAAAGAGTTTGTCCAAAAAAGAACTTTCTCGTTTACCACATCTTCTTTCTTGATATCCTCCTGTAGCTAAGGGCGGAATTTGGTCTTTATTCTCAGTTAAAGGTGATCGGGAGACATTTAGAACTGTTTTAAACTTCTCCATCGGTGAGTTGGACTTATGTGATTGATCAACTCTAGGAATAGAAGTGAGTCCCGTGTCTATATAGTGATTTGCAGACATAGGGATCTTTCTCTCTATTTCACACATGCTTGACATTTCACTATGACGAGTGTTGCTTCCATCTTTATCAAGAAAATTCAGCTCATCATTCATCCTTGCTAACGTGTCGATGATTTCATCTATTCTCCTATCGTTGCCTTGCATTTGCTGTGAAATTTCAGTCAAATGTTGGGAGATGAAGAGATTGAGTTCATTGTTGCTAGGTATTCCGTTGGAGGCCATTGGAGCCAGTGGTGCAAAGAAGGCAATTTGTTTACTCCGAGTTCAAGGTCGGTCACCGGATCCTTATTCTGCCTGTATGGAAACCATAAACCTCAATAATTAACCCTGACATTGACCTACCCAAAGACGTAGCGACCTACATGGGACAACCTAATGCAAACGATGCCTATATGATGAATGATTTTTTTTTTTTTTTTTTTGGTATGGACTCACCCAACATTGGGATTGCATGTTGACCTCTAGTGTAGGATGAGACTATGTACGGGGAAGGTCCATCGGGTCGTCATAAGATCAAGTCAACATTAAAGTTTTAATGAACTCAAATTCGAATAATGACCGGATACACGCTTTACGGGCTCAAATGCTACCAAGGGTTAGACAAAGTCAAACTAAGATCTCGGGTTTAATCAAACTTCTTTGATTTGGGCCCAAGAGAGACCTCTAGGTCTTCTTTAACTTTTGCGTGACTATTGCCCAAACTAGAGCGGCGTTTGGGGGGGGGGAGACTTCATGAGACCGACTCTTAAAAAAGAAAAACATATAGCACATAATTTACATATATCACAACAAGAATGCATGTAGCATACAAAATGGGTAATGCACCTAACCGAGGTTCTATATTCATGGTTTTAAGGTCGGATACCTAAAACTAACATACTCATGTCTCTCGCTCGTCATAAATTCTATGGAGTTCATAGTAATGTGATTTGTGTGTTTCTCGCAAAATTAAGGGGAAAATGTGAATTCATAATCCCGAGAATTTTGGGAGTGCTTCATGAGTGGGAAAGTAATTCGCGACCTTCTTGAAATGTGGGGTTCATTCCTTGAATTCGAAAATATACTTTACCCAAAAGGAAAATTGGGTTAACCTAGACGGTACCTTTGGGTTCATCCCGATTTATTAAAAACCGAGATGGAGGTCCGCATGCACGATGCCTAATTAAATAATAAAAATTACAAAAATTAATTTCTCCTTTTCTACTAAAAAATTTTAAAAAACCGGTTTTTCAAGTTTTACCCTCTTAAAGTAAGTCCCTAGTGGAGTCGCCATTTGTGGGACCCGGGAAAATCCCCGTCGGTGTCCCTTGTGGTAAACGGCGAGTCGAAAGGGATGTCTTTTCTTTTAGAAGATTCGCTTGAATTTCCGTTTAAAATGAATTAAACTTAAAATTTAAATAAATTCTTTTCTTTCTTCAAAATTTTTATTTACTCGGAGAAATAAACAGAAAACGAAAAAAAACGAAAAAGAAAACAGAAGAAATGAAAGAAGACAACAAGCAGAGAGTCTCGGGACCGGGCTCGGGACGATTCACTGTAGCAATACCTGCAGGTATTGTGAGTCAGTGACTCGAAAAAAGGAATATTGACTAAACTCTCTTTTTTTTGAAAATACACCTTTTTAGTTGGAGATTTTATTTACTCTACGAAATAAACAGAAAACAGGAAATCGCAACCGAAGAGATAAAAGAAAACTGCAAACAGGAGGATTCGAACCCGGGACCGAGGCTACTGTCCACTACGATATCTGCAGGTATCGTGGGTCGGTAACCCGGGAACGGTGTCCCGATCTGGAAGTTAGGTCCGGGCCGTGGGTCGGGCCAGAATACCGCCAGGTATTCTGTCCATCCCGGCCTCGGAGCCGACTTCCGAACTTAGGGATCCGGACCCAAAAAAAGGAAAACTTTTATTTTCGCGATCCATTTTCTGAAATCCGAAAAGAAAAAAAAGAAACTCAAAAAAGAAAAAAAGAAGAAAAGAGGAGAGAGTCACCAATTAATTTTTGAACGAGAATTAATAAACTCAAAAAAAGTGACTCCACAAACCACGAACTACGAGATTCGGATCCGGGGGTAAGGTTACGGATTCGAGAATATAAATTCCCGAATCCGCCCGTTCAACGAACGGACTTTACTAAACCGGTTAAATAAAAAGGAAGAAGAAGAGGAGAGAAGAAGAGAGTAGAACGGAGTATTAATTAGCGTAATTAGCGTTATTTAGTTACATACAAATGCGATAATAAAGCGAGAAATAAATACAAGAAATAAAAGAATTAAATACAAGTGTACATTTATTCACGAACAATCCATATTATTTAGGTCGAGTTTAGGGCTAACTCAAGTTACAAGATAATATGAATGGAGAAGAGATAAAGAGAAATGGAATAAAATGTCAATTAAGTGTATGCAAAAATGAGAGAAATAAAGGGGGAGAAGAGAAGATGAAATCACCAAGTGTCAATACGCCAGGGTGATTTTCGGTGTGTCGTTGAAGTGGAAATGGTTGGGGTTTTTATAGGAGGAATGAAGATTAAGAATTAGGTTAAAATGAGGGGGGGGGGGGGGAAATGACATGAATACCGCCTAGGATCATAGGCCCAGCTACGCGGATTGATTAGGGCACGCATTTCGAGGTGAGATGTCCTGGGTCGGGCAGAACCCGCCCACAATACCTGCAGGCATGCTGGGCTTTGGAGGCGCCCAGCTGCGCGATTCCCTAGGTCAGAACGCTTCCCGAGGGAAACCGGGTCGGGCCGACCCAAATACCGCGGTATCTTTGGGCACGGAGAAGCTCGATTGCACGCTTTACGAGGTGGGCGCTTCCCGGTCGGACGCTTCTCGAACCTTCGGCGGGCCGGCGAATACTGCGATGTCTTTGGGCCTGAGAAGCCAGGTTACGCTTTCCGAGGTGGGCACGCTCCCCGAGGTGACATGGGTCTGGCATAACCCACCAGAATACCTGCAGGTATACTCATATCCGGGTTGCAATCCTGCTTTGGGCCGCGTGCCAGACTTTACTTTTTTTGGGCTGTTTGGATTGGGCTTTTTTTGTGATGGCTTTTTTTGGGGGGGTTTTCCTTCATTTCTTCATCTTTTTGCATTTTAAAATTCTTGGCATTTCCCTAAACTAAAATAAAAATAAAAATAATTACAATAATTCTGAGACACTTTTTGGGTGTCTACAGTTAGGTTTGGGTGTAAGTTGAGGAGTCATGGTTTATCATTTGATGGATATTGTTTTATGAACCTTCATGGAATACCTTGATGGAAAACCTATCTTGAATGTTAGGAAGTTGTTACTCTTCACCCATGTGTTCAATCTTGTATGGCATTCTGTTCAATATCAAATAGACGTGAAATTTATTTAATGAATCAAGCTTACATTCACCAATGGGTGTGATAATATGTTGTATTGTACTTTGATATGAACAAATTGTGTGACAATGAAATGGTTGGAAATTGTGGCAGTGTTAATTGAATATGCAATCACCAAGGTCGTGTGTATCTTGTCCCTGTTATGTAGATGACAAACTTCGATGAGAGTATGGCTTTGTTGGAAAGCTCTCCAAAAGCTTGACTGCAGACAACCCAATACGAAGATTTGCGACGTGTACGAAAAACAAATGCGACTTTTGGGCATGAGTTGACGGACAGTTCTGTCCAAATATATGAAACTTTGTTGTCCGTATGATTTGTGACAATGTGTTCCTAGTTGACCAATATGATCGTCTGGAGAAGGTGAGGCAGATGGAATTGGATGCACATCGAAGACGGTGAAGCAAATGAATGAATACAGGGAAGGATTGTCGGTTGTACAAGTTGAGAAAGATATGTTGCTGAAAAAGTTGGAGCATACAAAGATGAAGTTAAATATTGTTATTGTCATCATGGTAGCAATCATAACTTGGGTTGCACTAAAGTTAATGTGATTGTTATAAGTGGCAATGTATGTTACATTAATGGACATGATGCTCAACTATGTACTAGCACTTATAATTGGTAGCACTTGTGTGGGCGGAACCCTTTGCGTATGATATGTAACAAAATTGTAGCTTGAAATGTGACTATCTTCTCAGTTCTCTAGCAATTGGTTCCTAGTGCGTATCAATTTTGGTGTACAAATTATATTTGGAGTTCATGGTTTGATGGAGTGAAAAAGATGACATTACAGGACTATAATATGTTATTGGTTTCAATCAGCCACTATATACATAGAGTTTGCATTAATCTCTGAATTCACATGACTCATTAATTTATCATGTCGCATATAACGAGAACCAAACATCCTCGAAATTGCAGATTCCAAACTTTACTTTGGCAAGTGATTTCATAATAATATGTTGTAACAACTCCAAGAAGATAGTGTGGTTAACATTTAACAGAATCTATCAACGTGATTAGGTACCAATTATTAGAGCTACCAGAGATAATAATTAAATTGACATCATTGCCTACTCATATAAAGTGAGTAACCTGAATTAAATAAGATAAATTTTCTCAACAAGGATCAGATAATAATTCATGACACACTTGTAAAAAGAAATTACTGGACATTGATTCCTCAAATTTCCGCCAACATAACATTGATGTTTCAATAAATACGCGTCATCGAATCCTGGTAAACGTACTTAAATAATACATACGATTATACATTGTCATAAAGATCAATGTTTCACCGAGTAAAAGTACATAAATATGTTTTCCCAAAACAATTGCAGTTGCAGCATACAAGGTAATCAATACAACATCCCATCTGTATGGGTTTTGCCTGTGTCGTTGAGACGGCGTAGCAGCAACTCTTGCAGCGATCCTATCACGGAATAAGTTCATTTGTTGTTTGGCATTGTCGTCGAGCAATACAAGTGGAGCCACAACAGAAAGGGGAGGAGCAGGGGTTATGGGGGTACCTCGTCTATGTAACAACCTGAAATTGTGGAGGGTACAACAAGCGGTGATTATCCTCAGCTGAAACTTCTTGTCGTGGGATGAAATTCGGTTAAGTACCTTCCACATGTTTTTCAACACCCCAAAAGAACGATCCACATGACCTCGAATAACAGAGTGACTGTAGTTAAAATCCTGGCGTATCCTCTTCCTCCTTATCCCCGCTTTTCGGAGGGACTTGAAATCAGGGAGGTGATACATCTCCCCATCCCCGTACGAGGTTAAGTATCCGGCAGTATTCGGGTATGCTGAATCTACCAAATAGTACTTCCTTGCAAGATAAATTATGATGTTGGGTAGGTAAGGTAATTTATCTATGGGAAGAACAGGGCCACGTGGATTTCAATTTGGACAAGGAATAACCTCAAAATGTAAATGACAAAAATTCAAATTGGGTTCCATATAGAACAGTAAACACATTTATGAAGTGAGCAGCTACTAGTGGGTCAAATCATGCAACACATAAACATGTGTAAAGTTTCAAGTCCTAAATTTCACATAAGTTCTTCAATTCAATGTTCCATGTATTAACATAAACTAGTCTTTGTTCCCATGCTATGCACGACTTTTTTTTTTTTGGTTATTTTCCAATTTGTTTGTAACTACATTTTCTTGCCTCTCTTCAATACTCAAGTTGCAAGAATTTTTAGTATTTTATTTTGCTAAACACTTGTTGAAAATGTATTGTAAATAGTAAATAAGTTTTACTATAGTTTTAAATTATATCGATCTTTCAAAATTAAAAATTATATGCAACAATTTTTTTATTTTTTTTTGTAATTGTTATTAGCATTTTGTTGTGTTGTGCTTGAGTGTTGTTGTTGTTACCTCATCCATTCTTGTGTTTTCCTATAATTGGATCAAATATTGACATTATTTAATTTATTTTTGTTTTATTTGGCGTCAGTCACTTTAGTGATTAATTATTGTGTGATAAAGTTATTCCTCATTGGTATTGTAATTTAGTAAGCTTATGATCCTTCTTTATTTCTTTTTCAACTGGTAATGCCTCTCGTGATCACGTCTTCCTCCATTATTCCATGTTCTGTTGTGTTTTCAAGTATTATTCATTGACCTATTTTTGTGGGATGTAGTTCATATGTGCGAAATCGGAATTAATGTAATGACTTTTTTTTTTAATCTTTGTAATTTGAGTACTGGAGATTAACATGCCATGTTGGTATATATCTTTTAGTAGGTTTTCCATCTCACATATTGTTGGATTTATTTCAAACACCTTCTATGTTGTGTAAATTCCTTGGCATAAATCTTTTATATATATATAATAATTGTAAATTCAAAACATAATTGTAACTCTAACATAGTTTTATTGTCAAGAATACTTTGGTATATGTGTGCGTAAATATGTTCTTTATTTGAAATTGAAATATAAACTTTCAAATTTGACACTAATTAGCATTTACAAATTTTAATGTATCATCAACACAATATAATTTTCCAAACCGAAAATAAAATTTCATGATTAAAGTATTAGTTGTTTTAATTTTTTTTAGAATGTAAAATATACCCTATTTTTTGCGAGGGTCGTAAAATATGGTTGCCATTATGTATGCCTTTGTTGGTCGGAATTGTAGTCGTAAATGCTTAATACTTGTATCCCCTCGATCAAACCAGTGTGTAATCGTACACGGATCTTGATTTTGATGATAGTTCTAATGTGAAAGTGTAATAATGAATAAATTTAGACATTGCATTTGCCATTTGCATAATATCTATAACTTCATTGCTTTGTAACTTCTTCTCAGCAACTGGTGTCAAGTGGTCTTCATTCTTTTCCCCTTGACAAAGTTATGGCTTGGTTCCATTGTCTGTCTGAAACTCCATACTGAGTGACACAATACATTTCCTAACTCTATTATCCGAATATAGCCATAGATTTTTAGCCTCGGTATTGATCTGTCTGAAACTTCAGTCTGAAACTTCATACCGAGTGACACAATATATTTCCAGATTGTTTGTCTGAAACTTCATACTGTTAAATAATTTGAATATGTGAGTGCTTGCCATTATGTATAAAAATATACCATATTTTTTGTGAGGGTTGTAAAATCTGGTTGTTTGTGGATGAAAAAATGAAGGTTTTTTGTTAGTTGGTCGTTGTGATGGAACCTTGATCTTTCACATGACCATGTCCCAATTATGTTTATTTTATTTTGTGGAGTGTTGTTGAGGGATATGGTAATTGTGTAAGCAACCATGTCCCAGTAGTGTACCTTATGGGTAGGTAAATTGGTAAAAGTCATGTATTTTGTGAGTAGTTGCAATATTCGAAAACCATCTATTTGGCAGAGATATGGCCCCATCGCGTAAGGGAAAGGGCAAGAAGAAGGCAGGTACCAGATCTCGTAATTGGACAGTTGTGGGACAAAATATTGTTGGTGACAATTAAAAATGATTTCATAGAGGGGTGTAGACAGCCATGCTGGGGGAAGATTCAACAGATTTTGAACACGGTCAATGTTTACAAGGACGAGGACTCGATAATGAATAGGTATAATGATTTGAAGAAGAAATACAGGGCTTGGGATTGGCTCATAGACCAATCAGGTGGAGGATGGGATACGACGAAGAAGACTATAAACCCAACACCAGCTTGTTGGGAAAATTTCATTAGGGTAATGTTTACTGTTTAACATTCTATAACTTGATTTATTAATATCGATTGACATATATTGATCATTGTATACATATCGGTTTCAATTGCAGAGATTCAAGCGCAACTACTTAAATCTTCTTAATGGCCCACCTGCTAACTTAGAATTGCTAGAAGTTATGTACCGTGGGACATTTTCCATGGGAAGGAATGCCCGTTCATCATCTAACATTATGGACGACGATGAAGAAGATGATGATGATTGTCATCCCAATGCTGGTGAAGTGTCAGGTGATAATGAAGACACAAACTTTAAAGAATATAATCCAATGTGTTCTGGGGCTATAGATATGAGTAGGTCCCCTACTAGGACAACCTCAGCATTGGGCGAGAAAAGGCGACAAGTCAATGATGTGGGGGCTAGTTCAAGAAGGATTAAGGGGAAGTACTCATAAGAACATGTGTCCTCATTTTGTACTGCTCTGCAAGAAAGGTCAGTGAAACATCAAGAGGAGAAATGGTCGCATATGTGGGACATTATGTCAGGCGACCCATACATATTGAGTGTCAGTGATGCATACGTGTACAAGGTGATGGACTACTTTCGGGAGAATAACTTGTTGAGTTATTTCGTGGGCATCCCTGCTAAACACCGATCTGGATACTTTAAGAAGCTTATCGATGAATGGACCAGCGATTGAGTTGTTTGACGGTGATTTGTTTCAATTTTCGGTGACCTTTGTTTTTATATGTGCTTGTGGTTGAATTGGTTTCATGGACAATCTTGTAGGACTTGATTTGGTTTGTCTTTATTTCTTATGTTATATGTGTGTGGGAGACCCTTCTATTTCCAATAATTGTTACTGCCTTGTGTTGTGTTTCAATATATTGGTGTTTGCTATTGTTTTTATCAGCTATTGTTGTTTGATTATGTGTGTTGTAGAATGGGGGAAATTGATGATCAGTTGTATGATGCAATGCTTGACGAGATTGCCGACGACATATGGGCGGACATGCGCAGTGATCGAAGGCAGTACGCCCCCAGACGCACTTCGTGGTGGGTGCCAAAAAGGGATGTTTTCGTACATCACTTGGTGTATGATGGTGGTGCCAAAAAATGTCGAAGGTTCTGTCGTTTGACTCCAGATGCGTTCTTAGCTTTTGTTACTTTGCTTAACGAGAGAAACTTAATCAAGGAAGGTAGACATGTGAAATGCATGGAGATAATTATGTTTTCTTCGCATATGTTGGCTGTAGAGACGTGTCATGTATATCACACAGGTCACACCAGACTGTGGCAAAATACCATATCAAAGTAATTAACGCGCTCAGTGTGTTGTCTCGAGATGTAATACGCCCTCATGATCATTCCTTGGAATCCATTCAAGACTTTTTCTACGACCTAGAAAACTATTACCTTGTGGATTATAAGTTAATCCCCTATCTCAAATACTTTGTCAGATTTGGATTCTATTTTTTTAAGTATAACAATATGTACATTGATGGCAATTTGTAGGATGCGGTTAGAGCTTTGGATGGGACCCACATCCAATGTGTTGTTAATGATGATGAAGGCCAACCATATAGGAAAATAAAAGGAAACAAGACGTGGAATGTGATGGCAATCGTGTCGTTTGACATGCTGTTTACTTTCATATGTTGTGGGTGGGAAGGCAGTGCCCACGACTATAATGTCTTTAGTGACTGTGTGTCACGAGAGGCATAGAAGTACCCTCACCCTCCCCCAGGTATTCATCATAATTTTTCAACATCTATAATATTTCATCAAACTAAACATGTGGAATATAATTTTTCAACATCTATAATATGTCTTTAGTGTTTGTTGGGTCTTTCACTACTGCTTTTATCTCTGGTTGGTTGTAACTTTGATAGATTCGTGCTTTGGGTGTGGAAAATAAAGTTTAAGGCATACACAGGTGGAGTATATGCTCCTATGTTGGGTTATCTATTATCTATTAAGTATATTAAAACACAACCTCCTATAATGAGATGATGCTATGTGTCAACTAAGGTGTTAAATGATAATTTATTTTTTTATTCAAATTTTGAATTATTCCACTTGGTTCAATCTAAAACTCTATCGTCCAAAATTTTGAACATGCTGCAAAATCGCCTTTACTCCATTCATAAATTATACTTTTTTTTTAAAGAATTACTTTGTATTTCAATTAATTCAAATCAAATGCAAGAGTCGTAGATTATAGACAACATGCCGGAGATTTGAATCGAAAAAACATGAAACAGGGACATACCTCAAAGCAGCCGAATTGAGTTTAGATCTAGATATGCATAAACGAAAACCATACTCAGTTTCTTCACTTCCTAGACGATGGAAGACGTGAATCTGGAAATTAAAACTTGGTTCAAGATCGATTCATTACCTTGTTACAATGATTCTACAGCTCGTCTTCACAACTAAAGCCCCGACAATCGCCTTCCTCCCAATTTTTCTGGTTTCAGATCTAGAACAATGGAGAGCAGATGGAGATTTATGAATGGAAGTAATGGCGTTCATCTCCACCTTCCCAACCATCGCTTTTATCATTGTATGGAGCAACCTTGTTTCTTCGACTTGACCGGACGAGCACGACATTTAGCCATGACAGCAACTTTATTTCAAAATAGTCGGAACATGCATTATGGACGGAAGAGAATTGGGAAATGGGTTGAATATCAACCATATATATATATATATATATATATATATATATATATATATATATATATATATTATTGTTTTTGAAATAAATGTATGAGCTTTTATTTCAAAAGGGGATGAACCCAACAAATACGACCTATGAGCATATCTGATCTATACATTTGTTGTATCTATTAGAATGCATAGCTATGTATAACGTTCTTCGTCGAAGCCAGCTTTGGATAATTTTTAGAGTCTGTTCCGGTTGTGTGGCGGCTCTCTTGAATATTTTTCCGTTTCTAGCTTGCCAGTTGTTGTAGACATAGCTGCAAAAAGTTGCTGCATTGATGTCTCTTCTCCATTGGGGTCCTTTCCAGTTTTTCAGTTTCCTCGTCCAGTGATCCCAGTTAGTCCCCTCAAGAATGTCCAGCCATTGTGTCAGCCCCTCTCTTATCTTCGTAGCATAGCTGCAATCATAGAACAGGTGCTCTATTGTTTCCTCACTATGGTCGCATAGCCCACAACTTGTGGGGATGGAGCTTTGGCTTGTATGAAGCTTTGTTCGCACTTGTGTTCTCCCGTGCATAGCCACCCAGGTGCAGAATGAATGCCTTAGGACTACTAGTTTGTTCCAGACAAGTTTCTCCCAGTCCCATTCCTGTCCTTCCCCCCGAAGCCATTTATATCTAGCAGCAACTGTGTATTGTGTTTTTAACTGTCCTGCTTGCCGGAAGAGACATTTAACCTTGCAAAGCTTCTGGAAATGCCAGCAAACATCATGTCTTGGATGGTATTCCCACCAGTATCTGCTACGGATTTACCGTCCATGGATCCATTTGATCCATAGACATTCTTTGTTTTTTCCAATGTCCATTACGAGCTTAGCAATCAGAGCATTGTTCCAAGTTTCAAGATCTTTTATCCCTAGCCCTCCTTGTGCTTTTGGCTGGCAAACAGTATTCCAATCAATAAGTGGGGGATTGGTATAGCCTTCACTTGCTCCCCAAAGGAAGTTTCGACAGATTTTCTTGATTATGTCAATGACTTCCTTGGGGATGATAGTGATAGATGCCCAGAAAGTATAAAACCCCATAAGAACACTGTTGATCAGTGTGACCCTTCCTGTATATGAGGTATTATTGGTCTTCCAGCATTTAATTTTAGCTGTAATCTTCTCGATGAGCCTATTGCAATCAATTTGCTCAGTCTACCATCAGTGATGGGCATTCTAAGGTATACAAAGGGGAGGTCACCAAGCTCGTATCCTGTTGTCTCAATGATTTGCGCCTTGATGGTGTTGTGTTCGGTCTCGTTTCGAGCCGAATTTTATCTCCTTTATAGGGTATTTGTGTATATTTTAGCCCTTTGTATATATTAGATATAGTGATTTGGTGTTTTGTAGGAAAATAAGGAGTTAGAAGAAGTTTGGGCTTAATCAAAGGTTTTTAGGGAATCCCGAGCGATTTCTCGAGTCAAACCAAGTTAACCTGAGCCGAGAACTAAGTCAACCCGAGCCAAGAGCCGAGGCGAAACCGAAGCCGGAAATTCCATGTCAAGATTGGCTCAAAACAGGGGAACGGTACAGAATCAAAGGTTTGAAATACGTGTGTCTTCACTCTTTGGGTCATAACTCCTTCATTACAACTCCGATTGGTCTAACATTTTGGGAGCTTAACGTACACATCGAGGGCTTTCCATAGATATCTTACGGGTTCAAAACGGAGTTAGGATGAAGAAGTTATGCGCGTTTGACATCGGCAGGGAAAAGCTGCCCAGAACAGTGACTCGCCCGAGTCATCTGCTGACTCGCCCGAGTCAGGCTTCTGGGTCAACAAAGACAGGCCAAGGGAGCGGGACAGATCACTGACTCGCCCGAGTCACTTATTGACTCGCCCGAGTCACCCGAATTTCTGCGTAAATCTGTGAAGCTGATGCGCGTTTTGCTGAGTTAGTTTTAGGGTTTTGGGTTTCATTCTCCTTCTTCTATATACCCAATGTAATTCAAAACTAATTATCTTAGTTTTTATCTTTTAGCTTAGCTTTTATTTAAATTTTAGGAGTAGGATTATATTAGATTTAATTGTTTTCTTCAATTGCTTTCTTTAATTGTTCTTCAAGTTTTCTCCATTGTTCTTCAAGCTTTCTTTAAGTCTTCTTGCAATTGTTATTAAACTCTTCTTTCAAGTAATCTCATTGAATTTTTACAAGCTTTCTCTCACTCTTCCTCTCTCTCTCTATCTATTCTCCATTGATGTTGATTTCAAAAGCTTTCTAGGGTTAGCCAAATCAAATCCATCTTTTAGTGGGGAGGAGGGTCAAGGAATTCCAATTCTACTTCCTAGTGAGAATTTATGGGATCCTTGGTAATCCAATCCACAATTTCTTGTTTGTTCGGGGGAAATTGCAAAGGTAGATTGAAGATTTGAAGTTTAGATCATCAAAGGTATAATCTCTTGTGCCTAATTTCATTAATAGTTTTATTGCTTTCTATTACATTGTTTATTATTGCTTTCTTATTTCTTGTTCTTAATTGCTTTCATCTTTTATTGCTTCCTTGATTATTATCATATCTAGGTTAGTTTATTGCTTAATTTACATAATTTATAGCTTTTCGCACTTGTGAGAAACCCAAACACAAACCGATTACCTCAATCAAGCCTAAACACCCATCCCTGTGGACCGACAACCCTAACTTATAAAACCACAAAAATTACAATCGAACAGTGGCGCCGTAGCCAGGGATGGCGTTATTTGGTAGATTAGGTGATTTGTTTGTATGTAAATAGTTTAATTGCTTTCTTGATTAAGCTAGAAAAATGTAGTCAAAAAAATTGAATATCGAAAAAAAAAGAGAAAAAAGAAAAAAAATAGAAAAAAATAGAAAAAAGAAAAAAAATAGAAAAAAGAGATGGCATGTTTTAACTTCCCTCAAAATGAGCAAGAATTATTTTGTGATTATTGTGATAGATTAAATGATTATCTTGCTTATTGGGCCCCTCATGGTTATATTTATTCTAATTGGGAAGTGTTAGTTGTTATTAATGAGGGATTGAACTTCGAGAGCCGTTCTCTTCTGAATTACGCTGATTTCAATGTTGAAAATGAGTATCGGGCTTGGGAATTATTTGATTGGTTGTACACGGATACTCGTCAATTTGGGGAGACTTTTTATTCATCGAGTTCTTGTTTTGATAATCTGTGTGCTCTTCATGCTCAATTGCACTATGAGAAACGTTATGTGAAAACTCTTATGATCTTTCTCCATGTGATGTTGTTGAGTCTCGTCATTTGTGTGTGCATTGTGAATCTCCGTCTCATGCTTCCGAATCTTGTATGGACATTAGACTAGATAAACTTGGTGTTGAATTAAATGGTTTACAAGATAGGATGAATGAATGCATGCAAGAATTTGAACACGTGCTTAAACCTAGGGTGGAAACTTCTCTTGCACAATTGGTTGATTCGAATATTGAAAAAGGTCATTCATCGTCTGTGAGTCCTGAAATGCATGATGATTCTTCTGTGTATGATTATGATTATGATGATGACTACGGTAATGGACATAGTTTTGTATGGAGGATTAGCGAGTCCTTAGCTCTAGCTCCACTTAGTGTGCAGGAGAACATTGTTGATTCTGTGTATGATGATGTAGAACTTGATGAAAATATGCTTGATGATGAACCATTGTCCACACCGTTGTCCATGCTTGTATGTGAAGAAAAGGGTGAGTTATTTGAATGTCGTGGTGCTTGTGATGTAATTGAACATGATCTTGTTGAGAGTGAAGTTGAATCCTTTGTGATTGAATGTGTGCTAGATACTGACTTATTCACTTTGATTGAGAATCATTGCATAAGTGAGGCATTAGCTACCCTTTCTTGTGAATCCATTGATGTGCATACTTGTGATGATGAACTTGAGTCTATGGGGATTGATCCTAAGTGTTTGAACTTGGTTTGTGACAATGATATTTTTGATGGTGATATGCTTTATGAGTCATTGTTTGCATCCAAGTCGTTGCATGAAGAGGTTAAAGAATGTGTTGTATTGCCCCCTCCCGTTGATTTGTATACGCAATCTCCATTTACGAGTCATAGGGAGGATCCATTTGTCATGTCTTCTTTTACTATGCCTAGGAAAGTCTTGTACATTCTTGTAGTTCATTCTTTCTGTGACTATTCTAAGGCATTTGATAAAGTGTTAAGAGCACTAATGTTTGTTGATGTGTTATTGCGAGGGTGCTCTTACCTTCACCATTCTGAGATGCATGAGAGAATGCATGACTTGTTACTCCGGGCGTTGAATGGTTCTGACATGGTGCCCAATATCTTGAGGTGAGAAGGAGTGAGCTTATTGATAAAACGTCTTCTAGGTAATATCCTTCCTCACCTTTTCTTGTATAATTAGTGAGTTGTCTTTCTTTTCTTCTTTTATTTTCTTTTTGTGAGTTTCTTTTTCTTTTGTTTAGGGGTGCATGCTTGCTTACCTACTTCTATTTCCTTTGAGGATATGGCAACCTCTTTGTGTTGTAGTGGGAGGGTAGTATGCATTCCGGCTTTCGAGTCTAAGAAAAGAAAAAAAAGAGAGTGAGAGTTGTTTTGTAATTATTTTAGTTTCTTGATTTTCTTTAGTCCTTAGAGTCTTGTATAGTTTGTTTTTCTTTTTGATCTTGCATGTGAACCATCACACATAGTATGCTTTTCTTGTTTATTTCTAACCTTTGTGTGATGTTCTTTGGATCGTGGATTGAATATGCTTGATTGAAGACTTCGAGGTAACTTCTTTCCACTCTCTTTATGTGAATATATCGTTGATCCATGATGCATGCTTGTTTTTCTTTTTGGGTGGCGAACCCCTTAAGTGTGAATGTTGGATATATATGGTTGTTGGAGCCGTGTGGGCTCGGGTCGCCACCATTTTGTTTGTTATGTGTTTGTTTGTGTGTTTTTAGGTTTTCTACCTTACTTGAGACACCCTTCTCATGATGGAGACATTGTGATGTCTTGTGTCGGAGTGGGGGTACTATTTTTCATTGTTCATGGGTAGCCAATCTAGTTTTGAGTCTTTTAGTTTTGTTTTTCGTAGTTTGTGTCCTAAAATATAAAAAAAAAATTTGCTTAAAAGGAGAAAAAAGGGAGTGAAAAACCTTAAAAATTTTCGTTTTTTGGTTAATTTTGTTTTTGCTTCGTTTCTTGGATTTCGTTGTCAAAATTGGGAAGCCGTTCTTAATCTTCTTTAAAAGAAACCGGTTTGAGAATTTTCGACCCTATCTTGTGCGGTTGTCATGACTTACTTTAATTAGATTCCTTTCATTGAGTGTCTAGCGAGATCTCATTTCTTTCTTTTTATGTTCTGGGAGATTCTAGGGATTCATGTCCGAGCTTGTTTTCCAAGAAGGAAAAAAAAAGATGAAAAAGCAAAAGCAAAAGAAAGAAAAAGGAAGCAAAGTTAAATAAATTGATTAAGTGGGGCGTGTCGGCTTTACGACATCAACCACCATACACTTAGCCAACCTACACGGTCCTGGTATTAGCGGTACGGCGCTACTACCCCTTAAACCTCCTTCTATATCGTTCTCGACGAAGAGATGAATGGAAAAGACTGTGTTGGGAGGGTAAACCTCATTTTGGGCCGTCCAATTCTCGAAAATAAGGCTAATACCGACCATAAAAAAAACGTAAAGAAAAAGAAGAAATAGAATTTTGTTGAGAATATCCAACTCAAAAAGAAAGTTTGAAGTGTTAATAAAGTGAGGGGTCTTTCCTTGCATCACCTGCGGCCCTCACCAAGCCAAGGGCGACCAAATGTGGGGGAGGGCAACTCTTTGTTTATTTTCTGTTGTTCGTTTGTTTTAAGCTCGGGCGTGAGTCGTTGGGGTCAATCGGAATCAATTAGAACTGTCTAAAACTTTTACGCAAGTGGGATTTAGCTTTACATGAGGTGCAAGGGATCGAAAACCCCTAAGATTGGCAGTTGTTTAGGTTAGGCGTATGTGAAATGCTCATAACGGTTCCTTTTGGAGGATTAATATCGTTTTCTTGGTTGAAACAACTTGATTCTTGAGACGAGCAGTTTTCTTTTCTTTCTTTTCAAACTTGTTTTGTTTTTAACTTTCACTCTCTCCTTTTCTATGGCTTTTGTGGGTATAGTTTCTATAAACCCTCACGAGACCTACCTCGTCCACCCAGGCTACCGGGGGGTTTAAAGGGCTTGATGAATGTGTCTAATGCATCCACGATTCCTGCGAAAGTGAGTTAGGGTTTTAGTTTTCTTTTTCTAGTCTCTTTCTTTGTTTTTAGTTTGCTCGGGGCGAGCAAACCCTTGTGTTGGAGTGGTGTTTGGTCTCGTTCCGACCGAATTTTATCTCCTTTATAGGGTGTTTGTGTTTATTTTAGCCCTTTGTCTATATTAAATATAGTGATTTGGTGTTTTGTAGGAAAATTAGGAGTTAGAAGAAGTTTGGGCTTAATCGAAGGTTTTTAGGGAATCCCGAGCGATTTCCTGAGTCAAACCAAGTCAAACCGAGCCGAGAACTAAGTCAACCCGAGCCGAGAGCCGAGGCGAAACCGAAGCCGGAAATTCCATGTCAAGATTGGCTCAAAACAGGGGAACGGTACAGACTCAAAGGTTTGAAATACGTGTGCCTTCACTCTTTGGGTCATAACTCCTTCGTTACAACTCCGATTGCTCTGAAATTTTGGGAGCTTAAAGTACACATCGAGAGCTTTCCATCGATATCTTAGGGGTCCAAAACGGAGTTCGGATGAAGAAGTTATGCGCATTTGAAGTCGGCAGGGAAAAGCTTCCCAGAACAGTGACTTGCCCGAGTCATCTGCTTACTCGCCCGAGTCAGGCTTCTGGGTCAACAAAGACAGGCCAAGGGAGCGGGACAGATCACTGACTCACCCGAGTCACTTATTGACTCGCCCTAGTCACCCGAATTTCTGCGGAAATTTGCGAAGCTGATGCGCGTTTTGCTGAGTTAGTTTTAGGGTTTTGGGTTTCATTCTCCTTCTTCTATAATCAGAACTAATTATCTTAGTTTTTATCTTTTAGCTTAGCTTTTATTTAAGTTTTAGGAGTAGGATTAGATTAGATTTAATTGCTTTCTTCAATTGCTTTCTTTAATTGTTCTTTAAGTTTTCTCCATTGTTTTTCAAGCTTTCTTTAAGTCTTCTTGCAATTGTTATTAAACTCTTCTTTCAAGTAATCTCATTGAAGTTTTACAAGCTTTCTCTCACTCTTCCTCTCTCTCTCTGTCTATTCTCCATTGATGTTGATTTCAAAAGCTTTCTAGGGTTAGCCAAATCAAATCCATCTTTTAGTGGGGAGGAGGGTCAAGGAATTCCAATTCTACTTCCTAGTGAGAATTTGGGGGATCCTTGGTAATCCAATCCACAATTTCTTGTTTGTTCGGGGGAAATTCCAAAGGTAGATTGAAGATTTGAAGTTTAGATCATCAAAGGTATAATCTCTTGTGCCTAATTTCATTATTAGTTTTATTGTTTTCTATTACATTGCTTTTTATTGCTTTCTTATTTCTTGTTCCTAATTGCTTTCATCTTTTATTGCTTCCTTGATTATTATCATGTAGGTTAATTTATTGCTTAATTTACATAATTTATAGCTTTTCGCACTTGTGAGAAACCCAAACACAAACCGATCCCTGTGGACCGACAACCCTAACTCATAAAACCACAAAAATTACAACCGAACATGTTGTTAACTCCCCCTATTATGACCGTTGATTTTGCAGCATTAGCAATGAGCCCAGAAGTTTCATTGAAGTGATCCAGCACCTGGTGTATCAGAGTCACAGTTGGGACGTCTGCCGCATAGAACACCATGAGGTCGTCGGCAAAGACCAGATGTGTGAGGTTAAAGGCCCTACAGCGAGGAAAGAACTTGAAATTTGGATTCCTGGAAGCGTCCTAGAAACACCTGGATAGGTATTCCATCGCAAGGACAAAGAGAAGTGGAGATATGGGATCACCTTGCCTGAGTCCTCTCCCTCCTTCCAAATAGTCGTGGGCGTTTCCATTAATTTGGACAGTGTAAGGTGGGAGTTGTGACACATGCCATGATCTAGTTGACGAAGATTTTTGGAAATTTATATCCTCGAAGGATCTCTTGGATAAATTCCCAATGAACGCTGTCGAACGCTTTTCTGAGGTCAATCTTGAAGATGCATCTCGGTTGTCCTGAGTTCCCTCTGAAGCCTCTAGTAAGTTCTTGACACATGAGGACATTGTGTAGAAGCTCTCTTCCCGGCACAAAGGCTGATTGGCTATCATTTATCAAGTGAGGTAAGACTTCTTTGAGTCTAGTAGCTATCAGTTTGGAGATGCCTTTGTAAATGACGTTACAGCAAGCGATCGGTCTAAAATTCGTGGCCATGCTAGGATTGTCCTTCTTGGGAATTAATGTAAGCACTGTGGAGTTGAAGGAGTGGTGCATTTGTTGGGTCTCGAAGAATTCATAAATTGAATCACAGACCAAGGAGCCTATATGTTGCCAGGAGCTTTTGAAAAAACCGCTTGAGTAACCGTCTGGTCCCGGAGATTTTGCATTAGTGTAGGGCCCGCGGCCCGGAGGGCACGGTCCCCCACGGAAGGTCGATTCGACGTAGGGTTGCTTATTTTTTTAAGGGGCGAAAATAAAAAAAACTTAAACTTTTCACATAACTGATTTTTCGAGGGTCGGATAAAAAGAAAACTAAAAAAAACGAAAATAGGGTCGGATCCACGCGGATTCCCGTACCCACTTCACCTAAATGCACCCGGGTCTGCGCGGATTCCAGGGCCATTTGGGCCAAAACTTCGCCCGGATCCACGCGGATTCGGGGTCAGTTTTTGGCCGAGATGGTTCCTGGATCCGCGCGGATCCGAACCATTCTGGGTCGAAAATTTTCGGTGAGCAGAAAAACAGGAAAGAAAAAGAAAGAAAGAAAAAAGGAAAAAAGAAGAAAAAAAAACCGGGTCGAAGCAAACGTGGATCCGCGCGGATCCGATGCTCGCCCGAGCCAAAAAACGCTTCTTTTCGGTAAAAAGAAATAAGGAGTCGCCAGTTAATTTTTTTTTAAGTAAAATTAACAAAACTAAAAAAATTTTGACTCCGGTCTCGAACCAAAAAACAAGTTCGGGGGTAAAAATGCCGGTGTAGGGGGATGCCCTTGCACCGCCCGCCGAAGCGGCCCTTACTAGGTCGGGTTACATAAAAAAAAAAGAAAGTTGTCACAGATTTGAATGAAATGTCATGCAATTAACGATAGAATACTGGAATTCAACACATAACGAAAACAACAAAATAAAAAAACTGAAATTACAGCGGGCGGGGATGTAGAGAACTACATTGTTAAAACCTTTAAAAAAACGAAATAAAAAAACGAACAAACGATAAAGAAGAAGAAACGGATTACCCAAATCCGCGCAAATTTGCAGGAGCCGGGTCAAGAAATTGAAATTCGCGTAGATTTCTTGTGCCGATTGGATGATCGAACTCGAAATTGGCCAAAAAATGGTGGAATCCGCGCAATCCTCCAGAAAAATCAAGATCTAGTAGTGATGATTTCTCTCTGTTTCCTCCGGGTTCAAAATTTTCCAACCCGTACAAAGGATCCGCGCGGATCCCTTTATAGACATAGGAAGGGGGAGCGGTTGGCGGCGATTCTTGTGTGCCGTCGATTGCCCAAAATCCGCGTCACTGTCTGTAATCGCCAATGTTATTCAACCGCCGAAACCGCTGCTTTCTTTTTACGAGATCCGCCAATTGGCTGTCAACCCGGGACCAAATCTGCGCGGATCTATGGGTTATGCCCGAATCCGGGTCCGACTTGTAATATGGGTCGGATATGGCCAGAATCGCCCAAATCCGCGCAAGCCCACATCTTTTGGCCCAGAATGCCAAAATCCGCGCCAACCCGCATCTTTTGGCCCAAAATGCAAAATCCGCGCCAACCCAAGGTTTAGGCCCATAGGAATCCGCGCAAACCCATCTTTTTTAGGCTTCAACATCTCGATCCCGGGTTAGGCTAAAATCTGTCTGACACATTTTCGGTGTCTACAGATAGCCCCCCACTTTGACTGAGTCTGAATAAGACGAAAGTCAAAGTATACTCTTGTAGTCAACTGGAGGTAGTCCAATCTTGTTGACTTGACTTGCTGGAAGTTATCCAGGCTTGAGCGATCCAAGGGTAGCTTGGTCTTCCGACCGGAGGTAGTCCGATGTTGATTGATTGCTGGATGTTGTCCAGGCTTCAACTTCCAAGGGTAGCTTGAAAGATATCCGGAATTTGATTTGTAGCTAGCTTGACTGCTGGATATTGCCCAGGCTTGTTATGCTTCTCCTGAAAAGGATAATTTTATAAGTATTTTGATTTGCAAAGATAAGAAACACAACTAAAAAGTAAAGTAATAAAATAAGGAATGAAAATAACGAAAAAATAAAACAAGAGAAAAACTAGTAAAGAGAATACTCCCTCAGTTATTTGTCTTTTACTCTCATGGCATTAAAGCCACTCACTCACCTCACAACCACTCACTCACCTCACATTCACTCAATCTCTCTACACTCACTCACTCACCTCACATTCACTCAATCTCTCTACACTCATCCCCTATCACTCACTCCTTATCTCCTCACTCTCTCTCTATCATTCACTTTACTCAATCTCATCTTCACTCAAGGCTCCATCTTTGCTCAAACATCTTCACTCTCTTCCTCGCCCCCAGCCAAAATCCGCGCGACACCGACCATCTCCAGCTGAAATCCTCGCCACCTCCAGCTGAAATCTGTACCAAAACTCAGAAAATCCGCGCAATACCCCGGCGAGTGTGAACTACTTCTCCAGAAATCCGCGCCATTTTCTGCTGAAATTCACAATATTCTCAGGTAATTCCCTTCTGATTTTCCATTTTTGCTCCATATAAGTTCAAAACTTGTTCTTGTTTCCAGCAGGCCATTTTTTTGTTGCATTTGAACTTAAGCGTCTGAACTGAAAACCAAAGCTCGAACACTAACTGAAGATTTGGCCCATTTTTTCTAAAATTCGCGCAATTCTACCAAACTCCAAGCCATTTTTGTTACACTTTCTTGAGTTGAGTCTGTGAGCTTTTTTTTTTGAACATCTTACTCAGTTCAGATCCGCGCAGATCTCTTCACAAAAGGTATGTTCTTACAAGTTCCAAATTTATTCAAGTACTCATCATGCATACATGTAGAAATTCACTTAATTTCTTGCATTTTGTTGAGTTTGCATGAATTAGCTTGTATACGTGTTTGGGTGGAAAATTTTGTGTTGGAATACTCAAATCCATGCACTTATCATGAAGTCTTGAACTTAAATTTTAATTAAGTTTTGGACTTGTTGGCATATCCTACGAATATACCTAAATTTGGACCGACCTAGCTCCAAATCCGCACAAATCCAATTAAAATGAGGCCCAGAAAATTTTGCCCCGAAAACTTAGTAAATCTGCGCCAGCCTAACTGGAAATGGGCCCAAAAATCTCGGCCCAAAATGCCTAGAATCCGCGCGAGCCCAACGAAATAGGCCCAAAAACCTTCGGCCCAGAAATCCGCGCCACCCCAACCAACTGGGCCCAAAATTGCTTCGGCCCAGAATCTGCGCGAGCCTGACAAAAAATTGGCCCAAAAACCTTCGGCCCAGAAATCCGCGCCAATCCAGCAAAATGGGCCCAAAACTGCTTCGGTCTCGATTGTTCAACTCCGCGTGAAAAACTTATTTGACTTTGCTCGAGTATTGCATAATCTGGTACTTGAGTTGAGCCTTTTGCAACACTTCACTATGCCGACAACAAAGCCAACAAAATATCACCCCAAAAAGGAAGCTTGGGCAGCCGACTTAGCCCAGAAGGGCAACATGAGCCGAGATTGGGCCGGCCCCCATCCGTGGGACGGCCAAGATCTCCTCTATTGTCGCGACGTACATATCTCTCATTTTATCACCCAAGTCACGGTATGTCACTTTCTTCACTAATTATGGCATTTTGAATTCTACTCAGAGATCTCATTTATAATTTTGCCTTGCAGGCCGATAACATCCAGGCCTGTGGGGCAATTGGTAAGGTTATGAGACTACTAGACGAACCGAGCAGTTGGTTTTCAAAGAATCTGATCGGGGAAAGTGGTTTTAACCATTTCTCAATGCTCTACGCCCGCGCGAGCCTCATCGCCATTGCGTAGTGCGTGCGTTAAGTGAACGTTTTTGGGATACAACCAACACGTTCCACTTTCCAGAGTATGAGATGACTATAACCCCTCTTGACTTCGCCATGATTACGGGGTTATCTTTCGGCGGAGTGCCCTTACAGTACTCTGATGACTTGGGCCATGATAAAGCCCAACAAATAGCCCTATTCGGCCCAGTCATGGGCACTATACACGACACACGGAGTTTCCGCTACTCCGTTCTTTTCGATGAGGTCCTGAAGGGCAACTTCTGGGACGAAATGTACACTGATGCACAAAGACGGTGAGTGATACTTGCCATTTTCCTGTGTACTACCATCTTTGCTGACCGTGGTAGTCGTGTATTCTTCCATTATCTAGGTAATTTGGCGGACCTAGATGATCTCTCCAACTTAGCTTGGGGCGCGGCAGCTTACACCTGTCTCTTCCGGGGACTCCGTTCGGGTGTGCGGGTCCCTAAATCCAAACTTGAGCAGAACAACACCTATCTGTCTGGCTTGTGGAAAGTCATCGAGGTATCTCCTTTTCCCTTGTCATCTGCCTATTTGCTTGTAGCTTGAAAACTAATCCCTACTCTTTGCAGATATGGTTCTACGAATACTTCGAGGGCTTGTCTCCCCAGTCTAGTGCTGGTAATGTATTTCCAATCGCCCTTCGCTGGGGGCGCGATGATTTACTGGTTAGAAAACGTCGGGTAGAGCACCTGGAGCTCTTCCGAGGCATACTGAATAATCCAGGACAGGTATGACCTTTCCTTTGCTTCCAACCTAACTTTAAAACTATCAAGCTCACCACTAACACATGTTTAGTGTGCTTTGGACCCTTGGGCGGCTTATGAGGTTACGGAAGATCAACTTCCGGACCTCGATACATTACAGGATATCAACTGTAGAAGGATCTTATTTGAAGGTCCTTTTACCTTCATATGGTACTGCGGGGAAAGGGTCACCCACCAATGCCTGCATGTATGGCCTCCGCTGGTACCAGTCAATCCACCGGCCAAGATGTTCTACCCCCGCTCCTTGACTTTCGATGAACTTGAAGTCAATCTCATGGGGATTCCCATTGGAAATTTGCTGATCATGGGGGCCAACTATGCCGCATCCATTCGACCACGCCTCATGGGACGCATGGTGAGTACTGTAAGAACTCCTTGCGACTTTCGCCCTTGTGTTGTAACTAACCCTGGTTAATTTGCAGGGCACTGGAACACCGGCAGTCCCTAACCCACTTGGTTTCAGACGTCGCCGCAGAAACTGCCCCGAGCTCCCTTTATCTTCGAACAGCCCCGGGGTAAGACTTTTAGTTCCAAAATAATGAATACCCTCCAACTCTCCGTCCAAGTATTTATTCTTATAAAAGAAAACTGCTTGCAGTGGAGTCGGGAGCAGACCATGGAGGCCATTGCCCTTATATACGGCCTCTGCGATGAAATTCAAGACATGCAGAGACGACATCGACGTCGAATGGGTTTTGGGCCTCGACGTGGTGGAGGTCGTGGTAGAGGACAACCACGAGGAGGAGGTCATTACCACCACCATGGTAGGGGCCAAGGAGGTCACGATGCTGACGATGACGATAATGACGATGACGATGATGATGACAACAACAACATGGGCGGTGGCGGAGCTATACCCATTGCTTTCCATGCATACGATGATGATGGTGAAGAAGAGGGAAGCGACCACGACATCGACTTGGGAGGAGGTGGTTTTCATATGACACCCGGCGCAGGCCCTTCAGGTAGCGGCGCAGGTCCCTCAGGTAGTAGCGGCGGGATGACTACCTATGGAACTCAGTCTCATGGCTACGTTCCAAGCATTCCCCTCATCCCCGAGGATGATACCGATCACTCTGTTGGGTCTTCCAGTACCATGAGTTTTGCCGGTGCCCGAGGATCGTCCCGAACACGTGCCTATGGGAGATATATAAGCGAAAGTGATGCTGCTTCACAGGCCTCTGATACTTCTATGTTGGACCAGATGTTCGGCGGTATGTCCTTGTCACAAGGATATCCTGACTACCCTCAACGGAGATGGTCAGGTGACTTCCATCAAGCACCGGTGGATTTCAAGGAAACTCAACCCGAAATTCCTACACCTACCATGCCCTCTTCAAGCAACCGGAGTTTCTTTGACTCTGCTTCGTCATACTTTCTGGGTAAAGAGGAACCGGTCAAACAGGAATACGGTGATGATTGGAGCTTAACCCCGGTCTTGCAAGCCCCTGTTTTGCAAGGGCATTATCCGGGTTCCTTCCACGTGGACGAATCTGGACGGGTTCACACATATGATGCCCCTAGTTCTTCTCAGACTGAGTTCACTCCTGGAGGATATCATCAAGATCGACCTTCTTCTTCTTGGGCGGCCGATGGATGGAGCTTCCTCACCGGGCAGAACCCTGCATCTCAACCCGGTCGACACTACGGCCCATCGGGCCCTGACTACATAGATCTAGTATCCGATGAGGAAGATAATTAAGGGGGGGAGACCATGTATAATGCTTAGAAGACTGACTTTGTGAATTTTAACTCATCTAATTAATGCTTATTATGAATGCAATGCTTATGTATGGACACTCTTAATTTTTTATCTGCTTTTATTTATTTTTAAAATTAAAAAAACAAAACTATATGCAATGTAACAAAAAAAAAAGAAACAGGAGCGGAGCTTTGGTCAATAAGCGAATTCCATAAACTATCAAGGACAATCAAGTTTTTACAATACTTCAAAATAACTCTCGAACATAACCGGGAAATATACAAATGTTATTACTAAAACCAAATGCGATCCCAAAAAAAAAATACAAGAGTCAACGCAGCCCCCGGCGTTAGGCCTAAATCCGCGCCACTCTGCTGTCGACCCAAATTAATTCAAGCCTAAATCCTACCAAAAATCCGCGCCATCCCCTACGGCCCAGAAATCCGCGCAAACTCAGTCAGGCCTAGAATCAAGCCCAAATCCGCGCCAACCCTGTGATACATTCGAGCCAGGATTCTTCAAAATTCCGCGCCATTCCCATATGATCAGAATCTGCACAAGTTGAGTCCTGTTTAAAATTAGCCAGCAAATCCGCGCAGACTTTGTATCGGATTGCAACCCCTAGTTAAGTCTTTGATTCCGGTCGAAACTAGTACTGCAAAGCTCTTGTGGAATTCCGTCGCACCCCTAACTCCCGCACTATAAAATCTGCGCAAATTCTCCCTAAAACTCACACCTTCCCTCCTAGCTTTTGTGCTTCCAGTCTTTATAGAAATCCCCGCAATCTCTTCTTCCCTTCCAAGTATGTCTTTCCAGAAAGCACTCGACCAATGGATTCTTTCTCTTTCATTCGCTGAGAAAGAGGAGTTGAAAAGATACAATCTGCACACCCTAATTAGCCTTAGGCAAGTAAGGCTAATGTGGGATTTCCTTAGAGCCGCCTCTAAAGTCTGGGACCCTGAACTCCATTTGTTTAGGTTTGGGGAAAAAGAATTGTGCCCTCTCCCCGAAGAATTCGGCGCAATATTAGGCTTTAAGTTCACCTCCAAACCGGTCATCCCCACTTCCTCCAAAAATACTGCACCACGGTACACTTCCCTCTTAGGTTTAGAGAAGGATGACTTGGGGAAAATCTTAGAGGGTGAAAGAGTGAATCTTCTGCCCTTAATTTCTATGTTCAGAAGGTGTGAACATATTGAACGTAAAGTTAGGGCCTTAGCCCTATGCTTATTAGGAAATTTTTGTTTTTACCACGGCGGCACAAACAACGGTCCTGCTTCTTTGATCAACATCAGTGAAAGCCTCCACGACGACCAAAATCTAGCACCGATGATAGTAGCTGAAACTATCCTGTGCCTGGATCAGCTTTGTAACGAATCTGAAGGCGAGTTTTCAGGAAGCCCCCTGCTGCTTCAGGTAAAATATTTCTAAAACTCTGCGAAATCCGCGCGGATTTCGCATTTGCCCCTGTTTACTGTTCACAAATCCGCGCGGATTTCTGTCCCTAAAAATCCGCGTGAACCTCTTTTACCCCGGCATCTGATCTTTCTTCTTCTTTGCAGATATGGTTAATGGAGCATACCCGCTTCTTAGCACCTCCGAAGAACGAAGCTACCTTCCGGATGACCCAATTTTGCCAACGTGCCCGCAAACATTAAGTGGTTGAAATGGTTCTTCGAAGAAATGATCATTAAGTGGCACATTACTTGGTGGAGAATAAGAGAAGTAGTCACCGTCGACCATCGATGCCCATTCGTGAGACTTGTGGGCTTAACACATACAACCTATTACTTCCCTGAGCGAGCCAAACGTCAGATCAGAAGAAAGCAATGGATCCCCTCACTAGACTGCATCCCGCCTAGTCCTAGAGTCATCACCAACGACGCCTCTAAAGTTCGATCTTGGCAAGACTACTGGATGAACAGACCTACCCTCGCTGTTCCCTCAACAGGAGGAAGCACATATGTATCTATGGCGTACCGCCAATGGATAACAGAGAAAGATGCTACTGTCAGGAAACGGCTAAAAGAGCAGGAAGGAAAAGGAATTGACCCACTATCAACTAGGACTCGACCTCCAACTACTACAACACGTCCTAGAGAAAGGCCCGTGGTAATTAGAGAACCCAGGCCTGACGACACTCCTCATCAGCAAACTACAGAAACAACTGGGAAAGGTAAAGAGAAAGCCCCCAGTGACTCAAACATCAAGAAGAGACCAAGAAGAACATCCTCACAGGGTGAAGGGTCAAGATCTAGCATTGCTCCTGAAGCTGAGAAGAAGCTTAAACAGGACTGAAAGACTGATGCTGTTTGCCTTTAGATTTATATTTTTTCTTTTTAGTGTGTTTTGTTTTTTTGTTTTTTTTTAGATGCTGATGAACGATTTGAGTAGCAAATAAATTCGCATGCTCTTTCTTTTTGCTGTTTGGAAATAAAAATAAAGAATCATATTTCTTGAAATTCCCCAGAATTTTCTACCATATATGTGAAATTCGCGAGAACTTCTGCACATAGAAAATTTAATTCCCCTCAAAATAATGTAAAATCCGCACAGACTTTTGCATTACGAAGGAAACCTAAAAAAAGAGAAAGAAAGAGAACAAGAAAAACAAGCCGAGAAAGGTGAAGTCCGCACAACTCTGCCCCAAAACTGCTCGAGAAAATATCAGCTGAGTATTTTGAGTAATGCAGATTCGCGAGAATTTGAGAACGCAAGGGAATCCAAAAAAACATGAATCCGCGCGGATCTACACCGAATTGCTCTCAAACTGAGTATTTTCAGGTCGAAAAAATAAATCCGCATAGAATCACCGAAGAAACTTTGGCCCAGAAAATGTAAGAATCCGCGCGGATTTGGCCCAAAACGGCTCCAAAATAGAATACGAGTATCTTAGGCCTGAAACAAGAAAATCCGCGCGGATTTCTTTAGTTGTACCAAATTCTGAGTGAATTTGTATAAAAGTCAAAATCGTCTACAAAGCGGGAATTGAGCCCACAGGAATCCGCGCGGATCCTGTGAGGGTTCAAGGCCCAATATGGATACGAACCGGGAAAACCTAAAAATCAAAAAGTCCAATTTCGACATCTGGAGATCAGCGAAGACCTCCTGGAATTTGGATTTTTGAAAACTCGAGCCTTATGTTTTATTTCAAGTGCCATTGAACCTGTGATAGTTCAATGTTGCTTTTAAAAAAGTCAAAATTAGGGAAATTTCAATTGGTGAGGCCGGGCTTTTCAGAAAAGTTTCCTACGTATCCACAATGTGCGGAATCAGGCCATCGTAGTTCAAGAAAAAGTAAATCAGTTGCTGGACAAATGGGCCAGTAGCTGATTCTTACAAGGATAGTTGCTGGTTTTAATTACCAGTTGCTATGTCCACTTATACCCTTTATGCATAAAACTTCTTAAGTTGATCTAAGTTTGTCAGCTGAACGCATTCTTCACCTTCCAGATCTACTAATCTTACCGCCCCTCCGGGAAGAATTTCCTTTATGATGTAAGGTCCCATCCAATTGGGCCTAAACTTTCCCCTTGGGTCCTGAATAGGTGCCCGTATCTCCTTCAAAACCATGTCACCCTCTCCAAGGTCCTTTAGCTTGACCTTCCTATTAAATTCCCTGGACACACGATTCTGGTATATCTGGACGTTGTGCATGGCTCTGAGTCTCCTTTCATCGATGTTGACTAGCTCTTCATACCTAGCCTTAGCCCATTCCGCTTCTGGAATCTGACTCTCCGCTATAATCCGTAATGACGGTATTGCTACCTCCACTGGCAATACCGCTTCCATTCCGTATACCAAGGAGTAAGGAGTTGCTCCAGTGGATGTACGAATAGAAGTTCGATAACCCCATAAGGCAAAAGGTAGTTTATCAGGCCAATCTTTATAAGAAGAAGCCATTTTCTCTACTATCCTAGTGAGATTTTTGTTAGCCGCCTCAACCGCTCCATTGGTCTGAGGTCGATATACTGAAGATCTATGATGTTGGATCTTGTATTTTGCTAACAAATCCGCTGTCTCCTTTTTGAAGTGAACTCCATTGTCACTTATCAACTCATGCGGAACCCCATAACGGCAGATTATGTTTCTAAGTATGAATTTGGCTACGTGCTTAGAAGTTAGCTTTGCATAAGATGCCGCTTCAACCCACTTTGTGAAGTAGTCAATGGCTACAAGCACATACTCATGTCCTCCCGTTCCTTTAGGAGTGACCTTTCCTATGATATCAATGCCCCAAACTGAAAATGGCCATGGCGAAGTTAACGTAGTCAAAAATGATGGAGGTTGGTGTTGCAAGTTTGCATAGATTTGACACTTGTAGCACCGTTTTACATAGTCGTGACAGTCAACTTCCATAGTCGACTAGTAATACCCCATCCTTTGAACCTTTTTGGACAACATCCGTCCATTCATATGAGGGCCACATTCTCCCCCATGAACTTTCTTCATCAAGGTCTGAGCTTCACTCTGTTCTAAACAAAGCAAATTGATACCCATGTCCGTCTTCTTGTATAGTTGATCTTGGATCAAACAGTACTGTGATGATAAGAGTCTAATTGCTCTTTGTGATCTTGTGATAGAATCCTCAGGGTAAACTCCTTTGGTGAGGTATTGGTAGATGTCATAATACCAACAAGTCGAGTCTATCTCACAAACTTCCAAGGAATAAACATAAGCCGGCCGACCTCTTCTCTCTATGCATATCGGCATAGACACAACTCCTCTCGGGATATTTAGCAAAGATGACAGCTTTGCTAATGCATCAGCTAACTCATTATGCTCCCGAGGTAAATAAGTGAACACTACTTGATCAAAGTGTTTTGCTAAATCCCTTACGTAAGCCTGGTAGGGTGCCAAAGCTTCGTTTTTCACCTTCCATTTATTGCAAACTTGGTTTATTATAAGGCTCGAATCACCAAATATCCTTATGCACTTTATGTCCATTTCCACGGCAGCCTGCATGCCAATGATACACGCCTCATATTCTGCTACATTATTTGTCGCCTCAAAATCTAACTTCACGGAAATAGGAGTATGTGCTCCTTCAGGTGAAATCAGAATAATTCCTACACCATATCCACTTTGGTTGGAAGCTCCATCAAAATACATTTCCCATGTCTCTTTCTGTGTTTGAAATACTTCTTCGTCGGGAAAATCTAACTTTTCTTCACTAGCCTCCTCAACAGGTAAATCTGCCAAAAAATCAGCAACTACTCTTCCTTTTATGGCTTTTTGTGGAACAAACTGTAAATCGAACTCTGATAACATAACCCCACCGAGCTACTCTACTATTGACCAGTGGCTGCTCCATCAGGTACTTGAGAGGATTCATGGAAGCAGTCACATGCACGGTGTGAGCAAGCATGTAGTGACGTAATTTCCTCGTTGCCCAAACCAAGGCAAGGGACAATCTCTCAATGTTGGAGTACCGGGTCTCATATTCTAGAAACTTCTTGCTTAAGTAGTAAATTGCTCGCTCTTCGCCATCATATCTTTGAGCTAGCATAGCCCCCATTGCCGACTCAGTGATTGTTAAGTACAAAAATAAAGGTTTTTCAGGTACTAGTGGAACTAAAACAGGCGGATTAGCCAAGTACTCTTTAATTTTGTCAAAAGCTGCTTGACATTTTTCATCCCACTCAGATTTGACCCCTTTCCTCAATTTCTTGAATATAGGATCACAAATCATGGTTAATTTCGAAATGAACCGGCTTATGTACTGCAATCGTCCGAGGAAACCTCTTATCTCCTTTTCGGTCTTAGGCGGTGGCATTTCTTGTATTGCCTTGATCTTTGCTGGATCAACCTCGATTCCCCTGGAGCTCACTACAAAACCCAATAACCTGCCTGACGTCACTCCAAAAGCACACTTTTGAGGGTTCAACCTCATTCCGTATTTCCGCAGCCTATGGAAGAATCTTCTAAGGCTATCTAAGTGTGTGTTACGGTTAACGGACTTGATGATCATGTCGTCTACGTAAACCTCTGCCTCTTTATGCATCATATCATGCAATAATGTGGTGGCTGTCCTTTGATAGGTCGCCCCTGCATTTTTCAACCCAAATGGCATCACTACATAACAGAATGTACCCCAATGTGTGATGAACGTCGTCTTCTCCATATCTTCCTCTGCCATCTTAATCTGGTTGTACCCCGAATACCCATCCATAAATGACAGAAGAGCATGCCCACAGGTGTTATCTACCAAAACATCAATATGAGGTAAAGGAAAGTCATCCTTAGGACTGGCCTTATTCAGATCCCTAAAATCTACACACATCCGTACTCTCCCGTCCTTCTTAGGAACCGGGACTACATTCGCTATCCAATGTGGATACTCCGATACCCTAATGAAGCCTACCTTCAGCTGCTTCTCTACTTCCTCCTTAATCTTCAATGCCCACTCCGGCTTCATCCGTCGAAGCTTCTGCTTAACTGGTTTAGCGTCAGGGTAAAGAGGAATTCTGTGTTCAGCTATCTCTCTGTCTATACCGGGCATATCTTGATATGACCAGGCAAAGACATCCACAAATTCTCGTAAGAGAAGAGTAAAGTGCTCTTGCTCCTCGATGGTCAAAAATTTCCCAATTTTAGTTAATTTAGGCTCTTCAGGCGTACCAAGGTTTACTTCTAAAGTTTCTTCAATTACAGAAATCCGGTTTTCGTGTTCTTCCACGGCTTGTAAAAGATCTTTAGGAGGTTCAAATTCAGGCTCGTTTACAGCATCTTGGTTATTTTCATTAGAGGCAAAGCAGTTCAGGGATGGGGGGAAAGAAGAGTCATAAGCAAATGAGTTCATTTCATTGAATTCAGAAACAAGAACATCAACAGACGACTCGACAGACCCTCCAGAAGTAGATGCAATAGACTGATTAAGCTTAAAACCTGACTCTAGGATAGACTCAGAAAATGGAACAACAACAGGATTGACACTAGACTCTGACCCAAGCACTGATTCTCCTAAAGCTAAAACAAACTCCTTGTCTCCTTTGGCCGACACCCAGGTAACTTGCTTGGTTTCCTGACCCCATGTAGCGATGAGCTTAGTAGGATCGAAATCCATGCTTGATAGGGCCAAGGAAAGCGTCTCCACAGGCTTCTCCTCTCTCTGTGCCTCTTGACCAAACAACATTCCAAAGATGTTACTCCCTGCTAGATGAGTCCATTCTAGTGGGGTCCTGTTCTCCCTTGCCGGTGTGAACAATTCCTCCTCAAGTAGCATGCAGTCGTTGAAGATCTCTAAACCTGGAACTAAGATGCCCTTGCTCTTCAAATAATAGGGCTCCGGGAAACCAAAGTAAGGGAAATGATCACCTTCCCTCGTGAACTGGCCATTAAGCGTGAGTGGATACGGCTTTATGCTATAAAGCGGTATTGGCTCACCTCTCCTAATTCTCCTAACCTTATTAGCTAATCTCCTCTCTTCTGCTGTTGGAATGTAGCCTAAACCAAAGTGGTAGCTCCCTCCTTGAGTCAAGGGAAAAGATGTAGGCCCTTGAGCTCTTCTCCCCAAAGGTAAACCGGGAAAGTATCCATGTCGCTTCAGAATTGCGTTCACCTTCCTGTTGGAAAAAGGATCGAAGTCCAAAGGTGCTTCTTCCTTCTCCAAGGTAGCCACGATATCAAAATGATGGAACTCCTCGTCCTTGGAATTGTGTTCTACCTCGATCACAGGTTTCTTTGAAGTAATCACAGCTGCTAACTCCTCTCCTTTGACTGTTACCACCTGCCCTTTAACCATCATCTTCACCTTCTGATGTAGAGTAGATGACACCGCTTGTTGTGCGTGCAACCAAGGGCGTCCTAGCAAAAGGTTAAATGATGCCGGAATGTCCAACACTAAGAACTCGACATTGCTAGAAATTGTATCCATAGTAATTGGTAACAGAATTGAACCCAAAATTCGTCTAGGAGTGTTGTCGTAGGCCCTAAGCTGAATGGCCTGTTGGGTAAGCTGATGGGATTGAATTCCCAGCTTTTGTGCCGTCCTCCATGGATAAATGTTCACCGCAGATCCGTTGTCCACCAATACTAGGGGTATCACCTTACTAGCGCATCCAACAGTCAGGTATAAGGCCTTGTTGTGTGCAAGACCTTCCTTGGGTAAATCCTCATCACTGAAGGTTATAGTACTCCTGCCAGATGTGACAAAAGATACTATTTCCTCGGGTGTAGTTTCCGGTGATACTTCCAACTTGCTCAAAGCCTCGATCAGGGCTTGCCTGTGTTTTTGTGATGCCGCCAACAATTGCCATACCGTAACATCCATCTTCAATCTCTTCAACTGTTTTAACATCAAATCCTCCTCCGGAACAGGGATCATCACCTCTCCTACCTTCTCCTTCCCCTTGTCTTGAGGTTGGACTTGGGAAGGGCCTCCTTGATGATTATGGCGCCCTGACCTTGTTAGGAAAGTAACATCTGGAGTTTTGACCTCTCCGGACCTTGCTGTTCCCCAAAAGTCCTCGTCTCCATCAGAATCCCAAAAGTTGTCCGCGGCCTTCTCAGCATGAGGCTCACCATAGACATCTTCTTCGTCACTAACCCATAGACCGTTGACTTCGTGGTCCTCCGTGAAGTAACGCGTGATGTAAGTTGACTTCTTTGCATCAGTAATGAAATCCGAGGGATCCCATTCGCATTCCTCAAACACGGCGCGTATATGCAGTAAACCTAGTGGATTGTTTGTGTTGCTAGGTTTTTGTGCTGCCTTCGGTAAGGGTAATTGCTTTGATCTGAACATCTCCTCCATCCTGTTCTTCAAAGTAAAACACTGCTCGGTATCATGCCCTCGAGCCCTATGGTACTTGCAGAACTTGCCGGCATCCCAATTCCGTGGCTTCTCCTTTGGCTCCGGCCTTAAGTCGGGGAGAGTAATCATTCCCTTGCTTAAGAGACGCTCTAAAGCTTGAGCGTACGTAGTGTCTATAGGGGTGTATTCAGTGTAGCGTTGTAGGGCATTCACCTCATTCCCCTTATTGTTGGATGCCGATGGGCGGTACTTCTGTTAGTATAGGTATTCTTCCATTTGATTGCAACTCCCTTAGCAAACTCACTTTCTATCTTAGTCCCAGCCAGTCTTAATGTAGCGAAATCTTTAAGGGGTTGAAACCTCAAATGAGCGTTGTATGACGGTTGCAAACTTCGAATTAACATGTCTACTTGGTGCTCTTCAGATGGTCGGTCCACCATTTGAGCTGCCTTCGATCTCCACCGAGCAAAGTAGTCAGAGAAAGATTCTTTCTCCTCTTGCTTCACTAATTCCATGTCCCTTAAAGTTACTGGCATGTCTACATTGTAGGAGTACTGATGTAAGAACTCTTTGCAAAGCAAACTCCATTGTGTAGTCTTGGCTGGACTGAGAGTGTTGTACCATTTCATAACATCTGGACCCAAAGTCCAAGGAAAAATAATGTGATAGATGTCTTCCTCTACTCCCTTCAGTGTCATAGCCCCCAGAAAGTTCCTCACATGTTGATGCGGGCTCTCAACACCGTGGAACTTAATGTCTGCCATGTTGAACTTAGGGGGAAGCCTTCCCCAAGGCACTGGTGTAAAACCGACATCATCCATAAATTGGTTGTTGAACAAAGTAGATTCCTTCAACATCTGCTCGATGCGATCTAGTCTCGAGTTTGAAATCCCGTGGACTGATCCATCCTTCTCTCTACCAGACTGTTCTACTTCACCCGTAGGAGGATTCTTCACATTCGAGTTCTTCGCTTCTTCCATAGCGTGAATGACGGCATCGATTCTCTGGTTCTGTGCCTCCAGCTGAGCGTTCATCGAAACTTGCATGTTTAGAATCACATTGGTTAATTGCTCCAAGTCAATGTTTGGAGCTGGTGGTGGTGGTGGAACAGCTTCCTCCCCATCATCGCTGTGTGGTTGACCCCCGCTGCCGTCATCATTTGGGTTTGACATATTTTCAGATGGATCGATCACTAAACTCTCAACTACTCCCTCAGATGCTCCTTCGTCAGTCGCCTCTGGATTGGTTACCTCAGATGATACCCGGTCTTCGTTACTGTCGTAATGAATATCGAAAGTTTCCAAACGCCCGGTTTCGTCCCGTTGATAAACCCGAAACCAACCTATCCTGTCCTGAAAAGGTGGAGGAATTCAAAGACTCAGCTCAACGCCCTCCTAAAGACACAACATGCAATGGATGAAGAATTCTATTTGAAACCCGAATAATCGAACTAAAGCTCGAGACTATATGCGAAGCCCAAATAAAACTCTTATGCAGAATGCTGACTCAGGCCCGAGATAACATGTTTAAACCTTATCGGACCGAGTCCAGAAAGACTCAGGCCTCTCATAAGGGTTAAACATATCAAACTAGCGGACTAAACGAACTAGAAACTCATTTGGACCACCCAAAGGGTAGGCCCCACTCACAAAATCCGCACGGATTTCATGAGGCCCAACGACTTTAGACAGCCCAAATGTATTTCGGACTCGAAACACCAAGATTCTATGTAAAAAGGGAAAAAGAAAAGAAAGAGAAAAAAAAAACAAACACAAACGACGACCCAAAACGACCTCAATCTGAGTCAGGCAGCCACCGAGCTCCCAGGAGTCCGCGCGGATCCATTGGGCCTGCGCCCAGTGAGGTCTGCGCGGATTTTCTTGGCTCAAAATTACTGCCCAAGCCCAGATTCCAGCCGAACACAAGATAGCAGGAGAGAAAAGAAAAAAAGAGAAAGAGAAAAAAAAAACGACGACCGACACTTAACACACGTAAGCTGATTCGGGCGACGATAACGACGAGCCTCACGCGAAATCCGCGGATTTACGGGCTCGAGCTATTATCGGGCCTGAACCTGGTTAAAAAACAACAAAACCGGAAGAATTTGGACCACACGTGACCCGACCCAACCTGGAATCCGCGCGGATTCCCTGGGTCTGAATCCAATGTGGGCCAAATTCTGACCAGACCCTGACTTCCCTCAGTTTAGGCCTGCCAGTAGCCGAACTCAACAGAAATCCGCGCGGATTTCCGGCTCAGGCCTACTGTCGGGCCTAAATTGGGGTCCGACACAAAAAAAATAAAAGACTCAAAAAAACTTTATTATTTTTTTTTTAAGCACTACTGCATGGTCTCGGGTTCGAAGGTAGGGAAAAGCACATAGCATACAAATGCAGTTCAATCCTAACCAAGGCTCTACGTTTAGAGTTTAAGGGTTGATGTACTAACGCCTCCTAACTCGTGTCCCGAGTATTTGGCCTCCATGGGGTGCATGGAAGGTTAATACCCCCGGGTTGCTCCTTTTAATCAAATGGATTAAGGAGTATGGCACGAGGGGGAAAAACAACCACCGGCTCGGTGAAGGTCTAAGTGGACCCACCTGAGTTTAATGGTTAATGTTTTTCCCAAAATGGTAAATGAGGATTTCCTAAACGGTACCTTGTGTGCCCGACGAAGGGGAAGGCCCGTGAAATGCAAATAATGCCTAAAATAAAAAAACGTGACAACTTTTTTTTTTTTTTAAAAAAAACGAAACCCGACTTTTCAAGTTTTTACCCTCTTATAAGTCCCCAGTGGAGTCGCCACTGTAGGGCCCGCGGCCCGGAGGGCACGGTCCCCCACGGAAGGTCGATTCGACGTAGGGTTGCTTATTTTTTTAAGGGGCGAAAATAAAAAAACTTAAACTTTTCACATAACTGATTTTTCGAGGGTCGGATAAAAAGAAAACTAAAAAAAACGAAAATAGGGTCGGATCACGCGTTCGTACCCACTTCACCTAAATGCACCGGTCTGCGCGGATTCGGGGCCATTTGGGCTAAACTTCGCCGGATTCGGGTTAGTTTTTGGCGAGATGGTTCTGGATCATGATCCGAACCATTCTGGGTCGAAAATTTTCGGTGAGCAGAAAAACAGGAAAGAAAAAGAAAGAAAGAAAAAAAAAAGGAAAAAAGAAGAAAAAAAAACCGGGTCGAAGCAAACGTGGATCCGCGCGGATCCGATGCTCGCCCGAGCCAAAAAACGCTTCTTTTCGGTAAAAAGAAATAAGGAGTCGCCAGTTAATTTTTTTTAAGTAAAATTAACAAAACTAAAAAAAATTTTGACTCCGGTCTCGAACCAAAAAACAAGTTCGGGGGTAAAAATGCCGGTGTAGGGGGATGCCCTTGCACCGCCCGCCGAAGCGGCCCTTACTAGGTCGGGTTACATAAAAAAAAAGAAAGTTGTCACAGATTTGAATGAAATGTCATGCAATTAACGATAGAATACTGGAGTTCAACACATAACGAAAACAACAAAATAAAAAAACTGAAATTACAGCGGGCGGGGATGTAGAGAACTACATTGTTACAACCTTTAAAAAAAACGAAATAAAAAAACGAACAAACGATAAAGAAGAAGAAACGGATTACCCAAATCCGCGCAAATTTGCAGGAGCCGGGTCAAGAAATTGAAATTCGCGTAGATTTCCTTGTGCCGATTGGATGATCGAACTCGAAATTGGCCAAAAAATGGTGGAATCCGCGCAATCCTCCAGAAAAATCAAGATCTAGTAGTGATGATTTCTCTCTGTTTCCTCCGGGTTCAAAATTTTCCAACCCGTACAAAGGATCCGCGCGGATCCCTTTATAGACATAGGAAGGGGGAGCGGTTGGCGGCGATTCTTGACGGCCGCCGATTGCCCAAAATCCGCGTCGCAGAATCGCCACGTTATTCAACCGTCGAAACCGCTGCGATTTCTTTTACTGTGATCCGCGCCCGATCGCCGGGTCAACCCGGGACCAAATCTGCGCGGATCTATGGGTTATGCCCGAATCCGGGTCCGACTTGTAATATGGGTCGGATATGGCCAGAATCGCCCAAATCCGCGCAAGCCCACATCTTTTGGCCCAGAATGCCAAAATCCGCGCCAACCCGCATCTTTTGGCCCAAAATGCAAAATCCGCGCCAACCCGCATCTTTTGGCCTAAAATGCAAAATCCGCGCCAACCCAAGGTTTAGGCCCATAGGAATCCGCGCAAACCCATCTTTTTTAGGCTTCAACATCTCGATCCCGGGTTAGGCTAAAATCTGTCTGACACATTTTCGGTGTCTACAATTAGGGATCGAGAAAAAGGCTTCCTTGATGTCTTGAGTTGTGAAGGGTTTGATTAGCTTCAGTTGCTGCTCAATAGTGAGGCTATTCCCCTGCTGTAGGACATGCATTTGTGTGGGTCTTCTGCTAGTTTCCTGAGGGCCCAACATTTTCCCAAAGAAATTTGCCATATGAGATCCAACACTACTAGAAAACAGCTTACTGTAAATTTCCCACCGAATAACAGCAATGGGAAATTTCCCACTATTTTCCCACTGTTTTCTATTTCCCACAATTTTCCCACGGGTAGAATTGTGGTGGGAAATTTCCCACTAGTTTCCCACCAATTTTCCACAAACCAATTATTTTAATTATTAATTATTTTTAATATTTAATTTCCCTCTATTTTCCCACTAATTTCCCACTAGTTTAAAATTTAACACTTCCTCCCATCTCCTACATAATAAATTTACCCCACCAACAATAATTTCATTTCCCTCTAACCTTATTTTACCAAAATTTAAACAAAAATTTGACTCCCACCATCAATATTTTTATTTCCCTCTACTTTATTTTTGTCCAAAATTTAAAGAAAAATAAAAAAATTGGGAAAATTTGTTTCCCACCATTGTTTAATTCTCAGAACAGAACCCTAATTTGGCTAGTCCTCTTCGTTCCTTCATTCTTCTCCTTCGACTCAGAACCTTCGTGTGCTCCTCCTTCTGCTTGGCTGTGGCTTGGTTCTGCTCTTCGTTCTTCTCTGGTTGTGGCTTTGTTCGGCTCTTCGTTCCTTCGTCTTGTTCGGGTCTCTTCATTCTGCTCTTCACTGGCTTCGTTTCTCTGGTTCTCTGTCGCCAGAACATACATCGCTATTAGGTTCTTTTGTTAATTCATCTTACAATCTACTTTTGCACGTAACCCTGCAATTTCAATAATTTAGCCTCCATCTCGATGTGCTACTGTAGTTGCCAGTTAGTCAAGAGCAAAACAGTATCTGTGCTGAGTTTTTGCTCTTTTGAATCTAAAAGTTTCTGTATTGGCGATAACTATATGGAAAAGGATTAGGAAGGAAGGTGTAGGGACCCGAATTCCAACAATTGGAAATCATTTTTATGATGCTTACACCGCTACCAAGCCGGTCTGCACTAGGACTCCCCATGGCTAATAGGGTTATCTTACTTATCTATCTTGGAAAGGAAAGCGAGAATGGTCCCCTAACCCTCAGGCTTGGCGGGGCATGGGTTTCCGTCCAGTATATTGGATCGTAGGCGCCACCATGAGTTGTGCTGCTCATGTCATTTTCTGATACTTTCACTTCATTTTCTCAACATTATTCGGATGCCTTGTTGGCTGCAATATTGCTATTCCACACCAAAAACATCTATAATGCATTATCTCGCAAAATTCCACACCAAAACATCTTAAGGTTTTCATCCATCTATAATGCATGACCTGCATCTCTAGTTGCTATTCTGGATTGATACTCAAAACTTAGGACATAAATTCTTACACTCCGCATTGTTGAAACATCTTAGAATTTATTTTCCAGTTGCTATGCCGAGTTGCTATTCTAGATCAAAATCAATGTTATTTAGGTTTATGATCTGGATTGATACTCAGAACAATGTGCATGATGGAGCTCAAGTAGAAAGTATTGATTCATTTCTTAGGGTTAGTGTCAATCAATAAGTTGGAACAACTTCATAAATATATATGTGATAGAAGAGAAATCGAAAAAACCAAAATTTAGCAAGTGTCTTTGAATGAATGTCTCCAAGACAGTATGACTATCTTGGCTCCAAGCACATTATTTCCAACAGTATTTGATATGTATGAAAATGTCTTTGATTTTGTTGATAATCTTCTGTTGCCATCTCAAGTGGAGCTGTGATATTGAATGCATATGTTATTGTTTTAGAAGCAGAGAGCACCAAGTGTATCTTGTCATGCAAATAAAACTTGATCAATAGGAAGGGCAACATATTATGTGTCATGGCTTGGTATTTCGTCAGGCTCACCCATATGAATTTTAATGGAAGCTTTTTTTCTAACAGGAAGACCATGGACAGTGGTAAGGAGCACGATCAGGAAGGACTACCCTACTATATAGTTAACTTCTTGGAAGGTACGACATCGTCGGTTATGCCTCTACAGTTTACGATTATACTGATCCTTTGGGAATCCCTTGTCTCACCTGCTACATTTTGCAATTTTGGCCATTTGTCAACTGGGTGAACTATCAGTATATGCCTCTGCAACTGCGAGTTCTGTTTCGCTGCCTCATTGCTTTTTGCTGGTTAGCACTTTCTTCCTCATATTTTTTCGGCTTTCCCTTTTTCTTCTCCAGTCTTCTCGGATCGGACACCTATTTCAGTAATCTTGTGTAAATAAGATCCATAAAGAAAGGCGGTTGTATTCACTAGTTGACTCTTTAAACTCATGTATGATGAGTATTGCAGATTTATTGTGTATAGTCAGACAACTTGTCACTTAAGTTCATCAAAGTTTAGATTTGCTTGAATCCCAAATTGTTTCAAGTGTTCAACCAAAAGAGCTCTTATTGAAATTTAAGATTCGATATACTAAAATTTCCACATCTCAAACCAAATGGAATCAGACCAAACTTTGATCTTGATCAAGAGAACAAACCATTTGTCAGCCATACTTTCTGCTCTGTTCTTGTTCTTTTGCTTGACAAATCTAAATCTAAAACAACCTTCTTGGCAGAAATCCGGAGTGATGTGTTTCTACTGGTTTTCTTATTTGTAGGGAAATATTCCTTAACCTAAAAGCAAGATCAACTGCAATTAAGAGAGGTTGATACTTGATAGGGAAAATCTTGCTTCAGCTGGCTAATTTGATGATACTGGAATTACTTTGAGGCAACAAACAGATAGTTATACTAAGGCTATGGGTGTTATATTTTTTTTGTGCTTGTTATGCTTGTGTTATTATTGTTTGTACTTGTTCATATATGCTTGCAGCATTATCTAGTAAGCGCAATGGGTTCTCTGTAAAGCTTGACAAACTCATCATATGTAGTAGCAGCATTATCAGGTGTGTTTTTATTCTTGTTGCGGAGCTTCTGCCTTATAGTTCAAAGTTTTGAGTCCATGCTTTATTGGGATGATGAGAGAAACTTGCCTTTTAAAACATTGACAGTAAATCTGCTTCATTAATAATAGTGGAAGGCGGGTTTTGGCACTGATTCATGGCTGGTTTGGCGGGTTGCACAACCATAGATGCTCCATCTCAATTCCTCCAATCTGAATCTTCTCTTCTTGCACTTTCAATGCCGCAGTTTAAGATGAAAGTGAGTCATTTTCTTCTCAATTTCTTTCACTTCTCGTTTTTCTTGGTTGCTCATATAGTCTATGTCACTATATCTGATGCCATACTTCCAGTAATTAACGATTACATGAGATGTGGGTTTGTCTGTGTATACTAGCTGAATTTGATGCCAGTAATTTGCTGCATGTCTATAAACTATTAATTGCTCTACTATGCAATTAATTTGATGGCGGGAAACCTGAATTTCGTTAATTGTATTTTCTGATGTCTGTAAATTGGGATACGCAGGATATGCAAGATATGAAAGACTGCTACGATAGCCTACTCTTTGCTGCTACTGTTGCCACAAATAGTGCATACGGTATGTTAATGTTACTCAGAATAAAATCTTTTTCTTGTTTCCTTCCTGATTATTCATCTTGCTTTTTCTATACTACACACCAACTTCTTTTGATTTCTACACTAGGTATTTATTCCTGTTTCTGTTCTGTCTGAAATTGAGCACCTTGTTGTTTTGGTTATGCAAATACACAACTAAATTATATAAAAGTTGTTTTTGTTTTGGTTTTACATGCCTTTTTGTTGTTCTGTGATTGTTTTCTTGGTGCGTATTTGAGTTTTTCCAACTAAATTAGTTGGGTATGGAATTTATACTAAATTATTTTTTATATATTTGTATTCAGTCTGTTTTGGGATAATTTTGTTATTGAGTATTTAAAAAGTTTAGTTGTTTGATGAACTGTTTCAAAGACAGGAGCTTGAGTTTGGGTCTATTTGCAAACTTATTAAAATTTGCTTGAGCTTGAGTTTGATGTGGTAAATTGATTTTGATGAAGTTTTTGTTTTAATTTGTTCAGGTGATGACAAGAGGAAGTTTGATAAGTAAAATCATCTCAACTCAATCAGATTTGGTAGATTATTAGTCACTTTTGTATACATGGGTAGGATGCAAAGCTAGTGAACATAGAATTTTGATTTATTTTGTAGTTTCAAGTTGAAATCTCTTCTATTTACCTAGTTGATTGTATATGAGTCATGTGACATTACATTTCATGAGTAATACTCTTATGAGAAAACAAGTATCATTTTGGAAAAATTTGTGCTTTAAATTTATTATTTATAAATTTATAAGTAGGTATGTAATTTGGTAAAACTGAGTACAGAACATTGGAAATTTAGGTCACAGATATAAATAGTGGGGAAGTTCCCACTGAAGTGAATTCGGTGGGAAAATTCCCCTCGGACATAATTTCCCACTGAAGTGGATTTGGTGGGAAGTTTCCCACTGATATAAACAGTGGGAAGTTTCCCACCGAATTGGATTCAGTGGGAAATTTCCCACCGCATCCTCTTTTTCATTTTTGCAAAGAAGACTTTGGAGCAACTATCTCCATATACTAAAGCTTCTAGTTTGCTTTGCTGAGCAACCATAGCCATGGCTGAGACTAGGATTTTATTGTAACAATCCCTTGCCGCTGCTTCTTGCTCTATGAGGTTGCTATCCAGAGGGTTTAGATTGAGAAGTTCTTGACATTGTTCTAAGTGTTGTCGCGCTTTATCTCTTTGAAGGTAGATGTCATGAAACTTTGTGTGATGCAGCTTCTTGAGATTAGGCTTCATATTCTTTATGATTTTTGCTAAGGTCCTCATGGAGGAAGTGCTATTTTGTTGATCAGTAGTCCTCTCTAGAATAGCGTAGAATTCAGGATCATTGGCCCACTATCACAAAATCTGAACTTTGCTTTCCTGTCAGGCCCATTAAAAGTGATTAATATTATGGGCTTATGGTCTGAAAGACATTGAGCTGCATATTTAGCTCTCATATAACTGATTTGCACCATCCAGTCATTATTCACCAGGACCTTGTCTATTCTGCTCTGCACGTGATTGTTTGTCCATGAGTAACTTGCCCCCACATAATTAACTTCAGTCAGATTACAGTCATCTATAAAGTTTTTGAAGTCCCTGAGTTCTGCTATTGTGACTGCTGTACCATTCTGTCTGTCTTCACTTGATAAGATAGCATTGAAATCCCCCATGAGACACCAAGGCCCTGCAATTGTAGTTTCTAGATCCCTGAGATCCTTCCATAGTGGCAGTCTGTCCTCATGTCGGTTATGCCCATAGACAAAAGTGCAGTAGAAAGCCTCCTTTCTGTGATAATCTTGTATCCAGCAGTGTATGTATTGATCAGTTGCTTTAATAGGATAGACATTCACAAGTTGTTGTTTCCAAGCAATATAAATTCTCCCACAGGCTTGATTAGAGAAATTATTATTATAAGTTCTCCAGTTTTTAAACATTCCTTTGCTCAGTATATGCTCTTTCTCTTTTTTGACCTTAGTTTCAATAAGACAAGCCATGGAGCCTTGTGTGTTTCTTAGGAAGATCATCACATCTTCTTGCTTTTGGGGTCATTGAGCCCCCTCACGTTCCACGTGATGATCTTCATTTGGGATCCAGACGAGATCCTTCCCTTGGCCTTGAATCCAGACTCCCTCTTGACTCTCTGTCATCCTCTGCCTCGCTTACATCTGCATCCTCCAAGCCATAAAATCTGTTGCTTGTTGGTGTAGTTATCTCCTTTTGGGCAGTAGTTGGAGTATTTGTGCAGCCTGCTGTTTGTTTGGTACTGGACGACTTGGTTTTATGAACCCTTGATCGTTCACTTCTCTAGGCGTTTTCTTTTGTCTCCATATTTTTTGTCCGATTTTTGCTGGTGCATGTGAGGATTTATCTACTTCCTTTTTCCTACATTCTTTCTCTTCGTGTCCCAACATTTGACAGTGGGAACACATGGTTGGCTTCCATTCATATTCCACCTTTTGGTTGATAATGATATCATCCTCATTTGCAAACTGTACCTCCGTAGGAAAGGGTCCATCCAATTTAACTTCAATCAGCACTCGAGCATAGGAAAGGAGGTTTCTTTCTTTTGTTGCTCTATCAGTCTTAATGGGAATTCCAATCAGACTGGCTATGCTACTGAGATTCGGCATGCTCCAATATTGGATGTCCAGGCTAGGGAATTTGACCCATATTGGAAGTGTTTTGATGGCAGATATGTCGATCTTTTGATCCGGTGTCCATGGTTTGACAATGAGAGGCTTGTTATCAAAGAAATATATCCCTCTGTCTAGGACCTCCTTTCTCTCTTCTGAATTGTCAAACCTCACCAGAAAAACTCCTTTCCTTATCGCAGCTATTTTCGTCAGTATGTATGCTTTTCAAATCCTCTTTAGAAATCCTTCCATGATAGGAAAAGGGGTATTCGAACCAAGCACACAACATAAAATTGAATTCTTCCAGTACTGGACTTCCTGCTCTACATATTGTTTCCTGACTTTTGCAACTGCAACACCTTCTATTTGCTGCGCTTCAATGTACTCTAGGGAAGTTCCTGCATCTGGATCAACCAATGATGCATAGGATGTTTTCCAAGTTTCTGATGCCGTGGTATCTTTGGGTTGGTTGAGTTGTTGTCTTACTTGTTGAAGATACAGGCGTACGTATAGGAACAGACTGTTTCTTCCCTCCTGTTTCCTTCGATAGTGTTTTCCCGGTCGTCGGAACGACTTCCTTCTTCCTTGGTCTTGCCATGGCTAGCGTCTCAGGGAGAAACCCTAAAACCCTAGATCGAGGAAGAATATATATATATATATATACATATATATATATATATATATATATATGTATATATATATATAGGTCCTTATTTTATTATCTCAATTTTTTACCAAAATTTATCAAAATTTAACTTTTACCTTTTTACCATTTACCCACCAATTTGACAAGTCAAGCTACAAAACTTACCATCTTAGGTTGTAACTTACAAGTTACAACCTGCAAAAGTAAAAGCTCGACCTTTGTACAAAAATATCTTGATACAATCGTAGGCTTCACCCATTAGTTAAAGACTCGTGTTTTTATTAATTTATTACTAGGTTCTTGTTGATTATTACTCTAAAAAAATTAATTTGATAGTTCGCTTGTTATCTAATATTATATTCGCTGTAAATTTTATTATGACTATAATATTTTGATAGTTTAAAAAAATTAATTTGATAGTTCGCTTGTTATCTAATATTATATTCGCTGTAAATTTTATTATGACTATAATATTTTGATAGTTTACTTGTTATCTCTAAGCAATACCTTTATAATATTTGTAATTCTAATACTATCCAATACAAATTTTATTTGTGATTCTAAAATTTTGATAGTTTCCTTGTTATTTGAGGATGATGGTTGTCCAATTTGAGCTCATTTCCCTCAACTTTTAAAAGTTTCCTTGTTATCCTAGATGTAAGTTGGTGTCACAATATAAAAATTAAAGTAAATAAGACGGAGGATTATTTGTCATTTTTTAAACAAAAACAATATTAAATTTTATACAAAACTTAACTAAATTTATATTGAGGTGTTCAAATTTGGTTCATCATTACTTGGAACACTTTGACATGTGAGGAAATAGCTTATGAGTTGGATTAGCTCAAAGATGATCACATTTCAAATCGGGTTTGCGATATTCAATTTCAGTTCACTTCTAGTTTGGATAATACAGGTTAAGATCCAGGTATGTCATGTCAGGGTATATTTGGTCTTCTCTAGAGTCAGTTCGATTTTTGTTTGTGTATTGATCGGTTCTGATTACATTTTCCCCTATCTGATTAATTTTAAGTCGGGTCATTTTGTTGGGAATATCACGACAATGTTCGATATACATAGAGTTTAAACCAATATAATATAGTGATTATATGTCTTGCTAGAGACCTCTATATTCGGTAATTAAATATGTTTAATTACAACTATATTATTTGGTCTTACTGGGTCACACAAGTCAGTGCCCTAAAACAATGTATGTAATCTAAGTAATATCGTATTATGTTTAGGAATGTTGGGAACTGATTTCTATGAGAAATCAGTCCAACACGGACCGAATTGGACTCAACACGGACCGTGGTGACAATGGGCCGACTTAAAGGACATTCTGGAGGCCAACACGGACCGTGTTGGGCCTCAGAATGCGCCATTAAGTAAGTTGGGCATTAGGGTTTTAGTAACCCTTTCCCTAAGTCATTCAAACCCTATAAATAGGAGTCTCTCTGAGAGATTTATCGAGGGAACTGCTTGAGACTTTCAGAGAAATACCAGGTGATTTCCTGAGTTCCTCTCTCTCTTAATTTGCAGTTATTGTTTCTTGAAACAACCACCTGTACCGAAACACATACATCTTATATTGAGATCTGTCTCGATCGGGTCGATCTAGCAATCGAGTTCCCGGAGTGCTGCGTGAACTTACAGTAGAGGATTTCTACATTGGAATCTCAAAGGTCAACCTCTGCATCAGTCGGATCAGCGATAAGGTATAATTACTAAAGCCTATGTAATTGTTTCTTTCTTGGTTGATTAATTGTTTTATAATCGTTATAAATATTCCGCCAATTAATCTATATCTGTTTAGGAAATAGATAACCTAAAACCCAACACATTTTGAGTCGGATTTGAATTATACTGGGTCATTTTGAGTACGTGTAACTTTAGTTTAGAATAAGTTTCGGAATGGTTAGGTCATTTTGGTTCCTTGGATCCAAATTAGTTGATGTTGTTTCAGATGTCGGTTCGGGTACAGGTCCAAGTAAATCAGCTCGATTTTCAGGTCTCAGGTAAGTTTTGCTAGGTATATCAATATAATCAACTCTAGGAAGTTACTTCAGTAAAAATAAAGAAAAAAAATCAACTTAGTGGTTGTTTGGCTTAGATTTTAAGAGTGCCTTTGGAGTTAAAAAACACAAAATGGGCCAAACAATGATTTTTTTAGAAGCTAATAATTATTTAGCAAAAACAGTTTTGACCTAAAACAACTCCAAAACCAGAAGCAATAAATTGTTACTTCTGTCTCCTAAAAACTAATGACTGCTCAATTTGTAAGATATTTTGTTGATAACTTTCCATATTCTCAAATAGATATTATGTTTTCTACAAGGATGCTATTTAAATATTTTAATATTATGTTAGAACCTTTAATATTATATTAGATATTTTAATATTATCTTGAAAATATTTTCAATTATCTAATTTCTACACAGATGACATTTAGTAAAATATTGATATTATAAATATTTAATTTAAAGAATTTTATAGTTAAGTAATACTATATATAATTATAATTGTAATTATAATTATAATAGGATAATCTGTTTAAAAATTAATAAAAAGATAAAAATGTAATAATCACATGATAATTTTACCCTTAATTAAAAGCATATATAATTTTGAAAAGTTAGGCTAAATGAATTATATGATAAGTTAGGCCAAACACTCTATATTTCTCCAAAAATAGCTTTTCTAATTTGGTAAAAAAAACTTATATTATAAGTTAGGCCAAACAACATTGTAATTTGGTAAGATCATTCATGTCAAAAGTTAGGCCAAACATTTTTATATTTCTTCAAAAATAACTTTTTTAAAAACTGTTTCAAAAAAATAAAAACAATGGTTTAAAAATTAGGCCAAACAGGTAATTAGTAATTTGCAGTCGCTGATCCCGTTGTGTCTGGCCTGCGACGACCCGAGCGGCGGAGTTAAGAGAAGACTTAAAACCCCCAACAAAACACTTTGCAGTTTGCTCTCTCACTCTCATCTTCGCACTCATATCTGTCTCTGTAATGACAAACGTATTCGCCTCACAAATACATTGAGGGATCCGGCAAAAATAAGCGCTTTTCAAAAGCTTGAAAACATGGCTAGCCATGGGAGATCAAAGCTAATTTGGGTTCTCATGGCTTTCGCCTTCTCTGGCTTCGTTGGGAGTTTCGTTTCTGCGCAGAGTCATCGCCCCAAAAACGTTCAGGCTGCTCTTCGTGCCAAATGGGAGGGTACTCCTTTCCTCTTGGAAGCTGGGTAATTTTCTCCACTTTCGCTTCTTTTTTGTTTTTTTTATTAGCAAATCTTCAATTGCTCGAGTTTGATTGAGATTTTTCCTTGGTGGGTATTTATTAGATTTGAAGTATGGTCATTTGTTTCTGATTCACATCCAAGTATAAGTGCGTTGGTGTTGTTGTTGATCATTGCTTCATCGGGTTTTCATTTTATGGCTTTGTTAGTTGCTATGTTGTATTTAGCCACTTTTGTAATTATGATATGATTGTCCTACTTGGGTTAGAGTCAAATGCATCAAATCTTCTGTTCTTCAGTATTATAGTAGATCAAACCGTTTAAGATGATGTGAATGAATGATCCATTGCAACTTATTAGGTGCTCCTAGTGACAGTCGTTCACTAGCTTGTTCTGCATTGTTCACTTATAAAATTAAGATTATTCACTATGGAGTATATGCTCAAGGTGTATGTAACATATATTGATAATCCATGAACAAGCTGTGATTCATTTTTCGTAATTTAAATTGAAAAAGATGTGTCTTTGTTTTATTATTAATTAGATAATGCTCAACTTAATGGCTTCAACAATCTATGTTGATGGGTTTTCATTTCATGGCTTAGTTAGCAACTATAAATGGTTAGCAACTCTAAAAATTATATGAATTATCCTTGGTAAGTTTTTAATGCTTCTAAATCAAACTGTTTAGTGGGGTGAAAGAATAGCACATGAAAAACTAGGTAGTACTAAATATGGTTCATAGAATGTCAATGAGATGTGTTATTCACATCACTGATTGCAATCAATTGCGTGCTTGAATTTATAAAGCATCTGTTAGCATGTAGTTCTTAATATTAGTTTTGTTTTACCCTTCAGAAGAGTTAATATTTCATTTTCCTTTTGACAGAGAATTGCTATCGAGAGAGTGGAAAGATCTTTACTGGGATTTTGTTGATGGTTGGTTTCAGTATCAGAATAACATCTCAGACTTGCATTCGGCAAAAGGCTGCTCTCAGGAAATTATTAAATATGGGCGCTCCTTCCTGAGTGAACATTTGGCTTCAATGTTTGAATTTTCCCTAATGTTGCGATCGGCATCGCCTAGATTAGTTCTTTACCGGCAGTTGGCGCAGGAATCTCTTTCATCTTTTCCTTTGGCTGATGAAGCTGTGACAACTGCTGCTGAGGGACATGCTTTGGATTTAGATCGTAAGACAGGAAGTCGAAAACCTGACCCCCTTCTTGTGGGTGTGAACCCTAAAAGTGTTGGAGGAAAGTGCTGTTGGGTTGACACGGGTGGATCAGTATTCTTTGATACAGTTGAACTGTTGGGGTGGCTCCAGACTTCTGGTGATTTGTAAGTGATCTTTTTTTTTGGGGGGGGGGGGGGGTTGGCAGTGTGGTTACTAACTCTTGATTTTGGCTATATTAATAATGCTTGCTTCTGAAAGTTCTATAGTTCTTGTGAACGCTAGTAACATTATGCCCCCTAATACCCTTGTGTTTGTTGCCTGCTCCAGGGATTTATTTCATCAGCCAGAATTGTTTGAATTTGATCATGTGTATCCGGGTTCAACTAGTTCAAGTCCAGTTGCTATTTTGTATGGTGCCATCGGGACTGACTGCTTCAGGGAGCTTCACCTGGTCCTTGCTAAAGCAGCCAAAGAGGTAGTGTCACTAGTTGGCCTTTTCTTCTATGAATTCAATCCCCAGGTTTTGTTTGGTTTTCACTTTTCAGTTTTCAGTAGTTAGAATGAATTAGGTGCTGCATGGTAAAAGAAGTTAAAAGATTCCTAGAAATTTGAATTGAACATTTTTCTCTATATAGGATATACTACCCATGATTGGAAACTGCAGTCCTTCATCATTTGGTTTTTAGTCCTTCATAATGTATTGGTTGTAAAGAAAATCTAATCTGCAGGATCTTTGTCACGGACCTTTCTGATATGCGTGTCTGTTTGTTGGTGGGTGGGCCCGCTGGGGGGGGGGGTGGAAGCTGAAAATTGGGAGTTCAACAGGGAGGTAGTACACTGAATAAAACGTCAAACCTACATAACCTTGTAGTTGCTTGCTTGAATTTGCAATTTAAGAAAAGGTGGGAACAACATAACTGATAGCAAAGCTGATATGTTAGGATCGGGTTGGCTTATGTAAAGTTTTGAGATAGAGAGAGAGAGAGAATATTATATATTGATTATCAGAGAATAGCAGCAGAGGAGTATATATACAATTTGCTGAAACAGGGAAAAGGGAAGATTGTAATAACAGAACAGTACAGACCACCACATAACCGCCTAACCGACTGTAATAACGGAACAGTACCAACCACCACATAACCGACTAATTAATCATCTCTACAGCCCCCCTCAAGGTGGCGTTGGTGGATTGTCCATCAGACCTAACCTTGAAAATGGTACTGGTGTTGGGCTGCTCTCAATGGTTTGGTCAGTAGGTTTGCTAGCTGCTCACGAGAAGGAACATACTTGGCTTGCAAGAACTCCTCAAGTACTTTGTCTCGGATATAGTGACAATCAATGCGCAAGTGCTTTGTGCACTCATGGAAGATGAGATAAGCAACGATGTGCATTGCAACATGATTATCACAATGTAAAGGAATGGGTAAAAGGAATGGTGATGTGGAAATCCTGAAGCAGCTGATGATGCCAAATGAGTTCAGATGTAGCGGTGGACATGGATCTATATTCGGCATCAGTGGAAAATTTGGCCAGTCTTTTGCTTCTTGGTTCTCTAGGACACCAAATATGAACCAAGAAACACAATACTTAGATAAGGACTTGGCACTCATGCGACAGGAGCCCCAATCAGCATCACAAAATGCATTGAGCACATGAGGGAAATAGAGGCTTGTGGGGAAAATTTATGTGTCTCCCAATCTTGTGAATGTAGCACAAGCAGCTAATGGTGCAAAGATTGTCAAGATCAGGAGATTTATTGTAAGGAATGTCATAAGGACTTTTCAAAAGAAAGATAAGCCATATGAAGTTTGTTAATTAGATGGGAGGCAGCCAAAACGCTTTCGACCCCTAAATGTTTTGGAAAACCAGCTTGAAAGAAAATAGCTCGAGCAGTATCGAGCAAATGTCTATGCTTTCTCTTGGCCACTCCGTTTTGTTGGGAAGTCCTGGGAATAGATCTTTAAAGTAAAACTCCATTTTTGGTCAAAAAAATCCAAATAGACAAAATTTATGAAATTGAGTTTCAATCGTAAAATTTTTGTATGAAATTGAGTTTCAATCGTATCGAAAAATTTAATTATAGTTGATGCAACTTGAGCTTTGTTGTTCAAAAGGTGATTCCAAGTGCATCTGCTATAATCATCCACATGGGTTAAGAAATAATTAGCTCCATTAAGATTTGCAGTTTTGTAAGGGCCCTAAAGATCCATATGGACAAGTTGATCACATCAGTAGTAGAAATGGTGCTTTTATTAAATGATAGCCTGTGAGATTTAGCAAGGATGCAAACATCAGAAAAGTAGTCAGATGGTAAATTAGCTTTACAGCTAGGAATATGCTTGAGTTTAGACAAGGAAGTGCGGCTGAGTCTAGCATACAGAACATCTAGACTCGGGCTGTTCAGAAGCAACAGAATTTGCAAGAGAAGAAGCATTATTGAGAGACGATATGTGTTGAGATGTATGCTCTGCCGAAGAATCCGTCTGTAAAGAGATGCAACTGTCATCACTCTTGTCATGAGGCCAAGTATTCAGTCTGTAGAGGCGGCCTTGTTTAGGAGCCACAACAACTACCTTGTTAGTTATAATGTCCTGAAAGATGCATTTGACAGGATAGAAGGAAAGGCAGAGATTGTGATCACTATCAAGCTGACCAACAGATGAGAGATTAAATTTGAAATTAGGGACAAAAACATTTTGAAGGGTCATATTGGGGCTAAGTTGAGCTTGGCCAGCTTTAAAAGTTGGTTTCAAAGTACCATCAGGTAAGGTGACATGTGTAGGAGCTGACAGGTTGGATAATTTGGTGAAATTTTGGGAACTATGACTCATTTGGTCACTTGCTCCGGTATCTACAAATCCAAGAATTCGAACAACCATTATACACATTGCAACATAGACTAAAATGAGAGCGTGTGTGTTTATTACCTGCAAAGTAAGCAAAATGGTCTGAGCTGCTACTGTCATTGGTCTGTTTACCCTTCATCCATTTAGCAATCTCTTGAGCCACTAGAGACTGTACCAGACTTGCATCAATCTGTAATCCATTGTGCACAGACCTTTGTCCACTCTGTTCCAGATGTGTTTCTTCACAATGCTGACCAAAGACATTGGCAGCCATTCGAGAAGATCATTGATTCTTGCAGCCAATCCTTGTTCCTTCATACCAATCAGGGTATTCCACTAGTTTGAAGCATTAATCAATTGTGTGCCCTTGTCGCTTGCAATGTGTGCAAAATTTAAATGCCTCATCCTTCTTGTAGTCCTTTCATTTGCCTGTACCTCCTCTAGCCATTAAAGGATTTGAAGCATCTGATCTCCACCAAAATTCTGGCCACCTCAAGCAACATTGGAAGCATAGTCTCGTGTAGCACTGGTGTTGCCAGAAATTTGCCTCTGCTTTTCAACTCGTTGAACCATGGCATAGGCCTTGCTGATAGAAGGCAAGGGATCTAACAATAAGATCTGTCCTCTAACTGTGTCATATTCATTGTTAAGGTGCATAAGGAAGTGCCCTAGCTTCTTGTTCTCCTCAACCTCCATCATCTTCTTAACCTTAGTACAAGTTTCAGGGCATTCACAGAGACACAGGTAGGAACCTCAGAGAAATCACTCAATTTTTCCCACAATTTCCTCATTTTTGTGTAATACACTGCTATTTTCACTACCTTGATATAAATTAGTGATTCCTCTCTCCAATTGATATAACAATGGACCATTACTTGTTCCAAACCTCTCATTTAATTTAGACAACAATTCTTCAGTTGAATGAACAAATAGAAAAGCTTCAGACAAATCAGAAATCATCGCATTCAACAACCAAATTCATTACCATGCTATCAACACGAATCTATTGATTCAATTTCGAAGAGATTACCTCAGGTTTTGCGCACTTCCCGTCAAGAAACCCTAGCTTATTCTTGGTTCTCAGTGCCATTGAGCTTCTTTTCTCCATCTCTGGAAATTACCACCAGTCAGCTTGACATTGATCAATTGCAAACCTGGATGATCCGTAGGATGGAGGTATAGAGGATCATCAATTTATTTTGGTTCCACCATTAGAGTAGATTCAGAAGAGGAGAAATAAGAAAGGGAGAAGCTAATCTGAGAACAATCAGATGAAGAAGGATAGAGAACCCAGATCAAGGGTTGAATAGAATGCCACCCAACCCGTAATATAACCGACAAACATTGTCCTGAATCAAACAAGCCCTTTTATAACCGATCTTGTATCCAGAGCCAACATCAACTCAAATTCTAAATTGAATCACCCCCGAACCAGAGCAGACCGAGTCACGCCTAACCTATCCCGTGCCTGCTCTACATTGCTCAATAAAGTCAACTTCAACCAAACCCATACCCGACCTGAACTTAGACCTGACCTGCACTGAATCTGAATGTTTGGTGGACATAGGAATGGGGTATAGTGGAATCAAAAGAAGAATTCTGCTGAGTGAAGATTTTATTTTGAGTGAACAGAAAGAAGCTTATGACAATTAGTCAACATGAACATAAACTATGTTGCTGGTTATGTTAAGCTTGAGATGGCGAAAAATGTCAGTAGCAATATACTTGTTGGAGAATATGCAATCTGTTCTGGAAGGATAGACATTATTACATGATGTCAGCCTGTTACAAGCTGCAACATATGCTTTTGAATGCAGCCATGGCTCTTCTTAGGCAGCCGAACATGGAGCAAATGTCAGTTTCTGGAGGAGTTACTTTAATGCTGTTTGCTTTTCTAGCTGTCAAATGTTCGCTTTTCTGTTCTTTGTTAGCCAATGCATGGCTGACACCTCCTCCGGAATCCAGATTCAATAGATGTCTTTTGCTTGTTTCCAGGAAAAAGGAAGCAATTGTGCATAATCTGCTCTGTAATGCATGATGCCTGTTTTGTTTTGCTTTTTTCAAGGTGATACAGTTATTGGATTGGTAAAGATGATACACTTGCAGCCAACCCCCAGTCCCCTTTTTAATTTATTGGGAAAGGGGGTTGGTGTTTTGTTTCATTTAATATGAATAGGAACTTACATAAATTGATATAATTCCATTTATTGGAGTCTCTTCAATTTTGACATATATTTTTAAGTATCTATTTTGTGTTTGCATAATATTTAATGGTCCATTGTCCTTAATATTGGTCAAACTTTTCAGGGGAAGGTTAAATATGTTGTTAGACCGGTCTTGCCATCTGGTTGTGAATCAAAGAGCATCCACTGTGGTGCACTGGGCTCTAGAGATCCTGTAAACCTGGGTGGCTATGGTGTGGAGCTTGCCTTGAAAAATATGGAATACAAGGCTATGGATGATAGTATGATAAAAAAAAGTGAGTACGGTCAAGCACCTGGTCATTTTTGGTCATTTTTTTCAATGAAAACCTTTCCAATGAGTATTCAAGATCTTGCCATTCTAATTTTAAGTTGCTGATATATTGTGTGGGTTTCTTCCTGTGGTTATCTTTCAGATCTCTGTCTTGTCTTCTTTTGTATGCTGTCGTATTTGTGTTAGAGCTGGCTAATAGGTCAGGTCGAGTCGGGTTCGTGTTCGTGTCAAACTTAAACGGGTTCAAAATCCTCTGACCTGAACCTAACCCATTTATTAAACGGGTTGAAAATTGAAACCATTTACCATTTAAATTTTAAACGGGTTGACCTTATTTTGACCTGTTTACCCATTTAAGTAATGTGTTAGAATGAAGTTACCAATTTACCCATTTGACCATTAACACATTTATACAAAACAACTCATTGTGGGATCGAAATAATGACATATCATACTCAACAATTTGCATGGTAATATAATTCGAGTTACATATAAGGAGATGTCTTTTAATTCATAGTCAAAGATAAATATAAGTTAAAATTGCAATTCTTACGTATATTTCAAAGTGTATTAACTGTAACTTTCACCTAAGTTTATTGATAAACGGTATAATTGGGTAACAATTATTGAGCAAATAACTTGACCCATTTAACATGCCTAATTAAACGGGTTAAGTAGGTGTTTTTTCGTGTCGAAAATCTTGACCTGAACCTAACCCATTTAATTAAACGGGTTTACCGTGTCAACCCATTTAATTAAACGGGTTGAAAATTTCTACCTAAACCTGCTTAATATTGTGTTCGGTTCAGGTCGGTAATCGTGTCGTGTCAGCTTTTCCCAGCTCTAATTTGTGTATATTTAGTTGATAGTATTTAAAGCTTTTAATTGCTGTCTATGCTATAGTTATTATAACTATAAGTCATTTTTGTTTTGTTGAGATAACAATTGCCTTCAGTGGTTATGTCCTATTATCGTAAATGCTATCACATTTGTTGTTTATGTTGCTGCCTCTAATCCTACTTTATTTTTTCCATTTTTATTTACCTGAGTTGCTATAACCATAATGTACTTGAGTGGGCCCCACCACTACCCTTTTTTTTGTGGGGGGGGGGGGGTGTTTGATTAATGTGAAGCATAGTAATTGAGTTCATTACCAGTTGCCTACACTTAAGCAATTATGACAATTACATTAGGGCTTGTTAGGAAAGAAAAATGGAATGTAATGGGATGGGGATTAATTACAGGGGGTTGGGATTAATTTGATTGCAGCACACAAACTTTTGGTGAGAATTCAAGTAACATGCAATAGACAGACAATTAAACCAAATCTAAAAATAAACCTTCGGTATATTTGGACAAATTTGGAAGAACGATTCATTGAATTCTACGATGAATATCTCTCTCTCGATGTTCTATTTTTCCAGATATGTTCTTTTTGCGCGATGAACATCTCTGCCAAGGTTTTATTTGTGATCATTGAAGGCCGCAGCAACGTATTGTGAGATCTTGAAAAATAAATTCCTCTTTCTACAATTCATTAAAAAGTTTCTATCACCCTTAAGTACCGAACTCCAGCTACAATACCCTCTCAAAAGTAGAGCTTGAAATGACTGCAGTTTTATTCTGCAGAATTTGCTGGTTTTTATTAATGGATATGTGATATAAGAACTGATTTTTTTTTTTGGGATTCTTGTTGGGTTTGTTTGGCACTAATTATGATAGAATTGTTGTGATGTTCTTTGTTGTTTTCTAAATTATTATTAGTTTAAAATGTGTGTTGAATTGCTTGTTTAACAATTATATTCTATGTTCCAGGTGTCACTCTTGAGGACCCTCATACAGAAGACCTTAGCCAAGAAGTTAGGGGCTTCATTTTCTCCAAAATACTGGTGTGTGAATTTAAAACCTTGCACATAGCCATTCACATTATTGAGCCTGATATCTTATGTTTTGTTTTTATGTTGAACTTCATATGTAAATTTTGACAGGCACTTTGTTTACATTTTCTGATTTTTATGTTGATGAGAGCAAGGGCGTAAGTGTTTTTATACTTACCCCTTTTATAAATGGGCTTGAGTCTTTTGAATAATTTTCAAAAAAAGAAAATTAAATTTCTGACTGGTGTTCGTAGCAGTCTGGTTAGGGAAATGGATTATTTCAGAATATGTTTGATATTTCTTTTACTACACACAGCTGGACTTCTGAAGAGATAATTTGACCAGGATTTATATCAGATGAAATTCTATAACCTACCATCTTCTGAAAAGAATTAATTCAACGCTGTGTTGATTTTTTAATGATGACATATATAATGTGATGAGAAGAATGGTTAATCTCTGTCACAGTACTTTCCACAACCCTTGCCCATATTGTGTTAACTTTGTTTCAATTAGGCTAAATGTTTTGTGTGCCTTTTTTTTGGCCCCCCCTTTGGTCGCTATGCAGGAACGCAAGCCTGAGCTCTCCTCTGACATCATGGCTTTTAGAGATCATCTTCTATCATCCAGTGTGTCAGATACCCTAGAAGTTTGGGAACTGAAAGGTAGATTCTACTCGAAAAACCTGTTTGCTTCTGCTTATAGTTGTTCAAACTCATCTAAATGCCCAATCAAACATGGCAAATGCAGATTTGGGACATCAAACTGCGCAGAAAATTGTCCATGCTTCTGATCCGTTGCAGGCCATGCAAGAAATAAATCAAAACTTTCCTAGTGTGGTTGCATCTTTGTCAAGGATGAAGGTGTGTTCTCTTTTTCTATACTGGCTTTTTCCCCCCTGAAACATCACGTATTTGGTAAATGTTGTTTCCTCGGGCTCTGGGTGATAATAACTTGTCCTACATTCTGTCGTTACCATTGCCACTGTCTTGTGTTTTCAATGTGTACAGGTCAATGATTCAATCAAGGATGAGATACTTGCAAACCAGAGGATGGTCCCCCCTGGGAAGTCCTTGATGGCTTTAAATGGGGCTTTAATCAATATTGAAGACCTTGATCTTTATCGGTAATGATTTATTTCTTGTTCAGTCTTTTGACATGGAGTTTCTTGAAATGTAGTCCTGGTTTTTACTAATTCCTCTGTCACACAATCTACACTTACACACTGTGTGGTCCATAAGCTATATATACTGTCTAATTAGTTAACCAATAACTCATGTTCATCTTTTTGATAGGTGCTGAAGTGGTTCTCTTGAATTTGATGACTTGTGTTTTACTGAGTAAATGCTTTTGTTTATAGGTTATTGGATTTAGTGCACGGGGACTTGTCATTGGCCGATCAATTTTCCAGGGTAAAGGTATGGTATCTTTAAGCTTTGTTCTCATGGTCTAGCCTTTAGTTGTTTGGGAGTGTCGTGGGTTGTTTCGAATTCTATGGGTTTTGTTTGGCAGAAATGCTGAAAAGAATTATGCTATATTCCCGCATGTGATCTGGCATGAAAGAACAGTAGAATCTTTGAGGCTCTGAATATGTTTCCTCAATGCTTTAAAGATAATTTCTTTAAGAATCACTATTTTTAGATTTTGTGGACAGTTTCCGTTATATATGCATAGAGTTTTTTGTAGAATGCTAGTTTGCTTCCAACATTCTGATCTTGAAATTTCTGTTCCTTGTGGAAAAAAGATAGGTTTTATTGAGATCTTTATGTATGTATAGGTAGGTGTGCGTGTGTGTGTGTGTGTGTGAAGTTGTTATGAGATACCATCAGCAAAAGTTTCATTCCCGGTGATTAGTGGGTGTTCTTTTATGTTTTAAAGTAATCAAAAGATTATTAAAGGACATTAAGGGAATGTAACCCATTTATAAAAGGAGGCTAAATCAAACGCCAAAAAGCTTCAACCGCATGGGCTCTCTATGATGATCTTATTTGCAAATCCAAAAAAGGCAGCCTTTGTTCCATGATGAACCTTGACACCAGCTACCTATGGTTCTCAAAAAATGAAGTTCGAAAAAGGTGACCTTTGTACTATGATGAAACCCTTAACACCAACTATAAAGTTCTAAAAAAATAAAGTTCAAAGTCATTTACCGTTCTATCCTTGTCCTCCAAAATCCTAGAATTTCTTCCCTTTGAGTGCACTGCTGAATTGTCGAAGGTATCAAATCCATCACACGAAGAATCCTACTCCTCAATCTTCTTCTCCATGCCATGAGGACATCTCTTGAACCTCGAGGTTGCATCGAACTAACCCACATCAAAGGAAATGCCAACTGCCAAATGTTGGAGCCCTAATCACGCTGAATAAAACGGTGGCTATACAGAGAAGAGATCATTAACCACCTCTTTACTCATTGTCGATAGGTCTCCATTGTTTGGCAGTTGGTGCTTGCCGTGATGGGGTTAATTGACGGCAACATCATAGGTGTCCTAGTGGCTTGGAGAAGAAGATTGAAGAACATTTGGATTCTTAGTGACTGGAATTTGATACCTTTGACTATTTGGTGGTACACGTGGGAGGCGTCGAGGCTTTTTTGTTTTTGGATCTAGCCTCCTTTTGTAAATGGGTGACACTGTTGTTGTCCTTTAACACATATTTTGACTACTCATAAAAATATATTCTAGAGCAAGGCCTTTTTGGTTTTAGGATCTAACCTCTCTTTGTAAATGAGTGACACTCTTATTGTCCTTTGACGCATATTTTGATAACTCATCAAAAATGTATTCCAATGCAAAGTTGATAATTGTGCAGAATTTCCTGTTGCTAGTTATTTGAACTTCTTAAGGAAATTTGTTCCAATGGTTTTGATTGCCATTCTAAAATACCATATCTTGGATAAATGCTTCTTTAGTTGCGGCAACAACAAAAGATAATCTAGAAATTGCGACCTTGGAGGTTGACCTCCACACCATACATCATGCCATAACAAGACCCTAACTTCATTCTCTACTTTGAAGTGCACCATGGTCGAAAACTTGTCAAAACCAACCCATAGTAGATTTCCAACAGCCAACCCCATGGATAAGAGAAGGCTTTTTCCTCCACCCACCATGCTCATCAACTCCATACTTGTCACAATCTCCTTTCTCCATGAAGCTTCCCCTTCCTTGGAAAAGGTCCATTGCCACTCAGCTTTAAGAGCTTCATTCATTTCATAAAAATTTCTTATACCAAGGCCATTGTCAACTTTAGGATGGCAAGCATCGTCCCAGCTATCCCAGTGAAGGCCCTTATTGGAATCCCTATTAGGCCAATGAAATCCTCTTATGATTTCCTCTAATAGTGAGTCTATACTAGCATGTATGATGAAAAGGGACATTAAATAGGGACTCCCCAAAATGCTTTGTAATAAAGTTAAGTCTGGCCCCAGTCCAGATAGCTTTAATTTCTAATTGGCTAATCTCTTGTGGGCAACTCCATGATTAGCTATCACCCTAAACAATTGCATCTAAAGTTAAAGGTGTTTGTTCCCAAAATTTGACCATATGTGTGGGATTAAGGGAGTATTTGGCAATTTGTATTCTATTTTATTTTCCTATAAAAAAAGGGAGTATGAGGCAATTAAGTACTAGAATAAATTTAACAGTAATAAAATTTCGACACCTCAAGGAACCCTACCTATAGAGGAACGGAGACAACTTAGCACCAAAGGAATCCCTCACATGTGCTTATTTATGGGTTTTGGAACCTAGGTCTCTCTTTAATGGGGATTAGTTGGGTCCAACTGTCTAGGGTGAATGATGTGTTTGTCGCATAGTGGAGAACTGGAGAAGGATGGAGAAATGTTCGATCCGAGGAGTCTGGAATTTGGTCCCTTTGGCTATTTGGTGGGATACTTGGATGGGTAGAAACCGAAGAATCTTTGACGAGACATTGTGTTGCCTCTTCATAATTTCAGGCTCTACCTTCTGAGGATGTTGTATAGTTGCAGTGTGGTGCTTATGGTGATAGACTGATAGTAGCTTGGATTTCTGGATTTTGTTGATGATGTTGTGGTTGACAGCTTGATGGCATAGTTTTTGTATTTTCCCCGTTTGTACTTTGTGTATGGGTAGCATCATCTTGGTGTCCTTTGATATCCTTGAAAACTTGTGCTTAGAGGGTTACTGTCTTCAACTCTTTCTAAAACAGAGCACCCTTTCCTCTGTTGCATTTCTAAGAGGACTTTACTACACAGCTTTAAACCTTGAGTGACTGGGGTTTTGGAAGCAACTGTGCTTGCAGGAAATGCATACCAATATAACATTAGATGATTAGAGATCTTAGTTTCCGTCTTTACGTATGTGTTTGAGTCCTTGGATATGACAAATATATTCCAGAAACCCTTTCTCTATCTAGTACTTACATAGAGAATAGCCGGGATAAATCATCCTTTGCTTCTGTCTGTTTTTAGTCCTCGTTTTTTGTCTGCGTAAATTGCATAATAATTCGCTAAAAGTGATGTTTGTTGAGGTAAGGCTGCCTACATTTGGATCTCCCTTGCCCCATGAAAGTGGGATATGCCTCGGGAGACTGTTTTGTAAGTAGCGTACTAATGTATTTTACAAAGTAATTTCTTTACACATGAGGAATAGCAATGCCCTCAATTAGTGGTATCTATTATCTAATAAGAGGGAGCCCACCTTCTAAATATAGGAGGTGGGTTTGAATCCCACCAGAGGTAGTTCCTTATATTAAAGGTGCCTACCTGATTGAGTTATGATGCCCCGAGATGGGCCATCTTACTCCATGCAATAATAAATGCAGGTTAACGATATTAGTTCTGAATCAAGTACATTATCTTTGCCCGTAGCCTTACTGATTAGTGTGCTTCAATGATTATTTCTAGATTCCAGAACATGCTATACGGAGACTATTGTCAACTTTGCCGCCCTCAGAGTCTAGTACATTGCGCATTGATTTTCGCTCAAGCCATGTTCATTACCTCAATAACTTGGAAGAGGATTCCATGTACAAAAAATGGAGGAGTAATGTGAACGAGGTAGCATTTATTCTTATTGTTATTTGTTTTCAGCAAGCTGTTCAATCTCTGGTTACTGTAAGCTATAATAATCTTCAACGTCTTATATTTGTAGATATTGATGCCAACATTTCCTGGACAACTACGTTACATCCGGAAGAATCTCTTCCATGCTGTTTACATAATTGATCCTGCTACAGTTTGTGGACTTGAGGCAAGTTTGCTGTAGCCTTTGTATTGTCCTCATTATAGAGGATTTAGATAGTGAATAGTCTAAACTAATGTCTTCATTTGATTCATTTGTGCGCTCTTCAGGCAATTGATATGATTATGAATTTGTATGAAAGCCAATTTCCCATGAGATTTGGAGTTGTACTATACTCAACGTCATTCGTTGAGAATCTTGAGGAAAACAGTGGTGAAAATGATACATCTTTGAGTGCTAGTTCTGCAGAAGAAGATATAGCCAGTATGGTAAACTTCATACTCTTCTTGTTACTGGATTGGCTTCAATTGCATGCAAGGATGGTAATGCCAATGCTTTCATCAGTTTTGGATTTTCTTCTTCATATTTTTTTTGTCTTATTCTCTCTCTCTCTCTCTTTGTTGAGTGTATAGGGGGGCAGGGACTGTTTTCTGGAGATCTTTGTTCATATGTCATCTGGTTTGCTTATTGTTTATGATGTGCTTCTGGTTTGCTTTTTGAGTATTTATAGGGGGCAGGGGCTGTTTTCTGGAGATCTTTGTACAAATGTCTTCTGGTTTGCTTTATGCTTGTGTGTGTATCAGACATGTACCTTAAGTTTTATGATGGGCTTGTAAATCCCATATCAGCAGGACTGGATTTGCCTGAATCAATACATCATAATCAGCATCAAACTGAATTTAATGAGTTAAGGAATCTATGCGAGTATTTCAGCTTCTTTATGGCGCTCTAGGGTCCTCTAAAAATCTTGGTATTGCCATGAGAATCATGGATTAGGACAGGATTTTGTATTCACTTGAGGGGCCCCAGATCCTTCTGAAATCTATATAGTGGACAAATGTTGATCATTAGCAGATGAGTTCTATGAATGAAGGTGCTCTTTGGACTTTTTTTTCTCCTATTTGTATTAAAGAAAAAAAAAAGAAAATTGATATTGAAAAAGAACTTTGTTGGGCCTACAAGATGTGACAGATGCTAATCTTACTAATTTACCTGCAAAGTTGCATTTCGCTAGTGGTTCTGTCTTCTCTGTCCATCCAGTCAGCCATTGAAAGTTGGAAGTAATTGCTAGAATCTCTCTCTCTCTCTCTCTCTCTCTCTCTCTCTCTCTTCCCCCCAATTCCTCATCTGCGAGCAGCCACCTACGCCTGTACGCTGGCATGGCATCACCCTTTGATTATTAGAACTATATAATCGGCTAACTATATAAATTTATAATCTTATATTAAAGAATTTTTATTTTATTCTATTTCTTTTTTTCGTTGCACCAGAATCCTATTTTTATTTGTATTTGATTTGATCAACAAAATCAAATACTAATAAAAATAGGATTTCTCCACCATATAGATTCTATAGATAAAGTGTCTAGACCCCTCTTCTGCCTGTGTCCTCTCATCCCTAATTATTCTTCTGCCAGCAGCCCTCTACTTTGCTTCACCGGCGACGGTACAGATCAGGTCCCATCCTTCTGACGTTTCCTCTTCCCGTCTTCCCTCCTCTACAGCCTCTGCTTCTCAGCTTGAAGTTGGTGTAGAGGAGAAGCCATCATCATGGTGCAAAGTGTAATGGAAAAGAAGAATGAGATGTTGGGACCGAGATATATCGGGCGAACATAGAGCAAAATTTCCCCAGTTTTTCCTCTTACATTTGAAAGGAAAATCTTTTCTTCACAAGATAAGATTTCTTTTCTTCTGTTTTTCCTGTCAACATTTTTTCTTGTCCACTTTCCTCGAATCAAACAAATGAAAAAAAAGTAGTTTTCCAAAAAGATAATGGGAAGTTGGATTCTAATAATCCCAACTTCTGGCAATTGGACGATAGTAATCCCTACTTTGTTTTCACTTTGGGGTTTCTTAAATTTTCAGATTTTTCTAACTTTTTCATTTCTACCCTAGAAAGGTTATGAAGTGTAGTTACTAAAAGAACTTGTATTTTTTTTTTTTTTGAGATTTGAACAATTATTATGATTCTTTTAAGGAACAAAAGGGGAAATATCATAAAAATTAGAAAAAAAAATTAAAAATAAGTTTGTAAATTCACTAAAAATTGTGGGAAAGAGTTGTGCTATGTTTGGGAGCAAACGCAAGTGAAAATCCACGATATTTAGGGTACGCACTTGGTGGCGGTCTAAAAAAATACAGTTCTATTTTTTTTTTTTGGGATTGTGGTGTACAAAAACAAAGTAGGGATTATTATCGTCTGATTGCCAAAGTTGGGATTGAATCCAATTTTCCAAAACTAATTCTTTCCAGTTTCCTCCATATTTTCCTAGGTCGAAATGGACCCGAAGACCATGGTTTGGGGGCTTAGAAAAGCGAACATAGCTTAATGGGTTTTAGTTTTGGTCGAAGGAATGTCCAGCAATTCACATGATGCAGATGTTGTCTTTACACGTTACAGCTGCTTTTCCTTACTGTTGTCATCCTCCATAATATATCACATTGGCTGGTTGATATATAGTTTGATTTTTGGGGTGGCATGATGGTGATGTTGCTTTGTTAAAGCACTGCCTCAGTTATTGAATTAGGCTTAATCCTCTTGTTGTGTATGGTTTTCTTAATGAGTTTCTGGGCATGGAAATTGAAATATCTTTTCTGTCTCGTCTGGATATTTGATTTGGTTTTTAGTGTTCACTGTGCTGATAATACTAGTTTCTTGACTTGCTGATCCTTTTGCATTTATCTTGTCAGCAATGCTTCTAAATGGACAGTTTCTTTCATTTGAACAGGAAAGGTTTCTACCTCTTACATGTTTGTTATTTATTTGCTTTCAGATTATTCGTCTTTTTATTTATATCAAGGAGCATCATGGCGTGAAGATGGCTTTTAAGTTCTTGAGCAATGTAGGTTCACCCTTCTCTTTTTAATGAACAAGTCTCATACTTTCGTTGCATGTTTTCATCAAGACTATTTTTTTAACCCAAAAAAATACATATTATTAAATGAATAAATGCATCTATACCCAGGTGATATATGTGTTGATTTTTGAGTTATATGATGTAATAATTATATGCAAAACTATAGTAATTCGTAATTCGTGTAATGTGTGTAGGTATTATTGGATATTTGTGGTAAAATAGAAGTTTGAGAAGATTATAATTGACTTAATGAATGCACACTAAGAGGCAAATAGTAATAACAATGATGATGATGATGTTGATAAAGTCTTTGGATATTTATAGTAGTTATGTCTTTATTGTGAATTTTTTTTACAAATACTATTGTTTAATATCTTTAATATTACATTTGTATAATATTTGAAATGTTTGACTTCAACAGACCATTAATTTGTTTCCCTTCTTTTTTTGATAGGAAAATTAATTCATTTTCCATTGATACGAAACAACTGATTATATTGAATGGCATTTTCCTACAAATCGCTTCGATGTGGCTCTGATGTTTTGTATGCTTGCAGTTAGGTTTGATTTCCTAGAAATTCCTGTTTGATATGGTAATCATGTACTGCAAAAAAGTTAAATAACTTATCTGGGTGTTAGTATGTGCTAATCTACTTTGCATCCACTCAATCGTTTCTGGTTTGTCAATTGGAACAAGACAGAGAAAGGTTAAAAGCAGCAGTAACAACCATTCCCTTACTTGTCAACTTATTCTCAATAGTAGCAAGTTGCCACTTCAGCCTTAAGATGTTTGCGGTGCTTCCTTTATCTTGCACAATGTATATCCCAAAAAGGATTCTTTTTGGGTTGTCAATTGGAACAAGGGAGAGAGAAACTAAAAGCAGCACTAATAACCATTCTCTTAGCTCAACGTATTCTTAGTATTAGCAAGTTGTACTTCAGCCTTAAAGCTTTTTGCGATTGCTTCCTTTATCTGCTCAATTTATATCCTAAAAATGATTCTTTTCTCCAGATTAGGTCTGACCATTTGGATGAAGAAACTCCAGAGAGGGATCAGGTAGAAGGGGCATTTATTGACACTCTATTGTGAGTCAGATCATTACTTTATTTTTATTTGAAAGTTTTTACTTGATAATTAGAATCGTTGTTGAGAGTCCTATTTCAATTAGATGATTTGTCTTTGCTGGTTTCGTTATGCAATTTTGAGAACTGAATATTGTTTGTTGCAGACCAAAGTCAAAATCTCCTCCACAAGATGTTCTGCTGAAATTGGAGCAGGAGAAAAGTTTTAAAAATTTGGCTGAAGATAGCTCCAGTTTTGTTTTCAAGCTTGGCTTAGCTAAGCGCAAATGTTGTCTTTTGCTGAATGGGCTTGTTCACAGCTCCAATGAGGTAGCTTTCTGTTTTGATTGAGGAGTCTACTGGCAGACTTGTTCTGCTTCTTATTTTTGTCGTCATTGTTATTGTTATTGTTATTGTCACTCCTGTATTTACTGTCTCTGTTATATTTTAAAATAAACTGGCTTACACAAGTAAGCTTTGGCTGTAAATCGTGGTTGTTGATAGGTGCTTTAATTCTACGTCACTATGTGCTGGAGTATGTTGCTAAAGACTAGAGAACCCCTTTATGTTTATTTCTAATTGATGACAATACTACTTGAGTCTTTTTTCTCCTCTTCCGCCCACTCGTCAAGAGAGGAGAGAGGGTACAAACAAATGAAAGGGGTATAGGAATTGTTCCCTGGAATTATTTTCTATTAGCTTTTCATCATGGGGAACATTACTACTCAAAGAACCCATTTAGGGTCTGGTTGGAGAGATAAAAAGGAATGGAATAAGGATTGAACGGGTTTTAATTCCTTTTCTTATTGTTTGGAGAGTATTTTATGGAATGGGATTGTGATTTGTATCCCTGAGGGATAGATGTTTATTTTTGTATTAAAAAGAAAAAAAAAAATCAACCTCCAATTTTTATGCATCTGGAGTCTGGACCCATCATTTTTCGTTATCTCCAACCCAGATAGAGAGAGGGGTAGATAGAGAGGCTCCATCTCCATAGCTGGCAACTGACAAGCCTGCCATGGCACACTACCCACACGGTCACTGTTGCCGACACACCGGTAGTCACCGCAGCACCACCACAAGGTCGCCGCTGCCGACACATTGGGAAGCACCTAACAGATCCAGACCACACAAGAGCTCCTTTGTTCAACAGATTTTTTTTCTCTTCTATTCTGAAATTTTCATTTCTTTCACTCATATTTGTGAGTTTTGTGGGATAATTTCTGAAATGTAACTCAGTTTTGTGGAGTAGACTTATGTGCACCGTCAGATTGGGGAAGGATGGGATGAAAAAGCAATTTGGTCTAAACAGTCGACGCACAAGCCATTTCTGAGAAAGGGGAAGCTTTTTCAATTTGGATGGAAGATGGATGGGGAGAATGCCAAATTGCTTTATTCCACTGTTTCAATGCTTCACATAAAAATAAAACTATTTTGGCACTACAAAGATTAATTATTAAACAAAGAAAAAAGAAAAGTTGAAGACAAAGGTTAATTATTAATCAAATTAAAAATTATTAAACAAATAAATATTATAATGACTAAATATTAAGTTGAAAATATTAATGATAACTAATAAAAATATCAACATTTATATCCTAAAATACATACAATGAGTCAAAAATAAAAATAAATTTGATTCCATTCCATAATTTCTCACCAAACAGTAGAACTGGAATTCGATTCCATTCTAGTTCTTCTCCAAACAACTTCAGTTTTGGATTCTAATTCCATACCCAACCCTCCTAGTTTCTAATTCCATACCCATTCCATTCCTAAAATCTCTCCAAACATGCCCTTATGTAGAATGTGTGTTGGAAGTTACTAAGCTACTAAAGTTCTACCCCTATTTGTTCTTGCTGCTTATGTTCCAAATTATTATTATTATTATTATTTTTTTTTTAAAACGTTTTTTTGATAAGTAATCCAAAGATATATTGTAAAGACACCAAGGGGGTATCACCCATTTGCTAAACAGGGGAAGAATACGAAAAACCCTGCCATCAAAGCTCTCATCAAATCAATAAAATCCAAAATATTGAAATATCTATCAACCTTGAGGGAAGACTGCCTACATCTGGATCCCCTATTCCGCTTGGGGTTTGTTGTTTGTTGTTGTTGTCTATCACCCTTGAGCTCGTTCTCCAACTATACAACATCCTCAAATAAGTAGTGCTTGAAATCATCAAGGTAGAAAGCTTTGTTCTCAAATATGCATTGATTTATCTCCTTCCAAATTGCCCACCAAATGACTAAAGGAACCAATTTCCACACACCATGAGCCAATCTTTTCTTCATCCTTCTCCTGCAAGCCGCCCTCACCTCCACACTGTACAGTTGAACCTAAGAGACCTCCATCAATGAAAGGGCCATGTGTCAAAGTGAAGAAGTTCATGAAAAATGCACAAGTAGATGGTCACCAAATTCTTTGTCTTGGCGACAAATAGAACATCGACTAGGACCATAAGGACTCCCTCTAAGCCGCCCTCCATAGTAATCTTACCTGTGATGGTAAACCAAGCAAAGAACAAGCTTTATTTGGAGCCTTTGAATTCCATATGGACTTTGCAGGGAAATCCACCCCTCTCTTTTTTTTGCCTTTGAAACATACTGCTAAAGATTCTCACACAGAAAGTCCCTTTGGAGTCATGAGGCAAAGCAGTGTTATCCTGATGCAAAACCACCCTTTCGTCAATTAAAACCAACAAACCACAAATGTACATCTTAGGGTACTAGTTTTTGGCAGTGTAATCTTGCATTAAACAGCCTTTCTGACTGCTCGTATTAGAGGTGATGTGATCCATCCATCTTGCTGTCCCCAAATCTTGTTATGGTGTGACCTTTCTAGGTCGTTGGTTGTCTAGTCAAGTGATATAATTTCATTTGTTCGTGGTCTATTTGCAGCCTCTGCTAGGCTAGGTCCTGTGCCGTTTCAATAGTGATCGTTAGTTTGAAAGTGTGCGTAGATCACAGGGACTGTTTCTCATAGCATAAAATTCCCCCCCCACCCCCCCCCCCAAAAAAAAAAAAACAATTCTTTCCTTACCATGTTTTATTTTCTTCTCACTCTGGAGGGTCTACCGCAATCAACCTCTTCATGATTGGGGGATGGCTGCCTACATATGGATCCCTCAGACCTCATGTTAGCGGGACTATACTGGGCTTGTTGTTGTCACTCTGGAATGTTCTTAAGCCATTGTGTGTAGTAATGTTTCTGAACTTAAGCTTATGTTACTCAGGAAGCTTTGGTAAATGCTGTAAATGATGAGCTGCCAAGAATACAGGAACAAGTCTACTATGGCAATATAGATTCACATACTGACGTATTGGATAAGTTCTTATCGGAGGGTGGTGTAAGTCGCTATAATCCACAGGTAATACAAATTGGCAGTCTGACTCTTGTATCCCCCTCCCCCTTTTCCCACAACACAGCTTTCTTATTTTCAACACTTAGTGAGATCTTTCCAAGCTAGAGTGACATGTCATCATCATTCTCAATTGCAAGGATCTACTTAAATGTAGATGATATGAGAGAATTGAGGGCATTGTTTTCTTTCCCCTCCTGGTGAGGGTTGCCCTTGTTTTATGTAGGTGGCTTCACTTGGCGTTCATCTAGTGCATGTTTAAAATGTATTTGTCAGAAAAAAATGATTATACCTCATGTTACTGTTTGATGCAGATCATAAGTGATGCAAAAAGTAAGCCAAAATTTGTTTCACTTGCCAAGTCAATTCTTGACGAGGAGTCTGCACTTCGTGGGATCAGCTACTTGCATTCTCCAGAATGTTAGTTTTTGCAATTGCTTTTTCTTACCGTGGTTAATATGTAAGTATTCAACTAAACTGTCTTCTGGTCAATCTATATTGCAGCTTCTGATAATGTGAAGCCTGTGACACATCTTCTAGCCATCGACGTGACAACAACCAGGGGGGTCAAATTACTTCGAGAAGGAATTCGCTATCTTGTTAGTGTTATTATCCATGATATCCTTTTCATGGTGATTGTAACTTAGGAATACCTTCTATGGTTAACAATTAACCTTTGTTTTGATTTTCAGCTAGATGGTTCTACACAAGCCCGTGTTGGTGTGCTATTTATCCCCAATGTGGCTGCTGATTCACCTGGTTTCCTTTTTGTTAAGATCTTTCAAGTAACTACTACTTTATATAGGTATGTAACGTGTTAAACATTGTTCTCACTGACATGATTATGGCCATAAATATTCTACTGATATGTTCATACTCCGGATGAAAAGCCACAAGGAAGAGGTGCTGAAGTTCTTGGATGAGCTATGCTCTTTATATGAGCGTGACTACTTGCAGAAATCATCTTTACAAACAGAAGTCATGAAATCATTCAATGAAAAGGTCTCTGACCTAGCAGATGCACATAAATTGCCATCATCTTTGGTAATGGAATCTTCAACAGTTGACCTGCAAAACCACTTGAATAAGGTATTTTGTTCTAAATTTGTTTGCCTTTGTTTTACTCACTTGAAAAACTAGCCTTCTGCATATTTCTACCTTCCAATATGCAGTTTGTTGCTTACTGATGATGCGAAGTGTTGTCGCTGTGTGCTGATTTTGGGGTTATCATTCTTTAAGGTCCAGTTTGTGAACTTGTTATGCTCCATTCCTATAAGTCTGTTCTGTTGTGCAGGTGGGATTATTTTTACAGAAGCATATTGGACATGAATCGAAACTGAATGCAGTCATCACAAATGGCAGGGTGCGTTATTTTTTAAAAAGATTTTCAGAGACTAGATTTGTGTTTGCTGGCCAGTAATATCCTCTATCAATCTGTTTACCTATTTTTAGTAAGTAAAACATTGAATGATAAAGTAAAGAGAGTTGGACGCCTGAGCTGTGAGATAACAAACCCAAGTCATAACCACTATGTCACTGCAGTACACGCATCTCCTTGCAATATGTTTACCATAATGGAGTCAGCCCTGCCTGGGAGGGAGGATGTTAGGAGGATTAAGCTATACCTCCAATAAGTAATGACAATTTGAGTTGACTGGTATAGTTAACTTGTGAATATTTTGAACCTTTTCAGGTCACCCTCATTGAAGAAAACACCTTCCTGTCTTATGATCTACATCTTCTGGAATCATTGGAGTTCAAACAGAGGATAAAGCATGTATCAGAAATAATTGACAGTTTGAAGTGGGAGGATGTTGATCCTGATTCTTTGACGAGGTTAATAGAATCTGCTTCTGTGGCGTGTTGTCTTTTTTTTTTTTTTTTACTTGAGTATCATCTCCTTGTTTGCTTGTTGAACATTCAGTACCTGATTCCTTGACAAGGTTAATAGCAACCTTCTGCGTAGGTGGTACGTGGGGTATTGATTTGGTTTATTGATTATGCTCTAACTAATATCTATTTTCCCATTCACCCTGTTATCCATGGAGGCATCAGCGAGGAAAAACATTTCTTGAAGCAAGAATTCTTGTTTTAGAGTTGATTGTCCATGTTACTTGGTGCTATGGAAAATATGAAGAGATAAAAATGCTACTCTAGTCTTTAATAGGACTTGTTTTGATTTGCACACAATGTGTTCATGTTCTATAGAAATACAATAATTAGGAAGACTTTTAGTACAACGTAAATAAATTAGAAATGTGACAGTAAGAGATATCATATGATAGAAATATGATTGTCTTTTCTTGCTTAAGCAATCTGGAATTCTATTGCGCCCATGGAGTTATTTGTTTATTTATTTATTTGTTTGGGTTTTGGCGGATGTCAAAGGAAATATTCTCTTCCTTGATTGAGTTGGGTTCAACCTTCTTTAGTAAAGTGGTGCATGGAGAGGGACAATGAAGGTTGCTTGGGATTATGTCTTTGGTATGATTTCTTTGGCAATTTGGTGGTGTATTTGGGAGACCCTTTGGAGTGCCAGATCTTTGAGGTCAAAGCTTAGTCCTTTCAATATTTTAAGCTGTACTTTTTGAGAATTTTATATTGTTGGAGCGTAATGCTTCTTGGTGGAATTTGAGTTTTCTGAATTTTGTAGATAATATCACGCATGAGAGCTTGACGGCATGCTGGTTTTTGTACTTCCCCTTTTGGTGCACATCGGTGGCACACTGCTTTGTGTCTCTCTAATAACATCTTATGGTTGCTCATCAACTTAAATAAATAAATAACTTATTTGGTTTTTTTTAGGGATTGAAAAGGAAGAGCACCATGGGAAAATTGACTGAATGTAATTAAGTATAGTGTGATCATTGTCAAGCGTAATAAATTTAGTATGAGAGGCATTATAATTAGGGTGAAAAAATGCCCGCAGTAGTAGGTGGCAAATCAATAAGCAAGGTGCAATTTATCGTTAGTGTCAACCAACCTTTTGCTTGACAAAGTTACCCGAATCAACTGGCCGTTATATCACTCAATTTATTGAGTTCTCTGGGGAATAAATTTAAAAATAAGGGTATATAGTTGGTGTAAAGTTTTTAATGATGATGCCAAGGTCACCTTGGGTTCCGCTGGCAAGTTGACCCCAGAAAGCCTAGGGGTTTGAGGTTTTGTGAGTTTTTTGGGCTTCATTTGTAAATGGGTGACATCCATTTGACGTCCGTCAATATATCTTTTGGTTACTTGCCCCCTTTGTAAAATGGTGACTCCCCCTTGGTATCCTTAGATTAAAAGAATGCGAAGCGCAAAAAGTTCTAAAGCTCCTGGGGCTAGGGGCACAAGCTTTGAAGTACCAGCGCGACATCAGAAACCCAGAAAAAAAATAGAGAAGGAAGTTTGAGTATTAATTAGCAACAAAAGATAGAGATGTGGTTGACAAAGAAGTTCACCAAGGAAGAAAAAAAGTGAAGAAGAGGGGAACTTGGCAGAGGAGTATGTGGAAAAGGGAGATGAAGCTAGCCAGACAAGTTTAAAAAAGAAAGAGGAAGGAGGAAACTGGTAGAGGACAAAATGAGACTTATCTGCAGGCGAGAGAAAGCAACAGCAACTTAGGGTACGAAAAGCTCATGAGCTTTGCGCCCCTAGGCTTGTGATGAGTTTGCAATCATTGGGGGAGGAGGGAGGCTTCTGATGAGTTTCTAACCATAGACTTATCACTTTTGATTCTACACCCACATGTTTCAAAGGTACTTTTGAAGAACTTGCTCTGCTTTCCAAAACATAGGAAACTTCCAGATTGAGCTGCTAGATTGCACCATCAATTCCTTTCTGTGACATGCTCTTTTGTTTCAGTAATCACTTGAACTGATAGTCTCTTCTATCTTTGATATCAGCCCTCAATCTCTTCAAGCATCTGGCAAAAATGACACCTCTGATCACAAAATGCAAACTGAAACCAAATCCACTAAGCTGAACATCTTAGAAAGGTGGTTTGTTTGGTTCAGGTTAATACTGGGTTGGGTATGTTTCAGGGTAACACTGGCTTTGTTTATTTCTTTTTCTTTCTTTTAGTAATCTAAAGATATGTTAGTGGACACATATGGGGTGCCACCCATTTACAAATGGAGGCATTCTCAAAAACTTACAAAGCCTCAAACCCCTTGGCTGTCAGAGTCAACTTATCAACAAAATCCAAGAAGGTGATTTATGTACCATCACCAAAGATTTCATACCAACTAAACAAAGTTCCCAAAAGTAAAGGTTAAAATCATTTAAAATTCAAGTCTTGCCCACAAAAATTGGAGATCTCCTTCCAAGTGTACTGCCAAATAATGTAAAAAATGTTGGAAGTTTTGCTTTAGGCCACAAAAATTATTTGGCCACAAAAATTCAAGTCTTGCCCAAAAAAATTCAAGTCTTGCCCACAAGACTCTAACTATTTATTCCATCATGAAATAATCAACAAAACCAGCCCAAGATTGATCAAAGAGACCAAAGAAATTCAGCCAAACAGCAGAAAATAAAACTAGAAACAAGAATAGATATGGACAACTCTAAAGAGTATAAAACTCACCAAGTTGAACTAAGATTTTCCAAGGGTGTTCATAATGAAATCCCACCAGCAATAAGCCTTGAAAAACCAAAAAGAAATCCCACCAAGAGATTAAATCCCACAAGATAGGTATAGAGATAGTCACCAACCACTCTTCAAGAGATTAGAACAAGTACCACCATATTGACATGGATACAGCTTTGTGTTTGAGAATGGATATTAGACCCATTTTCTTTCATTCATTCATACAGAAAAAGCTGCCTTCTCTCTTTCCTTAGCCTTAATAATTACAGGAATAGTGGCTTAGGAGTAGGGGAAGAACCCTTGGAGAAAGTTAGCAATCAATGACCAAGATGAGGCCTTACAAGGATAGATAATCAAAGGGCTATAAGCTTCCCAATAATTTCATCCAAACAGCTACAAAAGGAATTAAAAACAGCCTAAAAAACTTAAGAAATCAGCTAATAAGGGTAAATATAGAAGAGAGAGAGAGGGGGGGGGGGGGACATTAGGAAAACCACCGAGAAGGACTAGATATTATGAATACTAAATTTGGGTAGTGGGGGTTGCATTTTGCTACCCTATGATGCATAACACCGAACTTTTGGCCTTCAAATCTGATTTTGAGCATAAAGTCTTCTTGAAACAGCCCCATGGTTGAAATCTATGTTACTCGGATTCGGGCACGCGTGTCCATATCAGACACAGATATAGGTGCTGGACTCGGCTATTTTAAAGAAATTTTATACATTTTCATTGTAATTTGACGTGTCGAGTGTCAGAGTACAATAGGTTGAAATTAAGCAAATGTGGAATGACCAAAATGCCCCTCAAGTGGAAAAACCCCCATACTTAGCCGAAGTTAACTTGGAACCAAGCTTGATTACTTGAAAATTAACTTGGAACCAACTTAATTATTACCTCCAAGGATACTTAGGCACCTTCCAGACCTTGCTAGGCCTAGGGAGTATCGCAAATGGTAACTAGAAACTCAATGAGCCTTGATAAGTAGAGTGAGCTGAATACTTGGAATTTATGTAGAGCTTCCTTGATGATCAACTTGATCAAAAGACTCCTCCCCGTTTTGGATCTTTTTCGTTTTTTGTTTTTGTTCTTTTTTCTTTTTTTCTGGGGGGGGGGGGGGAGGATGGATCGACCAAGATAGGAAGATGTTGATCCCCGCAACCAAAAAAGTTGTTTAAATGATGAAAGTCTAAGATACTTTGCCGATAAGATTGAGAATACTTTTAGACACATTAACAGAAAAGGGGGAAACCACATTGAAAAACAGAAGAATACATCTCAGCACATTACTTTCTGGCTTGTAAACCACTAGGGTGTCATCAGGGACTTTCCCTTACACCATTATTTTGAAGTCTTTGGCCCTTTTGAAGGTTGCGTTCTTTGTTTGGAAAGCAATGCTTGGGAGCATTCTCACTTGTGATAATTTATAGAGAAGGGGGAGAATTTTGGTGAATAGGTGTTTTATGTACAAGGGGGATCTTGAATCACTGGATCATCTATTGCTACATTGCACCTTTGCTGGGTCATTTAGCCTTTGGGGTGCCTAGGTGTTCCTTGGGTTGCTTGCCATTTTGTTAGAAGTCATCTTCTTGCTTGGGAGGGTGCCTTTGGTAGGAAACTGAAGAAGAAGAGAGCCATGGTTATTCCTCATGTGATTTTTTGGACTATTTGAAGAGAAAGGAACCAAAGAGTTTTTGACGGAGTTAAAACTCCTGTTCAGCGTTTGAAAGATATCTTTATGCAGTCTCTCTACTTTTGGGTTATTCGGAAGTTTAGCTCTTCGCCTTTTGATGTAGTGGATTAGGTGGATAGCGTTTATTTCAGTTGTACATAACTTTGTAGGATGCATCATGAGCATCTCATCTTTTCGTCCTATTATTAATATATCTTACTTTCCTACCAAAAAAAAGTGGGAAATCAAGAAAAGTTGTAATGTGAGTTTGAAAGAACTTCTTGCAATAAGCCTAGTTCAACAGGTTTGAACTCTGCTTCATCTAATGTCCTTCACTGGATGACTATTACAAGATAATGAATTTCGTGTTTCTTCAGTTGCTCTATTCTGGACAATAACTTCATGTTATCTTCTTGCATAGTAGATTGCTTATTTCTGCATTTGTTCTGCTGTGGTCTGTGATTGCTGGGCATGTTCTCTAAAAGTTTTATCATTTGAGAAGCATGAAATTTAAACCCTAATTTAACCCCCCCCCTGTAATTTGTTCCAAATTATTGTATAATGGACATGTGTGGCACTGTTTTCACTATTTGAACTATGAATGGGATTGGTCATTTTTGAAATGTCTGGTTGCTTATGCTTGATTGCTTGATGCCTTGTAGATGATTAAATTTTGTCATAATTTATTTCCTAGTGCTAGTTGCATGCCCACATCTTTTGTAGGGACCAATTTTCCAATATTGAAATTGCAATGTGGGTTTCAGAGGCTTAACTTTATGTTTGTTTGTTGTCGTGAATTCCTTATGCCATCGCAGCAAATTTATCAGTGATATCATTATGCTTGTGTCATCTTCAATGTCTACGCGAGATCGAAGTGGCGAGGCTGCTCGATTTGAAATTTTGCATGCTTCGTACAGGTTAAGTTTTCTCTCATTGCATCTTTTATTTGTTTTTCTTTTGTGTTTTAAAAATTATTTCTCATCAATCCATTCTGTAGCATCTCACTGAGGTTGCCAAGACAATTAAATGTTTATGGTTTGGAGGTGCAATGGTCGGATAAATTGTATTAGGAGCTATTGGGGAGAATCCATGTTGGCACTGTATCTTTTGTGATGATTTCTTTCTATAACTATCATGAAATTGTTGTTTCATGATCGTGTTTGAAACTTTGTTTTTCATTACCATAGTACACTTTGTTGTAGTTTTCTGACTGCACTATTTATTTTTATTTTCTTGTTTGGTATTTATTTGTTTATTTTCTTGCGGTTTGCAGTGCTGTTGTGTTGAACCCAGAAAACTCTAGCATCCATCTTGATGCAGTTATTGATCCCTTGAGTGCATCAGGACAGAAACTCACATCTCTTCTACGCATATTGTGGAAATCTTTTCGCCCAAGCATGAGAATTGTGCTTAATCCATTGGTGAGTAGTGTATAGCTCATTTTGCTTTGTATAAAGCTAGCTTGGATATACATGTAATGTGCCTATCAATAGTATAAGTACTATGTATCTACATAGAAAGTTAAATTTTCACAATGTCCTTTAAAGCAAATCAATTAGAAAAATATTACTTTTTTGACTAAAAAGCTCCTTAAAGGCATGGCATATCTGAATGCTGTCAATAATAAGTGAAGTCAAGTAGAATAACCTCATTTATTAGGTTTCCAAGTGATTTAAGATAGATGATGTCAAGAAGTTTATAGCAAAATAGCAATCCGTTAGATTGTGAAGAGGAGGTGACATTTATTTGCTGTTTTTGTTATTCTATGTAGGATACTATTTTTAGCAGTTTATTGAACATCAGATAAAATGAATATATAATTATCATTGTTTATTTAAAAGATTTTGGATACAAATGATGCAAGGTCAACTAGAATAGGTTAAATGAAAAAAAAGGTAAAGATGAAAATGAATATTATGGCTAACATGGTGTAACAACTCATCAGAATAAATAAAGGGTTTTTGGCCACAAATAATCTGTACTGAGGGGCTTGTGACTGGGAATAATCGAAAGTGACTTTTTGGCCACTGGCAGTCTGTACTTTTTCACTATTTCCTTTTTGAAGTATGAATAAACATACTTTCTGGTCGCCACGTCAACTTTCTGGTGCCGGAAATTGATTATGGACTACTATGAGAAAATAGTGAAAAAGTACATATTGCCAGTGGCTGAAAAGTCACTTTGGATTACTCTCAGCCACAAGCCCCTCAGTATGGATTATTTGTGGCCAAATACCCATAAATAAATAAATAGTGTAGTATGAAGTAAATCATAAGCTATGTTACCTGAATTCGGGACACGAGTGTGCGACATGGACACAGATCCAAGGGTCTGACTTGGCATCCCTAAAATTTGTAGACACAGGGACATGGTTTCCAAGGGTCCGACATGGCAGAGGGGTACACGACTCAGAAGTTGCATAACTATTTAATTATATATTAAAAGAGATATTTTAAAAAGGGAGTTACATAACAGAGAGTTAGATTTTTTTTACAGCTGCATGTGTTTTGTTAATGAGAAAGGCCCAAACCCATTTATCAATGCAACAATCCACTTGCATTACCTAAAAAAAAGGAAAAGAAAATAAATATTAGTTTAAGAAACCCTAACAGAGTTCCTACCGGCTCTGCTGCACAAGCCCTAAAGCACACAACTACTGCCTCTCTCTCTCTCTCTCTCCATGTTATTTGAAAGAAACCCTACAGCGCACAACTACAGAACTACTGTGGCACAAGCCCCTCCCTCCCTCCCTCCCTCCCTCCCTCCCTCCCTCCATGTAATTTGAAAGAAACCCTGCAGCACGCAACTCCTACTGCAGCACAATCCTCTCCCTACAGCTCTAGATCTCTCTTTCTCTAAGCATCAACATCATCAGTATACTATTAACTGGCCAGATCTATGCACTCAACCGACCTCAACCCTGCCTGCCACTGTGTCCGTGCTTTCCTGCCGGGTCAGACACGAGTCAAGTGGCACCATCTGGAAAACACAAAAACACAAGAGCACCCCCTAGAATTTCCCAAAGATTTTATTAAATGACTTACAAGACGAAGCTAAATTTTAGTGTAAAAACGGTTGTGGTGCATACAAACGAAAAGGCCCTTGGCGCTTGGGGTGCGAGCTTATATGTCTAGGACAGGCTCTGTTTATGCAATTTTTTGCTAAAAAATGCTTGAAAGTAATTCTGAAACCATAAATGTTTGTTGACAATATGGCATAGATGATATATATATATGTGATTAGACATCATTATAACTGAGAAAAATACTCAATGATTTACCTTCTGATGGGCTTAGGGATGGAGTGGACTAAAGAGAAGGGTCCCAAACAGTCAATTATGTTCATAAAGTGCTCACTTGGGTTGCTATAAGCTTTTTCCCTGAAGCGCAAAAGGCACGAGCTTCCCTTTGCAAAGTGCCACAGGTTGGGTTTTGGGCTTTTGTGGGCTTAAGGTGCCCTGATCACAATCTTTGAATCCAAGGGCTTGATCAAAAAACCAAAAAGCCTCATGCTTAACTCTCAAAATAATCTTACAAAATCTTAAAAGTTGACCTTTGTACCATGTTGAAAAAGCCTGACACAAACTACTTAACTCTCAAAATAATAAGTTTGGTCATATAACTTTCTAGGCATGTAATAATAACATGGGAATTTCTTTCCTTCCTAGCAAACCACCTGATAGTCAAAGGTATCAAATTCTACGCGAGAATCCAATTCTTTTTCTGTCTTTTCATTCTAGCCACTAGAACAAATTTTAACTCTTGGAAGGTTGTACCCTACTAACCCATCAAAACAATTAAGCAAATTGACAATTGGCATAGCGCTGATACAGAGCTGTACGGTTAATTGCTTGGCTTATTTATTCCATTGGCCCCTGGGATGGATCACTTCTGGATAAATTCTGTCATTTTGGTCCTGTGAGCTGGACTTGTTGGGTCTTTTCTTTCTGATGCATTATGACAGGATTGTTTCATTTTGGCATCTTTTTGGTTCATTTTATTCTTTTCCTACCTACCGAACTTTCATTAATAAATATCATTTGTTGTTTTTAATTTGATATTTTTGCTTCTTTTTATATCTTATGTTCTATGTGCCCTTTACTTCGCGTGTCTTGTGAGAGAGAATTAACAAATGTTCATTGCTACTTCTATATTTTGTACAAAGAATTAGTCATGGCTTTTATGCCATCTGCAAATGAATTCTCTGTAGAAGATACTATAAGCTAATATTCCTTATTTTTGTTGACAGAGTTCGCTTGTCGATCTGCCTCTGAAGAATTACTACAGATATGTCGTGCCATCAATGGTATTGGGTGTGATTTTGATTTGATCATTCTGTAGCTTATTATGGGTTTGACATATAGCTGTGTAATGCAGGACGACTTTAGCAGCTCGGATTATGTTGTGCATGGTCCAAAGGCATTTTTTGCAAATATGCCACTATCCAAAACTTTGACAATGAACCTTGATGTCCCTGAAACATGGCTTGTCGAGCCTGTCATTGCTGTGTATGTTTCTCTTCCTATGCCAATATAGACAGATTTGCAGCTTTGTTTTGGGAACTTCTGATTTAATTTTGAGTCTCTCTTTCATAGTAGTATCCCTGTAAATATCACATAGGTCTTTGTACCTCGAGTCTCAATCTTTCATTTTTTTTTTTGTCTTTCTTCATTTGGCTACCATATTTCCCTAAAAGGTGTGGATTAAGGAACCTAACAAAAGTGGGTGCTGTTGGAAGGGGCAAACCTTGAAATGGATGGGATTTGAGCTCCGGACTTTGCAGTTGGGAAGCAGAATGCTTAGCACTGCTTTTACTATTACTATCATTATTTCTTTTCTGCCCCTAATATCATCCTGTGTTTATGCTTAAATGCTTCAGCCATGACTTGGATAATATTCTTCTCGAAAACCTAGGAGAGACAAGGACACTGCAAGCTGTATTCGAACTTGAAGCATTAGTTTTGACTGGTAATGTATTGCGTTTTGTTTGTTTGTTTGTTTGTTTTTTTTTCCCCCGTGGCAACTATCATGATAGATGCCATAGAAAATCAAAATAATGTGCTTCTTTTTTGGATGCGGAATCAGGCCACTGTTTTGAAAAGGACCAGGAACCTCCCAGAGGGCTTCAGATGATTCTTGGGACCAAGAGTGCTCCTCATTTAGTGGATACTCTTGTTATGGCAAATTTGGGCTATTGGCAAATGAAGGTTTCTCCTGGGATATGGTATTTGCAGCTTGCCCCGGGCAGAAGTTCTGAACTTTATATTTTGAAAGAGGAAGAGGGAGGAAGTAAGAGGACAACTTTGTCCAAAAGGATAATCATAGATGACTTGAGTGCTAAAGTTGTTCATCTAGAAGTGGAGAAGAGAAAGGGAAAGGAACATGAAAAATTGCTGGTTTCTGCTGATGAAGATGATCAATCCTATGAAAGGAAGAAAGTTAGTCTCTTTAATGAGGACTTACTTTTTAAAATTTTTTTTTTCATATATGTCATAGTCTTGTGATGTTGTCTGTGAAATTGTTGGCTGCTGTTGTTTAGTTTTAACTTGTGCCATTTGCTTCTGCCACATGTTACAGGGCAGTGAAAGCAGTTGGAATAAAAACTTATTAAAATGGGCTTCTGGTCTCATTGGCGGAGGTCAGCAACAAAAAAATAGTGATAGCACTGAACTGGTAATTTCCTCGTCTGTCCATTTAACTTTTACCGTTTGATGATTATTATAGCCCCTTTAGTCTTAATTCCTCTTGGGTGTTGGCTTGGCTGAGATTTGCAGCCCACTATTTGGAAGATAAATTTCTTCTGAAATTTGCTGCTAAAAGATTTTTCTTGACCATCACTTATCAATTTTTTTTTAAAATAAAAAATTGTTGATGATCTGTGCATTAGCTATTGTGTTTGGTATTATTGGTTCTGACATTGACTGGTCATGTGTAGTCATCTACGGGGCTAGCCAAACTTGAGATTTGTCCCTGTTGACTTATGTTGTTTACTTGATTGATTCAGGTCATCTTTATTTTAAACTTCTTCCAGATCTATTGCAACAAGGGCTTCATATAGTGCTTGCTTGCTTAAATAGTCAGTTGAAATGTTTGTTAACTAAACATGGATTTCTCTCAGATGGTGGTTGTTATAATAAGCTTTTTTTTTTCTTTTTGTTCCAGAAGAAATCTATCTATCTCAAAACAGGAAAATTTAAGCACTAGTTTAGGCCAAATTATCCTCCAATAAAAGCAAATTTATGTACCTATGGCTGCCACTGTGATTGCATACTAGGAAGGTTGACATTGGAAATGTGCACAACTTATCCAAAACAAAAATAATAATAATAATTTGGAAAGCTCCTGTAGCTATTTGATTCAAAACTCAACATGTCTGTCGTGAAGAGTCTGCTATCTTTTGGACAGTTTGCTCACAAGCACCAAGTCATAGGCCTGAAATGAACCTGTGAAGCTATTTTTTCAGCAATCGAAGCTGCAGCTCTATTCCTTGAGAGGATTATAGTAATGGTGTTGAGAACACTCAATGGGAACAACATGCAAATAGCTTGCAACTTGGTATTTATTGCACGTCAATTGCACTGAAGGGCTAAATTGTGCCAGTAAATAGTTCCCTCATGCTATGTCAACTTCCTATGTCTCACTTTCAAACACTGATGATTTGGGGCTTGAAAGGTTTCATATTTTAGGCATAGAGAGTGATACTGAGAGAGGAGGGAGTCAAAAGTCTGGTGATTGGAGCTTTTCGTGGATATGAGGGTGTGTGCTGGGCTTGATGAATGAGACAGTGGCCAATTTAAATCTGTCACTTCCACACTGATGATTAGGCCTTTTGTATATCTGGTGGTTTGATTACCAAGTAAATCTTTTTCTTGAAGTAAAAGAAATGAGTATGACGTATTATACTCATAATGTTTGTCAGTTTCTTAGTTCCAGGCAAATCTCATTCGGTAAACGTTACATCTTTGGTTTCTGCATATGCTCCAGCTCCAATTTATGTAACTCATTTATCCACATTTTTGAGGAACAAGTAAAAGATGATGGTTATGTATCTTCATCCCATGGTGCTTGTTGTATTCGATACAAGGTCAAAAGTTGGCTAGCTATGACCCTTTATTCAAAGTTTTCAGTTTACTCACATAGTGAAATTACTTTTATTATGGTTAGATGATTAAGAAACAAGTGGTTGCAAAAGCTTATACTTTCAAATTTTAATAGTTTTCATTTTTATGTATTTGTACCAAAAAAAAATACGTAAATAGAACACTGTGCGTTCATATTTTGATATGCTCAAACTTTAGATTGATTTTAGGCTGTTTACGCTGCTGTTGTTTCTTTTTCCTACTTAGTTCCTTCTTACGTTGACTTTTTATCTGGGCTGAAAGTTGACTGACCTGTCCAGGAAGTTCTAGTCAGATGCCTCCGAATGTTGGTTGCTTGTTTTATCCTCTTTGCAATGAATCAGGTCCAGGGCAATCCCGCAATCAAACAAATCTGGCTTTCCTGAACACCATCCGAATTGTAAATCCAGATTAGTTTTTCATGACTTTAACGAGGAGAGGTTGTTTTGGGGTTCGTATTTGTGTTTATTAAGCAATTGGATTTTGGCTTTAAAAATCTGATAAGAAACTTGAAGGAGACTGGAAGAGAGAAGATAGTGACAAAAGTGTAAGATTCAATGGATGGCGACTAGTAGAAGTTAAAAGCATTGATCTAATTGGGAATTTTTTTGCATAAAAAGTGAATACTCATCTCAAATTGCCATGAGTTGCAGGAGCTGGAGTCAATCCAGGATTTTACATATTCACATTGATTGTCAACCTTCAATTGTCTGTTGATTCTCAATCTATAATGTAATGAAGCTAAATAACCATTGACATATTCTGAATTGAATGTGCACAGAGGAAGAAAAAAAGGGGGGGGGGGTGATTGGAACTTATAGAGGAAGAAAAAGAGGGGGGGGGGGAGCGATTGGAACTTATAGAGATCTTGAGGATTGAAGAGCATCAAGGAGGTGGATGAGTATGTGGTCCGTAAGTGATGAGTTTGATGAGATGTACTGTGAATGTGTGTGTGGATGGGGTTTTTTTTTTTTTTTTTTGGGGAGGGCTTGAGATGGACGATTAACTCTCATCCTTGGGTTCTAGAGTTAGAAGCTTTCATGTATAAGAGAAAATGGGCTTTTGCGGTCCATTAGTTGAGCAATATATTTCAAGAAAATTAGAAAAATCTCTTTGGGTCAAACTGAAGCACACTCCTGCCTATTGGACAACTTTTTTTTTTTTTGGGGGGGGGGGGGGGGGGGCTAGATATAAAGTTTAGATGAGGAAATTTTTTTCTTTGGGCGATAAGACAAGATCTTGCAAGCTCTATGCATTTTTGTACTTTTGAATACCTTCGTGTCATGAACAATACTATTTGTCCATGCTCTTATCCTGTGATCTATTATTCTATCTTTAAGTGGTATCTTTTGAATGCCTATTCCTAATTTAGGAGGTGGATGAGTATAGTTATCCACATTACACTTACTAGTAGTTTGCCTGTTGGCATCTATTGAATGCCTATTCCTAATATCTTGGAAACCTTTTTGTGATGTGCATCTTGGCACCTACCTTTTATGGATTTTAATTGTCAAATGTGACCTCTTGCAGGAGAGCAAAACTGGTCGACATGGGACACCCATTAACATATTTTCAATAGCATCAGGACACTTGTAAGTGAAGTCTCCTTTTATCTTGCTCTTGATTGTTGTGCTTATATGTCTGCAGTAGGGAAAAACGATTATATTGATAATGGGTTCAAAAGATAAGATGCTTAACTAGCATCCTGTAAAGTTGTGTACAACCAAAAAACAGACTATCCACAAAGTCTACCACATTGAAAGAGGAAGAACTAAAACTCCCATTAACCCAAGAGTAGAGAGACTTGATGAAGTTGTCTTTCAAGCTCTAAAGAGGAGTTTTAACTCCAAAAACCCTATGGTTCCTTCCTCTCCAAATAATCCAAAAATTACATGTGGTATGACCATACCTTCTTATTCTTTGATTTCATGCTAGTGAAACCCTCCCAAGAGGTGAACCATATCGACCTAGGGTCGTAGAATTCAGAGAAAATAATGGAAGGGTAATTTGGTCTTTTCAAAGAGGCCAGGGTTCGGGTTCACGGAACCTTGAGGAAGAGCACGAGAATAAGGGAAGAAGAGAAGACAAGTATCAGGTCGCGCCCGCGACGTTTCCTTCTCCCTCCGCCTTGATGTCTGCCCAGGGCACTGTCACGAGCGTGACAGTGTCTGTCGCGGTCGTGACTCAGTCAGTCGCGGCCGCGACCTTCACTTGGCACGCCTGTATCCAACTCGTGCTCCACCTCTCTTTTCAGCTCGGTTTTGAGGGTTACGCCCGTGTTTCGGGGTTTTTAATAGGGTTTATCCCCCCCCCCCATAAATACTTTCTTATGTTATGTTTACAGGCAACTTATGTTTATGAATATGATGAATGAGTACTTTGGGTATTTGAAAATCCTCTTCAAAATCTCTTGTATCGTTATCCATTGATTGTGATGGTGGTGATTATGAGTATCCCCTTTAGTGTTTGATTAGTGGGAACCTTTTCAATCAAACTTGGTGAGGATTTCAATGGTGAATCAAGTGATATCTGGTTGTTTTTCTCTCCTTTAGGTCTTCATTTGGATTCATGAGATTGATCTTGGTGAGCTGCTCTTTAGAGATTGATCATGTCTTCCATTTTATAGCTTGTTTGTTGATTTTTGGCATGATCAAACCCCTAAGACCCCTAAATCTTGGTATTGTTGATGAGTTCTAAATAAGGCATTTCATACCCTTGGTTCCCCCCCCCCCCCAACACGCACACACACAGAGGAGGGCTCCTAATTGAATAGGATATAACCCAAGTAACAACTTGACAACCAAAGGCTAAAACTCATATAGACCTAGCGAAGTCATAGTGAAGCTATAAATGATCTGGTGATTCAAAATCCGTCTTGCTCATGCAACACCTATTAACCATACATTAGGGTGGCGATGGGTATCAGATTCGAACCATATTTACAAGATTTGACCCATGCTAATGGGTCTAGATCCATTAATTGGGATCCAATGAAATCTAAACTCAAATCTGGATCCTAAATGGTTACTTGTTGGAAGTTGATATCAAGATTCAGATTCAAGCCATTTAGTACCCACAAGATTCAACTGGATGAAATATTAAACCACAACCCATGGATACACTTGGGCCATTTCTTTTATACCATCTAAGACCCCACTAAACCTTGCAGAATATCTGAGGAAATCCATGGCATTATAATGTAAAAGAATCTCTAATGACTTCAATTGTTAATCTATGATTACCTCTACCTCATGAGCGTTGGACGTATTCATTGTGACCATTAATTAGTCTATGATTACCTTAGCCTCATGGGTGTTGGAAACAAAATACTTCAGTAGACTAACAGACAATGCATTTATAATTATAGCCAAGGGTTAATAGGTGGCAAAAATCTGGGTTCAGGTAAAATTTGAGTCCGGACAATTGAGACTAACAAAATTAGTGAACCTGTACGCTGTATGGTTTCTGTTTTGGACTCATTCACTGAACCCGGACCAGGATTTGGATGTCCAATGTCCTGACCCGGTTGTTCGAATTGTGATATGACTTTTTAAACATTTTCACTGAAATGATGTGTGATCAAATATGAGCAAGGATATCCGGATATTTTTCTAAAAGATTTCTTGAAAAACTGTGCTAAAAGTATCTAAGAAATAAGTTTTCTCATGTCCGAACCAGTTGTTCGATTGACCGAATTTGTCCGAACCTGTATTCCGTTCAAAATTCGGTCAATCCGGACCCAACACAGATTTGAATTCGGACATGTCAGGTTGTCTGGATTTTATATTTCGACACAAATGTTGTGACCATACCCAGTTTTTTCCTGGTCGGATAAATCATGGTAATCGTGTCAGACAGATTTTGCTAACCCAACTAACAGATTACAAATTTGTTGGGCTTTTCTTTGTTTCCCATTCGTCAATTTGGGGCTCGCCTCTTGTTTGCCGACTTGGATATCTTTTGATATCCAAGTGTGTAATTTTTTTTTTTGATAATACAAGTAGCTGGAAGCCACTAAGAAAGACTACAAAAATTGTTGTGAAGAGGCTTGCATCTGGAATATGACAATTACCACGGACTAAAGCATAGGTGCCTAATGCCCCAAACTGTCATTACAAAGTGGGTTCAGAACTCTAGGTCTTACCAATGAAGATGATAGCTTGAGTGAATATCTCCATGTGTAAAGGAATCAAAATATGGGCCGTATGGGCTGAACATGAGTTGAATCCATTAAGGATCCATAGGACCCATAGATCCACTTGGATCTAAAGTTTCTGGATCCAATGTTTATGTGTTGGATTTGAATCTAGATCAATACAATTCAAATTGGGTGTGGATCCAAATGGGTTGGACCCAGATTCGACCCATTGCCATCCCTTGGTCCGTAATCTTCCCCGCTATTGTAGATTATCACAAGTCATGATGCTCCTATGTGGTGTTTCCTAAACAAAAACACAACCTTCAAAGGGGCAAAAGACTTCCATACAGTGTTGGATGGGAAAGCACCAGCATACAGACACATTGACAGATATACATTCATTGCATTAATCCTAGGAACAAGCGTTATTGTTCACATCATATCTTTTTAACTCTTTCCAACTATCGTTTTTGCAAATATTGTTTTTGCAATGTATGTATATCTTAGATTTTCCAAAACTTCAAATAAATAATATGAAGTTTTTGCTCCCCTCATTTTAGTTCAACTAAGGTATTCTTTACATCATATCTTTTTAACTGATAAGAGCATTATCATCAATCGATCATCCTGGTTCACTTCGAAAGGGTTGTTAGCCTACTAACCAGAACTTGTGAGATTCTCTTGGCCAAAGAACAACAGGCTTTTGTGCCACAACTGGTTTGTAATTTCATAGTGTCAATCCTAGGAACAAGCGTCATAAACATAGGGTTATTATGTTTGACAATGTTTCACTATTGTAAAAATCTCTAATGTGAGACAAATTCCCAACCAACCAGTTATCTGTGAAATCTCGATGAATACAACACCCAAATAAATTCAGAATTAATTTTGTGTGAGTTGGAGTTTGATGCATAGGAATTATAGTAGTGTTCTGTGTAAAAATAGGGGGCAGAGTTGTTGTAGCAGCAGGGATGGTGATGATTCTTTAATTTGTTGGTTCGGCGAAAAGGTTTTCAACATTCAAAGTGATAAATTAAGCACAATTAACTAAATTAAACTAATTTACTAAACTAAAGATGCACAAATATCGAATAAATCAACCAAAATAATTTAAACACTGCTTAAATCAAATAAAACTAAAGCAACAGTCAAAACTACACTACGATGACTACTAAACTAATCCGAACAACTAAACTAACTAATCACAATAAGCAAGCAATTAACCACTGATAAGTGTATTTTGTATATATGTGAACTTGGATATTTTGATGTGAATTTGGGGAATATTTGATGTGATCATATTATTTCTTCCAACTCTTTCCAACATGTACAATTTATTGAATTATTATATAATATAATTAGTACTATTTCCTGTATTTTTTAAAATTTATGTGACCAATATGTGTCTGATAAGAAATTAAATTTTGGTTCAAAAAACGATAAATTGTAAAATTTAAGTCATAACATCAATACAAGGCTTTTTTAAGTAATTTGATAATTTAACTTGCTCTTTTATCTTTTATTATGTGATAAGAAATATGAATTAAAATTTATTTCACAATATACAAAATTAAATATTTTATGAGAAAAATTTAAATCATAATCTTACAAAAATTACGATGAGATAATTTAAATATAATGAGCAAGGGGTCCTTATGTGATAAACTAAAATATTCTTTTACAATGAAAATTTTTTAAAGTTTGATTATGTCGTTATAATTATCCAAAAAGTTTCTTCAATTATTTGATATGGAATTTCATTATTATATTCCGGAATTCAAAAGAGGTCGTAAGAGATATTATCTGCCACGAGGCATTCTTGAACAGTTTAACTATCATCATTCATCTTTAAGAACAACAAACGGGCATTTGGAGTTGTAAAGACAACGTGGAAGATGGTTAATGATAGGATGTCTCAAATAAAGTTAGAGAAACTAATTGAAGTTATTATTGCAGCATGTATGCTACACAATTTTAGCCTTCTTTATCAAAAGGGTATCACTAAGGCAACCTACAACCCAATGAAGACATGAAGTTATGTTATTTGATGAGCAGACTAAACACGTGATAAAACAATTTAGAGATGGAATGGTATATGATATAAGCCAATCTCATCTGGAATGATAGTTATCAAAGCTTTCGTTACTTTGGCCATATTGGTTTATTACTATTTTTTTTTTGTTGGCTACTTGGATATCTCTAAACTTCTATAACTTTAATTTCTTGGGTAATTTTAATTTTAATTTTAATTTTCCTTTTCCTTTTAATTTTAATTTTAATTTTAACTTTACTTGTATTTTTATTTTTATTTTTACTTGTACTTCTAATTTTAATCTTAGTTTACAAGCAAAATACAAGAAAAACTATTCTTATTATATATCTATTAAAACAATTTATATATCTATTAAAACAAATTTAAAATCTTTTCAACTCTTACCAGCAGTTTTGACTACTTCCAGTGCTTTTCAGTTTTTTACAACTCTTTCCAACTCCTTTTGCTTTGACAACTCCTTCTAGCTTTCACAAACATCTTTATACTCCTCAAACTTTAACCAACTCTTTCCAACTCCTTTCAACTTCCAGCTCTATTTATTCAGCCCAAAATAATAGGCCCTTATTGGCTGTAGTGTAACCCAAGATGACACAATTATTCTCTCTACCTTACTTACTTGGGCTAGGCATGTCTCCGTGTGTGTCAACGTTAGATATACTCTGGTTTATGTTAATATTTATTTTCTGCTGCTGGTTGAGGGGCCATTTATTAGGTGCCTGAAGAGTTTGAGTTAATAAAACCTGAAAGTTTGTAGGATTGACAAAGCACTAGAAATAAGCGGAGATTTGATGTCAACTCTGCATTATGAAATACAATTATTTGCATTATGAAGAAGTGATTTTCAAGATTCCATCCTCGATGCTGGCACTTGCATTCTGCCAGACTACCTCTAACATGTCAATGTTGGATACTTTCTACTAAAGGCTGTATCTTTCTTATTTCTGGCTATATCTTTCGCTTTTTTTTTTTTTGTCTAGGGGTGGGCAACAGGTCAGGTCAGCTTGGGTCAGGGTCGTCCCATTAGCTATGTAGGGGCGGGGCTGGTTAGGGTTCGCCCAACGAAGTCGTGGGCCGGGCCAAAGCTTTCTAGGCATGGGCCGCCCAATTTGACCTAAAAGTTAAAATGAAGTGTAATTGTACCAAAGAAAGTAGTTACGCTAATTATTGTTTAATGTAGAGTATTAATAAGATATTTAAGCAAGTTTAACATTTAAAATAATAGGAAAAACCGACCCTTTAACATTGTTAAACGGCCAGCCCGTTAATGACCCTATGGGGACTCGGCCTGTTGCCCTCTTGACCCTATGGTGACACCCATTTCATATGGCCTTACCCTCTTGACGCTATGGGAACCTGGCCTGTCGCCCACCCCTTGGCTGTTATAAGTTAATGGATGGCCAGCAGCTTGTTGCAGATATTGCATCTAATCTTCATTCAGATGGTGCGTCTTTCTAGAGCATTTATACTCTGAAGCTTTTATACCATCCTTTTGTATTTGTATTCTCTGTAAAGTTATGGTGGGCCCCCTCGTGTCCTATGTTTTGCTTCTCCTGTAATACATCATAATGTCACTATTTTGCAGATACGAACGCTTTCTAAAAATTATGATTTTGAGTGTTTTGAAGAACACTCGCCGGCCTGTGAAGTTCTGGTTTATCAAGAACTATTTGTCTCCTCAGTTCAAGGTAGTGTAACAAATTCACTTTTCTTGGGGATTCTTGGGAAATTGAGCTGGGTCAATTTTCATTGTCTTCATCATCTGATGATCACTAAACAAATTGCAGGATGTAATTCCACACATGGCTCAAGAATATGGATTTGACTATGAACTGATTACTTATAAGTGGCCCACATGGTTGCATAAACAGACGGAAAAGCAACGAATCATCTGGGCATATAAAATCCTGTTTCTCGATGTCATTTTCCCCCTTTCATTGGATAAGGTGTTTTCTGTCTCTACATTTTGTTATGCATGTAGTATTTCTGTTGCTGCGTCCATTATCTTGCTGTGACATATGAAATTATACTGAGTTTCATAAATTTGCAGGTTATATTTGTCGATGCAGACCAGGTTGTCAGGGCTGACATGGGAGAGCTTTACGACATGGATATTAAAGGAAAACCTCTTGCATATACTCCATTTTGTGATAACAACAAAGATATGGATGGCTACCGCTTTTGGAGACAAGTATGCACACTGGATACTGTTTGCAGTTGATCCCTGTCAGACTATCTTGTAATACTTGTATTATGTAATCACTATTTCTGTTTTGTGAACAGGGGTTTTGGAAGGAGCACTTACGAGGGAGACCTTATCATATCAGGTACGGGTGTCTTATGTGAAACTAGGTTTTCTGCTTCCTTGTTTGTTTGAAGATCCATCTTATGTAAAAAAGTTCATACTGCAGTGCCTTGTACGTTGTTGATCTAGTCAAATTCCGACAAACAGCAGCTGGGGACACCTTGAGAGTATTCTATGAGACTCTAAGCAAGGATCCTAATAGTCTTTCTAATCTAGATCAGGCAAGTCAATGACGGTTTGTTTTTGTTTTTCAATGATTGTTTCCAGTTAAGCCGGATATACATATGACTTTAAATCTCGCCTTTGATGATAAAGTTATTTAAACTTTAGCTCCAAAATATGAGTGATGTTGCGTCCAGTGTTAATTCATTGATTGGTCTTGGAAAAACTGAAATGGAAAGACAAGTAACATGAGCAATAACACCCATGCTTGCTGTCTTTTGTTTATGTCTCCACTTTGCATTATTGAATTATATTCCATCACAACTTAAAGCTTTTATGGTATCTCCTAATTTTGAATTTTCAGTCTAACTGAATGTGTCTTTTGCTCAGGACCTTCCAAACTACGCACAGCACACTGTTCCAATCTTCTCTCTTCCCCAAGAATGGCTGTGGTGTGAGTCATGGTGTGGCAATGCTACAAAACCAAAGGCAAAAACCATTGACCTCTGCAACAATCCAATGACTAAAGAGCCCAAGCTTCAGGTATTATTGTTACTAGTGTTGATCTCACCACCCAATAATAAATAAATAAATAAATAATCGCAACCTTGTGTCCCTGCACAACTGTAAAAAAAAAAAGAGGCCAATTTCTGGCTACTTTTTGAATTTAGATTGTATTGAACGGAAGAAAAATGGCTTCCTAGATTGTCCTCTGCTTTCTATGGTATAAATATCTTCCCTGCTCTACAGGTAAAGTGGCTATGTTTTGATGATCTCCTTCCCTAGACTCCACTTTGGTGGAACTTTTGAGAAACTGATGTGGATTTACATTAAGATTTGGTTATTACCGTCTTTTTTCCACCTGCTAAAGTTGGTTTTGTTGTGTAGGGTGCAAAAAGAATTGTAGGGGAGTGGACAGATCTTGATCTGGAGGCAAGACGATTCACTGCGAGAATTTTTGGCGAAGAAATGGACCCTTACGAGCCAGCAGCTGCAGCTTCTCAAGCTGTGAGCAAGAAAATTGATGACCCGTCATCGGACATCGATATGGAGTCCAAGGCAGAGCTGTAAATATCAGAAAGCAGATGTTCTTCCTTCCATATTGGTGGTGTCAACTGTCAAATGAAGGAAACAAGCATATCCCCAGAAGTACGGTGAGGATGACGAAGACAAGACCAGCCAGCCAACGTTTCCTGCATTCTTTTGTCATGAATTGTACAAGTTGACCAATTCAAGGAAGTAACTCAGCTTTTTCTTTTTTTGTCAGCTTAGACATTTACTAGCAATTGTTAGGCAAAGAGCATTCTTACAGAAAGACTATGGAATAGTGCAGAGAAATGGAATACAATTGTTGGAATATTGAGACCAATTTTCCTGTTATAGTTGTAGCAGCATTAAAGGCTTCATTTTGTTTCTGTTGTATCCATCAGTGGTGTATTTGTATTTTGTAAGAAGGTGCTTTAAATAAAGCTCCTCCCTAATTAGAGAACACTAAAGGCTTCTTATTGGTTTTGACTTTGAGCTTCCCTTCCCTTTGTTGGTCTCCAATTACATATCTGTTAGGCAAAGAGTGACTTGCTTTGTTTTTTTCAGCTCATTGTCAAACCCAACTCCAATCAGTGTTTAAGGGGATGTCCCTCAAAAATAATACTATCGCTTTCAACTTCCTGCCTATATTGTCAGACTCGAACTAGTCACTAACCCAGTTGACCCTGTGTGTCAATGGGTCAACTGGTCAGATTGTTATGACCAGAGTAAATCGGTTGAGCTGGTCAAATCCGGTGATGAGCTAAAAAATTCTGCACCATGAACAGTACATGTCTGGCCAAGCTATTGCTTTAAAATAAGTTAAAAAGGTTTACAGAAATTGTTTCTTGGAAAAAGTTTTACATGTCTGGTAATTTATGTTATAAAAATATCTTTTAAAAATGGAAACTATTATGTAGTGGTTGACCAATTATGAAATGCCTATTTTTACTGCTTCAAATTTATAAATTGATTATTAGATATTTTTTTTTACTTAGGTAAATTGGATTTAAATAATCTGAACTTTTACCCGTTATAGACTGAATAATCTGAACTTTATATTTGGTATTGAATAAAATGAAATTTTCGCATTGTCGTTTTCAATAGCATGCGACCGAGTTAAAAAATGAGCAACTCGGCGGCGAACTGATGTGACGGCGAGAGGAATGCATTTTGATTTTATTATATAACTAGTCACCATTTGACTTGTCCACCTCATTATCTCCTCCTTTCCTCTCTCCTCCAACCCATTCTTGCATAACGTATTATCACCTCACCCCTTTCTTCCGCTTCTTCTTTTCCATGGCAATCCACCATCACCAAGCCAATCACCATCCTGCAAGACACCTACCAACAACCCCCACTGTCATAACCTCCTCATGCAATTGGGGGACAAAATTGGACAAAATCCAGACCTCCATTGAAATGAAGAAAACCAAGCAAAGAAAAAGTGGAGAAACGGATAGACAAGCCATTAAATAACAAGCTTGGTAAAAAAACGAACAACTTAAGTGACAACAACTAAGAGAGGAATTTCGATTGGAATTTGATGGAGGATTGAAACACAAGCTTGTTGATGGAGCCCAGAGAAGAATCAAGAATGATACACATGGCAACTTCAAAATTAAAACCTGGATTTCGATCTGGGCTGTAAGAATTGGAGAGAAAGATTGAATCTTGAAAGGGGGTTTTGCACAGAGAGGGGGTGAGATATTGTAGAGAAAAAAAAAAGGAGAGAAGAGAAGGAGAAGCCATGGGCATGGCCATGTTTGGTGGATCGAAGAAGAGAAGGGGGATGAGAGAGAAAGGGTTGGAGGAGAGAGAATGAAAAGGAGAAAGGGTGAGGTGGACAAGTCAAAACTGATTAAGCACATAATAAAAGTCAACATACACTCGTTTGGCCGCCACGCCACCACGCCATCGAGTTACTCATTTTTTAAATCAGTGGCGTGCTACTGAAAACGACAATGCAAAAAGTTCAGATTATTTAGTACCAAATATAAAGTTCAGATTATTCTGTCTATCACCAGTAAAAGTCCAGATTATTTAAATCCAGTTTTTATTCATTTTTTTGCAATTTATAATACACATTTAATTTCCTTTATTATACTATTTTATTTTCTATCTTTCAAAGGAATTCCTACTGTGGTTCTAGTCTAAAACATTTATGCTATTTATGTAAAATAATTAAATTGGATTCTGTTAGCAAGAAAAATCTATAATAAAGTATTACATATTTTATATCGCAAATTATACCATACACCGTAGTGGATCACATAAATTAAAATAAGACAATGTTTATGTGATAAATTTATGTAAAATTTTTAAAAAAAATATCGTGAATTTTGTAAAAATATCGATAAACTTGTAATGAATTTTATAATAAATGTTGATGAACTTTTTATATTGATGAATTTTATAATAATTTTATGTGAGGAAACTATATTTTGTTTTAAGATTTAACACCTTGGGGGACCTAACTAGGTACTCCAAGGCGTACCCTATAATAATTGATTTTATATTGATAAACATGAAATTTAAAATTAGATAATTGCCTCCATTTTGTTAGTATGCCTACCTAGGCGGCTAGTATCACGCCACCTCTATTTCTCTAAGCTTTTTCTCTCTGGCTTGAATCTTCCAGAATTTTGGTCATCATTTGACTACATCACTACCGTTAATACTACCACTTCTTTGGAGGAGTAGAACAACACTACCACCATTAACAAACAAACATCAAAATGATTTCCAACTTCTTTGATCTGTTACCCCCCTCCCCCTTAAAATTTAAGCCTCCTTCTTGTTCTTCATTCTTTTCTCTGTGTTATAATGTGACAAATTGCATACAGTGAAGGAACTTCTCCATCCACCTCATGATTTTTTTATAACCAGCCCTCCGGCCCCACTCATGCTTATTCAATTCTCAACACATTTCTTCCTCATATTTTCCTCTTTTTTCTTTATTTTATTTTATTTATTTATTTATTTTAAGTGTAGGAGATCCACCTCCAATCCTTGGAGGTCCTATAATATGAGAGAAAGACTAATTGAATTAATAAATTAAAGGACTTTACATTTTGAAGTAACTATTATAAGAGCCTATAGTTTCAAAAGAGATTATCAGTTGCCCTCTCCATTGCGAAGTAATTTATGCCTTTCTGGGAGTCATTATTTAAAATTGCAAATTAGCCATACATTGTTGAAAATTTTGTTTTTGATTCTGAGTGATTAAAAATTTTCTTTCGAATAAGTAATATTTTCAGATCCAGTAATTTATGTTCCTTGCATTACATTTTTTTCCTCTTTATTTGGTGTTAATTAAAAACTAAAGGTCTCATTAAATTGTATTTATGCTACGTATTTTCATACAATGTTATCACAATCGAACGAGTCGGTTGCTCATTTAACCGTCCCAAACAATAAAGACCGCTTGACCTGGTCGAACCACATTTGGATCGATTTGTAAGTTTTAAAAATAAAAATAAAAAACTATTGATGCTTTTTTCTTTCCAAAACCTTTGCCCTGCCTTTACTCTTTCCTTGCTCGCATAGTCATAGTAAGTACTGATGTATGTATGGTTATGAGACAAGATCAGAGTGCATTTAAACTAACATACATATTAGGTGTCTTAGGCCTTATTTAACAACTCTATCATGAGAGTAAGACATCAAGTAAGGTTTGCTTGCCATTTTCTAGGAGTGATTCTGGAGCATATCGGGCGAAGACCCAAACTTCGAAATCTGTGTTCGCAAAATCGTCCCGCACCCCCTTCGTAAAACACGAACCAAACGACTTCAAGGTCGGGTGTGGAGTCCATTTCAAGGTGGACCCGGGACCTTGGAGGCATATTCGACCATCTTTAGGTGTGGCATCCATTATAAATGGGATCCCTGCTCTTGGGGTGGAACCGGGCCGTCCCGGGATGAGAAGTTGCGCGTCATGTGGGTTTGGGAATGGTCCCAAGTCAAGCCAACGCCAGGTGGAGAGGAGCAGGACAAGGGGTCATGGGCAGCAGGCCGTAACACCCGCTTCACTCGTAGCGCCCTCATACCGTGGGCGTGCCAAGCATAGCACCCGCCACGCAGCTTGTAACGCCCGCCATGTCGCGCCACATCAAGAAATGAGATTCGTGGTGAGGTGCTTCCAGCGCCTTGGTAGCCGCTGTCAGCATTTGTTCCAGAGACGATGCGGAAGTGCAAAAAAGAGAGACGCTACCAAAACCCAGAAAAGCGCTGCCAACACCTCGCCCGTCGCGCCCGCGACAGCATAGGTCGCACCCGCGACCTCCCACTGCGAGATGCTGGCCGCTGCGTCCCTTGCTCCGTCACGCCCGCGACAACAGACGTGCCGCCCGCGACAACAGACGAGCCGCCCGCGACGCTCCCTTCTCGGATGCTTGTAGACACCGGAATTTGTACCGGCGTGAACTCGACCTATCAAGATTAGCAAGTCATTTGGGTCAAATATGAGTCAGTGAGTGTAGGCCCAAGAAGCAAAAGTAGCCCGCCAAACAGTAAATATAATCCGCCTGGGTTATAAACTTTCATCAGCCCAAAAGGAAGAGCAGGCCCGAGGCGCGCCCCAGCCTAGATGATAAAACCCGCTTGGGTTTTATGATCAGTAGCGGCGCGTCGTCGTTTTGTCCACGTCAGTGATCCGTGCCATGCAATTACATAACCCGCCTGGGTTTTAATTTTCTGGCGCCAATTTTAGTTTGATTCCCATGCAATCCCTTGATAAAAGCCACATGGTTTGACTTTGCCCTTGACTCCTTAAAACCTGTCTGGGTTATGATTCTGCATGGATGGGAATGGCTTGATGTTTGGGGTATGTTCCCCTCATTTTCCCTCCAAACCTCTCACTTCCTCACCTATAAATACCCCCTCCATTTTACCCTCATGTCATCAACTACTATCATCTATCACCCTTACTCTACCCAAATTTCCACTAACTATCCTCACAATCCATCACCACTATACTCAAATCTTCTCAAAATTCCATTACCTACACCCTCTCTAATCTTCCCATAATCATTCTTGTTACAATCATTATCCTCACACCACCCTTCTAAATCATCTTACGTGCTTCCATTCAAGCTCCAAGTCAAGGCCAAATCAAGGGATCAAATCCATCACATCCACCACCTTTAAGCAAGGTTTGATTTCACTTTGTTGTATTTCATCATGTAATCTATACTTGAATTTCCTTACTTGTACATATTTTGTAAAGTACATATCATTGTTTTAATCTTGCATGATTTGAATAATAACTTCGCGAAATTAACCAAACTTCTCCCCGTTATCTTTCTTTTCAATGTCGATTTTAGTAGAGTCTCTTTTCTAACAGGCAGATTCGAGAGTTATTAAAACTCTCGAATTCGTAACCTTACCCCCGAATCTAGAAATCGGGTTCGTAGACCGGAGTCACTTTTTATTACTTTTACGGTTTGTCGATTTTCTTAAATCGGCTGACGACTCTTTAAAATTTTATAAATTCATTTAATTATTTAAAATATTCATTTTTGTATATAAATAATTTAAAAAAATGATTTAATTCATCCCTTCCACTAATTCAAGGTTGGACCCGAGGGAAATGGGCCAGAACTTGATAAAACCCAGGCGGGTTTTATCAATTTCAACCTACGTCCCTCTGGGCCAAGGAAGCAAGCGGCCCAGCCCAGGAACTATCAAAACCCAGGCGGGTTTTGGCAGTCTCTGGTGGCCCGCTTGCTCCTTTTTGGGCCTGAACCTAGTGATTGGGTCGGGGTTAAATTATTATTAAATTATTTTGTGCAATTTCGAATAATTTAAATAGTAAAAAATGGATTTGTAAATAAATAAAGTTTCATCATCCCGAAAATGAATTTCGAAAATAAAAATATCCTTATTTAAGCATTAAGCAACCTTAGTCGGCTCCCGATCAATTAAGTAGCGCATCCGAAAATAATTTCCTCGAACGAGAATTTTCCGGGTCCTACAATGCCGATGCTGCTGCGTTGAAGCTCCGTCGCGCCGGCGACCCCTCCGTGCTGCTCGTGGCGGCTACTTTCGTGCGCGAGTTTTTGTTCCCAAAATGCTATGTTTTGTTTTTAATTCCCCCTTAGTATAAATACCCCCTCCTTGCACTGTTTGAGGCAGATTATTCAGACATTGATGTTTATGCTTATGCATTTTAGGGTTTTCCCTAGTTTTCTCTCAAACCTTGTTATCTTTATCCAATTAATTTGGTGGTGATTCAATTCATTTCTTTAGTGATTATTTGGTGGATTTTCCTCTATGATAATCACGGTGGGGTGATAGGCCTTGGGTTGTGGTTAATTTACCTTGCCACAAGGTCATATCCAATCACTTGTGTGTTCAAGCCTTTGTTGATTGTTGATAGTTCTTCATCTACTCAAGCTAATCATGATCATTCCCCTCCATGCGAGGAAACGCTCCATTTGGTATCAGAGCTCAAGGTTTGTTCTAGCTTGAGTTTTGTTCATTGTTCTTGCAAGTAGAGTTCTCTATTGTTGGATTTCTTGCAAATATTGGTGTTCCCCATTCCCTGTGCATCCAAGAGTGTTGGAATACATTGTATTGTGTTTGTATTTGTTGGTTTTAATGCATTTTTGGAGCTTTGAGGAGAAGTTGGAAAATAGTGCCTGAAAGATGTTCGATGAAATGTCAATGTGAGAAAAACACAAAGAACCCTTAGCGAAACACTAGCCAACTACAAGAAAACCTCCAAACTCCACAAAAATATCCCAAACACATACCGTCCCTTACCCTTCCCTCGAGATGGACGAAAAAGTCAGTCCCCTCGAGAGGAACCAAGCCACCGAGGTAGTCCTCAAATTTGAGCTCTCGAGAACCGACTCACCACCACCCTTGACAATCGGTTCTCCACCATCGAGCAGACTCTTGAGAACCTTGCGGTCCAAGTGAACAACATTACTTTGAACCTTCAAGGTTAACCCCGACACGAACGTCGGAAGCCCGTCCAAAAGTTTGTCCAATGTAGGCGTGTGGGACACGATTCTTTGCAATGTCCAAGAATGGTTATGGTTAGAGCTTGGATTGAGGAATCTTTTGGTGTGGAAGAGTATACAAGTGACACGAAGCAAAGGTCGATCTTTCCCAACGAGGGAGCTTCCATTGATCCTTGTGAGGCTTCCGGAGCTATTGTTGAAGCTCCATGCCAAGAGGTGGTTGAAAACATCAACCTTGATCTTCCTCTCGTCCTTGGTGAAGAGCCCCAAGAAGAAGCACATTCATTCATCTCACCTCCCTCAATTGTTGAGCCTAGCAGCAAAAGAGTGGAATCCGTCATCTCCTTTGGCTTGACTACTCTTGACCTCCCTATGAGAAGAATGAGGCAACTTCAAACTCGCTTATGAAGTTCAATTAGTCTTGCTTGGATGTTGGGTGTTGCGACAAAAAGTCTTTGGGTGAGTCGTGCATGATCTTTGGGATGCATTGGTTGTTTGATGTTGTTTGTTGGCGTGATAAGTGGTATAATGAGCATGTGATGTCCTCGATCGAAAAATCTCTATGCTTGGAGTGAAATGCTAAGAATCTTGGTGTTCATTTGGTGTCTAGTGACAAGTTTGGGTTTGATGAAGCCATGATGATGTATAATGGGATCAAGAGATCTCATTACACATAGAAATCAGGATCTTTAAAAACCAAGATAAGAATCTTGCTTCTCAAAGTTCTTAAAAACCAACCAAATTGAATGAAATAAGATGGAAAACGAAAAAGATCAATGGAAATCTTTATCAAGGTGGACGAATGGATGAATGAACGACATGAAGTGGATGGATGGATGATTAAATGAATGTAATGAGTGAATGGAATGAATGGAATTAATGTGGGAATGAATGGAATGTAAGTTTCTTGGATGTTAGAATGATATGTGAATGATCTTGAGATTGAAACAATGAAGAAACAAAAACAAGATCAAATGAAAACTAGAAAGAAACTCACGATTTGTATGATGAATGATATTGGCTTTGAAGATTCTTGGAGGATACAGTCACACCACCTTCAAGAATGCTTCAATCTCTTCCTATCACCACCTAGGACGCCACCCTAGGCTAGAAGAAGATGATATGATCGAATCTCCCTCAAGAGAAACGAAAGACTAGCAAAAGCTAGAGAGAAAACAACACCATGTGTTTGTATTTGATTTATTGAATGAATAATTACAAGGGCCTCCCAAGGGGTCTATTTATAGTAGAAGAGGACCCCCTAGGCGTGCCTATTTCAAGAATACAAGGGATTCCTAGCTTACATCATCTATTACAAGTATGACATCATAAAGAATCAAAATGAACTAAGCTAGATTAAAACTTGAATAACTTGCTCGTTTCTTCTCCAAATTCCAAGATTCAAAAACCATTGGAATGCTCTTTGGATGGTTTATCTTTGATTCTAGGATGACTTTCTCAAAAGCTTTATGGTTCTTGAGATATGGAGCAAATTACCAAGCTGCCCTTGTTGAAGCCATTCGTTTGTGTAAGAGACAGGAGTGAATGGGGCTCCTTTTCCATGTAATCAAGTATTTGGCTCCTTTGGTGTGTATTTGATGTCTCCCTTGATGACCTTGATGTATACGGCTATCAAATATACATCATACTCCCCCGGTTGAAAAAGTTTGTCCTCAAACTTAGACAAAACTTCTTCTAAACCGTTACATAACACTTCTTCTAAGCTCATCCTTCTTCTTATAAGAGATCTTTCCAAAAGTATTGTTCACATCAAATTGCTTCTTCCTCTTGCGTTCCTTGAAGAGATTACAAACTCTCTTTTTAAATGCTTTGAAATCACCATAGATCCCTTTGAGGAACTTCCACTTTCTTCCAAGTTTTCTCATGAATAATCCAATGACATCATGGTGCTTCAAATCTCGTTTATTCATGGAGAATGTAGAAATCTCATATAACTTCTCAACTTCAAAGTATAGATTCACAAACTTGTAACTCATGATGAAGACAATAGTAATATGGTGTTCCATCTTTGAAGAATGACCTTCAACGATCATAATATCATCTTCATACAACTCCTTGATATATTCAAGCCTAAGTACTCTTGAATCAAATATGTATCTCCTCGTTAGAAAACTTCCTTTAGTCAAAGGACTTACTTCCTCCAAGTGACTTGATTTTGATGAACGAATCAAGTACTTCATCTCAAAGCATAATGATGACTTGATCTCCTTATCATATGAAACATACTCCAATACTTTGTAAGAATCACGAAGCTTAAGCATGAATCCTCCAAGATAATATTCCTTTTGCTCAAATACCCTCATGATAGCAACAAGTATGAATGCTAAACCATAAGCATGTAGCTTCTTCTTTTCTCCACTTGGTATATCACCAAAATAATCCATGGGACAACTTCCTTGAGATAGGACTTCACCTTTCTCAACTCCATTTGTAAAGAACAAATATGATGCAAGAATAAGAAATAAAAGAATATGATGATCTTTAGCATCCTTTAAGAGACATAGTACCTCATATATAGATGCAAGTATGGACCCTTCTTGAATAATTCCTTTCTTCCTTTTGTCCACTTGAATTACTCCATTTGATGAGATATGTTGAGATAGCATATTCTTGAACGAGAGGTAAGGACATTTTTCCAAGTACTTCTCATGCTTCGATAAGGCTAACTCCAAAGGATTTACACACTCCTTTCTACTTCTACTTTGTATGATGATACTCATAGGAGAGAAACATTTCCAAAGAGATAAGAGAGAGTGGTTTCTTGTTGATGGTGCTTGTCTTTCATCCAAATATGCACAAATGAGAACAAATGATGGCATAGGATCTTGATCCTTTGTAAGCTCACGGATTCCAACCTCTATTGGTGTAAGAATGAGACTCCTTGGTTCTTCAAATTCATGATACTTATTCTCCATAAGTGCCATAAGAGTACTTTGATCCTCCTTGAGCCGTGAGACACAAGGTGGTAATAAGGATGCCTCTTGGAGCATGATACTCCTATCATACAACTTTGATTCTTCCAACAAAGTATAACAAGAATCCATAGAAGTAATATTACAATATAATGAATTTTTGCAAATCTTGTAAAAACAAAGACTTACTAAACTTCTTGGATCAAAATGAATGTCCTTGTCACGAAATGAATGACCATGTGAATAGCTCTCCATTTGTAATGTTTGGACCCTTGTAGCGAGGCCAATATCATTGCCATGATCCTTATCAACGCCAATGCTAGCGTCAAGATCCTCATAGATGGCACTACTTTCTCCTCCTTGGATCAATGAACTTACTTCTTCTTGGATGATATAATGAGAGTAAGAAATAAGCTCTCTTTGTTGTTGATCTTGTGGTACACTAGCCTCTTTCAAGACTCTACTTACAACAAGCAACTCTTCTCTATTTAATTCTTCTATATACATCTTTTCTAGTACAATATCCTCCTCTTTTTCTTCCTCGTGTACTTCATGAGGCACGCTACATACCTCATTCATGCCAAGTTTATGAACATCCTCATGCTCGTCAAATACATCAAATACCACACTTTCAATTTCTGGTTGCATGCTTAATGATGTTTGACAATCAACCAAAGGTACTTCTTTCTCCTTAGGACATGCACATTCAACATGATCAAAACTTTGGCAACATAGACATGTATTTGGGACAATGGGAGTGGGAAGGTTTATAGGCTATTTTGAGGAGCTTTGGATAGTAGGTGTGGGGAGGTTTAGGGGTTGTTTTGTGGAGTGATGGGCAATAGGTTGTAGGGGCTGTTTTGGAGGCGTTTGGACTAGAGGTTTAGGATGGGATGGGGGCTGATTTTGTGGAGCTTTTGTGTTTGGTTGTTTTGTGGGGAATGGGGGTATTTGTTGTATATGGGTTTTATCCTAAAGTTCTTTACTCCTTACTTGTATTTCAACATCAAGAGCTAAAGAACTCAACTCTTCCAAGTTTGTGTAAGATTGATATACAACAACACGCCGAATGTAATCATTAAGACCAAGAGAGTAACATACCAAAACTCGTTGATCATTCTCCTTAAGAGAATATTTCCATAGTTGCCGCCTGAATTCTATTGTATATTCAACCACATCCTTGCTCCCTTGCTCCATTCTTTCAAGTTTGTTGATGTAGTCTCCTTTGTAATTGAATGGCAAGAACTCTTCTTGAACTTTATTTCCATTCTTCTTGCTGGAATGTTTACTCCATTCATAAGGTGCTTCATATTCAACCTCATAAGGATGTATCTTACGTGAATTTGCGCTTCTTGATCCCTTTTGAAGGATCCCACGTTCTTCTATTTGTGTGGTAAGATCATGAATTTGTTGCTCCAAACGTTGTAAATCACGTTGTGAATTCATGCTAGTTCTTTTGCAAGCCATAGAATATGAATCTTGATGAAGAAAGATTCAAACAAGACTCACGGTTTTGGTGCGGGGGTGTGGAGGACGAAATGGGGAATGTGTTTAGGTGGGATTGTGTTTGGTTTCGGGGTTCTTTGTGGTGTTCTTGGTGGACATGTAATGGAGGGATGATGGGGGGTGGATTTGTGATGGAAAGATGGTAAAAAGATAGTAAAAGATAGATCAAGAACTAAGAGAATCAACTCCTAAGCTCTGATACCAATTTTGATGTATAATGGGATCAAGAGATCTCATTACACATAGAAATCAGGATCTTTAAAAACCAAGATAAGAATCTTGCTTCTCAAAGTTCTTAAAAACCAACCAAATTGAATGAAATAAGATGGAAAACGAAAAAGATCAATGGAAATCTTTATCAAGGTGGACGAATGGATGAATGAACGAAATGAAGTGGATGAATGAAATGAATGGAAATGAATGGATGGATGATTAAACGAATGTAATGAGTGAATGGAATGAATGGAATTAATGTGGGAATGAATGGAATGTAAGTTTCTTGGATGTTAGAATGATATGTGAATGATCTTGAGATTGAAACAATGAAGAAACAAAAACAAGATCAAATGAAAACTAGAAAGAAACTCACGATTTGTATGATGAATGATATTGGCTTTGAAGATTCTTGGAGGATACAGTCACACCACCTTCAAGAATGCTTCAATCTCTTCCTATCACCACCTAGGACGCCACCCTAGGCTAGAAGAAGATGATATGATCGAATCTCCCTCAAGAGAAACGAAAGACTAGCAAAAGCTAGAGAGAAAACAACACCATGTGTTTGTATTTGATTTATTGAATGAATGATTACAAGGGCCTCCCAAGGGGTCTATTTATAGTAGAAGAGGACCCCCTAGGCGTGCCTATTTCAAGAATACAAGGGATTCCTAGCTTACATCATCTATTACAAGTATGACATCATAAAGAATCAAAATGAACTAAGCTAGATTAAAACTTGAATAACTTGCTCGTTTCTTCTCCAAATTCCAAGATTCAAAAACCATTGGAAAGCTCTTTGGATGGTCTATCTTTGATTCTAGGATGACTTTCTCAAAAGCTTTATGGTTCTTGAGATATGGAGCAAATTACCAAGCTGCCCTTGTTGAAGCCATTCGTTTGTGTAAGAGATAGGAGTGAATGGGGCTCCTTTTCCATGTAATCAAGTATTTGGCTCCTTTGGTGTGTATTTGATGTCTCCCTTGATGACCTTGATGTATATGGCTATCAAATATACATCACATGATTCTAGTTCAACCAATGTTTATGAGCCCGTCGTTTGTATCGTCCATCAATGAATGTTGTTTGCATATTGGTCATTGTGATGTAAACTATTTGAATATGTCATACGTGACATTTGGGCGACATTGGTTATTCGAAGATTTGTCGTTGAATGGGTGTTGTTGGAAATTTGGTATGGAATGTGTGCGGGATTATGTGATGAGTGAATATCATTTACTTGGCTTTGATTGCGTGAATCCCTTAAACCAACATCAAAACAAAACCTGGGTGGGAAGTGAGTTGACGAATCAAAACAAAACCTGGGTGGGAAGTGACTTGAGGAACCTCCTTTTGAGCGAAACACGAGATGAGCGTGCTTTTGTGAGGGCAAGCGATCCATAGCTTTACCTTTACCGAGTAGCAAGCTTAGTGAGGTTGAGCGTTCCCTAACTCCACAAAATTTTCCGACTTCTGTCCTTCACCCCCAAACCCCTTCAAGAATTCCTATTTCTTCAAGCAGGGTGGAGTTCATAGCGTGATCATGATCGATTTGATGGAGGGTTCATGTAACGGGTGGCCGAGCTATGGAACGTGCCTTCTTTTTAACTCCCAAGAGTTGAGGGCAACTCTTTTTCAAGAAGGGGAGTATGGAGCATATCGGGCGAGGACCCAAACTTCAAAATCTGTGTTCACAAAACCGTCCCGCACCCCCTTCATAAAACACGGACCAAACGACTTCAAGGTCGAGTGTGGAGTCCATTTCAAAGTGGACCTAAGACCTTGGAGGAATATTCTGACCATCTTTGGGTGTGGCATCCATTATGAATGGGATCCTGGCCCTCGGGGCGGAACCGGCCGTCCCGGGATGAGAAGCTGCATGGCATGTGGGTTCGGGAATGGTCCCAAGTCAAGCCAACGCCAGGTGGAGAGGAGCAGGATAAGGGGTCATGGGCAGCAGGCCGTAGCGCCCGCTACAGCTGTGGGCAGGCCAAGCGTAGCGCCCGCTACGTGCCCTTTAGCACCCGCTACAAGCTGGGCGACACTAAAGAAATGGGGTTCGTAGTGAGGCGCTGCCAGCGCCTTGGTAGCCGCTGTCAGCGTTCGTTCCAGAGACGATGCGGAACTGCAGAAAAGAGAGACGCTGCCAAAACCCAAAAAAGCGCTGCCAGCACCCCGTCCGTTGCGCCCGCGACAGCATAGGTCGCACCCGCGACCTCCCACTGCCAGATGCTGGCCGCTGCGTCCCTTGCTCCGTCGCGCCCGCAACAACAGGCGTGCCGCCCGCGACACTCCCTGCTCGAATGCCGATGCTGCTGCGTTAAAGCTCCGTCGCGCCCGCGACCCCTCCGTGGCGCCCGCGACGACTACTTTCCTGCGCGAGTTTTTGTTCCCAAAACGCTATGTTTTGTTTTTAATTCCCCCTTAGTATAAATACCCCCTGCACTGTTTGAGGCAGATTATTCAGACATTGATGTTTATGCTTATGCTTTTAGGCTTTTCCTTAGTTTTCTCTCAAACCTTGTTATCTTTATCCAATTAATTTAGTGGTGGATTTTCCTTTACGATAATCATGGTGGGGTGTTAGACCTTGGGTTGTGGTTTACCTTGCCACAAGGTCATATCTAATCTCTTGTGTGTTCAAGCCTTTGTTGATTGTTGATAGTTCTTCATCTACTCAAGCTAATCATGATCATTCCCCTCCATGCGAGGAAACGCTCCAGATTCTGCAATGTTTCAAGACCCGGGGGGATTGGGGTTGCCTTCATAAGGACTGGTCAAGGTAATAAACCCTAAGGGATTGGTGGTTGTTCTCCACCTACACAAAAGATAGCAAAGTAGGGGATCAAAAAGACAAGGATGAAACCAGCAAACTGCACACCTTCAAATAATCATTGTGATGGAGTGTAGCATGCAAGCTTGTAGTTTCAAAGATAGATAAGATGAAATCTAAAGTGATACAGAAACGTCACATAAAAGGGATCACCAAGGCACACTGTGTAATAACCCGACCCTAACTCAACATAATTAAGCTAATTAATGAGTTAAATTAACTTAATCACGCATTTCATTTCAAGTTAACCGCTTGTATTTTTGCGGGACTCGAGCAGAGCAACGACTGTCATACATCAGCTTAGTATGTGACCTATAAATTACCTAAGTGTCAATTTCCGCTACTCACATTACTCTTGAAATATTTGGGTTACTTATCTGGCCAAATTTCATTGAGTCGACCAATTCGCCGGTATTACTTTCAGAATATACCTTTACATTCCTTAATTTATTTAAATTTTAATTTATTTCATATTCCCATTTTATTTCAAGTCACCTCGTTTATTATTTTAATTTTATAAATTTCATCCTGATACCTTAAACTAGTATTAGTTGGGATTTAGTGGAAATAATATTTTTAAGGAGAGAGGTGTAAGTATCAATAGTTAGAGATTGGACATTAGTCTTAGGTAGTATAATGAAGCCCAATAAAGTTTCCCTTCTCTTTTGTTCTTATGTTCAAATGAAAAAGGAGGAGTTCACAAACTCCCTTTCTCTCATCTTTCCCTATACTCTACTCTCTTTCTCCCTTCACTGTTTGTCTGCGTTGGGGCCTCTGATGCCACCGCCAATCAGCCGCCGCCAAGCTGGCCGCGCCACCCATCACTGGGCGCCGCTACCAGGCGAACCAGCCCGACAATCACCACCCCATCCTCTTGCTTTTTGTGTTTCTTTCACTCTCTATTGAAGGTATAAACCCTAACCTTTTCAATTCAAATATGAATTTCATTGTTTAATTTACAAATTAAATGAATTAAAGACAATCAGGACCCTACATTTTAGTGTAATAATTATAAGGGCCCTATTTTGAAAAATAACTATCAGGTACCCTATATTATGAGGTAATAATTTCTGGGTGACAATTGAACTTTTCATATTTGCACTTTAGTCCCTGTTTGGCTTTCAGTTTTGTTTTTGGTCCTTAGTGGTTAAAAACACTATTTTAGCACAGTTAATAATTCCGATTACTATAGTTTATATATTCCTGCTTTATTTTTGGTCCTTTTCCGTTTGGTATCAGAGCCACGTGTCAAACTTCACTAATTATAATTAGTAAATTTAAAAACCTATTAATTAAGCACTTAATGACCTCATCCAATTGTCCTTATCCTGATTTTCCTCATATTGTCCATAATCCATATCAGACAAGCGGGGTAGGAGCTCAGCTAAATTCTATCTTTGATTTAATTTTAGACCTTAAAAAGGATTTAGAAGCACTTATAAGTGAAGAGTTTTAAACAAGTTTGCCCATACTTCCCATATAAGTTTGTTAAACGATTCAAGACACCGAGTGCTTGAGTATAAAAGTTTAAGTAATACCAGTACTACTTATAAAAATAAATATCCTTTCCAAAATCAACAAAACAAAGTTCCCATTCCTTTGCATGCTCTTAAGAAAATCGCACCAGAACCTTTTGAGACTGCTAAAAGAGAAGAAGAAGAATCTCCTAATAATCAAGAAAAAGATGACAAAGGAACTTCAAACTCTTAGTTTGAAGGAACTCCATCAGTTATTCGAAATAGAACAAGGAGCAGCTCTTAATAATATTATGACTGTTATTGCCGAAAAATAAGTATTGTTAGAAGAGGAGGTTAATAATGAGATTAAAGATGTCAATTATGTGCTAATTGAAGAAGAAATCTACCAACAAATGAACTTAGTCAAATTAGAAGATATGGAGGCTATACCTCTAGACGAGATTAGAGAAAGATGGAGCAAAATATCCGAGGAAAATGAAGTTGGGGAAGAACTTGAAACAAACCAAGTCCATGTCATACTAGTACCTCAAAACTTTGGTGAATCCAGCCGTAGTAATAATATATATTTCCAACCAAGAAATAATACAACTGGACAAACTAAGCCATTTTCCTTTAAAACCTTATATCAACCTCTTCATGAAGAAGTAAGTCTTACTCCAATAAGTCAAACTGGGTACATGTTAAATCTAGATGGAGTCCGTAACAGGGAAGAAATATTTGAACATTAGAAGAGGGGTATGAGTAGTGTTCTCAATCTAAATGCGAACTGGACATATGAAAACTTTTCTAAATTATTTAGAACATAGTTTTTCAGGAACAATGGCAGATTGGTATGATTTCAGAAATTTGTATTTAGAAGGGTGTGCAAAATCCATTCACCAGAAGTAAGAAAAGTTGCAGGATGGCCGATTACTTTCTATGAATGTGTTAATATTGAGTACAATGGAGATAAGATCAATCATGCCCATTATCTTATTAGAGTCGAAGACACATCTGGAGGATATCTTACAAAAGAAGAGTGGTTTCCAGAAAGAAGAGAAAAAATAATTCATCCTTCAAAGGCAAGAGCAACTGGATTTTACAAGTTAATGCACCACCTATGGTTGGATATTGATAGAGGATATAGGGTTATCCATTGTGGTAACACTACCTTCACTTATCCAAAGAAGTTCGACCAACTTATTGATATTAACGGAGCTTAATCTAAAGATGTGTATGAATATCTATTAATCACAATCAGAGTCTAAACAAACGAATATTCACACAAACTTTTCTGATTTAATCAAGGGAAAAAGGCGTTCAGGGGATGAAACCTAAGTCAAATAACGAATCAACGATGTGGATTGAACTCTCATTTCATTAATTTGCACAATCAAGGTTCGATAATCGCATAGAGTACTTCGCAATGAGATTTTGCCACTAGAGCGAATTGCCAAGACTAACCAAGCACCTACTTTCGTGGTTATTTCGATTTAGTCAAGGTTAAAGATCTAACTATCTCAAGAACCCTAGTTAAAACTTCTATGTCTAGATAATTTTAACTAGTTCAATCTAGGTTTTCGGGTAATCAAACTTCTCCTTTCGGTACTTCATTCAACAACCTATTAGCATGCAATTGGTGATCAAGCAAAAGCAATAACAATTCAATTCAAAGACCAAATAGATTGAAACAAACTAAATTCATGATAATTCAATCCAACAAAGTCAATTCACCAAGCAACTTCAAAGGTTCATCCCCTAAACTAAAAGAACTACTCACAATTCATGTTTAAAACTACAAAGCAAAAGAAATCTATTCTAGAAAGCATATGAAAATCTATGAGAGAATGAGAAAATAAACCCAAGTGAAGAACAAACTTGCTAGGGATCAACAATGGAGGACTTTTGCTCCTCCACTTCAAAGTATGTTCGAGTTGCTCTTCAATCTTCAATCTTCTCTCAATCTTCAATCATGGAATGGAATATGGATGATGAATGATATGATTAGGGCATGAAATGGATGATGGTCGATTCCTTCTCCCTTTTTCTCGGCCAGAAATCCCCATAATATAGGTAAACATTACTTCAAAACCGCCGAAAATGAAAAGACAGGAGAGACACGGACCGTGCCAGGGTAGGCACGGACCGTGCCCCATGCGACACGGACCGTGCTCCCTGTGACACGGACCGTGTCAGCTTTCTTCTTGAATTTTCTCACTCTCTGGCCATAGACACGACCCGTGCTCTTCCGGGGCACCGTGTCATCGCTTTTTCGAGCCTAGGAGTACTTTGGGCCATTGTTTGGGCCTTGGGTGATCCAACACCTCACTTCTTGGTCCTTTAAACTCATAACTTGGATCTACACTTGCTTTTTGGGCTCGGTTTACATCGATTCTTCACAAATTCCCTACAAAACTCACCAAACTCCAAACCAAGTGTAATATGGGAAATTCGGGTATAAAATAACACAATCAAATCAAATATTTCCCAAATTCCAATCAAAACAACCAAGTATTCATATATACAAGAAGCAATTATCAAAATCCCCCATGCTTAGTCCTTGCTTGTCCCTAAGCAAGTCCAAACTCAAAAGAAAAGGCAAAGAAAGAAAATGAAAGAAAATAAAAGAAAACGGGACAAAAAGACTCAAAGAACTCAAAGCAAAAGTAAAAAGACTCAAAAGTAAAAATTAACGAAAACGAAATTTTTTTATTTATATAATTACAACTCTTAAGGATGGCAAAGATAGAACATTCAATCAACCCAATCCAATCTAAAGTACAGCCCGAGAGTGAAAAAGAAAAGCCAATTTACACAAGTAAATGAAGACAAATTATTCAAGAATGGTACTCATCAAGTTCAACCAATCACCCTTAATCACCGAATGAGATAAGAAGGCACATGTTAAGCATGAAACTAGGTAAGAATGAAGAGCAAACTCACTTTCTGGGAATGTGGAAACACTCCTCTCATGTGTTTAAATATGAAAAATCATTGAAAGTTCGCTCAAATACTCAAACCAAAGCCACAACCAACCACGTACTTGCTAAGAATCTCAACTCTCCACCGCAATTTGCAAAGCAACAATGACAATCAAGAGGACTTTCAAGGGTTGTAACGGGGCTAAGGTTAAGGGTAAGGAGTGGAAAATATTTGGGAATTGTGGAGCTAAAAGCCAAAGCTTGAAATTATGTCGCACCAATTCATACATACACTCTTACCACTTAAAATCAATCCAAATCAACCCCACAAACAATTGGAAACTTGCCTCAAAACAAAAGAAACACAATGTCAAACACTTTATTCTCTTTTTCTTCTTTTTTCCGGAATTTCTCCGATTTTTTTCTCTTTTTTTTTTCTTTCTTCTATATTTTCCCCCCTTTTTTTCTTTTCTTTTTCTCTTTTTTTTTCTTTGAATAAAACACACACAAAAACAAACAAACTCACACTTATATACAACTCACTAGGCAAGTTCCAACTCTACCCAACAACTTCAATGTACATGACTTGGGGAATCAGATCAATATTTACAACTCAAAACAATTCCCCATCACAAACCAAACCACCAAAGTAACCTTAATCAACCCAACTTCATACTCAACTCATTTCAAGCAATGGCTTTAGGGTAGGAAATATATAATCGGCCAAGGCTCATAATATGGGTTCAAGAAAAGAGAAAATCAAGGCAAGAAAGGGCTAACTAAGGATATTCTGATGTAAACCGGTTGTCAAGGCTTGCGGGTTAAAATCCTAATGCCTCTATCACATTGTCAATGTACAACGCATAGCAATTTCAAGGAGATGCAAAGCAAATGAAGGAGGATGCAACAATGGTGAGTCACTCATGGAAATTAGACTAATAAAAATGATTAGTCTTTTCTTTTAGGCTTATGTGGACTCACGGGTAGCGCTCAACAATCATTACCTAGTTTAAAAAGATATGCATATGCACAACTCACTCTTACAATAGAAACAAAGGCAATCGGTCTTACTATCCTAGCACGATTCTCACAACAATTAGCTTCACAACTCATGTCAATTCACAATCTTTCACAAACGGCCTATACAGGATCAAATCAAGTCAAAAGAAAACTATCACGCCAAATCCTATATCAAACAATCTTTTCTTTTTTTTTTACCTTACGTTTTTCTTTTTTTTTTTAAAAAAAAATAAAAAAAAATTTTCAAATGCTTTTTACAAGACTCAAAATGAAAATAAGAAAATAAGAAAACGAAAACAACCTACGAGAAAAAAAAAATGAAATGAAAAAAAACTACAAGTAAATCTAGAAAACAAAAGAAAAAGACTCAAAACAAGTTAAAAATCAAAAATAAAAACGACTCAAAACACACATATCCACAAAAAGTTACACAAATCCCCCCCATGCTTGAACCGAGCATTGTCCGCAATGCGAAACATCACCCGAGAAGCAAAGGAAGAAAACAAAAATAGGCCACAAAGAGGGAATCATGGAGGTGGAGGAGGGGGTGGGTTGCATGTATGGTTAAGCTGCCAATCACGAACGGATCGCATCAAGGCAAGCATCTCATCTTGACTGCGCTCAATCCTACCCTGGGAGTCTCGAAGTGCTTGAAACTCAAGCTCACAATAAATTTGGAGGTCGTTTAGCCTCTCTTCAAGGGTCGGCTCACCATCACCCTCATCACTTTGCTCATACTGCTACTGTCACCACTCTCTCCACCCTCTCGGATGGCTAGTGGAGCCTCAAAATCGGGCTGGTTTGGGTCCATGGGAGGGAGAAAGAGGATGTTAGGGACATGTTGGATGGACACATGATCATGGGGAAGCCGCATCTTCTCATTGTTAGGGTACCGCCACAAAACAATGACCGGCCCAATGTACACATTTTCATAGAACAAAAGGTCTTAGCGTCGAAACAAAGGTCCACTAACTAAATCTGATGGCGAAAGGTGGTCCCAACCAAAATGTCTTGCTAATACAGTTAGTAGACCCCCCATAACAATATCCCCCTTCCCCAGGCTAGCATGTCGCTCTAAATGAAGAGCAAAGAGGGCAGCGGGGTTAACATCAGGCTAGGCATAATACATCCCCCATATCACAAAAAATTCAGCTTTAGATGCAACATTCATGCTATCACCACGACCAAACATACCACAGGATAGAATCCGCTGAACTACCCGAAAAGTCAGATTGCGGATGGCAGTACATTTAGACTTGCGAGGGTTATAATCCGTCCTAGTAGTAAGGAACTGCCAAAAGGCTTTGGGGTTCCAAACATCATCATCAGGCATCTCTCGCCTCCCTCGATCAGTTATGACAGGCAGTTGAAAAATCTCAGCAAATTCAGGCAAAGTGAGGGAATGGGTCTCCTCATCGATGTTAAAGCTAATCAAACCGTCCCTAGTGGTCAAATCTACTTCGAAGGTGCTAAGCACCTCCAAGGTCAGATTGCGAAAGGTAGGTTCTCTCATCCGGGCAAAACGCAACAAGCCACATCGATTTAATAACCATTCAACATCAGTTAACATACCAGTCGTAGCCAAGAAGGGTTCATGCATAAATCTAGTTGCTACGACTTTCCGCTTGCTCAAAGCAAGGTAACGGTCATACATTTCACCTTCAAGGTTGAATGGATTGTTACCTCGATTAGGTCGTGACGAGCGCGCACCTTTGTCCTTCCCTTTGCCTCCATCAGCCTTCCGCCTCTTAGAAGACGGCTCCTCTTGAACTGGACCTTTACCCCTAGCCATCCTTCGATAACAAAGGGTTACAACAATGTTAGTTATATACAAAAGTGCAAAAGACTCAAAATGGATGGAGTTAGTTTGTACGAACCATCATTGACTCAAAATCAAAACAAAGAAACACGAAACGTAGACTCCTAAGACAAAAATCTAACAAAGAGGTAAGCGAAAACAAAATGTACATCCTAGCAATCCAAACAAACCAAACTCAAAATCAACACTACTTAAAAACACTACAATGGTGGAGAACCAACTATATATAACTCACCACCATGACTAAACTAAGCTAAAACTAAAGCAAGAAACAAGTTAACTATACACAATGACTAAATTACTACCACCAAAACGCAATGTATATTCATCCAACCAAGTATACACACTAATTCTTGAGACAAACCACACCAAATTCACAACCAAACCAAACCCAAAGCATAGCAATTGGCTCTTCAAACAATTCAACCAAGACAAGAGAAATCAAAGTTGAACAATTGAAACAAAATTAGCAATAGGGTTCGAATTAACCTCAAGAATTGAATAGGGCATCAACCAAATCAAATCAAACCAATTAAGCACAAGAAACCCTAAATTCAAAAACCATAACAAAACATCTCAAAAATTAGCAAGTTAAGCAAAGAAAACTAAAAAGGAACAAGAATCATACCTTTTTACAAGAGAAATTGAGAATAAAGATGAGAGTGTGGAGTGTTTAGGGTTTGGGGAGAAAAAGGGTTGGGCGTGCGTTGGTGTGTGCGAGTGTTGTGGGCTGTGCGAGAGAAGTGTGGAGGCGAACGAGTGTGTGGTGCTGTGGCGAGGGAAGTGGCGTGGAGAGCTTGTGCGGAGATTTGTCGGACGAGCAACGAACGAGAGATGGGGCGCACGGAGGTTGGGCGAGCGCGAAGGGCTGGGTGAGGGAGAAGGCGAGCGAGGGAAGGCTGGGTGAAATGAGGGCACGGACCGATTCAGCAAAAGAAAAGTAGGCTTGTCTTTTTTTTTTTTTTTAGGGTTTTCGATGGGAGCACGGACCGTGCCAGATGAGCACGGACCGTGCCCCTTTACCTGAAAAAATTCTGAGCCTCTGGAGGGGCGCACGGACCGTGCCAGCCGAGGCACTACCCGTGCCTCCTCCCCTTCACCTTGTAGGTCTTGAGTTCGAATCCCAGAATTCTCCCAACTCTCAATTATGCATTTTTTCTTGAATTTCTCTCATTTTTTACAATCCATCCTTCTCCACACAAATTCTTTTCACTCATTTATTTTTCAACTCTCTCACTTTTATTTTTCCACTCACTCTCAATCTCTTTTTATTATGTTTTTTTTTCTTTTCTCTTTTCTTTCTTTTCTTTCTCCTTTTTTTTCTTTCATTTTCTTAAAACTAATACCTCAAAAAGGCAAAAACAAAATAGAAACCCTAGAAAAATCAAAATAAATTAAAGAAAAATCCTAAAATTTTTAGAAAAATAGGGAAAAATCTAGTAAAATCAAAATAAAAAGAAGAAAATGAGGAAAAATTTTAGAAAATCCTAAAAATGAAAATTAAATCTAAAAAGCTTGGGTCGCCTCCCAAGAAGCGCTTATTTAACGTCCTAAGCTTGACCAAGTACCTCTCAAACCGCACCGGGAACGGTGAGGTTGAATTGTTGGCGATCTTCAAGAGGTTGACCAACCAAGTAGGGCTTAAGTCTATGCCCATTGACCGTGAATGGCTCGGAATCGTCCCCACAAATCTCAATCGCACCATGGGGGAAAACCTTCAAAACCCGGAAAGGACCCGACCATCGGGACTTAAGCTTGCTCGGAAAGAATTTCAACCTCGAGTTGAACAACAACACTTGGTCTCCTTCTTCAAATCTCTTCTTGAAAATATGCTTGTCATGCCATCTCTTAGTCCTCTCCTTGTACAACTTGGCACTATCATAAGCCTCCAACCTCAATTCATCGAGTTCTTGAAGTTGTAACATCCTCTTTTCTCCAACCTTTGCAAGATCGAAGTTAAGAGTTTGAACGGCCCAAAAAGCTTTGTGCTCCAACTCAACCGGCAAATGACATGCTTTTCCATAAATTAACCGGTACGGAGTGGTTCCAAATGGAGTCTTGTATGCGGTCCGGTAGGCCCACAATGCATCATCTAACTTAAGAGACCAATCCTTCCTTGAACGGTTGACCGTCTTCTCCAAAATGCTCTTGATTTCCCGATTAGAGAGCTCCACTTGGCCACTAGTTTGGGGATGATATGGTGTAGCAACTCGATGTGTCACCCCGTACTTGGCTAGAAGAGCATCAAGAGGCCGATTGCAAAAATGAGTGCCATTGTCACTCAATAAGGCCCTGGGAGTTCCAAATCTCGCAAAGATCTTCTTGAGGAACTTAATCACCACCTTGGAATCATTGGTGGGTGTTGCAATTGCCTCAACCCAGTTCGAAACATAATCGACCGCCACCAAGATGTAGAGGTTGTTGTGAGAAGGAGGGAAGGGACCCATGAATCTATCCCCCATACATCAAAGAGTTCCACCTCTAAAATGTAATGTTGGGGCATCTCATTCCTCTTGGAAATACTCCCGGTTCTTTGGCACTTGTCACATGAGAGCACAAAACTTCTCACATTCTTGGAGAGTGTAGGCCAATAGAACCCGGCTTGGAGCACCTTCGCAACGGTCTTGTCGGTGCTAAAATGACCACCACAAGTAGTGGCATGACAATGGTTGAGCACACTTTGAATTTCATCTTCCGGCAAGCATCTTCTATACACTCCATCCCCACAAAGCTTGTAAAGTAGAGGCTCCTCCCAAACATATCTACTCAACTCGGAAAGAAACCTCTTCTTTTGTTGCCATGACATCTCCGGGGGAAGTACACCACTAACAATGAAGTTCACTATATCCGCATACCAAGGGGTGACTTGATGAGCAAGAACAAAGAGTTGTTCATGTGGGAAGGAATCATCAATGGGAATATCATCATCACTTTGAGCCTCAAGTTGCAATCTCGAAAGATGATCGGCCACCACATTTTGCAATCCCGGTTTGTCTCGGATTTCGAGGTCAAACTCTTGGAGTAAGAGGACCCATCGAATGAGGCGAGGCTTAGAGTCCGCCTTAATCAAGAGGTGACGTAGAGCGGCATGATCCGTGAAGACAATCACCTTGGAATTGATCAAATAGGAGCGGAATTTGTCCAAAGCAAAGACAACCGCTAAGAACTCTTTCTCGGTGGTGGCATAATTAACTTGAGCTCCATCCAATGTCTTGCTTGCATAGTAAATCACACAGGGCTTGTTGTCCTTCCTTTGCCCCAAAACAGCCCCCACCGCATGATCGCTTGCGTCGCACATCACTTCAAAGGGCAAATCCCAATCCGGTGCTTGTACGATGGGAGCGGTGACCAAAGCTTCCTTCAACCTGAGAAAAGCACTCAAACACTCTTCATTAAAGTCAAAGGTCACATCCTTGATGAGCAATTGGGTGAGAGGTTTTGCAATCTTTGAAAAATCTTTTATGAACCGCCGGTAAAAACCAACATGTCCAAGAAAACTCCTCACACCCTTTACAGAATTTGGTGGCGGTAATTTTTCAATCACCTCCACCTTTGCTCTATCAAATTCAATGCCCTTAGATGAAACAACATGCCCAAGAACTACCCCCTCTTGCACCATAAAATGGCACTTTTCCCAATTTAAGACCAAGTTAACTTCTTCACATCGATTTAGCATCTTTTTCAAATTATTTAAACAATGTTCAAATGAGGTGCCATAAACTGAAAAATCATCCATAAAAACCTCCATTATGTCCTCAATAAATTGGGAGAATATAGCCATCATGCATCGTTGAAAAGTAGCGGGTGCATTACACAACCCGAATGGCATTCTCCAATATGCAAAAGTCCCGTAAGGACAAGTAAAAGTGGTTTTCTCTTGGTCTTTTGGGTGAATCGGGATTTGGAAAAACCCGGAATAGCCATTTAGATAGCAAAAATGGGAATTCTTGGCAAGTCTCTCTAGCATTTGGTCTACAAAAGGAAGGGGAAAGTGGTCTTTCCGAGTGGCTTTGTTCATTTCCTATAGTCAATGCACATTCGCCAACCCGTTACCGTTCTAGTGGGGATCAATTCATTTTTGTCATTTTTCACAACAGTCATTCCCCCCTTTTTAGGCACAACATGGACCGGGCTTACCCACTCACTATCGGAGATAGGGTAGATAATACCGGCCTTCAACAGTTTCAAAACCTCTTTTTCACAACTTCTTTCATGGTGGGGTTAAGCCTCCTTTGATGCTCAATGGATGTTTTATGATTTTCCTCCATGAGGATGCGATGCATGCAAAACGAAGGGTGAATTCCCTTTAGGTCATCAAGAGTGTATCCTATGGCATTGCAATGCAATCTTAAAACTTCCAACAAAGCAGAATTTTCAGATTTGTTTAAGTTTGCATTCACAATGACAGGATATGTAGAATTAGGACCTAGAAACTCATACCTCAAGGAAGATGGAAGAGGCTTCAATTCCACTTCCGGAGCCTTTTTCTCAATCTTGGCAAACCCCGGTGGAAATGGTGGGGATGCTTCCATCAACTCAGCACAAATTGCAACCTCGGGGTTGTCATCCTGCAAATAGTCACAAAATAGCAAACATAGCTCAAGTGGATCATCACTTGGCCAAAGGTTAGTCTCATGTTCCCTAACTATTCCCTCAATCGAATCAATGAAGTTACAATCATCGGAAATAGAAGGAAATTTGGAAGCTTTATTCACATTAAACTCAATCTTATCACTTCCCACATCAAAAGTCATCTTGCCATTTTTCACATCAACACAACACCCCGAAGTGGCCAAAAAAGGCCTTCCAAGAATGATTGGGGTGTGCAAATCCTCATGTATATCAAGTATCACAAAGTCAACAGGCACAAAGATGTCACCCACCTTGATAGGGACATCATCAAGTATATCCAAGGGGTATTTCACAGAACGGTCAGCAAGTTGTAGGGACATGGTAGTGGGTTTCAGCTCACCCATACCGAGTTTTTGAGACAAAGAAAGGGGCATCAAGTTCACACTTGACCCCAAATCACACAAAGCACGATCAATGAAAATGTTCCCTACAACACATGGAATGGTGAAGCTACCGGGATCTTTAAGCTTAGGAGGAAGCTTGTTTTGGATCATGGCCTTCTGATGGTCGATCAAAGCCATGGTCTCATGCTCTTCTAGCTTTCTCTTGTTGCTTAAAATTTCTTTCAAAAATTTAGCATAGGCGGGCATTTGAGACAAGGCCTCGGTGAATGGAATGCTAATTTCGAGCTTCTTGATGACCTCCAAGAACTTCCCAAATTGTTTGTCAAGCTTAGCCCTAGCCAATCTTTGTGGGAAAGGCACGGGCGGAGTAAAAATCCTTTGGGGAGTTTTTGGTGGGTCATTAAGAGGCTCTCTCCCTTTTTGCACATCAACATCAATCACAGAATCTTTGGAGGGCGGAGATACCTCCTCATCAACCACAACATTCTCAGCATCAATCACATCATTTTCAACATCTTTAGGCACATCAATCACCACATGCTCAATCCTAGGATCTTTAGGTCCCTCCAATTGTGTCCCACTCCTTAAGGTTATGGCTTGGCAGTGATCCTTAGGGTTAGGTTCGGGCTTTCCGGGAAGCATTCCCGGAGGGGTAGTGGAGGTATTAGCTTGAATGGCAATTTGATTCTCAAGCATTTGAGTGTGGGTGCTCATAAGGTCAACTTTAGTAGCTAAGGCCTTAATCACCTCATCTTGTCTTTATTGATGCTCAAGTTACCGTTGTTGGTGTTGTTGTTGAGACAACATCAAAGCTTGTATCATGGACTCTAGGTTAGGCTTTTGGGGAGCTTGTGGTGGAGGTGGTTGGGGTTGTCTTTGTCCTTGGGGTTGACCCGTTTGGTTATTATTCCGGTAAGAAAAGTTCGGGTGGAACCTAAAACCGGGATTGTAAGTATTGGAAAAAGGGTCAAAGTTTTGCCTATGAGAAGGGTTACCAACATAGTTAACCTCTTCGGTCGATTCATTGCTAACCAACCTACTGGGACAATTCAAGGTCTCATGCTCATATGATTGACACGACGCACATGGTTGGGGAGGGGGAGCATTCACATTCAACAAATCCATCTTCTTAGTCATGGCATCCAACTTAGCATTCAACATAGAAATAGCATCAACTTCATACTTACCTCCTGTCCTCATGGAACGGGGCTTTGACCACTGGTAGCTATTGATCGCCATCTCCTCAATCAAAGTTTGGAGTTCCGCCACTGTCTTGGACATGATGTTACCTCCTGCCGCCGCCAAGATGTTGGCCCTCAAGTTGTCATCCACCCCGTTGTAGAAGGCTTGTATCGGGACCCATGGTTCTAAACCATGGTGGGGGCATTGACGTAAGAGGTCCTTGAACCTCTCCCACGCTTCATAGAGGGACTCATCCGGCTCTTGGACAAATGTTGAGATTTAATTCCGGAGGCTCGTCAACTTGCTAGGAGGAAAGTACTTCGCCAAGAATAGGCTAGCAAGTTGGTCAAAAGTGGTGATGGCAGAGCTTGATGGAAGAGCGTCCAACCACTCCCAAGCCTTCCCTTCAAGTGAGAAGGGAAACAATCGCAGCTTGATTGCATCGGGCGTTGCACCATTTGCCTTAAAGGTCTCACATGCCTGGTTGAATAGGCGAAGGTGCCGGTTGGGATCTTCATTGGGGAGGCCATGGAATGGGTTTGCCTTCACCAAATTGATGAGTGAACTCCTCAGCTCGAAATCGTCAGAGGCCACTCTTGGAGGATTAATGGCGGAGGGTTGATTTGTGACATTTGACATCACATAGGAGCCAAGCGTGATTCTAGGCCCTCCACCGCCGCCTCCACCGGACATGGTGTTCTTTCGCTTGGAGTTCTCTTCTTGTCTTCTCCGGACGTGCTCTAACTTTTGCTTCTTTCGTCGGGAGCGAAAGGTTCTTTCGATTTCAGGATCAAGCTCAAAGAGTGGAGCCTTTTGCATGCACGTAGAGTAAACCTGCAAGACAAAAATCAAAACACCAAGGAAAATCAAAACAGAAAATAAATGACTTAGGCAACCTTAGGGTATTCATTCACTGGCTGGCTAGGGACAAAGTCCCCGGCAACGGCACCAAAAACTTGATAGGCCGCAAGTCAATTCAATTCAAAGACCAAATAGATTGAAACAAACTAAATTCATGATAATTCAATCCAACAAAGTCAATTCACCAAGCAACTTCAAAGGTTCATCCCCTAAACTAAAAGAACTACTCACAATTCATGTTTAAAACTACAAAGCAAAAGAAATCTATTCTAGAAAGCATATGAAAATCTATGAGAGAATGAGAAAATAAACCCAAGTGAAGAACAAACTTGCTAGGGATCAACAATGGAGGACTTTTGCTCCTCCACTTCAAAGTATGTTCGAGTTGCTCTTCAATCTTCAATCTTCTCTCAATCTTCAATCATGGAATGGAATATGGATGATGAATGATATGATTAGGGCATGAAATGGATAATGGTCGATTCCTTCTCCCTTTTTCTCGGCCAGAAATCCCCATAATATAGGCAAACATCACTTCAAAACCGCCGAAAATGAAAAGACAGGAGAGACACGGACCGTGCCAGGGTAGGCACGGACCGTGCCCCATGTGACACGGACCGTGCTCCCTGTGACACGGACCGTGTCAGCTTTCTTCTTGAATTTTCTCACTCTTTGGCCATAGACACGACCCGTGCTCTTCCTGGGGGCACCCGTGTCACTGCTTTTTCGAGCCTAGGAGTACTTTGGGCCATTGTTTGGGCCTTGGGTGATCCAACACCTCACTTCTTGGTCCTTTAAGCTCATAACTTGGATCTACACTTGCTTTTTGGGCTCGGTTTACATCGATTCTTCACAAATTCCCTACAAAACTCACCAAACTTCAAACCAAGTGTAATATGGGAAATTCGGGTATAAAATAACACAATCAAATCAAATATTTCCCAAATTCCAATCAAAACAACCAAGTATTCATATATACAAGAAGCACTTATCAAAGTGCTCTTTGATGAATACAATCCATTGGAGTAGGATAAGGGAGAAGATTTCAATTTGTACAACTTGAGAACATAGAGCATCTTTGGCAGCCCCACAAGCATTATGACCTGCAAATACCACTAATAATAAAAAAAAAAAGAGTTTGTTATTTAAAGTTTGTACTATCGAGTCTGTAAAAGTCACGTGTTTGTATTGTAGACATTTCTATCAGTAATAATGGTACTGAAGCCACTAGGGCATCCAAAGTGTGTGAAGCTCCTCTATAAAAGGGGAAGTAAGTGTGTGTTGAAGGCGCGGTCATTTGAGTAGTCTTGAGCAAAGAGAGAAATTGGGAGTCACCATTTCTCCATAAGCAAGCTTCTCTGATGATCTTAGAAGTCTAGTTCTCATCAAGCATTTCCATTGTAATATTCCATTTTCAAGCTTTCAATAAAAGAAGTTTCCCAGTAAGGAACGTTATCCAATTGAACCTTATGCTTTAAATATTATAATTTCTTGATTAAAGTTCCACTATCCTTTAAAAACTAAATAGACTGAGTTAATGACTACGGTCTGAGGTAGGAAACAAAACAAATCTGTGTTGTGCTTGATCTAAGGTTGGCGGTGTTGAGATTAGCCATCTTTGTAAACTGGAAGCTGAAGAACGCCAGAGATCCAACGTAACTAACGGTCAAAACTCACTAATTAAGTTTAATTAATTTTACTAAGCATGGTGGGCCTATAACCATAGAAAATATAATATCTAAGGTATAAGAAGTAGATTGTGATAGTTAGTACCATTAAAGTCATTGTAAAAGAGTTAAGAGTGTTTATTTGAGCTTGTTTGCATAAAAACCTCAAAAAATCAAATATTTGCAAAAAGGTCCCTGTTTGAGGCTCTTCTCTATAAATTTAAAAGTTTTTTGCACCTTATAGTAAGTTTCTGCTAAAAAGGGAGGCCCTAATAATTATTACTGCAAAATAGAAGGCACCCAGAAGCATTTTGTGAAAATAAGAGGCCCTTAAAATAATTACACCAAAATAGGAGGCCCCTTTAGTCTTTATTTGTAAATTTAATTATTTTTCTTATCAAATTTAAGTATTTAGAATGAGTACACTTAGAATTACCAATTGGTTTTGGGTTGGTTTGTTTTTATGAGCTATGCATGTTAAGTGTTTGATGTTATGTTTCAATGAAAGTTGAGAACTAGGTGTATAATATCAAGTTAGGTTGCTCTTGGATGATGAAAGTATGTTGTTTTGATGCCAAATCCTCTTGAATATGAAAGGATTATTGTTAGATATGGTTTCATGTGAAGAAAATGGTGGTTAATTGACATACATGATGAGAATTGGGTATAAGTATGAGGAATCGAGTTGGAATTAAGGTTGGATGGATCTGGAGTATGACTATATGGTATGTGCATGTGATTTTTGGCATCCAAAATGGTGATTAATTAGTGGTGTGGTTGCTGAACTAATAGTATGATGGCCATGGAAATTATGTATGAAAAGAATAGAAGGACTAATGGCACTAAAACATCAAGAAAAATGCCTTAACTAACAACTTGGGGGTTTGTTCCAAAAAAAAAAAAAAAAACACTTGGGGGTCAAGTGAGTACTCTGAATTTTTTTCAGGTCAATTAGAGCTTCCCTTGTTCAAAATTTTATTGGGATGATAGCCTTAAGTAATAATTTTAACTCGGTTTTTGAATTTCAGGATTTCGATGTGTATAACTCAAGTTACGACGAATTGAATATGGGGGTTCTGTTTTTATACGTTTTTGGGGCAGTAGGTTCGTGGACGTTTTAAGGTATCAATGAGGTCTTATTAACTTAAGTGACAAACATGAAAGTTGTAGTATGCTCCGCAAGGTTTCTGAAATGGGGTTATCATCGGATGTCGGAGTGAAAAGTTATGACCCGCCAAAGTAACGCTCCCAACGATGTCAATTTTAATTCACCGAGCCTTTTCCAAAGCTAATTTCCAGTGGCTTCCAAACTTTTTCTGAATTTTTGGTCAACATGAAAATTGTAGGTCACCCTTCAAGATTTTCATAGACTACTAGCACACATTCATACGATGTCTACATCTTAAATTATGAGCTCTCAAAGTTACCTTCCCAAACTAAAAAGTCTGCAAAACCAACCCTCTCCTTTGGCCGTTTTCAAGCTTTTACACTCATTTTTCGCCTTAACTTTTAAGTACAGAGTTATAGAACTTATTTAACTTTCCAAAAAGTCTTCTTATGAAGTTTTTAGAGGTCTATAGAGAAAGTTATGTTTTCTGCAAATTTACTACAAAGTCCCAAAAATAAAATAAAAAACTCTCCAATCTTTTAGTTAAAATTAACTTTTATTAAGTTAGTTAGGAGAATTCCTCCTTACCAAGAACCCAACCTAATTCATTTTATTATTCTTATTTCAAGTGTGGTCCAAGATGTCGTTGTTGATCCATGTTCGAGTTCATTCAAGCTTTCAAGTCGCTTTATTTGCGGTTCAGCTTTCAAGTACGCATATTGCCTTTACTTTACCCAAACTCATTTATTTGAGTTCAAGTAAGCAAGTTTATTAATTTTAATGTGATTAACTAATGTTTATATGTTTTCTCATGTAAATATGGCCCCAACCCAAGTCAATACTTGGACAGTGTCAACCGAACCTCCCGATCAGTCCGGGTATGGGCATATAGGCTTAGTCTGATGATCGCAAGCAGGGGATCATCCAGATAATAATAATCTGGCAAGCAAGTTTTAAATGTTATAATTTATTAGTTTTATTTTTATTTGCAAAATGAATTGAAATGCGCGAAATAAATGAATTCCATAATTTATTTAACTGTACAAGGGTATGCGTATTGAGTTTCGACTCATTTGTGAAATTATTTTTATGTTTTGTTTTAGGTGATGCCCCTAGTGCGGATAAACCAAGAATCGGTAAGAAGTCAAGTCAGGTTGGAGAGCAGAAATGTCCTTTGTTTTAAGGAAGTCATCTTTCACCTTTGGTGTATATATGTTTGATAGCTTGATGTATGAGAGCCGTGAAAATATATGATCTTTGGGTGTTAGTTGTAATATATTATCTTGGAAGGGTGATATGTTGATCCTAAGTTAGTGTGGTATGTTTTTTGTGATATATATTAATTTTCATTTCAGCTTTGGGAATGTTAAGTTGCAACCAGTGTCTTATTAGCCTTGTCCATGATCATGCACTACGGTAATGCCTTCAGATTATATTTCTGTTGCGCTAATCATTGGGTTATGAGATGTTCAGTGATAATCCAGTGATTATGAATCTGGGGGTGTTACACGCTGGGCCCCTAAGGTGAGTTAGATATAGATTACACCACTAACACACACTTAAGTAACCCTAGAACATCACTGAACTTAGCCAATTAAATTCAGATACAATAAAACAAATGATTTGAGGGTTTCCTAGTAAGCTTTAACTCATATTCATTAATTCATGTGAAATACTTATAAGGAGGGTCCTATTTATGGGAAGAGACAAACCCTTAATCTGGACTAAGTCACCTAAAGTCATTAGTAACATAATCAGGCTTAATTAGACTTCGAAGTGAACTCAACGAAGACATAATAGTGTTTACACTATTGAAAACTAAGAACCAATGCCTTGAAAATAGCCTAAGCTGTCTGGTAATTATAAGAACAAGTGGACAAGTTGCCAAGATAAGCAAGTAAGTAGGTGAAAAATATAAATAAAGGATCATGCCTTCTAAATCAGCCAATTAGAAGTATTCTTGGACAAGTTGCTAAAATCATCAAAAAAGCAGGTGAAAAATATAAATAACATATTCTGCCTTCTTGATCAGCCGATCAGAAGCATTATTGTTCCTTGGACAAGTGGACAAGTTGCCAAGATAAGAAAGTAAGTAGGTGAAAAATATAAATAAAGGATCATGCCTTCTAAATCAGCCAATTAGAAGCATTCTTGGACAAGTTGCTAAAATCATCAAGCAAGCAGGTGAAAAATATAAATAACATATTCTGCCTTCTTGATCAGCCGATCAGAAGCATTATTGTTCCTTTCTTGCTACTCTATTGGTCTCCTCTAGTGTAATCCACGATCATGATGCTGGACAGTTCCAATTCATGACGGAGAAAGTGATGAAAACAATTCAGCTAGCAAACAAGCAGCTCCCTTTACCCAGGTGTCCAAATTTGGCTGAAAATTACATTGTCTGATCCTTGTGTTGTTTTGAGCTAGAAAATTAACCTTTCATGTCATGTATTGCATGGTTCTTAGAAGCTAAGTCATGGAACTAGGAGGGGGGGTAAAGATCACGCTTGGATCACGTCCCTTAGGAAGATATGTAGGCGATAATCACAACATATGCACTGACTCAAAAAATCGAGCTGCATATCGATGTAATCTGGAGGAGACTCGGGAGTTGTAAAAGCAAGTTGATGAGCTTGTAGATAGGGAATATCTTTGTATGATAGAGCTTGAGTCCATGTTCGGTACCGACACTCTTTGTGCCTAAGAAGGATAGAATTTTTCGAATGTGTGTGGACAACTAGGCCATCAATAACATTACGATCAAATACCGGAACCCATACAAAGGTTGGATCATATGCTAGATGAATTGCATGGTTCCCAGATTTTCTCGAAAATCGACCATAGGAGCAGCTATCATCAGATTCGGATGAGGGAAGGTGATGAATCGAAGACCGCCTTCAAAAGGAAAGGAGGTTGTATGAGTGGACGGTTATGTCGTTCGGGTTGTCCAATGCCCCGAGTACGTTCATGAGCTCCATAAATGGCCCAAGAATTCTATGCTACGGGGTCTCTTCTTCAGGCTATGAATGCGACTCATTTGGTCTTAATTCCCAAGGTTGCCTACCCCACCAAGCCAACAAACTTTCGCCCTATCTCTTGTTGCAACACTATGTAGAAAACACTAACCAAGATCCTGGCCACGTGCATTAAGGACATTCTCCCCACCATCATTGATCTAATCCAAGGGGCCTTTGTTCCAGGCCGTTTGCACAATGTCCTACTTTGTCAAGAAATTGCGAAAGGGTACAATAGAGGCACCATCTCACCTCATTGCATGATGAAAATTGACCTCGAGAAAACTTTTGATTCAGTGTATTGGAGCTACATTGAGGAGGCTTTAACAGCCCTCGAGTTCCCCGCTTGGTTAATCAAGAGCATTATGGCTTGCATCTCAACCCCTCTTTAAGATCTACGTCAATGGGATGGTTTTAGATAACTTCTAGGGTGATCGCGGACTCAGACAGGGGGACCCTATGTCCTCTCTTCTTTTTGTCATCACCGTGGAGTACATCTGCTGATCCCTTAAGTACTACACCACCCAGCCCGATTACAAATACCACCCACATTGCCGCTCATTAAAGCTCACCCACATGATATTTGCAGATGATCTCATATTATTTATGTCTGCCTCCAAGCCATCAGTCCAACACATTATGGATGCTTTTAAGCATTTTTCAGCAGTCATGGGCTTAGAAACTAACCTCGCGAAGTCTAAGATGGTTTTTGGTATAACAAACCAGCTCCTGATGGATGATCTCTTGCAAGGTACGGGGCTCAGTCAGGGTTGCCTCCCCTATAAGTATCTAGACATCCCTATCTGCTCCTCAAATTTGTTGAAAAATGACTGCAATCTCCTTATTGCCAAATTTATCGCCCACGTCAAAATCAGGTCCTCTCGTCACATCTCTTATACTAGAAGTGTCACCCTCATCAACTCGGCTGATGGAGGTCTATAATTTTTGGGCACATATTTTCATCCTCCTTAAGGGGGTCCTCGATGCCATTAATAGCGCCATCAGAAACATCTTGTGGGGGCCGACGTACACCTACTCCTGCCCCAGCCCAAGTTTAAGGGAAACCATCTGTAGGCCCAAATGCCATTGGGGCCTCGTGATCTAGAAACTCGAGGCATGGAACCACGTGTTCATCGCCAGACTTGTTTAGGACATCCATAATAACAAGGAGATATTATGGGTGAGATGGATCTATTCGAAAGACATCAAACTCGATCCTAGTGAGACTATATACCACCTTATGATGTATGCATCTACTTTAACCATCTTTGTATTGTGAAAGATATTTTTAAATGAGGGTGGAGTCCCAGGGAACGATGGAGATGGGCTACTACGAAGGATGGCAGATGCCGGGTTACGAAGGGCTACACCCGAGCCTCAACCTGGGAGATAAGGTAAATTGGAAGAGGTCCCCTTGGAACCCCCTCACCATTCCAAGACACGCCTTTGTCTCTTGGGGACTGCTTCGACAGAAGCTACATGTGAGGACCCACCTTGACCTGGAGGGCGTTAGGAGATGACACTCGCCCCTTGTGCAAATCTAGATCGTGGCACGGTGGGAGAATAAGAGAAACCTTGCTTGAGTATGGTAGAGAGGGAGTTAATAATAAACTTGCTGATGGTATTAGTAATCTTGATCGAAGATAATAATCATAACCCAAAAGAATGATAAACCCGATCTTAGAACACTAATGAGACTGGATATGGACTTGGCTAAAGGAAAATCCACCACTAAGAACTAAAGCAATCCACCATGAGTTTGATAAAGGAAGGAAATCCACCAAAAATTCAATAAAGGAGAGACTTGCAACACCACCATTAACAAATGGATAAAGTAAACAAGATTTTAGAGAGGGAAGAAAACTTCAAGCCTTTCCAATACATTCATAATGATCATAAGCAAAAAGTCCCTACAAAAGTTAAACAAGAGGTATTTATAGGGAGAGGGGTAAAAACAAGATTTAAATTCGGAACAGGATCGTCGCAGGCCCAACAGAAGGCGTCGCAGCCGTGACAACTTGGCTTGGGAAAGAGGTCAACTCCCCATGCGTGGGATCCATCATGGTCGTGACAGGGTGATGGACGCTCCAAGCCTTCGCTGAGCCGAGGTCGTGACTCGATCGGCGTGAAAATTAGTCACGGTCATGAAGAGACAATCACGAGCGCGACCGTCTTGCTTCCAAAAGGTGTCATGATCGTGACAAATGTGTCACGAGCGTGACGATCATCTGGCCCAAAATGGATGGGAGAGGAGAAAGGGGTCGCGGTAGTGACCAGGGAGGTCACTCCCGCGACGCTCTGTCCTCCAGCCAAACACCCCTTCTAAGGAGGGTCACGACCTGGTCACCCTCGTGATGTGTCTGCCGACCTTCACCCCTCACCATCTTCACCTCTATCAACACCAACTTGGGCCCCTCCTCCGTTATTTGTGCCTAGATGAAAAGCACACCCACCTAGCGGGTATATCCGTTGGATGGTCATCATCGTCTCTCCAGGTCCCAGGTCCACCTTAAAATGGACTCTACACCCAAGCTCCCGTAGTTAAGGGAAGAGGGACACCCGAGGGAAATCATTCACTATAATTTCATCGAATAGGACACGTTCCTGATACGATTCAAAATTAGAACCGAAAACCATTGATCATCTATTTTTGGGGTGTCCATGGACAACATCAATCAGGAGGGCTATCGCTTTGAGAACCCTCACTATCGTCTCAGCTCAAACCGAGACCATGGCAAACTGGATTGCCTTCTACAATCCTGTGCCCCTCGCATGAATATGAGCCTTGGAGGTGCATTTTTTTGTGCCTTCACCTACCATGTCTGGGGGTACGCAACAACACTATCCACAATGGGAAAACTCGTCAGCAAACCGTCATGGTCAATCAGATCTCAAATGATGTTAGAAACAGATGTCTCATGATTGGTAGATTACATAACAAATATTCCCACTTTGTTGATATAGCTCTAAACATGTAACTAGGCTTGGGTCTTGCCCTCCCCTCACACTTGTACAACTGTTTTGGTTTCTATACAATCCGTTACATCTTTTGCACATAATATAAATATATATATATATATATATATATATATATTAAATATCTAACACACTATAATATATATATATATATATATATATATATATATATATATATATATTAACAAATCAAGTGATTTCATGATGATTGATAAACTTGTCTAATTTAATTTACGTTCACTCTTTAGATTTAGATTTATTTTCTTTATTACTATTTCGAACTTGTATATTTTTTCTGAAAAAAAGACGTTATGTATTAAACATTGTGCAATTTTAATTTGGAAAAAAGTGGCTATGTTTAAAAAAATAGTGTTGAATTTATGAAATTTTAGAAAAATTATATTATTTATGTTGGTTATTTATGGAAATATATTAAATAATAAGTACAACAAAATTAACAAACAGGGACTAAAACATTCTTGGTTCATTTCCCACTCCCGGTGGGACAAGAAGCAGGAGCAAATCTTTGCTCCCGATCACAACAGTGAGCAGGAGCAGCAGCAAAACTTTGCTCCCAATCACAATTGGGACCGGGATTAGGACCTCCAAAAATTATTGGGATTCTGGTCCCACTCACCCCTAGACCAGAGGGAGAATATCTTTCATTACAGGTGCACAGTAAAGGGGAAAGTTTTTTATTAAAGATTGAGGGAATTGTACTAATGCAACATCAAAGGCTATAGTGAGCAAGTTACAGCTGCCTACCAGCCCCCATGTAGCTCCACATACAATCTAGTGGCTCAATCAAAGCAAAGGTATCCAAGTTTCTCAAAAATTGCTTGTTGAAGTTCTTAACTATCAAATCATATCAAGATGTTATTTGGTGTTATGTATTGCCTATGACTGTCTGACATTTTTTCCTTGGTTATATGATCGATATGTCGCCCACAATGGGATGTCAAATACCTACACCATATTACTGAACCAGACGAAAATTATCCTTACCCTTCTTAAACCATCCCAGCTAGTTAGACACAAAGTGAACCTTGTGATTGAACCTTGCTTGACCACCTTAATAGTTATTGAACACCATGAATTCAATGCATGTAAGGAGTGGATCTTGTTTGGTCAAGAACCCCATCCAAACTCCACATACAGCCATCTCGTCCTAGTTCCTCTCTTGGAGCATTATTCTCATTTATTTTCTGAAGAAATTCCCCGAGGATTACCCTCTATGAGACCATCTAGCACAAAATAGATCTAATGCCAAAATTTACACTACCAAACAAACCAGCTTACAGGATGGCCCAGCTGAGAGTAGAAATTAAAGGCAAGTATATGATCTACTTAATGAGGGTATGATCAGAGAAAGCCTAAGTCCATGTGAATTGCCAGCTTTGTTAGTACCAAACAAAGATGGAGGTCAGAGGATGTGCATAGATTGCAGGGCCATTAATAAGATCACCATCAAGTATAGGTTTCCTATAACTAGGCTTGAGGGTCTATTAGATAATCTCTATAGTGCACTTCTATATTCCAATATTTATCTTCGAATTGGTTATTACCAAATCAAGATCTATGAAATTGATTAGCGGGAGACAACATTCAGAACCAAAGGAGGCTTATATGAGTTGTTAGTTATGCCTTTTGGTTCGACCGGTGCTCCTTCTACTTTCATGACATTAATGAATCAAGTGCTAAAACCATTGATAGGCAAGTGTGTAACTGTCTATTTTGATGACATCCTTGCCTATAGTAAATCAGACGAACATATTGAGCATCTACAGTTTGCAATGGAGAGTCTACCCTAAGACAAGCTTTATGGCAACCTTGGGAAGTGCCAATTTTTCAACGAACATGTCATTTTCCTTAGCTATATGGTAACCTCAGAAAGGATCAGAATATATGAAGATAAAATCAAAGCCATTAGAGGGTGGCTCGTTCCCAACTGTATTCAGCAAGTTAGGAGCTTTCATGGACTTGCATCGTTCTGTAGGAGATTTATGAGGAATTTTAGTACCATTCTTGCTCCCATGACATACTTAGTGAAGGCCAAGAGCATTGCCTGGAGACCCCAAACCCATAAAGCTTTTGAGAAAGTTAAGAAAAGCTTACAACTGCACCAATTCTTGCACTGACAAGCTTTTCTAAGGTATTTAAAGTTGAGTGTGATGTGTTTGGTATTGGTATTGGTGTTATTTTATCCCAAGAAGTTAGGCATGCCATTAGCCTATTTAATGAAAAGCTTAATGAAGCCAAGAAGAAGTATAATGTCTATGATAAAGAGCTTTACTCCATTATTAGAGCCCTTGAACATTAGAGGAACTGCTTGATTGGAGGAGAGTTTATATTGCATAGTGATCATGAAGCTTCGAAATTCATCTGAGATCATCATAAATTGAACAAGGGAGTTGATGCCTTGTCTAGAAGATTCTTGTTGTTGTATACCTTAGATTCCAGAGCTCTTGTTTTTTAGCTTATCAAAACCTTATACTCTACTTATGAAGATTTCAGTGACTTATTCAAGCAGTGTATTCATCATCCCTAATGCTTATACCATGTTGATCAAGGCTACTTGTTGAAAGGCAATAGACTATGTATACATAAAGGAAGTCTAAAGGGATTACTTGTGTTTGAAATGCATGGAAGTTATCTTGTGTGACATTTTGGCATTAAGAAGACCTTATTGATGCTGAAACAGCACTACTACTGGCCTAAAAAGGCTAAAGATATCGAGCATATGGTGAAGAGATGTGCTACCTGCTAGTTGTCCAATAGTCATAGTCTACCTCAAGGCTATATACACCTTTACCTATTACACAAGGTCCATGAAAGGATGTTACCTTGGAATTTGTTATTGGTCTACCCAAGACACAACGAGGTAAAGATTCTATTATGGTTGTGATTGATAGATTCTCAAAATGGCTCATTTTATTCCATGCTATACTACCTATAATGTTGTTAGTGTTGCTGAATCAGACTTTCAAGAAGTGGTCAAACTTCATGGTATTCCTAGGTCTATGGTATCAAACATGGATACTAAGTTTCTTAGTCATTTATGGGTTACTTTATGGAAGAAATTAGGCATACAACTTAAATTCAACACCACCTATTAGTCATTTATGGGTTACTTTATGGAAGAAGTTAGGCATACAACTTAAATTTAACACCGCCTGTTATCCTTAGATAGATGGACAGACAGACGTCACAAACAGGACACTTGGCTCTTTGCTAAGATCCTTAGTGAACTAGACTGGATCGGGATGGGATACCTTATTGCCTCATGCTGGAATTGTTTTCAATTGAGCACCCAGCTAGGCGACAGATCTCTCACCATTCCAGGTGGTTTATGGCAAGAACCCCTATATACACAAATTTCGAGTCTAAAATTTAATAAGACGGAAAAATTGAGAAACAAATTAATTTGTATTAATATTTGAATATATGCTGGTACAATCTCTGTATTTAATACAATAAAGTAGTCCTCTTATTCGATCTCCTACAACTTGGATGAGCTGAGGGCGCGAACGCTTGATCTCAATCTCGAACGCATGTCTAGCTAAAGAACTCATATAGCAGTTCTTGAGCTGAAGGTCTTGAGCGTTGATCCCCTTAGTACTTGGTAGCTAGAGGCTGCTCGGACTTTAACTGTCTGACGGTTGACTGTTGGTTGTAGTTATCCTGGTTTTTGGATGCGAGAGCTTGAGTGCTTGGTCTCGATCGATGAACCAGATAAGGAAGACGAATGCAGTCTTTGATGCGAAGAATAAAAGTTGTTGAACTGGCCGACATTGGTCCTTGTCGCTTGAAGCTGGAGAGCATCTGTAGTTCGATCTTCTGAAGGCTTTACATGTCTCGTTGAAGAATTCTGTAGCAGTTCTTGATCATGACGCAGTAGAAGCTTGGAGCTTTTGTAGACCTTGATCCTTGACACTTGGTAGTCGGTGGTCGCTTGCAGTTTGATCTTCTTAAGCCTCTAGAGTGCAGAATGCTGAATGTCGTGGGGTTTGAAAATGAGGGGGAAGAACACTATTTATAAGCTCTGAACGCCTAGGGTTTTAGCTGGCTTTTGGGCTTGGATCCAAGTTAATTAATTATTTCTTTAATTTTAAATAAAGGAATAATTACTAATTTCTGCATCTTCTCTATCACTTGGTGGCTAGCGGTTGGTCGGGATTTAATTTTAAATAAATGAGTCCCCCGAAGTCAACTTGACACATGACAATTTGTGATTAGCCAAATAAAAATAATCTAATTTCCACGTGTCATTTTCTTATTTGTCCACAGAGTTTTACCTCCTACAACCCCCTCACTCTAGTTGATTTAGCAGTAATCCATACTTCAGGGAAGTTTAGCTTTGCAACAACTGAAAGAGCCAAGCAAATCACAAACCTACATCAACAAATCAGGCAGAACGTTAGCACGTTAAGTGAACAAGCATCAGCAAACAAGAAGAGAAAGAAGGCGGTTTTCCAGGATGGAAACCTAGTCTGGATACATCTCAAGAAAGACAAGTTTCCTTCCAAAAGGAAAGGAAAATTATTTCCAAGAGCTTATGGTCCTTATGAAGTCTTTGAGAAAATTCAGATAAATGCTTACAAACTAGACTTGTCAGATCACTATGAAGGCAATCTATATAACGGATGAAGCCCTACCTAGTTTCAGGATAAACTCTTCTCAACTAAGAGGGGATATTGGGAATCAGCTCCCACAGACCATTGCATAGTCACATTCAAACACTACAGAGGCTACATTAGTCAGGGAACATCAAGCTATGGTCCAAACAACAATGCACAACAGTACAGATAAGGTGTGTCGTTCATCGAGCAGGGAAACTAATATATTTGTGTGCATATCTCTTTGCTGAATGATTTTCCAGGGTTAATCCCTCAGGAAAATTTGAAGTACATCAAACAACTTTTCTAAGGAGCTACTGCATGCACTATTTTGGGATGAAAGACTACCAGAATCATATTAGATGAGTTAATTATTACCCAGGTAGCCTAATTTGGAGCAGCTGATGAGATTTGGCTATTTCAAGTCTTTTCACCAAGTTTTCTTTATTCACCTAATGTTGTATGATATCAAGGATGACCTAGCTACGTGGTTTTACTAAGATTAGCAAAGTTAAAGAAGGTGAAGGGAGGCAAACAGCAGCAAGCAAATGTTGGACCAATCAGCAACAGAAACAGACGATTCAACTTCATATATTAAGTATAGTTTAGCCTAATTAAGGCATCTTAATAATTAGAAACTCAATCCATCATCTAAGGTTTATGAAAGAGAACTTCGAGCTTGTGTTTGTGTTTGTGTTTGTGTTTGTATTGTGTTTGTGAGTATCTTACAACTCTCAGTTTCTACTTCTATATCTTGATTTCGCTAATCAAGTGGTGAAAAGATAGAACTTGTCGGTATATTAGGTGGTGTTTTTGCATCCTAATCGAACAACATTGGTGGTGTTTTTGTATCCTTGATGAAATAGTAAGCTTAACCCTTGGCATCTTGTAGACTGTGGTGTTTCTGTATCAACAAAGACAACTTATTTCTGTCTTATTTAGTTTGTTTTTCCTTTCCTTAATGTTGATAGCATTCAAGTGATTAATAAACATAAACAACCTTTGGTTGTGTTCTTATTGGTTTGTGTCTGGTTTGCTACACTTTGATTGTCCTTAAACCACGCAAACATCAAATAGTGGTAGCATTAGTGGGAATAAGAATGCAACTATCTCGCCAATTGAATCCACAATAATGGTAATATTAACGCAAACAGTTTCAACACTATATATTTATATTAGTTTTTAGCTAGCAACACACAAACCTCTTGCATATATATTTGACTTGTGGATGGTACATATTTGAAAATTTCAGACTCGGAATAATTATTAAACTTTAATACATTTTATCAAATATTTTAATAAGTGGAATATTTACAATTTTTTAGCTGCACAAACTAATTAGTGTAACATAAAAATTACAAATCATCCATTTAAAGGTTGTTCTTTTGTGTGCAACCATACTGCACTGACCACAATTTACCTATGTTGTCAGACCCAGACCGGTCATGGAACCGGTTGACCCAATGGGTAAATGTGTCAACTGGTTGAACCGATTTGACCGGATTAGACTGTTTAACCTAGTCACCGGTTAAACCAATCAAAATCGGCATAAACCGGTCAATGGGTCAACCGGGGGGGTTAAATGTTTGTAGTTAACCAATACCCTACTCGTAACACAACTCTGGGATCTTGGGTGTTGTGCACATGGAGCTTTAGGCTCAAACAGTTTGGATCAAATATTGGCAACACCAAAGTGTTTAAATGCATCAAGAAAATTGAAGGAAATCAATGGACTCATTTTGCAAAATTAATTTACTCTGTTACAGCCAAAAGGGTAGCGCCAATAACCAACGAGAAAAATCTTCCTACTCAATACTATATAAACAAGGCCACAAAAAAAAAAAAAAAGAAAAAAAGAAACTAGGAACAAAAATGTCAAAAAGATTTCCAATGTATTGCAAACACTCACGTGTACAAGGCATTCAAGAGGCGGAGGTTTGAGCCATGTCAACATCAAAACCTCTTCCGAGTGCTCATCGCAATCATCATCATGTGGTTGCTCTTCTTTACCCATTTCGACACTTGCAGTCGCGGGTTAACAAAGGTCAGCTAGTGCACATCTTTCCAAAGCTATCCCTACTAAATATAATATGGCTTCAAAACTGGGTAATGTTGTTGAGGCAGACTATGCTGTTGTCACCTTTTTCCTGACAACCCGCTTCCTACGTGGCTTAGGTGTAGAATCACCATCATTACCCTGCTGGAGCCCTAGAAGCCCAAGACCGGAAACAATCATCTTCTTTGATATGAACCACCTTGAACCATCCTTGGAAGCACTTGCCTCAGGAGCCCGGTTATAAGCCTTCAACAGCTTGTCTGACTGCATCAGTGGATCAGGCTCTACTCCCAGCCATGCCAACCGTGACATCTCCCCGTTTTGAACATTCAAAATCCTGCATCAATAAATGCAAGTCCAAAAAGCTCATTAATAACTAAGGTCATATACATAGCACATAACTCTGATCATGAATTTCGCAAAATCAAGTCATTATAGTTAGTTAACTACATTACTCCAATCTCTAAAGCCAAGTAGCACCAAAAAAGAAAAGGAAAATGTTGACCCCACAAAAAAGGATGGATCCCTTAAGTTAAATAGTAGAAGAGCGAGTCATGAGCATGTTCTTAGTATACTAAATCTCTCTGCTTAAGACACGAGTCATTGCTCTAAAAGGGACTATGAAGCTATGAGCGGGATACGAATGCAGAACGGATCAAAAAGATTTGCTGATTCCAGAGTTAGGAGAGGAGAAGGTATCATTCAATTTTGTGAAACTATCTATAAAACTAAAGGCTTAAGCCGATAGTCGAAGTCCCATTAATAGTTTTATAGTGTACCACGACCCCTCACACAAATGTCCTTCGAACTTGAAGCATGAATAGTTCCACATGGCATCAAAGGCAGACTGTGTAAGCTTCAGTTGAATATCAAATGATGGTTTATATTGCAACACGGCCCCTCACACAAATGCCCTTGGGGCTCGAAGCGTGGATCCGCAAAATAAACATGGGGGTTGTTGAGATTCAAACCTTAGATCTCATACTCAGTCTGTCTCTGATATCACATGAAACTATCTCAACCAAAAGTTTAAACTGATGGTTTTATATTCTAACACAGCTCCTTCTCGCGAATGCCCTTTATGGCTTCAAGCGTGGATGCTGCAAACTATGTAACTCGGACTCGGGTAGGCCTGTCCATATTGGACACGGATATGGGTGCTATTTTTAAGACAATTTGCACATTTTCATTGTAATTTGAAGTGTCGAGTGTTGTACCCTTGTCCGAGTATCGAGGGTCCGACACGGGTACGACATGAAATATGAAGAGTCGGAGTAACATAGGCTGCAAAGACCCCTTTAACCTTGTGCATTTATGCATGAGGGCCATTGAGATTCTAATCTTAGACCCCTTACTCAGTCTAGCTCAGATACCTTGTGGAACCATTTCAACTAAAAGTGTAAGCTGATAGTTGAAGGTCCAATGATGGTTTTATACTATTACTAATTTGAAACCTACAATCAGACAGAACTACACCCTCCCTTTTCATTTATCCCTCAAGCGACAAAAGTAAGGACCTGTTTGATTGGAAGAAGGTGAATGGAACTTGATACCTTTAATGAATCTCATACTTCTCATATTTAGGGGTATGAAATTTGATCCCCAAAAGTAACAAAAGAATTTTTTAAAAAAATGTAACATTATTCTCACATTAACCCTTCTCTCCATCGGTAGTTGTTCACCGATACATCCCACCAAGAATCCTAATCCTTCTCCCTGCCATTGCATCAACTGCCGCTCACTTACAAAGCTCATTGGAAAACCGCCGAAAACAGTGCCTATAACAGTCGCTGACCGTTATTTCTCCATCAGAGGAGATAGGTTGGCCCTAGAGGGAGAGGAGCAAGTGAGGTGATCTTGCAACGTCACCTCGGCGCCAGCGCTAGCGATTTTCTAAGCTCAAATCTGCCTCAACAGTAATCAAGCATCAATGGCCATTTTAGCCTTCCTTTAAGAACTATTAAAAATCATCTATAATCATCCAAGGGTCAAAAATAAAGAGCCTAGCAACTTGTTTCATTAAATTTGATAGCCAAATGAGCTTTTAACACCAAAATGAGCTTTAAAACACCAAATGAGCAGCTTGAAATCAAGTGAACGTATCATGATCAATCAACCCCATTTCTATTCAAACTTGGAACGAATGATATCAAGACCCTGAGTAAACATTCAAGCATGAAAATACCAACAAAACCCAGTGAAATAATCTCTCAAAACCCCACATAACTCAGCCAAATCAGTATCAAAGAGAAGTAGGACAGGAAACTAGGACATGACCACCTCCAAAGCATTTAAAACTCACCTATATGATCCAAGGCCTCCAAGAATGATTGCATAAAATAATCACCAGCAATTATACTTGAATGCCCAAGAAATCCCCACCAAGTATTGATATAAAATAAATCAATACTCTAAAGAAGATACTCTAAGCACCACCATAATCATGGATAAGGCAAGCAGAGATTTTTGGGTTGGGACAAAACCCTCATTATATTCATCATATTCAGCTAAAACTAAGTTTTTCCTTCCCTCTCAGCCTAGATTTATATAGGGAAAAAAGGCTTAAGGAGTAAGGGGAAAACCCTACAAAAACATAGCAAATCAAGAGCCAAGATTAGCCTTCCAAGAAAGAACATACAAGGGCTGAAATCAGCCTGTGAAATGCACCTAATACAACAGCAATACTAATAAAACCAGTTTGGAAAACAATAAATGAGCTAGGAAAGGATAAAAAGAAGAGGGCACCATTAGAAAAACCCTAGAAAGTACAAAAGGTACAATTTGGGTAGTAGGGGTTGCATTTTGCTTGCTTGCATTCCATAACAGCAAATTTTTGCATCCCAATCTGATTTTTAATATTTATTAGCCTTCTAGAAGCTGATCATAGATGAAATCCAGCTCAAGTAAAAAGACCAAAATGCCCCTTATGTAGTAGAATTCACATACTTGGCCAAATTCTTGTTTTGAAAGTACCAACTACCAAGAGCTGAAACTAAGCTTGCTTACTCGAAAATTAGCTAAGACTCAACTTGGTTATTATCTCCGAGGATGCTTAGACCCCTTAAGACCATGGCTAAGTCTTTAGGGGCATCCCAAAATATAGCTAAGAAACTGATTGAGCTGTGATCAATTGAGGATAAATTGAGCTCAATACTTGGAATTTAAGTAGAGCTTTCCTTGAAAACAACTTGACCAAATCCTCTTCTATACTACTCAGAATGATGATCTTAAAGTGTGAGGTTGAAGGAGGTGAAATATAGATCATTACCTAACTGCTTTTTGTTCAAAATTTTTTTTTTAAAAAATAAAAAAAAAGAGGTACAAATGGGCTAATGCTGAATTTTATTGTTTTAGAGATATTAACAGGAACCAGATCTTACACCAGCTAAATGTGGAGTGATACCCTACGATATTTTTGTGGGACCACCACAATAGTACAATAGATCATCAAATTCTCATCTCCTTAGAATTTTGTTTAAGTCAATTCCTCACAATTGACTATTTCATCAGATTAATGCTCACATATAGAAGGTTTACAAAATATCTTGTGCAAATGACAAATCATCAATGTCAAATCAAAGTTCATCTATCCATATCACCTGAAATAACAATCTACATTTACACTACACCATCAAGAGACAATAATGCAAGGCAAATTGTACATTATCAATTTGGTTATCAAACTTAAGGCAGTGTTCGAGCTGCAGAAAACTTGGTTGGGAAAAAATAAAAAAAAAGTTTAGAAGTGCAATGGTCTTTCACTGTCGATTTTTTTAAAAGGAAAAAACGGAAGGAAAGAAATTGCATGGCAATACCCCGCAAACTTTTTGAATTGCTACAAGGAATGTTTCATCCAAAACTCTGGAGACTGTCGACCTTCTCTGGAAAGGGGGAAGCATCAATATACCTAGAACTCAATTTAATTTTTTAGTGATTTGTTCCCTTCTTCATTTGTATTCTATAAATTTATATCCTTTGTAATTCTTTTTGCTCTCAATTTTGTTTTCTATTAATGAACTTGTATCCAAACAGAAACTGAGGGGCCATTTGGAATGAATGGGAATAGGAATTCATAATGGGAATGAGAATGGGAATTCACACTGGGAATGGGAATTGAAATGTCTTTTTGAATTTCCAACTTTGTTGTTTGTTATGTGATAATTGAAATTGGGGATAAATGGGAGTAGGATTGGGAGTAAATACAGATTTACATCCTTTTGATTAATTTATGAATGTTTTAAAAATTGAAGTAGGTGGAAGAACATAATTAACTCATATTTCATGCTAAGAAAATCAATTACCATATGCAAAAAATTAAAAGAAATTAAAGTTCATATTAAAAAATTATAATAAAACTAATTCAGCACCAAATATAAATTTAAAACAAGTATGTAAAAGCTCCAAATATAATGGACTCAATAAATCAACATTCTAATAAATAAGTATCAATTATTTAATCTTTCTAAAATACTAGATGTTCCCATAAAAATGAATAATTATTAAATAGAACTCTCAACCTCTTGGTGAGTAATAACATTAAACATAAGGACAATATTGATATTTAACGGTGATTAATGAATTGCCAGTATCAATTACCACCATCACCCCTGGTAATAGATTATTGGGAGTTGGGGCATCCTATTCCCATTCCCGTTACCCCCTTTTTTTAATTACCGTAAAACAAACATGTGAATTGTATTCCCAGTTACAACCCCCTATCCCTCATATCAAACGGCCCCTGAAGGAACACATAATATGACTACCATATTGCTAACATATAAACAAAGAAATGGAAAAGGGACAAGGATTGCTCCTTTTTTTTTTTTTCCATTTCATTCTTATTTTCTTGGGGAAGGGAGAGCGAAGAGATTGCACTTCCAAGAAACCACAGACCTTAAAGCAGTGCTGAAAAACAGTGGTACACCAATGACATCGAAGTAGTTGGTTAATCCTCTATCAATGCCACATAATAGCTGATACCGCAAATTCGCATAAATTCCAAGGAAAGCTCCTGTGCCGAGTGCATTTGTCTTAGTGGATGGGACTGTCACTGATAACCTGTGTCACAACACAAGAAAGAAACGAAATATCAGTAAGGTTCCAGCCAAAATAAATAATTTAAAGCTGCAAAGCTATATGCAGAAGAGGAATGTTGACCTTTCATCTTTTTTCTTAGCAAGGAAGTTGGACAAGCCCCCTTGCACTGCCCCAGCAGTAAGTCCCACCAAACACAATTTTGTAGCCTTATAAAAGAATGACTGGATCCTCTTTTGCAGGTCAAATTCCCTGAAAGGATAGCTCTTCTCAAATACATTGTTCGGGAGCTTCTGCAATGTGTTCTCCAAATCAAAACGGAATGTATTTCCATACGAACGGCAAGGAGCAACCGACCACACAACAACTGCATTACATGCTGCTGCTGTAAGCACATTAACTAGAGCCAAATCCCACTCCTGCTTTATCCTGAGTAGCCAATGCACAGTTCACTTATCAGCACCAGTGGTCAACTGACGACATCTCTATTTGTGGGACTAGATGGGAGAGCTACCTAGAACAAACACAAATGAAAGACATTTTGAGAAAAATAACCAAGACAAACTACCTATCCTTGCGGATCTTTATTTCCCACAAGGCAGAACAACCAATTGTGGCAGCCTGCTCCAACAGAAGCTTATATAAGAAAGCTGGGTCTGCAATCATTCTGCACAATGAAAGCGAAATGCATAAAAACCTAGCAGGTTACTGCCCATTTCAAGAAAAATAACTGTTTTTTATCAACAAACAAATTACTCAAATAATGACAGGTAAGAATGAGTAGCTACCAATAAAAGAAACCTAATGATAGTTCTCAAGTTCTTCAATTGATCAACAAGTCTCTTCTTTGCTTTCAGGTTATTCAATGATCTGAAACTTGTCCTTGTTTTATTATTGATACCAAAGGAAGGACACCGGCAGTCTTGCACAAAATCTATCCAAACAGAAGAAGCTATTCACCATTCCCCTAGTCCCTGCCCACCTCACTCTGACCAACCATAGTTGTCGGGCAGATTTTAGCTGCTCATAGGATGCCTTACCTGTATTTTCAAGCCTACTTTCAGGGTCTGTTTGGACTTGAGAAAACAGGGTGGGGGAAAAATCGGAAAACAAGAAAGATTCTCTTGTTTAGACTGGAGAAAAAGGAATTGACAAAAAAGGTGGTGGAAAAGTAGATGGAAAATTAAAGGTAGAATAGAACAAAAAGCTTTCCTCTCAACAATGAGAGGAAAGTTCTGGGGAAAAAAGGATCTGGAGCCCGAGCCCCCCCACGGTCTCTTCTCATACAAATTCGCAGACTCATCGGCGACTTAAGGTTCCACTGACTTCCACAATGACTAGGAACGATGATGGGGACCATCCTACCGGCTTAATAGCATCAGCCATGATCCACCATTGCCACCAAGAAGTGCAGGAATCCTTGGCCACTGACTAGTCAGTCCAGTTCCTACAGCCAGTGCACAGGCTGTGATCATCACTTGGATATCTTCCTAAGGGAAGATGGTTTTGGCCTGATCCTTGTTTCACCTATTAGTTTTATGAATTAGCTGCTGGGACTAATCCATTAGTCACTATGGAGAGTTCATTTCTTGGCTTAAACCAGCTGTGGGATCAGATAGTGCATTTTGGAGCCAAATTCAAGCACCCGTTCCTAAGGGAGTTGCTTGCTTGTAAACTACCAACTAAATTTCCCACCAAAAATACAACTGGCCAGCATGATTATCATTGATTGGACGAAAGAAGACCAATGGGACAGCTATGGGAAGAGGAGCTTCTGATTGGCTAAACAAGAGGCAGCAATATTTTCTGATTCTTGACCAGCCTGCCTGCTTGCTTACTGAACCAGCTACTAGGTCATTTGTCTGTAGTAGTTAGCAGCTAGCTTAACCTATTTCCAAGGTTGCACTTCATTTTCCAATAGTATGTACACTATCAATTCTTGGCTGAACTCACATTGGATTTTAGCTAAGTGCTGATTAAGTCACTAATCTAATCATGGTCTTAAGAGCCTATCACTTTCACTATACATAGGACCCTCGTACGCAATAGATTGATTTTGGAGTCTATTAAAACTCATCTAAAATTCCTTAGTTTTTGTATCTCGATTTTGACTAAATTCAGAAGCGTTCTACGGACTTCTAAGTGTGTATTAGTGGTGATTCCCATATCTAACTCACCTTAGGGGCTCAGCCCTGGTCAGTTCTGTTGTGTGGTGTTTCTGTATCATTTTAGAATTCACTTGATCTATCTTTGCATTAGTTTGCAACCACAAGCTAGATATACTCAGCTTCCTAGGCTGTTTAAAGGTATTTAAGTCTTGCTGGCTACCTATTTTCATTCTTGTTTAAGTTCCCTCATTTTGCCTCCTTCTAAGGTAGCAAAGTAGCAACTTTTCCCCTGGAAACCTTGTCTTTCCCTCACTCGTTGCTGGTGAGTCACTTAGATTAAAAAAGCACGAGCAGAAAAAGGCACATAAGTCCCCAAGGCGCAAAGCATTGAGCAAAGGCGCGCCGATTATGTTTCAAAATCACATCCAAGCTATATTTTCACACAATAAGCTCAAAAGGGTATCAAAGAATGGATTAGATGCAAGTAATACGACCGCAAATCACAAAATAGTCTTTAACATAAGATATAACACCAAAATAGTCTTCTAAAGAGATAAAATAAGCATACTCATATAAAGAAAGCATAAAAAACAAACACAGTAAGCTATGTAGCAAAGTAGCAAACTGAGAACTTAAACAAGTCTATAGGCTAAGTGATTCTTAAAAACTCATGGCAAGCAAACAGAGGAACACTTAAGAAACATGAAAATCGAGAAGCAACCCAGAAAAAAATCGCAACACAGAAGGGGAAAAAAGCAACCCAAGGAAAAAAGTCACAACCCAAAACAGCAGCAAATGAAGAAAATTTGACAGCCCAGAAAAACAAAAAACCAGCTTTCACAGCACGGCAGAAGCAAAAGAAGGAAAGAGAAGCACAAAGAACCCAATCACAATCCAGGAAAAAAAAATAAAAAAAACGTAGAATTATATCCAGTATCGTGCTGAGGAAGAAGCAACAGCAGAATAGACCCCAAAAACAGCGACAACAGCGAGCATGACGAAGAGGGGAGAGCACTTGGACAGAGGCAGGAGAAAAGACCCACGCGAGAGGAGAGGAAGAAGGGGAAGGAGTCGCACATTCTAGGGTCTCCCCACAGCCCAGAAGGGGTTTTCTAAATACACTGAACATTTCTCTCTTTTTTTTTTTTTTTTTTTGCTAAAAGTAAAAACCCCAAAGTGCGCCACAATGAAAAGCACAAAAAGGGACAAAAAAGCGTGCCACGATAAAAAGCACAAAAAGGCGCATGCTTCATGAACCTCGCCTCACTTCACGGAAAAATAGCACGGAGGGGATGAGGCGTGCGCTATGGCGCGTGCTCGCACGAGGTGCGCGCTTTTAAAACTAAGGTGAGTCATTAACAGTTTAAGTGATTGGTCCTTGTGTTGGAAGGTATAAACTTCCCCTTGGACAGTCATACCTGAATGACTAAATTGCTGCTAAGAGTTGGCTATGCAACCACTCTTCCTAGACATATTGGATCACTGAGTTGCTGGCTTGCTGCTAGTTGTCTAGGGGATCTTGTTTCTTCCTCATTCATCTTTCTTTGAACCCCAGCTAGACAAAGCCAACAAACTCTTGTTGGTGAGTCCTAGTATGTATGTTGGATTTTCACTCTCATCTTGTTCAAGTGAAATTAACTTCGACAGGCCATCTGGATCATTGAAAAGTTGGCCATTGTTATCATCCTCGATGATCTTGTGGGGAATGCCAAAAGAGATAGGAAAGGTCGAGGAGGGTAGGTGGTGGACGGTATCGAGCATAGAAATGCGGTTGTGGAGATGTTGGATTTGAGAGCGAGAAACTCGAAGTTCCTATCACGGGAGCAAATCTTGTCAACAAGATAGTGAAATAGCCCTTGATTGATGAGAGGCTTGTTGACATCAACTAGAACGAAATGGATGCCTCATTACTGGCAAAATTAACAAGGGAAGATCTGATTAAGGTTATTCCTTTTCTTCGGGGTTTTCCTTGAGCCAAAAAGGTGAAAGAAAAACTTTTCCCTTATTTTCTTTCCTCCTAATTTTTTTTTCCCACAAGATCTTTTTCTCCACCCTGTTTTTCACTACCCTTAGGAATATAAGAAACTCAACACATTTCAAATTTGACTTCTTCAAGAGACATTATCAGCTTGAGCAAGAATTCAAATGCCAAGACCTTTCCACCATTAGCAAGACAGATGAACAAGAAAATATGCAACCTATGAAATGGCAAATAGATAAAAACAAATAAATAAACAAATAAATAAATAACTACCAGCCCTCACATGCAAAATATAAGAAACTATTTTACCTCCCGATAAATGCTCTAGACATCCCCTGAGGAAGGGAGCGAGATATAGCTCTAACTGTGGTTGGTCTGGCATGAATTGCTAAAAACCTCACCATTTGAGCAGAGCTGACCAACCCCTACAAGAAACAAAAAGTCAGCACCTGCACTTTGAATAGCAGCCTATGCAACAGTAAGAATAAAATGCAATTACCATCTCATAAGCTTGCCGCAACCCAGCTGGAAGATCCATCATTGTTTTCTGCCACTCATTCAATACTGCATCTACAAACTTTCGATCAAATAACTGAAACATGCAGAAACGCAATTCTGAATGTCAAAGAACTCTTCATTATATCTTATAAGCTCCTACAACATGATAAAAACCAATTATATAATTCCCTCCGTCCCATAATAGTTGCCACTTTAGCTAAAATTTCGAAAACCAACAAAATGATTTAGTTAAGCAAGTGACAACTATTATGGCACGGAGATATGTCTACCTCTTGGAAAATAATTCGCCTCTTGAAGAGTCCACCCTCGTCTCCTTCATCCCCCTCATCAAAGTCATCAAAGTAATCATCATCATCCCCACCATCATCGCCACCATCGCCGCCGCCATGATTGATTTTCTTTCCTATATCACCACCGCCTCCTCCTGTTGCTAGCTGCAGGGAAGCATAATAGCAAATCGCTCAATTAAAAATAAAAAAAATTAAACAAATTAAAAGGAAAAAGAAAAAAGAAAGAAAGAAAGAAAGAAAGAAAAAGAAAAACAGCTATAGAAAGCAACAGCTAATCATGTAACTCCACAAGAAAGATTCCAATAAGCCTTGATATACTTGGAAATAGAACAACTAGACTCACTATCTAAAAAGTACAAGGGGGGTGTTTGGCTACCCACCTTTTTGGGTAGCTTTTAGCTTTTTGGATAACTTTTAGCTTTTTGACCAAGGTGTTTGGTAAGTAGCTTTTTATTTTAGCTTTTTGGACCCAATAAGCTAGTTTCTAAAAAGCGGTGATGAAGCTTTTTGAGTTAGCTTTTCACAAAAAGCTACTTTACCAAACACTTTTCCTACAATCAGCTAACCCAAACAGCTAAAGTCAAAAAGTTAATCCAAACAGCTATCAGCTAACAGCTAACAGCTGGTTTGCCAAACAGGGCCAAGGTATCACAACTAGCCAAAAAAAAAAAAATGCCCCATAGAACATTCTAGTATTTCCTCAAAAACAAAAATGGTCCAAAACCATTCACAAATCTAAATGTAGGAAGCTAACCAAATTTATCAGAAAAGTCATATAACCACGGCAGTAGAGGTTCTCAGCTCTTAAATATTTTTAATACGGGATTTAGAACAATGATCTAGCAAGTATATCCGCCGAGCACCTAATTTCCTAGGAAGTAGCAAGCAATGTATCAAGCTTTAATAAGTACTAAATCCCCTAAGAACAATGTTAGAATGGCATTCACAATTTCAAATTCACACACATATGCTCCCCACCATGTTTGCAGCACTTCTACCTCCAGAGAAACAAAACGTTTCCCATGAAAAAAATGAATGATGCACAGTGCACACTCACAAGAAAATAATCAAAAAAGAAAAAAAAAACTCGGCGAGCTAAATCGAGCACACTGCTTCAAGATTAAGGTACAACTCACAGAACAGCATCTCAAGAGCTAGAATCATTGGTATAACTTAAAAACACAATCTTCTTTTGTCCTTTTGCCCATCTATTTGGGAAAGAGGTATTTAATCAGCAGGACTCTGAATACCTTTGGTTTTGAGTTTAAAGAATTTCGAACAAAAAAGGAAGCTTAATCAGCTGCTTTTTAATAATATAAAATTCCAACCACATTTTGAATGCATAGTTCATAGGATAAACATCTAAAAAAAATCGGCACCATTTACTCCCAGCAACAGTTAAAAAATATCCTACTTGACACTACAGAATGAACAGAATTGAGTATTCTCACCTTCAATTCAAGAATTCATCAAATTTCAGGCTTCATTTTTATTGCCATTTGATTCAGAGTTGATAACAAGTCTTTTATGCACCCAATCTTAACATGAAGTGCGTAATAATCTGCCTCTAGCTAGGTGCAGGTCAAAAATCAGTCTTTTACCAAAATACAAAACTTTCTAGTCCCTTGATACTTCATGTTACCTGAACAAGTATATTGTCGAACGTATAAGCCTTGGATGCATATGAAATTAGCAAATGAACTTTAATACTCAAATCATTAAGCTGAAATTCATCAAAATCTCAAAGTCCACTAGGCGAGACTGTATAGGTCCTACTAGAGAATAAACAAGAGATTTGGATTTCTGTTACTAAAGCTAGCTCAAGTAAAACAATATACAGTCTAAGATCGCACCAACAAAACAAATTATTTTTAAAAATACAATTAAAGTATAATAGCATCCTCTCACAAAAATTACCATTAAATTCAAAAAAAAATTGTGAAAACGCCTTCAACAACATACCATACAATTTGACAAGCGGATTCATTCCGCATCCGCATAATAGCCTCATTTTAGAAAGCTCAACAAATCTATGGACCGTCATTGACCTTGCAAACTAAAAGTTGATCAATCATCTAAATCTATGTTTGATGCGAACATTAGTTAAGTTTGCTTTAACCTGCAAAAAAGGTGTACCCTATTGTTTTTGTTCATTTGATCATGCTAGTGCGTTTATTGCATCTACCTAATTTTATGATGCTTGTAATGTCTAAAGTTCTATCGCGACTTGTTACTTATTGTTGTCTAATGCTACTGCTATCTCATGAACTTTCTTACCAAAGGTCTACAAAGAGTACCTTAAACAAAAGGAACCATTAGGTTGGTTGAAGTCTATATCACTAGTTGTAGGGCTAAGGATACTTGCACTTGTATCTCCCCATGCCCCATTAAGGCAAGACCTACACTAGGAGGAGTTGATGCAATTACAATTGTACCCAACAATTTCCACCACAACATGACCATTGAGCTCCAAATCTCCTGAAATGGATGTTCACCAACTCGCCAAAATTGAACGTCAATCTTTGAACACAGCCTATCCTAATTCCTCACCAATGTATTGTTCACCCCTTAAGGGGATACCCTCTCTACCAACCTTCCATTTACATGTCTTTTTATGGCTTAATTCTTCCTCATGTTCAACACAATTTTCAGTATCATTACTTACATTACATAACCTTGCCTTAGGCTTCTAATAAGTAACCACAATCAAGATTACTAGTATTCACACCATTAAATCCTAAGAAGCATACAAAAGTATCACTAAGATTGTCGAAAAAAATTCAGGCAAAGATCATTAGCTTTTACGTGACATACTAATCACCAACCAGCACATTGGAACCAAACTCCTACCCCAAAAATTAATATAAATATGCAGTTGTATTGTACCAATATGGACCACTGTAAAGTAAAAGAGCCTTCTTAACATAAGCCTATGTTACTCTGATTCTTCATTTTCTATTGTATTATGTTGGACCCGCACACCCAAACAAGGATACAACACCCAATATGTATTTCATTCTGCAAAATTTCTTAAAGCAGCCCAATCTTACACCCATATATGTAACCATCACTATTGAACAACCTTCAACTTGATTGCAACATGTTGTTCATACCATTCACAACATACTTATACCCTCTCTCAACCTTCCATTTATTGCACTAAATAGCATTTTAATGGCTTAACTCTTTTCCATCTTTTATACAATGTCCAATCAACATTACATTATGTTAACTTCTAATAAGTTACCACAATCAAGATTACTACTAATCATTCCACAAAATTGTTATCAAACAACTAAGCTTAAGGAAGATCAAAATTAAAATAGATATAAAGATCAGTTGCTTTCTGGAGTAACATTAATGCAAACAATCATATTGGGTATTTGCAGAACGTCATGTTATGACAAACATTGAATAAGAACTATCCCGGAAGGCCAAAATGAATGCATTCCCATAAACCACCAAGAGGGTTTCTTCACTTGTTTCAATCAGTACCTTCACATCCAACTCCCATCAGGATAATACAAATGAGCAAATAGGATCCATTTCAGATTTTCAATATGAATGCAATTATATTGTGTGAACAGTATCAAATAACAACGCTTTGTAAGATGAGCCCACTGCCCATGAAACCCCACCCCAACCAGCATCAGACTAAACATTACATCAAAGACTCACACATCAAGGCCGCAACAAGTTTACTTCTAGGTTAAATCCCTACTCAATTGAAAACAAGACCAAGGAATCCTCAACAAAAGAAGGAAATCCCCACTACAATAAAAGTCAGATCGCTGAATCCCAAAAAAAAAAAAAAAAGGCCCAAAAGATTAGTATGGGTGTCCAATACAGCGGCCCAAAACTCAAGTCCCCTGATTTCAGCTTTTTCTTTTTGTAAATTTATTGTTCTACTTTTGAATTTTGAGTAAGTTAACAATTCTGATTTCTCAACCTCTCTCTCTCCTCTGTCTTTCACTCTTTCTCTGTGTTTCTCTGTGGCTCGATGCATGCAGCAACCCCAACCAGAAGCATCAATAGCACGCTGCCCCTCTCTTGACTGACTGCCACGGTGCCACCACCAGGCTAAGGCCCACCACCACGGTTTCCCTCGTCGGTTGCGCACCCGCTGTTGTCACCAGCAGCGGCAGAGCACCTAAGGCCGCTAGCTGCTCGCTCGCCCAGATGCTCACCGCCGGCGACAGGAACAGACGCACCAGTGACTCTGAGTTTCGATTTGTTTAACTCTAATACAAATTCTCTAATTTTCACTATAGCTTCATTATTTCAATTATAGGGTTTAGATTGTAGAGTTTAGATATTTCACATTTAGTTTGAATTATTAATTACAAAAAGTCTCAAGTTCCAATTTGGTGAATCTATTAAATTTCTCCCCTTGCCGTTGTTGATTGGAATAAATTGATGAAAGCACGAAGTATGCAACCCTCTAACAAGAGACTTAATGTGGATAATTCAATAAGCGAAATACTTGAATTCATCTGATTTTCATAGATTTTTGATAAGATTGCTTACTTCAATAAGCAGAATATTCGACTCATGAATTTAATGGATTATTGATAAGATTGCTTATCGAAGTCAAATGAGTGAGAGTGACCAGAGTAATTGCTTATTTTAATGGATGTATGTGACTCAATTACTAATGAGTCTATCGTATGTCAATATCAAAAAATGAAAGCAAAATAGTGGTCAAATGTAGTAGTTTGCTATTGAAATATTTGATGGTTTGTATGATTTTCTCTTTCAAATGTCTATAATGGTAGCCTGTTGTTAAGTGGCCACCCATGAATAGCAAAGTTGAGATGCGCCACTGCTCAATACCATCCACGAGTCATTTCAATCAGTACTTTCATACCCAACTCATTTCAGTTAGTTAGTACTTCCATTCCCAACTCATTTCAACCTAACTCAGCTTAACCAGGGTAACATACACAAAAATACAATCCATTTCATAAACATCTGGCACCATATAATAACCAACCATACAAAAGAAGAACATCACCCCTTGCAACAGCTCGTAAAAAATAAAAAATAAAAAAAAAACGAATATGAAAGAAGTGATACCTCAGGGCTAGAACGAGTTTGCTTCTGGGTTAAATCTAACTTGGACTTCTCCAAAGTAACAGCACCAAAAGCACCATACTGACCACCCTTCATGGTAGGAGCAACCATTGAAGAGGAGGAGGAAGGAGAAGAAACAAAGCAACGCTCCAAATGGGCAATGGAGTCCCCACCTGCATCAACAACAGGCGAAGAGGGTAAAGACACCCTGATAATCAACCTACCATTGTCTCTCATCTTCAACTTGAAAGCGATGGAAGGCCATATGGGTTTAGGCAGAGTTAGCTTGTTGGGGGGTATCTGAGTGTTTATGGGCATGATTTGCGCAGTCTGAAACACTGCGTGTGCCATTTTTGCTGCTTTTTTTTTTTTTTTTGATGAAACTTGTGCAACCGAGTTGGGGTTTAAGAGGAGGTAGTAATCTTAATTAGGGGTGGGTGGGTGAGTGTGCATCTCTCTCGAGGAGAGAAGAGAGAGGAAGAGGGGAAACAAATATTGGGGAGGGGCGGAGGTTTTAATCTGATGGTGTTGGTGTGGAGATGGAGGAAGCCGACAACCCAATCCGAATTCAGATAACTCGGTGCCTCACAGTGAGTCAACTCGGACGCCCTCCTCCTCCTCGTTGGCCTCCGGAAATCAATGGTTGTGCCACTACCCAACATTACATCCTTAAACATTAAAAATCCCCCATCTTTACTTTTACTGTTCAAATTGCTTGGTTACTGTTTAAATGGCAAGTTGGTAATTGTTTCCAACTTTGACAATAAGATTGACAACCTTAGACCTTCAGACGCTCAGTTGTTCGGCCCTCTCCATATCTCTCTCTCCCTCTCTCTCCCTCTCTCCACCGTCGCCACCGCAGGCTTAGCCGCGAACCGCCTGTTCTTCTTATCCTCTTTGTGGCCTCCCTTTGTCTTTCCCTCTCTCTCGTTTACTCACCTCCAGTATTCTGCTGAGTTCCTCTGCCCCTTTCCTCATTTTCCTTGCTGAACTACATTCTTCCTCTTCCTGAGCTTGTTTTCTGGGCTTTGTTGCTATCGGTTTCCAAGTTTTCTGCGTAGAAGGTTTGGTTGGCGATGCGTGAGGACAAACACGATTATGGGGTAGTGAGCTTCAATCTTGTTTTTGGATTTCGTCTCGGTTTCTTCCCAGATGTTTGATTGGGACGACCAAGAGGTATGTTTTTCGTCTCTCTATTTCTGCTATTATTATTATCATTTTGTATTTTTCGCATTTACCAAAATTTTGGATAAAATTGGAAAGTATTGGCAACCAGCTGTTTCCCAAGGGATGTAATGGTGGTTACCTGGTAAATTTCTCAGTTCTTCAAGTAATTTTTTTATCCAAAGGAGATGGGAAAGCAATTATGATGCCAGTGTGGGTGGATTTGGGATTGTCAGTATATATGCAACGATACTTAAATTACTCTGATGAGAATTGCAAGCCAGTGATGCATACATGCCTGGAGTGTGCCTCCAATAGAGGAGAGTGTTGTGAGCCATCGGCCCCATCGCCAGCGACAAACCAGCATCTGATTCCGGCGAGGGAAGACTGCTGGAGCGAGAAAGCAGAGGTAGGAGGTGGTTGATACTGTCAGTGCTCGCCATGGACAGAACATGGAGCCTCACAGAACCGATGTTCCGTGCAGGACTTGCATCGATACTCTCAAGAAGAAGTATAAAATAGTTCCTGGCAGTTCTTTGATCCTCTGTATAACCTAATTTGAATCTTTGCCAACCCTTGTTCAAATAGTTCAATTGGGTTTTTGGTTTTATTGAGGTTGTTCACGATTGAATCTTAAGTGTTGCCATATTGGATTTCTCATTTTAGAAGAACAACATTAGGAGAATGTGAAAATTTAGGGACAATTTGTGATAAAGTTGCTTTCTTTGAGAGTTCTTTGTCAGTGATCTTACTCAAAACTTGTGGGATTTATGTTTTTATTCATAAGGGCCATCGTTGATTAAGATTGATCATTGATTGGGATTGGTGTAATTTTGGGTTTTTGGATGATTTACTTGCTCTTAACTTGCTTATGTCTTAATGCCTATAATAAAGGTTCTGCCGAGAATTATTACTAAAGTGGCGGGGATTTTGATGTCGGTGTTTTTATCAACAGTGCTGATGAAGATGACGATGATGTCGCTGATTGTGGTTATGCCGGTGATGATGATGCTACATCTTGCTCGCAGGTAGAGTTTTTGTGTTTTTCGTTTTGCTTGATTTTGAAGCTGATGCTTTACTTTTAGGTTTTGGTTTTGATGCTTTGTTGCTGGCTATGATTGGTTCACTGATAAAGTAGTGTTTGCTGGTGACGAATGTGATTGTATGCTTTCATGAAAAAAAAGAGTCGTCAGTGGCATTGTTTTGATAAAAGGTTTTCAATGGAGGAAAACTGGTGTGTTGTTTTTGTTACTTGCACAACGAAATTTGGGGAAATTCGGTACCATTTTCTAATAGAGTCAATCTGATTAGCCGTTGTAGGTAAACCCCGGGAAAGGAGCGACCGCTCTTCCCCGTGATGCGCTACTTAAAACGATCGGGAGCCGACTAAGGTTTCTTAATCCTTAAATAAGGATATTTTTATTTTTTGAAATTCGTTTTCGGGGTGATGAAACTTTATTTATTTACAAACCCGTTTTTATTATTTAAATTATCCGTAATTACACAAATTAATTTAACAATAATTTATTCCCGGCCCAATCACTGAATTCAAGCCCAAAGAGGAGCAGACGGGCCACCAGAAAATGCTAAAACCCACCTAGGTTTTAGCAGACCTTGGGCTTGTCCGTCTGCGTCCCTGGGCCAGAAGAAAATAGGTTGAAATTAATAAAACCCGCCTAGGTTTTATTAATTTCTGGCCCATTTTCCTCAGGTCCAATCTTAAATTAGTGAGGGGAAATGAACTAAATTATTTGTTTAAATTATTTTATGCATAAACGAATATTTTAAATAGTTAAACGAATTTATAAATGTAAAAAGAGTCGCCAACCGATTTAAGGAAATCGACAAACCGTAAAATAAGAAAAGAAAGACTCCGGTCTACGAACCCGATTTCTAGATTCGGGGGTAAGGTTACGAATTCGAGAGTTGTATGAACTCTCAAATCCGCCTGTTATAAAACAGACTCTACTAAAATCGACATTGAAAAGAAAGAAAGCGGGGAGAAGTTTGATTAATTTCGCGGAATTATTATTCGAATCATGCAATATAAAAACAATGCGGTTTTCATTTTACAAAATATGTACAAGCACGGAGTTAAAGAAAGAATTACATGAGTAATAATAACAAAATGAATTAAAAAGATCGAACCTCGCTTAAGGTGATAAGAATGATGAACTTGATCCCTTGAGTTGCCCCCCTTTGACTTGAAACTTGAATGTGGTGTTGTGGATGGCTTAGAAGAGTGGTATGTGGGTGATAATATGGATATGATAAGTGTGATTATGAAGGGATTAGAGATGAGTAAAGTATAGAGGATTTGAGTATAGTGGTAGTTTGAGAGAATTGTGGATGATAGTTGATGCTAGTTGTTGATGATGAAAGTTGATATGGAGGGGGTATTTTGATGATAGTAGTTGGTGACATGAAGGTGGAATAGACGAGGGTATTTATAGGTGAAGGGTGAAGAATTTGGAGGGAAACCATGGGGGGCATACCCCACAAATCAAGCCATCAAAGACTATAACCTAGGCAGGTTATAGGAAGTCAAGAGCAAAAGTCAACCACGTGGGGCAAATATGAAGGGATCACGCATGCATTCAGATTTTGGCGCTAAAATGCTTAAAACCTAGGCGGGTTTTGATATTATCAGCACACGGATTGGTGACGTGGAGCCAAACGACGTAGCTCCGCTCTTCTTCTCAAAACCTAGGCGGGTTTTGAGACTCTGGCCGGCGCCACGAGCAGTTACAGGCTAGGAAAATGTTAAAACCCACCTGGGTTTTAAAACTGGCTAAGTGCAACTTCGAACGGCCATAACTCTTTCATCCGGACTCCGATTGAGGCAATTCAAAAGGCGTTGGAAATCTTATGGTGTGTACTTTACTCTCATCAAAAGAATTGGGGCCAATGAGTCTTTTGGAAAAAATGGGATTTGAAATGGTGGGCATATGTATGTGGAAAGGGTGGAAAATGAAGGCTTTTTGTGGTGGGTTGGCCCGGTAGCTTTTGATTGAGGAAGGCCCTTTGGATTCTCTTTCATGCTAGCCTCTTTTCTTGTTATGCTTGATTTGTACACTTGTCCCGGTACAAAATCCGGTGTCTACAGCCGTAGAAGTAGGAAGCTTGAAACATTGCATAGTATGAGCTGGGAGCGATTCAAGATTGGATTGGATAAGAGCAATGCACCCAGCTTTGGAAATAAACTTGGTTTTCCAACCTTGCAGTTGTTGGTAGGTGCTGTTTAAAAGATTTGCAAAAGTATCTCGCGAGGGTCTACCTGTAAACAAAGGACAACCTAAATATTTACCAAGGCTGTCTCTTCTGGGGATGTTAAGAATGTTGGCGACAGTCTGTTTATCATGAGTATTCGTATTTTTAGAGAATATAAGGGAGGATTTATTTAAATTAATCAGTTGTCCAGAAAGGAAACTAAATCTATGTAGAAAGTGCTTCAGAAGGGAAGCAACATTAGAGGATGCTTTGCAAAAGAGGAGGCTATCATCTGCAAAGAGAAGACAGGGGATTGGCTGAGATTGGGGTGTAAGCTTTAAGCCAATACCTGATTTTGGGAGACAGGTAAGGGTTCTCAGATAGGTGGTGAGAACTTCCATACTGATAATGAAAAGGTAGGGGGAGAGGGGATCTCCTTGCCAGATGCCCCGAGAGGGCTTGAAGAAACCACAGGTTTCGTTATTGATAATCAAGGAGTAGGCGACCGTAGTGATACATTCGCGAATCCAACTAATCCATTTGTCTGCAAACCCAAGCTCTTTGAGAGCTTGGAAGAGAAAATCTCATTCTAATCGATCAAAGGCCTTCTCGAGGTCTAGATTGAGAGCAACCCAACCTGGCTTCCCTTTCATCTATTGGAATTTATGCATAAATTCGTGAGCGATAAGGATATTGTCATGAATAGATCTCCCAGGGATAAATGCAGATTGGACGGGGTCGATAATTTTGTAAAGAACAAGTCTTAGCCTATTCGCAAGGATTTTCGAGATGATTTTGTAAATACTATTACAAAGACTTATTGGGCGAAATTGAGAAGCGGATGAGGGCTCATCCGTTTTAGGAATAAGAGTTATTAGAGTGTGATTGATCTGCTTAAGAAGTTTCCTATCTCTAAAGAAGGATTTGATAGCCTCACAGACGTCATATTTAATAATGTTCCAGTAGGTTTGGTTAAAAGCAATGCCAAAACCATCAGGACCAGGAGCTTTACACTTATCTTGGTGGAAAATAGCAACTTCAATTTCGGCATCCGATACATCCTTAGTTAGTAATAGATTGTCCTCCGCAGAGAGCCGGGGGGACAAATCCAGACTGAGGCTTCTCAAAGGATCCACTTCAGATTTAAAGCGCTTAGAGAAGTCATTAATGAAAATATCTTTGATTTCTTCATAAGCATTGGTCCATAGACCCAGGTCGTTTTTAATGCTAATGATATTAGTCTTATTTTTCCTACATTTCATGGTTAGATGAAAGAGCCTTGAATTCCTATCACCGTTTAAGAGCCAGTTTTTACGGTGGAAAGGCCCCTAGAGATTTTTATTGAAAGAGTGCAGTCGCTCTCTTTGCTTAATGAGTCTGTCAAACCAGTTGTTAAGCCTCCTATTATCAGGGCAGCTGGTTAGTTTTTCTTCCACAGAGTGAAGGAGTTCAGTATTTTTTTGGAGTCGTCGTTTATAGTTACCGAACATAGCTTTAGCCCAAACTTTAAGCTTACATTTAGTTATAAATAACTTTTTGGTGTGGCGAAACATAGGCTTCCCAGATACATAAGACTTCCAACTTTGCTTAGTAATATTAAGAGCCCCTTGGTAGGAACACCAGCGAGGCTAAAATTTGAAATTAGGACCTTTTTGAAATAAGAAGCGGGCTCGGTTTCAAGGAGAACAAATGAGTTATTGGAGATTGTGAAAGGGCCATTAGAGACCCGGTAGTTATTAAAGAGGGCTTCCCAAGTTGGGGAAATTAAGACTCTATCTAGTTTCTCATATATATGATGCCCTTTACAGAGCTTTTTCCAAGTAAAAGAACGTCTAGTGACGGTTGCATCTAAACATAACGAGTTGGATAAGAAAGAATTTAGCCTATGGAATCACATAGGTGGTGGGCAAGGGCCACGTAACTTATTAGATGGGCAAAGATGTTCATTGAAATCTCCCATAATACACCAAGGGAGAGTAATGGATGATGCAAGTCGATCTAAATGACTCCAGAATTCAGCCTTGTGTTAAGCCTCGGGTTTACCACTTTTTACCTCGGTTTTTATTATCTTATTGAACTTATCTAAGTCATTTAGTATAAGTTTAATAGTGATTTTTGTCATCTTTGCTAATTGAAACTAATTTATTTAATTGTCTTATGTTTAGGCAAATTCGAGTGCAAATGATGATGGCAATAGAGGAAAAAGATTGGAAATAAGGAGCAAAGGAAGCCAACAAACTCGCGCCAGAAAATTAGAAGCGAAGTTGGGATTTCCAGTTCGGCACACCTAGGTGTGCCAATCGGCACGGACACCCGTGCCAAACTGCAGTCTTTTGTTTTAAGATGTTTTATTAATTAGAGACAGACAGTTTTTGATTCTACGTTGTTTTTCACTTCTACTTTCTCTAGGGCTTGAGGGGAGGTTTCTCCCTAAGCCTTTATGGTTCTAGGTTTAGATTTTCATTGAAGAATTTATGAATTCAAGAAGGAGATTGAATTTGGTTTTCAATTCAAGACTAAGTTTTTCTATCCCCTTCTCTCTATTTTCTTCTATGTTTATATGCTTGTTAGATTACTTATGCTTCTCTTTAATTGCATTATTATGTTAATTTATTGTTAGTTTTGTGTTGTTTGGTTAATAATTGATGTGTTCGACAATGAATTAATCTTGTTTTAGTCCTAATCTATCTAAATTCATGCTTGTAGTTAGAGGTTTTCTCTTGCCCACCATGTGTTCGATGAAATGCTCGAGAGAGTTTTCATTTTCTTTAGGAAATTGATTAACGCCGAGAGGTGAGATTAATTTGCTAGTGTGGTGGAGAAAATAGTTAGGGTTTTGGACATGAGAATAGTCGAATTCTAACTAGGTTTAGGGTTGCTATTCTTGTAGTTTAATTAGGCTAACTCCATGAGAATAGGTAGTTAGAATAGTTAGACTAGCCCTTGACCCTCGAGAGAGGGCTTTGATGAGCTTTAATGGTGCAACTGATCTCTCTTAATTGCTTGTTTAGAATTGATAGGTTAGGTCGTTCAAATTGATTAATTGTTGAATTCTGATTTGATTCCTGAACATCTTTTATTGCTTTCGTAGTATGCAGCTTTGATCGTCACCACCATCATCCTTGATTAATCTACGTAACTTGAAACACTTTAGTCCGCTCTGAGTGCTTGGAACACAGCTCCCTGAGATCGACAACTGTACTCCCAAAAGTACGACAACAAAATTGGCGCCGTTGCCGGGGAGTTGTTGCTTCCTAGGCTTCGAGCTTTCTCGAGGATTCTTGTTAAGTCTTTAAAAATCCAAAAAAATTAAAAAATTTGAAAAATCCAAAAAAATGAATCTTCCCCACTTCCCTCAATATGAGCAAGAATTGTTTTGTGCTTACCGGAATCGATTAGATGACTATCTTGCTTATTGTGCTCAATGTGGTTTTACTTATACAAGGTGGGAAGTATTGTATATTGTTGATGAGGGTGTGAATGCTGAGACTCGTACTCTTTTGGATTATTTCGGCTTTCAAGCTAAAAGTGAGTGCGAGGCTTGGGAATTGCTTGAATGGTTGATTTGGGATACTCGTGAGTTTGAGGAGGCTTGTTATTCATCGGGTTCTTCTTTTGATGACCTTTGTGCTTTTCATGCTAAATCATACTATGAGAACCAATATGTGAATGTTTGTCCCTCATCCCCTTGTCTTGATTTGCATACTCAATCTCCATTTGTAGATCAACCCAAGGATCCGCATTTGTATAAATCCTCATATGCTTGTGATTCATGTTCTCTTTCCAGTTCTTTTGACCATGCTAGTAATTCATGTCCATACAATATTTCTGCGGAAGGTTATGCTAGAATTGCAAGTTTGATAGAGACCATGAATGAGCAACTAGTTATGCTTGAAAGTCATACGAGGGAACTTGAATCGTCGCATTATATTAACCTTATTTCATCTTCTAATAGGGCTAAGGATTATTTGTGTGATGATGATGAGTCTTTCATTCCTTTAAAGTCCGGATTAGAGGAAAAGATTGACCACCCCTTTATTGAACTCAATGTTGCTCATGGTGATAATTCTTCTGATGAGTCAGAGAATGCTTTTGTTGAGGGTCATAATTTTGAGGAAACTCCTTTAAGGGAGTCATGTGTAGTGGATGTGCCATCTAATATTGTGCAAAATGTGTCTACGTCCTATGATCCCTTTAAATCATTCCCAAGTTCTTATTTTTGTTCACCGCTCTCATTAGACAATGTTAAGAGAACACTCATTATTATTTCCTCATTTTTATCAGTGTTTTCTTACTTACATTCATCTGAACTGTACTCGCAGGTATTTGATAAGCTCTTGCGAGCCTTAGTGGCATCCGAATTTCTTAGGTCAAGCTAAGGACCTTAAATTAGCGCTTCTTGGGAGGCAACCCAAGTTTATATGCTTTCTAGTTTAGGTTTTTCTTTTGTCTTGTTTCTTTATGTTTTTTTTTTTGTTGGGTAAAAATGAAAAAATTGAGTGCGAGAGTGTGTTTCATTATTGGGTGAAAGATTTGAATGAAATAAAATGTTTGTTGGGGTTAAAATCGATGTGAATTAATGAAAGTATGTTTTAGAAGTGCTGGTGAGTTGATTGAAGGTGTTTTGATGTTTTTATGATGAGAATTACAGGGTAAATATGTGTTTTGAACTCAAAGTTAACAAAAATTGCTGACATTTGGAAGCAGCAATTTGGCACACCCACCCGTGCCAAATCGGCACACCCAAAACAGCAAGGTTGTAAATATTGCAAGTTGTGTGCACACCACTGCGTCTGATTGGCGCAGTAGTACCAACATCAAAAATTTCAGATCCAGTTCTTTCCTTCACTTACTCCCTCAAGCCCTAATCCTAACTCCTTCATCCCACAACCATCGTGCCCTAGCCCTCAGCCACCACCTAGCCACCATGCCACGGCACTCCCCGCCGGTCACCGGCGCCGCCTTTCCCCAATCACATACTGCGACCACCGCACAAGCGCACCCCCCTCCTCCCTCTGATTTCCGCCGAGCAGACCCAGCCAGCGATCGACGCTCACCGCACCACGAACCTCCCATCATCTCCGGTGCACCACCGCCCAGAACCGCCCACTCCGGTAGCGGTCGCGCGCCTAAGCACCACCATCACGCGCTGCCGCGACCACTGCGACGCCCGAGCGCTGCGCGATCGCGAGGCCCTGTCGCCGCTGTTCGCGCGTCATTTGCCAGCCATATTCTGCCCAGTATGTGTCGATTTTGTGAGTTCTCCCTCCTCTTTCACCCCTCTTATTGTTGCTTTTTGATGTTATGTTACACATTTGGATGTTTTGTTGTGTGTATATTAATGTTGTAGTGCTGAATTCATTTGCAATTGCATTACTTCGAAACTTTTGTGTGATTAATTTACTACCTCAGTGCTGAATCCCAGTTCAATTGCACAAATTTGGTGTCTCTGTTTAGATGATTGATTTGAGGTAATTGGTGTATTTGGTGTGTTGGCATTGTGTTTGAGTGCATTTGCACACATTTGGAGCACTGTAAGTATTCTCCCTTGCCCCCTTCCAATTCATTGAATACAGTCTTTCATTGGGGACAATGAATGTGCTAAGCATGGGGGAGGGTGAAATTCAAGTTCCTTGTGACTTGGTTCAATAGAATGAATGTATGGTATGGTGTGGATTCTGTGGAGCATGATATTATTTAGACATTAGTTGCATTTAATTCACTTGCATACTAGGTTGGTTAGTATATTAGATTGTATGATTGCATTAGGTTAAGATCATTTCTTTTCTTTTATCTAGCACTCACTAGATTCACTTGCATTTGTTAGTTTAGGTTCATGTTTTAGGCACTTATTAGATTTTAGGTTGCATTTTAGGTTAAAATCATTCAAGGCATTAGAATAGAGCATTTAGAATAGAATTGCATTCATCTTGCATTGCAAGAGACGAAAACAAAGTGAAAGTGGGACATTATCAAGCATTCAAGGTACATTTCCAATCTCCTTCACTTTAATTTTCGTTTTGATCGCTTTCTTAGATAATTTAGTGCTTCCTTAGCCTAATTTTATTGCTTTCAATAAAAAGTGGAAAATCCTTGGTTGCTTGGTTTAGTTGTTGGTTTCGAAAACCCCTCCTAATGTTCAAGGGTGATTTCTTGCTTGGTTGAGTGTAATTGTGTATATAAGAAGCTTGGTTTGGCTTGGATGATGTGAGAAACTTATTGTATTTTTGTTTTGAGGAGATCATTGTCTTGTGTGTGACTCTTTTACTCTTGAAAGTCCCTTGTGCATGATTGTAAGTTCTTGTGGTTGGTACATAAAAGGAGCTAGTTGTAGTGATTGTGGTACTGTTGAACCCGTGAAGTCTCTTGAGCCTAAAAGACTATCATTTTTATAGTCTAATTTCTTTTTGAGTGTGACCTTACCATGTGTGCATCTCTAGAACTTGGTTTGACTCTCTTCCTGCATTTGACTTGTGCATTGTGTTGATATGATTGAGGCCCATTTTTTGTAGCCACGTAGCCAAAAAGCCACCTGACATTTTGACCTCTTTTTGCAAGCCCTTGCTAACCCTTTTTCCGGACTTGTTGTTTACCCTATCAGTGTACACCTTGGCATTTTCTTAATTTCCTATCCTTAGCCAAGATAGAATGAGCAACAGTTCAGTTGTACGGGGAAGTTTTGTGGTCAATTGTTGAAACTTGATGGTTTGTTGCTACAAGGGAAGTGCATGATTGAATATTCTCTCTCCCTTTTTTTATCCTCAAAGGTTGTAACTAGTAACTGTTGAGATTAGAGTTGTTCTTTGTATATCAATGCGTTCGCCTAAAAAAAATGAAAAAAAAAAGAATTCAAAAAAAAGGGAAAACAAAGAAAACAAAAAAAAAAATAAGAAAGAAAGAAAAAAAAAAGAGCTTTGAATAAGAGGTGATTAGCATGATAATCTTTTGTTTATATCAACTATTTCCTAATTTCTTTTCATTGGGGAGTGTTTTGTGCTTAATCAAAGTGTGATGTAAGTGGTGTTGTGTTTCATGAAACGGAAGTGTTGTTGCTCTTTAGGTACTTGGCTATCTAGCTCCACATTTCCTAAATGATTTCCCTCCTTTCCCTAAACCTAAGCCCCATTACAACCCTTGAAAAGTCCTCATGATTAACATGTTGCATTTTGTCTATAGCAGTGGAGAATTGAAAGTCTTGTCAAGCTTATGGTAGTTTGCATGCATGGTTGAAGGTATTGAGTGAACACCAAATTTATTTTAAACACATGAGAGAGAGTGTTCCACATACCCCAAAGTGAGGTTCTACCAATCCCAACTAGTTCGCCAATCACTTAAATGAACTTGAATTGCATATAGGGACAGGATTGAGTGAATGTTTTGCCACTTGACTTTGTGATCTTTGAAATGAATTGCAACTTTGTTTTGATCTGAATTTGGGCCTTGCCAAGCGACCTATTGTATGCCTTTGCTCTTGACTACCGGATTTTGTCCCTTGTTCAAAAGGGGGGAGGCTCCTCTTGAGGTTTTCTTTTTCTCCCCGATATTTCATGATTAGTCTTGCTTGGGGACAAACAAGGTTTAAGCATGGGGGGATTGTTAAGCCTCAGGTTTACCACTTTTTACCTCGATTTTTATTATCTTATTGAACTTATCTAAGTCATTTAGTATAAGTTTAATAGTGATTTTTGTCATCTTTGCTAATTGAAACTAATTTATTTAATTGTCTTATTTTTAGGCAAATTCGAGTGCAAATGATGATGGCAATAGAGGAAAAAGATTGGAAATAAGGAGCAAAGGAAGCCAACAAACTCGCGCCAGAAAATTAGAAGCGAAGTTGGGATTTCCAGTTCGGCACACCTAGGTGTGCCAATCGGCATGGGCACCCGTGCCAAACTGCAGTCTTTTGTTTTAAGATGTTTTATTAATTAGAGACAGACAATTTTTGGTTCTACATTGTTTTTCACTTCTACTTTCTCTAGGGCTTGAGGGGAGGTTTCTCCCTAAGCCTTTATGGTTCTAGGTTTAGATTTTCATTGAAGAATTTATGAATTCAAGATGGAGATTGAATTTGGTTTTCAATTCAAGACTAAGTTTTTCTATCCCCTTCTCTCTATTTTCTTCTATGTTTATATGCTTGTTAGATTACTTTTGCTTCTCTTTAATTGCATTATTATGTTAATTTATTGTTAGTTTTGTGTTGTTTGGGTAGTAATTGATGTGTTCGACAATGAATTAATCTTGTTTTAGTCCTAATCTATCTAAATTCATGCTTGTAGTTAGATGTTTTCTCTTGCCCACCATGTGTTCAATGAAATGCTCGAGAGAGTTTTCATTTGTATTTCTTTAGGAAATTGATAAACGCCGAGAGGTGAGATTAATTTGCTAGTGTGGTGGAGAAAATAGTTAGGGTTTTGGACATGAGAATAGTCGAATTCTAACTAGGTTTAGGGTTGCTATTCTTGTAGTTTAATTAAGCTAACTCCATGAGAATAGGTAGTTAGAATAGTTAGACTAGCCCTTGACCCTCGAGAGAGGGCTTTGGTGAGCTTTAATGGTGCAACCGATCTCTCTTAATTGCTTGTTTAGAATTGATAGGTTAGGTCGTTCAAATTGATTAATTGTTGAATTCTGATTTGATTCCTGAACATCTTTTATTGCTTTCGTAGTATGTAGCTTTGATCGTCACCACCATCATCCTTGATTAATCTACCTAACTTGAAACACTTGAGTCCGCTCTGAGTGCTTGGAACACAGCTCCCTGAGATCAACAACCGTACTCCCAAAAGTACGACAACACCTTGTCACCAGCTTGCGCCGGCCCGTAACAAGCAGTACATAGAAATCTACAATTTTTATCTTTGTCTATGATTTTACAGTGAATAAATCTTTGGTTTAATTCGATAAAATTCAAGTCTATAGAAGCTGAATTCCACAAACACCAGATTCCTCCCGAGTGATTATAAGGAGGGATAGAAAAGAACTTGGGAAAACCAAGTTTTGGTAGTAACCGCTTGGTATTCTCCTGGTTAACTATAGTTTCAAGGAGAAAAACTAAGTCAGGCTGAATAGTGTCTTTAATGTACCATAATTCCTGTTTAAGATGGGCCTTTCTAGCCCCTTATACATTCCAACATAGAATCTTCATGTATGATTAATGATTAGGATTAAGGCTTCCGTAGCCGAAGATGTACGAGTTTCGCACCCAATTGTACTCCAAGGTTGGAGATCATCCATAATAGTATTAAATGGATTACAAGGATATTATGTAATACAATGTGAAACATAGATTGAGAAAAATCAAAGAAAAACATAATATGAACACAATACAACCCATGATGGGAAGGAGAATGTAAATCATTGTAGCAGAGCCAGTGAGAAATGAAGGCCGCTCTAAAGCTGGTGAAGCCCAAGCCCTTGCTCAACCAAAAGAGTTGAAACATCACAATGTGGCAGTCCTGAAAAAACCAAATAAAATGAAAATTGGAAGGGGGGATGGCCCAAGTAGGAACGAAGAAAAGGAGAGAAAAAGGTCTCAGAGTGCCAAAAAAGAACCCAAATCCCTTAGAGAGGGACTCATCATCGACCATAGAAAGGGGACCGAGATCATCCGTAGTGTCTGGCTTCCAGATTGCAAAAGCAATGGCAGCAACAGACACTAGGGAAAAAAGGAGCAAACACAAGAGCGGTTTCCAAGCTATATGAATAGCGACAACGACACTCAATAACGGATAGGACATGGACAGCCACAGGCGGGTAGAGAAAAAGCAATCAAAAGATTGCACATCAGCAGCCATATCATGGCTGATCAGAGTCAGGCATAAACTTAGAGTAACTACAAGAAGCAACAGACAGAGATATAAGATAAGCGGAAGAAGGTAAGCCCAAAGCAAGAGAGGATAGCAAAATAAACAGCACATAAAAAATAAAAGGTCCACACCACAAAGGACAAAGGAAAGTAAGACAAGCATAAAATAAGAGCAAGCCAAAAAGCATCCAAATACACAAAGAGCAAACTAAAGAGAAACTAATACAAAAGAATCAACAAGTGAACTTGACAGAGAAGAGCGAAACCAAGGAAACGGGAGAAAAAGAAAGAACAAAAGAAATAAATAAAACATCTCACAAGCCAAGATAAACCACCATAAAGAGAGCAAAAAGAAGAAGAGGTTATGGAAGAGGAGAAGAAGCCAAACTAATATATGCAAGGTCTCGATGATCAGAGTATTGACCTCACAGTACACCACATTAACACACAAACACACAATTCTGGCCTCACAACAGAGATTCAAGCACAAATACACCAAAACAGAACCTGACGACAAGAAATCAATTACAACCTCCTCAAAACAGAGCACAAACACCAATGAACGATTGGATGAAATGGATGATGATAAAATGATGGTTGGATGAACAACTTACAATCAAACAGTAACCGAAGATAGTCTTGAGGCTCGAGCTGATACAGGCCCACCACAGCTAGAACTTCAAGGGCAATGGACTGGATGACCTCAATGGATACATGCACACCACCATCGAGATTACCAAGCTCTACACCCACCACAAGGATTGCCAAATCCTTGATACTATAGTAGAATTAACCAAGGTTGAGAGTTTAACGTCACTCACAAACAAGAGGCTCAATTAAGGCACTCAAAATGCTATTAAATTCACTGATAGATAATCCTCACAAGCTGCCGATTACAAGCTATATAAACCTAGGGTTGAACTAGAGGATTAAGGGTTTCCCCTTGCTCAAGAAACTCACTAATTAAGCATTAAGCTACTTAACTAACTTAGTAAGCTAATTAAGCCTCATTACAAACTGGATAACATCAAAATAAAATGAAATAAAACCTAGCAAACGCGTTTTCATTATTACAAACGGTTAAATCACCTCACAAGCTGGAAATGGTCTCAACAGCTCGGAAGTGAGTCTTCATGGAGGACCTCAATGCAGGATCACCTCATAGAACTGGAATATCCTCAACAGTCCAGAAGTGATGTCTTCAAAGAGGGTCTCAGAACTGGCAAAATATCTCCACTGAGCTGGAAAGTCCTCAACAGCTCTAAAGTGAAGTCTTCAAACATGGGTGATGACTTCAATCCAAAGATATGGAATTGAGAAATAACCTCACTGGCTGGCTGCTACTGTTGATGCTGATGTTGTTGCTGTTGGATGACCTCATGACCTGCTGGACCATCATGAAACACTCCTGGATGTCAGTGTTTGATGTTGTTGGTGATGGCCTTGGAGTTGGTGTTGGTGAGGTCGTTGCTGCTACTGGTTCTGGACTCTGATCTTCAGATGGAGGACCTCCATCATCCTCCCCAGGTTGAGGAAAGTTTGTCCTCAAACTTGGAAGGTCTTCATGCTCTGGAAAGTAAGGCCTCAAATCTGCAACGTTGAATGTAGCACTGCCTCCATAGTCTCCAGAAAAGTCTAACTTGTAAGCATTATCTCCAATCCTCTCTAGCACTTCAAAAGGTCCATCTGCTCTTGGTGTCAACTTTCCTTTCCTCTTGTTTGGAAATCTATCCTTCCTTAGATGAATCCACACTAAATCTCCTGGTTTGAAAACCATCTTCCTCCTATGCTTGTTTGCTGATGTAGAAACTTGCTCAGAATACTTGATGATCTTCTCCCTGACTTGCTGATGAAGCTTCTTGATGTCCTCTACATGTTTACCTGCTTCATAACTAAACCTCACAGTATTTGTTAGTGGTGATAAATCCAATGGAGTTATAAGATTTCTACCATAGACAACCTGGAATGGGGAAAGGCCAATTGCCTTTGATGGTGCTCTATTGAAAGCAAATTCAGCATGAGACAAGAGGGTGTCCCATCCTGTTTTGTTTGTGGATATCAGTGACCTCAATAGTGTTCCGAGTGTCCTGTTTGCGACCTCTGTTTGCCCATCAGTTTGGGGGTGACAAGCTGTGCTATACTTCAATTGTGTGCCCAACTTCTTCCAAAGAGTAACCCAAAAATGACTTAGGAACTTCACATCCCTATCTGAAACCATGCTCTTGGGAACTCCATGTAACCTCACTACCTCCTGGAAATACAATTCAGCTACCCTCACAGCATCATAGGTAGTATGACATGCAATAAAGTGAGCCATTTTGCTGAATCTGTCCACAACTACCATGATTGAATCTTTCCCTCTTTGAGTTCTTGGTAGACCAACAATGAAATCTAGGATGATGTCCTCCCAAGGACTGTTTGGTACTAGCAAAGGTGTGTATAGCCCTTGAGGTAAGCTATGACTCTTTGTAATCTGACATGTAGCACACCTTCTGACCCAATGCTCAACATCCTTCCTCATTTTAGGCCAACAATAATGTTCCTTCAGCATAAGAAGGGTCTTCTCAATACCAAAATGTCCTGCCAAGCAACCTCCATGAACTTCAGAGATCAACAACTCCCTAAAACTGCTCCTTGGAATACATAACCTTGCTCCTTTGAAAAGAAATCCCTGGTCTATATGGTATAGACTTTGAGGATGTCCTTGACATTTCTGGTACAACTCTCCAAAATCTTCATCATTCTCATACAAAGCTTTCAATTGTTCAAAACCAAGCACTCTTGCATCCAAAACTTGCAACAACAAATACCTTCTGGACAATGCATCAGCTCCTTTGTTAAGCTTCCCAGATTTATGATGGATCACAAAATGAAATTGCTGCATGAACTCCACCCAAGTAGCATGCCTAGTGTTGAGTTTATGCTGTCCCTGAATGAATTTGAGGGCCTCATGATCACTGTGCAGAATAAATCCAGCTCTAATAAGATAATGCCTCCAATGTTGCAAAGCTCTAATGATGGCATAGAACTCCTTATCATATGTACTTTACTTCCTCTTGGCCTCATTGAGTTTCTCACTGAAATAAGCCACTGGTTTTCCTTCTTGAGTCAACACTGCTCCAATGCCCACGCCTGAGGCATCACATTCCACTTCAAAGACTTTGGCAAAACAGGGAAATGCCAAAACTGGTGCTGAGGTTAACTGTCTTTTAACCGCCTCAAAAGCTTTCTGTGCAACTGGTGTCCAAGTAAAGCTCTTCCTCTTCACTAACTCAGTCATAGGAGCTAAAATAGTGCTGAAGTTCCTCACAAACCTCCTGTAAAAAGATGCTAAACCATGAAAACTTCTGATTTGCTGGATTGATGTTGGAACTGGCCACTCTCTGATGGCTTTAACCTTCTCTTCATCTACTTGAATACCCTCTGATGTCACAATATAACCAAGGAATATAACATGGCTGGTGAAGAATTGACACTTCTTGAGGTTCCCATACAACTGTTCTCTACTCAAGATCTCCATAACACTCCTCAAATGTTTCACATGATCCACTTCAGACTTGCTATAAATGAGTATGTCATCAAAATAAACAACAACACACTTTCCAATCAAAGGTTTCAGAACTCGGTTCATAAGCCTCATAAATGTTGAAGGTGCATTTGTCAAACTAAAAGGCATGACTAACCATTCATACAGACCTCCCTTAGTCTTAAAGGCTGTCTTACACTCATCTCCCTCATAAATTCTGATCTGGTAATAACCACTCCTCAAATCAATCTTTGAAAAGACAGTTGAGCCATGGAGCTCATCAAGCATATCCTCAAGTCTTGGAATAAGATATCTATACTTAATGGTAATCTTGTTGATGGCTCTACAATCAATACACATCCTCTGACTTCCATCTTTTTTAGGAACCAACAAAGCTGGCACTGCACAAGGGCTCAAACTCTCTCTGATCATTCCTTTCTCTAAGAACTCATCAACTTACCTTTGGATCTCATTGGTTTCAGCTGGGGTCATTCTATAGGCTGGTTTGTTTGGTAAGACAGATCCTGGGATGAGGTCAATTTTATGCTGGATGTCTCTTTTAGAGGGTAAACCTGATGGCATTTCTTCTGGAAAAACATGTATGTACTAGTTGAGGATGGGTTGGAATAATGGATGGCTATTTTGTGGGGCTGGTTCATTTTGTGAGGCTGATTCTTCATCGAGGTTAAGTAAAAGAAACTCCTTCTGTTCACAGAACTCATGATGTTCAACTGGTAAGATCAGATCAAGGGATGGTTCAACAATGAGGTTCTGGGTTCTTTTTGTGAGCTGGGATGGTTTAAGTGGGGTAAGGACAATTTTTTTTTGTGATTTAGGTTAAGGGAATATGTATTGGCTCTTCCATCATGGTTAACAGATCTATCAAACAACCAAGGTCTTCCCAACAATAAATAACATGCATCCATAGGTATAACATCACACCACACTTCATCTTTGTAAACAGAACCAATTGAAAAATTCACAAGGCATCTAGATGAGATTTTGATACCTTTGCTTTGACTCAACCACTAGATGGTGCAAGGTGCTGGATGAGGACAGGTTTGTAAATTCAGCTTTTGCACCATAGTTTGTGAGGCTGCATTGTTACAGCTGCCTCCATCAATAATCAAGGAACATATCTTCCCATGAACAGTGCATCGAGTGTGAAAAATATTCTCCCTCTGCTCAGCTACCTCATCAACTGTTGAACTGCTAAGGACCCTCCTGATCACCAACATTTCACCTTCATCAGGTCTGGCCTCAACTTCCTCTTCATCATGCACAGGATCTCCTTCAGGTTCATCAAACTGTTCCTCCTCAACAACTGACTCAGGTTCAACAAACAGTGCTGCTTGATATTCTGCTAAGGTCACTGTTCTTCTGTTTGGACATTCTGATGCTAGATGTCCAAGTCCTTGACATCTAGAACATCTCCTCTCAGGGAATGGTCGATTAGTAGGGACTGAGGTTCTTTGTGGGGGATTTTGGGATGGTGTTTGAGGTGGTTTAGGGGCTGGATATCTGGTTTGTGGTTGTGGGGATGGATAGGTTCCTTGAGGTGGGTTATAGGATTTGTGGTAATGGTCTGATTTGTTGTGAGGATAGGTTTTGGCTGGGTACTTGCTTCCATACTCCTTCTTTTGGGCCTTCTTCTGCTATTCCACCTTATAAGCCAAAGAACTCAGCTCATCAAGTGAATGATACACCTGTAACTCAACAACATTCTTGATGTTTTCATTCAATCCTGCAAGATACCTCACATAGGTCTGAACTTCATTCTCCTTCATGTTACACTTCCACAGTAGATGCTCAAACTCCTTGGTATACTCCTCAACAGATTTGCTACCCTGGACTAAATGTTGAAGCTTGAAATAATTGTCCTTCATGTAACTTTCAGGTAAGAACTTCTCCTTGGGCTTCTGCCTCATTTCAACCCATGTACTAACCTTAGGTTCATCTATCTCCTCTCTCCTCCTTTGCAAGTTATTCCACCATGTAGATGCATATTTCTTCAGCTTCAATGCAACCAACTTCACCTTGTTCTCATCAGACAACTCCCTCAAATCAAACACCCTCTCCACTGTTTGCAACCAATCCAAGAACACATCAGAATCCAACTCCCCTCCAAACTCTGGAATATCTATTTTGAAATCCAACTTCTCAGCTCTTCTATTTTCTCTCCTTTCTTATCTTGTACTCCAACTCCCAGATTCTCCTCCACTACTCCTAGGTGACCTTCTTACATACCTCCTTCTTCTGTGATACCTAGGTCCTCTGCCTCCTCTCCCAATTTCACTAAAAGGGTTCTCCTCTTCTTCTTCTTCTTCAAATTCCACATTAGATTCTCCATTAAGCCTATTTCTGTGCAACCTCATATAATATTGCAACTGATCACTCACAAATTTCAGTTTCCCTTCCAATTCCTCCTTCTCCCTCAAGGCTCGTTCTGCTACTTCCTGAGGTGTTTTACTACAACCCGACATTATCAACTACACAAATTACACAAACCGACCTTTCTCCAAGTGGAAACTCAGCTCTGATACCAATTATGATGTATGCAAGGTCTTGATGATCAGAGTATTGACACAGTACACCACATTAACACACAAACACACAATTCTGGCCTCACAACAGAGATTCAAGCACAAACACACCAAAACAGAACCTGACGACAAGAAATCAATTACAACTTCCTCAAAATAGAGCACAAACACCAATGAACGATTGGATGAAATGGATGATGATAAAATGATGATTGGATGAACAACTTACAATCAAACAGTAACCGAAGATAGTCTTGAGGCTCGAGCTGATACAGGCCCACCACAGCTATAACTTCAAGGGCAATGGACTGGATGACCTCAATGGATACAGGCACACCACCATCGAGATTACCAAGCTCTACACCCACCACAAGGATTGCCAAATCCTTAATACTGTAGTAGAATTAATCAAGGTTGAGAGTTTAACGTCATTCACAAACAAGAGGCTTAATTAAGGCACTCAAAATGCTATTAAATTCACTGATAGATAATCCTCACAAGCTGCCGATTACAAGCTATATAAACCTAGGGTTGAACTGGAGGATTAAGGGTTTCCCCTTACTCAAGAAACTCACTAATTAAGCATTAAGCTACTTAACTAACTTAGTAAGCTAATTAAGCCTCATTACAAACTGGATAACATCAAAATAAAATGAAATAAAATCTAACAAATGCGTTTTCATTATTACAAACGGTTAAGTCACCTCACAAGTTGGAAATGGCCTCAACATCTCGGAAGTGAGTCTTCATGGAGGACCTCAATGCAGGATCACCACATAGAATTGGAATATCCTCAACAGTCCAGAAGTGATGTCTTCAAAGAGGGCCTCAGAACTGGCAAAATATCTTCATTGAGCTGGGAAGTCCTCAACAGCTCTAAAGTGAAGTCTTCAAACATGGGTGAGGACCTCAATCCAAAGATATGGAATTGAGAAATAACCTCACTGGCTGGTTGCTGCTGTTGATGCTGAGTTGTTGCTGTTGGATGACCTCATGACCTGCTGGACCATCATGAAACACTTCTGGATGTCAGTGTTTGATGCTGTTGGTGATGACCTTCGAGTTGGTGTTGGTGAGGTCGTTGCTGCTGCTGGTTCTAGACTCTGATCTTCAGATGGAGGACCTCCATCACAAACCGGTGATACATAAAGCCAAACTGGGACACAAAACAAAGCAGACAAAAGTGACACTAAATTCCACCATTAATTGGAAAATATCGAGAAATTCAAAGCCAAGGACAAACAAAATCCAACTAGGAAGGAAGAGAACACTAGCCAACAAGAAAAAATGCCAACAAGATAATAGAAAATGGGGAGAGTAAGAGAAAACATGTAAATTCCACACCTGAATACTAGCCAACACAGGCCTTGGAGGCCAAGTAATAACCTTACCCGTAGGGCTGTCATACCGTGATAGCTTGGCAGTCGCAGCGTCAATCATTCTGAGCCACCATGCTAACTTCACATCGGGACAGTGAACACCACCACTAGCCACGCTTCGAAAAAGGTCAGAGAATTTGTAGATATGGTTCAAGCAAGCAAATAAATCGACAGATTGGATACAACACATAAGTGAACAGAAACCAAATCTAGAACAATCAGCAACTAGAAGCAGAGAAATAACAAAGAGAAGCCAGAAGAGCGAAAGAAAAATTGCAAAGTTAAACAAACCCTTATTGAGAGAAGTCCTTGATGCCTAAGGAATAATCACACCTGAAACTGAAACAATATGAGAAGTAGAGGCACTCTGGAGGTGTTTCAGAGCAGAATACCTATCGACGCACGCCGGGGGTAACTCGGAACAATAGCCCATGTAAGCCACGCTTCGGGGCCCAGAAGGGAGGGGTTTGGTACTCGAGCTACGATTATTTGCCAAAACTTCTCTAGAGAGTCATCCTCATAAGCAAAGACTCCTTGAGCAAGCCAAATATGAGCAGATTTGAGATTAGAATGGCAGTGAAAAGGGGATTTGAAGCATTCAGGATGGAATAGGAAGAAGGATCTGGAATTGGCATTTGGGTGGCCATTGATGTTTCTCTAAAGAGAGAAAGTTAGAGTCCCATATGTTGCCAGCTGCATGTTTTGTCCATATCATTCGTCTTCAGGTTTAGTATGCTAATATATGCGCATTATTATTCGTCACTCTCCTTTTTATTAATGTTGTTACTCCCCCGGTCCATTTTAACTTTCTTCATTTCTCCACTCACTCCCTCCTCTCTCTCTCTCATTCCCTCTTAATTCCTCAAATTAGTTACTGCTTTTAAATTTAACCTAAAGACACAATGTAAGGCGGTAGATTATCATACGAAGAAGATGTTAGTTTGTAAAATTTAGTTTTGAAATTTTAGAAGGAAATTCAGAAAAAAATACCCGTCGAATCCAGGGCCACACACAGATTGCGCCCTGACCGCTGCCAGCGTCGCGCGTCAAATGCGGTCCAACTGTGGTTGAACTGCATTTGACGTTGATCGCGGCTCTAGCCGCGGCTGGACTGTATTTGACGCACGACGCTGGCCGCAGCCCGGTCACAATATGAGCGCACCTCTGTCGACGGAATTTTATTCCAATTATTATTGTTATTGCTATTACTATGTTTATGATTATTATTTCTATAATTATTAGGTTTATTATGTTTTTAATGCTTAATTAAATTGTTAATAGTAAAGATTAATATTAATATAGTTATTATTATTAGAATTACACTGGTTATTATTATTATTATTATTATTGTTGTTGTTGTTAAAAATAGTGATGGTTTTGGTTGTAATTAACGTTATTGTTATTGTTATTGTTATTATTATTATTATTATTATTATTATTATTATTATTATTAATGTTAATATTATTATTGTTCTTGGTAGTAAATGGTGATTTTTATTCTTATTATTAATGTTAATATTGTGTCAATGAAACTATTATTATTAATAATAACTAGGGTTATATTAAAAAGTAAATATTTGATAATAAAAAAGACAACTATATAAATGTATATCTATACAAATTATAAGAGAAATTGTGTGATGCATAATATAGTATAGTACATATCTTACTTGCAATGCGTGTAACAATAAATATGCAAACAAATTATAATGCAAAAAGGATTATTGGACGATAATACACTGAACTTTAGGGGTATTGGACAATAATGCACTGAACTTTTTTTTTTGGACTCTAATACACTGAACTTTGAGGGGATTGGACAATAATGCACTCAAAACAATTCCGGTGGTGGTAAACGTGATGGTGGTTCAACTTTGAGGTGTCGTTTTTCTAATTTTTTTTTAAGAAAATATTTTTGTCCTGTAAGAAATTACACATAATCAGGATGACTAATATTTTTTTTTGAAAAAAAATGACACTTCAAAGTAGGACCGCCACCAAGTAAACCACCACTGGAATTGTTCTGAGTGCATTATTGTCCAATACCTTCAAAATCCAGTGTATTAGAGTCCAAAAAAAAAACAGTTCAGTGCATTATTGTCCAATACTCCTAAAGTTCAGTGTATTATCGTCCAATAATCCAAGCAAAAAAAAAAGCATAAATAATATCATCAAATAAAAAGATAACATAATATTATTCCAACAAAACAACTCATACACATCTCTTTCTAAAACAACACATGTGTCACTAAATTGATATTTCAAACTTATATTGTGTGAAATTATGAATAAAAAAAAATATTATTCCAATGAAAAATATAAAACAACTCATACACATCTCTTCATAAAACAACACATGTGTCACTCAGTTGATATTTCAAACGTATTGTGTGAAATTATGAATAAAATGTTGATGATTGAGGATTATTGTACAACAACATAAGTTGAATGAGGGTTAAATTAAAGAATAATCTAACGTAACTTAACTTAGCTTATCCTTTATCTAACTTAACCTAACCCAACTCCTTAAAAAAACACCCAAACCAAAAACAACTTTTCAAATCAAAAATAAATTCTTTTGGGCACTTGCGATCAGGTTGACGAATATACAAATATGGGAACAACTCACCCAACCAACCTATCACATAATATATGGGAAATGTCACTCCTGCTTCACCCGGATGACTCGGGTGACTTCCCGCCTCCCCCAGGCTATGATAGATATGCCCCAATACTGTTGGAGCTAAGGAAAGCCTTTCGCCTTTCGCCAATAGAGCTGCTATCACAAAAGTGTCTGGTCGTATGATATCCCTTTCATAGGGGAGAACAAAATGGCTTAACCAGAAGGCTAAGAAGGCAACAAGCTCCCCTTCTTCAGAGATCCGTAATGATGGTAGGCGGGGTCTAGGAATTTTAGGAGGGCTCTAATCCTTTGATTTTGAATGAGCACTGTTACGCTCAGTAGCAATCAAGGTTATTTCTCCTCTAAAAAAGTGATCTAGCCACCAATTACAGAAAATATAATCACGCTTATGGAAAATACAAAGTTCAGCGTGAATACGAAGTAGCTCCGCGATAGTAGGAGAGTACTTTCTAGAATCACAAAGGAGTTCATTACGAGGCAAAAATTCCTTGTACATAGCACCAGTAACAGATAAGCCACCAATTCGTTCTAAATCATAAAGCGAAATCCCAATCTCTCCACCGCCATGATGAAAAGTGTTAGTTTGAGGTCCCAAAAGTTCAATAAAAGCTCTCCATACGTCACTTTTAAAGTGATAGGGAAATTGAGAGACCTCGACAGCTCCATAAGCGGCTGCTCAAATCTGGCCAAAGTCTGTTCCGTCCATTCTATAAGTCCAGGCATAAAAGTAGCTCGCCCGTGGAATTCATATGCAGTTCCCCAATTACGTCTATTCTCCAAGAGCTTTGCAAAATCCGGGTAAAAATGTCGAGTAACTGGAAATTTGTCTTCACCATTTTCCTCGGTGTTTACTTCTTCAAGTACAATGGCATTAAAACGATTCTCTTGTTCTCTACACACATTGATACAACCTCGTTCATCACTGCGAGAGTACTCGAGTATGCCCTTTTTGATGAATGCCTTTCTAAACCAAGAATTTCTAACAACACTGGAGTTTTGAGGAGCGGTGACCTGCAAGTCTCTTATAGCACTTGACCGATTGTAATCAGGTACAAAGTCACATTCGTCACCATTTACTTTGGGAGCTTTTTGAAGACCACAATGTCCATTCATGATCGTTAGCTCGCTAAAAAAATGATAAATAATGTGAGCCAAAAGTGAATTACAAATTAATAATATATATATATATATATATATATATATATATATATATATATATATATATATATATATATATATATATATATATATATATATATATATATATATATATATAACCGTGTACCACCAACGTTCATAAAATGCCACGTTATTGACACACCGGGGGGGGCAATTGTTGAACAGTAACTTTTGACAAAATTAAATAAGTCAAAATTTATACTCATAAAATGGACACGAGCTTACTGTTAAATGATAAGTTCGAATTTTATGATTATGAATGCGCTCTCCATATTGGATGACGAATTATGAAGGGAAATCCCAAACAAATGCATAACCAATTTATCATTTATGTCGTATATTTTTTTTATATATATTACAAAGCATATGTGCATACCTACACTGTTGTTGGGATAAATATGGCTGTTGTAGTGCAAACTAATAGTCATCCAACATGTTATGCACATAAATAACATCATAAAATAAAGTATTATAGTCCACATCATGGCATTATTATTACAATTTTTTTTTTCTTGTTTCCTTGTTCCTACAGCAAGAGAAAGAGATATTGTTAAAGAAATTTTTGTTTTATTGATGATAATAATGTTATAGTTAGTTGAGGAGAATGGGGATAACTCCCATGAATTGTTGTACGTGGGAAAACCTCCTGCAGTTATTTGCAGAAAAAAAAGCAACTGCTTGTTTCTCCTTCCTATAAAAAGAAGAATCGGATGTGATGCAAGGGGTTGGAAAAAGCACAAAAGATCACAGCAGGAAGATAAAAATTTTAGAAGCAGTTTGTGAGTAGGGAACGAACATCAAGTTCCATTTTTTCTTTTGCAAATCCAATCCAATTTAGAAAGGTAAGCACATTACAGGATCGGATAACTTCTTTACTCTATCTATCTTTATCCTATTTTCTCTGTGTCAAGCCCCCACCATCCCTCTACGGCCAACGATAGTGAAGTATTATTAGTCTACTACCATATAGTGAGCCATTCAAAAAAAAAAAAAAAGAGGTTCAATACTAAACTAATTCAAAGAAGAAAACTTCGATCGGAATTCCGAGAATCATAAAGGCCATGGTCAAGAATCCCTAAGGATTGAAAGCCTTTCAAGTTCACAAGACACTTGGATTCCTAAGAATCCAGGACCCCTAAGAGTCCCAAAGAAGAACGGAGGAAGCGACTTTGTCAGTCCAAAAACTTTTTGGCCATATTCCTAGGAGTTGTAAATGCCAATCCAAGAATCCCTAAGGATTCATAGGTCTCTAAAGATCACAAATAATTCGGATTCCTAAGAATCCATGGTTCTTAGGGACCCCGAAAAGAAAACGATCTGTTGGAAAAAATCGGAGCATTTTGGCCAAATTCTTAGGAATTGTAAGTGCTGGAATCCTTAGGGATTCATGGTCTCTAAAAACCGCAAAACACTCAAATTCCTGAGAATCCATGGTCCTTAGGGACCCCAAAGATGAAGAACGGGAGAATTTGTCCATCGAGAATCCAAATTTTTCTTTCTTTAAGAAAGTAAGTAAATAACAAAGGATTTTACGATGTCTTGATCCTGGAAAATCATACAACTGTAAAAGTTTTCTTTTCAGAGAAAGAAAGATGATGAAAGTCACAAGTTTAACTTCAAAGAAGACAGACCAGAAGAAAAAAATTCAGATTTCAAAATTCAACTCAAATTCTTTACCTGAAAACAAGGGTTTGGTTACTCTTTGGAGCGACATGAAGCTAGCGAACGATACTTTGTCAAACTCAACCTTGGTATTTATACCCATGTTCTTCTATGAGTCCAAATTCCACAAGGATTCTGATTAGTTTCAAACTCCAGATATGGTAGCTAGGGAAAAAGATCTTAATCGTCTACAAAGAAAAAAAGAGGACTCTAAAACAAATAAAAAAATAATATACATATATAAATTCCAATATAGAAATTCCTTTTGGTAAAAAAAATCAAGAAAAGAATTTACAATTACACTAATTCCCCTATTGATCACAATGATCCTTTTTTTTTTTTGATACTCCAAATATGCTCAGCATGCCCTTGCGTCTCTTCTTTTTGCTCAAACTCTCTTGTGATGCCCATGGTGAGTGTGTATCTTGGTTCAAAATCTTGACGCCCAAGTAAGCTGCTCTAAGCAATTTTCCTGTTGCAATGTTTGCTTTGGGTTATAGAGAGAGAGAGGAAGAGGTGAACTGGTTATTTCTGACCTTTCAACCTCTTTTCTAGATGGGAGTAAGGGTGGGTGAATAAAAAAAAGGGGGACGCATGCGCATAGAAACTTGGGCACATGAGTGACAATACCGAGCTCACAGTCTGACCTTTGGCATCCACCCTACTGAGAAGCATGCTTTTTCTACATATATAATTTACAAAAGCAAAATGGGGATGTGATGATGAGATAACAACTGGGATGCATTATTGGGTCTCAAGGTCACAGTTATATGTTTCCAATGAATTGAGTTTAATTAGCTGCAACAATGCACTCCCAGAGCAACGTGGCCTTTATGCTTTGATCCACCACAAAAGTACAAACTCACTTTATCACAATTCAAAGGACAATATATATGATAGTGTTAACATGAATTTCGTTGGCTGTGATACCAAATCAACAAATTAGCCAAGTTAACTTGTTGATTTTGTCTTGTAATAAATTCATAACATGTGATAAATAAGTTTAGCCTATCTTTCCTTTAGAACTACGATGACTTGATTCCATCAAGGGTACGTAGGAAATCAGATGTTAAATTTTTCTGAGTTCAGTCACAAATTTAAAATCCTCGTAAAATTATATTTTGACTCAAAACGGGTCTAGAACTACGTCGATTTAATCTCAAAAAGAGTACGTAGGAAGCCCATAAAAATAAATATGGTTATGGCTACAATCGACAAGTCAAATTAAATCATCCGACCCCATGAAGGACTAAGTCGGAAAGTGATAAAAATAACGGAAAGGCTATAATGTTAATTCGGCCAAAATTCCGCAACAAATTCGAGTCCCTGTTTCGGCTATTTATTTAGCCGAACAAATAACAAAAATGGGTAAAAAAATACGGTTATTAATTTAACCTAAATAAACCCCCCAAATAAATATTAAATTTTTCTAAAAGAACTACGATTGGTTTGATCCCCTTCAAAAGGGTACGTAGGCAGCTCACAATAAATAGTGAGTGCAACCCGAATTCTAAATTAAATCAAATTTTTCCCTAACATGCACATGAAGAATGTATACGGGTAGTACCCTTCCTAGAAGGTGCCTATTCGGCCACTATCGGATGCAACTAAGTTAGGGGTCAGACAATAAAGCTGATATAAATTTACCTCGACTAAAAATAAAACAAAAGAAGGAAAAACAGTTAAGCAAAGCGAGTCGGAATCAAAAGGTGGTCTCCTAAACGGAGACGTAATTAAGGAGGTTCATCCTCTTGAATAAGGTCCTAGTCAAAGAAAATAATAAACCGATATATACAAAAATATGTCGGGAGATTGTGTGGGCAATTTATTTTATTTATTTTCTGTTATTAAATTTTTTGCTCAACAGATGGCTTCTTCTGCTCTCATACCTCAGTATGCTTTATTTCTTCTACAAGCTTGTTACCATCGAAATGATTTGCATGCAACTGCTTGTTTTAGCACCTTAAGTTGAATTTAAAGTATGTGATACTTCAAATTTTTCTTTAAGCGCATAGACGCCAACATCTTCTTTGCTCATGGTTGCATGAGTTTGGAATTCCACTGGGGGAACATGGATTCTTGAATTTCGCCCGGTCGCCGATGCGTATTAGTCATGTGAAGAATATGTCATTCGCGTGGGACAGGTGCCATTCGTGTTTGGCTGAAGAGGATGTTATCCTTCGTGTCGGACAATTGCCATTCATGTCTGGCTGAGAAAGATTTTGTCCTTCGTGTCGGACAGCCGATTTATGACTTGATTGGATGCTAGCTTGACTTGCTAGAGTTGGATTAGAGGTTGCTCCAATCTTGCTCTTAGTGATAAGAAACCATGTTGACCGGTCTGAATGAGACGGTCTATGGGCTTAACCAGCCCCCAGTGTTGCGTTCTGGAGCAACGATGTGGCACTTCTTTGCTTTGTTTTTTTTTTGTTTTTTTTGTTTTTTTTTCTTTTGATATGCATATATACATGCAAATGATCTACAAGACTTTTGTACAAACAAAACATTTTTTTTGACACAAGAATTTATGCACTTACGCATTTATGTATGACTATAGACTTTATGCATGACAAACTGACTCTATGCGACTTGGACACGACTTATGGACATAACGCAAATATATTATGCTTAGACGCGGCACACACATGATGCTTTATGCTCCTTTACATGCAACTCTATATGCAGGTAACCTCCCGACTCCTTATTTAGACAATGACTTTCTAGGACAATGCTTTTTTAAGACAATGTTTTTTTTTTTCTAGGACAATGATCTCCTAAGACAATGCGTTCCTAAGAAAATGACTCCCTAGGACAATGCTTTCCTAAGAAAATGACTCTCTAAGGGTCAAGGCCACTTGTGGGGAAATTAAGGAAATTTCAGGATAGAGTAACATTTCGCTCCATGGGATAGAATGATGATGGAGGCGCTAGGCCTGAAGGATATGCTTCTTGAATGCTCATGTAGACGACCTTGATTGCTTGCAAATCTATGATGATGTATGATAAGCCCCCGGTTTGGCGAAGACTCTTGACGATATTGTCCTGCTTTGGAGGGCACCTTAGAGATTTGCAAGCCCCGAGCTTCGTATGCACTAACGATGCGATGTATGGAGACCATGGAATGGAAGCAGGCATTGCTTCTTATGCTACACTGATGGAAGTCTGGTATGTCCTTAGTCGCGAGTCTCGATCTCTCCTTTTGCCTAACTCGCCCAAAGGGTTTTCAAGTTAGCCTCTCTTTTTCTTCTTTTTTTTTTTCTTTTTTCTTCTTCTTTTCTTTTTTCTCTTTTTTCTTTTTTTTTCTCTCCTTTCCTTTCGAGACCACTATTAGAACACCGATGAGAATGAAGATACATGATCTTGTGGGATAGGGAGTAGGTGTCCCTCTTAGAAGCTTTCTCCGATAAAGTCTTGAATGATGTCACAAGGGTCGAGCGAGCCCCCAGTTTAGAGTATCTTATCTCCGAGTATGTTCATTACGAGTTAGCCGCTGATATGATGTGGATGGCTTTTGCTCTTGCTGAGAAGTGAGCCACACTCAGATGTGCTAAGAGTTGGCATTAAGAATAGAGCCTCATACTTGCATTGATGATCAAGCTGAAAAAGTCCTCAAAGGGTGAGATGAAATGGAAAGGCTAAAAGGTTGGTTAGAAAGTGTTTGGTGAAAGAGATGATGGGAGAGGTATTATTAATGAATGGGATGTGGAGACACATAAGAATGAACGTGCCTTAAGAAGGAAGGAGAGATGATCAAATGGGATAAACATCATCTCTTGGGAAAAGGTTGGAACATGGGGATAAAGAGATACTTAAGGATGATGGTGTCTTGAAAGGGTGAAGAGATGGTCAAATGGGGTAGACATTATCTCTTGGGAAAAGGCTGGAACATGGGTGATGGAATGATATTCAAGTCTGACAGGAGAAAAATGGAAAGTGGAGGGTTAATGATGGTGATAGAAATCCAGGGTTTCCTCTCCTTTTGCCTAGCCCGCCCAAGTGGGTTTTCGGACTAGCTTTTATTCTCTCTCTCTTTTTTTTCTATTGTCTCAAAGACCAATTTATTAAACGACGAAACTCTCTAAAGTGAAAATATTGGGTCGGGCCTCGAAGAGGTTCTCCTACGTATCTAAGGTGGAATCAGGCCAATCGTAGTTCTTTAAGTGCAACTTTGATGGGTAGTGCCCCGAGGAAGGCATAATGGCTCAAAAGATTGTTCTGAAGGGTTGAAGGTTCATATATGGGTTATGGATGGTCATTGAAAGATGGGGAAGGTTATTGAAGGTTGAAAGGCTTGCTGAGGTATATAGATGATTATGAAGGCTGAATGGTATAATGAGGTGAAGGTTTTGGGATCAATGAGATTTTTTCGGTGTGCATGACCTTTATTTCTACCTTCTATTTTCTTATTCTCCCTCTTTTCTCTTTTTTTTTTTTGTTCTTCCTCCTCTCAGTTTTTTTTTTTGTTCTTCCTTTTCTCCTCTTTTTTGTTATCTCTCTCTATTTTTTGCTATCCCTTTCAACCTTTCTTTGTTTCCCCTTTTTTTTCACTTTTTCCTTCGTTTTTTTTTGAACTCCTTTGTTTTGAACCTCCTCCTTTTTTTTTCGAACTCCTTCACCGGGTCGCCTCATGTTCTCCATTGGTCATAACACAACTTTTGGATTTAGTTTAATGAATGAAAAGTTTTTGGAAAGGTAGAGGTTTGATGGAAAAGGCTATGATAAATAGTAGGTCGAGATTGGATTAAAAGATGAGGGTAATGTGGTTGGTAAAATGAAGGCTGGGCGGGAGCCCTCTGTCCTCGGCACATAAGGCTAAGCTACAAGATTTGTAATGAGAAGCGCTCACTTGAGAGAGATTATGAGACTTTGATGGAGGTCCTCCATCAAACATCCAAAGTTCAGCACCAAATGATCAGGAGCCAGCATCAGGAGCAGCAACGACCTCACCATCTTCAACATCAAACACTGATATCCAGGAGTGTTTCATGATGGTCAACCAAGTCATGAGGTCGTCCAACACACAACAACATCAGCATCAACAGTAGCAACCAGCCAGTGAGGTTATTTCTCAATTCCATATCTTTGGATTGAGGTCCTCACCCATGTTTGAAGACTTCACTCTAGAGATGTTGAGGACTTTCCAGCTCAGTGAAGATGTTTGCCAGCTCTGAGGTCCTCTATGAAGACATCACTTCTGGAACTGTTGAGGATATTCTAGTTCTATGAGGTGATCCAGCATTGAGGTCCTCCATGAAGACTCACTTCCAAGCTGTTGAGGCCATTTCCAGCTTGTGAGGTGATATAACCGTTTGTAATAAAGAAAACGCGTTTGTTAGAGTATTATTTCATTTTATTTTGAAGTTATCCAGTTTGTAATGAGGCTTAATTAGCTTGCTAAGTTAGTTAAGTAGCTTAATGCTTAATTAGTGAGTTTCTTGAGCAAGGGGAAACCCTTAATCATCCAGCTGAACCCTAGGTTTAAATACATTGTAATCCGACTGAGGATCATCTATCAGTGAAATTAATAGCATTTTGAGTGCCTTGATTGAGCCTCTTGTTTGTGAGTGACGTTAAACTCTCATTTTGGTTAATTCTACTACAGTATCAAGGATTTGGCAATCCTTGTGGTGGGTGTAGAGCTTGATAATCTCGATGGTGGTGTGCCTGTATCCATTGAGGTCATCTAGTCCATTGCCCTTGAAGTTCTAGCTGTGGTGGGCCTGTATTAGCTCGAGCCTCAAGACTATCTCGGTTACTGTTTGATTGTAAGTTTGTTCATCCGATCATCATTTTATCATCATCCATTTCATCCATTTGTGCTTTGGTGTTTGTGCTCTGTTTTGAGGAGGTTATAGTTGTTTCTCTGTGTTGAGGACTGTTTTGGGTGAATTTGTGTTTGATTCTATATTGTGAGACCAGATTGTGTGTGTTATGTATTAATGTGGTGTACTGTGAGGTCAATACTCTGATCTTAGGACCTTGCATACATCATAATTGGTATCAGAGCTGAGTTTCATCTTGGAGGAAGGTCTGTTTGTGTTATTTGTGTTGTTGATAATGTCGGGCTGCGGTAAAACACCTCAGGAAGTAGCAGAACAAGCCTTGAGGGAGAAGGAGGAAATGGAAGGGAGAATGAAAATTATGAGTGAATAGTTGCAATATTATATGAGGTTGCACAGGAGAGAGATCAATAGAGAGACTGATGTGGAGTCTGAAGAAGAAGAAGAGGAGAACCCTTTTTCTGGAGGGGGAGGAGGAAGACCTAAGTATCACAGAAGAAGGAGGTATGTAAGGAGATCACCTAGGAGTAGTGTTAGTGAATCCATGAGTAGGAGTGAGAGGGAAGAAAGGAGGGAAAATAGAAGAGTTGAGAAATTGGATTTCAAAATAGATATTCCAGAATATGGAGGAGAGTTGGATCCTGATGTATTTTTGGATTGGTTGCAAACAGTGGAGAGAGTGTTTAATTTGAGGGAGTTGTCTGATTAGAACAAGGAGAAGTTGGTTACATAGAAACTGAGGAAATTATGCATCTACATGGTGGAACAACTTGCAAAGAAGAAGAGAAGAAATCAATGAACCTAAAGTCAGTACATGGGTTGAAATGAGGCAGAAGCTCAAGGAGAAATTCCTACCTGAAAGTTACATGAAGGAAAATTATTTCAAGCTTCAACACTTTGTCCAGGGTAGAAGATCTGTTGAGGAGTACACCAAGGAGTTTGAACATTTACTGTGGAAATGTAACATGAAGGAGAATGAAGTTCAGACCTATGAGAGGTATCTTGGAGGGTTGAATGAAAGCATCAGAAATGTGGTCGAGCTGCAGGTGTATAATTCACTTGATGAGTTGAGTTCTTTGGCTCATAAGGTGGAACAACATAAGAAGGCCCAAAGGAAGGAGTATGGAAGCGAGTACCCAGCTAAAACCTATCCTCAAACCAGATCAGACCCTTACCATAAATTCCATAACCCACCTCAAAGAACCTATCCATCCCCACAACCACAAACCCGATATCCAGCCCCTAAACCACCCCAAACACAATCCCAAAATCCCCCACAAAGAACCCCAGTCCCTACCAATCGACCATTCCATGAGAGGAGATGTTTTAGATGTCAAGGTCTTGGACATCTAGCTTCAGAATGTCCAAACAGAAGCGCAGTGGCCTTAGCAGAATATCAAGCAACACTGTTTGTTGAACCTGAGACAGTTGTTGAGGAGGAACAGTTTGATGAACCTGAAGGAGATCTTGTGTATGATGAAGAGAAAGTTGAGGCCAGACCTGATGAAGGTGAAATGTTGGTGATAAGGAGGATCCTTAGCAGTATAGTAGTTGATGAGGAAGCTGAGCAGAGGGAGAACATTTTTCACACAAGATGTACAGTGCAAGGGAAGATCTGTTCCTTGATTATTGATGGAGGCAGCTGTACCAATGCAGCATCACAGACTATGGTGCAAAAGCTGAATTTGTAAACCTGTCCTCATCCAGTACCTTACACCATCCAGTGGTTGAGTCAAAGCAGAGGTATCAAAATCTCATCTAGATGCCTTGTGAATTTTTCAATTGGTTTTGTTTATAAAGATGAAGTGTGGTGTGATGTTATACCTATGGATGCATGTCATTTATTGTTGGGAAGACCTTGGTTGTTTGATAGATCTGTTAACCATGATGGAAGAGCTAATACATATTCCCTTACCCTAAACCACAAAAAAAATTGTCCTCACCCCACTTAAACCATCCCAGCTCACAAAAAGAACCCAGAACCTCATTGTTGAACCATCCCTTGATGTGATCTTACTAGCTGAACATCATGAGTTCTGTGAACAGAAGGAGTTTCTTTTGCTTAACCTCGATGAAGAACCAGCCTCACAAAATGAACCAGCCCCACAAAATAGCCATCCTTTATTCCAACCCATCCTAAACCTGTACCTACATGTTTTTCCAGAAGAAATGCCACCAGGTTTACCCCCAAAAAGAGACATCCAGCATAAAATTGACCTTGTCCCAAGATCTGTCTTACCAAACAAACCAGCCTATAGAATGACCCCAGCTGAAACAAATGAGATCCAGAGGCAAGTTGATGAGTTGTTGGAGAAAGGAATGATCAGAGAGAGCTTGAGCCCTTGTGCAGTGCCAGCTTTATTGGTTCCTAAGAAAGATGGAAGTTAGAGGATGTGTATTGATTGTAGAGCCATCAACAAAATTACTATCAAGTATAGATATCCTATTCCAAGACTTGAGGATATGCTTGATGAGCTCCATGGTTCAACTGTGTTTTCAAAGATTGATTTGAGGAGTGGATATTACCAGATCAGAATTTATGAGGGAGATGAGTGGAAGACAACCTTTAAGTCAAAGGGAGGTCTGTATGAGTGGTTAGTCATGCCTTTTGGTTTGACAAATGCACTTTCAACATTTATGAGGCTTATGAATCAAGTTCTGAAACCTTTGATTGGGAAATGTGTTGTTGTTTATTTTGATGACATACTCATTTATAGCCAATCTGAAATGGAGCATGTGAATCACTTGAGGAGTGTTATGGAGATCTTGAGTAGAGAGCAGTTGTATGGGAACCTCAAGAAGTGTCAATTCTTCACCAACCATGTTATATTCCTTGGTTATATTGTGACATCAGAGGGTATTCAAGTAGATGAAGAGAAGGTTAAAGCCATCAGAGAGTTGCCAGCTCCAACATCAATCCAGCAAATCAGAAGTTTTCATGGTTTGGCATCTTTCTACAGGAGGTTTGTGAGGAATTTCAGCACTATTTTAGCTCCTATGACAGAATTAGTGAAGGGGAAGAGCTTTACTTGGACACCAGCTACACATAAAGCTTTTGAGGAGGTCAAGAGACAGTTACCTCAGCACCAGTTTTGGCATACCTTGTTTTGCCAAAGTCTTTGAAGTGGAGTGTGATGCCTCAGGCGTGGGCATTGGAGTAGTGTTGACTCAAGAAGGCAAACCAGTGGCTTATTTCAGTGAGAAACTCACTGAGGCCAAGAGGAAGTACAGTACATATGATAAGGAGTTCTATGCCATCATTAGAGCTTTGCAACATTGGAGGCATTATCTTATTGGAGCTGAATTTATTCTGCACAGTGATCATGAGGCCCTCAAATTCATTCAGGGGCAGCATAAACTCAACACTAGGCATGCTACTTGGGTGGAGTTCATGCAGCAATTTCATTTTGTGATCCATCATAAATCTGGGAAGCTTAACAAAGGAGTTGATGCATTGTCCAGGAGGTATTTGTTGTTGCAAGTTTTGGATGCAAGAGGGCTTGGTTTTGAACAGTTGAAGGCTTTGTATGAAAATGATGAAGATTTTGGAGAGTTGTACTAGAAAATTCAGGGACATCCTCAAAGTCTATACCACATAGACCAGGGATTTCTTTTCAAAGGAGCAAGGTTATGTATTCCAAGGAGCAGTTTTAGGGAGTTGTTGATCTCTGAAGTTCATGGAGGTTGCTTGGCAGGACACTTTGGTATTGAGAAGACCCTTCTTATGCTGAAGGAACATTATTGTTGGCCTAAAATGAGGAAGGATGTTGAGCATTGGGTCAGGAGGTGTGCTACATGTCAGATTTCAAAGAGTCATAGCTTACCTCAAGGGCTATACACACCTTTGCCAGTACCAAACAGTCCTTGGGAGGACATCAGCCTACACTTTATTGTTGGTCTACCAAGAACTCAAAGAGGGAAAGATTCAATCATGGTAGTTGTGGACAGATTCAACAAAATGGCTCACTTTATTGCATGTCATACTACCTATGATGCTGTGAGGGTAGCTGAATTGTATTTCCAGGAGGTAGTGAGGTTACATGGAGTTCCCAGGAGTATGGTGTCAGATAGGGATGCAAGTTCCTAAGTCATTTTTGGGTTACTCTTTAGAGGAAGTTGGGCACACAATTGAAGTATAGCACAGCTTGTCACCCCCAAACTGATGGGCAAACAGAGGTCACAAACAGGACATTCGGAACACTATTGAGGTCACTGATATCCACAAACAAAACAGGATGGGACACCCTTTTGTCACATGCAGAATTTGCTTTCAATAGAGCACCATCAAAGGCAACTGGCCTTTCCCCATTCCAGGTTGCCTATGGTAGAAATCCTATAACTCCATTGGATTTATCCCCAACTAACAAATTCTGTGAGGTTTAGTTATGAAGCAGGTAAACATGCAGAGGACATCAAGAAGCTTCATCAGCAAGTGAGAGAGAAGATCATCAAGTATTCTGAGATAGTTTCTACATCATCAAATAAGCATAGGAGGAAGATGATTTTCAATCCAGGAGATCTAGTGTGGATTCATCTAAGGAAGGACAGATTTCCAAGCAAGAGGAACGGAAAGTTAACCCCAAGAGCAAATGGTCCTTTTGAAGTGCTTGAGAGGATTGGAGATAATGCTTACAAGTTAGACCTTTCTGAAGACTATGGAGGCAGTGCTACATTCAACGTTGCAGATTTGAGGCCTTACTTTCCAGAGCATGAAGACCTCCCAAGTTTGAGGACAAACTTTCCTCAACCTGGGGAGGATGATGGAGGTCCTCCATCAAACATCCAAAGTTCAGCACCAAGTGATCAGGAGCCAGCATCAGGAGCAGCAACGACCTCACCATCATCAGCATCAAACACTGATATCCAGGAGTGTTTCATGATGGTCAACCAAGTCATGAGGTCGTCCAACACACAGCAACATCAGCATCAACAGCAGCAACCAGCCAGTGAGGTTATTTCTCAATTCCATATCTTTGGATTGAGGTCCTCACCCATGTTTGAAGACTTCACTCTAGAGATGTTGAGGACTTTCCAGCTCAGTGAAGATGTTTGCCAGCTCTGAGGTCCTCTATGAAGACATCACTTCTAGAACTGTTGAGGATATTCCAGTTCTGTGAGGTGATCCAGCATTGAGGTCCTCCATGAAGACTCACTTCCAAGCTGTTGAGGCCATTTCCAGCTTGTGAGGTGATATAACCGTTTGTAATAAATAAAACGCGTTTGTTAGAGTATTATTTCATATTATTTTGAAGTTATCCAGTTTGTAATGAGGCTTAATTAGCTTGCTAAGTTAGTTAAGTAGCTTAATGCTTAATTAGTGAGTTTCTTGAGCAAGGGGAAACCCTTAATCATCCAGCTGAACCCTAGGTTTAAATACATTGTAATCGGCAGCTTGAGGGGATCATCTATCAATGAAATTAATAGCATTTTGAGTGCCTTGATTGAGCCTCTTGTTTGTGAGTGACGTTAAACTCTCATTTTGGTTAATTCTACTACAGTATCAAGGATTTGGCAATCCTTGTGGTGGGTGTAGAGCTTGATAATCTCGATGGTGGTGTGCCTGTATCCATTGAGGTCATCTAGTCCATTGCCCTTGAAGTTCTAGCTGTGGTGGGCCTGTATTAGCTCGAGCCTCAAGACTATCTCGGTTCATGTTTGATTGTAAGTTTGTTCATCCGATCATCATTTTATCATGATCCATTTCATCCATTTGTGCTTTGGTGTTTGTGCTCTGTTTTGAGGAGGTTATAGTTGTTTCTCTTTGTTGAGGACTGTTTTGGGTGAATTTGTGTTTGATTCTATATTGTGAGACTAGATTGTGTGTGTTATGTGTTAATGTGGTGTACTGTGAGGTCAATACTCTGATCTTAGGACCTTGCATACATCAGACTTGGTCTTTCCTAATGACATGCTCTCCTTCTACTCAGCCTGCTGGATGAGGGTACAAGCTGACTCTCTCATCAATTTTATTCTCTCCTTTTGCCCGATTTGCCTCAGTGAGGTTTTCAAACCAGCCACTCTATAGTTTTTCACTCTTTTTTTTTTGAATTCTTTTTTTCTTTTTGAATTCTTTTCTCTATCTCTCTAACCCTCGATTCAAGAAATGAAGAGATGGGAATGAGGTATATGACAAAGATGGAAGGATAGGAGAAAGTGAATTTGTCAGACTTGGTTTATGAAGATGGCGAACGGATGAGAGGACTTTTTCAACTCAAGTCAAAACACAAGCATGAAATTCTATTTGAACAAATAGCAACAAGAGCAATTGAATTCAAGGAATGAACTAAGAGCTGACTCTCAACTTCTAACAGACTATGAAAATGAATGCTTGACAACCAGGACCCTTACTAACTCTTAAGCTCCTTGATGTTATGCCCTCCCTGTGTTCGTATGGGGAATCCATGTTCTATCTGGTCCTTTGTGCTGCTTTCGGTAGACAGTTTCTCTGGATCATGTCCTCAATCTTATTCTTCAAAGTCCAACGATTCTGCGTGTAGTGCCCCTTGGGATTCATGGTAGTTGCAAAATTTCCAGTCGCCCCAATACTCCCTTTATTGTTGGTTCAGGCCTTGACTTTGACACTAGACAAAAGAAGAAAGAACCCATCCCAATGCATGCATGTCCTAAATGACCTATATGGGACTTCCTAAAAATGAAAAATGCTTATATGCTGACTCGAGAAACACTCACCCAGGACACGGGTTTGTTCGTGCAAACCGATCTACATGAGACCTTCTAGGATGCAAGACTTCTATATGCTGACTTAAGGAAAAGACTTACTCACGACATAGGTCTACATGCCCTAAATTTTATATGAGACTTCCTAAAATGCAAATGCCTGTGCTAACATGGAAAGGCTACCTTATGACACGGTTTACATTAAACTTCCTAAAAAAAATGAAAAACACTCACATGATATGCCAACACGAAAAAAAAAGACACACCAATGACACGAGTTTACGCTAAACTTCCTAAAAAACAGGTATTTACATGATAACTCTAGACACAAACTTACCTATGACTTAGACCTTAACAAAATTTAAAAAAAAAACACTTACATGCTAACTCGAAAAAAATGACTCAACGACTCACCCATGACATGGGTTTGCATGACCTAGACCCTATATGTGACAGTTATAATGTAAAGCATTCATATATTGACACAGGAACATGACTCGCCCATGACATTGGCCTACTTTGTACTTTCTAAAAGACACATGCTTGTTGACTCTTAAAACAAAGACTCTAAAATAAAGACACTTACATGCAGACTCTGAATTAAAGACACTTACATGCAGACTCTAAAGTAAAGACACTTACATGCTAACTTTGAAATAAAGACACTTACATGCAGACTCTAAAACAAAGACTCTCCCCTGACTTAGGTTTACATTTGCACGACACATATTGATTCTAAGACAAAGACTCACTCATGACCTGGGTTTACACGGTCTTCCTAAAAAAGACAGCCACATATTGACCCAGGAAAAGACACTCCTATGATCTAGACCTTATATATGACTTCCTAGAGAATGAAAGACACCCATACACTAACTCTAAAACAAAGATTCTAAAATAAAGACACTTATTTACTAACATTGAAAACCAAGACACTTACATGCAGACTCTAAAACAAAAACTTACCCATGACCTGGGTTTACTAGACCATATATTATACCTCCTACTATGTAAGACATCTATACACTAACTCAGGAAATGACTCAACTATGACACAAGTTTGCGTGATCTACTCTCTTCTATATGACTCTAAACAACAACACTTTTCACAACAAGAGCATTATAAAGGATCGGATAAAGTCTAACATAGCGAGTTGACATAAGTTGGAAAGCGCAAGTGAGTGTTTCTCAATTCGGACGGGCTTGAACCACAAGCCGACCGTTTTAAGGTGAATCCGTCACTTGAACTAACAAACTTATGTTAACTCAAGCTAAGTTGGCTATTATGCGGACTAGAATAATGCTCGACGGACTGACAACCTTACTTCTAGACTTCTATTTACACACTTTTTTATTTAAGACTCGACATATTTATTTATTTACACTCATGGAAAGTGGATGTTGTAAAGGACCGAATAAAGCCATCAAAAGGTGAGTTAAAACAGACTTATAAACTCAATTATCAAATCCAACATGGATGGGCTTACCAACGGGCCGACCATGGATTTTGTTTTAGACTTAATAATCGAATCTATAAATTTATTTTCTCTAACCTCGAGACTATTACGTGGGCTAGAACAACACACACTAACTTTGTTTTATTATTAATCATTTTCTTTGGACCCAAAATAAGAGAATACTGAGAAGGGTCGAATAAAACCATCAAAGGTGAGTTTAAAATGAATCGATAAACAAGGCCGATTAACCTTTAAAATGGATGGGCCTCACAACCAGGCCTCCCAGGAAACGGAGACAAGGGAAAAACATGATGGAACTTGCCGAGGCTTTTGCCATTTTTCATGCTCGAGAGACTGGAGCTACTTTTCACATCCCCTATAGATACTATCAAGGGGCCTGCAGTTGGAATTATTGCACTTGGTGGGTTAAATCTACAACTCCGTATTTGAGTCAGACAATCCACAAGATTAATGCGATTTTCAATCCAAAAACTATTTTAAGACAACCAGTCTTTGATGTTAGTCGGGTTCGACCGCTCATCAAGACACCTCGAAATCGTTCCCCTCAAAAGTCATTAGTGATTTCAGATACACCTGATAAGGCTACTCCAAGTGTGCGGTCTAAGAAGACTTCTCGCAAGGGCAAGGAAAAGACCTATGACACTACCAAACCGACTCAAAAACAAAAGAGGGCTGCTCGGAGGGGTTCTCCAACCGAGGTGAATTTCAAGAGAGCTCGTTATGATCGTCCCCGACACTCTGATGATTCAGACACAGGCAATGATGACATGGAATTTATAGACTTGCCTGTTCCTGACTCAAATGATGTCACTGAACCTGACTCTTTGAGCCAGGAGAATTCTTCTGTAGTTGAGCACGACACAATTCCTCCAAATGAAGCGTCTGGATCACCCATAACACCTGAGATGACGGTCATTCCCACTTCTATACCCAGTGGAGAATTTATTGAAGTTATACCTGTACAAAGTGTTCCTCCCATATTGGGAAGTATACTTGTCAACGAGATGGAAGGTTGGGTCCGATGTGGCATATGTGAAGGAATGGAGAACATCCTGAGTTTGATTCATAATCAAAAGTCTCACCAAGCTTTATTGGCCAATAAAACTCGTGCCCTCAACAATTTGGGCTCCCTTCAGTCCCTTGTTGGCAGTCTTAAACTTGCTTCTACCGAGATTTGTTGGTTTGCTTCTAAGGTAGAAGCTTTATTTAGTGCAGCCGAGGCCTTCGTTCAGGTGGAAGAGTTGGTGGACACAGACCAACTTAAAATCAGACCTCTAAAGACTCTACATGTTCTTCAGAAATGTCCAGTATCGAGGCTGATCTTGAGGCTTTATCTAATGAGTTGAAAAAGCATGCGCTTACATAAGAGCTAACTATAAAGAAGGAAGACGAAGTCCGTCGATTGAGGCAAGAATTTGACATCACGCGGCACAAGCTAGTTGCAACAGAAACTGATCTCAAGGCTTCTCTTGAGCTTAAGAAGGAAGAAAAGGCTCAACTTGAATGATTGATGCTGGTTTTGAGAAGTTTCAAGAACTCTAAGAGAAGAGAACACTCCTTGAGACTTTGGTAGGAGATGTTGTTTCTTTTAATAAGTATTAGGCATTTGCGTCTTTGTTTCCTTCCATTTGCGTTCTTTCTTTTCATTAGCTACTTTTCTTTTTTCTTTTTTTAAATAGCCTTCGTCGCTCAGTTTAGCTTGTACCGAATTATTTTCCAATATTTGGTAATAAGATGAGGTTGTATGTTTTGCTACTGTTCTGCCTCCACTTTATGTTTACATATTCATGGAACAAAATACAGCATGACAAAAATCACACTATGCATTATTGCATTCATTACATCTCCGTGTTGAAAACAAACCTCCCCCCTTATTTTCTTTATCAACGTCCTTAATTAGTAAGGGACACTCTGCCCCCCCCCCCCCCACCTGTTGTACTTTAAAGGGGGAGGGGATTTTGTTTGTTTTTGTGTGGGGTCCGTTAAGGCGGATTGCCTACGCACTTTTCGAGGATCAAGCCATCCATAGTTCACTTGAAGTTAATCACTCACCACTTCAAGTAAAGAATTTCTTTATGAATTTGCCGTTGACACATGAGTACACCACTTCTCCATTAGAACTTGAAAGCTCATACGCACCCTTAGGGAAAATTTTAGTGATCACATAAGGACCTTCCCATTTAGGTTCAAACTTTGCATGTGTCTTTCTGTTGATGACAATAGGTCTCCTTATTGTTAAGACCAAATCTCCAACGGCAAAAGAGCGAAATTCAACTCGCCTATTAAAGGCACTAGCCATTTGAGCTTGGTAGACCTCGAGTCTTTGTTGAGCCATCAGTCGGCGTTCGTCTAATGATTCTAGCTCGGCGAACCTTACTTGGCTGTTCTCATCGGATTGTGTGAGTTGCATGGAAACCCAAAGAGAAGGTAATTGAACTTATAGGATTAATACGACCTCCGAACCGAACACCAGATTATAAGGTGTACACCCAGTTGCCGTTTGAACGGTAGTCCGATAAGCCCATAAAGCTTCTGGTAAAATGTTCATGCCAATCCCTTTTTGAAGTTGAAACCATCTTCTTTAAAATCTTGCAAAGCACTTTATTGAATGCTTCGGCTTGGCCATTCGATGAAGGATTATAACTCGAGGAGAAGTTATGTTTAAACTTGTACTTCTCCATCAGCTTCACCATAACTTGATTTCTGAAATAGAGGGCATTATCCGAGATGATCTTGTACGGGACTCCATATCTATAGATAATATAGGTCCATATGAATTTAGCAAATTGCTTTTCCCCCACTTCCTTTAAAGCAATAGCTTCTAACCACTTTGAAAAATAATCAGTAGCTACTAGATGAACACATGTCCCCTTGAGGACGCGGGCTTGATAGCTCCTATGACATCTAGTCCCCACATATGAAACGGCTAAGAGAGGATGCTTGGATGGACCACTTGAGGTGGCTGATGAATGAAAACACCATGTAATTGACAAGCTTGACAATCCTTAGAAAACTTGATTGCATCTCGAACCATGGTCGGCCAATAGTAGCCTAACCTCTTAATTTGGTCAGCAAGTTTAGGGCCAGCTTGATGCGCACCACATACTCCTGCATGAACTTCATTTAACAAGACATGTGGTCTCTTCCTTTGACAAACATCGAAGTAATACTCCATCAAAAGCCCTTCGATATAGAGTATCATTCTTCATGGTAAACCTTAATGCTCGTCGCTTCACATCCACTCTTTTCTTCGGGTCAGCTGGTAAAATACCATATTGTAGGTAATCAATAAGAGGTTGTCTCCAATCTTCTTCCTTTTCGACCTCAAAAACCGAGACCACATTTGCTAGCCCAACTTGGTCAAAACGGTCCAACGGTGATGCTAATAGATGACGCTCACCGACCGTTATTTGAATTTCTCTGTCATCAGGAAGCGTTAATAAAGCAGCTAATTTGGCTAACGCGTCAGCTTTGTCATTTTCAGACCCCGGGACGTGGTTGACGCAAATATCAATGAATAGGCTCATAAGATATTTAGCCCTTTGACAAAGAGGGACCAACTTAGGTTCCTTGACTTCGTATTGACCATTTATTTGTCGGACAATTTGTTGGGAATCGCCAAACACTTGTAAATGATCTACACGCATCTCTAAAGCCAATTCAAGGCCCATGATAAGCGCCTCATATTCAGCAACATTGTTTGAACACACTTTATGGAGGGAGAATGAAGAAGGGATAAGCCCACCGGTTGGTGTAACAAAAACAACCCTTACTCCAGCTCCTCGACGTCTCGCCGCTCCATCAAAATAGAGTTGCCAAGAGCTTGTTTCAACGAGCATCACTTCATTATCAGGTAAATCATCTGACACTTCCTCATCATTCGGGCATGGGTGTGCCGCTAAAAAGTCAATTATAGCTTGTCCCTTAACTGCCTTTTGCGAAACGAACTTGATATCAAAGGGGGCTAAAAGCATAGCCCATTTTGTTAACCTTCCCGACAACATTGCCTTTGATAATGTGTACCTTAAAGGATCAGCCATTGAGACCAAAGTGATTTGGTGAGACAAAAGGTAGTGTCGTAGTTTTTGAATAGCAAAAACCAAGACGAGACAAACTTTCTCCATAGGAGAGTAATTTATTTCTGCCCCCACCATTGTTCGACTTATATAATACAAGGCATTTTCCTTCCCTTCATCATTTTTTTGTGCCAACATATCCCCTAAAGATCGCTCAAGAGTAGTTGTATACAAAATCAAGGGCCTTCCTTGTACTGGAGTCATCAAAACTGATGGCTTTGTCAGATATTGTTTGATGTTCTCAAAGGCATTTTGGCATGCTTGATCCCAAACAAAGGGCAGTCCTTTTTCATGAGCCTTGTGAAAGGTTGACACCTTCCCGACAGGTTTGAGATGAATCTTCTGATATAAGCAAGCCTTCCCTGTAGGCCCCGTAGCTCCCTTAAATTTCTCGGGGGAGGCATCTTGATAATAACCTTGATTTTGTCGGGGTCGATCTCGATCCCTCGCTTTCGAACAACAAAATCGAGAAATTTCCCCGAGGTAACCCAAATGCACACTTTAAAGGGTTCATCTTAAGTTGATGTTCGCGCAGCCTTTCAATGATTTTCCTCAAATCGGTTAGATGACTTTCTCTACTCTTTGTTTGTACAACCAAGTCGTCGACGTAGCATTCAACCAGGTCGTGGATGAAATCATGGAAGATTATGGTCATCGCCCTCTGATAAGTAGCTCCCGCATTTTTCAAACCAAACGGCATTACTGTGTAGCAAAATATGCCTTGTGGTGTTCGGAAGGCGGTTAGCTCTTTGTCTTCGGGATTCATTTTTATTTGATTATATCCCGAGAAACCATCCATGAAAGAGAGAGCCTCGAACCCCGTTGTTGCATCTACCAACAGCTCGGTGATTGATAGTGGGAAGTCATCTTTAGGACATGTGTTATTTAAGTCCCTAAAATCCACACATATGCAAAGTTGACCGTTCTTCTTCCGCACGGGGACAATGTTGGCCAACCAGGTTGGATATTGAACTTCACGAATGAAATTCACTTTTATCAGTTTGTCCACCTCAGCATTTATTTGGATTGTTAATTCGGGATGAAAACGGCGTTGTGCCTGTTTTACTGGTTTTAACCCCTCAGACACGGATTATTTATGGACTGCCACTTTTGGGTCTAAACCCGGCATATCTTGATAACCCCAAGCGAACACATCTTTGAACTCGCGAAGAAGTTGTTCATATTGTGCCATTTCTTCAACATTCATCATGGCACTAACAAATATCGGCTTCGGGTCGTCAACCGATCCCAAGTTTATTTCCTTCAATTCGTCAATTGTGGCTTGGTCAACGTCTTCCATTTCCGGTGGAGCTGGTTGAATTGTTTCGACAAGATCTTGAAAAGGCTCTTGCCTTAGATTTTTCGAAAGCGCAACTTGGGATTGAACTTCATAACACTCAACGTGACGTGCCGACGCCACCCCAAAATTTTTACACACCTCTTCAGGGCAAGATGTAAAACTTTGATCTTCCTCTTCATCCAAAATAGAGATGACATTCACTTGCTCAACTTGTTCGCCTTTGTTTTCTTGATGAGTCCAAATAAGGCTTTTGAGATGTTACTTCTTCTTTTTCACTCTCCACCTCTTCCTCCTATTCCATGGCTCGTCAGGTTCATTAACTTTTCCAAGTCTTTGGAACACCGAAACCCGAGGCTTAACTTGTTCTTCTTGCGAAAACATCTCCTGTTCTTGGGGTGTGAAGACTGTATCATCCACGGAATAAGCTTTAAGACTTCCCCCATCATGTGAGATTTGGAGGCTTTGAGAGGCATTGCTCAAGCATGATGTCTTTACAACACCTCTTGTGTCGGAGACACTCAATGAATTACCTGCTTTGGTGAGTCGTCTCTTGTTCCTTCCCCATCTCCTTTTCCTTGGCGGGGGAAGTTCTCTTGAGGGGGACCTTGTTGGTGGCTCAATTTGAGGTCTAGAGGAATCCCCTCTTATGACTACTCTCTTGCCATTTAGTGACGTTGTAATCACTATGCTTTCGGTAGGAGTTGATTGGTTAATCCTTCGAAGCGGAAAGGTATAACTTGTGACAAGAGAATTAACAATTTTAGCCACCGGTGTCAAGACCTTTTGACCCTTCTTTCTCCTATCCCTTGGGATGTACTTGAACAACAATTTTGACTTTGAGGCCTGACGCCTTTTAACATCGTTGGCATAAGTGTTGGCAACATGGCTATACTTTTGGTGTAACTCGGGCGTTCTCCCATCCTCATTTTCAACATCACCTTTTGTGGATGAAGCGGGTTGAAGAAACCCACAACAAGATGACTTATAAAACTTAGCGTCTGCGTAGTTTACACTTTCGCTATGAAAAGGGTCCGGGTCACCTCGAATCATCTTTTCATTTCCCCGATCATCTGTGTACTTGAGATACTGATGAAGAGTTGATGCAACAACGTTACTATTATGGATCCATGGTCGGTCGCCCGAGCAAGGCGTTATAGGAAGTTTCGGTGTCTATGACATGAAAGAGAGCATCCGTGTAAAGGTCCTCCATTTCTATTTTTAACGCGATTGTTCCTAAAGCTTTCTGCCCCACTTGGTTAAACCCTTGAATAGTAAGCAACGTCTGGGACAGTTGACTTATAGTCATCCCTATCGCCCGCAACACCTTTAACGGGAAAAGGTTAACCGCGGAACCGCAATCAAGTAGGATCCGATTGACCTTTGTATCCCCTATTAGGCCCGTGACATATAAAGGCCTGTTGTGGTTCTCAAATCCGAGTTGTAGATCTTCATCGGAGAAAGTGATGCATGCCACACATGTAGCACACTAGTTAGTAGGGGTGGTCACCACTTCATCCACTTCAATAGGATCCACTTGGTCTTTATAATCATTGGGATCCATCAAAGCTTGAATAAGTGCCCTCCTTAAGTCATTCGACATTTGTAGGGCGTCATACACACTTAAACGAGCAGGAATGCGCTTGAGGTGGGATAATCGCACTTTCTCTTTGTAAGACTTGTTTAGACCCAATTTTGTGTCTAAACAGCACCATAATTCTTAAGCTTTTAACTCGTTTCGTGTTTTAGTTTAATAACTTTTAATACGTTTTTGGTTATTTTGTAGATTTTAAATTTTTACTCAAAACGTAGCAAAAACGGCCTTTTTAGAGCATTTTTGGTGATTTCCCGAGCCGAGCCGGACCGAGAGTCGAGGCGGAGTTGACTCGGGACTACTTTCCCAGCCCTTGGTGCCAATTAGCGAGGTAACACCCGCTACGATCCTCGTAACGGGCGTTACATGCATCGGGAAGAAGAAAGGAACAAGAGGAAGGAAGTCAGATGTAGCCCCCGCTACCGCCGCTAGGCCAAGCAAAACCGCAACTACGTCCGCGCGAAGGAGAAAATCACCCAGCATTCTTCGCTGGTCGCGCCCGCCACAAGACGGTTCGCGCCCGTGACGACCCCCTACTGGGTTGCTCACAGCCGACCATGAATTGCCAGCCGAAGACGGTAGCGCCCGCTACCATTTGGGTCGCGTCCGCGACTTCCTGCTCCCGATGGGGACCGTACCCACGGTCTCCTGGACCGTACCCACGGTCTCTCGAAGCTCGAAATCGCCCGACCTTTTTCGTTGGGACCGTACCCACGGTCTCCTAGACCATGCCCACGGTCTCCCTATGCCCTGCACGTGATTTCAGCCTTTTTGTGCTGCGTTTTGGGGAGTTTTTAGTCCTTGTATAAATAGCTCCCTTTGTTGTGTTTTTGGGGACACCTTGGGGGGCATCTAGGGATAGACTTAGACATTTTCCAGCTTGTAATTAGTGGATTTTAGAGAGAGTTTAGTGAGATATTAACCTAAGGTTTGTGGTGTTTGTGAAGATTTGGAGATTCAAACAATTGAAAGATTGTTGGATCATCTTTTATTGCTTTCTCTTGTTCATCTACAGCATTTTGATAAGTATTCTCTTCCCTTAACTCTTTTATTAATTACTTTGCTAATTACTTACTTGCTTGTTTAATTGTTTTGCTTGTTATTTTATTATCTTGCTTGTTTATGGTTGTTTGATGTTAGAAATCATGTTTAGGGTTGGTTTGGATGTTGTTAGCATAGTTTTTATCATGATTAGTGGCTAGAAACCCTATGGGTTAGGGGGTAATTAAGGGTGTGAATGGGTGATTAGGTTTGGGTTAGCAATATTAGTGGGTATTTAGTTGGGAAATCAATTTCCCACTCCTTTCCTTCCCTCAAGTGGGATGTTTTTGGGTTCGAAAGTCCCCAAATACATCCAACACTTGAGTCGGAAGGTTGGAATTGGGATAGTTAGTACTCTACTCACGGAAGTGAATAGAGGCTAACTAGGTCATTCCGTTTCATTAACTCTCCGGGTCCGTGGTGGACTTTGGGAAAGTTAATCAGGACTATCCTCGAAAGAGGAAGCTCGGTGGGTATTTTCTAACGGAATTGCCACTTGATTCTCCCTCCTTATTATTCTCTTTGTTGCAAAACCCATTTCCTCATTCCAGTTTGCATCCCAAAAAGCCTCCGAAGCCCATTTCCTTTCCTTGACCGACCTTAGTTTTATTTCTTGCGTTGTGACCCTTTCAACCAAATACCTTACCTTAGCAATCTCATCCCGACCATTGACTTAGTTTCTATGACCAAGGCCGCCAGCTCCCTGAGAGAGAACGACAATACTGAGGTCTCACAAACCACGTTACACAAAATGGCGCCGTTGCCGGGGAGCCAGCGCCTCTAGTTTTAGTTTCTTTGCTTTTGGTTATTTGAGTTTGCTTTTACGCTAGAAATCAGTTTGTGTCAATCCAAATGAATTTAATGCTTCTTCATTTTTTGTAGGAGTCCTCGCGTTCTAATGGGTGAAGCTCAAGTTGGTTCACCTTGTACCCTTCTATCATATGCCATTCCATCATTGGGTACGAGAGGCAGCCCTATCACATTACCACCATTGCCACCCGATGCTGTGTTCGAGTTTAAACCGCATTTACTTGAAGTCCTCAAAAGAAACCCGTTCATGGGGACGATGCTGTTGAAAGTCCAATTTCTCATATTGATCAGTTTGAAGACCGGATTAGCTTTATACACATTCCAAGGATATCATCAGAATATTTGAAGTTGAAATTCTTTCCTCTAACTCTTGCGGGGAAAGCGAAGATATGGCTACAAACATGCCCACTTGGTTTTTATTCTTCATGGGAGGCACTCAAAGGAGATTTTCTTCACCGTTTCTTTCCGGCGGAGGAGACTCACCGACTTCGAGTAGAAATTTTAAGTTTCAAGCAAGGGCCGGGAGAGAGTCTTTTCGACGCTTGGGGGAGACTTAAGAGTCTTCAACGACAATGTCCTCATCATAATTTACCGGATTGGATGTTGCTTCAACACTTCTTTCATGGGCTCCGTGGTTCTCTTAGAGAATCTATTGATAATGCGTCCGGAGGGATGTTCCTAAAGAAGACTGCGGAGGAAGCCAATATTTTTCTTCATGAGCTATCTCAGAATATGCCTAGTTGGGGAGGCGGCCAAAATTTAGGAAATGGGGATCATTCTTTGGAACACAACCCCACTATCAAGCTTCTAATGGCTACCGTCCTTGATTTGCAAAAGAAGATGGTGAATGATGAAGTTTCCAACCAATTGAACTTAGCTCGAGGTATGCAAGCCCTTGCATCCATTCCCGCTCCTAATTTGCATATTTGTAAGTTGTGTTTTGGTCCACATCTCGAGCATCAATGTATGGAGTATCGTCAAGTAGAACATGTGAATGTCATTTATTCCAACCAACTTAATTCCCATTCTTATGAAGATGATGATCCCGGTTACACTACATTTGCCAATCCTATATTTAATCCTGTTTCTCAATTTTCGGACCATCATGCACATTTTCAAGAAGAGTTTTAACATCAAACCACCCCACAATCCCAAGTTTCTCAACCATCCCAAGATTCTATAATTGAAAAGTTGTTGCAACAAATTGTGGCTAATCAAGAAAGTGAGGGTGCTCGCCTTAGAGACCTTGAAACCCAAATGACCCAAGTTGCTCAACAAGTATACTTTTCTCAACCCATTCAACCTCAACCTATCCAAGGGAAGCAAGTTGAAGCCATTACCCTAAGGAGTGGAAGAAAAATTGAAGAACCTTTGGTAGTGGAGGACAATGTGGAGGAGGAGAGACCTTTGGGGGAGAATGAGGGAGTTGTGGTAGATAGCGATGAAGAGGAGAGCTTAGAAATTGAGCAAAACATAGTTGAGGAGAAGGAGGATGATGTTGTGGTTAATGAGGCCGAGGATGAAGAAAAAGAGAAGTTGGAAGAGAGGATAGAGATTGAGAAAAGACGAGAAAAAGGAAAGGAAGTCTTGAGGGAGGATATTCATGTAAACCCATTGGAGATACCCGTTTCATATAGACCTCCGGTTCCATTTCCCGGAAGATTGATTCAACAGAAGAATGATGACAAATCCTCCAAGTTTATTTTGATGATGAAGAAACTGCAAGTTAATATACCATTTCTAGATGCCATGTCGGAGGTCTCTTCATTCAAGAAACATCTCAAGGACCTTTTGACAAACAAGAGAAGAATCAAGGAGTCATCGACCGTTCATCTCACAGTTAGTTGCAACGCCCATATGGGAAGCAAGTCTCCCAAGAAACTAGCCGATCCCGGTAGTTTCTCTATTCCATGCTTAATTGGTGATATGAAAATTGATAATGCATTATGTGACTTGGGGGCAAGTGTTAGTGTCATGCCACACACTATATGTAAGAAGCTGAACCTTGATGACTTGACCCCTACAACTATCTACTTGCAACTTGCGGACCGAAGTGTTAGGAAGCCCTTGGGAATATTAGAAGACATTCCAGTTCAAGAGGGAAGTTTCCTTATCCCTTGTGACTTCGTTATTTTGGAGATGGATGAGGATTGGAGAAGTCCTATTATTCTTGGTCGACCCTTTTTGGCTACCGCAGGAGCTACCATAGATGTGAAAAGAGGCCGCTTGTCTCTTCATGTGGATCGAGATCATATTGATTTTGACATCGACCCTTCAAGAGTGAAATCTCCCAAAGAATCTCATTTTAAGGCCAATGCGGTGGTAGACATCTTGGATGAACCCCAAAAGGAGTCTTATTTTCTTGAAGTTGAGCCCGATGATTGGGGAGAAATCAAATATCTAAGGGCTTCGCATCCAAATCTAAGTGAATTTGAGGATATTTACCATGATCATCCTCTTAAGATCATTCCATGGCGGAAGGAAATTTCTTTGAGTGAAACCTATGTTGAGTGCAACAAAGTCAATAAGATGAATTTCAAAGGTCATAGGCCCGCTAGGAAGCGTTGGAAGAGAAGAAGGAAACGTTGGTGGAGGAAGCCAAAGAAAATGCTATCCGGATATCCTAGGTGGATGATTAGACCACTGGAAGAGTGTCCCATGACATTCATGAACCTCTTTGAGAATCATGGGAAAAAGAGGAAGAAGAATTGGTGGAAAAGGTTGATGATGTTTTTGGTTTGTGTCCCAAGGATTCCAAGAATCAAGTAAGTATTTAGGTCAAGCTAGGGACCTAAAACAAGCGCTCTATGGGAGGCACCCCATAAGTTTTGAATATCTCATTTCAAGTTTTAAGTTTTTGCATTTTTCTAATTTTGATCCTTTTCTTCTTTTTAATTTTTTTAATTTTTAATTTTTAGTTTTCTTTAGTTTTTTCTATTTTTCTTGTTCTTTTATTTTTCTTTATTTCTTTCTTTTGTAATTTGAAGTATTAGTTCTAGGATCAAAAGAAAAAAAAAAGGAAAAATAATGTGAAAAAAAAAGAATAGAAAAAAGTTGGAGTTGAAAAATAAGAAAATTGAAGTTTGGAGTGAGGAAGTAGTGTGAGTGATTTTGGTTTTTGAAAAAGAATATGATGTGAAAAGAGTTTGAGAGTTAGGAAATTTTGGATTGAATGTGGGAAGAGTGGAAAAATTGAGTGTTGAAGTGTAGAAATTTTTAGGAGTTGGATTTTGTTTTGGAGTGTTGGACTTTAATTGAAGTTTGGAGTTGACAGCAGAGAAAAGGTAGCAGGCGCTACCCAATGTGTAGCACCCGCTACACAGACAAAGAAGACACAAGATAAGCTCAAAGAATTCACCGCAAAGGAAGACGTCAGGACGAGCAACGCCCAGCAGCTCCCAACACTCAAGGTTGCGTCGCGACAAGCGGCAAGATCGCACTCGCGACATGGTACTGTCCGGGACAGTTTCCCTGCGCCCAAACGCCAGCAAGCCTAGCCAGCATAGGTAACGCCCGCGACAGTGCCGGTCGCGCCTGCGACCTGGCACTGTCAGCGTGCTATTTTTGCCCATAATTCCCGACTCTTCTCACTTCTATCATTTCTTTTCTCACTCAAACTCAACTCTATCCCTCTCTACAGCCCTAAGCGACCGCGACCAAGCTCTCACCCACACCCTTCTTTCCTCTCAACTCTCAATTCCTCCCACATCTCTCCTCATTTTCGAACCCATGCCCTAATTTCTTCTTCTTGCTGCGAAAATCTGCTGTTGGTGTTCGAATTTCTGCCCAGAATTGTCCTAGGTGTGCGACATTGTTGAAGCTCTGGTTCTACACAGCTAAGTGAGGTATTTTTAGTGTAAGTTGTGTGAATTTCTTCCCCCTCTCCCCTGATTTTGGTTCGTTTGTCATGCTTGGTGGAGTTAGGGTTAGATTTTGTCAATTTTCTACATATAAATTCTGCCTCATTGTGTGCTGAATTTGAATGATTTGTTCTTGTTCGGTGACTTGTGTGATTAGTCCTTGCATTTCATATGTTGACACACACACACGCTAGTAGTATTTAGGGTTCTTGTTGATTTTCACACGCACTTGCACTGTAAGTAAGCCATCCTTGTGTTATTCTTGCATTCTATTCTAGTATGCTGTGTGTATGGATCATTTTGACAAGCAAGAATCGTTTCCCCCTGGTGAATACACGTTGAAGTGCTCTGATCTGAGGTAATCTCTAGTGGATTTTGTGTTTAAGCTTTTCAAACTCACGTGTTTGTTGCTTGTGTCTATTGTTTTTGGTTTTCATTTATGATTTAGGCACTATTATTATCAAAAATCTTGGCAAGTCTTGCTTTTGTTCATTATGAGTGGAAGGAGCAAGCGTTCACGAGTCGAGGAAGCTTCTTCATCGCAACCGGGACCATCCTTATCTGCAAAGGAGCGTTACAAAGCGCAACCGGCCACACTAATTCGGTGTGAACCTGATGCGGATGTGACTTTTCGAGATGAAGAGCATAGACAACGGTACGAAGCGCTCCAAGCACGGAAAATATGTGCACCAAATATTTATGATGCGGCAACGATCGAAGCCATCCATTGCAAGCCAAGCTTCGATTATCTCATTCGTGTTCTTGGTTGGGAGGTATTCATCATGATCGATGAATCGATTGTGGACCAGCCCATCTTCGAATTTTTAAGCTCCTTGAAGGTTCATGATGATGGCAAGAAAGATGCGCATTTTGAATACCGGGTCAACAACAAAGATAAGAAGTGCACCTTGAAGCGTTTTTGCCAAAGGTTGGGGTTGCCCGAGGATGGGAGATTTTATGAGCGATGCGCAAATTTTGATGAGCAAAAGGCAATGAAGGACTTAACTTGTTGGAGGAGGATGAATCATGGCACGGGAAATGGAAAATCACGCTACCATTGCTCCCGATACTCTAAGGCACGTGATTTTTGCAATCCGATCATCCGAATCTTCCATAGAATCGTGACAAGTTCAGTATTTGGGAGAGATGATGGACGCCCCAAGGTTCGGAAAGACGATCTCTTTGTGATCTACAATGCAGTGAGGGGTAAAAAGGTAAGCACCGGATCTTGCATTCTACATTGCCTTCGGGAGATTAGCATGGAACCCCGACCTACTACTATTGGGATGGGGCACATCATTTGCCACTTTCTAGTTCAAGAAGGTTTTGGGAAATATTTGAAGAAGTGGACACCGCGCTATCTTCCGGATCCTATCGACAAGGTCCGATTGCAGAAAATGAATATCCTCGCCAAGCACCCAACTGACACGATCTATTGCCATGGAAACGACAACAAAACGAAGATTCTCTTGGATCCGGAATATGCCAGGCAATGGTTGGATATCATTAAGGAGCATAACTGGTCTTGTGGTCAGGTTCCTAGTGACCGCAAGGTGGGTGGTCCGGATGTGTCCGATGGTGAGGAAGAAGAAGAGGACAATGAAGAGGAAGGGGAAGAAGAAGAAAATGAGGATGAAGAAGAGGAGCATACTGGCCATGGTGAAGCTAGCGGAAGTGGAAGTCATCCATGGGAAGCTTTATTTGAGCATCTCAACTCTCAATTCGAACAAATGAGGGTTGACCTTCAAGAACAACGAACGATAATCCAAGGTCAGCACAATCTGTTGGAGACCCAATAAGAGTTGCTACGTGCCCAGCAATCTACGCTCAACAATGTGCATGCACGTCTTCAAAGGCACGGGGAGTATTTTCAACAACAAAACCACTATTGGCGTGACTGGGGGTATTATCACTACTCCATTGCAAACAACCCCCCGGCACCACCAGAGTACATGACCACCACTATCCTACGTTCTTCCCTTATCACCCATATCCTCCCCCGGGAGGATTCGTGCAATGATTTGTAAGTGTCCCCACTCCCACTTTACTCTCTTTATCGATTTTATTTACACTGTTAGTGTTAGATAAGTGTGGGGGGTGCTTTATGGGAAAGTTAGGAAGTGTGTCGGTTAGTTTAGTTTTGTTAAGTTCGTTGTTCCCATGGTTTGAGTTGTTTCGTTTCCATTGCTTCATCATTGGTTAGGTCGGTTATGAGATGTTTCACCTTCAATTCCCACCTTAAGCTAGTGAGATTCGGGGTTGAGGTCAGCTAGAGCCAATGTATATATTGTAAATATTTTCGCTTTTCCTTAGTTTATAGTCCCTAGTGTCTTGTTTTTATTTTTGTTTTGTTCTTTTTCTTTTATGCATGCGAACTCTCACACTTATTATGTTTTTCTTGTTTATTCCTAACCCAAGTGTGATGTTTTCCTGGATTGCGGATTGGTTCTGTTCTTTAATTGAAGACCCTGAGGTAACCTCTTTTCGCACTCTTTGAATGTGTACATATATTGATCTTTGTCGCATGCTTGATTTCTCTTTTGGGTTGCGAGCCCCTTTGAGTGTTTGTGTTGGGATTATATTGTTGTTGGAGCCGTGTGGGCTCGGGTTGCCACCACTTTTATGTGCTAGTTGTTTTTGTTTGTTTGTTTTTGTAGGTTCTCCACCCTTTTCTTGTGACACCTTCCCATAATGAGGACACTGTGGCGTTTTAAGTGTGGAGGCGGGGAGATATTCTGTTTAAAAGGGTAGATCACCTAGCATTTTTGTTTTTGTTTTCTAGTATTTGCCTAAAATCTGAAAAAAAAAATTGTGTGAAAAAGGAGAAAAAAATGGAGTGAAAACCTTAAAAGTTTTCTTTCGGTTTTCATTTTCGTTTTGTTTTTGCTTTGTTTCTTGGATCATGTTGTCGAAATTGAGAAGTGGTTCTTAGACTTCTTTAAAAGAAACCGGTCTGAGCGTTTTCGACCCTGTCTCGGGTGCTAGTCATGACTTATTACTTTAGATGTCCTTCATTGAGTGTCTAGTGAAACCCCCGATTCCTTTCACGTTCTGGTTGAAGTCGGGAGATTCTAGGGGTTTGTGTCCGAGCTTGTTATTTTTTAGCAAAAGCAAAAGCAAAGTAAAAAGAAATAAAAAAGAAAGCAAAAGCTACAATAACCGGATTAAGTGGGGCGTGTCGCTGAATGACATCAACCACCATACACTTAGCCAACCTACACGGGCCCGGTATTAGCGATACGACGCTATTACCCCTTAAGCTCCTCATATATCGAATTCTCGACGGAGGTGTGTATGGAAAAGACTGTGTTGGGAGGGTAAACCCCATATTTGGGCCGTCCAATTCCCGAAAGTAAGGCTAATACCGACTTTAAAAAGGAAAAAAAAGAGAGAAAAAGAAAAAGCAATTTCATTGGTGAAACCAACCAAAAAGAAAAAGAAAGTTTGTTCTTCTAAAAGTGTGGGGCCTCTCCTTGCATCACCTACGGCCCTCACCAAGCCAAGGGCGACCAAATACGAGGAAGGGCAACTCTCTCCTTGTTCGTTTCGTTGTTTTTGAGCTCGGGCATGAGTCCTTGGAGTCTTTTGGATTCGGTTAGAACCCACTAGCACATTTGCACGTAGGGGTTTTGCTTGGCATTAGGTGTAGGACATCGAAAATCTTAAAGACTGACTTTTATTCGGGATAGGTGCTTGTGAGACGCTCATAACGGTTCCTTTTGGAGGTTTAATAACGTTTTCCTAATTTAGATTTCGAGTTCCTTTAAAGCGAAGCTTTTGTTTTTCTTTTCCTTTGTTTTTCTTCGGTTTTGTTTTCACTTTCCCTCTCTCCTTTTTCTTTGGCTTTTGTGGGTATATCCGCTACAAACCCTCACGAGTCCATCTCGTCCACCCGGGCTGCCGGGAATTCAAAGGGCTTGGTGCATACGCTAAATGCACTCGTTTCCTCCCACGACAGAGGAGTTGGTGTTTAGTTTTTCTTATTTGTTAATGTTTTGTTTTGCACAGGACGAGCAAAAGTTTAAGTGTGGGGGGGGTGTTTAGACCCAATTTTGTGTCTAAATAGCACCCTAATTCTTAAGCTTGTAACTCGTTTCGTGTTTTAATTTAATAGCTTTTAATACATTTTTGGTTATTTTGTAGATTTTGAAGTTTTTACTCAAAACGTAGCAAAAACGGCCTTTTAAGAGCATTTTTGGTGATTTCCCAAGCCGAGCCGGATCGAGAGTCGAGGCGGAGTTGACCCAGGACTACTTTCCTAGCCCTTGGTGCCAATTAGCGAGGTAACACCCACTAGGATCCTCGTAACGGGCGTTACATGCATCGGAAAGAAGAAAGGAACAAGAGGAAAGAAGTCAGACGTAGCCCCCACCACCTCTGGGGTAGGGCCCGCTACCACCGCTAGGCCAAGCAAAACCGCAACTACGTCCGCGCGAAGGAGAAATCACCCGGCATTCTTCATTGGTCGCGCCCGCCACAAGACGGTTCGCGCCTGCGACGACCCCCTACTGGGTTGCTCACAGCCGACCATGAATTGCCAGCCGCCGCTACCATTTGGGTCGCGTCCGCGACTTCCTGCTCCCAATGGGGACCGTACCCACGGTCTCTCGAAGTTCGAAATCGCCCGAACTTTTTCGTTGGGACCGTACCCACGGTCTCCTAAACCGTGCCCACGGTCTCCTAGACCGTGCCCACGGTCTCCCTATGCCCTGCACGTGATTTCAGCCTTTTTGTGCTGCGTTTTGGGGAGTTTTTAGTCCTTGTATAAATAGCTCCCTTTGTTGTGTTTTTGGGGACACCTTGGGGGGGAATCTAGGGATAGACTTGGACATTTTCCAGCTTGTAATTAGTGGATTTTAGAAAGAGTTTAGTGAGAGATTAACCTAGGGTTTGTGGTGTTTGTGAAGATTTGGAGATTCAAACAATTGAAAGATTGTTGGATCATCTTTTACTGCTTTCTCTTGTTCATCTACAGCATTTTGACAAGTATTCTCTTCCCTTAACTCTTTTATTAATTACTTTGCTAATTACTTGCTTGCTTGTTTAATTGTTTTGCTTGTTATTTCATTATCTTGCTTGTTTATGGTTGTTCGATGTTAGAAATCATGTTTAGGGTTGGTTTGGATGTTGTTAGCATAGTTTTTATCATGATTAGTGGCTAGAAACCCTATGGGTTAGAGGGTAATTTAGGGTGTGAATGGGTAATTAGGTTTGGATTAGCAATATTAGTGGGTAATTAGTTGGGAAATCAACTTCCCACTCCTTTCCTTCCCTCAAGTGGGATGTTTTTGGGTTCGAAAGTCCCCAAACACATCCAACACTTGATCGGAAGGTTGGAATTGGGATAGTTAGTACTCTAGTCACGGAAGTGAATAGAGACTAACTAGGGAATTCCGTTTCATTAACTCTCCGGGTCCGTGGTGGACTTTGGGAAAGTTAATCCGGGCTATCCTCGAAAGAGGAAGCTCGGTGGGTATTTTCTAACGGAATTGCCACTTGATTCTCCCTCCTTATTATTCTCTTGTTGCAAAACTCATTTCCTCATTCCCGTTTGCATCCCGAAAAGCCTCCGAAGCCCATTTCCTTTCCTTGACCGACCTTAGTTTTATTTCTTGCGTTGTGACCCTTTCAACCAAATACCTTACCTTAGCAATCTCATCCCGACCATTGACTTAGTTTCTATGACCAAGGTCGCCAGCTCCCTGAGAGAGAACGATAATACCGAGGTCCCACAAACCACATTACAAGACCCCTGACGCACTCGAAAAGGGACCGGGACATGGAGATCCTTTTTAGGAGTCTTTGCCTTCTCCTTTTCCTCGTTGGCACTCATGCCATTTGAGGTTACAGGACTTATTTTATCCACGTCTTTCTCCTCATTATCCCTGGTATTTTGAGATTCCACTGAACTATTCGTTTCTTTCTCTTTTACCGTCCTTTCTAATTGTTGGAGTTGTCGTCCAGATCGAAGAGCTACTAGATCAAATTCTTCACTGGCATCCACTGAATTTTCGATCATTTCTTCACATTCGTCAACCCATGAAACCATGCAACATTGGGTTGTATCTGGATGTGCATGATCATCATCATCCGAAGGGTCATATATTACCGAAGAAGCCCTTCGGGATGTAATCACTCAAGGTAAATGGAGTCTTTACCGGTGGTATGTACTCCTCTTCGGAAGCTACCTCGGGCTTTTTCTTAGCCTTATTCTTCTTCTTCCTCCCTTTCTTATTCTTCTTCGGCGGTGGCTTCCCTCCCCGGAACTTAATCCCAGGATTTGTCGTGGTTTGTATCAAGGACTTTCTAAACGACCCCCTGCATAAGAAAGTTTGCCACCCTAAACCATCATCGTCGTTGTCATCGTCTGTTGTTGCCCAGGCCTCAAGACTCGGATCTAGGTAGAAATCAAACAGAGTTGGGGCTCCCGGAGAAGGGTTGGGCATGTAAGGATATGCCCACACCATGGACTCATTGTCATCAACCACAAACTTGATGGGTACTGCATGAGGTGGTAACGAAAAGGTAGGGACCCCTTGGTTTTCCTCTGAACATGATGACGGTTTGTCATCTTTCCCCTCGATTGTTGGTACTGTACTTGGAGAGGTCGTTGGCCACCTTGATGGAGTCCCTTCTATTTCACTCCCACCTTTCTTGTTCTTCTTCGATGGTGACCTCCTTCCTTGAAACTTAACACTAGAGTATGACGAGGCCAACCTCAGAGGTTTTCCAAATGGCTTCCAACGTGAGTAAGTTTGCCAATCCATCTCCAAAGTTTCCTCGTCGTCATGCAACTCCGGCCAACCTTCGAGCATTGGATCTAGGTGCATTTCAAGGTCTGTAATTCTGGAGAGCAACGTGACATGCCGGGATATGCCCAAACGGTAACCTCCTCACCCTGGAGCGTGTATTTGATGGGTACTGCATGAGGTGGTAATGAAGCAGTAGGGATCCCTTGGTTTTCCTCCAAAGACGATGGAGAATTGTCATTTTTCCCTTCGATTATTGAAGTCATATTAGTGGAAGCAGCTGGCTTCCCTCATGACGTCCCTTATACTTCAATTTCACCCTTCTTGATCATGTCTTCCACTAAGTCTTTGAAGACATAACAATCCTTAATTGTATGGCTAATGATCCTATGATATGGACAATACTTAGGATCGTTCTTCTGATTAGCTTGACCCGGACGCTCTGAATCCGGAAGGGTGATGGCCTTCGTGGCCATTAACTCTTCAAATATCCCTTGTACATCCTCATCATCAAAGGAATACCTTTTTTCCTTTCTCTCTTGGAGCGTGAGTCGTCGGCCATCCATCCTTTGCTTCCCTCTGCCATTATTGATGGTATTTCCGTCGTTGCTTGGCTTGGGGTTCGTTTTGATGAAAATGGCTATGGACTCCCCTTTCTTCATCGGCTTTTTGCCTTCTTCCTTTTTGGATGGCATGTTTTTCTCTCGCAAAAACGACATAGTTTTCTCACGGGAAAGTTGTCTCTCCACATTAGATGCCTTTGACACAAGAGCATCGAAGCTTTGAGGCTCGACGGTGCCCACAAATGTTGCGATCTTCGGAAGCAAGTTGCTAGCACATATTTGAACTACCGATTGTTCACTAAATTTTTCAGGGCATTGCAGACTCAGACTCCTCCACCGAGTGATGAAGTCGTTCACTGACTTATCGGGCCTTTGGCTTACCTCTGTGTGATTCATTATGGAGATCTTTTGCTTTGATCTCACAAACTGAGCCAAGAATTCCCTTTGAAGATCGTCCCATGTGTGAATGGACTCCGGTTGGAATTGAGTGTACCATGTAAAGGTCGAACCTTTAAGGGATTGCACAAACTGTCTAATGACTAAGGCATCATTGAGGGCAATTTCCCTACAAGCGGAGTAGAAGTGAGCCAAATGTTCGTGCGGGGAACCCTTTATACCATCGAACTTCTCAAAATTCGGCTTTTGGTAGCCTTTCGGGAAAGGGATGGAGTCATAATGACTTGGATAAGGGTTCCTGTAACCCAAGACAGGAGCTTTCATAGCTGAAATGATACTCTTGTATTCCTTGAGCTATTAACTCTTTTATTTCTTGTGGAGTAATGGCTGTGTTGCTACCATCATCCTCTTAATCCTTCCTCTCATTTTCTCGGAGTTGAGTGGCGAGAGCGAAATTTTCGGCTTCTTTTTCCTCGAGCTTCCTTTGAAGCTCCTCCATTTGTTCTTCGAGAGAAGGAGTGCTAGTCACAAGCTTGTTCCTCCCGGAAAAGAGCCCTTAAACCGTAACAAGTAGGACTTATGTCTTCTCCTCCTACCCAGAATCGCTCCTCCTCGTCTCGATTTATGGAAATGGTAAGAGGTAGAGAGGTTGCCTCAGCATAGGTCATAACCCTAGCCCTTGACCTAGTAATTGGGCCGCTGTAGGTTTGTGATCCAACACCTTCGGAAATCGAATCACTTATATTTACTGATTTAGAACCCTCTCCCTTTCCTCTTGTGGAGGTTTGAGATTGAGTTCTAGCGGCTTCTTTAGACAACTGAGAACTTGGCACCATTCTAGGGGTATTCGAACGCGAAGGCTTAATAAACTTCACTTTCTGGGTTTTGCTAGTGATGTCTTCCTTCGTATAGGATGTCATCATCGCTTGAGCCACGGGAGAAGCTTCCATAATCGGGATGTAGATGGGTATACTTCCAATAAATATCTTTTTCACTTGGCGTGGTTTGGGAACCTTCTTGACTCCCGAAGTCCCTTCCCCGAAGGGAATAGGGAGGCCCGTGTTAAATCCTGAATTAAAGGGTCGATTGTCCGACCATGCCCTCTGTTTCGGGACCCACACTGCCCTTTGAGATGGTGCGTATACTCTGGCCTGTCTAGGAACGGGTGCAGGAACCCTAGCCTGCCTCTGTAGGCTTGTGGCCTGGATTTGTACCAGCAGGGGTGTCCCTTAATAGGTTCCTCTCCTGTGCCGGAGTTTGTCTCGAACGAGCGGTGTGCACTTGGTGGGATGGCCCAGCCCTTGGCGGGCTTGTCTTGGGTGCCAACCCTTGTTGAGAGGCCCTCCTCAAGGTTGCCTTGGCAAGATCCAAGGCCGATGACGGAACTAGTCGGGGTGCATTAGATCTCGCACGACGCTTGTCGCTCCGGCGCTTGTTGCGCTTGATGTTCTTGGTCGCCTTCTTTGTCAAAGGCGCATTGGCGTCAGGGGCGGGCTTAGCTCCCTTTTCAAGGACCCTCAATGGCTCCCATGCATTTGAGAGTGGGAATTCCATTAGTAGAGATCGAGCTCCGACCGTCACGACCATTTGAGCATCTCGCTTAGTTCTGATTACCCCGCGCTTCACTACCACGGTGAGAGGGAGCTTCTCGAAATTGATGTTACTTTGCGTGCCATTTCACATGCAAACAACATCAAAAGAAAGAAAACAAAACAGTACATATTAGTCACAATAAAGTAAATCGAAGATGAAAAGGAAAATAGGGTCCCACCGAGCGTGCCAAAAATTATGTTGAGCAAAAAATTTAAAAACAGAAAATAAATTAAATAAATTGTCCACACAATCTCCCGACATATTTTTGTATATATCGGTTTATTATTTTCTTTGAGTACGACCCTATTCAAGAGGATGAACCTCCTTATTTACGTCCCCGTTTAGGAGACCACCTTTTGATTCCGACTCATTTCGCTTAACTGTTTTTCCTTCTTTTGTTTTATTTTTAGTCGAGGTAAATTTATATCAGCTTTATGTTTGAACCCTAACTTAGTTGCATCAGATAGTGGCCGAATAGGCACCTTCTAGGAAGGGTACTACCCGTATACATTCTTCATGTGCATGTTAGGGGAAAATTTGATTTAATTTAGAATTCGGGTTGCACTCACTATTTATTGTGAGCTGCCTACGTACCCCTTTGAAGGGGATCAAACCGATCGTAGTTCTTTTGGAAAAATTTAATGTTTATTTGGGGTTTTATTTAGGTTAAATTAATAACCATATTTTTTTTACTCATTTTTGTTATTTGTTCGGCTAAATAAATAGCCGAAACAGGGACTCGAATTTGTTGCGGAATTTTGGCCGAATTAACATTATAGCCTTTCCGTTATTTTTATCACTTTCCGACTTAGTCCTTCATGGGGTCGGATGATTTAATTTGACTTGTCGATTGCAGCCATAACCATATTTATTTTTATGGGCTTCCTACGTACTCTTTTTGAGATTAAATCGACGTAGTTCTAGACCCGTTTTGAGTCAAAATATAATTTACAAGGATTTTAAATTTGTGACTGAACCCAGAAAAATTTAACATCGGATTTCCTACGTACCCTTGATGGAATCAAGTCAACGTAGTTCTAAAGGAAAGATAGGCTAAACTTATTTATCACATGTTATGAATTTATTACACGACAAAATCAACAAGTTAACTTGGCTAATTTGTTGATTTGGTATCACAGCCAACGAAATTCATGTTAACACTATCATATATATTGTCCTTTGAATTGTGATAAAGTGAGTTTGTACTTTTGTGGTGGATCAAAGCATAAAGGCCACGTTGCTCTGGGTGTGCATTGTTGCAGCTAATTAAACTCAATTCATTGGAAACATATAACTGTGACCTTGAGACCCAATAATGCATCCCAGTTGTTATCTCATCATCACATCCCCATTTTGCTTTTGTAAATTATATATGTAGAAAACGCATGCTTCTCAGTAGCGTGGATGCCAAAGGTCAGACTGTGAGCTCTGTCTTGTCACTCATGTGCCCAAGTTTCTATGCGCATGCGTCCCCCTTTTTTTTATTCACCCACCCTTGCTCCCATCTAGAAAAGAGGTTGAAAGGTCAGAAATAACCAGTTCACCTTTTCCTCTCTCTCTCTATAACCCAAAGCAAACGTTGCAACAGGAAAATTGCTTAGAGCAGCTCACTTGGGCGTCACGATTTTGAACCAAGATACACACTCACCATGGGCATCACAAGAGAGTTTGAGCAAAAAGAAGAGACGCAAGCGCTGAGCATATTTGGAGTATCAAAAAAAAAAAAAGGATCATTGTGATCAATAGGGGAATTAGTGTAATTGTAAATTCTTTTCTTGATTTTTTTATCAAAAGGAAGTTCTAGATTGGAATTTATATATGTATATTATTTTTTTTATTTGTTTTAGAGTCCTCTTTTTTTCTTTGTAGACGATTAAGATCTTTTTCCCTAGCTACCATATCTGGAGTTTGAAACTAATCAGAATCCTTGTGGAATTTGGACTCATAGAAGAACATGGGTATAAATACCAAGGCTGAGTTTGACAAAGTATCGTTCGCTAGCTTCATGTCGCTCCAAAGAGTAACCAACCCCTTGTTTTCAGGTAAAGAATTTGAGTTGAATTTTGAAATCTGAATTTTTTTTCTTCTGGTCTGTCTTCTTTGAAGTTAAACTTGTGACTTTCATCATCTTTCTTTCTCTGAAAAGAAAACTTTTACAGTTGTATGATTTTCCAGGATCAAGACATCGTAAAATCCTTTGTTATTTACTTATTTTCTTAAAGAAAGAAAAATTTGGATTCTCGATGGACAAATTCTCCCGTTCTTCATCTTTGGGGTCCCTAAGGACCATGGATTCTCAGGAATCCGAGTGTTTTGCGGTCTTTAGAGACCATGAATCCCTAAGGATTCCAGCACTTACAATTCCTAAGAATCTGGCCAAAATGCTCCGATTTTTTCCAACAGATCGTTTTCTTTTCAGGGTCCCTAAGAACCATGGATTCTTAGGAATCCGAATTATTTGTGGTCTTTAGAGACCTATAAATCCTTAGGGATTCTTGGATTGGCACTTACAACTCCTAGGAATATGGCCAAAAAGTTTTTGGACTCAAAGTCGCTTCCTCGATTCTTCTTTGGGACTCTTAGGGGTCCTGGATTCTTAGGAATCCAAGTGTCTTGTGAACTTGAAAGGCTTTGAATCCTTAGGGATTCTTGACCATGGCCTTTATGATTCTCAAAATTCCGATCGAAGTTTTCTTCTTTGAATTAGTTTAGTATCAAACCTCTTTTTTTTTTTTTTTGAATGGTTCACTATATGGTAGTAGACTAATAATACTTCACTATCGTTGGTCGTAGAGGGATGGTGGGGGCTTGACACAGAGAAAATAGGATAAAGATAGATAGAGTAAAGAAGTAATCTGATCCTGTGATGTGCTTACCTTTCTAAATTGGATTGGATTTGCAAAAGAAAAAATGGAACTTGATGTTCGTTCCCTACTCACAAACTGCTTCTAAAATTTCTATCTTCCTGCTGTGATCTTTTGTGCTTTTTCCAACCCCTTGCATCACATCTGATTCTTCTTTTTATAGGGAGGAGAAACAAGCAGTTGCTTTTTTCTGCAAATAACTGCAGGAGGTTTTCCCATGTACAACAATTCATGGGAGTTATCTCCATTCTCCTCAACTGACTATAACATTATTATCATCAATAAAACAAAAATTTCTTTAATAATATCCCTTTCTCTTGCTGTAGGAAAAAGGAAATGAGAAAAAAAATAATCGTAATAATAATGCCATGATGTGGACTATAATACTTTATTATATGATGTTATTTATGTGCATAACATGTTGGATAATTATTAATTTGCACTACAACAGCCATATTTATCCCAACAACAGTGTAGGTATGCACATATGCTTTGTAATATATATAAAAAAAAATATATGACATAAATGATAAATTGGTTATGCATTTGTTTGGGATTTCCCTTCATAATTAGTCACCCAATATGGAGAGCGCATTCATAATCATAAAATTCGAACTTATCATTTAACAGTAAGCTCGTGTCCATTTTATGAGTATAAATTTTGAATTATTTAATTTTGTCAAAAATTACTGTTTAACACCATCGTTTTTCAATAAAAGATAATACAAAAAAAGAAGAAAATCCAGAAAACAAGAAGAAGGCCAAGAAGAAGCTCCAATTGATAATCACAAGAGCTTGGTTCACACAGCCATGTGTTAGCCCTCATTTGCCCAAGCTCAAGCTTGATCGACGTTACAATAAGTGTGATCAGATTTGTCTCTTACATGGCCTGCAAAAGCTGGAGTGAATGCAAAGATTCCTCTCTTTTCTCTAGTGTCCGGCCGGCCTAGGGGAAGAAGGAGCCTTTGTCTTTTCTCCATGCTTATTGCCAAGGGCCCGAGTGAATGCAAAGATTCCTCTCTTTTCTCTAGTGTCCGACCGGCCTAGGGAAAGAAGGAGCCTTTGTCTTTCCTCCATGCTTGTTTTTAAGTGCTCAAGCTTGTACATTTTCAAGGAGGAGCATGGCTAAGTGTGCCCAATAAGGAGCGGTAGTCTTCCCAAGAATAGAGCATCAAACTCCAAAATAAGGGCATTCTCCCAATGAACATGCTGACATAATTTGAGGAAAATAACAGCCACCGACATCGCGATCGATGAAGTCTCCAGGCATTGAATTGACATCGACAATCAAAATCAGCGCCACCGGAAGAGTTTGGTGCAGTCTCAGCAATAAGAGTCATTGACATCGAGTTCGATGAAATCTCAGGAATAAGAGCCGCCGACATCACGTCCAGTGAAGTCTCATAGGCATCAAAAGTGTCATCATCATCAAAAAGACCAAAAACAGAGTCACCGGTAGAGATCAGTGTAAGTCCCAAATTCTCGAGCCATCGGTGTCATGACCAGTGAAGTCTTTACCCCAGGATCGTCGACATCGCGATCGGTGAGGTTCCTCGGCATTGAATTGCCATCATCATCATCATCATCATCATCATCATCAATGACTTCCAGCCTCGTGTCTGGTTAGTCTCGGCTTCTGGCCTCACGTCCAGTTTGTCATCATCATCATCAAAAGTCCAAAAACAGGGTAGCCCATCGGCGTAAGTCCCCATCAACATCAGAGCCACCGACAGAGTTTCGGTGAAATCTCAACATCGGGCCATCGTGAGAGTTTCGATGCAGTCCCTTTGGCCTCCAGCATTGCGTCTGGTTGGTCGGCTTCCAGCCTCGCGTCTAGTTAGTCTGGCATCTGGCCTCGCGTCCAGTTTGTCATCATCATCGTAAAAAAATCCAGAAACAGGGTAGCCCATCGGTGTAAGTCCTCAACAGTATCAGAGCCACCAGCAGAGTTTGGTGAAGTCTTAACAACCAGGGCCATCGATAGAGTTTCGATGCAGTCCCAATCCTGAGCCACCGGCAGAGTTTCGGTGAAGTCTCGACCCCCAGGGCCATCGACATCATGATCGATGAAGTCCCTCGGCATTGAGCATGCCAAGAATCATCAACATCGACACCGGGAAAGACTGGAACCGACACCGGGAAAGACTGGAACGACACTGGGGAAAGACTAGAAAATCAACATCAAACCCCAAGAGCCATCGGCATCGCGTCCGATGAAATCTATCCAACAAGTAAGGCGTCATTCTCGCCTGAGATCACCTATCGGCGCAAGTTTGCCAACCGCGACACAGGACATAGCTTCCAAGTGTCAGCCCACACCTTCAAGTAGGACGCCTTCAGCGCCCGAGACCATTCTGAGTAAGACGTTATCAAACGCCCGAGATTACTTCAAGTAGGGCGTCATTCTCGCCTGAGATCAGCGCACGATACACAAAAACTCATCAAAAGTCAAGTAGAGCATCATACACGCTCGAGATCATCCCCGACAGAGGCGCATGCCGTCCACACCGGCGATGCAGGACTCACCTTCCAAGCATCATCACAGGCTTTGCACTCCAAAGTCATATCTCTAGGCTTTACATTCCAAAGTCATATCCCAACCGGTGTCCATCAAATCAAGTCTACTTTGATCTTCGTCCTATCCTCGGACTCAATCAAAGTGGAGGCTCTCTGTGACACCGGAATTTGGCGCATAGATATATATAGCATTCCTATATAAAAATGAAGAAGAAATAAAGAAAAAGAGGTTGGTCGATAAGCTAATTCAGATACTAGATTGAAGCATAGTTTTTATACACTTTTATTGTAATTTTATTATTTCTTTTTTATGTATTTTTAGTTAGAAAATTAGGAATTAGAGAATAAGGGAAGCCAAGCCATGCAAGCCATAAGATCAAGTGCCAAAGGTCGCAAGATCGAACCCTCACAAAAACACTCAAAAACCATCTCACAAAAGATAATAACATGTGCTCTCTCCATCCAGTGTGAATCACCAATTCCCTAGGCAGCCTCTCTTCACACCCCACCGTCCATGCATGCATGGACGAGAAGGGATTCCTCCCCCCTGCCTAAAGCCGATCGGCCTTGGTGGCTCCACCCACACATGGTCAATTAACCACGTGCCACCGTCCATAGAAGACATCCCCCCTACTACCCTAGTGGTCTGTGCTAATCCGAAGACTACGAGGTGAGTGCATGTATGTGCATGCATGCCTTCCTTCCCTTAAGCCTATAAATACTACCCCTCTCAACACTCATTTCACTCACCAACTCACTCATATGTCCTTCCTCCTACTAATTCTCTCATTCTCTCTACTCCTCTCTACTTCTTATACTCTCATATCATCTCTCTTATCATTCTACTACCATCCTTATTATCCTCCATCATCTTTCGTACCACTATAATCCTCATTCTTCCATCACAAAAAGCCTAAATACATATCCTATTCTATCCATCGCGAACCATACAAAAACCCTAGCCTACAACACATTCAAAACCACAAAAAGCCTTCTTACTATCTCTTTCCATCCCCTCTTTATCCCTTCTATTCTACTATTTTTTCTATCATTCTTTTGATCCATTTCGGCACTTTGAGAGGAGGCTTCTAAAGGCATCAAAAAGGATTTTTCAAGCACCAAAAGGGCTAGGCAAGGCTTTTGAAGTTAAAAGGGTTTCACAATGTTATATTCTCAACATGCAAAGAATAATGCATATTTACAAATTATCATTCAAAGGTGATTTTGAGAGTATGGTTACATGATCATGAAATGACAAACAAATAAAATAATCAAACCTTGCTTGCTTGTAAATTCGAGTGAAGAATCTATGGAACTCGCGATTACGACTTTCGATACCGCGCACACTTGAGAGTTTTTGTATAGAAGTGGGATAAGGATTTTTGAGAGAAAAATGAGAGATAACGGAGATGGTAAGAGTTGATGGTGTTTGTGATGATGAGAGTTAATAGGGATCATGGGTGATAGTTGTTGATGAAATGAGGGGTGAAATGGAAGGGTATTTATAGGTGAGGGGAGAGGTATGATGATGGAAAGAGGGTGGAGCCGTGGAGGCATGATCCAAAGATTATGCCCCCATGATCGATGTCAAGGTCGTAGGGCCTGTGCCTCTGCATGAGTCAAAGGAGTTGGGCATCGATCATGGGATTGCATGGGAGGGAACTTTGGCGTGCAAATCGGCCTATGGAAATTCACTACACGGATCGCTGACGTGGCAGAGCGGAGTGGGCTTCTCTCTCAGCCTAAGCTTAGCGTCCTTGGCGAAATCCCCTGGGCCAAGTTCACGTCTTAGGCCCAAGTATATGTCAGCCAAGGCCCAACAGCCATGACTTTGTTTCCCTTGGGTTGTCGTTTCGTTTGGCTTGCTTCTTGGCGTTAGCTAAGGCTCAGGGGCATAGGCAACTTGTTTTGGGCCCGACTTCTAATTCTTGTCTTCGGTTTGCATAACTGGAATTCGTTGGTATGAAACTCGGTGTCTAGAGAGAGCCCCCACTTTGATCGAGTCCGAATACGATGAAGGTCAAAGTAGCTTGAAGTGTTGATTACCTTTTTAGGATGATGTCGGTGCTCTTTTAATGGTGACCGGAAGGTGGATGATGTTGGTACTATTTTAACGGTGGCTAGAAGGTGGACGATGTCAGTGCTCTTTTAATGGCAACCAGAAGGTTGATGATGTTGATGCTCTTTTAATGGCGACCAGAAGGTGGATGATGTCGGTGCTCTTTTAACGGCGACCGGAAGGTGGATGTCAACGCTCTTTTAATGGCAACTAGATGATATCCTGATTTTCTCGGTATCGGTGATGGTTCCCTGCACAAAAACCAAAGCAGAATGTTAGATCACTTTGAACAGTGGTTGGAGATATAGAGAATTACCTGTCTGGCAGATTGATCGCGGCTGTTCCAAACTTGCTTTCCTTTCGATGCTATTATCGATGATGCCCAACGAATTTTCCTAAGGTGGATTACATTTTTCCGATGTTGATGATGCCCAACAGATTTCCTGAGGAGGATCGAATTTTCCAGATGTTGATGATGCCCAACGAATTTTCCCGAGGTGGATCGCATTTTCCCGATATTGATGGTGTCCAACAGATTTTCCCGAAGCAGACCAGATTTTTCCGATGTTGATGATGCCCAACGGATTTTCCCGAGGAGGATCGTATTTTCCCGATGTTGATAACTCCCAACGGATTTTCCCGAGGCGAATCGAATTTTCCCGATATTGATGGTGCCCAACGGATTTTCCCGAGGCAAATCAGATTCTCCTGAAGAAGATGATGCCCAATGGATTTTCCCGAGGCAGATGATTCTGTCGGTGGCGTCCTTGGCAACTTTTGTTGCTTGAGCTTTGGATGATATATAGATGTCATCCAGAGTGTGATTAGAGATTTATCTAATCTTGTCTTGATGATTAGCAGCCAAGTTTGAGTCCCTGTGCGAGATGATGCATGTGCATAGACGATGTTGTTCCAGTAATGTTGTCTGAAATGTAGCCTACACCCGGTCTTCTTCCTTCCAGTAAGGGAGTTAACTTTGTTCTCCACGTCATTCCCAATATGGCATATGCATAAAAAGTGAGCAGCACCCGAAAAAATTTTGTCAATTGCACCCGACAACCCTTCTTCCCTTTTTGTCACAAACACACCTGGACTCACCCCGGGACCCAACAAGTCGTGCAATCTTCCTAACATCCATTCATATGAGTCCATCTTCTCGTCCCTCAAAAATGAGTACGTGGCGAGGAAGTTGTTGTTTTTCAGAGTCACTCCGACTAGCTCATACAAGGGCCACTTCGCCTTGTTCGTCTTGTACGTACTGTCAATGAGAATAACATGCGGGTACGTACGAAGCAACTTCAACGAGTATGGGTGGCATAAAAACAGCAGCCTTAGATTGCTATCTTCGTCGAAATCTATAAACGACACGTAGTAGTTATGTTTTGCCAAATGAAGACAGTGTTGGGAGTGTGTCCTCCCATCCATGTCATGACTCTGCAACTTTGACCGCTCGTTGGAAATTTTCTTGACGTTGGCGTTACAAACCGGGAACTTCTTCTTGAGAGATGTATGTATCGTAGCCGGAGTACACCCGGTGTTTGTCATTTTGCGGACATGGTCTTTCATATCAGATGTCAAAGGGTGTCCATCACATTGGCCTTCCTCGTACACAATGAATTGATGGTTGTGCTTCCGCAGGTTTCCCTCGCAAACACGGACACGCCATGAAGCTCCAGTCCGAGTCCACGCTACAATCACGAATTTGCAGTGGCATGCCTTCGTCGACGTATCTCGATGAGCGGCTGCATCCAAATCATCCAATCTACCCCTGGTATACACCGTACCTCCAACAATTCAGATAAACCTTAAGCGGACTATCTGAATCTTTTCTCTTGTGGGTAGCTCGTTGTGGACATTTTTCCTCGCCGTTCGGGCTTCCGAACATCCACGTGGATTGGGGGTGTGATTCGGTTATTTGTGCTGGGGTTTAACCTTTGAAAACTCTCTAAGGAATTAGTCATACATTTCGTGAATAATGTTTTGTAAAATCACTTTCCCTTTACTTAGGCATTTTATGAGTCATTAAATTAAACCTTTGCTCATTTGTGGACATACACTTGTTTCAAACTCTTCTAAATTTAATCCAATTTTCTCATTTAAATGTTAGGCTTGGAAGAAAGTGATTTATGCAAATATTATTTAGAAATATAAGAAGAAAACCCTAAATTTGCATCGGTACATTGTAAAACCATGTTATCCATAGTTTATGCAATCGCCGATGTGTTTTGGATCGAAATGGGAGTCGCTACCCGACTTTTTAAAGAGAAAAGCCAAGAAAAACTAAAGAGAAAATAAAGAAAGACTCCGCCTGCGAAACCTAAGAATGGATTCGGGAGTAAGGCTACGAACTCGAAAAGTAAACTTTAAGAGTTTGCCTCTCACGAAAAGAAAGACTCTACCAAAAGTTTAAGAATGTGCTTTTAATAAGGTTTGAAAGGGAAATGAATGAATACTTTATAGGATTATTTCATTCAACTGCTCATTTTCTAGGTCAACCCTTGACCCGAGTAGCAAAATAGATCCAGACTCCCAATAGGTAGGCCGCGTGGCCTGCACGCGGTCCGGATAATTTTAAGCATATTTTGGGCTTAGTTTTGTGGGTTTTTTGGGCTGGATTTTTTGTGGGCATTAGATTAAATTGTGGCTTGAAGGATCGGTTTATATCCACATTTTTTCGGCGCTCAAAAATTACAAAACTCCAAGAAATAAAAACATATGATAATTACAATAAATTTACATTTTTCGATGCTAAATTACTAACGAAATAATTTGACGGGTCAATGGGTCGGGTCCACGAGTCCATGCCTAGACCCGGACCCGCTAAATTTAGGCTTCCCTGAAACAATCGTACATAACATTTAATAAGGATTCCTCATAATTGTCCCTTGGTCAGAATGTCATCCAAACTGCACCATTTTTCCAATTTTTGTTCTCTTTGCGTACTTAAGCTTTTTAAGTTTGGCAAATTGGAAAAGTTCACATTCTGAGTCTAGTTCAGGATCATATTTTTATTTAAATTTTTGCATGCATAGCTTAATATAGATTTAGCAAAACACGGACAACTATCAGAACCAATATACATGTAAAGGCAATCTAGAATAGTCACAATAAAAAATGTATATCTCACTTAATACTTAAGCTTTGCATAATCGGTCACTTGGGTTAGTTCACAAATTGTCTCTATTTTATCACTATATTTGTAGAAATACTCCCTAATCCCAAGCTATCCTCGAACAAATATTGCGACGAATTGCAGAAGAACAAGAAAGAATCGTGGAAGGGCAAGGACAACTTGTAAATAGGAAAAACGTGTTGCAACACCAAATAGAAGACTTCTTAGGAGCTATGGATATCCACCGCCTTCAAATCCCTTGGAGACAAGATGAGATACCTAGAACTTCTCTCACCATTGGCGATGGTTTGTCCCCTAGAGCCCCCCAACTCATGACGCATTTACACTTGGAAGTCGTTCTAATGAAGAATTGGATGATACTTCATTCCAAGATGTTCCTGATTTCCGTGTCCTCCAAGATGACTTGGGCGACCTCCGAGTTGAACCTCCTACCTTCAAGGGTAGTGTGAACCCCGAGAACTTCTACGATTGGGTATAAGCAATGGAGAAAATATTTGAGCTCAAGGATTATAATAAGTGGAAGAAATTCAAAGTGGCCTCGTCGCATCTCACCAAATACACCTCACTTTTGTTTGAGAACTTTAAGAAGCAACGAGCACAGGAGCACAAGTCTCGAATCCACACATCGCCTAAACTCAAGAAATATATGGAGAAGAGGTTTGTCTATTCCAATCACAAGTAAGATCTCTACAACAAGCTCTTTTCTGTCAAGCAAGATCACATAAATATGATTAAATACATTCGGGCTGGAGATTAACGTAGAATTCTGATCTATCCCCTTAGAACCCTTTATAATGAAAAGTGTGGAGTTAGTATTCCACTACATTATGATAGAGCTAAACCACACTCAAATGCTACTTGAAGGTGGAGCAGTATGTTCCAAGATTGCGAGAAAATTGAGGGTGGTTTTGTTTGCAAGGTTAGAAATGAGGAAAAAGTGTGTATTAGGGATAGATGGATAGAGACATAATTGAAGAAGTAGTGGAAAAATAAGCTTGTAGTTGAGTTGTGTGAACTCACTTCAAGGAGCTAGATTAAGAGTGGATTGCACATATCTTTTAAATAAGTTCAACAAAAAAAATTCTGACAAAACAACTTTTAGAAATTGAGCCTCAAGGTAAGGATGAGAGCCAAGATACAATTATTTGGAAATTAACGAAAAATTGTGAAATATGTTATGGAATAATAGCATGAGTGTCCATACTGTTGCCAAACACCATCTAGTATTCCCTGTTATTTTATACGGCTGGCTACGATATAGCGCGGTGCGATATGGTGGAATTGTGGTGGGTGTGGTGGAATTGTGGTGGGTTATGGTACGCTGTGGTGGGTTTTGTTTTTAATAATTGTAAAAGTTTATTGTGGTGGGTTGTGGTAAATTGTGGTGGATTGGTATGTTGTGGTGGGTTGTGGCAAAGAGCGGTGTGTTGTGGCACCGCAGCCAGTCAGCTAAAAGAACAGAAGAAGTATTCTTAATGTAGAAGTTTACTTCTTGTAGAAGTATTTTTAGTGATAAATTTTTAAGAACAATGAAGAATTCTTGTATTATATATACTTCATTGATGGCCAGTGGCGAATTTAGAAATGAAATCAAGCGGGTTCAAAGTGAAACATAAAATTCAAAACAACAAATTAGAAAATTTACAATATTATTTTCTTTTGGTTACTTGTCCTCGACAGTGCGCCATGACTTGAAAGTATTCTATGATGTCATCACTTAGTACTTTGTCGGAAATCGTCTCATCAAAATAAGTAATAACATTGTTTTTCAAAAATTAATTACATTTGAAATATCTTTCCATTTGAACTGAAAAAAAAAATTATAAGCAAATGTCACTCACACTAACTACATTTAAACTGATTCAAATAAAACTAAAATTAGAAGAGAGTTTAACATAATAAAACCTAAAAAAAAAATATCAGGATAAATTTTCAAGTTTGATAGACGAATTCCACTAAATCAACTAACATATAGCAAATATAGTAATATTTCTAAGAATTATACTATATAATAACACTCAAATAAATCTAAACTGAAATCGAATAAATTACTCTAAAAGTGATATAAAATTTGAAGAGAATTTTCAATTGATCATAAAAAAACCTAAGACAACGTATTGGGCCAACGGCTGAATAGACGGTGGTGGTGGCAGCCGACCGAAATGGTGGCGGACAGGTGGTGATGATTTTATAGCATGCAAGTGAGAACCATCAAACAGGGCAGGTGAATAATATGGCATGCGAAATCTGAGATCAAAAAGAAGCATCAAATCATTTAGCCAATTCGAATACATGACCTTTGTCTGCCTATGTTGTGTCATAATCACGCACACCACTCAGCCATAGACACTTATATGATTCTAAATTGTCATATATTACATATATACTGTATAATTTCCGTGGATTAGTTTTAAACACAAAATTTATTTTATTTTTAAGTGGGGTCATGTGTTCCCACGTGAACTCATGCTAGATCTACCCCTATTGATGGCAATAGAAAATTCATCTCTTTATTTACCTTCAACTCTCATGTCTCTATTCTCTCTATGAATGTCCTTATATTCATACTTTTATAACAGAAAGTTCATTCCTTTATTTCCTCGGGAAATAGGATTTAAATAATCTACACTTTGACGCGTGATTGACTGAATAATTTGAATTATGAAAATATTACTGAATAGTCTGAACTTTGATCATATTAGATTGCAGTATTATGTCAGCCTTAATTATTTACCAAATTCTCACTTTTTTCAAAAAGAATTTGAACTTTAACCATATTAGAGTTTAAATAAACAGGGATAATTAAAGATAGAGAGAAGATTTTTAAAGAAAACAAGGATTAGATAAATAATTAATGCTGACATGTTACTATAATCCAATATGGTCAAAGTTCAGATTATTCAGTTATATTTTTAAAGTTCACATTATTAAATCTATCATGCGTCAAAGTTCAGATTATTTAAATCCAATTTCTCTATTTCCCCTCAACTCTACTGTCTCTATTCACTCTATGGGTGTCCTTATATTCATACTTTTATCACACATTATCTGTACTAATTCTCCATATTGCATTTATTTATTTCTATTTTCCATTTCTCGCTTCAAGGTAATTGTTCATCTGCCATAAGTCCTACAATTTTTCATCTGTCAAACTCCAAATATACATGCATATCCATGTGAGGTCATCGGTATGTAGATTTGCTTCAATCTTATATCCATATGCAATTTCACATGATTTTTATCAACCCATCCTCTTATTGCCGAGTACAAGCCCTTTTGACACCTAAAAGCATTAATTGACACCGTTTTCTTTTTGTTTAGTTTGTAAACTAGGCTAACATCATATAATCACCAATCATTGGAAATACTTATATGATGATTTTTTATAGTTTAACTTTCTTTTTTATTTTTCGGTTAATTACATGATTTTCACAATAAGATTGTGCAATAAATTTAGACTAGTTTGGGCAACAAAAAGTTATTATTGCATTAATTCAAAATACGGCAACCAAATAATTTTATGGTTAAATATATTATATGTGGCAACTAAAATTTTTTTTGTTGCAACTGATATAGATTAGGCAACAATTTAAAGAAAAATCGTTGTCAAAAGTTACTAAAGCAACAAAAGAGTTTCGTTGCCCATCACTACTAACTTGTGCTACCATTTTTACTAATTTGTAGCCCAAACTTTGTGCTACGAGGATAAGACTACCAAATCGTGACAATTTGTTTTTGTAGCACCATGTTAAAGGCAACAAAAATTAGACAAGGGCAACAAAAAAAATATAATAATTTTTCTTGTCGTGACAAATTGTGACAATGTTTTGTTGCCCAAAGTAATTTTTCTTGTTTAGTTTTTTGTTATAATAATTTCTTCTTGGTATGAATTGTTATTTAAAGGAGTGTTTTTTTTTATTGGACATTTAAAGGAGTGTTAAAGGGGATAATCATTTGTTGTCATAGTATTATTAAAAGTCAATTAGAGTACATAGTTGTTAACTTGTCATATGAGTTGTTAAAAGCCAAATATAGTATGCTTGACCTTGATAAAATATAATATATATTACATGCACTCGAAGCATGTGATTCACATATTTGTGGGTGAACAATCGTGGAGTGACCCATATGAATAATTAGAGTGAACAACCTAATATATATGGGTGAACAATCGCAGAATTTGGAGCATATGTTACCAGTGCACCTAATAAATTATAGATAAAATATGTGAGGCTTGCTAAAATTAGTACCTTAACTTACAAGTATCCGCATTGTTGTATATGTTTTGAGTATGCTTATATGTTGAAGTGTGGAATTTAATGAATGAGGATATGCATGATTTAATCATTGTCAAAATAAATGAGCCATTAAACTATTGAGTTCCTTCCAATAAATTATATCCCATTCCTTGAAGTGAATGTGGTAATATATAACCCCAAATACTATGAACTAATAAAGACCACGCTGGTAGTCGTGCCAATGGGCATGGTTGTAATTGATTATAATAATCTTTAAGAGGGATAATCTTCCCACCAGAAGTGGTACATCAAAAATAATAAAGGCAAAAGTATTGTTGGAAGTCCATGCTATCACTGGGGAGGAAATTGGCATTAGTTGCATATTTGTCGTATGCCAAAATAACTTGATTTTTATCAAGAATCAATAAAGAATAAAGGAAAACAGATAGAGACAAACTTTTGTGCAAGAAGATGCTAATGTTGATCATGACCAATCCATTGATTTATCCCACCAGGATGTTTTTTTTATTTCTTTGTCGTCCTTGTAGGACACATTGATAATTTAATCAAATGATGAAAACGTTCAGAGATGAGAATGTTATGATATGAGATGTTATATGTAGACTTTAATAAGAGTATTATAGCATGTCTTACAATAGGATCGTTGCTTATAATTTTAGATTCTTTTCTTTAGCTCAATTTTTATTCAAAGACTTTAATGGCTAAATGTATACTTTATGAACACTATGTTGTATAAATTTCTTCTTATCTTGATTGTGGTAGATGTCATGAACATTGTTCGCTTGTAGTCAAGAACAAAGGAGGAAATAGGTGCCATGCAGGTAGTGTATAACACACAATTCTGAAAATAAGGTTCAGATGGAGCCATAGAGGACTAGAATAAATGAAAGTTTGGAAAATAATATGGCATGCAAATTTACTTGCCCAAGTGGTAAATTTTCTTAAGGAGATGTAGCAAACCATTTGTGGAGAAAACATGAAGAAATGTTGAATGGTAATTCTGGTACATTGTGCTCTTTGTCATCAACCATTTGAGGAAACCATGGAGCATATTTTCGCTCAGTGTGAAGTGGCAAACCATTTGTGGAGAGCAGGACCAATGGGCTCAAAGATGCAAAACACATGGACAAATACAAACAGAAGCTTGTTCATAAATTGGCTAATATTTTTGTTTTTGAAGGACTAGAAGACTCAAATACAACTGATGGTTGTGTGACAACTGTTTGGGAGCTTTCGAAAGCGACAAATGAGGATATTTTTAGAAGACAGAGTAAACCCTGAGCTTATCATGAAAATCAATGAAGTTTTACCACAATGGATGGAAGACCAGAAATTATCCACACTAATCCAACAAAGGAGTGAGTGAGTAACCAACAGAGAGGCCAATCATCAAACCAAGAAATTTTTAGGTGTTTCTAGTGGAGGCAGTAAATTACAACGGTTCCCAGCAGCCTGTTTATGCCTTGATAGATGGAGCCTGTAAGGAGAATCTTGAAAAAGGAGCAACATGATTCAAAGTAAATATGGGACAGGAGGTTGATGAGGAAGCTGTCAGCTTGCTTGTAGATAACCCTTACCAGACAGCAGTCAATGCCCTTGACATGGTTCTAGCCTATGGGGTCAGAAAAGGATGGAAGATCCTAGAAGTGGTGACTGACTCAGCAATGTTCATATCTCCACTAAAGAAACCAAGGCAGGCAAATTGGAAGGTGCACAGCCAGATTGAAACATGTAGGTCATACCGCCAAGAGTTCAACCTATTAATTGTCAATTAAGTACCTAAGAGTGTAGTTAACCCAGCCCACAAGATGGTCAAACAAGCTAGGAAACGTCGGCGAGTTAGCCACCAGCAGGGTGTTCCCTTGTTGATTGCCTTCTCGTGGTTTCTTCTGTTTTGTACATTTGCGTCTTCTGTCTCCGTTCCCAAAAAAATAAACAGACTACAAAAACAATGTAAGCACCTCTTTACATTGTATGCGTAAATCAAATCATCCAGAATATTCAGACTGTTGATACAAGTGCACATATACCCCACTCTACCCGAGAAATAAGTTTCAGTATAGTTAGTGCCAAGAAAATGAGCAAAAAAAAGCAAATCCTGAAGATTTTGCTTCAAAACGAGTATTCCTTCAAATCCTCCTTGGAATCACCAATTTCCAGATCAGCCAAGCATTCTTCAGCGGTAAGGGGAGGAAGGTTCCTTGTCTTACGCTTTAGGTTGTGCTTATGCCAGTCACCCTTGAAGTGTTCTCTGTATTGCTTGGCATCGCCCACCACTGCATTACATGTACTGCACTTGTTTTGCTTAGCTTCACTTTCTATACTTTTAGAACTGGTTGAAACCGACTGCTTTTGCAACCTTTCACTCAGCTGGGTTAGAGAAGCTTCTATCGATTCCTTAGGAAGGAGTGGTGGCACATCTTCATTAAATTCATCATAGTGATCCACACCGGTCTCTCCCTCTGCATGAACAGAAACAGCAAGTATTTCCAGCTTGCCTTGTACATTTCTCACCAAGGAATCACACTCACGGAATAGACCTGGATCCAGTTCACATACCTACGACAGGAAATTGGGGAATATGTGATCCTTGTGCAATGTAAGTAATCATAAAGCTAACACGACCAATCAAATAATTCAGATTCCTACTGAGGCCTGACAAAGCAATCCACAGACATCTTAATTCAGAAGATCATTTAGAACAGTACAGGTCCCAAAACAAATGAAGTTCTAACAAATTGTGTTACCAATCAATTGGCTCATGATTCTTATTCCATTGTTCAACTCAGGACTCCATGGAAGAGCAATTCCTTCATTCAAATTCAAAAGCTCATATAAAATGCTAAGATAACCTAAACTACAGTAACAAAGTTGAGGACAACCAGCTAGAAAATGTCATAAAATGTTAAGATAGTTGTGAAAATTAGTAACTGAGTTCATTCTTGGGGGCTAAAATATCCAAATATTCCAAAGAATCAAGATTAAGTATATTAATAAGTTTCCTTAATTTGCACATCACTTACTGCTGACAGGTCGTCTAAAGATATGGAACTCACTTTCTGTATAATATCAAATGGAATAGTAACTCACACTGAAAGGATAAATTATAGTAGCAGACATGCCTAAGTAAAATATTATGAATAACTAAAGAATTTCCCTACGGATTTGAAAATATAAAAATTTGAGTATGAAAGATGGATCTACACTTATTTTCATATATGCTGGAATAACAAATGATATTATTCCCAACAAGTTATCAAGCAAAAGAATTAAAATAAAAATAAAAACAACTAAGTGACACATTTTCAAGTGTATGGCTATTAAATTGCCAAGTACAAAGAAATTTAGGGATGGATAAATTTGTATAAATTATGATAAAACACTGTAATTATCCGACAAAGAAAAAGATGGGAAAATCCCATTAAATAAGGAGATAGAAGCCATCATTTTAGAAAAAGAAAAGGAAAGTCATGTCATTGAATTTCAAGTACTCAACCCAAGTTCAAACTCAAAACACACATTCTTATATGTGTTACACCACCAACTTTCACTACTACTATGGCTGATGGCAATTGTCCGACAAAGAAAAAGATGGGAAAATCCCATTATATAAGGAGATAGAAGCCATCATTTTAGAAAAAACTGGAAAGTCATGTCATTGAATTTCAAGTACTTGGGTTGATGCCATCAGCCATAGTAGCAGTGAAAGTTGGTGGTGGAACACACATAAGAATTTGTGTTTTGAGTTTGAACTTGGGTTGATGCATGCCATCCGTGTATAAGGTTAAATTAATTATTGAGACAATTATGTTAGAAGTAGAGTGACAATCGTTAAATGTGCAATTTCTTGTGGATTATGTAAACGAGAAGTAGTAAAATTATGTACGTTGATTCTTAGCATATGGGTTGGCCCAAACTATCGATAATGATAATCTATAAGCACAATTATCACTATCTTGTTGGTAATGATAGGTTTCAATCGATTTCAAAACTACTCAATTTTGTCATGTATAATGGAAGTTATGACCACTCTAGTGAATATATGGAGTTTTCATGAGTTTGAGATAGTTATGTTCAAGGTATAATTCAAGCAATTGTTTAGTGTTCAATTCAATAATTTGACGAATATTGTAGAGCATGTCTTAACCTTCTAAAATCTGTGCTTTTATGTCTCAATTAGGGCTTGAGAAGAAAATGCCTTCAAAGCCCACCATCAAGCCAATATTATCTTTCCCAAAAAGAGTTGACAGGGGAAAACTCAACCATGTAAAAAGGACAAAGGCCATCAGTCCCCGATTATCAAACTATTGAATCATTGTTCATTTTGGCGTGAATATGAAAGACTTTGGCTGTTGGTTAGTTCCATTTGGACAAGGGTGGGACAAAATTAATGTTAACATGAGTAATGGAAACATTGTAGAGGCAAGGTGATTTCAGAACCACTTTTGTTATGAATGAGAGCTTGATAACTTAAAGATAAAATTTTGCATTATATTAAACCTATATAGGATGTTATGTTCAAGTCCTATAATAGAGTTCAAATGATAGAGGTTATAATGGAAATCGACCTTAAACGTTGTTACATAGATAAATACAAGGGTTATTGGAATCTAATAAATCAACCTTTAGGTCTCCTTGGATCTAACGAACCAATCTAAAACTTTTGTTTTCGACGAACTGACCTAAACACCTTATTTTTTCCAACGAACCGCCATCAAGTCCAACTCATCGGAGGTATGATGTGGCGGCGGGCATGTGTTTATTTACCTATTATATCTCAGGCCGACCCCCTCCCGTCCTCTTGCCAACCAACCTCTCTCCTCTCAGTTTCTCTCTCACAAGTCACACTCCAACCCCTCGGCCCTCACCAACACTGCCACCACAACCCCCACCCCCATTGCTGCCAGCCTGCCGCCGCCGCCGCCGCCACAACCTCCACCTCACCTCACCTCTCTCTCGCCACCTCACCTCTCTCTCGCCACCACAACCTCCACCTCACCTCTCTCTCTCTCGCCGCCACAACCTCCACCCCACCTCACCTCTCTCTCTCTCTCACAGGTCGGACCCCCCCCCCAACCTCTCTCCTCTCACTTTCTCTCTCCCACTCAACCCTTCCTCTCCTACGCTACCACCATTACCACCACGACCTCTGCCCGCCACCCACACCAAACAAAAGCCATGAAATCCCCAAATTTCACCTCTATTCTCTCTACATACCACTCGAGATTCTCACCAAAGTTCATCCCAAAACAAATCATGAACCCAGAAATCTCTACCCAGGAAAGCATGAATAGAGCAGATGAAGATTAAATCCAAAAATTGCAAACAATATGTCACTAATCAAACCAGATTCAAGAAAAATCAACACCCAGAAAATCAAACATCATGAACCTAGGTTGAAACCTAGAAGAAAGTCAGCAATTGACAATCAGATCAAAACCAAAGCATATTGAAATCACTTCCAACATGAGAAAGTATCAAACTTTCGGATCAAAATATCCGATGGCGACGATTTCTCCAGCCAAGGATCGTAGACGTACGTGCGGCCATCGCCGGAGGAGAGGATGGAGGCAAAGCGTGATCCGACGACAGCAGCTTTGAGGAACGCCACATGGATGGAGTCTAGAAATAGAAATGAGAGGGGGGTGGGGATGATTTGAGAGGAGAAAGAAGAAGAAGTTGAAAGGGGTGGGATTACATGTTAACTGAAAATAGAAATGAGAGGGGGATAGGGATGGTTTTGGTGGGATTCCGAGGCAGAGAAACAGAACACAGGAGAGAGAGAGGGGTGAGGTGGATCTTTTTCCAAAAAAAATGAAAAATAATGCCAAATCAGCAAAAGACATACCCACTTTGTTTTACCTTTTTTTTGGCTAAAATACCCTCCACATAAGCAATCGTTTCCGCCACATCATACCTCCGACGAGTTGGACTCAGTGGTGGTTCGTTGGAAAAAATAAGGCGTTCAAGTCAATTCGTCGAAAACAAAAGCTTTAGGTTGGTTCGTTAGATCCAACAACACCTAAAGGTTGGTTTATTAGATTCCAATAACCCTAAATACAATGAAGAAAATTTATGATATTATCTTGCCTTAAAAGAATTAAGTAGTTAAGCTAAACATATTGGATCTAAAATATATGATATAACTCTATTGAATGGATGATGGAGACTAAGGATCTTATGATGGTGTAAAGAAAGTAGTTTCTCGATGCACAAAAATCATAGAGATGGCTATTAGGTTTAGGGTTAGGTTGGATCAGGTTCGTGTTCGTGTTGAACTTCAACAAGTTTAAAATCCTCCGACCTTAACCAAACCCATTTGTGTTAAATAGGTTGGAAGTTCAAACCGTTTCCGTTTAAATTTTAAATGGGGCAACCTTACTTGGACCCATTCACCCATTTAAGTAAATAGTCTAAATCAACTAACCTATTTATCTGTTAACCTATTTACGCAAAACAACTCGTTATGGAATCTAAATAGTAACTTACTATGCTTTAACATTTTGCTTAGTCCTGAACTTGAGTATCTATAAGGAGAGGCCATAACTCTTTACCAAACAAAAACATAACTTAAAATACAAATCTTACATATATTCCAAAAAATACTGCCAAGAACACATTATTTTATTGACATCAACTTATCAATAAACAGTTCAATTGGGTAACACTTAGCGGGTGAATGATGCGATCCAGCTCACCCATTTGACTAAATGGATTAAATAGGTGTCTTTTCGAATAGAAAATGCTGACATAAACCTAACTCATTTATTTAAAAGGATTTACCCTGTTAACCCATTTAATTAAATAAATGGGTTAAAAATCTCCACGAAGAACCGCTTAATATCGTGCTCAATTAGAGTGAGTAATTGTGCCATATCAACCTTTTTCCAGCTCTAAGAAATCTTAAGGATGATATGACCACGAGAATTATGGTAGAATGTGTCAACAAAAGAGCTTAAGAAAGTATTTTATGATAAAATAATTTAAACTAAACTCATTACTTTAGGAACGTAAGATTATATAAAAGTTTAAAATTTGGTTATGCACAAACCAATAATATTTATAGAAAATGATACGCTTATGAAGCCCTATGTAGACATTATCAATCCAAGTTGCTACAAAAATAAAGGTCAAACTTTCAAAATTCAAGAAAGATCACTCAATAACTAAAGTACGTTATCACTTGTAGACCTGTGAAGATAGTTATTGAGTTTTTAAGGAATAAATCTGCCTTCAGATTATCAAAGGATTATTATTTCTTGTGTACACATGTTTGGCTCATTCAAACACCAGCTCAATACCATATGAATACATCTTGCGCATCACGTTAGACTAATAATTACTTGGTACAGAATCACATAGCTTTACTCTTTTGTAGGACAAAAGTCTTTAAGCAATATCATAGCTAGTTACACAACCCAGCATCTACACCAATCATCGAATGCTAATTTATAGGGTATGGTAGATTCACTGATGTTTAATCATCGGTTAAAGCTACAAATTAAACTAATGCACAGAAAGGGCAAGTCTTGGGCATTGATGTGAAACATTAACCTCACCCAACAACATATCCTAATTAAATGCCGAAATCCACCTCCTTTTTAAGACTTACTCTTTCTATAATAATTTTTTCTTTATGACTTTGACTTGTGTTTCTCCACCTATACAGTGATAGGTTAGAAGCAAGCCAAAAACCGAAACCAAATAAAAGGGCAGGAAACACATGTCAAGAGTTACCAGCAATTTCATTAATACCTAAGGCATTGTTTCTGTGTATACGCAAAGATAGTCCCCATCAAGTTCGAAATATTCCAAATCTCACGCACCATGACGCTGAAACAATCATTTTTTTACAATAAATTTTAAGACTTACTCTTTCTACAATAATTTTTTTTCTTTATGGCTTTGACTTATGTTTCTCCACCTATACAGTGATAGGTTAGAAGTAAGCCAAAAACCAAAACAAGATAAAAGGGCAGGAAACAGATGTCAAAAGTAACCAGCAATTCCATTAATACCTAAGGAATTGTTTCTGTGTATACACAAACATAGTCCCCATCAAGTTCCAAATATTCCAAATGTCACGCACCATGACGCTGAAACAAAATAACAAAAGGGGAAAAAAGGAGCTTGTTTTATTGATTATGATTAGCCTCCACAAAGAAGCTGAAATCACTTTTTTTTTTTTAAAAAAGTATAAAAGAGTGAGGTCCAACTACACAATCCAAGGATTACAAGTGCTTGGTCTTCGTCGCATGCAAATGTCAAAATATGGTACAGCAAAGTATGATGAAAATCAAGAGAGAGTACGTAGTAACAAACAGAGGCAACCAAGTACCGCTGTTGCACATTGTTCTTTGATTCACATCCAATTAAGAGATATGCAGTTCTTACACCCACTTTGGGGAATTGGAAGCAGGAAGTCTCAATACCCTCCCCCCCCCCCCCCCACCCCCAAAAAAAAATTAAAAAAAAAAAAAAGAAATTGTCGGGCGCCCTTATATGTGAAATCTAACCTCCAAACCTAAGACTCACAGGCACATGCAAGGACGCACAAAGAAAATAAACCAGAAAAATAAACAGGAACTTAGGTGACAACAGTTAAGGCATCAACATAAATAAAACTTACAATTGCAAGTTGATTTCCAGATTCATCCTTCGTCAAGACATCTGCCTTCCAATCATTTAGCTTCTCCAACATATGAGGAATTTTTTGCTGATCAGCTGTGATTCGCAGTCTCATTGGAGATCTTTTAATTGGAAACTTCTGTTGAAGTTGGCGGATGACCTCCAGTGCCTAAAAAAGATGCATAGTTAGCTCAATAAGTTAACAATGACCCTTCCTCCAACTCCCACACCAAAAGTCAGACAATCAAGGAAAAGAGTAAAAGATAAGCCTTTAAAAACTAACAAGAGAATGAAAATAACATGTGCGACAGGGCTAATCAACCACAGATTAGGCAAGGTGATGCTGCTAACCTGCTTCTTTGAACTGCTGTTGGGATCAACAGCATAGTGAATTTCATGCATCAAACGCTCAATCATACTGATAGTATAAGGGCGTTTGGTCTCCGGATTGATGGTCTTCTGCATGACAATTGTAGCAATATCCCGAAACTGGTTGGACAGCTGGGCCTCCCTTTCTTTCCCAGCAACTTGGAGCTCTCCTTTCTCCAAAATCTAACCAATTCAACAGACCAACTTATGAAAACCAAGAAGCCTCAATAGCAACTGAACTGTTTGATGAGCCAAAGCAGAGAGAACACAGAGGTAGATTAAATGAGAATATTTTCAGACCTCTAAACAGATTTTGGTCTGATCATCTGTCCCAAAGGCAGCAATCAAATCCTTAGACTTGGCCAAAACTCCCTTGGAAACATTGGTATACACAGTATGGGACTGCAAGACTTCATCAATATCCTTTTCTCTGTTCCAGAAACAACTCAAAATAAGTTATCTCTCATCAATTCAATTCAACATTTATAGCCAAAAAAAAGAAGCATATGGAAAGGCTACACTCCCATTCATTTGAGAGAAAGTATCAATAACCAGCAAAGCTAGGTTTCCAAGTGAGAAGTTCGAATCATACACTCCAGAACGCCAAGAGAGGACTTTGTTCTTGTAGCAAGCGATTTCAAAGCGATTTCCATGCTTCTTAAGCCTGACCACAGCGACGTTGGTGAGCCTCTTCTGGCCAATCGGCTGCACCAGCGTCTTCGACATCTCTTGGCGTGCGACGACGACTTTGGTGGTGGCAGCGGTTGCACAGGGGTCGTCTGGTGTCGGTGGTTGTGTGCCGGTGACGACGGCGTTTGCCAGCAAAGTCCGGCGGCGGTGCTGGTGTCGCTGGGGGCGCTGACGCCAGAGCAGAGGGAGAGATTAGGGTTCAGATGTTAGACCGTACTCCCGCAAACCGAGAGGAACGAGGAGCAGAGGGAGAGGAGGACAAGTGTAACTTTTATCTATTCTATTATTTTAAAAAAAAAAAAAAGGTTTTTCGAGTTACACTTTTTAATTTTTATCAATTCTATAATATAATATAATTTGTTTTCCCGAATGCCTAACGTTGCCCACCCTTTTTCTATTGTCGCCCACCTTTCACATAATATTTCCAACTCTTGTCCTTCAACCTCATAATCTTCACTCTCCACCTTCTCTCTAATTTATCTCTCTAAAAAACGCTCTCAACCAACGATCACTACAAACGACCGTCATCCCAGGATATCGAACGCTACGAATTGAAGAAGTCGAGGTATGTTTCGAATTAGTTGATTTGAATTAATTCTCTAATATTACAGAGTCATCCAATAACCTACTGTAAAATTTCTAGAATTTTTATCAAACTTGCATAAATTTACAAAATTTAGAAAATTAAACTAATTTAATTCGCCATTTTTCTGAAAAATTAAAGAGAACGGTCCGATAAGTTTAAAAATCAAATTTTATAATTTTCCCACACAGAAGAGTCTCCTAGTGAGCTTATGTGGATTTTTCTGAATTTTGTCAAATTTTGACAATTTTGAGAAAATTCAGAGGAATAAATAATTCTATTTTGCTAGAGATTTGGAAAATTAAGGGAAAATAATTTGATGAGTCCGAAAATTCACATGAATAATTTTCTCCACAACTATGATCACCCAGTGACCTACTTTAAATTTTCTAAGATTTTTACAAATTTATATAAATTTAAAAAAAATCAGAGAAGCAAACAAATTTATTTCTCTTCAAATTTGGAAAATTTAATTAAAAATTTATTTTAATTGAGAAAATTCCACAAAAATTAGGGCAAGTTCAAAACGATTCCATATGCCTCTAGTATTGTTCTTGGAATTTTCTGGCATTGTTTGATATTTTATTTTGATTTTTCATCATGTTTACTGTAAATAGTCTAAATCAGAAAATAATTCTACAAAATTCTATTTTACGAATTAAAATTATTCCCGATATATCCTACTGTTTAACAAAATTAGACAAGATCGTTTCCAAAACAACATAAAACTTGCCAAGTTTGTGCTAATTTAACAATTGAATAAGCATAAATATCATAATTGAAGGCAATAAGGAAATAAATAGTAATAAAGCACGAAAAATTACAATAAAATTCCAGATTTACTATTATGAACTGTAAAGACCAAAACTTTCATAAAGTTTTGAAATTTGGCCATAAAACCTAATTTAGAAAATTCATAATATAATTTTAACAATTGACAAAATTATACATGAATTAGGCATAAAACATAAGCATGCAATTGGTGTCTCTCATACCACTATTGGGTTTTTGTGATCTATTTCCTAAACGGATACAGATTAATTGATGGAATAATCATAACATTTACAAAACAATTAATCACCCAAGAAAGACTACAGCTGCAAAGGCTTAATATTATACCGGATCGCTATTTCGGCTGAATCAGAGGTTGCCTTATGAGATTCCAAATTTCCAATGCAAAAATCCTCTATTGTAGGTCCACAACACACTCTGAAAACTCGATTGCTAGATCGATCTGATTGAGACTAATCTCAATCTAAGATGTATGTGTTTAGGGTATTTTGTAGATTGTTTCAAAAAACAACAAAGAAACTGTTAAACTAGGAGAGAGAGGAACTCCGGAAATCACCCTAGTATCTCTTTAGAAGTCTCAAACAGTTGATTGATGAATTTCTTAGACAGATTCCCTATTTATAGTATTGGGTAGCTTGGAGAAGTGGTTAACAAAACCGTAGTAACCAACTTCTCTTAAAACAGCGTCTGAGGCCCAACGCGGTCCGTGTTACAAGTGGCACGATCCATGTTGACCTCCAGGACCCGTTTAAGTTGGTTGCCAAGCAACACGATTCGTGTCAGGCTTGACACAGTCTGTATTAGCCCAACACGGTCCGTGTAATGTTGATTATATGATAGTATTAAAATCCAAAATTAATATTTAAAAATACAAATTAAAATATTTAAATTAAAATTAATTAAAATATTAAAATGAACAACAAATTATAAAGTATCAAAATTTGTCTCAATGATAAGGCAAAACTTTGAGAATTTGAGATCATTATGATCATTTACAACAAGTAAATTAAATATTATTTCTTATTAGAGAATTGGTGAATAAGTTACAAATATGATCATCATCATCAAATACATAAATTGTAAGTTCATAAAAAAATAGACCCTAAGATTCTTGATTTATTCTCCTAATTTAATTATACAAAACTAATAATACAAAAAAAAGGAAACTATAGGGATGTGATATAATGAGAAGGGAGTTTTTGTGAGCATGGAAGCATGGGATATCCTAGCCATTGATTCCCAAATTAAGGGTGGGTGAAAATTTGTCATTTTATCTTTTTTTAATAGGTTGATGTTAAATGGTGATTGGTTGAGTATTTTTATTAATGATTTTTTTTTTAGTGTGTCACGTGAGAGAGGGAGATGAAGAGCCAATCTGATGGTTTTGCAACTACATGCATGATGGAGGCAAATTACTATATCCAGTTCCCAACACACACACCATCATTATCAAAGAAGTTTGAAAAACATCACGACTGATAACCGAGGGAATCCATAGCCACCTTGAACTGTGAGAAGGAGCGATTGGGTGTGTCCGGCGAGTTTGACAGCAAACGAATTCTGTTTCCGGCGCGATTGAAGGAGCACATTCCGGCGGCGACTTAGACGAGGACTTTTCCGGCGCGACTGAAACCAGGCAACTTTTTCGGTAAAATGGATTTTCGGGATTTCTAGGGGTTTTTTTTGCCCGTTTTTTTGTGTTTTTTTTTTCAAAATTGGGGGTATGCGTTGGGTTTTTTTTATGTTCATTGTAACAATTGGTGGTGGTTTATTGACAGAGTAAAGAGGGCAAGTTGAAGAGTTGGTGATGGCGTCCAAAGGTGTGTCAGGAGAAGAGGTTGAAGAAAGTATTAAGGAGATGTAAGTCATTGTATATATTGCATCAAGTAACGGTATTATTAGGGCTTTGGTGTTCATTTTAGTGTGATTTTGATGTTCATCCAGTGAATATTGATGCACCCTGCTGTGCATTTTTGGGCTTTAGGGCACATGTGGCTATTGCAACAGAGGGGATTGAACCAACAACAGCAGTTGATGTTGGGGTTCACGAAGACAGCGCGAAAGAGTAAGTTGTAGATTTTCGTAAGACATGACATGATGTTCATGTTAGGTTTCAGGTTATCTATTTCCTAAACAGATACAAATTAATTGGCGGAACATTCATAACGATTATAAAACAATTAATCACAACAATTGCAGAGGCTTTAATAATTATACCTGATCGCTAATCCGGCTGATGAAGAGGTTGACCTTCGAGATTCCAATGCTTAAATCCTCTACTGAAAGTCTACGCAGCACTCCGGGAACCCGATTGCTAGATCGACCCGATCGAGACGAATCTCAATCTAAGATGTATGTATTTGGTATATGAGAATATTTTGGGAAACAGAGAATGTTTCCGGAAACAAGAACTGCAAACTAAAATAGAGAGGAACTCAGGAAATCACCCTGGTATCTCTCTAAGAGTCTCAGGCAGTTGGTGTCGAATAATCTCTTATAGAGATCCCTTTATATAGTGTTTAGATAACCTAGGGAGAGGGCACAAAACCCTAAAGGGCCGACTTAACGCAACGGCGCACTTCTCAGGCCCAACACGGGCCGTGTTGGACTCCAGAAGGTCCATTAACTCGGCCCATGGACACCATGGACCGTGGTGTCCCAACACCCAACACGGTCCTTGTTGAACCCAATTCGGTCCGTGTTGGGCTGATTTCTCACAGAAATCAGTTCCCAACATTTCTAAACATAATACAATATTACTTAGGTTACATACATTGTTCCAGGGCACTGACTTGTGTGATCCAGTAGGACCAAATAAAATATAGTTGTAATTAAACACATTCAATTACTAATTATAGAGGTCTCTAGCAAGACATATAATTACTATATTACTTTGGTTTAATCTCCGTGTATATCGAACATTGTCGGGACATTCCCAACAATCTCCCACTTGTCCCACAAGTGTTCGATTCCTTGAATTTCATTGTCACTTAATTACTGTCTCATGTTCGGATAAGGTAAGCTGAAGTCATCCTTATGTAAGACCCGAACGTTCCTCGATTTCCGAGTTTAGACTTTGAAAAACAGATGATCAACTATTGATTCAACTGAGCTCGGCCAAGCATTTTCAGTCCAATCTCACCGAGTGGCCAATAAGATAGTTGTCCCTAATAGGGAGGACAATGCCATCTTGTTCAGACACACATTCTCACATGATCTAACTGTAACCCAGACACCGCCTTTATAGCTTACTGTTACGAAAGGTGTTTGACGCACTCCAATGTCACAACAGACCATGTAGTCTATATATTGAACTCAGGATTTAGGAATTTTGAGTGGTGAGAGCTCCTATGACAATTCCCAACTTAAAGAGCTCCCATTGGGGGTCAGTTCGTTAGTTGTTCTCAACAATACCCATGTGATTGATTTATGATGTCATCACACCATTATGATCACGAAACTTAATCATCACCTCAATCCTACATGTTAATTGTGTCGATATTATCACTGTTCCTACATGATAATACAATTAGGAACCAAGTCGACTGTCGACCAAGACTAGCATTATCAAGTTCACTAATGGGGTTTCAGAAATCGGACCTCAACCAATTTCCCATTTTGAATGCGCTAACCTTTTTGGACATTTGCATAATTCCAAACCACAATTAATATAAATTTTTTGGAATTTTTTTCTTAATGATGAATCAACAAGGTCATAATTCATGAACAATTCATATAAATTTGACTTGTTAATATTCCGGAATATGTTCAATACCTATTGTCCATGCATGACTATCATGCTATAACTACAACAGGGGTTTAGTACATAATACTTGCAATGAACCTCGCACATATACCATCTCACTAATGACCTTTCATACATGAAGATATTTCCGGAACTCATGTTTGGATTCATAGTGAGCTTCAGTTCCTTTTCTTGAGTGATGGCTCCTATCAACAAGGCCCCATTTCTCTCGCGATGTTAGAAACATCACCCAATTCTGAAACAAACTTCACAATCCTAACAGTTTCTACCACGACTTCTAAAGTCGTGCCAAGCTTGTCTTATTTGTAGAATTAAACGCATGTCATGTTAGGAACTTCTTCCAGCTCACCTCAATACCACTCAAACAGATCATATAATATTCTCTGACCTTTCGGATAATTATATTTCTCTGTCATAAGTGTAGCATCAATGCAACTCTTCACACTTTGCTTTAATCAACCACTTTAGACTTAGGACACATCCTTAGTTTTGCTTATACATATACACAATGTATATGTTATGTTGGGCTTTGAACATCTCGTGGCATACATTAATCTCACACCTGAAGCGTGAGCTATATGTCTCATCCCTTTTAGATCCTCTGATTGTTTTGAGACAATCAAATTCCCTAAGGATGTGCTATGATTTATGGAAATTAATCCATTCTCGAAGTGGGTTGAACTTATTCAACACCTAGTCAACTTTGATTCAAACAATCAAAATCTTTAATCTATCATTATAGATCTTGTCTCCAAGAAAATTTTTAGCCCCACCAATCCTTCACCTTGAAAATTATTCCCAAGTCAACCTCAGTAGACACAACATGGGAATCTTCCTCTCATTAGGCAGTATGTCAACCACATACAATATCAAAAAATGCATTGCTCCCACTGAGCTTCTTGTAAACACAATATTATCTTTGACACTTCCCAGTATATCAAACTTTTGATATCCTGGTCAAGAAGGTCAATGATTACAACTCCTAGAAGCTTCCTTAAGACCGCAGATGGTCTCTTAAAGTTTACAAGTATTCCAACAAAAGACCATTCAGTTGTGTCAAGTACACACCTTTCTTCCAAATCTAATTTTGAAGTCAGTCTTGATGTCTATCTTAATGAACCCATGTTTTGCCTTAAAACCCTCCTATGCTTGATGGATCACACCTTCAGACAAATCAATCGAGTTCTAAACTTGGTTGCATACATGGAGTCCATTTTAGACTTTATGGAAACTTGATTTGCTAAAGCTTCTTTGATGTAGGTAGAGTCATTACTTTCTAAAAGTAACATCTCACGCTCATCCATAGAAGATCGATATCTTTGTGGTTGACGGAGTTGTTTACCTGACCTTGCTTGGAGTAATGTTCATGGCACCTCCTCCTCAACGTTTTGAGGAGCTTCTACTACCTCAACCTCGTTCTTAATTTTCCGACCAATAGGAAAACTTGAACTAGGGTCAAGTAGCGGAGTCTAGGTGATGATTATAGTGTTTTGTGTCTCTTGAACTTCGGTAAGTTCAAAAACTTTCTCACTCTTTCTTTTAGAGAATAACATATTCTCTAAAAAGAAAGCATTTTGAGACACAAACACTTTCCTCTACAACAGTTTGTAGAAGTGATACTCCTTTGTTTCAGAAAATGGTTCAATAACCACTCTTACAGTGTCTTCTCTAGTGCTTCAGATAATTTTTATTCAGTAATTAGAGCTATGGTTAACTACGTGTATCCCCAAAAGGTAACCGACAATTTTTACTCAACCATCATTGATCGCACCATATCTAATAAGGTGTGATTCCTCTTTAAGATACGTCATTTGAATTATCGTATTCCTAGAGGAGAGAGTTATGAAACAATTCCACATTCTTTGGAATGGTTAATGAAATCTTTGGCCCAAATACTCGCCTCCTCAATCTAATTGAAGGATTTTGATTTTCTTGCAAAATTGGTTTTGTACTTCACTTTGAAACTCTTTGAACATTTCAAAGGATTTGGACTTGTGGCATATTAAGTAAATATACCCATATCTACTAAAAATCGTCACTGGAAGTCATGAAATAGTACAGTAAACCTTCTTCTAGCATTAGTGCTCATAGGCCCACATACGTCAATATGTTTGTATCATAATAAGTCATTAGCTTGTTCACCAATTCCAATAAGAGGTGATTTAAGTCATCTTAGTATCTTACCCATCAGACATGCTTTACAAACATTGAACTTTTCAAAGTTTGGGTTTTCCAAAATCCTGCACTATGCAGTTTTCTGAATTCATTTCTGATTAATATGACTTAAGCTTATAGTGCCAGAATTATGTTTCATTTGAGTCATTTGTTCAAACTCTTGGCTCAACCATTAGCATCCTTTCGAGTGTATCTAGGTGGTCTCATTGTTTCGCCAAGTCTACTTCATTTAGGAAATCTTTAAACTATTTTAATATTCCAGCTTCAAATGAATCTCATAGACATGAATCACCATGCCTTATTTTATTCGTCCTTGAAGATTTGAAGTAATTCATCCCTTGCACTTGTGCTCAATTGGACTACATACATCCATATGTATGAGTGTTTGTTGGCACGTTCACCCTTTCTTGTAAAAGGTATAGTCATGCTTTGCAGGCATCACATGTTTCAAAGTCTTATTATTCAAAAGTCTATCACTGTGACGCTTCCGAATGCACTCTGATTTGCATGACTTAATAGATAGTTACAAGGTTTAAGTTTGAACATGGGTTATTCCTTTTAAACCTTTTGGTTTCGATGTGTTGTGTGTGTTTATCCGAGATCCTCTCTCTCTAACTGAGGGTCTGAAATCAAATTTCTACTTATAATGAGAACATAGAATTACCTATAAATTTCTGTTATAAGTTTTGAGGAAATGGATAAACAACCAACTCTTCATGAGAAGCTACAACTAATTGCATGTTCCCTTTTGTAGGCTGACTCTCATCCTTCAAATCACATCTACTTTCCTGTAGATCTTGCACATTTGCATAAATGCGAGTTTTCACAACCGGCATCTTATACTCAAAGTGGGTTTAATAAGGGTAGTGTGTATCATATACGCATTTGCCTAGAAATGAAATCATATCTCAAGTCTTCCTTATAATTATTCACGCTCCCAGTGTCATACATGATCTGGTTGTTAACCGGTTGCTGTCATTGGTTGGGTATGTACAACTGTTTGTCCTTACCTTTGCTTTGACTTCTTGTCTTTGATAGATTTCTTAAATCTTATTTTCCCTTTTACTAAAAGACTATCTTTGGTTGTCAACCTTTTGGCTAAAGGGGGATATGAAGTTTCTCATGTTTCAAAATAGTCAAATTATTTTAGAACATGAGTGCCATCAATTGGTCTTGATCTAGCTTAACCGAGACTATCTGGTTATTGGTTTCATATTTATAAACTCTAACTAGTTCGAGGAACTTAATTTTGAGTTTGGAAATATTGAAAACCTTCCTCTAACCTTCAAACATTTTGAAGTTAAAGTTGTATGAATACTATGACATTACATGTATTCATTTGGCTTGATTGACCTCTTAATATTGATGCCTTGCTCAATATTATATCAATGACATGTTTCTTTTAATTCGCCCAAGACAATCTTGTGATAGCGATGCCAAATAAGGAATTGATGTAATTGTTTTTCTCTTTCTCAAGGAGAAAACAATATTTTATTAGTGGTGGATGTTTGAGTGAAAAACATAAATAATTCTACGAGACAAAAATGGTTCATTTAGTTATTATTCATTAAAAGAAATTAAACTAATTTTAATTTCAAATCAAAACACTTTATCAACTCTCATTTAGTGTTTTAATTTACCAGGACCCACAAGACTCATGGACTCAAGTGGACTTTGGCCCAACAAAACTCGATCCCATGTTCTCTTTGGTGGATCATCTTATGATCGATCATTTAAAATGATTCTTGGCAAGAAATTTGTATCGAATACAATATTTCTTTTCCTTTGCTCTTGGCCCAAAACTATTTTGATAGCCAATTTGAATTGACCTAGCTCCCACCCTACTTATTAATGATGGACAAATAATTCACTTTGGCTTTCTTTATTTATCCATCTAAGTGGTGTTTCGATAGGTTGACCAATAATTCATTTTTGAGAGTAGGTTTTATTATCCTAAGCATGCAATTCTAGGTGAACTCTTTCGAAAAGCATAAAAGGAATAATAAAACATGTTATAACAAATTAAAGCATAAAATAAAACCCCTAGTATGACCACCTAGACTTAATCAACTAATTTAACTAAGCCTAGCTTGACAAGTCTTCAAGAAAATCTTCTTGGGTTTTGCAACTTCCTTGGATAGGCTCCCACTCGAATCACCACCTCCATTGCTGTTGGGCTCCCACTCAACTTGATGTCTCCAATTACAACAAATTTACAAAGTGGACATTACAATTGAGGCCTTATATGAATTAAAATAAACTTAACTGAAAATTTAAATTTAAAATTAATTCAACGACGGCACACATGCCGTATTTCACCCAACCCGATACGCAGACCGGTAAAACCAACTATTTATGGCCATATTAGAAGCACATGTAAACATGTAATATTGCAATAATTATATCAAATATAACACATGCTTAAAGAACAAATTATGAAGGTATATATAATTGCAACACAATATATATAAGGAAACAAATATTAAATAAGGTTTCCTAAAAAGTTTGCATGATTAATAAAATAAACAAAATTTCAAATTTTATTTTAGTTACCTAAACATATTTAGGATTTTATACCTATACACACAAAATACTCGATTTTCCCAAAATCAAGAAATCTCAAAGATACTATATCTTTTAAAGATATTGTAAGTTTCCTAAACTTTACAAAAAAAAAAAAATAGATTTTATGCCCATCAACTGATTTAGTAGTAATAAGATTTAATAACTAATTTCTAAAATTAATTACAAACCTAAAGCACACGAATTCACCAAAACTGCTTGAAATACGGTCCGTGTTGGCTCAACACGGTCCGTGTTGGCTCAACACGATCCGTGTTGGCTCAACACGGTCCGTGTTGCTTCCTAGTATCGGTTAATTTCGTGAATGAAAACTTGAATAAAATATCAAAACTTATCGAATTTAAAAGTCCCATATCATAGTGTTATCTAATAACCTACTATGAAGATTTTCCAGAATTTTAACAATTTTCAAAAGATTGCAAAATTTTAGGGAATTAAACCTTTTTAATTTGCCGTTTAAGAGGGAAATAAATAAGAACAGTCCGATAAGTTCAAAAATTAAATTTTATAATTTTCCCATACATTAGGTTCATCCAATATGCTACTGTAAAAATTTTATATTTTTATCAAATTTCGAAAATTGGAATAAAAATCAGAGAAGTAAACAATTTTACTTTGCTGTTAGTCTGAAAATTAAAGGAAAAGTAGTTAACGATTTCGAAAACTCACGAAAATTTTATCCATAACAAAATGGTTACCCAGTAACCT